>JAPDOI010000150.1:0-1470120 GCA_029168955.1 Aplectana chamaeleonis
GCGCCGCTCGAAGGCGCGACAGCATGCAATGGAAGAGTACCGATCAAGCGACGCCGCACGATCGATTCCCTTCCATTGCATGCTACCGTGCCTTTCAGCGGCGAGAGTCTAATCGGCCCCTTACTTGCGCCTCATCTCCGTTTGTGGCACATTCACTGATGTTATCTGACAATAAGTGACTTCAGGTGTACTGCCCGGTGGAAAATGAATGGAAGTGCGGGAAACAAATGACAGAGGCAAGATGTCTTTCAGCTGCTGTGGCACTAGACGGATACTTGTACGGTAAATATCTGGCTAACTTGTGGTAAACGCAGCCTCGCAAGTTTCTAAGGTCTCAAACTTCGTGAGCGTCGCAACTCCTGCTGCAGCTGAACCAGCATAGCTGTATACGATGACTCTAGTCTCAGAAAGAACGCTCTCGAATCCAATTCTGTGTCACACAATTTTTAGTAACTTCTGGGCGATGAAGAAACCTGTATATCCTTGCCTCATCTAGTAGTAGTTTATCAGATGCCTTGCTGGGAAAGCAGGGAAGCAGATCAGTAGTCGATATGATATGCATCAAGCCGATATCATAGAAGGACACATGTCCATGAAAACCGAGTTGTATACGAAAGAGGAGGTGTTCGAACTGCATCACGGTTCGATATGGGTTTTGGTGGTTCTTCCTTCTATAGACGACACATTATATTTTATATTTATTAAAACCAGTAGGAAAGCACCATGTGACGGTTGATTAGAACCTTCCTAATAGAGTTCACTACTATTGCATATAGGGTTTCATTTCGTTCACTATTCCATTTTCTCATTCCCTTACATTTCAATATTTCATCTCTACAAGTTCTATTACTTTACGCTGGTTAGTCCGCAGTTCTAAGAAGGAGCCAAATGGGACAGTGTTCACCAGGGCTGGGGCTGACTATACTGAATTAGTCTGAAGGCGGATCTGATCATAGCGATTGCCGCCTCATTAGGCGGAGGGCGAAGTGCCAATCCTGACTGCCAGAGAAGAGCGGAGCCGAGCCCCGTTGGAGTGCCTCGCCCGCCTTTTACGGAGGACAAAGGCGGGACCGCAGTGTAAGCTTGTGTAACTGCGGGGTAGCTGATTCTAAAAATATCGTGAAACTGATGATAGTTCACGACATGAGGTACCGCTTTTCCCCGATTCTGTAAGCAGTTCTAGGTGTCCCACGTATGAAGCGGAGGAGGAAGCATTGGAATATAACATTTGATCGGGAGAATCTCAACAGTTGTACCGCTCCGCTGCCCAGGCGCACCACGTTAACCGCATTTAAACATTGGAGGAAAGCTATACATCGAAGAATTTTACTCGGAAAATGAGTAAGGAAATTTGAAAAATTAGCTAATACTTTCAAAAAGTCGTCTGTAAACATAAGTCGGGATCATACTTCCCTCGGCCAGCGACAGTGCCTCTCATGCATACTGATTTCCCAGCTGTATTGCTGGTAAGGTCTGGCTGAATGAGTTGTCGCCCTCGCTGTCCGCGACTGTTGATCGGCCGTCGCGAAGGCTTTTTTTCGGATCTGTGAATCGACTAGCTTAATTCACCGACGAATTGTGAATAATATTCCAATCAGCCGATCCTTATTCGTGGGAAGGCTCATCCGAGAAATGTCTCTGGGACGTCCGACGTGCACGCCTACCGCGTGGGCGTATAGTCTCACTCGAACAGACCTCAATTACTGCCTCGTTTTCGCTGAAAGTTTAACTCCGTACATAGAGGGAGCGTTCGGTGGTGAAGGCCCATCAGCTAGAAAGCCGATCATTCGAAAATTTCTGCCTCTGATCCAATGTTTAGTGGAGGGCTGAGGAAGGTCAGCATGTTCATGTTCATTTTCATGTTTATTACATAAGGTATACTTACGTTAAGGTAGTCGAATATATAAACGAGTGATGACAAAGCGAACATATCAACAAGACGATAGAACGTAGGCAATAGTCTGTGTAAACTCACGATCCTTCAAACAGACACAACGGAAAAATGTGGAGTAAAAGAAACAAAGAAAGGTAAAAATACGCAGGAAAAAGGGAGCCAAAGACTGATACGGCAAACTTAATTGTCTGACAGAAACCTGTTTGCAGCGCTTGAGAAACCAGGTAGTGTGCTGGTAATCTGAAAACGCTTACTAAGCTCAAAGTATTCGGAACTGGCACGACAGACGAAGGAGTTGGCCTTCAGAGAAGATCTGGCTCGAGGTATTTGGAGTTTTAGTGTGGGACCTCGTGTAATCGACCGCCTAAGAGAGAAAATTCTGCCCGAGCGAGGTGTTAAAACTCCGGGAGCCTCTCGGGGAGGTGCAGAGTCCACTCGACGTGCTAGGCAGTTAGATAGGAAGGTCTCTCGGCGTGTAGGCGGGAGGACTTGTAGCCGCCGTGAGGAAGGGCGGAGAGGATTGTGGCTGCCCGCTACGTCGATCGCCCGCAGCGGAATTTGATGTCTTTCTGGAAAACACGTTCACCCGCATTATTGGTGCCGCGTATGCCACGCCCTCGAAAATGCATGGGTACCGAAGCTTGGGTACTGGTTATACACTGGCGGGATGAAAACGTCCTGTGATTACATTTCTACAGCTTCCCGCGTGGTATGCGCTCTCTCATACAAGCCTTGTCGCATTCCAGAGAATTAGAACTCTTTCATTCTCTCTTCTTCAATCGTAGAAATACTGCGGAAAACTTTTCCTACTCTATCACACACTCATCTCATTGTGAAGTTGCGTATGCTATTTCATCGTGTTTTGCAAACTTGAGCAAGAAAATTGGCTGATAGAAGTTGGCAAGTTACTGTTGTGTACGGGACACAATCGGTGTGCAAAAGGTTCATTCCAAAAGGGGCCACACTCAGGTGGCAGTGCAAAAAGGTACAGCAAAAAGATCGGTGGGAATAGTAGTGAGGCGAGTGGTGCGTTGTCAGCTTGGCTGACGGTGGTGGTGGCGTGGCAGCTACGACGTCGACGGTGGTGCAGGAATGGCTGTGGTAGAAGAAATCCGAATCTGTAACAGTGCGGCGGCAGGGGTTTATATAGCGCGGTGGGTGGTTTGTGATTGGCCGGTTTTCGCGCCTTGATCAAACCGCTACCAACATGGTGATCATTCGATAAATCAACTGATATTTGATCTCCCATCACAACACCTCCCTTTTAAAGAGGCGTTCTACGGTGAGGAGAACCATTTTGTTATCAACCGACTAAAGTTCATAGCGCTTTGGTTTGCTGCGCTTTTGGGTTGATCTTCGTAACGTAACTGGAGCAAACCCAACCGCTCGCGGTTTTCGAGCTCGCCTATCAACTACCCCTAGAGTTGCGCGACTCGTACTGGGTTGCTCATCGTTACTCTGTGTAGCGGTATCGGAGGGATCATCACTGGGTATGGCCACAGCTCTCGTGCTCTTGATCCGACCCATCTTGACTAGTCTGTTCTGGCACTCTTTCAGAGCGGAGCGGTTTCAAACAAATCCAAGGGCAGATCTCGCGAGTAGGCATTGTCGTAGACTCTGTTTCATTTTAAGTGAACTCGTGTTTTCGGTTATCAAAGCGCGGAGCGGTGGCTTTTTTTGTCAAAACCTCCTTATCACTGGTTATATTTCACCATGGCCCACCGCTCCGCTGCTGGTGATAATCAAAATCAACAGGTCACTACGGCTGTACCAGAGCTAGACTCTGTTTCTATTTTAGTGAACTCGTGTTTTCCGGTTGTCAAGCGCGGGGCAGTGGCTTTATCCAAACCTCTTATCACTGGTTATATTTCACCATAGCTTACACTTCCGCTGCTGGTGATAATCAAAATCTTGGTCACTTTACGGCTGCCAGTTTGCCTATGACTCAATACTGCTTTACCTCGCATTTGGTTTGCATGTTTGCGAACTCTTCGACCTGCAATGTCGACTTCGTACATGACTTTTCTAATGGTCTTTACCACTGCCCCTTGAGTTCATTTGAAATTGGATGCTCCATTGTAATCCTTTACTAGGACAGTGTCTCCGGGTGAAAAGTCTCGGTGTTTCGTACCATTTTTCCCATTGAATTGTTCTACAATCTTTTTCCGATGGTCAGCGGCACTGTCTGGTTCTCCCTGCGCTTCTGATGGTCTAAGCATTCTCAAGCGGTTTCTAAGCTTTCTTCCCAGGAAAACTTCCGCGGGGCAGTTGCCTTGCAGAGAAGAATTAGGTGTTGTGCGTAAGCCAGCAACACTGCGTTTAGACAGACACTTTCTGGGCGAGCGGACGACCTCCCCTTCCCCTTTACGCTTCTTAATCCCTCTTTTGCAGGATATCCACGAATCTTTCTGCTTGACCATTTGAGTGAGGTTGGTACGGTGGTGTTCTTACATTGTTAACACCTCGTTCTTCGCACATCTGCTTGAAAAGCTCGGATGCGAATTGTGTTCCATTATCGCTCATTAGCGTCTTTGGATTTCCATAGCGTGCGAAAAGCTCTTTCAACAGCTTCACCGTTGTTCCAACTGTGATATTTTTCAACTCAAACATCTCGGGCCATCTACACAAGGCGTCGACAACGATCATATAGTACACTCCTTCCATTGCGCCAGAAAAATCAACAGGAACTCGCTCCCATACATTTTCTGGTGTCTTCCAGGTTTTCAGAGGTGCTTTAGGCCCCCGCCAGACTTCGTCGAAAAACCTGCTGAGACCGAATGAGTCCGCGGCGGAAAAACCGTCCCTGACCGTCTGCAAGCGACTGAGTCCGGTTGCCCCCAGCGCCAACCAGTTCCTCTGCGAAACACGCAATCGATAGTCTAGTGACGATTATCACCTCAGCTGTGAATCGGAACGTATTTGGTGGCTAATTTTTCTTGTTTTCAACATGTCTTTGTCTTCAACTCGTAAACCATTTTTAAGAATCATCATTGGACAGATGATTTTTTTTGCATGAGATGAACATGATTTCCGTATCAGCAGTAGGTGGGGCAGAGCGCAGACGACGAGAGTTGGTGAGATGCGGCGGGACTCGGCAGGTCGCAGTCGGCCGAAAAAAATGCACCCAAATCACGTGAGAAACTCCTATATCGATCGGGTGGGGTGAGGATGAATTTGGTTGGGGTGCAGCGGGACTCAGTCGGTGCATTGGTCCCGCTCTTGTACGCATGAGAACCATCAGTATCGACCGGGGTGATTGCGGTGGGCACCAGACGGTCGCAGTCGAACTCAGTGGGTTAATTTTTTTGCTGCCGTCTCCTACGAATTCGGTGCGTATCGACCCGGTGGGACTCAGTAGATCCACCGACTCTGACGGGGGCCTTAGTCGGAGATTTTAATTGCAGTTGGCAATCAGCGCAACTTTTCACAACCTTTTCGCAGTCTCCATCGATATTTGGCCAGTATACATAGCTTCGCGCTAGTCCTTTCATCCTGACGATCCCAGGATGGTCATAGTGCAGCTCTTTGATAACTTCCTGTCTGAGCGTCCCTGACACGACAATTTTATCGCTTACCATCACGCAGCCTTGCACTATCGATAACGATTAAAGGCAGTGTTCACGATAAGAATCGTTTTTCTGCTTTTCCGCCTATCTTGAAAACGGTGCCATTCTGATTCCAAAAGAAATCGTACAAGACCTTCTGGGAACGGAGTTATGGTCCCTTGAAAATTGAGCTACGGAAGCATGGTGGACGAGTTGTTCGAGGCTTGTAATTCCCGCCTTTTGCAGCCGACGTATGCGAGCTGACCTGGGTAAAGAGAGAAGTTGAGGATGAAGGGAAGAACGGGGCTATTGATCGGAAACTGTCGCTCATCTCACAATCTCGAGCATGCATTTCTGTTCACGTCGGTGGGCGTGGAAAGTGCATCTGGGGTTTGACGAGTTGCCGGGTGTCCAACTTTGGGGCCGAAGGGGACCGTTCCGAGCTCATTTTTCGTAGTTTTTTCAACGTTAGGGTAACGCTAGGCCCCTCAGCTGCCGGTCTCCACGTAAAAATCAGACATGATTTTTATCGCGGACTTTGCCTTTAACGTTTATAGTAAAACTGCTTCAAATCAGCTTTGGCAACTTTTGGCCACTTCCTAGTATCCAGCATCGAAACTTTTCAGCTTTCGCAGCAGAACATCTTTTTCGAAGTGTGCTCCACGAAATCATATTTGCCGTGATGGGCAACCGACGAATAGCGTGTGCAAACACTCACTCACTCACTCACTCATCCCGTTAGCTGGCGGCTGGCGGAGCAGGATGACCTCTCAACCAGTACACTGCTGTAGGTGCCATAGGAGCTCTTGTGGCCTGAACGATACGCCCTTCCATTCAGTACGGTTCGCAGCAATTAATCTAGCATTAAGGACACTGCACCGTTGGGACTTCCAGATCCGCCTCGACTTGCTTTTAAATCCACGTCTCTTTTTCGGGGCTGCTCTTTCAACCTTCCACAGTGCAGGGCGCTCTCTCCATAACAATCTGCGCGGAAGTCGGTTTGTTTCGATTCTGCCATACGTGTCCGGAACCATCGTAGCCTTCCTCGTTCGAATTTATGTTCTTCGATCGTGGGCTGGATGGTTCGCAAGTATCTCGGATATCTTCGTTCACGCATTCGATCTCTTAAAGTTATCCTGAGGATTTGCCGCAAACACCGCGTTTGGAAGACCTCCAGCCTGCTGTAATCCGACTTCAGCAACGTCTTACGACTCTGACCCGTACAGTAGGATTGGCACTATGAGCGCGCGAAACATCCAGCGGATCTTTGTCTCTGATTGACACATTACGCTTCTTCCATAAACACCAGCCCAGCGAAGCTGAAAGCAGCCGACGCCTCCGCCCGATCCCGCACAGTATCTCCGATGTAGCCACTACCTTTCGCTCTTTGCACCACCGGATCCGAGGTACTTGGCAGACTCTTTTCCGACTTGCTGAAGCTCAGCTCCCTCGAAGAACACAGAAGCACGTGAACCGTCCGACGTCATGACTTTAGTCTTCTCCTCTTATTAATCCACCCAGCCCATACGATTCCGCGATTTGTGCCATATCATTCGAACGTAAAAGCGTGGCTTCCATGCCGCAGTATCGGTGAACACTGCACCGTCGTCCGCAAACATCAAATCCGTGACAAAAATCGTTATCGCCAAATTGGACTCCTTCTTCTATTTTTCAAAGGTCTTTCTCATAATAGTATCGGACCACTTGGTAATAAAGAGGAGCGGTGAAATCACATCTCCCTGCCGGACGCCTGCATCGACTCTGAATTCTGCTTCGGATAGCTTGTTGTTTCCGACGCGGACACAGCTAGTCGAGCCTCTATAGTAATTTCCTGCAGAAGCTTCACCATTTTTCCTGGCATGTGTTCGCATTCCATCGATTTCCATAAGGCGGGATAGTGCACGCAATCGAATGCCAGCAGATGAATGTGCAAACACTACATCCACGTCAACCTCCACTAAGGCGACTACGCGATCTTCTTCAACTAGGGGATGTCTCTGTATCAGCCTTGACAAACCACCAGCTTGTCCAAACGAATCCGCCTTAATATATTCAATTTCGAAATCATAGCCTATCAGCATTGTTGCCCAACGCATCAGACGGTTGTCTGAGTGGATCGGTATGCCTTTTTTGCTACCAAAAAATGGCCAGCAGCGGCTTCAGGTCAGTTCGGAGCGTAAAACGTCTCCCGTTGACAAATTTATGGAACTTTTTTATTGCCTCCACGGGACCCAAAGCATCTTTTCCGATCTGGGCATAATTATTTTCTGCGACTATTAGTGATTTCGAGCCTTGGGCGATTGGCATTTCTGCTCCATCAGGCATTTTGTGCGAGATCACATACCCGATCCCACAATCGCAAGCATCAGCAGCTTTGATTGGTTTCTTTCTAGGATCTTAATGTGTCAAGTTCAAATCTGACATCAACACTTCAGTTTTTCGAACGCTGTTTCATGTGTGTGTTTTCATATCCATTTAAGGTCTTTTTTCAGCGAAGCAATCCAGAAAGTGAGATCCACATATAGCCTTCATCTCAGAGCAAATCGGGGGACTCTCCCAGGAAAATTTCTTTGAGAGCAGGTCTGCTGCATAATATTCAGCGGGAGAATCACTAGAAAAAAGAGTGGGCGTTGCTCGGTTCGGGAGTCCCGCTCAGGCAAGTCGGGGACTCTCCCGCGGAAGTTCCGAGAGCGGGTCTGCTGCCTAACACCCAGCGGGAGAGTCGCCAGAAACAAATGTGAGCGATGCTGGGATCAGGAGTCGGTGGATGACGGTTGATGGTGCCCAACACCAGCGGAGAGTCGCTGGTGAAACAAATGTGAGCGATGCTGGGATCGTGGAGTCCCGGTGGATGACAGTTGATGGTGATCACGAATGAACACGTTGTGATGTGTTTATCACGTGGTCCGCGTACCGCGGCAAAGATTACGTCTTTGTCGTGGACCCAAGCGGGGACATTCTCCGCCGTGGAACCGCGACAACCCGGGGCGGCTTGCTTTTGGTGAATATTAAAATGAATAACTCGTTAAGTCAATCACGTCATCGTTCGGCTGTTCGTTGGGGGTTTCCCGCTAGGCCTTTAGGTAGTGTCCCGACCGTAATTAAGACGTCATCACGAGCACCGCGATGCTGCACTCCCGCTGCCTTTATCGTATGACTCCGCGTAGGTCTGTGTTTTTTTCTCCTATCGGGGTCTTACGCGGAGTGTCCCCCGGTTTGCCAGAGATATTTGGAATGAAGGACGAGTAGTTCGTAACCATGCCTAGGAATGCGCGCAACTGTGCCACATTCTGTGGTGCTGGCATTTTAGTAATGGCAGCCACCTCTGGATTAGGATGACGTCCATCACGGTCCACAACGAACCCGAGAAAACGGATTTCTGGTTTTGCATTTTTCCAGGCTTACTCGAAAACCGTATTCTTTGATTCGTTCGAATGAAGCATTAATGTTTTTCTATGCCCTTCAGGTGTCTTTCCGACTACCAGAATGTCGTCCAGGTAAGCTGCTACTCCTTCCAGACCAGAAATCATCTTGTTCATGATGTTTTGAAAAATTCCTGGCGCTGTCTTGATACCTAAAGGCAACCTTTTGCATTGATATAGACCCTTGTGTGTATTGATCATTACCAACTTTTGGGCCTCATCCGTAGTTGCACATGAAGGTAAGCATCCGAAAAGTCAATCTGTGAGAAGACCGTTCCACCATTCAATGATGCGAAAATATCATCCGGATTGGGAACAGGATACTAATATGCCTCCAAGGCGTTCTTCAAACCAGTTGAAAAATCCGCGCAGACTCTCATTTTGCCATTCGCTACGCTCTAAGGATGCTTCCAAGTCCTGTCTGGAAACGGCCGCCTGGACGTGGGCGAAAGTTTTGGACGGATGTGGTGAAGAAGGAGGATTTGGAAATCACTCGGCATTGAGAAAGGCAATTCAGGCGCTGATGTTTTACTTCGCAGGAAGTGGAATAGCGATCAATGGATGGATTGTGTTCGAATTATAGCCGAGGACCGTGACCAATGGACACGGCTGGACTACTCAGGACGGCACACCTCGGTGAAGATGCGGAATGACCGCGTCAGGCGAAAGCCAACCGTTTAAGTCAAAAGTAAGTCAAGTCACCTTTACATGAGTTGCCTCGCTTCGGCAGTCACGACTTTGACCACTTCTACCACAGTCTTAACATTCTGATGTTCTTTTTTTTCCTTCTGGAATGGGCCTTTTCTGACCTCTCAAACATCATCTGAATCCTCTTCAATCATCTTCGACGTCTTCAGCAACGTCATGCTCCACAATCACACTCTTTATAGATCTCATGAAGTGTAGGCTTCCGGTCAGGTATGTGCGGCGATTGCCGTTCGCCGTCTGTCATTTGCTGGCCGTTTTTGGGTTTTTTTGTCGTTTGCCGGAATTTTTGTTGTTATTCCGGCAAAACTTTTTGTTGTTATTCCGGCAAATTGAAAGGAAACGCCCTCTTTGTTCACGGTCATGTAGGTACAAGTAGTAAGCAGATAATGCGTTGTTCGCTAAACCGTTGTCCGGGGGTTTTGGCTTGTCTATTTTCCACTTAGCCGCCTGGCCATTTCGGCACAAGATAATGAAAATGAAAATCTGTTCGCACTCTCAGTATATGTATTCTGCTATGAAAGCGTGCAGGCGTGGACGCGTGAGTGGAGCGTTTACGATGAGTTCTGTTTCCGAGTTCTCTGCAGATACAGATTCTGGAGCAAATCTAGTGGGCTCTCAATTTCGATTATCACCAGCAGCGGAGCGTCGGGCCTTGGAGAAATATAACATGTCATAAGGATGCTTTGATGAGAAAGTGCCCGCTCGTTGCTTGTGGTGGTCAAAATTGAATGCCCACTAAAAGTGCGTTCTGAGGGCGGCGTGCCATACCTCCACTCCGCTCAGAGGGGCAGCTAATACGTATCAAATGCCACATCTATTCCGTGGAAAAAGAGGGGAAAGCTAGAGACATGCATGCAAAGATTTGACGTAAAACCAGTTTGATTCTTGACCGGCGTTGTGGTAGGACCATCTCAAGCTTCGATGCGACAGTACTGAACTATTACTAATGATGACTACCTTTTACGGTACACTGCTATCCCGTCAATCGTCGTCTTACCACAGAGCAAGGGGAAGGCTGGGAGGAAGCCACCTCACTTACATAATTTTCTAACAGATTCTGGTGTAGCTAGAAGAAGCAGGACGCATTTTAGTGATACACGAGGGCGTGGACGCTGAGGAAGTTTGCCGCGGCAGTGCCAGGAAGGTACCGCGACCTTCGACTGTGCCGCGATAGTTCCATGGCAGTTCCGCAGCGCCTCCGTGATGATTACTGTGCCGTGGAGGTTCTACTGCCGTGTGCTTAGGGTCGACAACACACGCAACATTGCCGCCACAGTTTCGCGGAGGTTCTGCGTTAAAACCGCACGGGCTCTTAGAGGATGCATTAGCGATTCCGCGTCGACTGCGATGCACTGTTCTGTGTGGTGGAACGAGATTTTCGCATGTTCAATAGCCCAAAATTTGGGGGACATCCCGTATCTCCTAGTGCGAGATAACAGGGCTACCCTTTGTCCCTATCAGACAGAGGACGTAGGCACCTCAGGTGTGTATTGTTGTTCTTAGGCCCACCCAGTTGTATTATGACTCATTTCATATGAGTTACTCGCAGTCGGTGCTATATTTGTTTGTACGCGGCCGCTCATCGCGGAGCCGCAGGGCAATAAGGCGAAGTCGCGGCGGCACCGTCGTGGGGCTGTCTAGACATTGCCGCTGAGACTGCGATAGTGCTGTTTCGGTGCCCGTAGGTGCCGAAGCGGCTTTCTAGCGAAGCCGCAGCGACGATTTCCTTGATTTTCATAGAGTCTCACATGTTTTGTTTCTGTTCATGTAATGTTTTGCTTTGGAATTATTCCCCTGAATTGGAATTATTAGAATGTTGGCATAAATATGTAAAAAAAAGAATCACATGTGAATAACTTTTGCATCAATCTAAGGAATGGGGGTTTTTTGCCGTTTGCCGTTTGATGGCCGTTTTTGGGATTTTTTTTGCCGATTGCCGTTTGCCGAAATTTCAAAATGGTTCGCCGTACATCCCTGCTTCCGATGTTCCTATGCTTCCTTCTCTAAGAAAGCAAGCAATCGTGGTCGAATTTCTATTTCGCTGTGTGACTTAAGGCCATAGATCCTTAATAATGCCTTCAAACCCTCACTGTCCAGCTCTTCAAAGCAAGCATGTTCACACATTTCGTGGACTCGACCGACCAGTGTACTGCATGTAGTCTTCAGACTCCATCTTTCAAACGTTCAGGCACTGGTAACGTACTGTGAACAAGGACTTCTTGACATCGAAAATGTGCTTTAGGGTTGAAATCGTTCCGCTGAACGAAACGTCTTATGGCGCCTTGGGAGAATCTGGCGCTTGTACCTCTCAAAGACTTCATTATCAAGCTTACCAAGCAACAACCTCAGCCTTGCATCCTCAGAAAGGGATACACTATCATTTATTATCGTGTCCTCATGCCTTTCATGCCATCGAGAGAAACACCTATCCATTTCGGGGTTAAACACGAATGCTAACGATTAACTTCGGACCATTCTATTCCGACATCAATTACGATTGATGCGGCACCACCTCAATTTCTGGCTTTGCCTCACTTTTTGTAGCCATTAATTTCATCATTTGCTGTACCAATTCCTACCAATTCCATTTGCTTTTGAGCATTTTCTTGCATCATCAGCCTCATTTGCTGAGCATTCTGATCTAACAGCTTTTGGACGGTTTCCTGGTTCATTTTCAATTAAGGGTGATAATCTAAAATCGAGCCCAATACGCTCCTTCGCTCAAAAACGGCTCCAGCGTCCTGAACGCGAGCTCAGCAAATTGCTTTTTGGATCAAGCACAGTCCACCAAAATGTTCGATCTTTTGACCAAACTCCAGCCCAGAGGCGACTGTTGGTCTTTTCAGGTGCCCAAGCGCAACAACGCGACTCCCTGATCTTATTGACCCCAGAACTTCACCCGCCGGGGCGGGATTCTGCTCTGATCTCAGGTATTCAACTGCAGGGCGGGCACCTAGTATATCGAAAGCAATTCAACCGCTGGGCGGGCTGCTATTGATTCTTTTGCACTTTTGAGGTCGGGGAACCGCTGAGGTGTCAACCCGATACGGACTTTTTGACTTTTTTTCAGGGAACCGCTGAGGTTACCGCCTGATCGCCACTTGTTGTGTACGGGACACAATCGGCGTGCAAAAGGTTCAATCCAAAAGGTGCCACACGCAGGTGGCAGTGCAAAATGGTACAGCAAGAATATCGGTAGGAATAGTAGTGAGGTGAGTGGTGTGTTGTCGGCTTGGCTGACGGTGGTGGTGGCGTGGCAGCTACGACGTCGACGGTGGTGCAGATTGGCGGTGGTAGAAGGAATCCAGTTGTGAAACAGTGCGTCGGCAGGGGTTTATATAGCGCGGTGGGTGGTCTGTGATTGGCCGGTTTTCGCGCGTAGATCAAATCAACTGATATTTGATCTCCCATCACAACAGTTACCAAACGCGTACGTCCCACAAGGACATACTGCGCAGTGCAGCGGTTTGAGTAATTGTTAGTTGTGGCTTCTCTTCACGTTTTCTACCGTACAAATGTTCCTTTTGGGATGCTTCAATACAGTGAAAGCCACAACCGCACAACTGGGACTCAGAGATGGTAGCCAGGCATCCATCTCTCTTTTGGGACCATTTTATCCCCATCCCGGCGATTTAAAAGCCACGTTTTCCTCGTTGTAGGTTTGTGACAAACATAATTAAGCTAAACCCTCTAAATTGCAGTACAGATTTTAGCGAAATGCATTTTCATTGCTTCGCGAAAAGGTGTGGGTACCCATCAGAGAATCGAAAAAAAGAGTGATCAGAATACATTCTACAGATTTGGCTCAAAACGATCATTCAAGGCTTATTTAGGGCGCTGAACGCTGACCTGTGGTCTGTCTGCCGCTAGAATTAGGGATACTTTAGGTTACGGTAGCTTGAATGCCTTTTATCTGGCCGCGAACCGATTCAAGCTTTCTTTCGTATTCTTCACCGCAAATGCGCGTGCCGCCCATCCTGCATCGCCATAGCGGCACCGCCCAAACCGCCATGGGGTTTTCACCATTTAAATCACTACTCGCTTCTCTGTTTAGTTCCCTTTCCACCATAAATAATTCTCTGATTATCTTACGCACCGTATACGCAAATGCAAGCCAGGAACTTCTGTGCATGCCACATTTGAAGGCATAGTGCACCCTCAGATACGAATTTTGAGAGATGCATGTAATTGTGTAGAACACTCCTCCTGTATAACACGTGCCAAATGCGAGATCTCGGTTCTTCAAATAAGCGAGATATACATATGCGACCACCACGGGCCCGACCCCCTCCGCTCACCAGCACGGGCCAGACCCCCCCCCTTGCCAGATTTCCGAACTCGATAGCGGCTAGATGGATGGAGGAATTTCAACCGTGTCGTCGTTCTTCACTCCAGTGCCTGTCGATCTCCTCACCCCATTTTCCTCTCGTGCAGCGGTTTCATCCCGCACCGCCATGGTGGTACGTGATAGAGTTCTCACAGTTTCACAGTTGCTTCCCTCACGTCTCTCGCGGTGGATAGTCCATCGCCTGTCCCGCGTGTGCCGCGCCTGCCGTGAGAACAATGAAAGACGCCTAAGGCTCTCGTGACTGCTTCGAAGTTTAGAATGCGTAGTAAATCATGCTGGTTTGCCTCGACAAGAATTTTTCCGAAACGCATAACGTGTGTGCGTTCATTATCAGCACACGCTTGTGGAAGAGCATAATCAGGGTAGAAAAATACTGAAGAATAAAGATTTGCGCTAAAAACGACCAAACACGAACTTTAATGAAAGGAATTGCATGGAGGATGGAGTAATGCGCAGTAGAGTGTTGCCCAAATATTCGTTTATTCGAATAATATTCGAATAGTTCGAATATTCGAATATTTAAGGAAGTGGGTTATTCGGGTTTTTCGAATAATCGAATATTCAAAGATGTGGAGTATGCGTTTATTTGAGTAATAGAATATTCGAAGAAGTGGGAAATTCGTTGATTTGAATAATCGAGTTTTCAGAGAAGTGGAATATTCGGTTTATCTGAATAATCCAGTATTCAAAGATGTGGATTATTCAAATTATTTGTTCATTCGAATATCTGAAAAAAATTGTTCCAACACTCTACTGCGTAAACCTTGCAGAGAATTTCTAGCCGAACCTATGACTGGACGAGTCAAGAGGTCATGGAAAAGGTGAGCGAAGACTGTGAGTAGCTATCAGGTTGTCCGATAAGTTCTTGCCGTTTTTTAAATTTTTCGTAATATAATTGTAATATAATATAATAATATAATGTAATATAATGTAATGTAATAATGTAATATAATATAATATAATATAATATTAATTTAATATATTTTTAATTTTAATTAATTTTAAATTTAATTTTAAATTTAAATTTTTAAATTAAATTCTTTCGCAAACCAATATCGACTAATCGAAACAAAAAACCAAATAGACTTTCTTGTAGAGCGAAAATTCTATTTCGAATAAATACAAAACATTGTACCAAAAATTTCATTTCGATCGCTAATTTTTTAATTTAAAAAAACGGCAAGAACTTATCGGACAACCTAATATTTAAAGGGTCTGTAGAGTTGCAGCGACTAGCGGCGCGTTGCTGAGCGAGAGCTTGGCGGCGTGGTCGAAACATACCACGCCCCAAACTCTCACTCAGCAAGCGTTACGCACAAACCCCACCCCAGGGTTGCTTTAAAACGCAGCCTGATTTGCCGTTTCTCCATTACGTACAACCTCACTGATTCGACGTCAGATTTACTTTTAGTCTCCGACACTGGCAGCGGTCTCCTACAGGAGAAAACGACGATCGCGGTCTCCCACAGGAGCTGTTTTGTCCTGTAGGAGACCGAACTAGAACGAAGCGGTCTCCTCACAGGACATGCTGCCGCATCGCTTTCCACTGGGTCTCCTACAGGACTAAACAGCTCCGGTAGGTGACCCTGGAACGCGCACGTTGAAGTATTGATCGAACCCGCGCGGTGTACGATACGCGTGTGCATGGGGTGGAGAGCCGATTCGCCCATGCAGAGTTCACAGAGGCGCCCTTCATTGGTTGATTGGGGTGCTTTGGGGCCGGAGTTCCACATTTCTGGGGAAATGGGGGAAGAATGCTATTGGGGCTTCATCCTCTATAGTAAATTTTGCCGTTGACAAAGTTGTCGACGGGGAAGTGTGAAAATCATGCTTCGATTTCAAAAAATTCGAAAACTAGGCGGTTTTGGCTTGATTCCAGCAAACATTATTTGAAATTCCCTCCAAGCTACCGTACAAGTTCCGGTCTCCTACAGGAGAATCACAGGACTCCTACAGGAGAAAACCAGGACTTCTGTTGCAGGGGAGACTAGGACTCCCAGCGGACTCCTGTAGGAGTCCGCCGCCAGTGTCGGAAGCCGTTTCTGTGGTGGCTTGATAGGGAGTATTCTGGCTCCAGAATACTGCTGCGAGTATTATAGCTCGCCAAAAGCTTTATTGTTGTTCACGGCGGAGCGCATGGGTAAAATGCTCAACATTGTGGGCGTGGCCTCTTACTACAGTGCGTTTTACAATTATAGGACGCCTTCGGATGTCCCTAAAACACTTCTCCACCGAAGCTTTTCTGTCAAAACTACAATAATCGGCTCAAGAAATCACCATCATAGTCACATTCCAGATCACATGAGCATCTCATCATTTTTTGAACACAACTTTCCGTTCTTTTGGTTTGTTGCATACTCATAGGGCACCTTAGACAATCCGCAATTTGCTTGTTAATACAAGCGAAACCATTTCAGTTTCATAGCGATTATGTTCTCGGCCACTGTTTTATACCTCATTTAGGTGATTGAAGACACTTCTTGGCAGCTTTTAGAGGACTACCGTGTTGAATTGATCGCAGTCCTCTAATAGATCACGTTCCCGCTCTTCCATGACCTCCGTTTGCTGACTGCCCGATGTTTCAGGGTGGAATAGGCACAGGTAGCAATCAGGATGTCTGGCGAGACCCATTAGTCATGATTCGAAGCAAATTCTCAATGAAACGTACGCGGGTCGGGACCGGACTCGCGCAGAATTCGGGGCTGAGCATCCTTGCACAACCATTAGACAGTAACTTTGTGCAGCACAGCATCGGATAAACAGCTAAAAGGAAGGTATCATTGTTTGGAGCGATTCACGGGCTGACTCGGTTCAGTTTTCCTCAGCAAAACAAGGCAACCGGATCGGGAAAGTTGAAGAAGGCCTTGGTAGGCCTTTTGGACTCGAGGGCACTGGTTTTGAGGTAGGTTTGACTATCATTGCTCGAGTGATTCAGCAAAGCTCAAAATTTGTTGCTCCGCGCGCGAGAGCGAGCATATGAAGCATACGCGCACAGACGCACGTAGTAAATGGGAATAAATTTTACTCCGGAACAGGGTACACTATCTAATGTCTCCAGATTCACTTCGTCTGGACACCATAGAAAAACAGGGCCAAAGAATCGTATATATGGATGAGTTCACTAGCAGAGCTCAATTGAGATCGCGGCAGCATTTGTCTTTGGTGGTGAATATAGTCCATAGCATTTCCCGCCGCCATTAAAGGCAGTGTTCACGATGATTTTTGTCCCCGAGTTTTTCACATAGAACAATGCGTTGGCCTCCAGGTGTTACCAAAATTACGAAGAAACGGCGAGAAACGCATTAAAACGTCGTATTCCAAAGACATTATTCTGTAACATGGACTAGTTGTCCGGTTGGAAGAACATGTTCATGGTGGTTGTCATCGGTGGAAAATTGGGTCAATCGAAAATAGAAGAATATTTTATGCAAAGCAGGATTAGTTAGGGTCCTAAGCGAAGAACGGAGCAGTACAGGGCAGAGAAGTGCAAAGGGCGGGCCCACAAAGGATTTCATTGTCACAACAAACACTTCCTGTGATACCTAATAGGCGGGGTGATACTTAAGCATTTCGTGTACTTCTGGTGCGTTTTTCTAAATTTCTACGTCATTTTAGTTTTACCCGGGGGCCACTTGAACAATATAGCGAATAATCTCAAAATTGAAGATTATCGTGAGCACTGTCTTTAACTAACGGCGTCGCTTCAAGAGTGGCTGCTGTCGCGGTGGCGAAAACACTGTTAGTTCACCACGTCGCCGTTGCAGTGCCCCACTTCGTCGCCGTCGTCCTTGTGTTACTTCCCCTATTTTCCATCTTTGCCCTGCCACAGCGAGACTCGCCGCGGTGCCACTCTGCAGAGCCCTTGAAACAATCGTGGTGAATAGAAGAGGAGGTAGGAGCAAGGTTGGGATTTATGGTCGACAGTTGGGTTTGCCGCGAAAATAGCATGCGGTCATTGGAGCCGAATCCAACTGAAGCTCGTGCATGAATTTTAGTCTAGAACGAGAAGTGTTTAAGGATGGATGTTGTGCGAGGAAAAGATTAGAATAAACTCGAGATATTAAACCAAGACATTTAAGTGAATCTTTGAACTACAAAAATGTGCTCGTCGCCTACGTTTTCAACCATCACCCTCGCTTTTTCCGCCGAGCGAGGTGGAAATTATCTACCACAGCGCCATGAATGTCGCCAGTGCGGTGACTCCGCCGCGCAGTGGTGAGACGACCACCCAGATGCCGAAGAAACATCAAAATTTCAACAGCCGGGTCATGCTGTGGATACTGTAATTCTCCACATACAGACCATTTTCCCTATGAGTAACGGCGCACGGCTTGCAAAACTTCTAGATGGGGTTTACCTAGTCCATTTCGACTAAATAGCACATACTGTCGTTCTCGCAGCCTAATTCCGGTCTGCATGAGGGGACCACGATTATCACATGTCGCGTAATGCAACGGCCGTAGTCCGCGAGTTCGGACCGGAATATGGCTTCGAGAACAGCAGTGATTTGGAAGTGTCAAAATGTGATCGAGCCGTGCCTTTAAAGGCATCGTACCGGCCGAAACCTATATTATTGTTGCATACTTTGTAATCAAAAATGCTTTATTTGTGATGGAAAATCAGGTTGAATACATCATTGAAGTGTATTTGAACGTAGTTTCTGACATTTTTCTGCTTTCGGAGTCTATGCCATAGCAATTTTTGAAGTTTTCAGCATGCGGAGCTCGTGCCACAAACATTTCCGAAGTTTTTGACGAGTCACTTGGGAATTCCATGAAAAAAGACCAAATGATCGACCCAGGAATGCTTAGTGGTCGGCCCCACAGCAATTTTAAGGTGGCCATACCTTTTTGGGGGCTTATTCTCAGACCACCAAGCTTCGTATGTGATCTCCGCCAACTTTAATCATAGTATTCATTGTTCGCTAAAAGTTGTAGGTGATTTCCAGCGCACACGATACTTCCTAATGTTTTCAAGAAATAGCCTCTCAGCCTCACCTTTAGTCTCAACCCCCTGTTGAAGCTCCCATTTTACGCTTATTTATTTATTCATTTATGAATACTAGGAAAATCCGGGTAAAAAACAAGGTTTACGGAAAATTTGCCCGAATGCTCGGAGAATTTGCCCGATGCGTAGCGCGGGAAGAATATGCCCGCGAGGAGGGAGAAAATGCCCGCCACGAGATGAGGAAATGTCCGCCGCGAGGGGAGAAAATGCCTGCCATGAGATGAGGAAATGTCCGCCGCGAGGGGAGGATATGCCGCATTAGAAATACAGTTCGTCTATGACCCTGCCTTATGATTAACTGCCTACCGCAGCCTGTTAGAATAAAACATTAAACGCTTGCACACGCGTACCCACGGTATAAGTGTATCGAAACCTCACCCAAACTGCACATTTTCGTAGATAATTTTGTTGTGCGAAAAACTGGACAAAGAAACAAAACTATGAAATAGTGTAGGTGCTCAAACTTCATTCGGAGAAGTAAAATGTGGTAAATCGCTCCCGCCGCGAAGCGGCGGGAGAGGTTTGATTTTGGTCGGGACTTGTGATCACTTTAGATTTTGGTAAAGTAGTTAATAAAACCTGTAAAACAAAATTTCTAGAGATTTCCTTCTGGATATAAGTGAGAGAGTCCAGAAGACACCCGCTGACAAAATTTGAGCCAAATCGATTCAAAAATAACAAAGTTAGATTGGCGGAAGCTTAGCTAAAATTCGTGTTGTGCGCCTGTAACGCGTCTCACGTTCCTCGTTCCTCGTTCCTCGTTCCTGGCATCACGCACCCTTAGTAGTAGGCACTGCGATCAGTTGGGGAGGCAGGTAAGTTGGTATGTGGACAGGCTGATGAGTAGGTAGACAAAGAGTACTTACTGTTTAACTTTAACTACTTTGCTTCTTACTGCTTATCGTATCAAGTGATATTATCAGTTAGTAGACCAAATCGCTGAAAAACGTTGTAGGCTGTAATTTTTCGATGGGAAGGGACAGGGGAAGTGACAAACAAGTTTGTTACTTACTGTTTCACATTAACTACTTTGCTTCTTACTGCTTATCATATCAAGTGATATTATCAGTTAGTAGACCAAATCGCTGAAAAACGTTGTAGGCTGTGCTTTTCGATGGGATGGGACAGGGGAAGTGACTAACAAGTTTGTTACTTACTGTTTCACATTAACTACTTTGCGCCCTGTATGTAATCAAGTGATATTATCAGTTAGTAGACCAAATCGCTGAAAAACGTTGTAGGCTGTGCTTTTCGATGGGATGGGACAGGGAAGTGACTAACAAGTTTGGTACTTACTGTTTCACATTAACTACTTTACTTCTTACTGCTTATCATATCAAGTGATATTATCAGTTGGTAGACCAAATCGCTAAAACACGTTGCAGGCTGCACTTTTCGATGGGAAGGTACAGGGGAAGTGACTAACAAGTTTGTTACTTACTGTTTCACATTAACTACTTTACTTCTTACTGCTTATCATATCAAGTGATATTATCAGCTGGTAGACCAAATCGCTAAAACACGTTGTAAGCTGTACTTTTTCGCAGGGAAGGGACAGGGGAAGGGACTAACAAGTTTGTTACTTTCTGATGACGTCATCAGGATGTCATGTAAAGCACACAAGGCATCTGATCACGTCATCAGGGTGTCATTTAAAGTATATAGAGCATCTGATGACGTCATCAGGGTGTCATCTAATGTACAAAGGGCATCTGATGACGTCATCAGGGTGTCATATAAAGTACATAAGGCATCTGATGACGTCATCAGGGTGTCATGTAAAGTACACAAGGCATCTGATGACGTCATCAGGGTGTCACTTAAAGTACATAGGGCATCTGATGACGTCATCAGGGTGTCATCTAGAGTACAAAGGGCATCTGACGACGTCATCAGGGTGTCATATAAAGTACATAAGGCATCTGATGACGTCATCAGGGTGTCATGTAAAGTACATAGGGCATCTGATGACGTCATCAGGATGTCATGTAAAGTACATAGGGCATCTGATGACGTCATCAGGGTGTCATGCAAAGTACACAAGGCATCTGATGACGTCATCAGGGTGTCATTTAAAGTATATAGGGCATCTGATGACGTCATCAGGGTGTCATCTAGAGTACAAAGGGCATCTGATGACGTCATCAGGGCGTCACATAAAGTACATAAGGCATCTGATGACGTCATCAGGGTGTCATGTAAAGTACACAAGGCATCTGATGACGTCATCAGGGTGTCATATAAAGTACATAAGGCATCTGATGACGTCATCAGGGTGTCATATAAAGTACACAAGGCATCTGATGACGTCATCAGGGTGTCATGTAAAGTACGTAGGGCATCTGATGACGTCATCAGGGTGTCATCTAGAGTACAAAGGGCATCTGATGACGTCATCAGGGTGTCATATAAAGTACATAAGGCATCTGATGACGTCATCTGGGTGTCATGTAAAGTACATAGAGCATCTGATGACGTCATCAGGATGTCATGTAAAGTACGTAGGGCATCTGATGACGTCATCAGGGTGTCATGCAAAGTACACAAGGCATCTGATGACGTCATCAGGGTGTCATTTAAAGTATATATGGCATCTGATGACGTCATCAGGGTGTCATCTAGAGTACAAAGGGCATCTGATGACGTCATCAGGGCGTCACATAAAGTACATAAGGCATCTGATGACGTCATCAGGGTGTCATGTAAAGTACATAGGGCATCTGATGACGTCATCAGGATGTCATGTAAAGTACGTAGGGCATCTGATGACGTCATCAGGGTGTCATCTAAAGTACATGGGGCATCTGATCACGTCATCAGGGTGTCATTTGAAGTATATAGGGCATCTGATGACGTCATCAGGGTGTCATGTAAAGTACGTAGGGCATCTGATGACGTCATCAAGGTGTCATGCAAAGTACACAAGGCATCTGATGACGTCATCAGGGTGTCATTTAAAGTATATAGGGCATCTGATGACGTCATCAGGGTGTCATCTAGAGTACAAAGGGCATCTGATGACGTCATCAGGGTGTCATATAAAGTACATAAGGCATCTGATGACGTCATCAGGGTGTCATGTAAAGTACATAGGGCATCTGATGACGTCATCAGGATGTCATGTAAAGTACGTAGGGCATCTGATGACGTCATCAGGGTGTCATCTAAAGTACATGGGGCATCTGATCACGTCATCAGGGTGTCATTTGAAGTATATAGGGCATCTGATGACGTCATCAGGGTGTCATATAAAGTACATAAGGCATCTGATGACGTCATCAGGGTGTCATGTAAAGTACATAGGGCATCTGATGACGTCATCAGGGTGTCATGCAAAGTACACAAGGCATCTGATGACGTCATCAGGGTGTCATTTGAAGTATATAGGGCATCTGATGACGTCATCAGGGTGTCATCTAAAGTACAAAGGGCATCTGATGACGTCATCAGGGTGTCATATAAAGTACATAAGGCATCTGATGACGTCATCAGGGTGTCATGTAAAGTACATAGGGCATCTGATGACGTCATCAGGATGTCATGTAAAGTACATATGGCATCTGATGACGTCATCAGGGTGTCATCTAAAGTACATGGGGCATCTGGTCACGTCATCAGGGTGTCATTTAAAGTATATAGGGCATCTGATGACGTCATCAGGGTGTCATCTAAAGTACATAGGGCATCTGATGACGTCATCAGGGTGTCATGTAAAGTACATAGGGCATCTGATGACGTCATCAGGGTGTCATGCAAAGTACATAGGGCATCTGATGACGTCATCAGGGTGTCATGTAAAGTACATAGGGCATCTGATGACGTCATCAGGGTGTCATGCAAAGTACATAGGGCATCTGATGACGTCATCAGGGTGTCATGTAAAGTACATAGGGCATCTGATGACGTCATCAGGTTGTCATCTAAAGTACAAAGGGCAGCTGATGACGGCATCAGGATGTCATGTAAAGTACGTAGGGCATCTGATGACGTCATCAGGGTGTCATCTAAAGTACATGGGGCATCTGATGACGTCATCAGGGTGTCATTTGAAGTATATAGGGCATCTGATGACGTCATCAGGTTGTCATCTAAAGTACAAAGGGCATCTGATGACGTTATCATGGTGTCATCTAAAGTACATAGGGCATCTGATGACGTCATCAGAATGTCATGTAAAGTACATAGGGCATCTGATGGCGTCATCAGGATGTCATGTAAAGTACATAGGGCATCTGATGACGTCATCAGGGTGTCATGCAAAGTACATAGGGCATCTGATGACGTCATCAGGGTGTCATGTAAAGTACATGAGGCATCTAATGACGTCATCAGGTTGTCATCTAAAGTACAAAGGGCATCTGATGACGTCATCATGGTGTCATCTAAAGTACATAGGGCATCTGACGACGTCATCAGGATGTCATGTAAAGTACATAAGGCATCTGATGACGTCATCAGGGTGTCATGCAAAGTACACAAGGCATCTGATGACGTCATCAGGGTGTCATTTAAAGTATATAGGGCATCTGATGACGTCATCAGGGTGTCATCTAGAGTACAAAGGGCATCTGATGACGTCATCAGGGTGTCATATAAAGTACATAAGGCATCTGATGACGTCATCAGGGTGTCATCTAGAGTACAAAGGGCATCTGATGACGTCATCAGGGTGTCATGCAAAGTACACAAGGCATCTGATGACGTCATCAGGGTGTCATTTAAAGTATATAGGGCATCTGATGACGTCATCAGGGTGTCATCTAAAGTACAAAGGGCCTCTGACGAGGTCATCAGGATGTCATGTAAAGTACATAGGGCATATGATGGCGTCATCAAGATGTCATGTAAAGTACACAGGGCATCTGATGACGTCATCAGGGTGTCATCTAAAGTACAAAGGGCATCTGATAACGTCA
This sequence comes from Aplectana chamaeleonis, assembly GCA_029168955.1. NCBI lineage: Eukaryota > Metazoa > Nematoda > Chromadorea > Rhabditida > Cosmocercidae > Aplectana > Aplectana chamaeleonis. The sequence continues at coordinate 23,841 of JAPDOI010000150.1, forward strand.
TCAGGGTGTCATCTAAAGTACATAGTGCATCTGATGACGTCATCAGGATGTCATGTAAAGTACGTAGGGCATCTGATGACGTCATCAGGGTGTCATCTAAAGTACATGGGGCATCTGATGACGTCATCAGGGTGTCATGTAAAGTATATAGGCATCTGATGACGTCATAATGGTGTCATCTAAAGTACAAAGGGCATCTGATGACGTTATCATGGTGTCATCTAAAGTACATAGGGCATCTGATGACGTCATCAGAATGTCATGTAAAGTACATAGGGCATCTGATGGCGTCATCAGGATGTCATGTAAAGTACATAGGGCATCTGATGACGTCATCAGGGTGTCATGCAAAGTACACAAGGCATCTGATGACGTCATCAGGGTGTCATGTAAAGTACAAAGGGCATCTGATGACGTCATCAGGTTGTCATCTAAAGCACAAAGGGCATCTGATGACGTCATCATGGTGTCATCTAAAGTACATAGGGCATCTGACGACGTCATCAGGATGTCATGTAAAGTACATAAGGCATCTGATGACGTCATCAGGGTGTCATGCAAAGTACACAAGGCATCTGATGGCGTCATCAGGATGTCATGTACAGTACATAGGGCATCTGATGACGTCATCAGGATGTCATGTAAAGTACATAGGGCATCTGATGACCTCATCAGGATGTCATGTTAAGTACATAGTGCATCTGATGACGTCATCAGAGTGTCATGCAAAGTACACAGTGCATCTGAAGACGTCATCAGGGTGTCATGTAAAGTACATAGGGCATCTGATGACGTCATCAGGGTGTCATGCAAAGTACATAAGGCATCTGATGACGTCATCAGGGTGTCATCTAAAGTACAAAGGGCCTCTGACGACGTTATCAGGATGTCATGTAAAGTACATGGGGCATCTGATGACGTCATCAGGATGTCAGGTAAAGTACACAGGGCATCTGATGACGTCATCAGGGTGTCATCTAAAGTACATAGGGCATCTGATGACGTCATCAGGGTGTCATCTAAAGTACATAAGGCATCTGATGACGTCATCAGGATGTCATGTAAAGTACATAGTGCATCTGATGACGTCATCTGGGTGTCATGTAAAGTACATAGGGCATCTGATGACGTCATCAGGTGTCAGGTAAAGTACACAGTGCATCTGAAGACGTCATCAGGGTGTCATGTAATGTACATAGGGCATCTGATGACGTCATCAGGATGTCATGTTAAGTACATAGTGCATCTGATGACGTCATCAGGGTGTCGTGCAAAGTACACAGTGCATCTGAAGACGTCATCAGGGTGTCATGTAATGTACATAGGGCATCTGATGACGTCATCAGGGTGTCATGTAAAGTACATAGGGCATCTGATGACGTCATCAGGGTGTCATCTAAAGTACATAGGGCATCTGATGACGTCATCAGGGTGTCATATAAAGTACATAAGGCATCTGATGACGTCATCAGGGTGTCATCTAAAGTACATAGGGCATCTGATGACGTCATCAAGGTGTCATCTAAAGTACATAGGGCATCTGATGACGTCATCAGGGTGTCATTTAAAGTATATAGGGCATCTGATGACGTCATCAGGGTGTCATCTAAAGTACAAAGGGCATCTGATGACGTCATCAGGGTTTCATATAAAGTACATAAGGCATCTGATGACGTCATCAGGGTGTCATCTAAAGTACAAAGGGCCTCTGACGAGGTCATCAGGATGTCATGTAATGTACATAGGTCATCTGATGGCGTCATCAAGATGTCATGTAAAGTACACAGGGCATCTGATGACGTCATCAGGGTGTCATCTAAAGTACGAAGGGCATCTGATGACGTCATCAGGGTGTCATCTAAAGCACAAAGGGCATCTGATGACGTCATCATGGTGTCATCTAAAGTACAAAGGGCATCTGATGACGTCATCATGGTGTCATCTAAAGTACATAGGGCATCTGACGACGTCATCAGGATGTCATGTAAAGTACATAGGGCATCTGATGGCGTCATCAGGATGTCATGTAAAGTACATAGGGCATCTGATGACGTCATCAGGGTGTCATGCAAAGTACACAAGGCATCTGATGACGTCATCAGGGTGTCATGTAAAGTACAAAGGGCATCTGATGACGTCATCAGGTTGTCATCTAAAGCACAAAGGGCATCTGATGACGTCATCATGGTGTCATCTAAAGTACATAGGGCATCTGATGACGTCATCAGGGTGTCATCTAAAGTACATAGGGCATCTAATGACGTCATCAGGATGTCATGTAAAGTACATAGGGCATCTGATGGCGTCATCAGGATGTCATGTAAAGTACATAGGGCATCTGATGACGTCATCAGGGTGTCATCTAAAGTACATAGGGCATCTGATGACGTCATCAGGATGTCATGTAAAGCACATAGGGCATCTGATGACCTCATCAGGATGTCATGTTAAGTACATAGTGCATCTGATGACGTCATCAGAGTGTCATGCAAAGTACACAGTGCATCTGAAGACGTCATCAGGGTGTCATGTAAAGTACATAGGGCATCTGATGACGTCATCAGGGTGTCATGCAAAGTACATAAGGCATCTGATGACGTCATCAGGGTGTCATCTAAAGTACAAAGGGCCTCTGACGACGTTATCAGGATGTCATGTAAAGTACATGGGGCATCTGATGGCGTCATCAGGATGTCATGTAAAGTACACAGGGCATCTGATGACGTCATCAGGGTTTCATCTAAAGTACAAAGGGCATCTGATGACGTCATCAGGGTGCCATCTAAAGTACATAGGGCATCTGATGACGTCATCAGGATGTCATGTAAAGTACATAGTGCATCTGATGACGTCATCAGGGTGTCATGCAAAGTACACAGTGCATCTGAAGACGTCATCAGGGTGTCGTGCAAAGTACACAGTGCATCTGAAGACGTCATCAGGGTGTCATGTAATGTACATAGGGCATCTGATGACGTCATCAGGGTGTCATGTAAAGTACATAGGGCATCTGATGACGTCATCAGGGTGTCATCTAAAGTACATAGGGCATCTGATGACGTCATCAGGGTGTCATCTAAAGTACATACGGCATCTGATGACGTCATCAGGGTGTCATCTAAAGTACATAGGGCATCTGATGACGTCATCAGGGTGTCATGCAAAGTACATAGGGCATCTGATGACGTCATCAGGATGTCATGTAGAGTACATAGTGCATCTGATGACGTCATCAGGGTGTCATGCAAAGTACACAGTGCATCTGAAGACGTCATCAGGGTGTCGTGCAAAGTACACAGTGCATCTGAAGACGTCATCAGGGTGTCGTGCAAAGTACACAGTGCATCTGAAGACGTCATCAGGGTGTCATGTAATGTACATAGGGCATCTGATGACGTCATCAGGGTGTCATGTAAAGTACATAGGGCATCTGATGACGTCATCAGGGTGTCATCTAAAGTACATAGGGCATCTGATGACGTCATCAGGGTGTCATCTAAAGTACACAGTGCATCTGAAGACGTCATCAGGGTGTCGTGCAAAGTACACAGTGCATCTGAAGACGTCATCAGGGTGTCATGCAAAGTACATAGTGCATCTGATGACGTCATCAGGGTGTCATGCAAAGTACACAGTGCATCTGAAGACGTCATCAGGGTGTCGTGCAAAGTACACAGTGCATCTGATGACGTCATCAGGGTGTCATGTAAAGTACATAGGGCATCTGATGACGTCATCAGGGTGTCATGTAAAGTACATAGGGCATCTGATGACGTCATCAGGGTGTCATCTAAAGTACATAGGGCATCTGATGACGTCATCAGGGTGTCATCTAAAGTACATAGGGCATCTGATGACGTCATCAGGATGTCATGTAAAGTATTAGGTCTAGAAGTTAATTTCCGCGTTTTTGTTGTTATTGATATTTTGTAAAAAATAAAATTATTTTTATATAACGAATTTTATGTTATAATGCTCACTGTATTATCAGCTTTCTATTGATATATAACTTGCTTCACGTACCTTATAAAAAAGTATTATTTTAGTTTCAGAATATGTCAACTTTTGTGCCGGAAAAACGCCATTTGCGGGAAGCTCTCCTTTTCCTTTTTCATCTCAAGAAGAAAGCCACTGACGCGCACCAAATGCTTGCCCAAGCTTACGGGGATGCTGCTCCATCCATAAGAACCTGCCAAGAATGGTTTCAGCGTTTCAAATCGGGTGATTTTGACGTTAAGGACAAAGATCGACCAGGACAGCCAAAAAGTTCGAAGACGAAGAACTTCAGGCTTTGTTGGATCAAGATTCGGCTCAAACGCAAGAACAGCTCGCGGCATCTCTCGGCGTCACCCAAAAAGCAATTTCTATTCGATTGAAGGCAATGGGGAAGATTCAAAAGGAAGGAAAATGGATCCCCTATGAGCTCTCAGAACGCAACAAAGAGCAGAGAAAAACAACTTCACAAATCTTGTTGGACCGATTCCAAAGAAAGTCTTTTTACACCGCATCATAACTGGCGATGAAAAGTGGGTGTACTACGACAATCCGGAAGCGAAGAAAATCGTGGGTTAGTCCTGGTGAAACAACAACTTCGACCGCAAAACCAAACATCCACGGGAAGAAGGTCTTACTGTGCATATGGTGGGATCAACGCGGTATACTGTACTATGAACTTCTTCAACCTGGCGAAACAGTTACTGCGAATCGCTATCAACATCAACTAGCGCAATTGCGGCATGAAATCGAAGCAAAGAGACCAGAATGGGCGAGTCGACACGAAAAAGTCATATTGCTTCATGATAACGCTCGACCTCATGTTGCTCGAACGGTAAAGGATACGCTAAAAGAGTTCAAATGGGAAGTCTTACCGCACCCGCCGTACTCTCCAGACATCGCCCCGTCGGATTATCACCTTTCCGGTCAATGGCGCATGGTCTAGCGGAGCAGCGCTTTCAAGATCGTCAAGATGTCAAAAGTGGCTCGATGAATGGGTGGAGGCCAAACCAGAAAAATTTTATTATGATGGAATCCATAAGTTACCCAAACTCTGGGAAATGGTTGTTATTAATGACGGAAATTATTTTGAATAAAAATTTTGTTTAAGTATGTCCAGTTTTCAATAGTGTAAAAAGCGTAAAAAAAACGCGGAAATTAACTTCTAGACCTAATACATAGGGCATCTGATGACGTCATCAGGATGTCATGTAAAGTACATAGGGCATCTGATGACGTCATCAGGGTGTCGTGCAAAGTACACAGTGCATCTGAAGACGTCGTCAGGGTGTCATGTAATGTACATAGGGCATCTGACGACGTCATCAGGATGTCATGTAAAGTACATAGGGCATCTGATGGCGTCATCAGGATGTCATGTAAAGGACATAGGGCATCTGGTGGCGGCATCAGGGTGGCATGTAAAGTACACAAGGCATCTGATGACGTCATCAGGTGTCATGTAAAGTACATAGGGCATCTGATGACGTCATCAGGGTGTCATCTAAAGTACATAGGGCATGTGATGACGTCATCAGGGTGTCATCTAAAGTACATAGGGCATCTGATGACGTCATCATGGTGTCATGTGAAGTACATAGGGCATCTGATGACGTCATCAGGATGTCATGTAAAGTACATAGGGCATCTGATGACGTCATCAGGATGTCATGTAAAGTACATAGGGCATCTGATGACGTCATCAGGGTGTCATCTAAAGTACATAGGGCATCTGATGACGTCATCAGGATGTCATGTAAAGTACATAGGGCATCTGATGACGTCATCAGGATGTCATGTAAAGTACATAGGGCATCTGATGACGTCATCAGGATGTCATGTAAAGTACATAGGGCATCTGATGACGTCATCAGTGTGTCATGTAAAGTACATAGGGCATCTGATGACGTCATCAGGGTGTCATGTAAAGTACATAGGGCATCTGATGACGTCATCAGGATGTCATGTAAAGTACATAGGGCATCTGATGACGTCATCAGGATGTCATGTAAAGTACATAAGGCATCTGATGACGTCATCAGGATGTCATGTAAAGTACATAGGGCATCTGATGACGTCATCAGGGTGTCATGTAAAGTACATAGGCATCTGATGACGTCATCAGGTGTCATGTAAAGTACATAGGGCATCTGATGACGTCATCAGGATGTCATGTAAAGTACATAGGGCATCTGATGACGTCATCAGGGTGTCATGTAAAGTACATAGTGCATCTGATGACGTCATCAGGGTGTCATGTAAAGTACATAGGGCATCTGATGACGTCATCAGGGTGTCATGTAAAGTACATAGGGCATCTGATGACGTCATCAGGGTGTCATGTAAAGTACATAGGGCATCTGATGACGTCATCAGGATGTCATGTAAAGTACATAGGGCATCTGATGACGTCATCAGGGTGTCATGTAAAGTACATAGGGCATCTGATGACGTCATCAGGGTGTCATCTAAAGTACATAGGGCATCTGATGACGTCATCAGGGTGTCATGTAAAGTACATAGTGCATCTGATGACGTCATCAGGGTGTCATGTAAAGTACATAGTGCATCTGATGACGTCATCAGGGTGTCATGTAAAGTACATAGGGCATCTGATGACGTCATCAGGGTGTCATGTAAAGTACATAGGGCATCTGATGACGTCATCAGGGTGTCATGTAAAGTACATAGGGCATCTGATGACGTCATCAGGGTGTCATGTAAAGTACATAGGGCATCTGATGACGTCATCAGGGTGTCATCTAAAGTACATAGGGCATCTGATGACGTCATCAGGGTGTCATCTAAAGTACATAGGGCATCTGATGACGTCATCAGGGTGTCATCTAAAGTACATAGGGCATCTGATGACGTCATCAGGGTGTCATGCAAAGTACATAGGGCATCTGATGACGTCATCAGGGTGTCATGTAAAGTACATAGGGCATCTGATGACGTCATCAGGGTGTCATGTAAAGTACATAGGGCATCTGATGACGTCATCAGGGTGTCATGTAAAGTACATAGGCATCTGATGACGCCATCAGGGTGTCATGCAAAGTACATAGGGCATCTGATGACGTCATCAGGATGTCATGTAAAGTACATAGGGCATCTGATGACGTCATCAGGGTGTCATCTAAAGTACATAGGGCATCTGATGACGTCATCAGGGTGTCATCTAAAGTACATAGGGCATCTGATGACGTCATCAGGATGTCATGTAAAGTACATAGGGCATCTGATGACGTCATCAGGATGTCATGTTAAGTACATAGTGCATCTGATGACGTCATCAGGGTGTCGTGCAAAGTACACAGTGCATCTGAAGACGTCGTCAGGGTGTCATGTAATGTACATAGGGCATCTGATGACGTCATCAGGGTGTCATGTAAAGTACATAGGGCATCTGATGACGTCATCAGGGTGTCATGCAAAGTACACAAGGCATCTGATGACGTCATCAGGATGTCATGTAAAGTACATAGGGCATCTGATGACGTCATCAGGGTGTCATGTAAAGTACATTGTGCATCTGATGACGTCATCAGGATATCATGTAAACTACATAGTGCATCTGATGACGTCATCTGGGTGTCATGTAAAGTACATAGTGCATCTGATGACGTCATCAGGATGTCATGTAAAGTACATAGGGCATCTGATGACGTCATCAGGATGTCATGTAAAGTACATAGGGCATCTGATGACGTCATCAGGGTGTCATGCAAAGTACATAAGGCATCTGATGACGTCATCAGGGTGTCATGTAAAGTACATAGGGCATCTGATGACGTCATCAGGGTGTCATGTAAAGTACATAGGGCATCTGATGACGTCATCAGGATGTCATGTAAAGTACATAGGGCATCTGATGACGTCATCAGGGTGTCATCTAAAGTACATAGGGCATCTGATGACGTCATCAGGGTGTCATCTAAAGTACATAGGGCATCTGATGACGTCATCAGGATGTCATGTAAAGTACATAGTGCATCTGATGACGTCATCAGGATGTCATGTAAAGTGCATAGTGGATCTGATGACGTCATCAGGGTGTCATATAAAGTACATAGGGCATCTGATGACGTCATCAGGATGTCATGTAAAGTACATAGTGCATCTGATGACGTCATCAGGGTGTCATGTAAAGTACATAGGGCATCTGATGACGACATCAGGGTGTCATGTAAAGTACATAGGCATCTGACGACGTCATCAGGGTGTCATCTAAAGTACATGGGGCATCTGATGACGTCATCAGGGTGTCATCTAAAGTACATAGGGCATCTGATGACGTCATCAGGGTGTCCTCTAAAGTACATAGGGCATCTGATGACGTCATCAGGGTGTCATGTAAAGTACATAGTGCATCTGATGACGTCATCAGAGTGTCATGCAAAGTACATAGGGCATCTGATGACGTCATCCGGGTGTCATGTAAAGTACATAGGGCATCTGATCACGTCATCAGGGTGTCATCTAAAGTACATAGGGCATCTGATGACGTCATCCGGGTGTCATGTAAAGTACATAGGGCATCTGATGACGTCATCAGGGTGTCGTCTAAAGTACATAGGGCATCTGATGACGTCATCAGGGTGTCATCTTAAGTACATAGGGCATCTGATGATGTCCTCAGGGTCATCTACAGTACATAGTGCATCTGATGACGTCATCAGGGTGTCATGTAAAGTACATAGTGCATCTGATGACGTCATCAGGGTGTCATGTAAAGTACATAGGGCATCTGATGACGTCATCAGGGTGTCATGCAAAGTACATAGGGCATCTGATGACGTCATCAGGGTGTCATCTAAAGTACATAGGGCATCTGATGACGTCATCAGGGTGTCATGTAAAGTACATAGGGCATCTGATGACGTCATCAGGGTGTCATGCAAAGTAACATAGGGCATCTGATGACGTCATCAGGGTGTCATCTAAAGTACATAGGGCATCTGATGACGTCATCAGGATGTCATGTAAAGTACATAGGGCATCTGATGACGTCATCAGGATGTCATGTAAAGTACATAGGGCATCTGATGACGTCATCAGGGTGTCATGCAAAGTACATAGTGCATCTGATGACGTCATCAGGGTGTCATGTAAAGTACATAGGGCATCTGATGACGTCATCAGGGTGTCATGTAAAGTACATAGGGCATCTGATGACGTCATCAGGGTGTCATGCAAAGTACACAAGGCATCTGATGACGTCATCAGGGTGTCATGTAAAGTACATAGGGCATCTGATGACGTCATCAGGATGTCATGTAAAGTACATAGGGCATCTGATGACGTCATCAGGATGTCATGTAAAGTACATAGGGCATCTGATGACGTCATCAGGGTGTCATGTAAAGTACATAGGGCATCTGATGACGTCATCAGGATGTCATGTAAAGTACATAGGGCATCTGATGACGTCATCAGGGTGTCATGTAAAGTACATAGGGCATCTGATGACGTCATCAGGGTGTCATGCAAGTACATAGGGCATCTGATGACGTCATCAGGGTGTCATGCAAGTACATAGGGCATCTGATGACGAAATCAGGATGTCATGTAAAGTACATAGGGCATCTGATGACGTCATCAGGGTGTCATCTAAAGTACATTAGGCATCTGATGACGTCATCAGGATGTCATGTAAAGTACATAGGGCATCTGATGACGTCATCAGGGTGTCATCTAAAGTACATAGGGCATCTGATGACGTCATCAGGGTGTCATGTAAAGTACATAGGGCATCTGATGACGTCATCAGGGTGTCATGTAAAGTACATAGGGCATCTGATGACGTCATCAGGGTGTCATGTAAAGTACATAGGGCATCTGATGACGTCATCAGGGTGTCATGTAAAGTACATAGGGCATCTGATGACGTCATCAGGGTGTCATCTAAAGTACATAGGGCATCTGATGACGTCATCAGGGTGTCATGCAAAGTACATAGGGCATCTGATGACGTCATCAGGGTGTCATGCAAAGTACATAGGGCATCTGATGACGTCATCAGGGTGTCATGTAAAGTACATAGGGCATCTGATGACGTCATCAGGATGTCATGTAAAGTACATAGGGCATCTGATGACGTCATCAGGGTGTCATCTGAAGTACATAGGGCATCTGATGACGTCATCAGGGTGTCATGTAAAGTACATAGGGCATCTGATGACGTCATCAGGGTGTCATCTAAAGTACATTAGGCATCTGATGACGTCATCAGGATGTCATGTAAAGTACATAGGGCATCTGATGACGTTATCAGGGTGTCATCTATAGTACATAGGGCATCTGATGACGTTATCAGGGTGTCATGCAAAGTACATAGGGCATCTGATGACGTCATCAGGGTGTCATCTGAAGTACATAGGGCATCTGATGACGTCATCAGGGTGTCATATAAAGTACATATGGCATCTGATGACGTCATCAGGGTGTCATCTAAAGTACATAGGGCATCTGATGACGTCATCAGGGTGTCATGTAAAGTACATAGGGCATCTGATGACGTTATCAGGGTGTCATGCAAAGTACATAGGGCATCTGATGACGTCATCAGGGTGTCATCTGAAGTACATAGGGCATCTGATGACGTAATCAGGGTGTCATGCAAAGTACATAGGGCATCTGATGACGTTATCAGGGTGTCATGTAAAGTACATAGGGCATCTGATGACGTCATCAGGGTGTCATCTAAAGTACATTAGGCATCTGATGACGTCATCAGGATGTCATGTAAAGTACATAGGGCATCTGATGACGTCATCAGGGTGTCATCTAAAGTACATTAGGCATCTGATGACGTCATCAGGATGTCATGTAAAGTACATAGGGCATCTGATGACGTTATCAGGGTGTCATCTATAGTACATAGGGCATCTGATGACGTTATCAGGGTGTCATGTAAAGTACATAGTGCATCTGATGACGTCATCAGGTGTCATGTAAAGTACATAGGCATCTGATGACGTCATCAGGATGTCATGTAAAGTACATAGGGCATCTGATGACGTCATCAGGATGTCATGTAAAGTACATAGTGCATCTGATGACGTCATCAGGGTGTCATGCAAAGTACATAGGCATCTGATGACGTCATCAGGGTGTCATGTAATGTACATAGGCATCTGATGACGTCATCAGGTGTCATGTAAAGTACATAGCATCTGATGACGTCATCAGGGTGTCATGCAAAGTACATAGGGCATCTGATGACGTCATCAGGGTGTCATCGTAAAGTACATAGGGCATCTGATGACGTCATCAGGATGTCATGTAAAGTACATAGGGCATCTGATGACGTCATCAGGGTGTCATGTAAAGTACATAAGGGCATCTGATGACGTCATCAGGGTGTCATGTAAAGTACATAGGGCATCTGATGACGTCATCAGGATGTCATGTAAAGTACATATGGCATCTGATGACGTCATCAGGTGTCATGTAAAGTACATAGGGCATCTGATGACGTCATCAGGGTGTCATGTAAAGTACATAGGGCATCTGATGACGTCATCAGGGTGTCATCTAAAGTACATAGGGCATCTGATGACGTCATCAGGTGTCATGCAAAGTACATAAGGCATCTGATGACGTCATCAGGTGTCATCTAAAGTACATAGGGCATCTGATGACGTCATCAGGTGTCATGTAAAGTACATAGGCATCTGATGACGTCATCAGGTGTCATGTAAAGTACATAGGGCATCTGATGACGTCATCAGGGTGTCATGTAAAGTACATAGGCATCTGATGACGTCATCAGGGTGTCATCTAAAGTACATAGGGCATCTGATGACGTCATCAGGGTGTCATGTAAAGTACATAGGGCATCCGATGACGTCATCAGGATGTCATGTAAAGTACATATGGCATCTGATGACGTCATCAAGGTGTCATCTAAAGTACATGAGGCATCTGGTCACGTCATCAGGATGTCATGTAAAGTACATAGGGCATCTGATGGCGTCATCAGGATGTCATGTAAAGTACATAGGGCATCTGATGGCGTCATCAGGATGTCATGTAAAGTACATAGTGCATCTGATGACGTCATCAGGGTGTCATCTAAAGTACATAGTGCATCTGATGACGTCCTCAGGATCATCTAAAGTACATAAGGGATCTGATGACGTCATGAGGGTGTCATATGAAGTACATAAGGCATCTGATGACGTCATCAGGGTGTCATGTAAAGTATATAGGGCATCTGATGACGTCATCAGGGTGTCATGTAAAGTACATAGTGCATCTGATGACGTCATCAGGGTGTCATGCAAAGTACATAGGGCATCTGATGACGTCATCAGGGTGTCATGTAAAGTACATAGGGCATCTGATGACGTCATCAGGATGTCATGTAAAGTACATAGGGCATCTGATGACGTCATCAGGGTGTCATGTAAAGTACATAGGGCATCTGATGACGTCATCAGGGTGTCATATGAAGTACATAAGGCATCTGATGACGTCATCAGGGTGTCATGTAAAGTACATAGGGCATCTGATGACGTCATCAGGGTGTCATGTAAAGTACATAGTGCATCTGATGACGTCATCAGGGTGTCATCTAAAGTACATAGGGCATCTGATGACGTCATCAGGATGTCATGTAAAGTACATAGTGCATCTGATGACGTCATCAGGGTGTCATGCAAAGTACATAGGGCATCTGATGACGTCATCAGGGTGTCATCTAAAGTACATAGGGCATCTGATGACGTCATCAGGGTGTCATGTAAAGTACACAAGGCATCTGATGACGCCGTCAGGGCGTCATCTAAAGTACAAAGGGCATCTGATGACGTCATCAGGGTGTCATCTAAAGTACCTAGGGCATCTGATGACGTCATCAGGGTGTCATGTAAAGTACATAGGGCATCTGATGACGTCATCAGGATGTCATGTAAAGTAGATAGGGCATCTGATGACGTCATCATGGTGGCCTGCAAAGGACACAAGGCATCTGATCACGCCATCAGGGTGTCATGTAAAGTACATAGGCATCTGATGACGTCATCAGGGTGTCATATAAAGTACATAAGGCATCTGATGACGTCATCAGGGTGTCATCTAAAGTACAAAGGGCATCTGATGACGTCATCAGGGTGTCATGTAAAGTACATAGTGCATCTGATGACGTCATCAAGGTGTCATCTAAAGTACATAGGGCATCTGATGACTTCATCAGGGTGTCATGCAAAGTACATAAGGCATCTGATTACGTCCTCGGGATGTCATGTAAAGTACATAGGGCATCTGATGACGTCATCAGGGTGTCATGCAAAGTACACAAGGCATCTGATGACGCCATCAGGGCGTCATCTAAAGTACAAAGGGCATCTGATGACGTCATCAGGGTGTCATGTAAAGTACATAGTGCATCTGATGACGTCATCAAGGTGTCATCTAAAGTACATAGGGCATCTGATGACGTCATCAGGGTGTCATATAAAGTACATATGGCATCTGATGACGTCATCAGGGTGTCATCTAAAGTACATGGGGCATCTGGTCACGTCATCAGGGTGTCATTTAAAGTATATAGGGCATCTGATGACGTCATCAGGGTGTCATCTAAAGTACAAAGGGCATCTGATGACGTCATCAGGGTGTCATATAAAGTACATAAGTCATCTGATGACGTCATCAGGGTGTCATGCAAAGTACACAAGGCATCTGATGACGTCATCAGGGTGTCATGTAAAGTACAAAGGGCATCTGATGACGTCATCAGGGTGTCATATGAAGTACATAAGGCATCTGATGACGTCATCAGGGTGTCATGTAAAGTACATAGGGCATCTGATGACGTCATCAGGGTGTCATGCAAAGTACACAAGGCATCTGATGACGTCATCAGGGTGTCATGTAAAGTACAAAGGGCATCTGATGACGTCATCAGGGTGCCATGTAAAGTACATAGGGCATCTGATGACGTCATCACGACGTCGTGCCAAGGTCGTGCCAAGTGCATAAAGCATCTGGTGACGTCATCGGGACGTCGCGGAAAGTGAGCAGCGCTTCATTTGTAGCGTGTGCAATAAGTTTGTTGCTTACTGATTATTATAGCAATCCATGCTATTTGAAAAATATTGAAGATTTTTTTCAGAGATATTACTTCGTAATATCAATAAAAAGTGAACATTTCTATCAAAAAGGGGTCTTCCAAGCGAAAGAGGTTTGGATGGCGTCAGAAACGTTCCAACAAAAAGGGAACAATAGGTAAGTAGATTGAGGAGAGTCTACGAAAAGTGAACAATATTTTCTGAGACTGATTTTCCTGGCCGATACTTCTTAACAGCGAAAACAAACCGTTGCGGTGTTTTACACGGAAGCACTCTGTGGTTCTAAAAATGGTTTTGATTATGCGAGAACATCTTAAATGTATGTGCATGTAAACCTAATACTTACCATCAGAATAGAAGATGATGTCGAAAAGACTCAAAGAGACGGTTATGTCTAGCTGTAAGGAGAAGCGAAATGATAAAATAGGAATACAGCATTAAGCAAGAGTAATCCCGTAGAATCTCGTGAAACGACTAGAAGCCCTTTTTCCGGAAAACACTAAGCTCGTTCTCGTAAAATACCACAACGGTTTGTTTTTGCTGTTAAGAAGTATCGGCCAGGAAAATCAGTCTCAGAAAATATTGTTCACTTTTTGTAGACTCTCCTCAGTATACTTACCTATTGTTCCCTTTTTGTTGGAACGTTTCTGACGCCAACCAAACCTCTTTCGCTTGGAAGACCCCTTTTTGATAGAAATGTGGTGCGCGCGAGGCGCGCACCAGATTTGGTCTTGAACTGGCCACGCGCGCAACCCATTTTTCGAAATCTAAGTCCAGGGTGAAGGTAGAAATTAGCTCTAAATTGCATTGAAAAGAGCGCAAAAAGTTGCATCTTATGCCAAGAAATGGTTTAAAATGGTTGTGTAGGATTTGAGAAAATTTCGAAAAACCGCAAGTTTTCTCGTTAATCTCCTTTTTTTTATTCAGACGGCGTTCACGATCTTGTGCTACCAGTTAAAATTGAGCTAGGGAGCTCATTTTTGGACAGGAGGCTGGAAATGGATGCAGGTCGCTCCTATTCCACTTTGAACTCGACAGCTTTACTGTGAAGGGTACCTCAAAATGTGGGTTTACATACTAAATTAGCCGTGGAGCACGGAAACTGCTTTTTTCTGCTGCGGCTGTGGAGACCGGCGTGTGTGGGTGAATTTGCAGCCAATCAACACAGGTTGTCGGAGGTAAGTACTGAACTGGTCAGAATTCGTACTCAGGACGCGTCATCGATCGATAATCAATATTATCGATCTTCGTGCTTTTTGCAAAAAATGCGGCGAACATTGGCGATTGCTTCTGCGATTGGGTTTCTTGGTTGAGGAATTTTGCTCATCAGTCATTATCGATATATGCCAATCAATAATATCGATTTTTTCGCCTGTTGCTCGAAATGCCGCAATGATTTTTGATTGCTGACGGCTCTAAGTCATTTGTTTGGGAATTTTTTTCTCGTCATTCAAGATCAAATAAGTATTAATGATCGATAATATTGTGTTCTCACATGTTGCAATGAGTGGTATTTTTTACTGTTTTGGGTCATAACTTTTGAAAATTGTACCCATACGACAATATCGTCTGTTAGATGTTTCAGATGTTTCATCATTCCGAAATGGAAATCGTGGAGCGAAATTGAAGTCAGAAAGGGAATTTTTGGGAAAAATATGTGAAATTTCTGAAAATTTAGCTTCCCGACAAAAGTAGCGATTTGGCAATGTCATTAAGAAGTCAAAAAAATTTTTCAAAAGTATCTTGGAATATCTTTAAAAAGTTATTTGGCGTAAAATAGCATGGAGTAATAAAAAAGCAGGGAAACGAAGTGAAATAACCAAAAAATACGATTTGGTGGTCGATCATTTCACAAGCTTCTCCGTTAAACTTATCAAAACAAAATCAAGCACGATATGAAACGCAGCCTCGCGTTCACCTAGCTTGTTGACCTATGCTTATTTCCTTATGACAGCTTCCAAAAATGGCTTAATGTTTCCGTTGCGCGCTTGATTTCGCTTTGATAAGTTTAACGGAGAAGCTTGTGAAATGATCGACCACCAAATCGTATTTTTTGGTTATTTCACTTCATTTCCCTGCTTTTTTAGTAGAATGCATTCTAGCCCCTAGAATGACCGTTTATTCAACTTCTCTGAAGTTGGAAAAATGGTGTTACCCTGAGGTTAGTAACTTATTCAAAAGAAACTGGGTGATACTATCAAAGCAGAGCAATTAGCCTGGCTAGAGAGTCCATATATCTTTTGCACGTTCTCAGCGTGATCTCAGGGTCAGTGATCGCTGAGAACTGTTGGATTTCCTCTTGAATCTTGAGCTATAGTTCCAGCTCTGCCGGTCTTATGTAGCGGTCTGGCGCAGACCCATCCAAAATCGATTGCAGTAGGCTTAGGTTTAGGCTCAGGCTTAGGCAGCGAAAAAATGGAGAAACAGCAGCAGAGAAGTGAACGGAGCCCCGCAAGCGAAATCTCGCCCTTGCGAAGGAAATTTTCTGCCCTCCTTGCGGGTATTTTCTCCCCTGCTTGCGGGTAAATCCTCCTATCCAGGGGCCGGATTCATCAACGATAAAACCGTGGCTTTAGGGTATAATTTACTCCGCGGGGTAAATTTTTGCGATTCATCAAAAAATAAACCCCAATTTCCGGGGTATATATGGGAGTATCCGATACATACATTTGGGGTTTATTTTGGAGTATGAAGTGGAGTTAATTAAACTCAGGGTATAAATTACCCCAATTTTCGTTGATGAATCCGGCCCCAGGTGGGCATTTTCTCCTCTCTCGCGGGCGAAATCTCCTGCTGAAATGTACGCGTGCGGCTCGAGCAAAATCTCACCTAATCAAAAACCAACGCAGAACGAACTCAATGCTTAATGGGTAGAATCCAAGTACACAAAAATCATCTCAGCAGAAAAAGTGGAAATGGCTTAGCAAACGCAATGAGCATAAAAGTGAGAGAGGGAAGCTATATAGAAGGCAGTGGTCGCGATCAAATATGCTTGTCTTCTTTTTCTCTCTAAATCATTTTCTGAGTTTAGAGTAGTAGGACCTATAAAAAAGAATCGTGAAAAACCACTGTTTCGGGCGAAATTTGAAGCCTGAACTTGCTTGAAGAATTTGAAGCTTGAAAAAGACTGAGCCTGTCTTTTGATGGTGGACGAGCCCACTCCACATCATCGGCATCGATGACCTCTTATATCAAGAAAATCAGCTGTCTTGCAATTGAATTTCAAGCAATGAACCTTCGAATATATGTACACAATTAGTCAAAGACATTGACTGGAGTGCTATCCTTCATTGCTGAAGTGTTTATTAGGTAAATTTGCATTTATTTCTCCTTCTGAATGTCGATGATTTTTGACTGCTCGGCATGAGACTGCGATCTTTCTGGTCGCCGCTATGCACGTGGGCACGAACTGGCTTCTTTGGGCCCTAGGAACTCTAATTCTAGCCCGTTTTCCACCGCGCTACCTTCATAGTTTTTCAGCTGTTTTTGATCTAAGCTGATCTTTGTAGTTTTTTTCAATAACGTTTTTCATCGTGACCACTGCCTTTAAAACAGCCTGTTGCTTTGCAGAAGAGACTTGAAAGCATTCAAAGACTTATGTCTGATAATTTAGCTTCCTGGCAAATGTAACGATTTGGTAATGATAAAAAAAAGTTTTAAAAATGTCTCGAAATATCTTATAAAAGAGATTTGGCGTAAAATAGCCTGGAAAATAAAAATGGTAGGAAATGAAGTGAAATAACCAAAAATGCGATTTGGTGGTCGATCATTTCACAAGCCTTTAAGTTAAACTTATCAAAACGAAATCAAGCACGATATGGAAAGGAGCTTTGCGTTCACCTAGCTTGACCTATGCTGATTCCCTTACTATAGCCTTAAAAATGGCTTAAGGTTTCCGTTGCGCGCTTGATTTCGTTTTGATAAGTTTAAGTTAAAGGCTTGTGAAATGATCGACCACCAAATCACATTTTTGGTTATTTCACTTCATTTCCTACCTTCTTTATTTTCCAGGCTATTTTACGCCAAATCTCTTTTTTAAAGATATTTCAAGACATTTTTAAAACTTTTTTTTATCATTACCAAATCGTTACTTTTGCCAGGAAGCTAAATTTTCAGAAATTTCACATATTTTCCCGAAGGTTCCCTTTCTGACTCCAATTTTGCTCCACGATTTCCATTTTGGAATGATGAAACATCTGACAAACGACATTGTCATATGAGTACAATTTTTGTAACTTATGACCCAAAACCATAAAAAATACCTCTCATTGCCGCATTTCGAGCAACATGTGATAACTCGATATTATTGATCATTAATATTTGATCTTGCATGGTAAGAAGAATTTCCCGAACAAGTGACTTAAAGCCATCAACAATCAAAAATCATTAACAGTAACAGGCGAAAAAATCAATATTATTGATTGTTATTTATCGATAATGACTGATGAGCAAAATTTCCCAACCAAGAAAACCAATCTCATCAGCAATCACCACACCGCATTTTGTGCAAAAAGCTCGAAAATCGATAATATTGATTTTCGATCGATTACGTGTCACGAGTACGAATTCTGACGAGTTCCGTACTTACCTCCGTCGACCTGTGTTAGCTGGCTGCAGATCTAACCCACACCTTGGTCTCCACGGCCGTATCATATCCAAGCAGTTTTCGTGCTCCACGGTTAGTTTAGTATGTAAACCCACGATTTTGAGGTACCCTTCAAAGTTAAGGTATCAAGTTCAAAATGGAATACGAGCGACCTGCTCCCATATCCAGTCTCCAGTCCAAAAATGAGCTTCCTAGCTCAATTTTTAAGTGTACCCGCAAGATCGTGAACGCCGTCTGAAAAAAGGAGATTAACAACAAAAACGAGCGGGTTTTCAATTTTTCTCGAAAACCAGTGAACCGTTCCAAACTATTTTTGGGGTGTTCACCCAACTTTTTACGCTCTTTTCAATGCAACTTAGCCCTAATTTCTGCGTTCACTCTGAACTGAGATTTCGGAAAGGGGGTTGCGCGCGTGGCCGATTCAAAACCAAATCTGGTGCGCGCTCCGCGCGCACCACAATTCAGAATGCCCGGATTATCGCACAACATTTGGTGCAACTTTCTTACGTTACGATAAGTGAAAAATGTGATCTGACCCTTGACCTCGCTACTGAGATATGAAGACTAAAGCCCCATTCATAGCTGCTCGCTTCGACATGAAGTCGAAGCGACCAATAATACTTTCGCGATCTGAAATCGCTCCGTGCCGCAACCTGAAATCGTTTCGTCAAGCGATTTCAAAACGCTCGGGCGGGCGTAATTTTGCGTGAATCAGACGGACAATTGCGGACGAAGCCACGGGAATGAAAAAAAAAACTTTTTTCTCAGCATTCCTACTTATTTCTTGTGACCTTAACCCTTACCTTCCAGATAAAAGTGTTTTGCTTAGTTTTTAAACAAAAAATGGTTCTAAAAGAAGTTGGGCTGGAATTTACTGGAACAGCAACATGAAACTAGAGCTAAAGTCACTATTTGCTCGAAGCCGGCATGAAATGTAATTTTTCGTTAGCCTCATTACATTTTCTCATCTCTCTCATCGTAAATGCATGACAAATACTCGTTTTTCTCTTTTACATGCCTATTTTATGCGAGTGAGCTGTGATGTCTGCAATTTTGCGCCACATAGGCAAGGTTGTGACGAAAGATTGCGGACTAGTCGCTTCGACTAGACGAATCGCTTCCATCACGGAAGCGACGCGATTAGTCGAAGCGACCTAACAAAATCAGACAGGTCGCTTCAACAAGCTATGAAATACCCCAGTCGCTCGGCGATCGCGACTGAAACAGCAAACTGTTCCGAACCGTCGCGACTCAGTGCAAGACCTGTTGGCGCGATGGGTGTTGTAACTGTTGGCAGTGCCGCGACTAGTCGAAGCGGCCTGCTATGAATGAGCCTTAAGCCTGCCATTTCGGCTTCTAGTAGTTGAAGTTTCAAAAAACTTCATTGGATCTAAATATAATTTTCTGGTTAGTATTTTAAACATTACTAAAAGATCGGCTATCTCTCTTCTTCTGCAAAGACTAGGCAGCTTTAGAACCCTGGCACTTTCGGTGCCTGTAGGTACTCGGGAATATGTGAGACTAAAACATCTCATCATCAGTTCGCGGGTGAAATTGTTATGAACAGTTTCCAACAGATCAATATCCCCCTTCTGAACTGGGTTGAAGACGGCTATTCCGCACTCAACAGTGGGTCTTACGTAGGTGTCGTAGGCCCGTAGAAGTACAGGCTATAAAACGGCGAAAGTCACTTGGTTCCCAAGCGTGCTGGTGCGGAGCGAAGGTTAGAGACAGTGAGAGAGCGTAGAGCAGAAGGAGACCGAGGCGTCGCGCGCGCCGCTCGCGCCTCAAATGATGTTAATTACGACGTTTTATGGGTATTATTGCTCCTGAAAATCTTGAAATCGTAAGTACGATAATTCGCCCTGACTTCTACGACTTCTACGAAACACCCAAAAAAAGGACGTCTGCGGCTGTTTTGTGAACTTCCAATGGAACTTGAGTAAACAAAGGAACACCAGGACAACGATGCTGCCATAGACCACCTCAACTCCAATCTCCCCTTTCCCTTGCGATAGGGGCGTATTCTGGACTTCCGCCACGTCCAAGCTCTCCATTAGAGAACATTTATTTCACCCACGCGATTTAAGCCTTTGCTCGGAATACCTGCATTGCTGTCCGCGGAGCTCTAAGCGCTCCTTCTGCACTTACTCAAGTTCGGCGTTGAACATACACGTGAGAAGGGTGTTAGTAAAAGATGTGCGGCGCAGAAATCCTACTGTCGAGTTGCTGTTCTTTCGTTTATTTTTGCTCTCGAGTAGTTGTTTAATGCTGCTCTTTGCTGTAGTCTCGCTCTCGATGAATTGGTTTGTGTCAAATTTGAACTTCAAGCTCTCTGCTGTCATACTGCCAGAAGGAACATTTTCAGTAATCGGTGGCTATCTGAGTGAAAATCCTCGTATTCCTCATTCTGCAGTTTGGCGTTTTCTTCGTGATAAAGAATGTTGGAAAGAGATGCCGGCAATGCTGTCCAATCGACGGAGCTTCGGTGCGACTACATTGAATGGGAAAATTTACGTAGCTGGAGGGTGAGTGTCAGATCACTGAGAGGAAGCTATCATGCACTGCTAAACATGAATCCTGAAGTCAGAGGTGAAAGAGTACTCTAATAGAAACATTTCAAAAAGTTTATTGATGCTTTCAGTTTCTGAAAACGCGTAAAACAGCGTTCAAAAGTTCATAACTTGTTCTCTTAAGAGTCACGGCGTTCCGTAAAAATTGAACATTCTGGAGTTTCTTTGCTGAATTTCGTGTGTTCTCCCAGTACAGAGTATTTATTGATGTATACATTCGTCTTCTGTTCGAGTTCAACCGTTAAATCCGTCATAGTTGAAAGCATAGCCCAAATTGAGAGTCGTTGTAAGTTGTATCGTTGCAATTATAAGAAGTCTTTCACACGCGTACCAGACGGAGCTGACTCGTGGAACATCGCAAACATTCGTCTTTGCCAGAAGGTCATATGTATGCATAAAAGTAAAATGCGGAAGGGGGGCATGCCTTTAAATGCGAAATTTCGAAGTGAACAATTTTTTACGGGAAGCGATAAGGAGTGTATACGTATACATTCCTTTGCCAAAGGAACTCAGTTGAATAAAGGATTTTTTTTGCTGCTGGAAAACTTTGGAACGGATGCTCAATCATGACAATGGACCACTTATGTGTATATTCCTTTGTTCGCTGGGAATTTTCAGATATGATGGTGCGCAACAACTAAATACCGTTGAGTGTTTCGATCCAGCCACTATGAAATGGTCTCATGTGGCCTCTATGAATACTGCGCGCGGATCTTTCTCTTTAATTACTTGTGCAAATGCGATCTACGCAATCGGAGGGTAGGTCTATCTCTTAGTTTGCCCTACTTGATGAACTCATTCTGGTATTTGCAGGTATAAGAATGGGACAGCTCTCTGTTCAGTGGAAATGTATCGAGAAAATACTAATCAGTGGGAATTTTCAACACCGCTCAAGGCTCCCAGATATGGTCTGGGCGTGGCCGTGATTTCCATTCCTTCAAATAAGCTCGTCTTGTAGAGATCTCCAGTTGAAAGATCAAAAGTTTGAAGTCAGCTGGTTTTCTTTCCTTCTTATAATTTTTCATGAAACTGCAGTGTAGTCAGGGAAAGTCAGTATTTCCTCGAGCAGCATACTGTTGTTTGCGTAACTTTTATAAGACTTCATCAGGAGTGCCATAAGCGATCTCAATCCCGCCTCATAAAATTTCGGGGCTTCTGAATTGCGGTAGCTCAAGGTTTAAGCTGCATTAATCCATGTCTAAAGCCGCTAAATCTCTCCTTAAAACATTACAGCAAGCAATTAACAAAATAAAGCAATTCTCAGCAAGCAAAAGCCAGAAAAAAGCAAGGAGTTTTTTAATTGAGAAATTGCGGCCAGGCAGGAAGTTGATTGTGCGAAATGACTTGCGTTCATGACGCACCGGGCACGGGGATGTTGGTTGAAGTCACACCGCAAGAACAGTTCGGCTCGCACACGTGAGGGGTCGTTTATACTTCCGCCGCGGCGCGGCGAGATGCAAGATAGCCATATCGATCAAGCGGCGCCGCCTCGCGGCGCCGCGAGGCGTTTAGAGTTTTTCTGTTCGCAATCTTCCAACGGCGCCGCACGCGGCCGCCGCCTGGGCGCTGTCGCGCTGCCCGAGGAGAGGAGGCGGCGCGGCGGCCGTGTGCGATGCGATCCTCTTTAACATCACATGCTTTTTTGCCGATATTTCATATATTATACATTCTCAATTTGGTTCATCTTATTGATCGCTAAATTTTCTTCCGAGGTCCTGGAAGTTGTTTAGAGTATGCTGGGTTGTGAGTTCTTTTTTTTTTGCTCTTAAAATAATTTTTCTATAGAAAAAATTCTCAGAAGGCTCTATCTGCTTTCGAGTGCGGTGTTATGATACAAAAGATTATAATTGT
The DNA here is from genome assembly GCA_029168955.1 of Aplectana chamaeleonis. Classification (NCBI taxonomy): domain Eukaryota; kingdom Metazoa; phylum Nematoda; class Chromadorea; order Rhabditida; family Cosmocercidae; genus Aplectana; species Aplectana chamaeleonis. Next base: position 46,943 of record JAPDOI010000150.1, read on the forward strand.
TTCTTTTGCAGAAGAAATCACTCATTACAATCGACCTTGTGCTATCTCAGAGCTACTCCAGGCAGTGTTTTGTTTTCTGCGACTCCGCCGCGTCAGTTCGTCGCAGCTCGATTATACATAATAGTGACGCGATTTTCACGCGGCGCGGCGCGCCGCCTCACTTTTCGCCGCGCCGCTCCGCGGCGGAAGTATAGACGAAGCCTGACGCGCGCGGCGGAAAACCGCTGCGTCCACGTCGTCGTTGGGACGCGCTAAGCGTGGGGCCTCTGTTAACGCGCTCCAACGCAGCGGTTTTCCGCCGCGCGCGGCAGATGTGCCAGCGGAACTGCTTCCGCGCTGTGACTTGGATCAGCATACCCTGGGCGGGCACGTGCTCCTGGGTTCCCATCAGCTCAACGCTTCGCATAGGTCTGTGGCGGCTCGCAAGCTCTCTTCGTTAGATCCAAGTTACACGCCGGCGGTATTGAAGCGTCCCGCGATGACACTGCTGCATTTTCTCGTGTGAATTAGAGACGACGCGATATTGCTGATTCTTGTGGCCTTGTATTGGAATTTGGCAATATTTTGCTCCCCTATCGCACATTCATTGCAAAAATCCTGTATTATTTTATCGCTCCTCTCATTACCGCGATGCTCAAATTCTCGTTATGTCTTAAGAATCAACCCTGGAAAACCATCAGCTAGCGGAACATTGCAAGCTTCGAAAGGGGACGCAATGACACAGTTTGCGCTCGGACAAATTGCCGCTCCGAGCGGGCCCTTGAGATCAAAGCGAGCCACGCTCTCCGCTCCGTGCGAAAATTAGCAATGCATTCGGGCGAAAACTGCTGCTGTCCGGGCAACCGCGTTCTGCTCCGAGCGCTATCCAGTTGCTGTCCGGTCGAATTTTGAAATTTTCCCAACTGCTGAATTGTCTTTATTCCCGCTTCTTCTAAACAGGATGAAGGCACAAGATGATAGACTACTTGTCACAGCCTGAGGGCAAGAAGTTCAATCCTGATACAGGCCGCAACAAGGTAACCATCCCGGTGTAATGAGGAAGCCTTCCTCACCGCGTGCCATGGGGGATCTTCCCGGCGTTCAAAAACTGGCCTTCAGAGATTGACCCAAAGTCACCTCTCAAGAGTGGCCTCGAAATGCCAACTGCCCGTCTGTGCGCGGACGAGCCGCATTTTATACCCGCTGATCACGTGACCCGCCGTCATCACTCAACGAACAAACAATCCTGAGTCTCTCGATCTTTCGCCACGGCACCGCAGCCGCTCCGAGTGCAACGGGACGAGAGTCGCGGTTGCGTATCGGCCTTCGGCTGGGCGGTGACGTCATAGTTGGGAGGTGCTGGTTCCGCTCAGAGCGATTGTTAGTCTGACCGGGTGTATGACTGCTCGTTGTGGCTTTCCGTGGCTTTTTTTGTGATGAGGTGTCCATTATTGACAGTTGCCTAGTCATTTCCGCAGCGTCCCCAGGTGCGTACCTAGGGCCTTAGCGCCTTCGGCTCACCCCGTCCCTTGTGTCGAAGATTTAGCGCTCATTGACTCGGAGTGAACTACTTTCATGACGCGGCTAGGCTGCGCGCGTCTTTCAGTGGTTCAAGTCGGAGACAAATTTCAATGCCATCGCCTCCAATTAGCTCGCACTCTTCTTCAGAGAAAAATTAATTTGCCTCCAACGTGTGCGGGGCCCGCGTACACCGTTTTCTCAATCTCTACCACACTCTCTCGCTGCACTTTCCCCATGCCCGTATTTGCACGCAGAGGGACCAAGTGAATGTTGCTCCAAAGTAGAGTGTAAGGAGATGAGGTTTTTTAGAGTTGTGTGTTACCCCTGTTTCTCCCATGTCGTCTGCTGTATCTGAGATGTGAGCAATATTTTTCACAGTGATGTATGTAAGAGCTTTATTTTCAGGTTTCCGCCGTACCTGAAATAGAGAGCTGTTATAGACATTATTATAAAATATCGCTCCACATCGCAATCACGGACAACATTAGAGAAGGGAGGAGAAGCGAGGGCACGCCTATCTAGTAGAGTGTTGCCCGAATATTCGTTTATTCGAATAATATTCGAATATTCGAATAATTCGAATATTCGAATATTCAAAGAAGTGGATTATTCGGGTTATTCGAATAATCGAATATTCAAAGAAGTGGAATATTCGTTTATTCGAATATTCGAATATTCAAAGAAGTGAAATATTCGGTTTATTCGAATATTCAGCACGAATAATTTGAATATTCGACAAGATCGCACTCCATTTTGCCCTGATTTTACATTTCAAACATCTTAGCGTAGTGACTACTAATTTCTCACAATTCTTCAGTACCTCATAAATTTAAAGTTACTGTGCTTATCTGGGTTAAATTCCGGTCCGCGATTGGGTCTCGACACGCTTTGCGGCCGCACGCGCTCGAGTGAATCGAGTTTCCAGCTCCAAAGCCGACACGATATGGCTTTTTTATACAGTTTTCTTTAATTTTGTTCAGTTTCCAGTTTCTAAAACCCACCTAGGGTCAACAGATCCGCAGCTGCGGCGCTGGAAACTCTTCCGACTCAAAAGCGCGCGGCCGCAAAGCGTGTCGAGAAGCAATTGCTGACAGGAATTTGACCCAGATAAGCACAGTATAGCAGGTATTTCCAATATATTAAATCGCTCGTAGGATTTTGTCAAAACGCTAGAAATGCCCATTTCACCTTTAGTTATAGAGAAAATTTTAAATCTCGAGCGGCTTATAAGTATAGCAACACTTGAGAAACATGGAAATTTCTCACGATGATGGCCAGAATGAGCCATTTTCATGTGTATTTTCATGAAACTGGTTCGAGGTGATGCTATTTGTCTACTTTCCTGGTGAATTTCACTTGAATCCTGATGCAAAAGCCCAAGTTCTCTCCTTCCATAATGCTGGACGTAGAATTCGATGGTTTCCAGCTACCTAGGACGACCAGCTGGATGTAGTCTCAAGTTCGTGCCAGATCCTGAGCCACTCAACGTCTGTTGTCGCCCAGACGTCTGATGGAACTGGGAAGCGAGATATTACACGGCGAGTTCCCAGTGACATGGTGTCGGTCTCAACGACTAACTACGAATTGTCGCTGAGTTTTTTCGAATTGTCGCTGAGATTCCTTAGTAGGGCACGGCTAAGCAGCACTAGGAAGTTCGCCATCGCATAAACCGCGCATAACTCAACTGAACTCAACTAAGCTAAACCAAACTAGACCGAAGCAGACCACAAATTTGGCGGCAATTTAGCGGGTATTTTGCGGCTAATTCACGGCGAGCATTATTTGGGGACTATTTCGCAGCCAGCATTATTTAGCGGCTATTTCGCGACTATCACTCGGAAAAAGGCATTTTGCATCTGTTTCGCGGCTATTTCTCGGCGAAAACTCAGAGTACACGCTCGTAAACGTGGTTGAGATAACTACGGAAATAGAATGGTATGGCTCAGAACACAACGCCTACGCTTTTGCAGTGTCAAAAATGACCCACAATGACGCTAAACGAGTGAGAAGTTGGCCCCGCCCCTGTATCTACCCGCCCTTGTATTTGCGTCCTCCTCCAAAAAAGGGGTGCTGGGCCATTCCCACCATCGGCGACGCTTGTGGGTGGCACAATGAGTACAATAAGTGAGCCATACACATCGAAGACGGTGGAAAATGCCCAGCACTCCTGTTTGGGGGAGGACGCGAGTACAGGGGCAAGCTGATACAGGGGCGGGGCCGACTCCTCAGTCGTGTAGCGTCACTTTTGGTCGTTTTTGGGTTTCAGAATGCGTAGGCGTTGTGTTCTGAGCCATGCCATTCAACTTCCGTAGTTAGTATCTCAACCACGTTTACGAGCGTGTATGCTGAATTTAAGTGACAAGAGTGCAGCCGGTTCAATTACCCAAGTATGCAGTACATTGGCCCCGCGCAGCACCTGGAAGCCCTGCCCATCCGGTGGCGGCCTCAGTGGAGGTTGGACGACCCAGCCGCGACACGTGGGTCTACCGACCACGCTGCGTGTCGGTGTGTCGACCGCGACGTGGGGCGGTGCAAAGTAGTTCCTAAGCCACATAAGTCTTGCAGGATGTGAACCGCTGCTAAATAGGCTGCTAAACGCGACAGGTGAAAATTTCAACAGCCCGACTACAGGCGGACGTCGCTGGGCAACGGGCAGTTGTCGGACTTACAATGCGAGCGATTTGAGTTGTCAAAAGGGTGCAGTTTATGAAATGACAACTTATCAACCTGTTGTCGATGCCCCAGTTTGCCCGAGAGGATTGGATGGGATAGTACGCAATAGTGTTGCCCAAAAATTCGTTTATTCGAATAATATTCGAATAATTCGAATATTCAAAGAAGTGAATTATTCGGGTTATTCGAATAATCGAATATTCAAAGAAGTGAAATATTCGTTTATTCGAATAATCGAATATTCGAAGAGGTGGATTATTCGAATTATTCGTTTATTCGAATATTCAAAAAAAATTATTCGTTCCAACACTCTACTATCTGGCTGATTGAAGGCGATGGCAGTGAGGCTCGTCCATTGCAGTGCGCGTGTGGTCGCGTAACCTCGATCATGGGAAGTTCACTGGACAATACTATTACATACGAGGCCTTAACTGTCCTTTATTCTGTAGGACCAAAACAAACCCTAGCTGACATGGTGAAAATATTCGAACTTACTCTCTAATCCACTACAGAACTGAATATCTGAACTGTTGATGTAACTGGAAAGTGGTCACTTTCAATAAATTGGCTTTTCAGGGATGCAATTTGAAATTTTCTCTGATGCCTCTATCTCCTCATCAAAGGATTCCTATCGACAATACGCTAATCCGCAGTTGGTTACCCTGCCATTAACATTTCTCGAGGTGGCCCTTTTTTCTTCCCCATGTTGCTTTATGTCAAGCGGTGTCGAGGACGGAGCCCGACGCAGTGGTTTCCAAACGGCATTGGCGTTCTAAATCAGACATATTATTATCACTTCGGTTAGTAAGAGAGATAAGCTAATATATCTCGTGTAGGCTTCATGAACAACCATTCTTATATCGCTCGTATTTTTTATTGTAGTTTCTGTCCATTTGTCATAGATTGTCGTGAACTATCTATGAAAGTCTGCGATTAGCTTTGTTAAAAATGTCTACATAGCACAGATCTGTAAAAATCCTTGTTGGCCTCACGTTACGTTTTTTTCTATGAACATATGTAACCTTTGGAAATAAACTGCATGTTTTGTACGAGTTCCTTTTGTGGCAATGTTCTTCACTTGGAATAGGAACTTCAATAACTAGGAACGGGCACAATTGCAGTAACCAGAAGTGCTGCTACGATCCGTATCGAGCCACAGCGACTGGTCCAATTAATTGTCACGAGTCGCGTGGGGACCAGGCCCATATAGTGGAAATGTGCTATCGCAAGAACTCCTTGCAAGCACCTGTCGTGATTGCTAGTTTGGGGAGGCGTGTTCCGTGCGTGATATCAGAACCTTGCGGTAGCTGTCGTAGCTGTCCGTCGCAATGCACCCTTGCGAGAGGTACCAGCAACGGAGTGGCGATTAGGCGGACTAAACGGAGCAACGGAGTGACGAAAGGTACCTTTAGGCGACTCTCTGATTCTCAATGTGCAGGACATCCAAAAAAATCTTGAGGAATTCCATAAAACAGACGATTTTGTGTCATAATTTTTCTGGTCAATTCATTTGGCGGTTTCCCAGTTATCCATCAATACTAGGGGGCGTCGGCTCCTTAGCGTTGGAGTCCTCGAACGTCGCCCCATCAATTGGCTTTCGATGAGAATAAGGCATCGGAAGACAAGACTAGCGTGGGCGACGGAGCATCATCGCTAGACTCGACAGCAATGTGAAAAAGTTGTCTTTTCGGCTGAATCTACGTTTGGTTCGTTTGGAGCTGAGAAAATCAAGATCAAGCCGAGAAAATGGTTTTTAACCCATGCTGTTGAGCCCATTGCATCTGCGCCGACCGCTAGTCTTGTTTTCTGATGCCTTACTCTCATCGAAAGCCCTGATGGGCCGACTTCCGTGGACTCCAGGCCCACGATGTCGACGTTCCGCAGTTTTAAAGGATACTTGAAAAACCGCTCAATGAATTGGCCAGGAGATTAAAGCCACAAAATCACCTGTGTTTTATGAAATTCCTTAATATTTCCACGCTTTTCCTGTATATTGAGCCTCGGAATGGCGCGTAAGGAATAGTACGTCACCCTTCCCAAAAATGCACGGAGTTGTCACATTATTTGGCATAACCATTTTTTAAATCGCTGCAACCTTCTCCGGGTTTGGCCTGCCATTCTTGTCCACGATGAACCCAAGATCACGTGTTTCGGGCTTAGGAAAAGCACATTTTCCTAAGCGGGTTTCGAAACCGTAGTCAGCGATTCTTGTGAATAACGCGAGCGAACTCTGTTTGCGCTCTTCGTGCGCCTCTCCACAGACCAGTATGTCATCCAGGTATGTCGTCACCGTTGTTTCCATGTGGATACAAGTTTCATCGCAAGCGTGGTACAACAATATCTGAAGCTTCTAGAAATGGTCCTCAGCCAGCTTGCTGGCACGCGTCGTACAAACACAATACCTGAAGCTGCACATACTCTCAATTCTCCAGTTCGCTTTCTTGACAATCTATTCGCCTTCGACACATTTGTGACTAAAATACCTATAACATATCTTGTTTATCCTACTCCGTGCACCAACCGCACCTGGAATACTCCAGCAGATGAGGAAAAAATGTTAATTGTGCTCTGGTGTCTGCTATGGACATTTACTACTGATAAATCTTTCGCTGTTATCGTCCTCCTGCAGCCGCAGCCTAAAGGCAGCGTACACACTCGTAAACGTAATTGAGCTAACTATGGAATTAGAATGGTATGGCACAGAACGCAACGCCCACGCATTTTGAAGCGCCAAAAACGACCCCACAATGACGCTACATGAGCTAGAAGTTGGCCCCGCCCTGTATTTTAACGCCTCCTGTATTTGCCCTTTCCCTCCAACGCACGGTTGCTGGGTCATTTTCGCCGTCAGTGACGTGTGTGGTTCACTTGTTAGGCAGTCTACCAACAGTACCGACGGTGAATATGACCCAGCAACCTTGCGTTGCAGGAAAAGGGCAAATGCAGGAGGCGTGAAAATTCAGGGCGGGGCCAACTTCTAACTGATGTCGTGACATTGTGGGTCGTTTTTGTCACTTCAAAATGCGTAGGCGTTGTGATATGGGCCATACCATTCTATTTCCGTAGTTATCTCAATCACGTTTACGAGCGTGTATGCTGCTTTTAAAAAGGTTTTTCTTGCTAGAAGAGAGAATCACACGGTCGAAAGAAAACCGTTGAAACTTGTATCCAATGGCTACAACAGTGGCGATTAGGCTATCCATTTGTTGCTAAAGGAGCGACAGTGGCAATAACTCGACGAAGAGAGTTTTGAGATTCTGCTATGAAGCTTCTTAAGGAGAGAGTAAAGCTCATTGGTGACTTCAGATGGTAGTGAAAAGTTACAGGAGCTTTCTGAGGCCGGATTCATCAATACTAAACCCATGGGTTAAGGGTAACTTGGATGGCGAGAGGTTTTTGCCATGGGTGAGTGTAGAGAATTTGGATGAAACCTTTCCTTTACGCACCGGTTACTTGTGGATGAGTACGATGTCTGAATGATGGATCTTTAGTCGGCGCTGAGTATGTTCAAGGAGCTAATGGAGGAACAGAGAAAATGTGCTGAGAAGCAGCAAATGGACGTGGTAGAGATGGTTCTCAGTCATCTTGCTGGCAAGCGTGGCAAAAACAGAGTACCTGAAGTTAGTTCACTGCCGAACATGATGTCGGCATCAGCAATCGAAATGAAAAGCTTGATTTCGATTCAGAAATGAACCTGTGCTTTACCAGATGGTCTTCCAGGCTCAAAGAGGCATTTGCCGAAGACGCAAAGCAATTGTCTGAAAGCGCCAGAGTAAGGCTGCTTTGTGAGAAGCTGGATCGGTGTACTTTTTTGAGAAGTACCAAAGGCATATACTTCCGAAAGAGGTCACAGATATTTGTTTTGATGAAACAGGGCTTCCTTTGAAGCAGCTGTTCTACCTTAAAGTCTCGGAGTTCACAAGAAAGTATAAGTGCTTGAGACCGGGATCATACGCGACGCAATGTTTACCATCAATATCGACCGAAAATCAATATGCCCGGTTTGCACTGTCGCTGCCGCGCGTCGTGGGAAGTATGATCCCGGCCTGAAACAGGAAAAGGACGACTCCGATGATTACGTGACTTATACTGGCAGGGGCAAAAATTCATCTGCTTGATTCAAATGGAATCAATTCCTTGTTATGGATTTTGGCCTAAAGTCATTGAAAGAAGCTGGAGTATAGCAATGACTCATTGAGGTCTTGAATAGAGAGCACAAGGCTAACAAGAACGTTTCTACCCAAGAGTTTCTTCCGCAAGAGTATATGGAGGCGGTTGTGAACATATACCCGGAAGAGTTTCTACTAGGAACCGGGTTTGATAGTGCCTTGATCAATGAGAGCATTTGGGGGAAATGAGATCTCCAACTCTTCAAAACACAAAGCTTGTGGTCAAAAATCCCAGTGGAAGTCCAATGAAGACTCATGGGAAGCTGAGAAGCGAGTTTGAGATTAATGGCTCGAAATCAGAAGGTTGCGCGTACGCAACGCCCTACAACTCGTTGAGGGGTCTCGAATGGATCCGAAGGAATGAAGAAATGTCGCATCACATGAAAATGATAGTGGCAGAAGTGAAAACTCCGATGTTGGAGCGGATTAAAAGAGTACCTGTCCAGAAGTGTTCGAGGATGGTTTAGGACACTGCACAGAAGAGAAGGCTGAAACACAGCTCGTGCTAGGAGAACGTCCAGTTTTTTTCGTGGCTGCAGACTTGTAGCACAAGCAGCAGTCGAAGCTGTCAACAAAGAACTCGACAGGGTTCTGGAGATGAGTGTCATAACCTAAGTGATCCATAGTGAAGGGGCTGCTCCAATCGTGTGTGTCAAGAAATCGAATGAAAGTTGAGAGTTTGTGCAGATTTCTCAACCGGACTAAACAAAGCATTGCAGGCATTCGATTATCCTTAGCCACTGCCAGAGGTGATATTCGCGTCTTTAAATGGTGGGGCGGTGTTCTCACAGATTGATCTCTCAGATGACTGTTTGCAGATAGAATTATCTGAAGAGGCAACTCTGCCAAGGCGTAGCTAGAGTTCGCGCAGTCATTTTAGTCTGAAGATTGGACGGGGCTGCGACGGTAGATCACCCCGCGCGAATCGAAACCCCATCCCCCAGTGAGGCCCCCAACCCTGCACGGCCAGTCACCTGGTTCATGCGTCGGACTAAAATGAAAACGGAAACCATAGATGCCTCCGAGGGCGCGGCCTGTAACGCCGCCCCACTTCATTTAGCGAGAATTTACGGGTTTAGCTACGATAGCCTAAACCCGCACATTCTCGTGTCGACGGTACAAGGGTGCAAATTCTACGGGTATTCTACGTAAAAACCAAGGCTAAGTTCGATACAGTGATCTCTCTGTCACTAAACCCGTATATTCTCGCTATAATCATTTAGCGAGAATCTACGGATTTCGCGACAGCCTGTGCTGAATTGTAATCTTAAACCAGCGCTGGCTACGCGGAACGCAGGGATGCCGTTGGAACCGTGTTGACCCAGTCATATCACGGAGTGATTACTCGACACTCTGTGGCTGGCCGTGGAGGGTGACACGGTGTACCTCTCTGGGAGACCATGGTGAGGATAATTTCGAGCATTGGGATGCTGCAGGCCGTGGGGAAGAATTTGCGATGCTGTCGATCGCAGCTGGGATCGCCTTTCTAGTACGGATCAGAACTGGGTGGGTCGATCCACCGAGTGCTGCAACGAGAATAAGCGTAGAATATGCGGGTGCCGTAGCGATAATTTACGTAGAATATGCGGGCGCTGTAGCTAAAATTTCACCAACTGAGGCTAAACTTTCGGTAATTTACGTAAAATCTAGGGTCAAAATTAGACTAGATGCCTCCGAAACCCTGGGCATCTCCGGTTACCATGTGAAGCATCTTGCTACGCGCTGGCAGAAAAGAAGAAAGTTGTGGTGAACACACATCGCGGATTGTTTCAGTACACTCGGTAGCCATCCGGAAGAAAGACCGCACCTTGAATATTTCAGCAAACTATTAACACGATGGTGTCGGGTCTGAGAGGTGTTACTAACATACCTAGAAAGCTGTGGCAAACACACATCGCGAATTGTTTCAGTACAATCGGTTACCATTCGTAACAAAGGCTGCACCTGGAATTTTCCAGCTGATTATGAACAAAATAATTAATTTGCTCAGGTGTCTGCTCTGGTGTTCTACATTTACTACCAATAAATTTTCGACTGTTATCGTCCTCCTGCAGCCGCAGCTTAAAAGGGTTTTCCTCGCCAGAAGAAAGATTTACACGGTCGGAAGAAGACCGTTGAAACTTGTATCCACATGGATACAACATACTAATAATATAGGAAAGCTCGAGAAATTCCCGCGATTTTCAAAGATTGGATTTTCTCTCGATGTTTTGTGTTTTGATCGATGGAGTTTAACATAATTATGAAGAGCATTTTTTTCTTCTATATAGTGCTGCCTGTTGTTTCCCGTAAGACCCAGTCGTTTGGAATGTTGCATTCAAACATAGTAAGCTGTCTAAGTAGTGAATAATTCTAACTGTTTATTTTTGCGTGCTATCGAAGCACCAAATCTTTCAAGGTTGTTGAAGCATCTGAATTCTTCGAAGCTAGATAGCGGAACCTAACAGATTCGCAAAAATTCTTCAAAGCGGTAAAATTCGCATCTTCGTGAAATTTGCTTTTCTGCAATTTCTTCCGTTTTCAAAGACTTTGAAGCACCAAGTTTTGCGGTTAAGTACTAAAAAGAGTTAACTCGAGGTTATTTACTCATCGACTACCTTTTTGAACAAGTGATTTTTAATTTTTGTTCAATTTTTGAAAAAAAAGTAATCGATACATTATGATTCATCGTAGAACGGGGAACTCGTCAGAGCACATAACCATGGAGTATTAATAACTAAGTCTTAGCCTGAAAAATAACTTCTAGAAGATGCCATATTCATAAAAATGCGAAAAAGAAATTATGCAACTGAAGAATTTCGGCGAACCTGTTGTTCTGGCCCTCATTCTTCAACAGCAGTGACCGATTTGGTGCTCTGATAGGAGAAAAAAAAATTCTATTACCCGCTACTCGGACGACCCTAAATAAAATGCGAAACTAAAAAAAAGTGAAACGTTGAAAAGTTGTACAATGCTAATTAACGAAATACGCTATACAAAGAATCGTTATTGTATAGACGTGTTCGACTGCTTGTGTCCGGCAATCGTCAGGTTGCTAGTGGCTCGGTCCCTACGCGTGGAGGACAACAAGCGAGAGCAGCACCGCTGACAGTCGGAAGAGAGAGGAAAGACTACAAGGATTGTGGACAACCAAGGTCAAAAGATGTGGTTCAGACTGGTACGATGGAGAAGAACTACGTACGTTGCGCACGACAGCGGATCTCAGTGGCCAAAAGCTTTGGAAAGAACAAACATCCGGTCCTTGTATACATGGCACGCCGTGACGGACTTGGGGGAATTCTTAAAGGCTGTGCTCATGATAGAAATCCCTTTTCTGTTTTTTTTCGCTTATCTTGAAAACGGTCCCATCCTGATTCCAATGATGTCTCTGGAATCGTACAAGACCTTCTGGGAATGGAGTTATAGTCCCTCAAAAACTGAGATGGGGAAGCATGGTGGGCGAGTTGTCCGAGGCTTGTAACTTCCGTCTTTTGCAGCCGATGTATGCGAGCTGATCTGAGTAAAGAGAGAAGTTGAGAATGAAGGGAAGAACGGGGCTTTTGATCGGAAACCATGGCTCATCTGACGATCTGTTCACGTTGAGGGACGGAAAGGGGCCGGACTTTCCCAGAGCTGCGGGGTTTGCCCACTTTTCTGAGCCGTTCTGCGGCTCCTGGGTAGCTATTCGTCCCGTATTTTTGACGCTGTTCTGCTTCTGAGAGCCACGAGAAGCGTTTGTAATGGAAAATTCGAGGATGAAGTTTATCATGAACACTGCCTTTAAGGAATAGGAACTGTTATATTTCATTCAGTCTAGCTGCTTCTTTCGTAGACTCCCATTTGACACTGCTATCACCCTTGATTATCACTTGTTTTCTCGAGTTGCATTCCTCATTCTATTATCCGGAGGAGTGGGAAAATACAGGCTCAAATGCTGTCATCCTTTGCAGTTTTCGTTCTTCAAACTTCGTTGATAAATGGTAGGATCGATACCGGCCTATTTATGTTGTCACCTTGACCACGTTTGAGAGCATGAATGCTGCCTTTGGAGCTCCTCTAGCAAGGCTGGGAGCACAAGAAGGTACCACATGCTGAGTTCCGGACCGCAATGGAAATACTTTTCTAGAAAAATAAGCTGGTTTTAACGAAACGATTCGAGCTCATGTATAGAACTCAGAAGCTTGTCCGAGCTCTCCACGATGAAAGTCGACGGCAAATGGGGGTAACTTTGGCGCTATCAAGGAATGCAGTGATGCATTTGTAATGACTGCTTTTTCGTTTCTTGTTTTTTTTTGCGTTTCTTTCATCGTTGTAACAGAAGCAAATTGTCTTCTGTCGTAACGAGGTTTAACTCTCAAAGAACGAGAATCTGACTTTGAAGGACGCCTTAGAACAAGAAAGAAAGAAAGAAGGCCGAAGCGTACAGGCGCGTGGGAGCAGATGCCTCTCTTCTCGAGAAGGAAAACTAGGAGTGGTTCGGCTTAGAAGCACTTGTAAAGACCAGAACTTGCTCCCAAATACGATTCCTAAATCGAAGTGTGGAGAAGCTGTTCAAAAGCTCAGATCGAGATAAAATGAAATACTCTAGAGAACGCCAGGTACGAGAGCCCAAAAAATAGCCGAGCCTACTGCAGAACGTACAAGAAGAATTGGCAGTATTTGATGATGCGCAGGAGTAAAGTGAGATGTGGAGATGAAGGCTCCTGCCAGAGGCACCGGTGGTATGTAGTCTCCCCGGAGCTCCGCAGTGAAAAATAATTGCAGTGAACGCGGCTCCCATTAGTATTAACTCCAGCCTATTTTAGCACATTCACGACAACGCCTCATTTTGTTTCAGGTTTCTGTTTTCAATTTCTTTATGGCTCAGATTTCGTTGCGATGGGCGTGAAAGATTATATCTCGTCGATATTCTGGGGGCCTAATCGGGATAGTGATGGGGATAGTGTCACGTTTCTAGTCGAAAAGATCACGACTCCAACTATGATTTCCTTATCGGAAAGCTAAGAAATGTCAACGGGAGAAAAAAAAAGCTTATAGAAAGCTCTTTTTTATTTCGTTGCCGTTTCTCAGCTTTCCGAAATCTTTCCTGGAAGGAAATCATACCTGAAGAGCAATTGTTTTCGCAGCCGTTTTTTTCTATTTGGGTTCGAGCTATTTTCAAATTTTTTCTATTTGAGGCTACAGACGGACCACGAGCTTTGTAGTGGAGTCTAGGATAAGTTGATACATTCGACATAAGGTCGGAGAGATCGTTCTTGAGGCGGAGAAAGCAAATTTTAAAAAGCGTATCACACCGGTGGGACACGTGGTCGTGAATTTCTCGATAACGTAGAGTCGAGCAACCGGTGGGAGAACGCAGCAGGATATGAGGCAGGCTCAACAAAGGCTTATTTTTAATCGCGGCATGGATTGTCGAGTGCATTGCATCGTCGTGATCTCACCCAAAATGCGGTATACCTGCAGTATTCCTCCAAAAATCCTAACCGAGAACCTTTTGCGGCTGAACCAACAACGATGTAGCTGCACATTAACAACATATTTCAAACTTCTCAAAAAAGCCTTTGGGCTCTAATGAGAGGAAGAGCGGTTAGTGAAAGTGTTTTCGGAGTACATCGTGACCTGAGAATATAACAAAGCGGGATTCACGGTGGGATTTCAAGCATTAATTTGGCACCTACATAGAAATTGGCCGCTGAAATTCTTCCGCCTTGTTTACGGGGAAGGACTTCAACATTTGTAGAGCTCCGCGAGTCAGAAACGTTTTTGAGCTCAAACTTCGAAAGTTGTAGTCAATCTCAGAATTGCTGGACAGGATAAAAGGCCCGCTGGTTACCATAGGCTGCATCAGCGGCGTGTTCGGTATAACTCAACTCAGAAATACTGATAGAGATGAGTCCAGAGTTATGAAAGTGATACAATCAGAAATCAGTCGCCCCACTGATGGTTTAGTTTTTTTAGCGAACTACATCTGTGAACATCCGCGAGGTTCCGTTTAGCATGAATTAGTCTTCAAATTCCATGTCCGTTGAATGCCTCGCTGCTGTCCTTGCAGAGCTATCCTAAAATAGCATTGATTTTGCGCTGTCGCAATGTAAACGTCCGATGCAACTGTGTTGTATGTGAAAAAACCTCCTGTGTGGACAGTGAAAACACTCACATACAAGGAAGCAGCTGCCAGTTTGGCAATCAAGGGAACGTCAAGCGAATCGAACACAAGCACAATAACATATGGAAAAAAGACGCGAAATGGGCAGTTTGCAACAAAAGTGTCATTCGTATGTAACTACATACTCAGAGAGGTACCGCAGCACCAGTGGTGCACCCCTGTGGTACAGATCTTCGCTGTAACTCCTCATTTACACGATGGATAGCCCTACTTTCACATAAAAATCGGCTCTATTCAAGGCGCAAATGCTCATATAAAATTATACGTGGCGTGCAATGAACGTAACAAAGAAGAGGGCCAGGTTGCACGAAAAGAGTAATTGCAGATATTTGCGAGGAAGTTCCCTAGGACGATAGACCTAATTTGGTCGTTATCACTCGGTCGAGGGAGGAGTAGCGAGTCGTTCCCCCGGAAGGGGACGTCTCGCCCCTCTACCCTCGAATTAAGTTCGAAACAGTCAACTCGTGGGGAGAACAAGGGAATTTCCCGTGTGAAAATGAAAACTGAGAGTTCAGATGAAGCTATTCTTTTAACAAGGGCTCTCTGCTTACCGAAAAAAAATTATCGATACACCGAATCTGCATTAAAAGTGCTCTAACATGACAAGAGGAAATGGTTCCATCTTGGAGCAAATCCCACGCTATACTGTGCAGCACTCAAGCTTTCCGGGTTGGGTCGGCATAATGTATACCAGGTCGTAGACGATAAGCAACAACGCTTTTCTTCAGTCAGTTACCGCTCCAGACCACGCTCTTTGTAGCAGGATCCGAAACGTTACCTTGAACTTATTTCGTAGTAGGCCTCTAATCAGAATCAACTCGACAAAATCCGCTAGTTTTCTGACTGTGAGCAGCCGGTACTTGCCTTGCTCCCTTGAGAGTGATATTAGCACTGCTTCCTACCGACATCCCTCAAAGAGAGGCAGGGTTGCTCGCCGATTCCTGAGTTGGTCATACCTACTTGATTGACAGCCTGTAGTTGGACTCGCTAGATCTGGGAGGGGCAGATAGTACGAGGCATTTGAATTATGGGTTGCGAACACCTGTACCTACTCAAACAACACTTGAGCTGAATAACACTCACAAGAAAAATTGTTCTTTGCTCACATTCTCAAGTGTGCATCTATACTTTTGAAACAGCCTATATTGGCGTTTACTGCCAAATTTAAGGCTTTTTTCACTTTGACTCCGGAAATGTTGTGCGGTAGGGTTTTTCGTCATGGTGAGATCAGTGCTGGGCATAGCTACCGTGAAAATTTTGAGCCAGATCCAACAATGACTCGTTAGAGGGTGCGTCCATAATTTGAAACGTGCTGTATGATTATATGATGCCATTGCAATTTCTCGCGATACACTCTTCTATTCTCAAAAGTCGATTGAGGAAATTTCGGTTCGAAAAAGTAGTCCTAAGTGATTTTTATTTGTGGTTTTTTGAACGTAGCTGTTATATAGGCAACAAGAGCTCCTATCATGTATGGAAAACTCAAAAACAGAGTTCATCTTGAACGTTGCATTCGGTCATGCTCAGAAGAGGTGCAAAGACGCTCTTCAACATTCTGATCGTAGGTTTGAAGGAGGTCTATCTCGTTCTACGAAACGCAGGCCGATAACTCCGGGAGGCCCTATCCACATGAGAGGCAGTGTATGAAGAAAAATACTTAGCAAATTTATTCAGAAGTCTAACCCAACACGACATTTCAGGAATCAGGAGTTGTTAAGAGTAGTGCCGCTAGGGGAAGGAAGTTTTCGGATTCCATATACATGACATGTTTCCGCGCCAGCTTTTCATGCATGTAATCCAAACAAATTATCAGCTATGTAGGGCACGTATGCCATGACTGCCTGCTCAAATACTCCTTCACCAACAGAATGGGGTCTCTATACGAAAACCGTATTTAAACGCATTCGACAGTTCAACTCCACCAACTTTTTCGCTTCAGCGGGTAGCTTGGTCTAGTCATACTTGCTCGCGAAGTCTGCATTTAAAAGGACCCATTAACGCTTTTTTGCTCAATCCCACAAGCTTTCATTCAATTTTCAATACTTCATTACTTTCATACTCTCTTACCTACTTGCAGATGCGGATCTTCTTGTTGCTCGGACTATTCTGCATCGTTTACGCTGATAATGTGACAGAAGCTGAGAATCAAGCTATTAAGCGGGATTGTGGTAAACGCTCTCTAAGTGAGTAGTACTTTTGCATCTAAAAGAGTGAATAACACAATCACGTCTAGTTCCGCACGAAACACTATACCGAAAATGTTTCAGAGTTGAAAGACCTTTTTCATTCACCCCGAGCCTAAATGAAGATTAGATAAGGAGTCTGTGTTTCTGCCACAAAACTTTGACAGTCCATCTTCAACGGTGATCTTATCGACATGTACACCACCCAAGTTGTTATGGAAAACGCGATAGTCATCAAGAACGACGTATCTAGTTGTTTTAAGGGTTGCTAAATGGTTTAGCCCATCGCATTGAGGGTTCGGCTAAGAGCTCCTGTTACATCTCGTTGATACTCTCCTGCACGACTTTTCTTCAAACCTGTATTTTCAATCTGCATGTGAAACAGCGAGCGACGAAATCCGTACTTCGTAGAGAGATCCTAGCTGCTCAGCATTAGCTATTTTTGGCTCCTCCGGTCCGTGTTCAGAATAAGTTTCTCCAGCGCTCTGCGGATGGTACTCACGGCGGTATAGATCCCTTCTAAAAACCGTCCTCTCGGTGCTAGAGCATAGAGCCGGACGCATATGAAAGATAAACAGGGGAGCCAGCTGCTCTGCATCGATAATATCTCTACATGTATAATTGGAAAGTATGATTTGAAATAGCTACCTCTTCTTGCTGCTTTGTAGGCCAACGTGCGTATTAGCGATGGGTGGTTTTGCACTTCTTTTGGTTTCTAAATAATATGGGACTGTTCATAGATTTATAAATTGTTTGTTTCTTTTTCATCAATCTACTTTCAATTGAAATGGTTTTTGACGTATTTTTTTCAATTGTATGACACTGAGTGCAAAAAGAATAAATGATATCACCCTCTGGTAGACTTGTCCACTTCGTCCGAAACGTTGCCATGGAGAAGCAATGCTCAGCTCTCACTCCACAGGACAGACTCGAAGCAAGATTACTACATCTAAACCGCTACAACTGCTACATCAGCTGCAAGAACACCTGAAAAGCCGAAGAAAAGGACCAGAAATAAATATGGTGATTTTCTACGGAGCTTCGCGGTAGAAGATCTTCAAAGGAAGACCCTCACGTACTGGATGCACGTGTCTTCCATGCAGATGAGAAGGCAGAGGAGGTGCATTCGAACGCTCACTTGCGCCAAATACTATTTGTAAGGATCCCACTTGGATTTGACACAGCTTTCCATTTTCTCAAGCCTCACACAAGGTAACAAGAGCATAATTCAAATACTGTACACCAAAAATCACAGTTCAAAATGATGCACTTGGGGTAAGTATAAGGTCAGCTTATGCCTCCGGCTAGGACAATTTGCGGAGACTTTTAATTTTCCAACATATCCCAAAGTGCGGAATGTTCAAGTTAGATGACTCCCAAGTTCCTTTTGGGCGTACTTCGCAATACTTGAAGCCGAAGTGAAGTCGAACAAAAAGCTTAATAGATTCTGAACAATTTGCTTTGAGGAGCAAATTACATAATAGGAGGGTACGTGTAAGTTGCTGAGTTTTTTAATGTATTTAGTTTGTTTTCCCTTTATATTGTTATATATGCAGATTTTAAACTTGCACATCATCTAATGTAACAACTCCTGGGAAATTTAGGCTCATCTGAAGTACTGCGGTCAAAGAGGGCAGAAGTGGGAGGAACGCTCGTTAGCCCAGGCGATTACCCGTGGATGGTTCTATTACATTCAAAAACACGTGAGAAGTTAATTTTGCTCGAGAATTTTTCTATATCGAGTACGCAGCAGAGAAATCAGTTTTAAGTGTTCAAACAGTGTTCTTCATCGCCACACACCCAAAAATCAATTTCTTCCAGTGCAATAAAAACATGTATCCTCTATTTCGTAACCACATTTTCTCCATTCGATCGCGTGCGTGTGCTTGTGTATTCTCCATCTCACCTACTCTCCCTCTCTCGTTGTCTCTCTCCTTCCTCCGAACACGCACGGTAAGACGCTATCCATACTACTCAACGCCAGCGCGGCACGCGCGTGCCGCGCTGGCGTGGCGCTTGAGTATGAATACTTTCTACGCACGTGAAGCGCGTGCTGCGCTTGCGGAGACTATGAATACTCCAGCGGCGACGTCATGGCGGAGCGGTGAAGCTGGAATGAATGAGACGATCGATAAATAATATCAGTGGATGAAAACGCCAAGGAGTTTTGGGTGGCAGTATGAATACTGCAGCGGCGACGCCATGGCGGAGCGGGCGGAGCTGAAGCGCGTGCCGCGCGGGCGAGGCGTCAAGCCATTCATACACAGACGCCACGCCAGCGCGGCACGCGCGTGCCGCGCTGGCGTTGAGTAGTATGAATAGCGCCTAAGGGACACAGCAAGTTTCGCCTAGGTTAGAAGGTAGATATCCCCTACTTTGGAGCTGAGTTTACTCTGTTCCCTCTGAAACCTTCCAAGAGCCCCTATGAGCTATGCCTTCTTAAAGATGCTTGTATTTTGAGGGTGAAAGATTGGTGGAAGAGTTGTCTTGGGCCTGTATTTTTGTTCACTCGCAATCATTGCGCGAGAGCGAGCCAAATTAAGGAGACAGCCTGAGAGTGGGCTGGAGGACGAAGACTTGTTGAAAATTCATCGATCTATTGAGCCGCTATAGAGTTAGAAAGTCTAGTAGTTTTGTGGCCCGTGGTGGTGAGCGATGGGGGTCGGGCCTGTGGTCGTCGCTTATATCTTACTTATTTGGAAAAATTAAAATCTCGCACTTGGCACGTGTTATACAGGAGGGTTCTCCTACGCTATTAAATAAAAATCACGCAATTCATATCTGAGGGTGTACTGTGTCTTTTACGCGCTTGTGCGAAGCGAGAAAATGTGTGGGGGGAAGTACTCAGAAAAATGAAAACAAGTTACTTGTAACATAAAAGGCCGAAGTCATGTTACTTATAACATATCTGAGCCGGTGTAAGTTTCTTGCGACTTATTTCAGGTCATTTAGGTTACATGCAACATATCGGCGGGATACTTCAGAAACATCAAAACAAGTTACTTGTAATATAAATGTAACTTACTTGAGTGTCTCATGGAACTTACATTTATGTTACATGTAACATACATTTATATTACATGTAACTTAAATTTATATTGCGTGTAAGTTACTCTTATGTTGCATGTAACTTACATTCGAATTTTCACTATGGGTGGCCATCACGTGACGTAATTGAACCAACACTAACGCAAGTCGTAAGCCAGACCCCGCGAGTGCGTCGTACATTAACCTTGGAAATATCGTCTAGACCGATTTAAGTTACTTGCGACTTATGTGTGCCATTTAAGTTACATTTAACATAGTGGAGGCGCACTGCGTGCAGTGTCTTCTCAGAAATCGAGAACAAGTTACTTGTGACATATCTAAGCTGATGTAAGTTACTTGCGACTTATCTCAAGTCATTTAAGCTACATGTAACATATTGGAGGCGCACCGCACGCATTATCCTGCCGATTTGTTACATGTAACTTAAATGGCACAAAATAAGTCACAAGTAACTTAAATTGGCCAAGAAGATATTTCCCAGGTTGATGTACGGCGCACTCGCGGGGTCAGGCTTACGACTGGCGTTGCTGTTGGTTCAATTACCCAAGTTTGAGGCACTTGACTTCATACCAGCAGGGAAGGCCCTGCACAGCGTTCTTTTGCGTAGTGTGTGGTCTGGGACACGCCCTCTGCGTTGCGTGTAGTCTGCGTCACGCGACGCCCACCCATAGTGAAAATTCAAATGTAAGGTACATGTAACATACGTGTAACTGACATGTAATAAAATTTTAAGTTACGTGTAATATAAATGTAAGTTACTTGAGACATTCAAGTAAGCCACATTCATATTAAAAGTAACTTGTTTTGATTTTTCTGAGTAGACGCAACACACGTGGGCAGGCGCACGCGAGAAACGGAAAATTGCCACTTCTAAATAGAGGATAAGTTCAATTCATTATGGCGAAAACAAACTCGCCTTTACAACCTTTGCCCACTATCGTAAACGGAGAGCACTCCTGCGTGCACTGAAGGCGGCATCATGAGAACGCACTGTTACCCATTTCCTACGTAGAGGGTTGGTTCATTACTTGTATCATACTTTCAGGGCTCACCAAGAAGGAAGATAGCTGTAGTGGTGTCTTGATTTCACAGAAGCACGTTCTAACAGCACGTCACTGCTTGATAGAACTGTTCCCTAATATCGACAAACTTTGCAATAAGTGGAGAACCCCGTGAGTAGTTCTCCAACATCTTTTAAGAAGTTCTAGATTCACTAGCAAAGAACTACATCAATACATTTAATCACTTCTGATCTAATGCGTTTTTCTCTAAAAAGGTTTGGATCTCTGACAGCTCGCAGACCTCTTCTACATGCCACTGAAAAATTAGCTTAGAAATTGGCTGAAAATCTTCTGTTCCCCTAATCAAACGTAGGTCTGAAGGGGAGTACGAAGGGCTACCTCTTACGGAGATAGCATTGGCAGCAGAAATGAACAACGTACTTTTCCAAACCCACTCTGTCCTTATGTGCTATATTCGTGCTCCCATTATCGCCCCTAATGCTTTTCCGTTGGTGAGTAATGCGCCCTATCATTTCCATTCAGTTACCCGCAGTCATTTCTTTGAAGTTCCTTTCGGTCGCTGCCTGAAAATCTTTTTTTACGGGCGTCGTAAGCATGTGAAACCACTCCCGCTCTTACATATGTTTCCGTCACTTATTCATTTCCTAGCTTACACGGGACCGAAAACTGGTCAACAATGTCGTTTCCAACGCAATCCATACCAGTCGATTCACTTCTAATGACGTTTTTGGATCTGTGTTTGTAGCTGATGCGGAGCTCACTGAACTTAGTTAAAGGCAGTGGTCGCGATCAAATATGCTTGTCGTCTTTTTCTCTCTAAACCCTTTTCTGGGTCTCGAGTAGTAGGACCTACAACGAAAAATCGCGAAAAAACCACTGTTTTGGACCGAAATTGAAGCCTGAACTTTCTTCTCTTTTGATGGTGGACGAGCCTACTCCACATCATCGGCATCGATGACCTCTTATATCAAGAAGATCAGCTGGCTTGAAATTGAATTTACAATGAACCTTCGGATCTATGTACACATCTAATCAAAAACATGGACTGGAGTGCATTCTTTCATTGCTCAACTGATTTATTGGATAAACTTGCATTTAATGCTTCCTCTGAATGTCGATGATTTTTGACTGCTCGGCATGAGACTGCGATCTTTTTGGTCGGCGCTGTGCACGTGTGCACGAACTGGATCCTTTGAGCCCTAGAAACTCTGATTCTAGCCCGTTTTTACCGCGCTACCTCCATGGTTTTCAGCTGTTTTTGATCTGAGCTGATTTTTGTAGTTTTTTCGATAGCGTTTTTCATCGTGACCACTGCTTTTGAACTCAGACAGTCGGGGCTTAGTACGTCGGCACAATACCGTTAGTACGCCAGGGCAAACCTGGCATACTAACGCTCGTTGTGTGCAAGAGCTGCTGGTTGCGGCAGCATATCCTGCCAACGTATGCTGGCATACTTACTCAGGGAGTCGGGGGTTCTATTCGGCCACGATTGGCTTTCGACTCGACTACAAAGCGGTTGGACGACGATATGGCCACGTAATTTCCTTGTGCCACGTGGCCTAATCGTCGTCCGCAAGAGAAGCACGTGGCGCCAATCATAGCCGTTCCACTCGGCCACGATACGCTTTCGATTCGACTACGATGAGTTTGGACGAAGAACGAGCCACAATGCCCATGATTGAACACGTTGATCGATCGCTTCAGAACTGACCCGGCGCATGTCAGCCGCACAGCACGTATATAAGGGCTCGATCCCAAGAGAGCGCAGTGCGCCTTCGGGCCGCTCCTCGAAGGTGACTACGAGTCACTTTCTGGACGATTTTGAACCGCTCAGGGCGTCTCCCCACGGTCCTAGGCGAGGGGAGCCCCTCGCTGTCGACCGTGGCGAAGGTGATGTTCCGGTCGCGGATCGCTGTGGGTGATCTCTACTGCGGTCCGTGACTTGGACCGTATCCTTGTTGGGGGAGACCCGCTCCCATCGAAGGTGTGAGCCCGCCCCCAGCGCCACGTGCTCATATCGAACAGGCCACGTGCTTTAGCGTGGATATAGGGTGCGGCAAAAGTTTTGCCTCGCTGCGCCACGTAGTGCTATCGAACAGGCCACGTGCTGCCGCGTGGAAATGGGGTGCAGCAAAGGTTTTGGTCTCTGCGCCACGTAGTCCCATCGAACAGGCCACGTGCTCCTGCGAGCAGCACGTGCTTCTGCAAAAGTTCCTTTCAACTCGACTAGGTACCCGAATAGAAAGCCTATCGTGGCCTAATAGGACCCCCCGACTCTCTGAGTACGCTCGTTGTGTGCAGGAGCTGCTGGTTGCGGCAGCATATCCTGCCAACGTATGCTGGCATACTAACGCTCATTATCGACAGAATTTGGACTGCCACCCTCCTTACCGGTGTTGGATATATACCCGTGTCACGGCCAGCAGCAAGGAGGCCATCTCGCCGCGGTCCGCAACCAGGAGGCTTCCCTCGCGATGGGCGATGGGGATGATCCTCAGCGTTCGAAAAATTAACATCCGAACAGTGTCACAAAGGTCACCTCATCGGACTGGCCTCAAACGACCAACTGCCCCCTCAGGGAGACTGGCCGCCTTATATACCCCCCGCCGTCGTACAAGAGGATGCTGCAATGTTCATTCGTCTTAGACAAATCAATGGAATAGTGTCAGCAGACACTAGGAGAGAGTGCCTGGCAATAGCACGCGTGCCACGATAAACAAAGCGTTAGTACGCCAGCACTAGCAACAGGAGCTCCTGGTCGTTGCCAACATATCCTGCTGTTACCAGCAGCTACAGCACAGGTGCTGCCGATCCCTTTGTGCCGGCGTACTAACGGTATTGTGCCGACGTACTAAGCCCCGACTGTCCGAGAAGGCAGTGTCCACGATGAAAACCATGTCTGATTTTTTGGTGTAGATCGGCACCTACGGGGCCTAGTGCAATCCTAACGTTGAAAAATCCAAGAACAATGAGCTCGGAACCGTCCCCTACGGCCCCAAAGTTGGACAGCCGTCAGCGCGTCACACCCAAGATGCACTTTCCACGCCCACCGACGTGAACAAATGAATGCTCGAGATTGTGAGATGAACGATGATTCCCGATCAATAGCCCCGTTCTTCCCTCAATTCTCAACTTCTCTCTTCACACAGGTCAGCTCGCATACATCGGCTGCAATAGACGGCAGTTACAAGCCTCGGACAACTCGTCCACCATGCTTCCCTAGCTCAATTTTTGAGGGACCATACCTCCGTTTCTAGAAGGTCTTGTACGATTCCAAAAACACCATTGGAATCAGCATAGAACCGCCTCCAAGATAGGTGAAAAAGCAGAAAAACGATTCTTATCATGAACACTGTCTTTAGGCGGATTTCTTCAGCTGGGGGCACCGTGCGATTTTCAGAGTGCTTAAAAAAATTGTCTTGGATTAGCCTCAAAACTCAATTCTGAGGAACATCCGAAGTCCCGAACACCAGATTGAGGTTCAATCGTCGATTTTCGGAGCATGTCGACAAGTTCGGTACGAAGACTCTCGGGAAAAAATTCGAGGCAAAATGCGACTTTTGATTAAGTTCAAAACACTGTGTTTGCCTCGAACTATTCAGAGTCCTCAACTCGAGTTTGAGGTCCGTTTATCGATTTTCGATAGACTACGGTAGGCTACGGTGTGTATACTTTAGTCATTTTGTGAATGTTTCAGATTTGGCTCAAAACTTCTGTGTGGAACTTTACTGAGATGCTGTACATGAATTTGAACAAATTTTTGAAACACAGTAATAACAGTTGCGCTAGTGAACCAGCAATGATTTCTACTGTAACCTGTAGAAAACCTCAGAATATTGAGAAATGGACCTCAGATTCTTGTAAGGACCCCGATTAACCCCAAGGTGAAAATTTTGAGCCATATCGTAAACCATTTTTCTGAACACCCTAAAAGTTGGCTGATGAACGTTTCGCCCAATTAAAGGCAGTGATCAGTTTTTTCGATGGAAAAACGTCATCGAAAAAACTACGAAAATCAGCCTAGATCAAAACAACTGAAAAACTATGAAGGTACCGCGGTGAAAAACTGGTTAGAATTAGAGTTTCTAAGGTCCAAAGATGCCAGTTCGTGTAAACGTGCACAGCTTCGCCCAAAAAGATCGCAGTCTCATGCCGATCAGTCAAAAATCACCGACATTCAGAGAAAGAAATGCAAATTTACCTAATAAAAACAGTTGAGCGAGGAAAGAAAGCAGTTCAGTCAGTGTTTTTAACTAGATTTGCACCTAAATCCGAAGGTTCATTGATTGAAATTCAATTTCAAGCCAGCTAATTCTCCTGATATAAGAGGTCATAGATGCCGATGATGTGGGGTGAGCTCGTCCACCATCAAAAGACAAGAAAGTTTAGAAATTTGGCCCAAAACAGTGGTTTTTGCGATTTTCTCTTTTAGGTCCTACTACTTAAGGGTTTAGAGAGAAAAACACGACAAGCGTGTTTGATCGCGACCACTGCCTTTAAGGCTCTGTCCATACGTGGCGAGAGCGCGCGATCCCGCTGTTGTGCGCCTCTCCCCGACGCTGGAGTAGCCCTTGCTCGCAATTATGCACTGGCAAACACCCCCACCTCGTTTTGATTCGATTGACAATCTTTGACCGGGTGATCAATCGCTCGAATCGGCGCAGCGACCAATGATTTCCCCTCGTTTCCGACTTCCGTGGTGGAATTATGGAAAACAAGGGCAATAGTTTTGCGACAGGTTAATTGCCTAACACTTTCGGGGTTGAGCAGTAAGCTCGAGACCTGCTGCTTCCTTCTTTGAGCTGACAAAAGCGCACGAGAGCGAGCGGACGTGAGCGCGCGAGAGGAAGCGTGCGTGAATGGCAAGCAAAACGTGTGCCCTTGATGAACATCGATTTTGTGTAATCGCACGCTCTCGCCACGTATGGACGATGCCTAAGAGAACCCCGTTGGCGACCAGGGTCAGTAGTAAACCTCCACCAGCCGATCGAAAAGGTAGGATGACTCTAGGTAGACTGTTGTGCTGATTTGCTCTACTAACCGGAAAGACGTCGAACAATCGAAGAGCAAACAGCTATTTAAAAGCAGAACCGGTTTCTTCATTGGAAATGGATCGCCTTCTAGCAACCGCTGCGATTTACATTTTCCATCCGCATGGCCAAAAAACCCTTTACAGTCCTCCCTTTCAGCCAGCAAGGTCGAGGCCCTCCGCTTTTTTTTGAAGCGGTAAGCCTACATACGCTCGCTTCAAAAGTTATGAACCCTCCCGTTGTCACGCCCCCACAGCCGTAACAAACCCTGCAGAATGAGAGGTCAATGATTCCAGTCGGATGGATGAAAACCCGTTCGAATGTGATCAACAGAATCAGCTCGAAGCACATGTTTACCCGAGCCTTATGTGGCGTTTGTTTGCTTCAGCTATTCAGCATTAAAGGCAGTGTTCACGATAATCTTCGATTTTGAGATGAATCGCTAAATCGATTGTTTGGCCCCCCGGTAGAACTGAAATGGCGAAGAAACCGAGAGAAACGCACCAGAAGGGCACGAAATCCTCAAGTATCAGCCCGCCTCTTAAGTATCAATGGAACTGTTCGTTGTGACAATAAAATCTTTTGTGCACCGGTCTTTTGCAATTCTCCATTCTGTGTTGCTCCGTTCTTACCTTCGGGCCCTAACTAATACTGTTTTGCCCGAAATATTATTCCATTTTCCATTAGTCCCATTTTTTACCGGTGACAACCACCGTGAACATGTTCATCCAGCCAGACAACTAGTCCAGGCCATAGAATAATGTCACTGAAATAAGACGGATTAGTGCGTTTCTCGCCGTTTCTTCGTGATTTTGGTAACACTTGGTTGCCGACGCATTGTTTTATAAGAGGAACTTTGAAACGAGAATCATCGTGAACACTGCCTTTAAGCCAACGATATGTTTATGTCCGGCCCATCACCGCGTAAACCCGTGCCCTCAACCGGTAATATACTCTGCCCCCAAAACAAGCCGACCAGCTCAGCGGAAAGCCTACTCCTCCGCTTCCCACCCTATGTTATTGTCTGAGAAGGTCCATAGATATTGCGCCGGAGATCATCTATCCGTTCTCGCTCTTTTCAGAGTCAGACGATTTTCATTCACATTCTGCGCCAAGTCTTCATTTCCTCTTTTTTTTTATCCTACTTATTAGAAAGAAGACCTGAACCTTGGTATTCTAATCAAAAATGTAACAAATCCTAATTCATAAGAAGAAAAGACGATGGAGATCTTCATCGCGAACATTTCATCAACAAGAAGATGGTGACGGTGGTAGTCTAGATCTGTGTGATCGAATATTTTGTTTTCTAATACTCTGTCATTTCCAAGGCGGTGTTCACGATAACCCTCAATTTAGCGATCATTCGCTATATTCATTAAGTGGCCCCATGGTAAAACTAAAATGACGTAGAAATTAAGATAAACGCACCAGAAGTACAAGAAATACTTAGGTATCACCCCACCTCTTAGGTATCACAGGAAGTGTTGTTGTGACAACAAAATCTTTTGTGGACCCGCCCTTTGCAATTCTCTACTCTCTGAAGATCCGTTCTTCCCTTAGGGCCCAACTAGTCCTGCTTTACATTAAATATTCTTCTATTTTCGATTGACCCAATTTTCCACCGGTGACAACCATCATGAACATGTTCTTCCAACCGGACAAATAGTTCATGCCAGAGAATGAAGCGTCGTTTATACTTTCGCCGCCGAGCGGCGCGGTGAAGTGCAATCCTGCAATATCGATCGTGCCACGCCACATGATCAATATTACAGAAGTGCACTGTGCCGCGCCGCACGGCGGCGGGAGTATAAACGACCACCAATGTCACTTAAATACGACGTTTTAATGCATTTCTCGCCGTTTCTTCGCAATTTTCGTAACACTTGGAGGCCATTCCATTGTTTTATGTCAAAAACTCGGGGACTGGGTCGTAAACACTGCCTTTAAGGCAGGGTATGGTATGACCAGAGGCTATCGCGAGGTAAATAGTTTGGACACAAGACCTAGGTTACATGCTGGGCTCGAACCGGCATCACATCGCATTTGGGCACGAGGGGCCATCTCACGAAGACACAAAAAAACTTTTTCCTTTTCCTGACAGACGGACAGACACTCATCTCTTCTTTTCTGTAAGGAGGCATGTCTGTCAACATAATACTTTGTTCAATGCTACTATTCTGGGGGAGTTCCTTTGTACTTTTGAAACATAGCCTAGATTGTGTATTGTGCCCAATCGCAGTTGTGAAGAAAATAGATTAAACTAACAAAAGTTTCATCCTCACCTGGACGATTTAGAAAACCTTGTTTCCGTTATTGTAGGTCTGTAACAGCACATAAATGACCCAGGCTTGAAATTCACTGAATACCCCCGGGGATTTCAAACAGGGGCATTTTCATTGCTTCACGAAAAGGTAAGCGTACCAACTCGGGTTTGTTTTGTGCCCTAAACGTGATTCCGGGGTTCATCGCTACGGTAGGCACAATGTATTTTAACTGGCGTTACTTTCCCTAAATTTTTGAAAATCGAGAAAAGGACTTTGAATTCGTGTTCGGCGTCTCGAAAAACACCCACGGCGATCCTTTTCTCGATCTTATCAGCCTTTAGGCCTAAATATTCGTAATTTTCATGTACGACAATTCACGATTTCTGACCATTCACCAGCTGGTTTCTGCCCTTGGGAATGAAGTCACGGCATATATTGGATCTACCGGCACTGCACCTAAAGAATACAAGACTCTCGGCTATGTGAGTGAGCACAATCTAATATAAGATATTTATTTATATCAGGGTGTTCGGACTGAAGTGCTACTTGTTCGTCCTGAAATTTAGCCTGTGAGCCAAACCTACATTCGGTTCCATTATATGCCCTCGCTAGAAGTGGGAACCATTCTCCTTTTTAAATGAAAAAATTACGCACCGGGTGAGGGCAAATGCTACTCAAAATATCCGCATTTGCTCATTTATATGGCGGTCACCAAGAAATTAAGGTTAGAAGCATGAAGTACATTAAATGAAAAAAGTGCGCGTTTTTTTCGCATTTTGTTAATGCGTTGCATCGACTGCAAAGTGCGAATAAAATTCCTTGTCTAATACTTTCTGAACGTTTTAGTTTGAAATGCGAAAAAATAGAAATTTATAGGAGGATCACTGAAATGGGAAACGAAAATATTCTCACACTGACGCATTCACCGAGTTTTTTCCTAACTTCGACAGTTGCATTCCTGTACGAACACCCCAATGCAATGCGTTCCGAATAGATTGTTTTCGACTTTAAAGCTAATGCCAATTAAGCCTGCTGTTCAAAGCTTGAATCCATGCAAGAAAGACCACGCTGATATTGCTATAATCGAGTTGGCCGAGAATATTCCACAAGATGAAGCTTCGCCCATTTGCTTACCATCGTTTGGGGCTCCACTGAGTGACGAATACCTGGCCGATGCCGGCTGCAGAAGAAGTGGTAAGAGAAAGTACTGTCGTTGGATACGATGCCGGCTGCAGAAGAAGTGGTAAGAGAAAGTACTGTCGTTGGATACAATTTATTCTCCACGTTTTGGAGCAAAACTGGTCAAAAGCACCGTTTCCAAAGAAATTCAAGCCAGGTATTGCGCTTCCAATAACATTTATAAACCTACGTTTGTAGCTGCCGAAGACATCCCTTAATCAAGTTATGGCGAGTTTTCCCAGTGTGCGAAAAGGTATGCAAAGAACACGCTGCAGGCAATTTTTAGAGTATTCTAAAGATTCGTTTCGACTTTGGTTTAGCTTTTTTCTGAGTGATATCCGCCGTCCTGAGATCGAAAATGGGGTCCGTCTGTCGAGTCCTGAGAAGCTTCGCTAGGCCAGTCTCAAATCCCCCGTGTCGGGTGAACGAAATTTCGGTGCAAAATGCGACCTTCCGTGATCTCCAGAGCGCTGGGATAGATCTGCCTTGAAACTTCTCTGTAGAGGTTCTTTGGAGTGTTTAACACGGAACTGATGCCCGCTGCTCGATTTTCGATCGATTACTGTAGGTTGCGCTGTAACGTTTAGTTTGGTCAAAGTCTCCAATTTTCTCTTCGAAAATGAAAATCGACGTGAACACTGCCTCAAAATGAATTCGAGGTTAATTTGTTGATTTCCGAAATGTTGTTACAGGTTAGGCTAGATGATTAGCCTTAACACACAGTGAATCGCAGAATATCAAGAAACATACCTTTCTGAGATTCGCGTTCAGGGCCACGACCTAAGCCTTCAAAAATGTTATGAGTCAAATTCGACCCAGCTATTTGATACACAAAAAATGCCTGATGGGTACCCTCACCTTTCCACCTAACTGAGAAAACGCGTCATAACTTAGTTTAGAGAAGTTTAAGCATATGCAACTTTGTTTTGAAAACTCCAAGGGAAGTACATTAATTGTTTCAAGTTCGTTGGGAATCGTGTTTTCGACCGAGAGTGGTTCCCTAGTCAGTGCAATCACTTTTTGTTGCTGAGAAAGGGCAACAAGCGCTCCACAACTCTGTTGCAAAGCTCTGGCGAGGAAAAATATTCCCATCAATTTAATCGATGCCTCGACGTCAGTCTAACTTCGTGCAGTCATTCTGAACACACACGAAAAATGGAGTCGGAAGCATGAGTTACAACTTCAATGACCGACTTTATGATACGATTATTGTAAACATGTGCCATGATTCTGCATTTCAAGGCAATGCTCAAAGGATGGAGCGCAAATACACCTTAAACTTCGAAAACTGAGTTTGATTTTGATTATTTCGGCCATATCAAGACAACTCGGAGCTGTGGAGTGTGTTCTCAATTTGACTTTTTTCAGGAGCCGGGAACGCCCCTACAACGCCTAAACCATCAAGTGGAATCGAATTGTTTGTAGCCGGATATGATTCGGGACACAAATGGACTGGAACGACAAATGAGCGCGCTGCTATGTGTAGCGTAAGTGTGAGGCCAAGGACTTCACGTTTGAAAGTGGCATTCACCGCAGAAAACTGAAAACGAAAAATGGAAAGCAGGTGGAGCACCTACCCCGAGATCCCCTAGAAACACTTTTCACGAAACTTTTTATCGCTCGGGTTCGGCTTAGGCTTCCACTTCTCAGGCCGCTTTTGAATGTGTGTCCATAAGAGCAGCTTCGTTAATTGAAAAATATTGTTGTAGGGCGACAGTGGTGGTCCCCTTTTCCAGTGGATTAATGATAAAGCAACTCTGGTTGGAATCGCCGAAGGCGCCAAGGGTGGTTGTAATCCTGCAGCTGATGGTAATAATCCAGTTTTTCTATCAAAAATTATGTGCACGAAACCCATATTAATTGCTAACTGGTAGACTCGACAAGCATCAACATAGGTAGCAATTTCATCACTCTAAACTTTAGGGCACCATACACCCTAAGGCATAAAATTTGGCATTTCCACATAATTGCATTACAGACCCCCACTGTATAAAACGTGCCAAGAGCGAGATCACGACTGCTCTGAATAAAACATGACGCGCAGTAGGTGCATTCCTCTGGGGCGGCAGTAATCTGGCTTAATATGCAACTTAAATTGTTGATTTGAGTTGCATCTGAGCGACATCTGTGTAACAGCTTAAAAACTTTGTTTGATGCATAAGGATGCTCTAGGTAAAGTCTTGACTCTTAATGAGCAAATCAGCTCCAAATCAGATTAATCTTTATCTCAAATTTGAAGGTGTCGCTGATTGCGAATATCAGCGACAGATGGCTGTCGCTGATTGTGTGGTGGTGAGAGCGCACGAGACAGTGCGGCAAAAGAGAGGGCGCAGCGCATTCAGATCGATATTCGCTAAATGTCCTCTCGAGTACATTTAAGACTCCCGTTGAAACGATTCGGCGACCATGCCGGGAAGCATCCCGGACGGGGTGAGTCGCTCACACAGTGTGGTCGCGAAATCCAAGGTCGACGGTGTGATGCCTGCATGGGTAGCACCGTCAACAACCCTACACCAAAAGGAACGGCCCGAATTGAGAACATCATCGCAGACGCCACAGTGAACGGGGTGACCCCATCTGAAATAGACGCTCGTGAGGTCAGGAAAAGCCTCGCTTTGATCAATTTTATAATCTTTGATGACTTTAAGGTGTTACGAAACACTATGCTCGTCTTTATTATTCTTACCAATTTTCACCATTTTCCGCATATGATTTGTTGATTTTCCATAAATCTTCTTACAGTAACGCGCAAATTTCTTGCAAAATGCGTTTTACGGCGTTTTTTGAGCTCACAAACAGCTGCATCGCCATGCCTTGCTTCGAAGTGGTCCGATTTCAATTTTGAAGTCATTTCTGGATTGCTTTCTCTGAGTCCTACACGATAGTGTTACAAAATAATAGATTATACTTGTACACGAGCAAATTTTCAAAAAATTCTCTAAGGATTTTTCCAATTTGTTTTCCGTTTGTTTTAGTTCGTTCGTCGTTCTAAAATTCGCCGAACGAGTTTTTTCAAATTCGTTCGTTCGAAATTTCGTCGAACGAATTTTTTTTCTGATTTTCGTTCGTTCGATTTTTCTTCGAGCGAATTTTTTTCCATTTTAGTTTCTTCGAATTCCTTTCGAACGATTTTTTTTTTCAATTTTCATTTGTTCGAGATCTGGTTTTTCGATTTTTTTTTTCGAAAATTCGTTTGACTTAGAAAATGCTTCTCGAACCTTAGGTTACGCTGTTTCGTTATTGCTCGGGCCTGATTGTCGTGGGCGTGCTCAACAACGCGCCTGCGGTAAAATATAGCACTGATTAGGAGACTTCGACATTATAAGCCCGCCCGATGAACATCACTTTGAACTGTTCGAAATAAGGGAGAGAGGTAATACATGCTCGAATTTGTGTGGAATATTCATTCACTGACTGAGCGGTGTAAATGAAGCGTTGAGTCCGGTTTCTAAAAATCTGAAATGTGGAAGGGTTATCGAAAAACGTTCCTGAACTTAGATCTCGCCAATTACAGGGAGTTGAGATCTCGCCCTTGACAAGAGTTGTAGAAGAGAATTCTTCTACAGAATAAGATGAAAATCGAAAAAATTCATGTCTGAGAGTGTGTAATGCTTCTGAGCAGATTATGTGATGCACCAGTGAGCCTGATGGCCGCATTTTGCTCTCCTTAATGCGTTGCACCACTAACTCACGTGCCTAGTCTAGCAAAGAAGAGCTAACGCAGTGGCGCAGTGTCGGGCTGCTCTCGTTCCACTCGTGTTGGCCTGGTTCGCTCCTCACAGTGTAAGGCAAGTTTTGTTTACAGCGTTTCAGATCCTCACTCAACATAGAACTGGCTCCTCATTATTATGGTTGTCTACTCCAAATCAGTGGAAGATGTTCATCATCACTAATTCGCACTTAAGGCCAGATTACTACCACCCCTGTTTTTCTTAGGGTCCGTGACGGATTACTTTATGTGAACTGGTACGCTAATTGCATGCCTGCACGGGTATCTCCTTTCGCTCATCCATATGGCATGGATCGTGTTCGTCATTTCACAATCACCAAACGGAGGGGAGCTTACAGAAATTTAGCAGTAATTTTTTTCATCTCCACCTGCCATTCCATCCTTCATTGCCCTGACACAATCGAAAACTTCAGTATCAGTGGGGGGTTTCTCACCGACATCGTAATGTACTCCCTGAACATGTGGGAGCTCAGGCATTGATGGCGCTGAACGATTCAGTAACGAACTGAAGTAATGAAATATTGTGTGCAATAAATATAAACACTTACAGTACCGCTCGAAGTATTTGGTCAGAAAGCAGGCGAGGTCGGGTTTTCGCGTCCTTTTCGTCTTTTTTGTATAACTCGCTTCAAAGTCAACTTTGAGCGAAACTGGGTGGATACTCATGATCCTGGCGTTGAGGGCTATCCAATGGTGTGACCATTGTCGGGGTTCCGTTGAGACTTAGAGAGTTTCGCAATCAGCTAGGTTTGCCATCACCGTACCGTGGCGTATGCGGCGCTACCGTTTCTGTCTGCGTTTCCCTTCGTCTACAGTATATGGAGAGCTGGTTGATTGCGAAGCTCCCATTGTTCTTAACAAACATTGACGTTGGCTACACCATTGGATAGCCCTTAACGCCTGGATCATGAATATCTCCCTAGTCTCGCTCAAAGTTGACTTTGAAGCGAGTTATACAAAAAAAGACGAAAAAGACGCGAAGACCCGACCTCGCTCGCTTTCTGACCAAATCCTACGAGCGGTAGTGTATTTATAGGTTGAAAAATTAATGAACTTGTGAATTATTAGTTTGTGCATTTACCTGAAACTAATGAGGTTTCATATACATGCGTAGCTGAAATATCCGAGTGAGTTTCAAGGGGTGGGTGGGCTATTGGTCTGCAGAAACAGTGTGCTTGCTGTAAAGAAACCAACGAGCATCAGGAATTTGTCTAGAAGACTGAGAAAAAGAGGATGACGAGAAAAGTTGCCGCTGCTTTGGGGCAGCGATACTTTTTTGACGGTACTTTGACGCTGTGCCTTTATTAAAAGGGCCTCCTACACATCACAGAAAACGTGAACAACGACTCGTTTATCGGTGTGCAATATACGGTAGAAAGGCCTCAGTCTGGTACGACCTACCAATCTTTCAATTGTGCACAGGCCTCCCCGACTGCTAAATCCTTGAATCGAAACTGTTACTGACTCGTAGTGCGCACTCCGTGGAATCACTATCACTGAAAACTGTGTACAGTTCGCGCGGTAATTTTAGTCTGATGAATTGACGGGACCGCGACGGTAGATCACCCAACGCGAATCGAAACCCCATTCTCCAGTGAGGCCGCCAACCCCGCACGGCCATACGCCTGTTCCATGCGTCAAACTTAACCAAAAACGGAAATCATATGTAGAGGATCATGCCGCTACTCTTTGAATTTGACACTTGCATAATCATCCGCATTGAGGATAGAACATAGTTAATAACAACATGCTTTTCGAGATAGTTAATGTTTGTAAATGTATATGTGGTATGTCCTTTGTTTCCCAGGATCATACAGAACTGTTTATTTCAGTTATAAAAAATGTATTCGTCGATATAACTATGTATATGGATTGGATCTGCTGGAGAACAGGTATGTTGCTGTCTAATAATAAAAAGAGCTAGCTGCTGAGTGATATCATACCATTCGGGAAGCATAGGATCGGAGTACGCAGGGAGTACATATATGGACAGAATGCTTATCAAATATGGTGACAAATTTTCATTATCTTACGGCCCCTACATATGCGCGTCGCTAATCACCTTGTAGAGTCTTCTTTTTACAAGACCTTTCCCTCAAAATGCTCTAATTTTCGGAGCGCAATATGGTTTTTGAAAATAATGGTGACAAAAGAGTGAAGGGTTCCCAATTTTTCAGATTAGAACTCGTCACTAAATCGGCTTCGGTAGTTGTTGCTCCTTCCCGAACGTGACTGTGAAGAACTGCTCCTATAGGATCCTTTTGAAGCAGAGGGAATATGTTTGGAAAGGCGTCATAACCGAAGACCTTGGATCCTCCATTAGAAGCACGCAAGAGCAAATAGCTCAAGAGCAGTCAATTCGTGCCACTTTTTCGCTTCCCTCATGGTGTCAAGGCGTCAAACATGGGGCATAAGTGCCTCTAAAGATTCACCATTCAACTGTACATAAATTATCAAGTCTTCGCAAAACTCTATAGGATCGATCCATCATCGATTCACTTGGAACTCCCTGAGAAAGACAAAATTTGATGTAGTTTCTTCAACCACACCTGACCTCAAAGTTTGGCCTGAATGTTTTCAGGAAGTGCAGTAGGTGACGAAAATGTGAGTGCCTTAAGAATTGCCTGAGCCCACGTATGGAATTCGGCAACTTGCTCTCGCATTCTTTTAGAATGAGCTCATGGACTTGAACTATAATCCGTTTTTAAACAGACACCCTCTGCTTCGAAATGACCGCATTCGAGCAGTTCTCTACGCTCAAGTGCTGGGACTGGGAGCACTCATGACTACGTGGCGATTTATTTTTTCCAACTTGTAGGTTCTGCCCACCATTTAACTCAAAAACAATTTTAGGCTCCAGAGTTCGGTACTGCTAAAGTTGTGACTAGCTCAGAACTAAACCAAAGAATCATTGTCTAGAGATACAAAAGTTCCAAATAGTGGAGTAGAAAACCGCGTTGGGTGAGTAACGATGGGTACGGGTTGGCGCTGTTTCGTTGAGCGTTGGTGGCAGCTGGAGATGGAGGAAACAGAAGCAACGTGGCGGTGGCTGGATCAGGTGCAGGATACGGGATCGAATCTGAAACAGTGCAGCGAGAGGGGTTTATATGGATAATCTGTGATTGGCTGATGGCTGGAGTTCCTTCTCTGAACTCCGGTCATTTCATGATCGGCTGTCACGGCGACCACCCTGTGACCTTTCATCAAAACAGATCCCCTTTCCAAAAGGTTACTACGGTGGTGACTTGAGAACAAGAGAAATACTTCTAACTGCAGCTTGTGCGATTCGGTCGCTGTCACGTGAATTTGAGAAGAGACTGAGGCGCAAAAGACCTTTCGCTATGACACTGAACTCTAGTCGGTCCTCGGTTGACAAACTTGAACTTCCTGAATGTTCTTCGACATTTGTGACACCAACTTTGAGGAAATCTAGAGCTGAAGCAGTCACGTCTCTAAGGAGGCGTTCTGGATTGACATTATTCTGGCCCTAGGCGTGATTTCGGCGTTTTGTTGGACTATGCTTCGAACAGGTCAAGCAACAAGTATCGCATGCTCATGTCAATGTTTCCGAACTACGGCAACACCTTCTTTAATAGGTTTGCGTATCTCGCAAAAAGCAATCCTCCTACGTATGTCTTCGAGGTGAGGTTCCCAGTTTTCCTGACAATCTTGCCTTAAGCCCATTCAAAGTTGGAGGCACCACGCTGTGACTTCGCAATGACAGCGTCACCCTCGAAGTATTCACGAATTTTTGCATTGTATCTCCGATTGAAATGAGCCTCCTGTTTTTTCTGCATTCAGCGGCGAAACCTGTACCCGGCTGCTCTTTTGGCAGCACTAGCAATCTGAGCATTTTTTCAGTTTTCTACCCAAAAAAACCTCGACAGGGCATTTTCTTGTAGAGCAGCATTCGGCGTAGTGGGATGCGTCAGCAATACCCTTCCCTTATAGCTTCTTGACCCTTCTCTTAACACGTAGGAGACCGCGCGTTCCACGGTTAGCCCCCGTAGCGGACCGGCGCGCTCCACGGCCAATCACTTATTGAGTTTTTAAACTGATTTTTTATTATGATTGCCTATGTTAACAAGAGATATGTGGCGCTCAATATCTTCATACCATTTATGGAAATTGAATTAGGCCCAGATATAAAAGCAATAATTAGAAGGAATCCGTTCTTTTTTGAAGTAAAACGAAAAAAATAGAGTTTTTGGCGTGGGTGCGCAGTGTGGACACGCGGTCCATTAAGTGTTAAAAGCACAGTCCAACCTCGGAATCGATTTTTTGTTTTTCTGCCTATCTTGAAGACGGTCCAACACTGATTCCAACGATGTTTCTGGAATCGTACAAGACCCCTGGAAACCGAGTTATGGCCTCTCAAAAATTAAGCTGCAGAAGCATGGTGGGCGAGTTGTCCGAGGCTTGTAACTTACGTCAATTGCAACCGATGAATGCGAGCCGCCCTAAGTAAAGAGAGAGACCGAGAATGAAGGGAAGAACGGGGTTATTGTTCGAAAACCATCTGGCCACTGCTGAGCTCGAAAGATTCTTCGATATTGGGCCAACATCCATGGCTCCGTTCTAGTCCTTACATCTCGACAACCCGAAAACGACATTCCCTCTCAACTATGCAAAAACGCGATCCTACTCTACAAAGGGATGCTTTTGAATCAATCTGGCAGGCTGTTCGAAAAAGTCCGTCTTGGTGTACTTCATCTCACAGCCTATCAGCATTGTTGCTCAACGCATCAAACGGTTTGCTGAATGCGTAGCCCCTGTACGCCCTTCTTGCTGCCAAATATGGCCAGCCTTGTGGTCAGTAAGAAATGTAAAATGCCCTTCGTACACGAACTTTTGGAAATTTTTCATTGCCTCTACAAGCTGTAACGCTTCTTTCCCAGTTTGAGCGAAATTCTTCTCTGAGGAATTCAGTAATCTCTAACGGTGAACAATCGGTTTCTCTGTACCATCAGGAATTCTGCGTGAGATCATCCGATCCCATAATCGCATGCGTCAGCAGCTAGGGTTATCTTCTTCCAGAATTGAAGAGAGAGGCTGAGAATAAATGGAGAATGGGGCTACTGATTGAAAAAGATAGCTTATCTCGCCACTATTGAGCTCCAACAGTCTGCTTAGGGGGAGTGGCAAAGTTTCTTCTGCTGTGAGCGCGCCAGGGTGAGTTTTCTTTATATCTGGCTTTTTCGAAGGAATTGAGAGCTCGCACCTGGTAAGTGCTATATGTATAGGGTGGGTTCACTTTAGAACTGTTAATGAATCTTAAATTTCCTCCCTGAGGTTGGACTGTGCCTTTGAGGAACTTTTCAAACAGAGGGCTATTTTTAGATGTTGTAGTTCAATCGACGTGCATAGCACCTCTGCCAAGCGCGGAACCTCAATTCGCTTGGATACGCGAGAAAAATCGGGGTAAAACCCAAATACGCCCCCAGAAAAAGAAGATTGGTAGCACCCACGGACGAGCTCTCGACTTCAATGAGGATGTGCGATGGATTTCAATCAAAATCTGATTTTTTCTTCTTGCTGTTGCTCCAGCTTCATACTGCGACCTACCCCAGTGCGACGGCTGCGAATGACGTGATACAGTTCCGAGACAACTCGTCCATGAAATTACTGCTCTTAAAACTCACAATCTTCGAGTGATTATTCCATAACTAAGTTCGTAGCGGGTTCTGCGCGAATCTGTAGACACCGTTGCCATCAGCCCAAAATCTTTTCCAAGATAAGCAAAAAACTAGGAAGCCACTCTGAGGTTGAACTGTATTTTGAGAAACATCTATTGCCATGGAATTTCAGGCATCTGCTCGATTGCTGCTGGGAGCGATGGAGGAGGAAAATGAGCAGCATATTCAACCCCTCTGAACGCAACGCAAAAACACTCTATTTTGTGTTGTTCTTTTTTCTTGTTCATAATGGGGTATAGTGTTCTACGGAAATGAAGGTTTGGTAGCCAGTTATTGCGTGTTAGCAGAGTCTATGTAACTCGGCTAAAAAGAGTCTCACTCGACTCAAAGCTCCTGCTGCGGCAGCTAAATATGACTATTTCTTCTATACCTAAACTAAACCCATTCAGACGTGCGGAAAACCTTGAAAATGACCATCACGTTCGTGTCCAGCGCTTTGACTTAGCTCCTGTGGAAATTTTAGAGAACGGGAGTCGACTCGCGTAGCTCATGATACATTCTCCATCATGTGTATGTTCACATCTTATTCTCATAGAAAGTCGGTAGATATTCGCAAAGTACATCGTCCTCGCAACTAATGGAAACTGCTTAAACATTGCTCTTGTGGGGTAACAAGAGAGGAGCGAAGATTCATCAGGGCTAGTAATTAACCTCAATTGTAATGACGGAGTATTTCACGGCTAGATGCGAACTGTCGCGACAGAAAGCGGGAGCTATACAACTCTGCGTTTTTTCTCGAAGACGTAGCTCGTGACTGTCGCGAACTTGTTGTCGCGAACACTTTTTTCGCATGTTCTCAAGCCTGTAGTTTTTTAATAAAATTACGACAGCGCGGCAGGCAGCTCGATAAGAGGAACTACAGGAAACGCACCTGGGTGGGAGAGCGCAGGTTGTCACTAATTGCTTACGCTCCCGCTCAAAAATGTAGTGACATGATTTTTGTAGAATGCTGGACTGCTGAGATACTGCTAGCAAACCATTATTCCATTCGATGGTGTGGCTGAACCTATAAGAAGTCCTGCCGCAGTTTGTACTCACGCTCTTATGAAACACGTAGCGTGAGTTCAAATCCGGCGGCCATGTGCGGCTCTTGCTTCAGAAGATCAAAAAAGTAAATGAAGAGTGAAAGAAACAACTGCGCAAAGCAAATGAGGCAGAATATGGTATGGAGATGTAAAAATCAGGCAGGAACTCACGAGAGGAGGTGACGATTCACTGGTGAAAAAAGAATGCAAGGCGATAGAGGACAGTAGCATGGCCATCAGGGGTGTGCGGCAATTGCCGTTTGCCGATTGCCGTTTGCCGTTTGCCGGCAATTTTTGGGGTTTGCCGTTGCCGTTTGCCGAAATTTCCATCTAAAACGGCAAATTTTTGGCAAAAATTTGTTGAAACCACAGGATTTGCCCTCACCGCGGTCTCTATGTTGGTGAAGCCTAGTTTTGACTGCATCGCTGTTGTTTTTCATCGCGGCGATTTTGCACCCGCTGCTGCAGCGATGTAGCAGCGGCAGCGATTCTGTTCACAGTGCATAGGCCCACGTATGATAGAAGAAATTCAATCAATCAGTGGAAATAATGGCTGGTATTCATCAATAACGCGTTTCGACTCGAAAACACTGATCCTGCCATGTGAAAGGGTCAACGTTCACTAAACGAAACGTGTCATTCGCAGGCAATCGCTCCAACGCTGCCATTTTGGCCGCGATGGAGCGATGGCCAGCGACCATTGAGAATCGCTCTTCAAGCAGCGATGCACTAAAACATAGGATTTCGTCGCCGCGACCCAGCGATGTAGGACGTTTGCCACGAAGCGATCACAAATGGAGCGGCTTTCCACTACGCGCGATGAAGATGGAACAGTTGTCCCTCGCATGGCCGCAGCGACCACCTACAGTCAAAACTAGGCTTGAGCGATTCGGAGCTGCTACAAATATATATTTTGACTAGTTCCAGCTTCTGGTTCCGGCTTATTCAATGTGTAATTGTACCCTTACAATAGGTAACTTATGAAAACATCCCGACTGGGTAATCAGCGGAGTTCGTTCGAGTTCTAAATTGTTTGGGAGCCTCCAGATGTCTTTTTTTAATCATCAAATTCTTAACTCTTTAAGGATGCCAAAATCGCAAAAAAACCATTTTCAGAGGCACACCGATTACCGTGAGTTCTAAGATTACGAAACCAAGTCTTATCGAAGCTGTAGCGCAAAAGCAGCCTTATTTAGAAATATGTATAAACCAGTGGAGAACTCGTGTATATAGGCCCACTTATCGACAGTTGGTTGGCTGATGGTAATAATTGGGACAGGAAAATCATCATTTCTGCAAACACTTTGCCCGGCTTTTTAAAAGTTGAACAATATTCACAGCTGTCATTAAAGGCAGCGGTCAGTAATACCTTCGATTTCGAGATCATTATCTGAAATGAAAAGTTGACTTAATGACAGAGCTGGGTTTGCTAGGAAAATGGTGTAAAGATGAAAAAATGAAAGATC
Organism: Aplectana chamaeleonis; assembly: GCA_029168955.1. NCBI lineage: Eukaryota > Metazoa > Nematoda > Chromadorea > Rhabditida > Cosmocercidae > Aplectana > Aplectana chamaeleonis. Next base: position 88,073 of record JAPDOI010000150.1, read on the forward strand.
TCTAATAGCAACGATTAAAACCGCATTCCTTTTTTTCACCAGAAGTCCAAGGGTTCGCGACCCATTGCAACAACAGTGTGGGAAACCGGCTCAAAACGAGCAACCAATAGCAATATACGGCCCGAAACTTGAACGTGGTGTACTCGCTCCACCCACTTCTTCTGTAGCCACAGGGGAGGTGAGTGCGGCGGGTAAACCACATTCAAGTTTTGGGACCGTATGAAGCGATTTATTGCTTGTTTCTAGCCAACACTGTTGCTGTAATTGGCCTCGTGCCAGTTTGTAGGTCGAATGCGCAGAAAGGGTAGAGCCCAAGAGCAGTCCAGCTCGCTAGCGCACTGCACGCGGCGCTTCAGCGAAGGAGTGAGCGCAGCGGACTTCCGTCGCGCGCGTCGCATGTACCAGTCAAACGTCCCTCATTCTGTGCATTCGATCAGCATGCCCTTCGGAGCTCTTGATTTGAAAATTTGAAGGCTGCTTTTACCGTGAGCGCTGCATTCAACTAGACTAGTCTCACTCCATTCCTGTAACCTCACAAGGGTAACCATTCAATCGTAATTTGAAGTGAGCGAAATTGAAATCCCTGAGCCTACTACTTGCTGTTAACAGTAAAATTTTGACTCCGGTTATAACCTTAACTGGGCGCTGCTGATCGCGGTGTAAACTGTCTTTCGCCATCAATCCCGACCAATCATCGCGTATTCACCCTTCTATTCGCACCTGATTGTGGTACCAGTATCGTCCGCAATCTCTGAGGTCGGCACACACTCCCATCGCACCAAGCTTGCTTACGGTTCGCTGATCGTCCCCGGATCGACTAGACTGGGATGAGCCTTTCAGAAAACCCTTTGCAGGCCTGTCACATTTTGTTCTGCTCAAGAAGACGCTCATCTCTAGTCTAGTATTGATTTGTAGGGAAACTTCAACTGGAAAGGAATTAACAGAATTATTGTTGGCGTTGGAGAAGCTTACAGCTTTGTTGATCTTGGTAGTGATTTCTGATCACCTGAGGCTTTCAAGAAGCTTCTGATATACAGGAGTTTTCTTCCTGTAAAGGCTATTGAAACGTCAGTCTCATAGTAACTGGCAGATATTGCATGGAGTACGACATGATCAACAAGGAAGGGTTGCCTACATCAGATGGAGCTTCGGGATACACTTTTAATATGTTATGGGGGGGGACAGTGTCCCAAGATTTCACACTCAGAATCTGCTAAATGCCTCAGGCAGTCCCTAAAAAGGTCCAAATTCGAACAAGGCCAGAACTGCTCGGCCGAAGTGAGTTGAGCGGATCTACAGTTGAATGACCTTTGTGCATGCTCAGAATAGATTAGAGTTTGGGCAACAATGCATAATTTCTGATCTAAACAGAATCAATGCACCAAAATTTTCTACATCTATTCTGAACCCATCTAAAGGTAATTCAATCGTTAAATCGGCTCTACTCGCTTCGTGCTTGATCAGGTTTTGACCTTTTTGGGGACTGCCTGGGGCATTTAGCAGATTCTGAGCATAGGATACTGGAACAGTGTCCTCCCCCTTGAACTCATTAAAATAGCATCCCGAAACTCCATCTGAAGTTGGCAGCACTCCCTTGTACGCAAATGTTGGTGTATTATAGCACAAAACAGATTTTGCCGTTCGCCGTTTTGCCGTTTGCCGGTTATTTTTGGGGTTTGCCGCTGCCGTTGCCGTTTTCCGAAATTCAAAGTCCCTTTGCCGCACACCCCTGATGGCCATCGTTGATGACTTTGAATCAAGGCAGAGTCGTGGCCAGGCAAAGTGGGTCGCCAAAGCGCTCCTGGATATGTCAACAGCAGTGCTGTTGAGTAGTCATCAAGGTCACTACAAGCGGACGATCCTGTCAATGAAATGATATCGATGTTCTGGGAATTCGTAATCTGAGATGCACTTTGGGCAATGCAGGATTCACAGGTTCGATAACGCCAAAGGTCAATTTTTTTGCAAGGCCGAGAAACTATGAATAGTTGACTGTTCTAGAAGAGCATAATTCACTTTGATATCTCCTACAATTCCTCCACTAAATTAACTTGTTAGGCAATTTTCGAGGTGCGATATTGCCTAAAGCATAAGATTTTTACTTCCTGAGGGCACGCAGGTGCAGCTACGAGCACGAAGGCTACATTCAGAATATGGCTGTCCGCATGTGAAAACGTACCCGGAGCTTCGTGAAAGCAGCTTAAAGGCATCGTTCGCGCTGAAAATCAATTTTCATTTTTCAAGCTCAATTTCATGATTGAGTCCGGCAGACCACACTGGTTAACTTTCGCGCGTCAAAAATGTTGCGCAATGAGGTTGGAAGGCGTCAAAGATGAAGATCCGCCACCAATTCTCACCAGTCATCTAGCACTTTTTCCTAGAATATTGGTGCGACCGTAAGGCAACATGAAAAATAGTTACGGCACGAACTCTAAATGCAGAAAAACTCCGAAAATGACAATGACGAGGCCTCCAACAGCAGAAAAACTTTAAAAAGGAATTGGTCGCAAAATTCAAATTCGTATTTACAATATGTTCCGAATCACTTTTTTTTAAATGAATGTTTTTCATGGGTCCCTTTGAAATTTTCGTTCACTAGAGAGGCCAAGCTACACAAAACCATGAAAAAATAATATACGGTTTTCTGGGCGTACGATGCCTTTAAAGCGGAAGAGCGCTACACTAGGTGGACGGAGCCTGTTCTTATGCCCTGGGGGCGCACTGGTGCCGTTGCGAGCACAAAAACACCTGTGCTTCTCTGGATCAAAATCCGGTCCGCAGTTGTGTCTCGACACGATTTGCGGGAGCACGCGCTCGAGTCAGACGAGTTTCCAGCGCCAAAGCCGAGTCGATGTGGCGTTTTTATACAGTTTTCTCCAATTTAGTTTAGTTTCCAGTTTTTGAAACCCACCGAGAGTCAACAGATCGGCAGCTGCGGCGCTGGAAACTCTTCCGACTCGAACCCGCAAAGCGTGTCGAGGCGGACCAGAACATGCCCAGGAGAAGCAAAGCACATTAAGGATACAGTTGTCCGCATGAAAAAAAACGTACCCCAAAATTTCACAGAGACAGCTCAAAGCTGAAGAGCGCTACAGTTATGGGGTCCTTGAGAAAGATTGTAATGAAAAAATTTCGAATATTTTTCAAAATTCCAATTACTGATTCTCGCGTCGCTGCAACGTGTGGAAAACCTAGTCTTAGACCCAGGTAACTAATTAGGTTTTTGAGCCCATTCAAAGCGATCTTTAGAGACCCATTTTTAGGTGCGATACGATCGATTGTACATATCACACCTAAAAGCGGGTCTCCAGAAGCCGTTTTGAACTGGCTAAAAAACCTAACTTGTCATTTGGGTTTAACACTGGCTTTGTGCACGTCGCAGCAACGCGAAAAGCCCCAATAAGAATTTCGAAAAAAAATTTGTAAATTCAATACTGCAATCCTGGACTTTGAAATTTTGAGAGGATCACTTTCAATGAGGCGTTCTTCCGCTTGGAGCTGCGTTCATGGAATTTCGGGTGCATTCCAAAATGCGGACAGCCATATTATAGATGTAGTCCTCGAAACCGGAACTGCACCTTTGTGCCCTTAGAGCCCTAAAAAAGGCGCCGCCCACAAAGTGTAGCGCTCTTCCACTTGCAGCTGCGTCCATTTGCTGTTTTATACTTTAATCAAGAAATAATCGAAGATATTTAACGTTGAACAAAGGTCTGTAGAGCTCTGCTCACGGTCGTGGTCGTTGTCTTCTACCGTGGGGGGGGAGGCTGAGGAAATCAAGCGATTGGGGTGGGGATCGGTCCAAAGTTGGATTGTATCACAACTCGAGCCGTAGCCTGCTCGAGAGCGCCATACGGCAGTGAATCGCCGTATATGGAAGGCAAACGGCAGATATAAGTCACACCCTTTGCCCATTATCCGTTGTCAAATGGCAGTTGTTCAGATTAAAAACAGAGCCTGCTGTGTTACAAACACCAGAACGTGTGAGCCAAGGGTATTTGGAAAAAATATGTTCTACTGAGAATTCTGGGAGCACTTGCCCATAAGCCTAGTTTTGACTGCATCGTTGCTTTTTTTCATCGCAGCGATTTTGCACCCGCTGCTGCAGCGATGTAGCAGCGGCAGCGATTCTGTTCATAGTGCATAGGCCCACGGATGATAGAAGAAATTCAATCAATCAGTGAAATTAATGGCTGGTATTCATCAATAACGCGTTTCGACTCGAAAACACTGATCATGTCATGTGAAAGGGTCAACGGTCACTAAACGAAACGTGTCATTCGCTGGCAATCGCTCCATCGCTGCCATTTCAGCCGCGATGGAGCGATGGTCAGCGACCATTGAGAATCGCTCTTCAAGCAGCGATGCAGCAAAACATAGGATTTCGTCGCCGCGACCCAGCGATGTAGGACGTTTGCCACGAAGCGATCACAATTGGAGCGGTTCTCCAGCGATGAAAAAGGAACAGTTGTCACTCGCATGGCCGACCACCTGCAGTCAAAACTAGGCTATAGGCGAACATGAACATACAAAAATGCGAAAATGGTTCAGCGGAAACAATATGGCTAAGACTTCCGAAACGCCGCGCTCGATTTGCATCGGAATCAGGGTCAAGCAGACCGTAGATCCAACCCTTAACGGAGCTACGTTCACCCCAATGGTGACCGAAATTCAGAAAAAAAGTTGGAATTTTCTACGTTCTCCTATATATTCTTTGAATAACCTGGGAACTAGATTTTTCTAGAAGAAACAATTTCGCATTTCTTTTTCTGATTTTTTCGGCATTAACACCAATGAGAAGTCTCGCGGCGTGTTTTCCATTCTTGCCAAAAATTGTTTACTGTGCTTATCTGGGCTAAATTCCGGTCCGTAATTGCGTCTCGACACGCTTTGCAGCCGCACGCGTTCGAGTCAGTCGGGTTTCCAGCGCCAAAGCCGACTCGATGTGGCTTTTTTATACAATTTTCTCCAATTTTTCTTAGTTTCAAGATTCCAAAACCCACCTAGAGTAAGCAGATCGGCGGCTGAGGCGCTGGAAGCTCTTCTGAGTCAGGAGCGTGCGGCCGCAAAGCGTGTCGAGACGCAATTGCGGACCGGAATTTGGCCCAGATAAGCACAGTACGTCCCCCCAAATATCCGAATGTTTTGAAAACTATGTACTATTCTGTAAAAAAGGGGTCTCCCAAGCAAAAGTGGTTTGGTTCGCGTTACAAACGTTTCAACAAAAAGGGAACAATAGGGAAGTGGAATGAGGAGAGTGTACAAAATGAACAATATCCTCTAAAAAACTCTTTTCTTGGTCGAAACTTCTAAAGAGCGGAAACAAACCGTTGCGGTTCTGTATGAGGAAGTGATATATAAATATTTTATCGGCACTCACATAATCAAAGTCCTTTATGCAGCCAAAAGCGCTTCCTCATAGAGAACCGCAACGGTTTGTTTCCGCTCTTTAGAAGTTTCGACCAAGAAAAGAGTTTTTAGAGGATATTGTTCATTTTTTGTACACTCTCCTCATTCCACTTCCCTATTGTTCCCTTTTTGTTGAAACGTTTGTACCGCGAACCAGACCACTTTTGCTTGGGAGACCCCTTTTTACAGAATTGTTCACTTTTTCTTGATATTACGCAGTAATATCCCATGCAAATTTCGAAAAAAACCTCTTCATCTCCCGTTATATCAGTCCTCTTTCTGTGATCACAAGAATCAATGACCCAACCTGTTATAAAACTATCTCAGAAAAATCACCCGATGTGGCTTGCGCGACCGATGTTCACATGATATAAGCTAATAAATGAGTGATATCCATGATATCGTTTTACATAATTCATTCATGTTGATCGCGTCAGCCACAGCTGGCTACAACGGGTGTTATTTGCAACCTTCATGTTTTTCATACGTATCGAACGGGTCGGCCACGGTGATTCTCTCAACCAACTCTGACAGGGGCCTTAGGCCCCGGTGATAGTTAGTCGCTCAGACGTAGCCAGCCCGGTCGATAATCATGAAAGCCTGCTGGCCTACAGCCGGATGCAGAATCTGCCCGCAGTTCTCCGCTTGCGAATGAAACTACATAACTCAAAACCTGCACAGTCAGAAACTACCTTCCAGTCCATTTGAACACTTTCACATTAGTGGAACAAAGCAGTTTTCCATACTAATTATTTCGTTTCCTCCGCTCCCATTCCTTCGCAGAACAGCCGCTTCGATTCCATGAATTTGATATGAAAAAGCTCTGCTGAGCTGCGAATGGAGATAGCTCTAACAATTTGTTTTTGAATTTAGATGCTGATAAACAACTACCATTTATTGCAGAAAAAACCAGTAGGCTGGTGAAGAGAAGATAGAGGGAGCACTCAAAATGGGATTGTCTGAATGGCCTCAGCGCGTTACGAAACAGAAGAGCAGCCTGGCGACATGACGTACATAATATCTCAAGCTTTCTGCACGCTATGCTTGTCATCAGCACACTTTTAGAAAGGTTTTCAAGGTGTTCTCGGACTCCTTCGCAAATTCCGAGGCATCCAGCACACTATCTCAGACGGCTAGCGCAAAGCTCAAAACTCTTGCTCATTCTGTTGGGTAACCTGCACAAATTTCCGGATGACCAGTGACGGGTCCGGGACTCCTAATCACTCTACGGGGTGTCCTTCACAATTTCTCGGATGACCAGCAATCGGTCCCGAGCACCCGCCCACTCTCCGGGTTTCCACGACGTCCTGATGACGGCAGCAGAAGCTCGAACCACTTTTCACGACGTCCCGATGACGTCTTGGCAAGCCCATCAAGCCCGAAGCACTTTTCACGACGCCCCGCTGACGTCATCAGAAGCCCGAAGCACTTTTGGGACTATCATAGACGGGGAGGGGCACCCACGATTCGCTCGTGGAAATGAATGGGAAACCTGACAAAAGATGTTCGATGCTGCTATCAATCATTGTTGTTGATGAAGTTCTGTAGAAATACTTCGATTGATAGCGTTACAGATCGGTCGTTCATTCCATTTCTGACTTTAATCTTGAGTGCCCCCCCCCGTCTAGGATAGTCCCGCACTTTTCAAGACGTCCCGATGGCGTAATCAGCAGCCTGAAGCACTTCTGACGATGTCGTGATGACGTCCTCAGGAGCCCGAAGCACTTTCACGACGTCCCGATGACGTCATCAGAAGCCCCGAAGCACTTTTCAAGCCGTGCCGATGACGTCATCAGAAGCCCGAAGCACTTTTGACGACGTCCTGATGACGTCTTCAGGAGCCCGAAGCAGCACTTTTCACGACGTCCCGATGACGTCATCAGAAGCCTGAAGCACTTTTCAAGACGTCCCGATGACGTCATCAGAAGCCCGGAAGCACTTTTCACGACGCCCCGCTGACGTCATCAGAAGCCCGAAGCACTTGACGATGTCGTGATGACGTCCTCAGGAGCCCGAAGCACTTTTCACGACGTCCCAATGACGTCATCAGAATCTCGAAGCACTTTTCACGACGTCCCGGTAACGTCATCAGAAGCCCGAAGCACTTCTGACGATGTCATGATGACGTCCTCAGGAGCCGAAGCACTTTTCACGACGTCCCGATGACGTCATCAGAAGCCGAAGCACTTCTGACGATGTCGTGATGACGTCCCCAGGAGCCCGAAGCCCTTTTCACGACGTCCCAATGACGTCATCAGAATCCCGAAGCGCTTTTCACGACGTCCCGATAACGTCATCAGAAGCCCGAAGCACTTCTGACGATGTCATGATAACGTCCTCAGGAGCCTGAAGCACTTTTCATGACGTCCCGATGACGTCATCAGAAGCCAAGCATTCCTGACGATGTCATGATGACGTCCTCAGGAGCCCGAAGCACTTTGACGACGCCCCGCTGACGTCATCAGAAGCCCGAAGCACTTTTCGCGACTATCATAGACGGGAGGGGGCACCCACGATCTGCTCGTGAAAATGAATGGAAAACCTGACAAAGATGTTCGATGCTGCTATCAATCATTGTTGCTGATGAAGTTCTGTAGAAATACTTCGATTGATAGCGTTACAGATCGGTCGTTCATTCCATTTCTGACTTTAATCTTGAGTGCCCCCGTCTAGGATAGTCCCGTACTTTCCAGACGTCCCGATGGCGTAATCAGCAGCCCGAAGCACTTCTGACGATGTCGTGATGACGTCCTCAGGAGCCCGAAGTTCCTTCTCACGACGTCCCGATGACGTCATCAGAAGCCCGAAGCACTTTTCAAGACGCGTCCTGATGACGTCATCAGAAGCCCGAAGCACTCAGACGTCCCGATGACGTCATCAGAAGCCCGAAGCACTTTTCACGACGTCCCGATGACGTCATCAGAAGCCCCAAGCACTTCTCACGACGTCCCAATGACGTCATCAAGCCAGATGCACTTTTCAAGACGTCCCGATGACGTCATCAGAAGCCCGAAGCACTTCTCACGACGTCCCAATGCCGTCATCAGAAGCCAGAGACACTTTTCACGACGTCCCGATGGCGTCCTCAGGAGCGCGAAGCCCTTTTCACGACGTCCCGCTGACGTCCGCAGGAGCCCGAAGCCCTTTCACGACGTCCCGATGACGTCATCAGGAGCCCGAAGCACTTTTCAAGACGTCCCGATGACGTCATCAGAAGCCAAGCACTTCACGACGTCCCAATGACGTCATCAGAAGTCTGAAGCACTTCTGACGATGTCCCAATGACGTCCTCAGGAGCCCGAAGCCCTTTCACGACGTCCCGATGACGTCATCAGAAGCCCGAAGCACTTTCACGACGTCCCGATGAGGCGTCATAAAGAGCCCTGAAGCCCTTCTTCACGACGTCCCGATGACGTCATCAGAAGCCCGAAGCATCTTTTCAAGACGTCCCGATGACGTCATCAGAAGCTCGGGAAGCACTTCTCACGACGTCCCAAATGACGTCAATCAGAAGCCAGATGCACTTTTCACGACGTCCCGATGACGTCTTCAGAAGCCCGAAGCACTTTTCACGACGTCCCAATGACGTCATCAGGAAGCCCGAAGCACTTCTGGATGAGTGTCGTGATGACGTCCTCAGGAGCCCGAAGAACTTTTGACGACGTCCTGATGACGTCTTCAGGAGCCCGGAAGCACTTTTCATGACGTCCCAATGACGTCACTTCAGAATCCCGAAGCACTTTCACGACGTCCCAATTGACGTCAATCGAAGCCCGAAGCACTTCTGGACGATGTCGTGATGACGTCCTCAGAGCCCGAAGCACTTTTCACGACGTCCCGATGACGTCATCAGAAGCCCGAAGCTACTTTTGACGACGTCCCGGATGACGTCATCAGAAGCCCGGAAGCACTTTTCGCGATGTCCAGATGACGTCATCAGAAACCCGAAGCACTTCTGACGATGTCGTGATGACGTCCTCAGAGCCTCCGGAAGAACTTTTGACGACGGGTCCTGATGACGTCTTCAGGAGCCCGAAGCATCTTTTTCACGACGTCCCAAACGTCGACGCGCTCATCAGAGTCCCGAAGCGACTTTTCACGACGTCCCGATGACGCTTCAATCAGAAGCCCGAAGCACTTTCTCTCGATGTCCAGACCAATGACGTCATCAGAAGCCCGGAAGCACTTCTGACGGATGGTCGTGATGACGTCCTCAGGAGCCCGAAGCACTTTTTCTACTGACGCGTCCCGATGACGTCATCATAAGCCCGAAGCACTTTTGACGACGTCCCTGATGACGTCATCAGAAGCCCGGAAGCACTTTTCGCGATGTCCAGATGACGTCAATCAGAAGAACCCGAAGCACTTCTGACAGATGTCGTGATGACGTCCTCAGGAGCCCGAAGAACTTTTTGACGACGTCCTGATGACGTCTTCAGGAGCCCGAAGCACTCTTTCACGACGTCCCAATGACGTCATCAGAGGCCCGAAGCACTTTTCGCGACGTCCCAGTGACGCTCATCAAGAAAGCCTCGAAGCACTTTTCACAACGTCACAGATGACGTCATCATCAGGAGCCCCGGAAGCACCTTCTGACGACGTCACGATGACGTCACTAATAAGAGCCCGAAGCATCTTTCACCGACGTCAACGATGACGTCATCAGAAGCCCGAAGCACTTTTGACGACGTCCCGACGTCATCAGAAGCCCGAAGCACTTTTCACGACGTCCCAATGACGTCATCAGAAGCCCGGAAGCACTTTCAGCCGACGTCCACGATGACGTCATCAGATTTCCTGAAGCACTTCTGACGACGTCTACGATGACGTCAATATCAGAAGCCCGGAAGCACTTTTCACGACGCCCCGCTGACGCCGTCATCAGAAGCCCGAAGCACTTTTCACGACGTCAGCGATGACGTCATCAGGAGCCCGGGAAGCACTTCTGACGATGTCGTGATGACGTCCTCAGGAGCCCGAGAAGACTTTTCGCGATGTGTCCAGATGACGTCATCAGAAGCTTCCGAAGCACTTTTCCTGACGTCCCGTAGATGCCATCAGAATCCCCCCACTCACCTACAAATCGATCAACTTACCAGCCTACGCACCCCCTACCAACCTTACCTGTCTGCCAAGCTGCTGATTGCCTTCTCGACCATTGGCAGTGGCTATTAGCAGTGAGAACTGAAAAGCGTGACGGCGCACGGCCTATTGCAATGGCCCGGCTGGCCTACGGCCCACGGCCTACGGGCTCCACACATCTACGGCGCACACCACATGAAATTTCCTTAAGCTTTCTTGGGCTCCACAACTTTGTTATTTGTGAACCAATTCTTGTTGAAATTCGGACAGCAGGTGTGTATTCTGGACCCCTTCGCTTATATATCCAGAAGGGAATCTTCCAGAAATTTTGTTTCAAAGATTCTATAAACTATTTTATAAAAATCAAAGTGATCACAAGGCCTAGGCAAAACCAAACCTCTCCAGCCGCTTCGCGGCTGGAGCGATTTCGTCCCTAGTTGTCCCGTAGGACAACAGCCGCTTTATCCTCATTAGAGTACTTTTACAAGATGCGATTTGATAAAAAAATCGATGATGGCACTCGAATTGAGAATCAGTAAATATGAAACTCCCTGAATGTTTCTTTTGTCCCACCCCTCTGAAAAGCCCAGATTACAACGTGTGTTACCATATTGATCCAAAAAATGATAATATCGGTCGATTAGAAAATGTGTCTCCTTATGATCAGTTGTTTCGCACTCATTTCAAAACCACGAATTTCACAACTGTGCCATGTGAATACTAGAGTGGTGGAACGAATAATTTTTTTGAATATCTTCGAATGAACGAATAAATTCGAATAATCCACTTCTTCGAATATTCGATTATTCGAATAAACGAATATTTCACTTTCTTTAAATATTCGATTATTCGAATAATCCGAATGGCAATTCACTTCTTTGAATATTCGAATATTCGAATTATTCGAATATTAATCTGAATAAACGAATATTTGGGCAACACTATTGCGTACTATCCCATCCAATCCTCTCCGGGCAAACTCCGGGCATCGACAACAGGTTGGAGAAGTTGTCATTTCATAAACTCCACCCTCTTGACAACTCTCAAAATCGCTCGCGCATTGTAAGCCCGCTACATTAACTGCCCGTTGCCCAGCGACGTCCGCCTGTTGTCGGGCTGTTGAAACTTTAACCTGTCGCGCGTTTAGCGGCCTATTTAGCAGCGGTTCACATCCTGCAAGACTTTTATGTGGCTTAGAGAACTACTTTTTGCACCGACCCACGTCGCGGTCTTAGCGCATCGACACGCATCGCGGTCGGCGCATCGACACGCATCGCGGTCAGCACACCTACACGCATCGCTGCCGGCACACCGACACGCAGCGTGGTCGGTACACCCACGCGTCGCGGCTTGGGTCGCCCATCCTCCACTTGAGGCCGCTACCGGATGGCCAGGGCTTCCAGATGCTGGGCGGGGCCAACGTACCGCATACTCTGGGTAATTGAACCAGGTTGCACTCTTTGTCACTATAAATTCAGCATACACGCTCGTAAACGTGGTTGAGATACTAACCACGGAAGCTTGAATGGCATGCGGCTCAGAACACAACGCCTACGCATTCTGAAACCCAAAAACGACCTCGTGACGACTACACGACTGAGGAGTCGGCCCTTCGCACATGCATCAGCCGCCCTGCCCCTGTATTCGCGTCCTCCCCCCCAAACAGAGGTGCTGGGCCATTCCCAACAATCGTCGATGTGTATGGCCTCACTTATTGTACATTGTACCACCCACAAGCGTCGCCAGATGGTGGGAATGGCCCAGCACCCTCTTTTTGGAGGAGGACGCGAATATGCAAGGGCGAGGCAGATACGGGGGGCGGGGCCAACCTCTCTTCTCACCCCTCCCGTGTACCGCTCATTGGTGTGGGTCGCTTTCTTTCACGCCGTGCAGAAGCGTAGGCGTTGTGTTTTCTGAAGACTTACCATTATATTTCCGTAGTTATCTCAGCCACGTTTAAGAGCGTGTATCTTGAGTTTTGGCCGAGAAATAGCCGCAGGAAACAGACGCAAAATGCCTTTTTCCCGAGTAATAGTCGCGAAATAGCCGCTAAATGATGCTGGCTGTGAAATAGTCGCCAAACAATGCTCTCGCCGTGAAATAGCTTTCTGCAAAATACCCGCTAATTTACCGCCAAATTTGTGGTCTGCTTCGGTCTAGTTTGGTTTTAGCTTAGTTGAGTTCAGCTTGAGTTATGCGCGGTTAATGCGATGGCGAACTCCCTCCTGCTGCTTAGCCGTGCCCTACTCCGGAATCTCAGGTGAAAATTCGAGAAAACTCAGCTACAATTCGTAGTTAGTCGTCGAGACCGACACCATGTCACTGGAAACTCGCCGTGTAATATCTCGCTTCCCAGTTCATCAGACGTCTGGGCGACAACAGAGAGAGACGTTGAGTGGAGTTCAGGATCTGGCACGAACTTGAGACTACACATCCAGCTGGTCGTCCTAGGTGCTGGGAACCATTGAATTCTTACTGTCCAGGCATTGGTGAAGGAGATCGGAACATGGGCTTTTGCGGTCAGAATTCAGGTGAAGTTCACCGGGAAAGTAGACAAATAGCATCACCTCTAACCAGTTTCATAAAAGAAAATACACAGCATAAAAATGAAGGCTCATTCTAGCCATCATCGTGAGAGAAATTTCCATGTTGCTCAAGCATGTTGCTATACTTATATGAGCCAGCTCGAGATTCAAAATTTCTCTATAACTAAAGGTGAAATAGGCAATTCTAGCGTTTTGACAAAAATTCCTACGAGCGATTTAATAGGCTGTACCAGGCCGTCCAATAATTCCTGTCCTGAAAATTTTCAAAATTCTTTCAATTTTCGCCAGAAAAGCGTTATAATCATCAAGGCAAGTGTAACAGGAACCGTCTAGGAAGGCTATCCAAAGTTCTACGCTAGGGGTAGCAGGCGGTGCTGTCGCCGCGTCTAGCTTACCAGTACAAGCTAAAATGGACCAAGGTCGAATTCGTGCGTTCGTGTATACTGCGAGTGGCTGCTGGGCAACGACACAGGCACACGCGGTCGCCAAATATCTGCGGAGCGTGCTGAGGAGGATGCAGTGTCCCCAACGCACAGCCTAGCGGCTGGTTGCCAACCCGCTTCGAGAGCGGCGACACGAGCCTCGAGGACAGTGGAGCACAGCGGGGAGGCCTTCTACGCAGGATGATGCACCAAAGTCTGCGTCGCTGTTACCAGGAAAAGCCGGAAGCCACCACCCGTGAACCATGGCGACGGCGCTCGGCTGCAGCAAAGTCCAACATCCACAAATCAACTCAACTGGCTTCGGCTACCACAAAGTTCTGGCCCGTTGGATCCCCCACAGCCCGCTGATTTTTGCACGGCCAGCAAAGCAGAGCCGCGTGGCCGTCTGCCAGTCCCTCCTCCTTCGTCCGCATTGCAAGGGAGTTTCTCGAAGACTCGGTCACTGGGGATGAGAGCTGGGTCCTCTCTACGACACCCACGTCGCCCACCGTGCTCGTCTGGATCCCGACGCAGCGGAGAACGAGCCGCCGGCGACGCGCCGAAAAGCCGACCTGCACCTGCTGAAGATCATGCCTCTGGCTGCTGGTGGGACACCAAGGGCATGCTGTACTTCGGAGCTGCTCCCGCAAAGGCAGGACGGTCATCACCGCCTCCATCTACACCAATCAGCTCAAGAAACTAGCCGCCGCAATCCGGAGAAAAAGCGTCCCTGACGGGCCTCAGTCCACCCCTGCTGCACGGACAACGCGCGCGCCCCACGTGGCGAAGGAGACCCAGCAGAAGTTGGCGACGCTCGGCTGGAAGACGGTTGCCCATCCGCCGTATTCCCGGACCTCGCCCCCTCCGGAATACCACTTGTTCCGCCTTCCACTGAAGCGCACCATTTGGCCGGAAATAAAATTCACCAAATACGACAACCTCAAATCCGACATCGCGGATCTCTCTTCGGAGTCGCAGCCCCGTAGTTCTGGGGCGCAGTGGGATCGGGCGATCTGCCCAATCGATGGGCCACCGTTGTGGATAACTGTGGTGTGATTTATATTGTTGACGTTCAGACTTGTTTTTTCAATAAAGTTGAAAAAATTAAAATGGTGAATTTTTCGGACAAGAACTTATTGACAACCTGGGTGAATACTTGCTATACTGTGCTTATCTGGGTCCAAGTCCGGTCAGCAGTACTGGTGTCTTGACACGCTTTGCGGCCGCGCGCTTCCCAGGAGTCGGAAGAGTTTCCAGAGCCGCAGCTGGGTGGATCTGTTGACTCTAAAGGTGGTTTTTTAGAAATTGGAAACTAAACAAAATTGAAGAAAATTGGTATAAAAAAGCCATATCGTGTCGGCTTTGTAGCCTGGAAACTCCGATTGAATCGAGTTGAGTAATACCTGCAAACCGTGTCGAGACCAGATTGCGGACCAGAATTTAACTCCAGATAAGCAATAGTACCTTTATATTTATGAGGTACTGAAGAATTGTCGAGGGAACTAGTAGTCACTACGCTAAGATTTTTGAAATGTAAAAATCAGGGCAAAATGGAGTGCGATCTTGTCGAAGGTTCAATGTATTCAGTGCTGAAGTTCGAATAAAACCGAATATTTTCACTTCTTTGAATATCTTCGAATATTCGAATTAACGAATATTCCAATTTCTTTGAATATTCGATTATCTGAATAATCCGAATAATCCACTTCTTTGAATATTCGAATATTCGAATTATTCGAATATCTCGAATATTCGAATATTATCTCGAATAAACGAATATTCAAGCCCGGAAAAGCATCAATTTCGACCGGTTAAAATGAGGGAGCACGGTTGTAGAGGATTTCAGAAAACCGCTGTTCACGCAGGAGCCAAGGGAGGCAAGGCGTGTGCTCTCGGCACGAATCGCTGCTGTGGATTCTATTATTTCCTTATATGAGGTTGGCGCAAGCTCGGTGCACGCATCCTGTTTCGAGTGAAATGTACTTTCCGTTTATGGTGGTGTGCGTCTGAGCGCGTATACTGCGTCTCTCTTTTCTCCACACTTTCTAGGCTCCTGCTATACACCAGCGCTTTCCCGCCGCCGCTGGCTTCCCCGCGGCATGTCTGGTATTGATCAATTTCTCGAAATCTGACCAATCGCAAACGTCCCGCGAAAACCAGCGGCACTGAATCGCCGATGTGTATGGCAACTAGGGTCTTACTGTCTTTTTCCTCGCTCCGCGCAAGCGCGCGAAGAAGCAGATAAACTTTTGCTTCGAAACAGATATGTTATAACATGCGGTCCATAGGGAACTCACAGTACAAGCAGCGCGATCCGTGCCGACTGTATGTAGTCGTGAAGCGAGTGTTTGGTATAGAGTTTTGCGTTCTCAGTATGTGTTAGCATCCAACCAGCAACATTTGAAGCTAACCACCTCATGAATGGTGTCACAGGCCATGTCAGGGGTCCCGGAGTGATGCACGATGTGCGAAGGCAGAGACTCACGCGTTTCTTCGTTTAGGACCTTGCTTCAGTGCTTCACTGATCAAGAAGGGGAAGTGTCTAGAGCATTGAACGCGTCTCCAAGAAAACGAGTTGGCATTGTTAGGACACATTTGTTTGGCATCCATAGTAAATCCAATGAAGTATCCCGCCACGAACAGTTCCAAGAAGTCATAAGGATTTTCCTAGTTTTGATGACGGCATAAGGCAATTTTTCAGTCGTTCGAAAAAAAAAAAATCAGATTTGGCTTAAAAACTTGTATGTAGAGTTTTGGCTGGTGCCCGAAAACCTACCTTCGCATTTCGAACACCTAAGCATGGACATCAGTTCCGTATTCACTACCTGGAATAACCCCCGCAGAGAAATTCTGAGCGAAGTCTGGCACCTTGACCAAACGGCCGTATACCCACCGAAATCTACCGTTAGCCTTCAAAAACCGATGAAGATCTCACATTCGTGCTAATCGCTCCAAATAACCCCCCACCACCCAACTCCACCCCGAAGAAAGAATTCAAGCCACATCTATCGTAGCACTCCGGAGAATAGCGGTATAGAGACAGTTCAGGGGGCCAATCGGCTCTCATTTTAATACGCGCACCCAAAGCCTCCCAGTAGCTCTTCTTCAAATATTTCAAAGGTACCCTGGAAATTCTCGACGGATGCCTCACCGCTATCACATCCTTCATCAATGCAAAATATGTGATATTTGCCGAAATTTCTCGAGTATGAAAACTGGTTTAGGGAAGTGAGCGCTACACGCAATGCCAACCTGAACTTTCTTGATTCTCTCTTTCGGTAATGGGTCGTTCGACATTCAGCGAGACCTTGTGCTTTGCCTGCAATTGCTTTAGATATGAGGGACATTTTAGCAAGGATTGTGCTGTAAAGATTCTCGTGTAGAAACCGTCATTGGTCTGAATTCCAATTTTGAAAACAGCAGACCTTTGCTGAGGCAGCGACAAGCTCTGCAGCTCACGTACACCAAAGGCCAAAACCTGGCCAAGTCGCTACTGTGCTTATCTGGGACAAAGTCCGGTCCGCAATTGCGTCTCGACACACTTTGGGGCCATACGCACCTGAGTCAGAGAGCTCCAAAGCGCCGCAGCCGCCTATCTGCTGACTATAGGAGGGTTTTGGAAACTGGAAACTACGAGAAATTGGAGAAAATTGTATAAAAAATTACATCGAGTCGGCTTTGGAGCTGGAAACTCGACTGACTCGAGTGCGTGCGGCTGCAAAGCGTGTCGAGCCGCAATCGCGGACCGGAATTTGGGCCCAAATAAGCACAGAAGATGCGATACCGAACCTTCAGTCCTTTAACAATTTGCTTCTTGCAGAACTCCTTTGTCCGTGACCGGTATTCCTTCGACATCGCAGATGCGATCCAGATATTTCAACGCCCGCCGCACATTGAGTCTACCACTTCAACAGGGCGATCGCTAATGTAGAGAACTTTGAGCTTGCATATCGAAGAAACTTTATTCCTGGATTATTGAAAAGATCGAATCCCACGATTACATCGGATGTACATACGTACCATCATCAACATTGTTGACGATCACGTGGTCTCTCAATGTGGACCACATGAGACCAAATTTCTTTGACTTTGGAACTCTATCGTTGGCAACAGATATTCAAACCTGAACCATTGCACTATAATGTGGATGAAGAAACCAACAAGTCGTAGCCACACAAACCCGACTTTTCTTCTGATGTTTCTTTCGCGCTCCAGTGGAAACTGAAACAAGATTGAGTATCAAGTCCTGCCTGCCTACAGATTCCCCGCCTTCCTGAGCGTTTCTCTCTTGTCAACCTTTACCTTTTCGGTTAGCTTACTTCTGCCTCTTTTTGCTAATGCCTCTTCAGATTTGCTAGGTTGAGAATTGAGAGCTGCGTTGAGAATTTCAGGAGGCGCATTTTTAGGAGTTGAATCTCGAAGCTTCTGTAAAGAGGGTTGAACAATAGCAGCTGGCTTTAAGGAAGGTGTAAAGACAACAGGCTCTTTTTTTTCGAAGCTATCGGAGGTGTCTGCTTTTGTTTGGGTGCAGTTGGCAGTAAAGATTGTCCATGCATCGCCAAAGGAGTTGGTGCTTGTTTTGCGGTCGTTTCGATACATGGCTTCGGTAAAAGTTTGATCAAGACTCAGAAGGCTGGCAAAAGAGTCTGTTTCGCTGCTGAGCTTCTCTGGCTGTTTGAATTCTTTTCGCCGTCCTGCAGATACCTCCTGAGGTTTTGGCGCAAGTTGCCGCTGG
Organism: Aplectana chamaeleonis; assembly: GCA_029168955.1. Classification (NCBI taxonomy): domain Eukaryota; kingdom Metazoa; phylum Nematoda; class Chromadorea; order Rhabditida; family Cosmocercidae; genus Aplectana; species Aplectana chamaeleonis. Next base: position 106,264 of record JAPDOI010000150.1, read on the forward strand.
CAGCGAGATCTGGTCTTGACGTGGAACTGCTTTCGGCTTCAGTTCTTTCGCGGTTTTCGTAGATTTCATTGATGAGCATCCCCCAAAGGTGGAATTGTCGCTTTCGAGATCTCCACTGCTTTTATTTCCGCTTTCTGGTGGACACGATTTTGGCTTTAACTCTTCGCTGTTTTCGTCGAAGCTTTTCTTGCACTATCGCCGAAGATCGAATTTCCTGGCGGTCGGTGGAGATTTTCCACGGCCGTATTTGATAGAAATCTCTTTGCTTCCAATTCTTTCGTGCTTTCGGCAGGTGCTCCTTCGATGGTTTGAGCTCTTAGCTGTTGGTGGGGTAACATCTCTAGCTGATGCCTTTTTCCGCCTGTAATCTTTCGCAGTTTCATTGATGAGTCCACCACATTGACACGATATTTGCGCGGTGACTTCCTCTTGGGTTTGATGTCCCTCACACCTCTTGTGGAAATCGGCTGAGCTGTTCCTTCCATCTTTTCCTTACAAAGAGGTGGCTTTTGGTATCCGCTGCTGTTTCTGGATAGCGGTCTTGGCCTCGTTGGAGAGTTTCGGTGTTTTCTGTGTGGGGATGCGGTCCCCCTGAGGCATGAGTAGCAGGTAATTGTTTCTGTTGTGTCTTCCTTTTGTTTGTCTTTACATCAATTTTACCTCGTCCCTTGTGACGGAGCCTTTCCAGTATCTTGTTTTATCCCTGATTGCGCTCCTCCCATTGTTCATACCTTCGCATTGGCTTCAGCGTTTCGGAGAAGTCTGCACTAAAAATTTCTACATCTTCCTGAGAGAACATTCAAAACTTCTACACGATCACAGCTCTTATCACTGATGACACTAAGCAAAGCTTGCGATTTTATCCAATTTGTAACACCCAATCGTACGACTAACGACGGAATGCAACTGGACGATCGTTTGTAATGCAATATGCCCGGATCATACCTCTCGCGATTAATGACAGCGATAGGTACACGCCATGCCTATCGATAGGCATGAAAACATTGCTGTCGTGGCAAAATATGACCCCGGCCATATACTACCAATTGATATATGTATGTACATGCACTGGCGTTTTTGAATCCGCGTTTGTAGCCAGGGCGTCAGGCGGGCGTTGTCCATCTTGACAACAGGTGGAACGTAAAAATGTTAGAAATTTAGAGGTTTTTTGGGGACCTAAAAACTTTGGACAAAAATTTTAAAAATCGGGGTCGCTTTCAGTCGCGTTTCCTTTCAGAAGAAACAGGTCTACAAGGGGAACCACAATAGGTCATAGTGACTATTCCAAATGAAATGTACTTTTCTAGAACCATTTTCGGACGAAAAGTCTGAATATGCTCCATCGCACGCTGCCTAGACCCACTCTGGAAAAGTGAAGATAGGCATTTTTTCTCTGATTTTCGTAACCCTATTGTACCTCTCTCCAAAACGCCTATTATATTTTCGCAAATCCGGAAACGGACCTCATATTCGTGTTCAGCGCCCAAACCACTACCCCACTAAGCAAGGTTAGGGTTGATTAGGAACATTTTCCGAAATTTTCGCAGACTAACAAGCGCTTTGGACTTGTACGGATTTTCAAAGTTGGGCGTTTATTTATACCAATTACAGAGGGCTCTAGAAGCGTTTTAGAAAACATATTTCAGATTTGACGAGAAATTCGCGCTGGGGGGTTAGTTTGGGATGCTGATCACAGAATCTAAGAGGTTCAATTATTGATTTTCCGAAGTTTTCGACCGTATTCGTTCACAAGATTCCCATCGGGGGAGTATATTTAAATTGGCAAATGGCAAAGAGCTTTCGACGATTTCCGGGTTATTTCTTCTAGGGGTTATTTGGAGTGCTGAATCACGAGATCCTGATGTCAGTTGATATCGATTCTTGACAGCTTATGCGGTAGATTACGGTGGGTATACGGTAGTTTGGTCAAAGTCTCAGATTTCTCTCAAAGCTTTCTATGTGGGGTTATTTGGGGGTGCCATAGAATACGAATTTGAGTTGTCTATTTGTCCATTATCTAGGAATATTGAGGTAGGTTTTGCTCTCCTAAATGGCATGTTAGCTACCGTAACCTACAGTAAACCTTGAAATTTGGGCAAGCAAACCCCAGATTCGTGTTCAGCACCCCAGATTACCCCTAAATACAAGTTTTTAGCAAAATCAGGAAAAAAATTTTAAAACATCCTAAAAATTCCATAGGGGGTAGTAAGTACCCTTACTTTGCCGCGAAGCTTTAAAAATCGCTCATAACTTTTTTTAGAGTGGGTCTAGGCAGCTGCGATAGCCATATTTGGACTTTTCGTCCAAAAATGGTTCCAGAAAAGTACATTTCATTTGGAATGGTCACTATGACTTATTGTGGTTCCCTTGTAAGACGCAATGTAGGCCGATTGACTGTTGAAGTTGTGCTCGCCCCTTATTTATCGAGAAATTAAAGAATTAAGAAGCATCGAAATAATGAAGAAACTTCACAAGCACTCAACTATACTTAAAAGAGGTGAGGTTCAAAGAGGCTTTCCAACATCCTGATCACAGTTGGTTTCAAGAAGAAAGCCTGATTCGCTCTGCAAATCTAAGACCGACGATCGCGGGAGGAAACGAAATCTGAGGCCGACGATTGCGGGAGGTAACGCAGCGTGTAACGAAGAAAAAAGTGCAGCAAAGCTATTCAGAAGCCAAACCTGGCATACTGGTCCAGAGATTACTCGACTATGGCGACTGAATTGAGATTACTGGCGATCAAGTGCGCCGGGACCTTTCCTTCTAGAGGTATCACCGTCCATTCGCTAGAATTGATGACGCCAGCGGAAGGAAGATTCCGGATTCCATATACGTGACATACCTCCGCGCCAGCTTTCCATTCACTCAATCTAAACAAAATTCCCCACTCTGGAGGTCACGTATGCCTCGACTGGCTGCTCAAATACTCTTTCACCAACAGAATGGGGTCTCTATAACAAATCCGTATTTAGACGCCTTCGTGAGTCCGTCTTCATCGATGACCTCTCTCCAACAAGGAGCTTGGTCTAGTCATACTTGCTTGCGAAGGCTGCATATGTATAAAAGGATTGATCGAGCCTTTCGCTCAGTCTCGCAAACTTTCATTCCATTCTCAGAACTTCAAGTCTTTTAAGCTCTTAATTGTGTCTTTTTCTCTGCTAAGGAGTTCTGCCACTTCTTCCTTGCTTCACATCTAATCTGTTTGCAGATGCGGATCCTGTTCTTGCTCGGAGTAGTCTGCATTGTTGACGCTGATAATGTGACAAAAGCTGAAAATGAAGCTATAGATCGGGAATGTGGTAAACGCTTTCTGAGTAAGTAGCACTGACTCATCTTAAAGGCAGTGTTAACGATAAATTTCACTTCCGATATCATCACGGTTTACGGACGGTCTGGTGCCCTATATAGCAAGGCATGCTTAAAAAGGACACGAAAGACGCGTTTTTGAGCCAAAATAGGCCCTCCCTTGTTTACGTTGGGCATGATTTTGAGCGTGGAGTAGAATTCGAGCGCTGGAAGGATGATACCTATCAGTGAAACGAAGCGATCAGCTCACTTATCAGCACTTCCTTCACTTGATCATTCCTGTAATCTGAGTCTTCATTTGTTCATTTCGTGGGGGCGGATCTGGGGCACCAGGCGTGTCTGGGGCACCAAAACGCTTTTTTGCAGCCGTTATTTTGCCGCTCCTGGCTCGTTTTCTACCGTTTTTTTTCCACACTGGGAGCCTAGGATCCTTCTCGCCTATCATTTCCCTGTGGAAAGTCACCGAGGATGATCATCGTGAAAGCTGCCTTTAAAGAGAGGAAGACGAATTCAGTAGTCCACACGAAAAAATAATAACGAAAATTTGCGCGGGCACTGCCCATTAGATTGCACACTTGGCACACGCAGATACAACGAAAATGTTTATTCGTTAAAGGCAGTGGTCACGATGAAAAACGTTATCGAAAAAACTACAAAAATCAGCTTAGATCAAAAACAGCTGAAAAACTATGAAGGTAGCGCGGTGAAAAACGGTCTACAAATAGAGTTTCTAGGGCCCAAAGAAGCTAGTTCGTGCACACGTGCACAGCGATGACGAAACAGATCGCAGTCTCATGCCGAGCAGTCAAAAATCATCGACATTCAGAGGACGAAATAAATGCAAATTTAACGAATAAAAACAGTTGAATAATGAAAGCATCACTTCAGTCAATGTTTTTGACTAGATGTGTACATAAATTCGAAGGTTCATTTATTGACATTCAATTTCAAGCTAGCTGATGTTCTTGATATAAGAGGTCATCGATGCCGATGATGTGGAGAGGGCTCGTCCACCATCAAAAGACAAGAAAGTTCAGGTTTCAAATTCGGCCCAAAACAGTGGTTTTTTCGCGATTTTTTCTTATAGGTCCTACTACTCGAGACCCAGGAAAAGATTTGGGGAGAAAAAGACGACAAGCATATTTGATCGCGACCACTGCCTTTAAAATACCATCTTCGTTCACCAGAACTCGATTGAAAATTGATTAGGAACCTGTGTACTTGACTCAAAACTCTGACAGTCCGGCTTCAACAATGATCTTCTCAACATGTACCTATATCAGAAGCCCTACTCCTGGTGCTAGAGCGTGGATTCGGAGGCAGGGTGACGACAAAGAGCCGAGCCCGCTGCTTTGCATCTCAAATCTCATTGGGGACCTCTCCGTTCGTGTTCGCAGCAAGCCCCCTCCAATGGCCGATTTTCTGCGTAATATCGTTAGCCATGTCGATACCACAGCCTGGTAGACATGTCCAGTGTTTCCGAAAGATTGCCATGAAGAAGCGATTTTTCGCTGTAACTCCACTGATTTCTCAAACTTGCGACTTTTTATGTTCATATCTAGACAGATGGGAGTACTCGCTCAATCCGAATAGTCCAGGATATCGTTGAGGTCTTCGTGTTTTTTTCTTCTAATAAGCGTAACATCGAGTGCAAAATCTAATTGTGTTCTTCCAAACAGGCTTTTTGGTTTCATGCACACAGACCAAGGTTAGACTAAAAGCAAGATCGCTACCCGTGAATTGCTACAATTGCCACACCACTGCTGTCAGAACTGATTAAACGTGCTGCTTGCCGGTAAGTCGAGTATCCGGACTCTCACACTTCAGCTCCAGTAAATTCCAAAAGCGCACGGACGCCCATGTTGTGTCGCGATTTCACAGTACATTGGCTATTAGTCGGAATGAAGAATAAGAGACAAACATGTTGAACTTCTAAGGAGGTTCGCAGAAAAGGAACTTCAAAGTGAGCATCACGTACTGGTTGCACGCGTCTTCCAAGTCGATGAGAAAGCAGAGCGGTGGGGTCATATAAACAGTCACCTGCGCCAACTATCATTTGTGAGGATACCACTTGGTATTGAAGCAGCTTCCCAGTCTCTTAAGCCTCACACCAGCCAACGGGGGCATATGTAGTTCAAGTCCTGTGCTTCAAAAGTCATAGCCAAGATTGAGCCATTTGGGGTAGGTATGAAGACAGCTGCTCCCGCGTTTTTGCATATAATTTGTTTTCCTGTCATATTATGTCACAGGTAAATTTTAAACTTGCACGAGACCTAATGTAATTTAGGTTCATCTGGAGCACGACGGCCAAGGAGATCAATGGGAGGAACGATCGTTAGCCCAGGCGAATACCCATGGATGGTTCTATTACAATCAAAAGAACGTGAGAAGTTAATTTCGCCCAAGAACTTATCCATACAGTGGGACGAAACAGAAGAGTCTGTTTTATCACTTGAACAGCTTGTTCTATCGCCGTGCAGCCAAAAACCAATTTCTTCCTGTGCAGCAAAAACATGTATTCTCTATTGAAGCGAAAATTACCCCGGTCAATCGCGTGCGCGTGCTTGCGCATTCCCTTTTTCACCAACACTCAATCGTTGCCTCTCCCCTTGCTCCGAATACGCACTGAAAGCCCCCTTCTCTGAGCAATATTGCCGCGACTCCTCCGCGACTGCCCCGGGTCTCTACCGCGATCCTAGACTGCCCAAGCGACTCCCCGCGATCCTTGACTCTTTCGCGACTCTGCCGCGACTCTTCCGGGACTTCCGCGCCCTCTTCTTGTAGGAAGCTTCCGCGACTCTACCGCGCCTCCCCCGCGACTCTACGGCTATGTCGTCGTATCGATTAAACTCCTGGCGTTCACTCCTATCAATTTCCTCTTTAACGCCCAGCGAGCTGTCGCTGTAATGCCTTCTCTCCTGTTGCAATATCCTCTCTGAATCCAACTCATTTATAACAATTTGATTGATTCGACCCACCATTTTGAGGCCATCAGCTGTTGAAGAACTCCTAGCCGTCCATTCACTCCATCACATTATCAGAACCAGTATGCGTCCACGTACAGTTTAGCTGAGTAACCTTCGAGCTAAGCTTTCTCATGCACATAATACTTGAAGTTCTGAGTGTTTTCCCTGATCTATGCATTCATTCCTCTGTTCATTGTCATCACCATAAGTCAAGGTCTAGCAGACCGTTTTTGTGTACATCTAAAGAGCTGTGTCCATCCATCATGATCACCAACTTTTTTTCAAAAAATGTCGAAACTTTTTCCCCCCGAAATGGATAAATTTTTCTACGATTTCTGGAATTGAAATTTCCCACAAATAAATTGGAAATTTCATACAATTTTTGTATTTACCAACATTTATACGTAATTGCCTCTTACGGTTTTTACAGTGTTTCACGCAACTTGAATCTAAAAATCGTAAGAAGACTGGAAACGTAATACAATAAAACGTTCTTTGAATTCCAGGCTCATAGCTGAGAAATCTGATAATGAACATATCAGCGCAAAACCTCTAAAACTATTGTTTCTGTGCAGCGTTGCCGCCTTTTTCAGCCAATGACTTGCCTTGGAGACAACACGTTAGGAGCTTTTCTTGATTAAAGATGGGGCACATATTAGGAATTTGATTACGCTCTATATCATCAAAATAACCGTATTTCTCATATATTCATGTACATGCTTTCTGTTAGGTTTTAGTTGAACCTTCTTGGGTCAAGAGCTTAAATATGTTTGGCTTATCGAACCAGGGTAAATGGTAGCGGTGTGCTCGGTCCGTGAGATGTGCCCCACATTTGAAATCGGTGCGGCGCCCTCCCATCGAGGTTGTGACTTTTAAGGCGCAGAAGACCCTCAGCTATGAATTTTGTGATTTTCAGTTGATTGTGTAGTAGACCTCTCTTGTATAACACGTGTCAAGCGCGAGATCTCAATTCCTCGAAACAAGCGAGATATGAGGGACCACTGGCGCGACCCTCGGCTCACCACCACGACCACTCCACCTTCTTGAATTTCCTACCCGATAACCGCTCGATGGATGTTTGAATTTCGAGGACATTCTGCGATTTTAGATATCCATGTGATCAGCGTGTGATTCACTCCAGGATAAGCATAAGATTTGAAAAATAGTTATTAGGGTGTTCTGTGCCTTTAACCCTTCGTGTGAACCAATTTGAGTGGATGCGCAACTTCCAGGATAAAATCAATTAGCGGGACTGTAATTAGTTCTCGACTCAGATTTCCAGAGGGTATAATTAACTCCATCGACTCAGAATCTCTCGCACACTCCGCACAACGACCAGATCGCCGCAACGATCTGTGCCTTTACTTCTTCTTCTGCAATCTCAAAGTGGTTTTCTGTCATAGGTTGAGAACTGGTCGGCCTTCACAGGATTCGTCCAAGGTCCATTGTAGTTAAGGAGGTAGGTCTCTCAAACTTACACATGAACGCGCGCCGTGTCGTGTCCGGGAGCACCACAGTCCGGGCATGCGCCTGGTCGGCTGCTGTCGATCTTGTTGACGTGAGACATGAGCAGAATAGAGTTACCACAGCGCAGCGAGGCAGGAGCACATCTTTCTCGCCTGCCGACTTGAGGCTCGGACTCACTAAACCCGAGGCGGCACTGCTCCTAAGATAAGGTTCACAGCCGCCTTCTCCAGATATCCTCGAACAAGCTGCGCGTGCTCCTTACGCAGAAGACGAAGCCTTTCCATGTTGGAGTCGGCCCATCTCTGGGCATCAACTTTACGAGGAGCATCTGCGAACGGCGTCCTAGACCTCTCTCTAATGGACTTCATGACTCTCTTTGTCGGATTATTCGGCTGTCTCAGAACAATAATATACATCTGCTGTGCCTGGAGTTCACAATGCTTCTTAACCGGCAGTATGCAGGCCTCTGCGTCAAGATGTTGTATTGGGGAGCTCCTTGCAGAACCGGTAGCAATTTTAAGCGCAGTTTTTCTGTACACGCTGCAGCTTATTCCAGGAGCTGTCTGACACCAGGTGCTGCCACACTGGTGCCGCATATTCCAGAGCCGGCTAAAGTATTGCTCTGTAGGTTCTCAATATAGTCTCTCGCCTGTTTCCCCATGATATTCCTCCGAGAACTCTCAAGATATTAAGCCTAGCCCTGATGACGGTTTGCTTCTGTTCCGCGTTTTTGTGGAACTTCAGTGACGGATCAAGAATAAGGCCAAGAAGCTTGAGGAATTTTGCTGCTGGCAACAGGTCACCATCCCATTTGACATCTGGGTGGGCACTGTGTTCCTTGGTGTTTGTTGTGAACACTGAAACAGAGGATTTTGCACCAGAGACTGTGAGCATCATTTTATCGAGGAAGAGCTTCAACTCGACGAGATAGGCGCTGATCTTGTTAGCGGCTATTTGCAGGTCACGGTCCTGGCACATGATGGTGATGTCGTCGGCATACATAACAATCTATACATCATTGGGAGGCTCGGGGATGTCCTCAAGATACAGGCTAAATAGGGCAGGGGACAACACTCCGCCTTGCGGAACACCGGCTGCTATTGGAATGCTATCGGATACGTGATTCTGGAACAGAACCTTAGCCCGGCGGCCTTTCGTGAATGATGGTAGCGACGACTTGAGCAGTTTCTCGGACAGCAGTTCCAAGTTAACAGAGTCAAACGCTTTGCTCAGGTCGAGGGCGACGGCCACCGTTCTCAGGGGCTTTCTCATGTTGAACCCATCGATCGCGTGTGCCTCACGATCTCCAATAGAGCAGTAGTAGAGTGAAGTTTCCTAAACCCATGCTGATGCTGCTGTCGCTCATTTTGACTCAGCCAGGTCCGTCACGATCAGCTTTTCAGCTAATTTGGAGACGGGCGATAACAGGCCAATTGGTCGAAAGCCTTTTGCCGTGCTTTGGGACTTGCCTGGCTTTGGCAACCGTATCACATTGGCTGTCTTCCAAGCTTGGGGTAGAATGCAGGTCCGGTAAGAAGTGTTAATGATATTTGCAAGCATCGATGGAAGTTCTGTGGGAACCATCTTCAGGATGGCTGGGGAGATACCGTCAGGTCCGATAGCCTTCGAATTCTGCATTACTTTGATGGCCTTTTCCACTTTGGTGAGAGTAAAGGCCTCAGAAGCACTGATGAGCGGCAACCGGTTCAGCTCTCTGGCCTTGACTCTGTTTTGAACGCCTCGCTTGGTACGTGTGATGAAAAAATTCTTGCCGAGTACGTAAGCAGCTGCTTTCCCTAATTTGAAGACGTGCTCCTCGAACTCAATAGCGGAGCTCATCGAGGGAGCTGACTTGCCGGAAATTTTCCTAAATACTTTCCACGTCGTAGTTCCGTCCGGCTTGAAATTCAGCTTTTCAGTGAACTTCTCCCATCACTCCTTCTGGTTCTTATCCAGATCTTTCTAGATCTCATTATCCAGCACAGCAATCTCCGGGTCTAGATGGTCTGCTGCTCTCTTCTCATCTCTGATTCTCATCTTCTGCAGTATTGCCCTGCTGACATTTGGAAAAAAGGTCTTGACACGACCCTCAGGAATTGTTGCTTTATGGCCTTGCGGATGGCACTTGCTAGATGGCGCTCTTTCTGATGCTCATCACCATTCCATGTCGACCGCATGGCGGATTGCAACATCTCTGAACAGGGTCCAGTCTGCTAGGCCTAAATTTAGATAAGTACGATGACGAAAACCAAAGTAACGGGCAAGAGAGTCAGAGAGATCAATACAGACAGAGACGGGAATGTGATCACTGGAGAGAATTGTGGATGTGGACCACGTGAAAGCATTAGAAAGATCGGATGACACAAGAGAGATATCTGGGCTAGAAGGTCGGCCGTGGGCATTGAGACGAGTCAGCTGGTCATCGTTGAGGATAACCAGGTCACACTCCTCAGCCTATTCTTCGACATCATTCCCTCTGGCGTCAGAATCAAGAGCAGAACAGAACGTGTGAGCATTGAAGTCACAAGCAAAGACAGTTGAAGGGGAGAGTGAGCCGTCGTGCAACTGCTTAAGGAGGGGTATGTGGTTGTAAGACGGGGACAAGATGTTATAGGAGGAATATAAATGTTGAATAGAGATAAAGATGTTTTGAGGGGGAAGTGGACAGGAATGTACTCGAGAGTACCGTCCTTTGGAGTATTAGGGATATGATGACAAGGTAAGGCAGACTGCACAAAAGTAGAAACTACGCCCTCAAGAGCAGACCTTGGCATGTGATAGGCGGTGTATCCCAGAATTTTAGGCTGGGAATAAGTGGTAGAAGGAGAGAGCTTGGTTTTTGAACCATGATAACATCCTTGTGATGAGAACGTGCGAATAGAGAGAGTTCAGACAACTTGTTGCGAAGGCCGTTGAGATTAATGTGAACAATGGAGAGGGGGCGGTTGGTAATTGAGGAATCAGAGTTGCTGGGGGCAGAGCATAGAACACAACGAAAGGATGCGTCATGGTGCCTCACAGAACTGAGGCCCGAACAGGAGATATGCACCCACCTTTGGCATCCGAAGCACTGGACACTTGTTTTATGCCAGGTAACATCCTTGCTGCAGGTCGCACATGGATACCTCTGCGCTGGACCTGGATTCCTATCGACGCCGGCCCTTTGTAATAAAATTCTCAGGAGAGCTGCGGCCGACTGGCACCTCTCCCATGACAAAAACCCTCTTCTTGGAGGGGTTGAAGTCGGTTTGCACGTAGGCGGTCTTCTTTCGTCCACACTGCCACGGCACGAACGTACGACATCTCATCTGTGCTTTCATATCCCACATAGAGGAGGGTGAGTAGAGCCATTGGCATTGATTGGAATGGGACGCTCCTAATCGCTCAGCGATAGGCAAAGATACGGGCAAAGAAAAAACTTTGCGACGCGGATTCTTTTTTCAAATGCATCCAGGACGCTTATAAACAGGCACTCCCGGCTGTACAGCCTGAAAAGCGGAAACATCATCTACTCAGAGTTCACGCAAGAATTTTAATCTGATGAATGGACGGGGCTGCGACGGTAGATCACTCCGCGCGAATCGAAACCCCATTCTCCAGTGAGGCCGCCAACCCCGCACGTTCAGCCGCCTGGTCCATGTGTCAGACTTAATCGAAAACGGAAACCATACAACGAGGTGAGTGCTCTCCGAACGGCAGGAAACTTTGTGGAGGAAAAGCGTCTGAGGAGGAGGTTGCGTCCGCAGCTTCAGTGCGGTGGCGAACGAGAGTGCACGTGTAGAGCTGTGGAGCTGGAGATGGCTTGGGAGGAGAAGAATTGAAAAAAGCCTACTCGTTGTAGCGACAGTACACCGGCGAGATGAGGAGATGTTCGCCTATACTGAATACTGCGAACGGAGTCGCAGTTAGCGATGAGACGCTGCCATTATAAAAGGATAACTTCAGTTCACTACTTAATCGTCCAGCTCCATCAGTACCTGAGCTCCCGCATGTTCAGGTAGCACATTATGATGTCAGTGAGGAACCGCCGACTGAGTCTGAAGTTTTGGATTGTGTCCGGAAAATGAAGAATGGAAAGGCAGGTGGAGATGACAACATCACTGCTGAAATGTTGAAAGCTCTCCCTCCGTCTGGGATTCGTGAAATGACAAACACTATCCGTACCATATGGATCAGCGAAAGATACCCGATTCGTAGAGACACTCGATCATCGTACCTCTTCACAAGAACTTATCCGTCATGGACCCTAAGAACGACAGGGGATTTCTCCACTGCGTGTCATGTACAGGGTTTTGGAACGTATCGTTCTCGAGCGGCTCATCGAACATCGTGAGGAAACAACCAGAGAGGAGCAAGCCAGTTTCCGACCTGGAAGATCGACCATCGACCAAGTGTTCGTCGTGAGAGGAGTAATTGAATCGTGGCAGCGGTATTCGAAGCCAGTACAGCTTGCTTTTTTGGATTTTGGAGCCGCATTCGACTCTCCTCATTGTAATCGATTGCTCAACGCTCTGCGAGCGATGAAGTCCTGGAATAGTACGTTCGACTAATCGAGGACATGCACAAAGGAACAACAGCAGCAATTCGTACACCTGTCGGATTTACGTTAGCTTTTGAGGTGAAAAAGGAGTAATGCAAGGAGTTGTAGCGGGACCTTTTCTATTCAACTTCGCTGTTGATGACATCATGCGTAGAGTTGCAGAACAGTCTCCTGCGGACGTGATACTAACACCATGAGGACGCGCCCTTGTCGACCTGGGGTACGCTGACGACATAGTGTTTGTTATTCGCTGAAAACAACGCAAAACTGGTAAGGATTGTGAAGCTCGTTTCGAAGCATGGCGCAGGGACTTCGACTTCCTTCCCACAAATGCAAGCAAATTTGGGTCTATCAGAGGCCATCAGCGGGAGTTTGTGTGGACGGACAACGTTTCGAGCTGGTGGATGATTTTTGCTACATATTTGGGCTGTTTGCTGAAGAACCATGGTGCAGCAGATACTTAACAGCGATGTTTGAAAGCTACGTCTGCATTCCATTCTCTTACCAAGTGTTTGTGGTCTACCCCCATCGCGAAGGAAGTCAAGTAGCGCGTCTACCTATCCGCTATTCGCCCTATCATGATGTACGGATCGGAGACGTGGGCAGCACCGAAGACGCAGATGGAAAGGTTGGATTGCACGGAAAGGAAGCTGTTTAGACGTTTGCTTGGATATTTCTGGCCGCAGAAGTGCCACAACGAAGACCTCTACAACGAAATCGACGCCTTACATCAACGCTTGACACGAGGGAGGTGCCAACGCCTCCCAACGCCATCTCAAGCGGCAACGGAAGGTCGTCTTCGTTTGTTCGCGCATAATTTAAGGAGACCGCCAGATTGCCAGGACGGCACGTTTCGGTAAAGATGAGGAATGATCGCGTCAGGCGAAAACCAACCGGCCTTCACAAAACACCGAAAACTAGAACACGTTTATCGTCTGCACTGACTCTATGTTATCCCTGTAGTCGAACGAGTCGTGAGCCACAACTTTACCGCGGTTCTACCACGATACTGTGCTGCCCGATGCCTGCGGACCCAGTGGGGAGAAGTCGCGGGTTCGTTGCGGCGGAGTCCAGGGTTTGAGAAGCGGCTCTCATTTAGACCTCTTGTTGGGAGTAGATTTGCCGCCGTTTCTCGCGGATGACCACCTACCACAATCGCAGCGAACGCTGGCGGGATGGGTCGAGTGCGGAAAAATGGGGCGACAATTACACTGCCAACAACAGGTCTAAATGAGAGCCGCTTGCCAAGCCCTAGACTTCCAGCGGCAACCCCGCATCATCTCTGCGTCTCCCCCGCGACTGCCCCGCAATTCCCCCGCGTCTCCTCCGCGTTCTCCCCGCGTCTCCTCCGCGTTCTCCCCGCGTCTCCTCCGCGTTCTCCCCGCGTCTCCTCCGCGTCTTTCTCGTATCTCCTCCGCGACTGCCCCGCATCTCACCCGCGTCTCCTCCGCGACTGCCCCGCGACTCCCCCGGCCCGGCGCCGGCAGGCACCGAGCCGGAGGAGTCGCGGGCAGTCGCGGGGAGTCGCTGCAAATTTCTCAGAGTTCAGAGTTCGATCGCTGATCGCCGCGATAATATGTTTGGAATAAAGATCAACGTGCGACGCGATCTCGATCGATGCTCATGTTTATCACCCCATCGCGTCGCACGGCGATCGAACTCTGAGAGATGCCTAAGGGGAAAGATTTGCTTTGGAATAGAGGGTAGTTATTGTCATTCTCGGACTCGAATTCCGGTGTCACTGGCGGCACGCGTCTCGAATCGGACAAATTTCCAGTGCCGCAGCCGCAGATCAGCCGACTGGGCGGTTTTCTAGGGTTCTTAGTTTTTTTGGTTTTTGCTGTTCTCTTTTACATGTTTTCACATGTAAAAGAGAACAGCAAAAACCAAAAAAACTAAGAACCCTATAATTTTTTCATGTATGAGCTTTTTAGATGTTCATGTTAGGGTGAATTTGTTCTCCCAGATGCCCCCTTATCGCTTCTAAAGCGGATAAAATCCGCGATGGTGAGTATTTATTTTTATTTCCCGTTCGTTTTTGATGATCTATCTTCATTCGACCTTTCAAATAATTCAAATGTTTATTAGAATGTCTCTAACTTATCGCTTTCAAGCGGGTTTCTTTTGTCTGCCGATCGAATCGATCGCATCTGGAACAAAGTCGGAATTACCCCGAGAAAACATTCCACCAGAGAAAAGCCAAGAGAAAACAATCTAATGAAGCTTTTGAATAAATTAACAAAGCGAATGAGACTAAATCTTCGAGACTAAGCGAGAAATAACAATAACATCTCCACCACAGATTTTACTTCCTTCCGAGGAGGTCACGGAGGTCTCTGGAAAGAAAAAAGATGCTAGCATCATCATCTAACGTGGTATTACATGCAAAAATAGAAATGAGAATTTGAAAACAAACGAAACAAGTGAGAAGATCAGTTGAAACATGGCGGCTGCGACACTGGGAACTCGTCCAATTTGAGACACGAGCTGCAGCAGCACGAACCTGCGTTCAAAACCTTCGCCCACTACGCTAAACGAGAGTGCTGCGTAAACCTTAGCGTGCACCGAGGGCGGCATAATGAGAACTCACCCGTATTCATGGACGATTTGCCTAGGAGGTAAAGGTAGATTTCAAACGGAATCGTCTCAGCTTCTTGCCTCAATCTCGCCCATTCCAGTTGCTAATGAATCGTGGGTTGATCGTTCATGGTCACGGCCTCTGGTAGGCACATAGTGGAGGGGTCAGTGTTTGGGTGTGTGTGTGGGGGCAAATATGATCAGCCGGCTTCGTAGGTAACATCGGCGTGGATTGTGAAGTGACTTTGCGTTCACTGTTGAAGGTTGGCGCAAACACGGTGCGCCTATGTTATAACATATGACACCGAGTTTGGGCCAACCTTCAACAGTGAACGCGAAGTCTCTTCGCGATCCATGCCGACGTTACTGTGCTTATCTGGGCCAAATTCCGGTCCGCAATTGCGTCTTGACACGCTTAGCGGCCGCGCGCTCCCGAGTCAGTAGAGCTTCCAGCGCCGCAGCCGTCGATCTGCTGACCCTAGGTGGGTTTTGGAAACTGTAAACAAAGACAAATTGGAGAAAATTGTACAAAAAAGCCACACTGAGTCGGCTTTCGCGCTGAAAACCCGATTGACTCGAGCGCGTGCGGCCGCAAAGCGTGTCGAGACGCAATTGCGGACCGGAATGTGGCCCAGATAAGCACAGGATGTGTCAGTTGGAAAACATTGTATGGTCTCCAAAGTCTTCCGTCCAACTCACGGGCTCATTTTGTACGTAAACAGAAAGTTCAGTTAGGATCAAACTTTTTTATCCCCTCAATGGATATTGGGGTTTGCGTGGTTTAGTGGAGGGATGCGCTGATTTTGCTCAACACAGACGTGTTTAATCCTTGCCCAAAAACATCCAAGTCTAATATCACTCCGGAGTTGGTAAACTGAGACCATACTCACCTTGGAAGCTAAGAGCACTAATTCAAATGTCGGTTGGCATCGGTAACTCACACTATACTTTTGTAGGCCCGAAACGAACACAAACATCTACGATACGGACGCGCAGCACATCCCACAAAGGATCGATACCGCCGAGTGTTTATCTTCATTAATGTTGCTAAAATTCCATCCCTTACACACCCCCGTGACTCTAATATCCTCCTCTTCCAACGCGCAGTTCTATTCTATGTACAACTAAACGAGAGAAATTCGGCTGAAACACACACTACAAAACAGTTTCGTTGATGTTAGAAGAAAACGACTCTGCTTTTCATAGACACTACCATTGTTTGAATATTCGCCCACAATCCACGCTCCCTTTCTGAACTTTAAGAAAAAATTTTGAGTGCAGGGAGTGTCTTTGAGTACCTTATGAAGATTCAAGAAGTGTGACTCTACAATAAGCCGGCATCCCCTACAATTTTCGTCCCCCCACGCACAATCCCACTCTGCAACAAATCGAAGATTTCAAAAGAAGCCCATTTAAATTGTTATGGCTACTCCTACAATCGGACCCTTCCAACGATCTTTTCTCTCCTAACCTACGCTTCAGTCCGTGGCTCCATTCTACTTTTGTACAAATTTTTTTTCAAACAAAACGAGTGGTCTTGGACCGTTTAAAAAATTTCAGGTCGACCAGACACATAGAGTCCGCGCAATCATTTTAGTCTGATGGAAGAACGGGGCTGCGATGGTAGATCACCCCGCGCGAATCGAAACCCCATTCTCCATTGAGGCCGCCAACCCCGCACGGCCAACCGCCTGGTCCCTGCGTCAGACTAAAATGAAAACGGGAACCATACAGTTCACTTCCGCACTGCCGTTCAGTCCGCAAAGTGCGCGCTGATTGCGAAATCGTGCCGCGGCGCGGTTGCGAATATCCTAGACGCAAAAAGCGCCCGGGTGATCCCACATCCTTGTCTGAGGATACTCGCAACCGCGCCGGAGCACAACTTCGCAATCAGGGTGCACTTTGCGGATTGAACGGCAGTGCGGTGGTGAACTGTATACTACCGCTGCTACCGTAAGGGAAAAAGGTGCGAGAAAGGGGCGAGATCTTTCCGTACTTAACTTATTCAGATTTTCGCGATCATCGTCAGAGTATCTTTTTTAACGCATTTTATAGCCGAAAATAAATGAATGAATGAATGAATGAATAGGCAAAGTTGTCAACAAACGCGTCAATTGCCTACTCTACGTCGCAAGTATAGCAGCACCTTCGAATTAGGTGTATCATATGTATGATCAACGTTTTAGATATTCTAGAGAATTTCTGTTTTCTGCTGCGACGAAAACGATGGATTCAGTGATAAGACCAGAAGTTGCCCATTTTGCCTCTAGTTATAGAGAAAAGTGTGTTTTTGGCGCGACGCTCAAGTATAGCAACACTTGAGCAACATGTAAATTTCTCCCGACGATCGCCAGAATGAACCACTTTCATGTGTTTTCCTATGGAACTGGTTCAAGGTGATACTATTTGTCCACTTTCCTGGTGGACTCCACATCAGAGCTGTGCGGAAATGTTCTGTTTCCGATTCCATATTTCCAGTGTTTTTAGGCTGTTCCAATCCGCTTCCGTTTCCGACTTTTTGAGGCCGGAAACGGAAGAAAATAGTGCTGCATGGGTAATGGTATCGGGTCTATGCAAGGGTATTTGAAGTCACAATGATAGACCGAGATTCTCTTTCAAATTCTTTGGTTCCATTGAATATATATCTGAGTCTGGCTTAAATACTCGACAGATTCGAATCCTGAAATTGCCCCCATCCCTTTGAACGAAGACACAAAATAAGCGTTTCATGAATCTGACCACATTTTGGGTTTTTTTTTTCAAAAAACTTTTTCTCGGAGGTTGAATGATTATTCTGGAGCTTTCCGCTAATGTCCTCTTACTCGTTTGCCAACCTTCACAAAAGCAATAAGAATCCGGACGGGTTTTCTCACACGTACGGCTTGTCCTTCAGGAAGGAGTATGGGCGGAGCCAGGTGGAGGTGGCCATGGGCAGCGGCACTCCACGTTAATAGCAAATCACAGTCGGATTTTTCTATACTCGCCGAAGAGCTCTCTTTTATTTTTCCAACTTAATAGTGTGGTATTAGCTCCGGTAGGCAATTAAGGCTCAGAATAAATTTTAAACAGTCAACGCTGATGATTTGGTAGCTAACATATTATCAGGTTGAACACGCAGCACCTACGGCTGATACAGCCTGGACTCCATCTGGGGAACAGGCTGTAAAGTGTATCCGAATCAGAATGGCGGTCCATGCGGCCGGCGTGCTTGTCAGGCGGCCGTCGCGTTCGCCGTTTTCGGACGAGCATGCGAAACGTCCCCCACAGCCATCGACTACGAACGGGGCCGGCACTGGCTGCCAGCAAACACTGCGCCGATCAATCAGCTCTGCAGACGGTGGGAGAGGGGACGGCCGTAGTTAAAATCCAACACTCGTCCGAGAGCGGGGCACATGCGACGGCCGCCTGCCAAGCACGCTGGCCGCATAGCCGCCATTGTCATTCGGACACACTTTACACTGCTTTGGAGGGGCAGCTACATACATTGCGCGGCAAAACTATATGAAATACCGCGATTTTTGAGATTCTGGATTTGGCATGGGCCGAGCAGAAAAACTACAATTGCCAATCAGCGCTACACCTTCGAAAACCCCCGGGTGCAAATTTTAATAACAATACGTCAAATCTTACAAGGCTGGCACCGGAAAGTGTCGAAATTGACCGATGCAAAACCATATGACATAGCAGGAAATCTTGGGTATTTCGTGAACTTTGTAGATTTGCAGTGAGAAAAATCACAGTTTCGTGAAATCTATCTAACAATACGATGTTCCTGCTCCTTATTTTCCAAAATGCCACATGAAACCAAAAAAAGGAATGCGAAAGAGCTCAGACTGATCTCATCAGCCATATGGGCCTTAGCATTCGATCTTTGAGCCAATGAATCGGGCGTATTCGAGGCTGCATTGCTCGATATGTTGAAGATACTGCTTTGTACTTGTATAAAGCACGAACTGGAAGACCAAGAAAGCTGAAATACATAGAGGAACGGGCAGGCGTGAGGCTGGCATCGAATCCCATGATGTGCTCCAGCGAGAGCAAAGGAGTCTTGGACCTGCGCGTCGACATATCCACAGTTCTGCGAACCACTCGTAGATCCCGGAACGACATCCGAGATCGAAAAAGAAGTGCTCCACGTCTTACGGACAACTACAAGAATTCGCGGCTCCAATGCGTTCGAGTGAACATGCAAACCAATTCAAAGAAGGTGGGTCTTCTCGTCAATCTTCATGTTGAACGCCCTCGTAAGAAAACAACCTAATAGATCGTTTTCTCACACGAAGAGAAAGTTTAGCTTGGACGGATCTGGTGGATTCAATTCGTTTCAATCAATTTTTTTTTTCCGTTTCCGTTACCGGAAATCTTGAGAAAGATTTCCGCACAGCCCTGCTCCACAAGCTTTCTGATGGAAAAGCTCAAATTCAAGCCTTTGCTTCACTTCAGAGCCTACAATGTTGTCGCATCAACCACTGTGACAACACCATGGGCTCTGAAGTAAAGCAATCTCGT
Source organism: Aplectana chamaeleonis (assembly GCA_029168955.1). Lineage (NCBI taxonomy): Eukaryota > Metazoa > Nematoda > Chromadorea > Rhabditida > Cosmocercidae > Aplectana > Aplectana chamaeleonis. The sequence continues at coordinate 125,629 of JAPDOI010000150.1, forward strand.
CGCTTAGAACATTTTCACAAGGTTGTTCGACCGCGCGATGAAACATGAGCACGATTTTGGAACACTTGACTGCTCCACGCAACAAAGGCGCCGCTTTTCAAATCGTGCATAAAATCACCTTCTTCAGCTATAGCAAGTTTGAAGTTTTTTCAGAAAACTTGTCATAGCTGGAGAACATGACCTTATGCACGATTTGACAAGCGGCACCTTTGTTGCGTGGAGCAGTCATTATGCGAAAACGTTTGAACTCGAGTTCCGTGGTTTCTTGGCGCTAATCACCGCGCGCGAATTTGCACGCTTTCGCGTCACGAATAAACCACAGCCCAAATACGGACTTTTTCTTGAAATTTTCCGGACGTTCTTGATGCGACTGGAACCAATATGTAGCGCTGGATAAGATGGTTACTCGAAAATTCAGATCGAAGCTCTTCAAAGACAAAGTTCAACTTCAGATGCAAAACTTGAGATTGATGATTGTGAGGTGGACCCACCTAGTGTAACATCTGATAAGCGCGAGCTCACAGTTCCTCCGAATAAGTGAGATATAGAAAGAAGCCAATCTAGCGCGCTCACTGCAAGAAGCCCCTTCAGCGACTTTCGAGCTCGAAATTGGCAAGATGAGCGATGGTTTTAGATCAGTATACCCTTCCTTCCATTCACTTTCAACCCTCTCCTCCTTTAGGTGCGCTCGCATACATGGGTTGCAAATGACCGATTTTCAAGTCTTTGTCAGCTCTTCCACCACGCCGCTTGCCGCTCAGATTCAGGCAATTTTTGTGGGGCCATAACTGCGTTCCGTAGAGGTTTTGTACGATTCTAGAAATATCATTGGAATCAGTGTGAGAACGCCTACAAGGCGAACAGAGAACTGAAAAATTGAGTTTGGAATGCGACTTTAAAGCAAGTTTTAGGCAAAAAACGCTTTTGTTGCTAACTTGACCCATTTCGCCCCTTTTTTCCCTATGTAAGCAGCGGTATTGTATGCGGCACGACAATGACGCACGCACAGATAAGGGGCGTTTCTAATATCAGATTGGTTCCGCGTAGAGTTGGTTCATTCCTTGTATAATTCTTTCAGGACGCAGCAAGAAAGAACTTACATGTAGTGGTGTATTGATTTCACAGAAGCACATTTTAACAGCACGTCATTGTGTGATAGAACTGTTTCCCAATATGGATTGGCTTTGCAGAATGTGGAGAACACCGTGAGTAGTTTTTCAACATAACAAAAAATCTGTTGGTGCGGTAGCAAGGAACTCGAAGCAAAAATATATTTAATTACTCTTAATCGGATGTTTCCATGCCTGAACAGACAGGTCGGCGAAATTGTGTAAATGCCGTTCTGAAATTTGGACAGGATTGATTAAGAATCTCCTGTCCCCCCTCCCCTCATCATAGAAAGGTGAGTGTGGAAAAGAGTACGTATGGTTGTCGCCTCTTGAAGGTCAACAACGTGCATCTCGAGAATCGCGCCGTCCCTACATGCTGTTTTCGCTCCCCTATGGTTGCCCCTAATGCTCTTCCGTTGGTGAATGAGGCCCCCTACCACTTTCATTTTCCGTTCAGCCATCTGCTGTCACTTTTTTGAGGTTTCTTTAGATCGCTGTCTGAAGATCCATTTTATGGGCATCGTACGCAAGTGAGACCACTCTCGCTCTTATGTTTTCGTTCCTTAACGGGGTCCAGCTTCGTTCAGTGGAGGAGTTGGTAGCAATTCGAAAATACGCAAATCGAAAGGCAGCGTGTCGATCGATGGCGGATGAAAAGGAATCGCCAACTTACCAGTCACGATAAGGGGTCAGCAGAGTTGAAGTAGCGGCGTTGCTCGCAGCGACGAACAGCACTGGGTGATGCAATATCGATTACATTCCGCGACGATGGCGACCGACGCGGCGTGAAGGGCGACGAGGGGCACCGCAGAGTGTATTGACGCCGCGACGGCCCAACGTCACTGCCAGCGAGCTCAGGAGGGAAAAGTCGATAGCTACCTCTGAGAAAATCTGCGGTGACGGCACCGCCATGCGGCCGTGTAGGTGCCCTATAGGCACCTACATGGTCGCATTGTGATGCCTTCATTACAAATCGCCCTGCCTGCACGCCGATAGCGAAGTAGGCTCCGCAATCGCACCTCGCTGAAGAGCCAATTGCCGCGTCGGCTGAGCGTTGACGCCGTGTAGGTGTTTTTCAATACACCTACACGGCGTCAGATCTCGCTGCGAAGCCTCCGAAGTGAATCGAATATAATTGCGCTCACCATAGTAAGGGATATCGAGTAGTTGTTTGTGGTTTGTTAAGCAACACACCAATATAGCTGATGATACAGCTTTTCAGTTTTCGCGAGTCACCCATTTTAAACGTTTTCTTCGGGATCCTTTGCTTTGAAATGGTACTCGAACGATTTGTTTCTCTATGTATTTTAGCTTTCCAAGCCCATACGAATGCAGAAGTCGCCAAAACGTAATACAAATGAAATTCCATACTAATCAAACACAAATTGCATACATCTAGCTCTGCTACGGTAATGTAGGAGTCTCGATGAAAACCTCACTCAGGTTAATCGGAGAATTAAGTAGTCTTCATGACAGCTGCGTTGAAGAACACACTCAGAATCTTACGGGAAATATGAACGCTGTGCACATGACCACAGATCTTGACAGTGGTGGTTTTCGGTGCTCTGTCCAAGTTCGAGTCCTTGAATCGGTTTGTTCCAAGACTAGTCAGCATTTAGATATGTAAGTGTTCGCCATTTATGGGCGCGATGCCAGGATGAAGTGCAATACCTGAGATATTATTTGCATTTTGGGCACAAAAAGGCGCTTTATGCTTCTTTGTCAACACTGTTCAAAATAGACCATTCGTTGCTCCAAAGAGACATCTGAAATCAGCATCGAGAGCCTTTGTTAGGAGACACATTGCTTACTCTGTAACAAGGTACTCTGCTTCTCTGGGCCAAATTCCGCTCCGCAATTGCTTCTCGACACGCTTTGCGACCGCACGCGCTCGAGTCAGTCGAGTTTCCAGCGCCAAAGCCGGCTCCATGTGGCTCTTTTATACAGTTTTCTCCAATTTTGTATAGTTTCCAGTTTCCAAAACCAACCTAGAGTCAACAGATCGGTGGCTGCGGCGCTGGAAACTTTCCCGATTCGGAAGCGCGCGGCCGCAAAGCGTGTCGAGACGCAATTGCGAACCGGAATTTGGCCCAGAGAAGCACAGGGGTGGTGGCCATCGTGTATACACACCCATGAGGAGGCGGGAGAAACGGGGGAGGAGCGAGGTTCCTGATTGGACGCAACAAGGGTTATCCCCGGCCCCCGGCTGTTGCGTCGAATCAGGAACCTCGCTCCTCCCCCGTTTCTCCCGCCCCCTCAGCGGTGTTGATACACGATGGCCATCACCCGAAGCACAGTATTTGGGAAAACTTGGCCTTAACACAATCAACACGCGAATTGCGCTTTCAAACATGAAACAGTGATGAGTGAATGTGTCCATCGTCACGCGAATAGGCCTTGCTTGACAGTAAGCCATGTGCCATTCCAGAAAAAAAGCACTCGTCCAAAAGTGTCTTTATATTCCCCACTGAAGACCGAGAATGTAAGAAAATGTGGTTCCCAAAAACCTTAGATTCCCAAATGGGCCATTCTGAACAGAGTTGTTATGACAAAAGAGCAAAAACAAAAACGTTTTTTGCGTTTTTTTTTTCAACGACAACGCAAAAATTATGTTCAGTACTGTACACTGCGTATTAGACTTGGGATCGGATCGAATAATTTATTGAACAATAATCACATTATTCGTTTTATACTCAAGTACTGAAATATTCGATTCATCTTGGAACTAAAATTGTTGGATTACTCCAGAATTCGATTAATTCATGAAATACAAATTTCCGCTTTCTTAAGGATTCATTTAGGAACATTTAAAGGTTCGGTTTTCCGACTATTTCGATAATTGAAAAAAAACCTTTGAAAAACCTTGAGTATTTGCTCATTTCGGGTCACGGGCTTCGAATATTCTGTCATTGAAAGAAATGCGCAGAAATATGTACGAAATAATACGCGGAGACGTAAAAGCACAAATAAGCGATTAGGATTAGGTATATTAGTTAATGTCACAATATAAAAAAGATATATTAGTTAATGTCACAATACGAAAAAAGGCTTATTGCGTGGGATGGAAATTCAATGTATAGGCAATATTACTACATAGGCGGTGTATGTTGAGTTCAAAATGAGGATCACACGAAAAACACGAATTCGGACAGAAGTGGAATTGAAATAGGCGAGTCTAGTTTGAACTTTGATCGATACTGCAGTATGACTCATGTACGCCAGTTTGGAGGAGTGTCGAACGCGGAGCCGACGGGAAACTGAAAGCCTGCACACTCATTGCGGTGCCGACTTGGTTTTGCCATGGAGCCGTGTTGTCGACGCTACCTCTTCATCAGATTGCGGAGCCGACATAAAGCCATCGCGGGGCCACTGGGTCACACACCACTTTTCCGCGATCACGGAGCCGCCAATCAACTGCCGATACCCCATCGCGATACCAGCGAGAATCTCGGGGCTATCGCGAAACCAGCGGTACCAAATTCCTCAGAGACGGAGTCACACAGTGGCGTGTCACGGTGACGCAGTATTCCATGCCATCTGAATGGGTTAGGAGCGCAGAACTGTTGAATGCTACCTTTTTCCAATCCTGTCAGCCTTTATGCTCAATACTTCGTACTTTTCATGGCCCAAGTTGCACGATTTCTCACAGTTCATCAGATGGTTGCTGCCGTTGGAAATAAAATCACGGCATATCTTGGATCTAACGGCACTGCATCTAAAGCATACAGCACTCTCAGCTATGTGAGTGAATATGATCTAATAATATATACTTATATCGGGATGTTCGGACATGAATGCTACTTTTTTATTCTGAAATTCTACCTCTGAGCAAAATCTACATTCGTCTCCATCATACATATACTCTCGTTGAGCGGGAACACTTCTCGTATTCTTGAACGGAAAAGAGACGGAATGGAAAAGACGGAATGGAATTTACTCAACGGAAAAGAGCAAATGCTATTCTCAGTCTTCACTTTCCCTGTGAGCACTGAAAGAACAGAGATTTCGAGCAGCGCTAACCCTTACCCTGTGGGTAAATCGTTCATAGGTGAGTCGATTGCGATTGAAGGGCATCAATGTTAAGCTGCGCGTTTTGTCAATGTCCTGATACCCTGTGCTCTACACCTTCATCACGAACATTGAAAATTCTTTGTGTTTTGCAAGTTTCGCTTGGGATCTCACGTACAAATTTAAATCAAACGAATAAATAAATTAATTACATTTCTTTATTCATTTGTCGGCCACAAAGAAATCGCGCTTCCAAGCATGAAACACAATCAATGGCGAATGTATCGTCAGTCACTGGATAGGGGGAAGCCGCCACTCTACTTTGAGGGAAAAATCGCGCGCCGGCAAAAGAAGAGAGGATGGCTATTGATCGAATTATTTCGCGCTCGATTGCTGAGCGCGGCTTCCTACTCGATAGACACTGAAAATAGACAATTTTGACATTACATCATTTATTAATGAGTTACATCAACTGCAAGTTGCAAACAAGAAGTGTCTGCACACCGCTTCAGGTTTGTACAGCGAAATTTTCTCATCCATCGCTTTCTGAAAAATTTTATGTGGCTAAAAAACAGGAATGTATAGAAGGTTCGCCAAAACGAGGAACGAAAATATTCACACACTAAAGCATTTACCGATTCTCCCTAAGGCCAATTTAGACGGTAGCATTCAGATACGAACACCACTAGTGGAGTATGTCCGAATAGTTCGTGTTCGAGGTTGTAGCTGTTACTAATTAAGCCTGCTGTTCAAAGCTTGAATCCATGCAAGAAGGACCACATGGATATTGCTATAATCGAGTTGGCCGAGGATGTTCCGAAAAATGAAGCTTCGCCGATCTGTTTACCACTACGCGGGACGCTACTAAGGGACGTCCTGACCGCTGCCGGATATGGAGAAAGTAGGTTTTAACTCTATTGTTGGAAGCAGATATTTCGCCGTTCTCACTGCTTTGAAATTTTTTGCGTTTGTGAAAATGAATGAAGGGTGACGGCTGAAAACACCTAAAGGCAGCATACACGCTCGCAAACATGGTCGAGATATCAGCATAAATAGGGCCGCACGGCCCCTACCATAACGTCAACGACGTCTCAAGCGCTACAAATCCTCCAAGATGACAATATTTGAGGTTAAACTTGAGAAAACACGTGATAATTGAGAGTGATAGCACTATCAAATGGGAGTGCACGAGAGAAACAGCTGGATTTACCTGGATATTACATGTTGGTGCACTGACGAGATACTCCATTTCCAAAAGCCAGCCGGAGTAGAGCGGCATTCTCGAAAGTGAATGAGAGTTTAGTGGTGTTTAGACAGGTAATATTCAAGTAAATCGAGCTGTTTCTCTCGTGCACTCCCCTTTGATAGTGCTATCACTCTAAGTTGCCACATGTTTTCTCAAGCTCAACTTTTCATTCTGTTACCCAAAGGGGACGGGCGTACGTGACAGGGATGGTCAAATACTGTCATCCTGGATGGCTTTCAGCGCTTCAAACGTCGTTCACGACATAGTAGGGGCCGTGCAGGCCTATTTATGCTGATATCTCGACCATGTTTGCGAGCGTGTATGCTGCCTTTGAGGAACGTGCGAACTTGTACCCTCGCAGTTAAAAGGTTGGATTTCCTCATGTTCTCTACGCGGGCTGTTGCGGAGCAGGGGTTAGAGAAAGCGAGAGAGCGTATAACAGATGGGCAGAGACGCGTCGTGCGCGCCGCGTGAGCGTTGAGAATCAAGTTTTTTTACAGAGGATGCATAGCACATCGGCAATGTATCCAAGATCGAAACTTTCACATCAATGATAAAACGCGGCAAATGCCGCGATGGCGGAAAAATTATCCTCAATCATTATTACCCTTGAAGCGACGTTTACCGTCTCTTATAGGATCGCTAACAGTTTTGATCAGTATTCCAGTGCCTATCTGAGCGTTTTGCCGGCATTACTACGTGCGAAAAAGTTACTTGTCAACTTCCGACTAGTCTCGTAGTTATCCAAAACGGTGGTTTTATCAAAGCTCAAAAAACGACACTCGTTGCGGCAGCAAAAGAATGAAAACGGCGCAAGGTTTAATATGGCGCACGCTCAGCCTTGCCTCCAACCCAGGGTCTTGCGAGCTCTCCGGCAGCTACTTTGCCTTGACAGCGCCGTGACGTTGAGGTCGGTTTTGCTCTTGAGGGCGGCGTAAAATTCCAGAGTTTGGGTGCGATACAAGCTTATATTTGCCAACGGCACAAAATTCTCATTCAGGAGTTAACCTGTTAAATTTGCGCTTCGGCCCATTTAGGCAAATCAAAACTGTCTCACGTTGACCACGTTATGATGCGTATGAACCTGAAGCTTCTCCGAACGATTTGATTCGATTTATTACACTACAGAACAGTGTAAGGGGTCGTTTATACTTCCGCCGCGGAGCGGCGCGGCGAAAAGTGAGGCTGCGCGGCGCGCCGCGTGAGAATCACGTCACTATTATGTAAATATAATCGAGCTGCGACGAACTGACGCGGCGACGTCGCAGAATTACGCTAAACACTGCCCGGAGTAGCTCTGAGATAGCACAAGGTCGATTGTAGTGAGTAATTTCTTCACCAAAAGAAACATATATAATCTTTTCTATCATAACACCGCACTCGAAACCAGATAGAGTCTTCTGAGAATTTTTTTCTATAGAAAAATTATTTTAAGAGCAGAAAAAAGAACTCACAACCCAGCATACTCTAAACAACTTCCAAGACCTCGGAGTAAATTTAGCGATCTATCAGAGGAGCCAAATTGAGAATGTATATGAAATATCAGCAAAAAAGCATGAGATGTTAAAGAGGATCGCACGCGGCCGCCGCGCCGTCTCCTCTCCCCGGGCGGCGCGGCAGCACGCAGGCGGCGGCCGCGTGCGGCGCCGTTGGAAGACTTCGAGCAGAAAACTCTAAACGCCTCGCGGCGCCGCTTGTTCGATACAGCTGTATTGCATCTCGCCGCGCCGCGCCGCGGTGGAAGTATAAACGACCCCTAAAAGACAAACAACAAAACGCAACACTTGAACGGCAAGTTAGGGAGACTAAATATAGTAGGATGATGATAAAACAAATGAATAAACTACGAAATGGACAACGATAGAAACTAAAGACTCATGGCCACCTTTGTTACTGGCTACGTATAGCACTCGTTTTGCTTCACTAAATGATAGACAGAATTTGCCGGCCTCTCTCCATCAACAATGTGTAGAATTCGTTTGGTTCGCAAAACGATATGGCGGCTTTGCCCCCGGCCTCCCCCATTATCATGTGTAGCATTCTTTTGGCTTATCTGAACGATCGGTTGACTCTGTCGAATAACCACTAACCATAGCATCTGTCGATGGCGCACTGGGGCCGCGTTCATCGACGAATTGGAGCTCAGCCAAAGTGGTCAGTCCATGACCACGACCAAGCCCCGCATCGGCGATGTTCAGGTCGACGGTGACGTCTGACCGCGGGATCCCCTGCGTGAGGCATCCCACACGCAGCTCCCCGTCCAGCCGCCCTAGTGGACTGACCACAATAGCGGACCTAAAGCCCCTTTCACAGTCTGCCGGACGACGCCGTCCGGCACGTTGAAAGTGAGCCGCAGTGCGAGGGAAACTGCGGTGAACAACCGTCAGTTCCGACTCTCCAGTACAAGATGTAAGGCGAAAACGACACGTTCTAACCCGTCATAACTTGATCCGGCGTCGTGTCGATGATTTCACCGCACTGAGACGTCGGTCGGCCGACAGCGCAGTGCGGGGTGCACTCACGCCGCAATCCTATCTTATAACATGCCGGACGGCTTCGTCCGGCAGACTGTGAAAGACACTTTACCCAACCAGGGGTCGCCTCGGGGTAAACCCGTGGCAACCTCCGCACATGCCGCTACATGCCAGCGGTGGCACGAATAATTAACAGGGACAAACTGGAACGGCCTGCAGTAAGCTGTAATCGCTGTGCACAAACACAAATAAGATAAAAAAACACTAGAAAAATAAGGGTGTACTGTTTCATCCTAATAACGTTAGATATCCAACGGTACCTGGGATCCTTCCAATCCTTATGGGCGCTTTCCGGATTTCCAAGTAGTTGGCGAATATAGGGCGGTTGAATACTAGCGTAGAGAACATGGCGCATCGTGCAGTAGTGCTGCCTTACTTTGGCCCTCCTTCGAAGGCTTAGGTGTGGTCTCGTACGTGACACCCAGCTGCGGTGCTGGGCCAGATTCCTCAACAGCAGCGAGCGGGTGCTGCTGAAGGCGACCAATTTCCTCGCTGCCAGACCTATGCGAAGAAAACGGGTATTGAACCCGTAAAAGTCTTGTCCTGGCGCTCGCCATAGCGGTGTGGCAATGAGAGCAGTAGGTGAGAAAAGGACTGTTCACACCAGGATAGACAGGAGCCCCAGGGCTGACGGCGCATTAGCTTCTGCACTCAAGCCAACGCTGGATGAGCATGACTCATGCCAGTGGAGGCGAGTGCGGTCGCTGCATGCGCCGCGCCGGTGGAGACTGCCAAGGAGGCAGAGGCGACGGGAGGCGTGTGTCGCAGCTGGCAATGCGCCGTGGCAACGAGCCAACGCAATGCGCCGGATGGAAGCCGGCCACAATCCATGCCGCCTGGGTACAGCGCGGGGCCCGGCACAACGTAGCCCCACACGAGGAACTAGTCGTAATCCGCGACATCATTCTACGTGTGTTTTACAATGATTCATCACTATGGAAGTTTGTAGGACGCGATACGCAACCGTGTCGTGGGTGCCACAAACATATCCGCCCAATGTCGTCTCTTTTTTCTCTTTTAATGCGATTTACCTGAAGCCTCACCATTTTCGCCAAAAAAGGGCTTTGATGCCTGGGCCCCGCACATATTGTACGCGTCGACTCCGAAGTCCCGCGCGCTCTCCGTGTCGTTTTGCACAATAAACCCAAAACCCTCTCACCTCCACAAAGTATTGTTCGGTTATCCTTCAGCCCCGCACACGCTGATTCCGGAGTCTCGCGCGTCGCGCGCTTTACGCGCCTTTTCAAGCGATAATTCTGATGCCCCGTCAACTATTATGAAGTTCTCCTTGATTGTCCCTGAGCCCCGCTCCTGCTTCACGCGATAATTCCTAAATCTCGCACAGTTCCCGTGTCCTCTTACGCTTTGAACCCAGAGTTCCGCCCACTTGCGCAAAGAACTGTTTGGTTGTCTCTGAGTACCGCACACATTGTACGCATTGATTTTACAGCTGCTATGGCCCCACCCGGATTCGTAACCAAGATGGTTTGGACCTAATTCGCGTCAGCCAGGGTATGATCCCACCACGATCCGTAACAACGAAACTTTAGCGGACACAAAATCCAATAGCCAGGGCTGTCCCACCACGATCGCAATACTTTCTGCGCTCCTCCTGAATCCCACTCCCTTTCCACGACCTTCTCGGTGTTCATAAAACATTAGCGTGCTCTGACCGAAAAGAGATTGAATAAAAAAAAATTAAAATTAAAAATTGAAAAAAATTGCGGGAAACTTAAAGAGCCGGACAGTCAGACGTCGGTCAAACATCGGTCAGACGAGCCAGACACTCGGTCAGACACACCATCACGCTGATTGTTATATGTAAGGACCAGGGAGGGCTACGCAGAAATAGTTTTTGAGAAATTCGGAAACGGTAGAAAAATTGTCAAAAAAAGCGCCGGAAACAGAAATACGGAAGCGAAAGAGACCATAAGGTATGGGTTGTCTCATTCACACGTTTCAGTGAACAACTAATAATTATTCAAGATAGATGAAATCACTATGAGGTATCCAACGATAGCTGATTCTCTGAGAATTTTCGCATGGCTATTGCATTTCTATGGAACTGAAATGCAGCCCCATCGCAAAATAGCATCCCTATGGCTTCGAAATGCAGCTCTTCCGCGGAAGTAGCATCGCTATGGCATAGCAAATCACGCGCTGCGCGAAATAGAATCGCTATGGTACTACAATCTTGAACTTGTCGAGAATTGAGTTTTTTCTGGTATCAGTATCATGTTCGGAGTAAAGAAACCGAAGGGTATAAAAAGGCGCTCCATCTCACCGAATGCTCACTCGGCATTTTGAGGCCGATTGTGGAAGGTGACTTGAAGTCACCTTCGAAGGATCACTTAGAAGCCGAAGAATAATTTTTGGCAGCTGAGGAGATGGTCTTCACAGCTAGGGGGGGGGGGTGGTCCCGCACACGGAGACCGTGGTGGGAACCGTCGGAATAACCCACATAAGCCATCGACATAACCCACATGTGACATCGAAATAGCCCACATGTGGCATCGCAATAGCCCACATGCGGCCTGCCAGAAAACCTGTCTCCCGGAAACAATTCCAGGCTGTAGCAGGTGTAGATGAATGTAAGCGGCCGTGTTGTGTGTTCAAGGCCGATAAGAAGTCAATCTTTAGATACTCACCGACGACATTTTAGATTTTATTCTAGACCTCCATTGCCTACCGGAGCTAATACCACGGGAATGAATCCGGGAAGTTAAAGAAATCTCTTTGGCGAGAGAAGAAAAATTCTGTTGTAATCCGTCTCTAACGCGCAGTGTCGCTGCCCGTGACCACCTCCACCTGTCTCCGCCTAGACTCCTTCATGGAAGACAGGCAGTTCGCACCTAAAAACATTTCTAGATTCCTGTGGAGGTAGGCAAACGAATACGAGGACTTTAGCGTGAAGCTTCACAAAAATCATATATTTTCGGACAAAAAGCTGTTTAAAAATATCCCAAAAAGCAGTTTAGTTAACGCCACGCCGAACTTGTGTCATTATTCTGGGAGGGGGGGGCAATTTCAGAACCCCGAAGTTTGTCGAAAATTTCAACCAGGCACGGACGGATATTGTGTTGAACACAAGTGCTCGAAAGTGATTTTCAGCGCCTCATAATGCCTTCAAACATCCTTGCCTAGACCCACTACCATTAACCGTGCAGCACTATGCCATTCCGTTTCCGTCCCCAAAAAGTCGGAACAGCCCAAAAAAACACCCAGCCGGATTCATCACTGCGCTAGGCCAGGGTTTGTCTCAATTTGGGTTGTGTTTAGCTCGCGCACACGCGCGCTGTTGCTGGCGCGGAACCTAATCCAAATCCACAAACTCACGGTTGATGCAATGATGAGTCTGGACTCGTAAATACGGAAGCAGAATCGGAACAGTTCCGCACAGCTGTGGTAAGGACCTACGGCGACGAGTGCGACCGACACGGCGTGAAGGGCGACGAGGGCGACACCAATGAGTTCTGACGCTGCGACAACCACGTGTAACTGCCAGCGAGCGGCAACCGACGCTACGGGGACAGGGGCTTTCTACACACCAAGGAAGGAGTTGTCCCGCCTTTTGCGGCACTTACTCCTTTCGACACCCTTTCGCTTGCATTGAGTAGCGTGACGATCGAATTGCGAAATAGGGAAAACTTTCCCTTCGGTGTGTAGAGAGCCCCTGTCCCGACGCGTCGACGATAACTTCAGAAAAAATTTTCCGCCGCGTCAAAGCTGACGCTGGGTAACCTGTCGCCGGTCGATGCGACTCTGCAGACCTCTTAACTGCGCTGAATGATCCAAAATCGCTTGTATTATTCGGCGGGGGCGACCGACGCGGCGTGAAGGTTTACGAGAGGCACCGCAGTTTTTGGCTTTGCGATGGCCCTGCCCTACTGCCAGCGGCCGTCGTACCAGTGGCCGCTGAGCCACTCCTCCAATCAGCGCATCGATGTCGAAAGGTGCGCAGACCGGCATCCTCCGGTGAAATCCGTCAGTCCGCGACCCCTGCTCTAACAATATTTGCATCGCTAGGGCATCGTAATAGCCCACCTGCGGCGGGGCCGGCCACATGTGGGTGATTTCGATGCCACACGTGGGCTATTTCGATGCCACATGTGGATTGCTCCGCTGCAACATGTGGGCTATTCCAATGGTTCTCACCATGATCTACGTGTGCGGGACCACCCCCTAGCCGTGTGGACCATCCCCTCAGCTGCCAAAAATTATTCTCCGGCTCCTGAGTGATCCTTCAAAGGTGACTTGCAGTCACCTCCCAAGATCGGCCTCGAAATGCCGAGTGAGAATCCGGTGAGACGGGGCGCCTTTTATACTCTTCGGTTTGTTTACTCTGAGCATGATACTGATACCAGAAAAGAACTCAATTCTCAACAAGTTCAAGATTGCAATGCCATATCGATGCCACAGCGATGCCATAGCGATGTTATTTCGCGCACCGCACAATTTGCAATGCCATAACGATGCTATTTCGAGAAAGAGCTGCACTTCGATGCCATAGCGATGCTACATCGCGCAAAAGCTGAATTTCAGTGCCATATCCATGCAATAGCTATGCAAAAATTCTCAGAATGAGCGGTTCCAAATTGGTCCGTAAGCGGCTCGAAAACCGTTCATGTCCTGTTTGGCCGTTTCATTGTTCGCCAAGGGAACCCCGGGGACACTCTGGGCACTTATGCAGGAGTGATTAAGAAATGGTATATCACAATCGAGCTGTGGTAGGTGGTTTGATCTCAGTTGAAAACCATTAGAGTTTTCCATTGTAGCTTTTTGTCACAATATTTCTTCGGAGCAGAATCGACTGTTTATTACTCACTCATGCATTAGTACAATACTTCGTTTCAATCGAGTCCGCCGATGAAAGAGGCAAAATCATCTCCTTTTCTTTCTGACTACTCACGCATTCGGAAGGTGGCACTTCAGCCCCGTACAAATTGCACTCCATGGCCTACATCGAGTGCAACACCTAGTTGTCAGCAGCATGTTCTGCCAGCGCACACTGGATTTCGATTCCTTCTCAGCGGCACCTCGTGCTGCAGGTTACAGCACCTATTGCTACCGACGAGGGGTAGAACGTGATGTCGGGCCCGAAGTGCGAACCCTCTTTATCAGCAGCATGTACCGCAAGCAACATTACGTTATGCAAAAGAAGAGAGGCTTCAGACCACCACTTTCTCTAAGGAAGCCAGGTATTGCACTTGTAATGGCCCTCAGAAAGCACGATAAAGGCAATGTTCACGATAAAAACTATGTAAAGAAATTTCTGGAGAAATTGATTATGCCTGTTTGTGTGTCTCTCCGACGTCATGTTCGATGAATTGTCCGTAGGAAGACTGCGGATAACGCATCGAACCAGACGCCGGTTAAATTAAATGGTTTTGCGATTCAAAATTCTTAGGTAAGTGGCTTTGTTTTCTGTTTCCTGTACCAAGTATTGTTTCAAAATAAGAGAGCACAATGTGCATGCTGGGATGTTAGAACCTTTCGCGATGAAGAATACTCGAAAATGCGGTGTCTGTTTCTACGGTAATACGAAATCAGGGCAACTGTTATATGACGTCGGCGGGGTGGCCCAATGAGTTGACTGGCCCACGAAATTCTCACCTATTTCCCGACCGTTTTTCTTCGCACTTCCGTTCTTAACCTTCTCAGAAGGATCTAAAGCCCACGTCGTAGCCAAAAAACGGGCAACGTTTTCTTCGTGAACACTGCCTTTAACCACGCCACGGTGTGCAGCCTAAGCATCTACCATGCCGCGGGTAACAACAAGAAAGCTTTCATGGCATTGCGGAAGCAGGACAATCGTTTCAGCATCCAAAGTTGATGCCCGCAAATTTCTTTGAGATTTTATTCTTAAATCGGCTTTAAACGGCCAACTAATCTCTCAACAAGAGTGGGTACCGTATATGTATGTATAGCCGCAGCTGTCGTATAACACGAATCATACCACAAAAAAATCATCGGGGGACTGCTCGAGCAGACTCATTTGCAGCAGAAAAAACCCTGCAGAATCAGCACGTCTTTCTTTGACGCTGCAAAACTGTTTGTACTCGGGTTCGTTTGCAACTCTAGAGCGTAATCACATGCGATAAGATTAGGATCACATGATATCGAAGTGCACTTGCAAGCCTTCCGCTTCCGTTTCCGAATTACCGTCCCCTGCCAGTTCTCCTCCGTTTACTTTCAGAAATATTGAAAAAGATCTCTGCGCAGCCCTGGTATACACTTTCTCTATGCTCCCATTATGCACTTAGATGAACAAACTCAACCTAAATGCTTGTTCTATTTTGCAACTGTCCTCAGAGCAGTTTCAGGATATGCATCTTGTATTTTTGCACCGCCATAGTGGAAAATCTGAGCAACAGAGCTTTTTTCAGCATCTGCAGGATCGACTGATACTTCCAAACCCTCAGTGCTGAGGCAAATAAAGTTGATGGCACAGGAACAAGATCCCAATAACAAATGGATTCTAGCGTCAAATGGGAAAAATTCAATTTGTAGTGTATGTGTGAGATCGAAGACATTTGAAAGTGGTACTTGTTGTTACAAGAGAAAACTCATGGTGAAAAATCAGGAGACGCGATAAGAATGTTTTTGCAATTGTTAAAGGCAGTGTCCGCGATGAACTTCGTCTAAAGTTTCCCGCCGGAAATCGAAAGGCCAGAGTCTCATTGAAGCAGTAGTGGTGAAAAAACGGACAAAAACGAGCCCGAAAGAGCTTCAATCGGCTCCGAGATCCGCTCGCGCTACCCCTTTCCGCTCGCGGTCGAGTTTTCCGAGGAAGAGTTTGGTCCCTCTCATCATTGGCAGTTGAGCGCGAGCGCGGCTGAGTTTCAGCATTGGGGCGCATCTGCACACGCTGTCTACCCCAGGCCGCGCAACTGATCCACCGTTGAAATGTGGCTTTCAAGAAGAAGAGCTAATTTTGGATGTTTCGCAGCGTTTTTCATGATTCTTTCTTTTCGGATGAAACATTCAGACTCTAAACTTTTGTTCTCTGGTAAAAACTCGAAAACGATTTTCATCGTGAACAATACCTTTAAGCTCCTAGAGCATGAAGCACTTCTCTTAAAGGCAGTTTTCATGATAACCTTCGATTTTGAGATTATCCTCTATATTGATTAAGTGGCCCCCGAGTAGAACCAAAATGAGGTAGAAGGTGAGAAAAACGCACCAGAAGTACACGAAATCCTGAAGTATCACCCCACCTCTTAAGTATCACAGGAAGTATTTGTTGTGACCGTGAAATCTTCTGTGGACCCGTTCTTTGCAATTCTCTACTTTCTATTGCTCCATTCTTTCCTTAGGGCCCTAAGGAAAGAAATCTTGAAAGCTGCAATCCCGCTTTGCATGAAATATTCTTCTGTTTTCGATTGACCCAATTTAGCCCCGGTGACAACCACAATGAACCCGTTCATCCAACCTGACAACTAGTCCATGTTATAAAATAACATCACTGAAATACGACGTTTTAATGCGTTTCTCGCCGTTCCTTCGTGATTTTTGGTAACACCTGTAGGCCAACGCATTGTTTTATGTGAAAAACTCGGGAACGAAAATTATCGTGAACACTGCCTTTAAGCAGCCTCCAGAACATTCGCAAAGAAAGGTTCACCTTTAGGCGCCACTTTTGAATGTGCGTTCAAAAATGAAGTCCCATTACCTGTCATTGTATTTTATAGGGTGATAGTGGCGGACCGCTTTTCCAGTGGAATAGTAAAGGGAAAGCCTTTGTCGTTGGTATCGCAAAAGGTTCCACCGTGAAGTGTGATCCAACAGCTGAAGGTGATATTTTTCTTTATTTATGAAGATAAGCACAGAACCAATATTATTTCGTGCAACGTCCATATGTCGTAATAACTTCTGATGTTTCGGTCACGCAGTAGAAATGGCCAGACAAAACCACGGGCTCCGTGATCTATCGCCTATGCAAGCACAGTATGTAAGAGAGAAACCCACTAGCAACAAGAATCATGCGAAGGATTTGGGAAGAAACAAAAGATAGAGAATCTCCCAGCTGAGAGAAGGCTGCGATATGGCAATTCGATATATTCTTATTCAAGTTAGACATCGGCAGGAAGATGTAGAAGTCTGCTTGAAGAAAATATTCGCTGATGTATTTGTATATTCTTTCGAAGGGTGGCCATTCGATAAGCTCCACACTTGAGGATGACGGAAGAGTTCACTAACGCACAGATCTGTAGTAGCAATTTCGAATAACGACGAAAAAAAATTGTTGTTTTACCAAAAGGGGTATTTGAAAAAATAGATTTGGGCCCTCGGTGTTTTTCAGTCAGAAAGCTCTACGTGGACGCTGTTTGAGACAGGTGTCAGAACTGCATTCGACGAATGCTATCCTGATGCTCTGCAAAAAAACTGTTTATTCAGAACATCTTTTGACGGACAACTCCATTGAATTTTGGTCGGCTGAGTTGAGTGGGTAAACGTTTTTGACCTGAAAAAAGGGAGAATTGTTTTTTCTGCAAAACATAGGGTATGCTTTGCTAGATACACACACTTGTAAGCAGACGATATCATTCCTAAAGTATAATTGAGCCAAATAGAAGCTATGCATTCACATACACACAAAATAACGCTCTTTTTCAAGACAAAAAATCCTAGGTCTTACGCGTTTCTTTGGCACGCGTCAAAAAATTCTATCAAGCGACGCTAGCGTGCACTGGCCGCCCTTAAATGCAAGAATGGTTCTGTTACCCAACCAACCATATACAATTAGCTCTGAAAAAGACCGTACAAAAAGCAGCAATAATTTGACGTTCACGCTGACTACCAGCTTTCCACAGCGCCTACTGACGTGGAATGACTTCAAGTCTATACGCACGCGCCTGTGCGTTAGTGAATCTCCATCGGATCAAAATTTATAGCCAACCTGTACTTCTCAGAATGATACAGATAACGTTTTCAGATATAAGAAGTATATTCGTGGATGTAATGGAAAATGTGGACTGGATCTGCTATAGAACCGGTATGTCACTGTACTATAATGAGATGCCCAGGAGAGCTAACTGCTGAGTGTAGTGTGGCATTGAGGAAGCATAGGATTGACCTATACAGCGTAGTTCTAGAAACCATACGACGATGATCTGCCTAATCAGAAGGCGCCTGGAAAAGATAACTGCCTTAAAATACTTCACTCAGCATGCTGAGAGGTTTGATATCCTCGAAGGTATCTTCAAACATGAATTCTGTGATTCCAATGATATGTATAGCTTAGTAGTCTCCTCCTTTATATCACGTGCCAAGTGTGTTCTCAACTAAACTTCTCATCTAAACTAAGTACGCATGATATAAGAAGAATAAAAATGAAATAAATACAGTTCTGAGACCATTTGTCCGCCATGTTCCCGCCCTCAAAATTTAGGCATAATTAGAGAGCCATAATTTTGTTGCAGTTACCTCGAACGATTATAGAGATATCATTATGATCAGTGTGGAATTTTCTGCGAGACAAGCATGCAGTCTCAGGTTTTTTTCTCGGTGTTGGGTGCTTTACCCGACCCCCTCACTTATAATCTTGGCACAAAAACTCGCAGAGGCATCACAAACTCACACAAAATAGTCGAAAAAAAAACGAACCGTACCATGGGTTCCCGGCTAAACATACACGCAGACACGATAATGCATTGCGACAATTTTGATAAATTATTGAGTCCATCCAGGTTTTTCGTTGGATGAAAATAAGTTTTTCAGAATGCTGAGAAGTGTGCCGCTCGTTGTAAGCTGAGTCTCTAATATGAAATTCCAGGTGTCTGCCCGATTGTTAAGAAGGAAATCGAATGTTATGACCAGCGAGAGGGAAAATAGCCGTTCTGGTTCCGTTCATTTTTTCCTTTTGTACGGGCTATAGTGTAGTTCGGAAATGAAGCTTTAAATTCTCTGTTATCGCATGGAAACATAATTAGTGTAACTCGACTTCAAACGTTGGTCCCAAAAAGTTACAACCTTTCTTCCTCATTTCGAGCCGTTCAAAGGTTTATCGGGCTTTCCATGCTCCCGGACTCATATGAGCGGGATTGGCTTTATGTGCTCAGGTAGCCGAGCACGGCTGATTTATCCATAGAATCGTTTCATTCTTTGTTCTCCTTGTACAGCACATCTTTGCTTTCGCAGTTACTGTCTCGATTGTCATATCTGCATGTAGAACAATAATCATAGCTATGAATTGGCCTCAATACTGTTTTTTTTTGGTAAAACGCACTTAGGACGCTGGTAGCATAAACGACAACAACACAGCACAACAATGCCGACAACATTACATAACCGATGTTGTACTAGTGAACATCCTAACGACAGCATCAACAGATACCAGTATACCTTGCCCCTATGGAAGGCTCGGTGATTACTGTCGGCGATTGCTGCTAATATGATAGCATTTTCTTCCAAATGGCTCACACTGTGTTTTTTTTTCGTCATATGTACTTATTGGTCGGTAATTCCTAGTGTCATTTACTGGAGGTTTTTCGGATATTGGAGTGAGACACGCATGCTTTCATCTTTACGGTACTTCTCCTTTTATGTAGCTCAGGTTGAAAATGTGTTCAAGAAGAAACGCTACGTAGTCAATGATTTTTTTATGAATTTTCGAGGAACGATATCAGGATAGGTAGAAAAGGATTGAGGCCACTTGAAAATAATGTCAGAAATGTTTTCTTTGTGAAACTATAGCGATTCTACCGTTTGTAGAAAGTTTGGAAAGCTGTTATCGAAAGTTAAAGTTGGATCTCTACTCATCTACTCTGCTACATTACATGTGTTTTTTGAACCACAGATGCCAACAAATCAGCTTTTTCGCTACTTGAACAAACTTGTTGCCCGGTTTCTCTAACCAGATTTGGGATTGTATGTTTGTGACTGCTACAAGAATTTATATAGCAAACACAACACATGTAGCAGAAGACTTGATAATTTGAAAAAAAAGGAAAAGAAGAAAGAAAAATTCATTGCTATTAACATAATAATTGTCAGTTGTACATTATTTTCAGTCAAAAGTGGCCCTTTTTTCACCTCGGATACTCCTTGAAGGACGGATTCATGTAAAATTTCTTGCTGATTCCAGACAAATTATTGGCCATTGGAAAAAAAAACACGTCAATTCGGTTACTTACTGTGACAAAATATCTGAATAGTTCTGAAAAAAGTGAATTCCATAGTCGATTGCTTGGACGAATGCAACATCTTCTTCTTCTTTTCTTCAGCGTTTTCCTCGCTCCAATGCGGGGTCCGCTTTTCTTGTGCGCTGGCGCCATTTTTCCCTGTCATGCGCCTGATCAGGGTGCAAGCCGGCTATTCTCAAATTGGTGTGCAGCGCATCAAGCCACCGCTGCCTTGGCCGTCCTTCGGGTATCTTTGCAGGCACGTCAATCTTGAGCTTAGTCTTGCTTACGGTATCACTTCCAGTTAGAAGAACGTGCGTATATCATCGCAATAGAGATTCACGCAGTTTTTCGGCAATTGGAGCAACACCGAAACGCTTCCTGATGTCGTCGTTCGTAACGTGGTCAAAGCGGGTGAGACCCGCTGTCCAACGTAGCATTTTCGTTTCCATTACACCGAGCCTTCGCTCTGCTTCCTTGGTAGCAGGCCAGCACTCTGCTGCATAGAGCGCAACAGGCCGGACCAAAAAGTTCGGTAAATTTCCGACTTTATATCATCGGACATCTTCCTATCGGATAATACTACAGTCGCTGACCGCCATTTCCACCATGCAGCACTGACCCGAGTGTTGACTTCACTATCTAGACTGCAGTCAAATGTAATCGTCGAGTCAAGGTACATGAAGATGTCATCGCGAAGCAGCTCAATACCATGAATCTTAATGGAGTCACGCTCACTTCTATCCGTCGTCGGATACTCAGCTTTCTTGAGGCGGAGGCGATAGCTTTCTTGAGGCGGAGGCGATCTTGCACCTGTTGCACGAAAGTCTATTCATCTTCTGCTGCGAACATCACACCATCCGCATACAAAAGCGTCCAGAGTGCTGGTTTCTGCAGGTCTCTTGTGACAGTAGCCATTACGATGACAAATAAAAGGGGAGACAAATTAAAGCACATCCTCGGTGCAGTTAAACGGAGATAGGAAAGTTTGCCAAAGCTCCAGCAGCAGCTTGGACCCGACTTCTCGGATCAGTGTAGAGAACCTTGACCCAGTCTATGAGCCCCTCTGAGACATCGTGGAGGAACGGTATACAGCTTTGGAGATTCAAACGGCTCATTCTTGTTTGAACACGATGACAAATCTTAACACTGCGATAAGCATCACAGCGTAGCTTGGTGGTTATCAACACGTGATCACGTTGTGACGTGCTTATCACGTGCACAGCCGGTATAAAAAGCGCCTCTTTTCACTCGAGTCCTCATTCGGCATTGTGATGCCGGCCCTGGGAGGTGTCTTCGAGTCACTCTCCGTAGGCCAGCATATTTTTGACAGCTGGGGGATAGAAGTATCTTCTCGGTTGGGGGGGGCGGTTTTCGCCTTGATCCGTGGGGAGGGTGGTGCCTCACCGCAGATCGCGGCTGAGATTACGTCCTTGTCGTGGACCCAGGCGGGGACCTTCTCCGCCTTGGGACCGCGACAACCCGGGGCGACATGCTTGTGGTGAGTATTAAAATGAATAAGTGAAGTCAATGACGTCATCGTTGGGCTGCTCGTTGGGGTATCCCGCTAGGCATTTAGGTAGTGTACCAACCGTGATTGTGACGTCACCACGAGCGTCGGGATGCTGTACTCCCGCTGCCCTTTATCGTATGATTCCGCGTAGGTCTGTGTTTTTTTCTCCTATTGGGAGTCTTACGCGGAGTCAGGGTCAAACGGAGCGTTGCGTATTTTTCGAAATCGGAACGGCCAACCGTCACATTTTTTTCAAAATCCAAAATTTTTTCGATCCCCCCTTCCAGGGGCCGGGCCGTTTATAGTTGATCATTAAAGTGTCAGACGCCGAAAATCCGTTCAATAGTCGAGCCCATGCATCTAAAACCGAATGCAACGATCCTTCCCTTAGGAACCAAAAGTAATCGAGAATTTATGGGATATCCACGAATTTCTCATTTTCGGACCGAAATTTTTGCGATCTCCGTAACGTTCATTTTCTAACCCGAATTTTTGCGACCCCCGTTGTGAAATATCGCAACCCCACTTGACCCTGCGCGGAATGTCCCCCGATTTCCCTGAGAAGCGCTACTCACTTCCTAAGACTGATCACGCTTCAAACAAAGCGCTTCTCACTTTTGCTACTCATTCGTGCAGTACTTTTCCTGTTGAGAGCTATGCACTTCTCACACAGCGCTTCCCCCGCCCCCACACAACGATGCGCCTTCTCAATCTCAGTGACGCGGCGCACGCTTCGGAAGTTATGCTAATCACCTTCAAAGACTGCGCATGCTCTGAAAGGAACGCTACTTCCCAAAAAGCGCACACGCACTTGATGGAGCATTGCTTATTTTCCACGACGCTGCACTCGCTGCTCGTTGATCGCTTTCCACTTCCTATAGCTCGGTGAATGCTTTCTGTGAAACGCTACCGTCATGACACGGCACACAATATCATGAGACACTACACTCTTGATGACGCGACGAATTTCGATTTTGGCGACGCGAAAATGAGTGAAATTTTGCCGATTTCTTTCAACGAAAATACCATGATTGGTATACCTTTCGATCATACAAATTCAACCTGATTCAACTTCAACACGATCAGAATTATTGCTGCTTGGGCGCTATTCATACTCCTCAACGCCAGCGCGTTATGCGCAGGCTTGGCGTTAGAGTATGAATGGCGTGACGACACGCCCACGCGGCATTCATCTAACGCCCGCTCCGCAGTAGTTTGTTAATACGCAACCAATTTTTTTTTGCGTTTCATAATATTTCATTCCAGTTTTATCCTTTGTACCATAATGATGGACTCGTGCACTGAAATCGCGTGTTTGGGAAAGTTAATATCCACTTTTCCGCTCCGCCATGGCGTCCCCAGTGGCGTTTTCATAGTCTCCGGAAGCGCGTGACGCGCGCTGGCGCTGACGAGTATGAATTGCACTTTACAACGACTCGTCGGAACATTGTTATCTACTGTTGCTGCAAAGCTCGTCCAGACACTGAGCTGACCAAACTTGCTAATGATTTCGTGTTTGAACAAGAATGAGCCATTTGAATCCCCAAAGCTCTGTACCGAACGTCAGACTTCGTGCCTCCGTAATGCAAACCAGATTACTGCATTCGGAACTCGATCCAACGCCTTCTCTTAATCGAGAATAGCAAGATGGGGTGGCTTCTGTTTCTCGCGGTGTTTCTCAACCAGTAGTCGTGCGGCGTGGATGGCGTCCGTCGTGCCACAGTTGGTAACAAAGCCACACTGATTGTTTGTGATCTTGACGATTTTACGGGGTTAACTATCGATAATGCGCTCAAATATTTTCATGGTGTGAGACAGTAAAAGTATTGGACGGCAGTTTGCCCGATCCGCTGGGTTGCCTTTCTCATTCCGAATCGGAATGGTCGTGTGTCGCTGTCAGTCTTTGGGAGCTTTTTACTCCGCAAAATCCCGGTTGAAGAACTGTGCAAGCCAATTAGTGGGATCCCAGAAACGTGATTCCCATGACTCTGCTGCCAGATCGTCTGGCCCTGTCACCTTTCCCGGCCTCATACATCCCAACGAAATCTTCCCTTCTTCGGTGGTGATAGGCCGGACAGGATCGCTTTTGGGTGGGTGTTCAAGGAATAAGAGGATGGGGGAATTCTTCCGTGCAGGATTTCTCGAAATTGTCGAGCCTCCTCCGCATCACCTTACCACGGTTCATGAGCAGCTGACCACGATCGTCATTAACATCGTGGAACTTCTCGATGTTTCGGTACCACGCTGACGGGACTTCGCAAGTCGGTATACAAGACGTTCACCGTCACGCGTATCCAGCTTCTCATACAGCTCTCCGCTACGTTTGTTGCAAGCAGTACGAGTCCCTCTGAGAAAATTCGCATCGGTATAGCATCGTAATAAGCCACATGTGGCCTGGCCGGCCACATGTGGGCTATTAGGATGCCACATGTGAGTTATTTCAATGTCACATGTGGGTTATGTCGATGCCTTATGTGGGTTATTCCGACGGTTCCCACCACGGTCTCCGTGTGCTGGACCACCCCCTTCCCCCCATCCTAGCCGTGGGGACCATCCCCTGAGCTGCCAAAAATTATTCTTCGACTCCCAAGTTATCCTCGAAGGTGACTTGAAGTCACCTTCCAGGATCGGCCTCGAAATGCCGATTGAGCAATCGGTGAGATGGAGCGCCTTTTCTACCCTTCGGTTTGTTTACTCTGAGCATGATTGTGATACCAGAAAAAAAACTCAATTCTCAACAAGTTCAAGATTGCAGTACCATAGCGATGCCAAAGCAATGCTATAGCGATTTTGTTTCGCGCACCGCATGATTTGCTATGCCATAGCGATGCTAATTTGCGAAGGAGCTGCATTTTAGTGCCATAGTGATGCTATATTGCGCAAAAGCTGCATTTCAGTGCAATAGCTATGCAATAGCCATGCGAAAATTCTCAGAGCCTTAGCTCAACTTAAGGAAGCCGTTATCGCCGAGTGGGTAGCAATTGAAGGTGGCGTCCTCAAGAACTTAGTGAACAGTATACCAAACAGATTATTCGACGTTACCCCGCGCCAGGGTAACTACGTTGACTACTAAGTTCTGTTATGTTATTAATTGTTGTTAAAATAAGCGGTTTAGTACACAGCTTGTAAAATTGAAGTTTTGATTGTATCCTCTGCTATGTCATATAGTTTTGAATCGGTCGATTTCGCCACTTTGCGGTGCCAGTCTTCCGAAATTCGACGTATACTTATGAAAATTTTTAACCAGGGATTTTGTACTGTGCTGCGTCGATTGGCATTTGCATTTTTTTCTCAGTTCAAGCGAAATCCAGAACTGCGAAAATCGGTGTTTGTCATAGTTTTGCCGTGCAGTGTAATATGAAATCGTAACAATCTGTATTAATAGACGATTTGTTACCATATGATGTAATTTTATTATCGTGATAAGGATAGGCTTGATCAAGGCAGTGCGCACGACAAGCTCGAGAGCGTCGTACGGCAGTGAATCGCCAGGTATCGCTGGCCGAACAGTATCTGGAACTCGCTGAAGATCACTCTCGTAGGTTCCGTCTATCTTCCCATTTGCAGGGTCATGTCAGCATATACGGCGGGTACGCCCACTCAATCATGATTGGTCGACGATATGAATCGCAAACAGCATACCAGGCAGTAACTCTGGAATTCGCTGAGTACCACTCTCGCATCAAGACAGGACCACCGGCCGGGCTATGGGAGTGGTATTGAAAAAAGGGGCGGAGTTCTCGCAGTATATCCGGCCCTGGGTGCCCTATATGCTGCCGAAATGGATTCGTGGCTAGCGGCAATGTAGCAGCATATTTCCTAGAGTCTCATCTCCTCCTTTGCGGAATATCCTGCTTTGAGCGCAGCATGTGTTGCGGCAATGGATTTTCGGCTATCAGGCGCACGACAGCATATGCTGCGGATTCTTGCGGCATATGCTGCTGCAATGGATTCTTGGCTTTCAGGCGCAAGACAGCATATACTGCGGACCCTCGCAGCATATGCTGCTGCAATGAACAATGAATTCATGGCATTCGGGGGGTGGATGCATCATCGCTACGGACAGGGCAGAGCAGTCGGCGTCTATGAAAATCTCTGTAGATCATAAAATCAATCGTGCCCCTGCAGTGTGCTTCGCTTCCCCAGCCGCCCCAGCTAGGATATTGGGCGGCTGGGAAAGCGAAGGACACTGCAGAGTATACTTAGTATCCGAATCACTCATTTTCGATATCCGACCGATATCCGAGATTCGGATACCGATATCCGGAAAAATTTTTAAAACACGCATTATCTGGACCGAACCATTATCCGATGGGTCAAAAATTCGGATAAAATCGGATAAAAACGGATAAAACGGATAAAAATCGATAAAAAACGGATAAAACGGATAAAATTTGGTGTAAAATCGGATAAAATCGGATAAAACGGATAAAATCGGTTCATTTTAGGTTAAATGTAGAAAGTGTGTGTGTGTGTGTGTGTGTGTGTGTGTGTATGTGTGTATGTGTGTATGTGTGTATGTGTGTATGTGTGTATGTGTATGTGTATGTGTGTATGTGTGTGTGTATGTGTATGTGTGTATGTGTGTATGTGTATGTGTGTATGTGTGTATGTGTGTATGTGTGTGTATGTGTGTATGTGTGTATGTGTGTACGTGTGTATGTGTGTATGTGTGTACATGTGTATGTGTGTATGTGTGTATGTGTGTACGTGTGTACGTGTGTACGAGTGTGTGTATGTGTGTATGTGTGTAGGTGTGTATGTGTGTATGTGTGTGTGTTTGTGTGCTGCCTGAGGTTTGTTCCGATAATATCCGAAATTTATCCGAAATTATCCGACGGATATCCGTATCCGAATCATTGGAAAAATGGCATTATCTGAATCGATCCAATATCCGAAAATTTGAAAAAACGCATTATCCGAATCGATCCATTATCCGAGGAATTACCTTCGGATAACAAGTATACTGCAGAGGCACGATTGATTTTGCGATCTATAGAGATCTTCAAAGGCGCCGACTGTCCAGCCCCTGCCCCAATCAGGAGCGTTGATTCATCCGGTCACTGGCGCACGGCAGCACTTGCAGCGGATGCTCTCAGCAAAATCTGTACCCCTTAAGCTCTTGTCACACGTAGTTGGCGTCGTGCTACAGCTATGAAACAAGAACGAACGCTCAAGTAAGCTTCTGTAAGGTTGAATAAATCATTACTGACAGAAAAAATATTGCACTGTAACTCATGCACTGGCTTGGGCCTGGCTGTGCGAAAACATTAACAGAAAAAAAAAACATAGTAACAAAGAGATCACAAGAGATATTATTTCCAGTCATAGAGAGCAGGGGAAAACACAGGGGAAACAAAGACGAAAAGTGGATATTTGCCATCAACAGAAAACAAGTCTTCGAAACACCCGTGCTCCTGTGGCCCATTATGCCATCGCTTGAGTTTCGGATGGCTGAGTTTCCCAAGACGGCCTTGTTCTGAAATCGACACGGAGGCCATTTTCAGGCTAAGTTTCTTCCAAAAAAGTGTAAATGTAAACCCACCGGGCAGGAACAAGCTCGTCGTCTCGCAGAACATACTGCCGGAAATCCGCCCTGAGATCGAGATTTTCAGGGCAACATGCGCGATAAATTGTTCACTACCCCGTGTCTCAGAGCTCATTATAGTACACCATAAGGATATTTAGACATGATTACACCCTAAGGATATTTTGACATGATAAGTCCGTCAAGCATTGCTTCTACCAGCTGAAAATGAGACAGAACTGCTATACTTAGTTTACGTACAGTAGATTACGGTGAAGTAAAAGTTTCAGATTTGATTACGCATTTCTATTCTGCACCCGAAATTACCCCCACATAAATTTTATACGAATCCTATGTCCATTTGTCGATTTTCGACTTATTAAGGTAGGTTTGCCCCTAAATAGCACGGTGCTTTCAGTAACCTATGATAAACCACAGAATTTCGACAAACGGGCTCCAGATTCGTGTTCAGCACCCTTTATTATCCCTACTAACAAGTTTTGAGCAAAGTCCGGAATTCAACAAAAAAAAAACCCTAAAATTCCATGCCCTTACCTTGCAGCGAGTCCTTGAAAAACCCCCATAGCTGCTTCCAGATTGAGTCTAGGCAGCTGCGGTGAGCATATTCGGACTTTATGTTCAAAAATGATTCTAGAAAAATACATTCCGTTTGGAATGGTCAGTTTGACCAAACTAGAGCTCCCTTGTAAGACAGCACACCTACGGAGACCAATCAAAGAAGTCAAGAATTGCGAAAGCACTCATCGAGAACATAACAAGAAAGAGAGCAAGTGAAACAAGTGAGAGTTCAGTGGAAACTAATGCAAAAAATAGAAGCGGAATGAAATTACAAACTGAATGCCGCAGCCGCCGCAAACCAGCTACGCACCGCGGTTAGCGATGGAGCGCCAACTGACTAAACCCACTCTAGTATTCTTTTATTTTCACAAATCTGATGGTGGAGTAGCCAGGAATAAGCAGACTAAAACTTACCATCACAAGAAGACGAAGAACGGAATGGACGGTAATGATAGGCGCCAAATTTGAATTCCAAAGCTCCTTGAACCTCGCCGCCGTGTTCGTGCGTGCGTTTGCACTTCAGGACCTTCGCAGGATATGCTGCTGTGTGCGCGGAATATGCTGGCATCTAGAGCACCTACGCAGCATATACTGCTTGGTATACTGTATGCGCTACATATCCTCGACCAATCATGGCTGAGTGGGCGTATCCGCAGTATATGCTGCCATGACCCTGCAAATTGGAAAAAAGGCGGAACCTACGAGAGCGGTATTCAGCGAGTTCCAGAGAAGTGCTGCGTAGGTGCTGTAGATGCCAGCATATCCCGCGGACACACAAGCATATCTTCCGAAGTTCCTGAGGCACGAACGCACACACAAACACGGCGGCGATATTCGAGAAGCGTTTGAATTCAACTTAAAGGCACAGTACACCCTCAGATATGAATTTTGAGATTTTTATGTAATTAACTAGCAGATCCTTCCTGTATAACACGTGCCAAATGCGAGATCTCGATTTCTCTAAATAAGCGAGATATAAGCGACCACCGCAGGCCCGTCCCCCTTCGCTCACCACCACAGGCCCGAACCTCTAACAGATTTTCGAACTCGATAGCAGCTCGATGGATGGATGAATTCCAACAAGTCGTCGTTCTTCAGCCCACTGCCGGACTGTCTCCTTATCCTGGCTTTCCCTCACCCAACGATTGCGAATGAAGAGAAATACAGGCCTGAGACAACTCGTCCACCAAATTTTCACCCTCAAAATCTAGGCTTCTTTGAAGAGCCATAACTCTGTTCAAAAGGGGTCTTGGACGATTTTAGAGGTACCGCTGTGATCAGCGTGTGACTCTCTCCAAGATGAGCATGGAATCTAAAAATTAATTTTTTGTGTGTCCTGTGACTTTAAGCGCCAAAATGCGGCTACGCGCGTTCCTACCCAAGTTTACTATTCATTCCGTCCTTCATCTTCTTGTGAAGGTAAGTTTCAGCTCGTTTGGTATTAACTTTTCGGCTACTAGAGCGATTCGGGGTGTTATCGCAGCAGCGGGGAAGGCTTCTATAGCATCCGATTTGGGCATATTTCTTTTTTTTAAATTTGTAATAGAAAATGAGGCTCTTCTTTTTCCTGGCTACTCCTCCCTCAGATTTGGCAATGAAAGAATACTAGAGTGGGTTTATCGGGTTGGCGCGCTCCATCGCTAACCGCGGCGCATAGTTGGTTTGCGGCGGCTACGCAATTCATTTTGAAATCTCATCCTGCTCCAAATTTTTGCAGTTGTTTTCGCTGAACCTTGTGGTACTTGTTTCACTCTCGCTTCCTGTTATGTCCTAGATGGTTGCTTTCGCTAATCTGAATCCTTTAATTGATGCTCGTAGGGATGCTACCTTGCAAGGAAGCTCCGTTTGGTCAAAGTGGCTATTCCTCATGAAAGGTGTTTTTTTTTTCAGAATCATTTGTGAACGTAAAGTTCGAATATGCTCATCGCAGCTGCGTAGACTCACACTGAATGGAGTTAGAGGCGTTTTTCTAAGCCTCGCGGCAAGGTAAGGGTAGCCGCCATGGAATTTTTAGGGTGTTCAAAAAAATCCAGTTTTGGCTCAAAACTTGTTTGTTGGGGTAGTACAGGGTGCTGAACACGAATCTGTAGCACGGGGGGGGGCGGATATTCCTCACCCGTGCGTGCTGGCCCGC
The DNA here is from genome assembly GCA_029168955.1 of Aplectana chamaeleonis. Lineage (NCBI taxonomy): Eukaryota > Metazoa > Nematoda > Chromadorea > Rhabditida > Cosmocercidae > Aplectana > Aplectana chamaeleonis. Next base: position 155,402 of record JAPDOI010000150.1, read on the forward strand.
GGTCGAGGAGCGTCGCGCGCGACGAGGTTAGCGACAACGCGACATCCTCGCTTCTAAGTGAAACCAAATAAAGTGACATATCCTGGGGCATAATTTTTTCCTGTGTTCATTTCATGTCACAAACCAGAGCCGTAGATTTATAGTGCTCGCCACGCGCGCGACACCCACCGGAACGCGGAACGGGTTAACAATGTCATTAAGCCCTGTAGTCCGTTTGTCAAAATTCCGTGGTTTACTGCAGGCAACAGTAAGTACCGTGCTATTTAGGGGGCAAAAACTACCTTATTGAGTCAAAAATCGACAAATGTACATCGGATTCGTATTCAGCACCCCAAATAACCCAACATAGAAATTTTAAATCAAATCTGGGACTTTGACTAAACTATCGTGTGCCCTTCGTAATCTATCGTGAACAGTCAAAATTCGATAAACTGATATCAGCTTCGTGCTGTGCACTCAAAATAAACTGCAGAGAAGCGATTTGAACCACATCTGTCGTTACACTCCGGAAATCGTCAGAAGTCGATTTCGCCATAAGATTTTGTCATGCTTTGTAACGGACTTATCATTTTGAAATATCCTTAGGCTGGGATCATACTTCCCACAACCGGCGACGCGACACAATGTTTACCATCTATATCGACCATCTATATGTATGTTTCCGACCCGATAAACCTGATATGCGCTGTTGCCGTCGCTGGTCGCGGGAAGTATGATCCCGGTCTATTGGTGTAATTGGCTCTGAGACTTGGGGTAGCGGATGATTTTTTGAGCATGTTGCCCTGAAAATCCCGAATTCACGGCGGATATTCGGCAGTATGTTCTGCGAGACGACGAGTTTGTTCCTGCCTCGGTGGATTTACACTTACACTTTTGAAAAAATTAGCCTGGAAATGCCTTCCGTGTCGATTTCAGAAGAAGGCCGCATTGTGAACCTCAGCCACCCAAAATTCAAGCGATGTCACAATGGGCCGCAGGAGCACGAATGTTTAGAAGACTGCTTTTTTCGTTGATGGTAGTTATCCATTTTTCGTCTTTATGTGTTTGTCTCTGCCCTCCATGACGAAGATAAGATCTCTTGTGGTCTCTCCGTTACTACGATTTTTTTTTGGTAATGTTCTCCCACAGTCAGGCCCCATGCCAATAAACGAAGTTACAGTGCAATATTTTTCCTGTTGGTAATGATTCAACAAACCTTACAGAAGCTTTCTTGAGCGTTTGTTTTTTGTTTTATAGCCGCTGCACGAAGCCAACAACACCTGAGCAGAACCTAAGGGCTACGGATTTTGCCGAGAGCATCCACGACAAAAGCTGCCGTGCGCCAGGGGCCGGTTCAATCATCGTGCAAGGATGGGGCAGGGGCAGGGTAGTCGGCGTCTTTGAAGATCTCCGTAGATCACAAAATCAATTGTGCCCCTGCAGTTCATCTCGCTTCCCCAGCCGCCCAGCGTTCTAGCTGGGCGGCTGGGAAAGCAAAGCACAGAGCAGGGGCACCATTGATTTCGTGATCTATAGATCTTCAAAGGTGGCGACTGTTCTGCCCCCACACGAAGCGTTAATGCGTCCGGCTTCTGGATGGGAGGAAGTCATTGTTCATTGCAGCAACATATGCTGTGAGGGTCCGCAGCATATGCTGCCTTGCGCCTGAAAGCCAAGAATCCATTGCACGGCATATGCTTCAAGAATCCGCAGCATATGCTGTCGTGCGCCCGATAGCCAAGAATCTATTGCCGCAGCATATGCTGCGCTCAAAGCACCAAGGAGGAGATGAGACTCGAGGAAATATGCTGCTACATTGCTGCTAGCCTCGAATCCATATCGGCAGCATATAGGGCACGCAGGGCCGGGTATACTGCGAGAACTCCGCCCCTTTTTTTAATACCACTCTCGTAACCCGGCCGGTGATCCTGTCTTGATGCGAGAGTGGTACTCAGCGAATTCCAGAGATGGTCAAAACCTGGTAAAACTGTGAATCGATATGGCGGTGCAAACGGCAGATATGGGGCGCCCTTCGCCCATTACTATGTGTTGTGAAGCGACCGCGGTTCAGAATGAAAACCGCGCTTTCTGTGTTACAAACCTAATGTGTGAGTCAAGGATATTTGGGGGAAATTCTGTTCGGCAAAGAATATTGGGAGCACCTTCACAAAGGGAACAAGAAAATAAGAACGCGAAAATGGTCCAGCGAAAACAATTCGGCCTCGACTTTCGAAACACACGCCGCGCTCGAGCCCCATCGGAGTACTCCGAAGATGTGATTTGATAAGAAAACCGATGAAATCAATTGAATTGGTAATCAGTAAGTAAACAAATAGTTGAATGGTTTCTCCATCCCACCCTTTCCGAAAAAGCACAGACCGCAACGTGTGTTAGCGATTCGACCTACCATTCGATAGTATCGAATGATTGAATAAACAGTGAATAATCAATATGTTGGCCAGTCGCCCTGTCCCACCCCAACCGGAAAAGCACGGCCTTAAACGTATTTTAGCGGGTTTATCGAACCAATCGGTAATTTTGATGAAGCGGGTTATTAATAAACAATCAACTTATTGGCCAGTTTTCATTTCCCAACCCATTTGAAGAAGCACAGCCCATAACGTGTTTTTCCGGTTACGGGGCAACTCACAAGTGAACATGGCTGTCCACTCAGTCTCTGCCCGCAGCGAGACGGGCAGGGTATTCCGCCGTCCGGCCATCAATACGATGGCTCTGCGGGCATGGTGGAGGTTAGCCTGCACGGTCCGTGCGCTCTTGCACAGAGATCTCGCTGGTAGTCTTCTCGAAGGGTTTGGAACCTCAGTGTTTTACTTCGCTGTATAGCATCGATTACAGAACTGAAGGTTCCCAATCGCAAAAACGATGAGAGCTTTGTAAGGGGAAAACATACATCCCTGCGTACAATTCACCAAACAAAAACAAAGAGGGTGGAACATCTACGAATGAGCTTATTTCTAGACGTTCCAACTTCTTAAACTCCTCATTTTTACTGCTAATTCTTGAACTGTGGAAATATAGTGAATTCTTGTGTTTAGCAAGTCAGAACTTCAACCCTTGAACTGTTTGCCTTCTAGGACAATTTGTGAGTTGGATCATTCGTTGGCGTAATAATTTTAAAATAATGTTTTGCTTTACATTGAGTGAAAATGAGTGAATTTCCCCTTTCGCCGCCCGCCAGGGAAGAGAATTCATTCCTGAAAACATATATCAGAAAGCATCGTTTACAAGTTTTTTTAATCAAACTTTCAACGAGTAATTGTTTACGATAATGTCTTATGGATAACATTATCAACCTCGATCAATTCAGTCCCAATCAATTAGGCTTAGAATGTGTATCTGAGCCGATGTGCTTAGTTTTATTCAATATTTCTTCGTTTCTTTCAGTTTTCGTAAAAAATCGTTTTAATTGTTTGTTTGTTAATTTTTTTATGAAATATGAATGCATTTTCCATGCATTTTACGAAGACTAAATCTTTCCACGTGATTAAAAACCAGCTTAGCAGTTTAGCTTTCAGTGTTACACTTTATTATTTGGAGAAATTGAGCCAGTTGCGGCACTCAATTTGACTACATGAGTTGTTGCAACTCTGAACACTTAACATGTGGTCGCAAAATATACACCTCACGCTAGTTCGAGGGCCGTAGCGGCAGAGGCATGCGGTGAGGAGAGTGCACAACGACGGTGGAAAAATGCTTAGCCACGCATGTTCACTTGTGAGTTCTCCTTAGACCTGTTTTTCCTGTTAGTTTCCTAATTAGTTTTCCATAAATTTTCGTTGGACTTCCATTGGCATTTTTGTCCACCAGGCTCGTTTTTTAGGCGTTGTAGATCCCATTTTTCCACAGATGTTCTTATTGATCAAGGTGATATCAAACCCGGTATCTAGTAGAAATTCGAGTGAACGAGTGTTCACTACCGCTTTCACATGGACCCGTGCGGAACTTACCTCGATCGCGACATTGTCAATTTGCATGCATGCTCGTGGCGCTTCGAAACTTCCCTAGCGCTATCACTGAGACCATTATTTTTACAGGTTTTCCTTCGCGGCAACATCTCTACAGTCTTCAGCTGATTCGCGACTCCACAAAATGTCTCCTTATCGCCATTTGTTGTCACGATGGTTTCACTATCCCTCTTTGGACTCAGGATCAATGAAGGAGGTCCGGAAATCTTCACAGGTGAATTTCCTGCTTGGGAAAAGTTGTTTTATAATACGAAAACATGTAAAATCGCGAGCCGTGGTATCTTTCCGCTAATCATCGCTCACGATTTTACACGATATCTCACCATGAAACAACTTCGGCCACAAAACGGGTTTACTGGCCTAGTTTTCTGGACTTTCTTGAAATGATCGGAACCTATAGATTGTGCTGAAAAAGAAAGTTTTATGCAGTAATTCAGATAAAATCTCGTTGAAACAATTTACAGGCGAATGACGCTTTTGTTGCCAACTTCGCCCAGTTTGTCTCTTTCTTCCTATGCTAGCAGCGGTGTTGTACTTCTGTTTGATTTGCATGGTGTTCGTTTGATTGCAAAACCAGCAGCTGCTTCCTTGCGAGTGAGTCTGCTTTCACTGTCCATACAGAAAGTTTTTACCGTTGACAGCAGGGTTCCCTTGAACGTTTACATTGTGGCAGCGCAAAATCAATGGTGCTTTAGGGTAACTGCAGTGACAGCAGTGAGGCATTCAACGAACATGGAATTCGGAGACTACTCTGTGCAGAATATTATCTCGCTGAGGTAAACCGATGTGTTTAGCTAAAAAAAGTACTGAACCCCCAGTGGAGCCCCTGATTTCTGATTGTGCAATATCCGCGCTAAGTTTTGTAAAAATGGGGAGTATCTGGCAAATTTGGCAAAAAACCTTGTTTTTCAAAGTAATTGTTTTTGAGATCTTTCATTAAAAACGCGAAGTGCGGCGGAACTCTGAGCAGTATTCGTACAAGTAATGGAAGAGCAATCTGTGTGTTTTCTTCATAAATCAGGTGCAGGTGAGAGAATCTCAAGGTTGGTTGGAGTTGAATTTTCGAGAACCTTCATCTAAGAGTTCGGGGTTTTCGGAACGAAACCGCGACTTCTCAGGAAGTTCTCAAGCGTTTTTAATAAAGGATTTCAAAAATTCATTCTGCACAAACCTTGAGTTTCTCTCACCTGCATCTGATCTATGGAGAAAGCAGACAGGTTGCTCTTCCATTACTTGTCAAAGATTCGCCGCACTTCGCCGCGCGCGACGTTTTTGATTAACGATTGCGAAAACTATTTCTTCCAAAAACAAAGCGATCTTAGAGAACTTCGGCCCACAAGTCACATAGTTAGGTAGCAATTTGATCTGTGAATATGATAGTGTTTTCAGAATTCGAAAAAGTCTTCATTCAAAAACGTTACATCCATCGGACTTTTTTTGTCAAGTTTTCCAGATGCTCCCCGTTTTGCAAAACTAAAAAGCGCGGGCATTGTATCTTTGTCACGAATCTGGACTGATCTCTATCAAGCTTTCTTAGTTATGCCAAACACGCAGCCGATGCAGCCTGAAATGACCGGCCGCAATCTTTCAATGGTAGGAGCTTGGGGGGCACTCAATACTGTTTCGCGCCTCTAAATTAGACTTGAACTTCAGAAGATCAGGCTGAAGATCTCTGCGTGGCTCCTAAAATGTTGAGGTCCTTTGCGGTTATGACCTTCGGAGGTCGTACAAATTTTGATAGTTCTATCCAGGGGCTAATTAGTGATTGATATCTCACGGTGAATCTCGTTTTGTTTTTTTTTCTTCTTGAGGGATTCTGAAAGGCATAAGACACTCAAAAATTATTTTTCAGTTTCTAAGGTGATCTTGGAGAGATTCACACGTTGATCACAGTGTTATCTCTGAATTTGTTCAAGACCCCCTATGAACAGAGTTTTGACTCCTCAAAGATGTCAATATTTTGGGGGTGAAAAATTGGTGGGCGAGTTGTCTCAGGTCTATGTTTCTCTTCAATCGCAATCGTTGCGCGAGAACGAGCCACGATAAGGAGACAGTCCGGCAATGGACTGAAGAACGGAGACTCGTTAGGAAATCATCCATCCATTTAGCCGCTATCGATTTCAAAGTCTGATAGGGGGTGTGGCCCGTAGTGGTGGGCGAAGCAGGTCGGGCCTGTGGTGGTCGCTTATATCTCGCTTATTTGGAGGAATCGAAATCTCGCACTTGGCATGTGTTATATAGGAGGGGTCTACTACACAATCAAATAAAAATCACAAAATTTATGTCTGGAGGTGTACTGTGCCTTTAAAGCTAGCAATAAGAGAAAAATGAAACCATAAAGTGTTTACAAAAGACTTTCATTAGCAGATTTTCTCTCGTCACAGCCTACGGCTTTTTCGAGGAAGGTCCAATATATTGGTGATGTGTAGCTACCGACGGGGCAAGAAGCTTGTAGTCGATGTACTTTATTCTATACGCCTACAGAATCTAAAAAATATATTATTACACAGTCATAACGCCTTCATAAGTATGGGCAGTCTGCAGGCTCTCCTTATTCTGTGGTTCAATCAAAAAGCCAGTCCAACTTCCGGTTCGTCCGGTTGAGGGCTGAAATATCGATATCTCTTCCTACTACAAGACTCGGTGTTTTCAACTAATCAGTTGAGTAGAATCGCCAGCGATTTGCGTGTACCTCGCGCACAGGAATCTTCTAGAGGTTCTTAAGGTGATTTCTATTCAGACTACACGTTAGGTAGTTTATACCTTTATTAATGTTTTGCTGAATACAGGAAGAGGAGAATCTACATACTGTGGAGATCTTAGTGAAGAATTCTTCTGCCCTTCTGAAAGTGACAGGAGAGAATACTGCATTACTTACTGATGCTTTCATAAGCCCACTCGACATATCACCAACGTCTGTTACAGCGTGCGTCTGCGATGGAGTGCTTTCCTTATCTCCGATGTAGCAAAGTGGAGCGTGCGTTTGCAACAGAATGCTTTCCAAACCATCAGAAGTCGATCTGCATACTTTCATCGACAGGAGTATACGAGCCCCTATCGCAGGTCACCCAGTCACTGTCTTATTTCATCAGGTTCGTCTTGACTGGGCTCCTTCACTTGGGAGATGACCACGCTAACATCACAGATCCATTTTCATTCAACGTGTTCTGCTCTCATCCCATGCCGAGTTGGGTGACATTTGGCTGCGAAGGAAGTCACCACCTCAGCACGCACACGTGCATTAGGTGGCGTTCAGAGTTCATTCGCGCAGCGCAATTTTACTTTGCACTACGATCAACCGTCGCCTTGCAATCCAACGCGACGCGATGGACGTCGCGCGATGGCGAACTCGTTTCTGCTTTTCTTCAGTTTTGATACGTGCTATCGCATCGCTACCACCTTTCGGTGCGATTGCTACGGGCCCTTGGGTTCGCCTGCATAGTGAAAAGCGCACAGTGCTAGGCTGAACTGCGATATCGATTATGATTAGGGTGGACGTACACAACTAAAAACACTGTATCAGGAAGGGGTCGTGAATGAAGATGGATGAGAATAAAAAAAAGAGCAGGTATAAGATAGAAAGAATCGGAATGGACACAGAAAAGATAAATGAAGACGCAAAGAAGTCCGATTGACTGTTAGAGTTGTGCTCACACCTTTCATCGAACATTTTAGAAAATTAAGAAGCACTGAAATAGTAAAAAAAAAAACTCCATAAACACTTAACCATGCTCAAAAGAGGTACAAGAAAGCTCTCAAACATCCTAATCACACTTGGGTTATGAGCAAAGGCTAAATTGCACAACAAATCTGTGGTGAAGTATTGCGGGAGGGGTCCTGTCCATATGAGAAGGCAGTGTGTAACGAAAAAAAATGCAGCAAAGCTAGTCAAAAGTCAAACCCTACATACCATTTCAAAGATTAGCTCGACAATTGAATAGTGATTGCAGGCAATCAACTGCATTTAAAGCTTATCTACTAGAGGTATGACCATCCAACTGTTAGGAATAGTGCCGTCACGGGTAGGAAAGAATTTGGACTCCGTATACGTGACATATCTCCGCGCCAGCGTTTCATTAACGTGATCCAAACCAAATTCTCAACCGTGGAGGTCACGTATGCCATAACTGCCTGCTCAAATACTCCTTCACTAACAGATTGAGGTCTCTATAGCAAACCCATACTTAAACGCCTTCGGCTGTTCAGATCCACCAATGTTCTCTCTTCAACGGGTGGCTTGGTCTAGTCATACCTGCTCGCAAAGCCTGCTTCTGAAAGGACCCATAAACGATTTTCTCTCAGTCCCGCTAACTTTCGTTCCTTTCCCAGCACTCCATTACTTCCACCTCTGTTCCGTTAAGGAGTTCTGCAACTTCTAATATGTCAATACGTCTAGCTTACTTGCAGATGCTGATCCTGTTGTTGCTCGAACTAGCCTGCTTTGTCCACGCTACTAATGTGACGGAAGCTGAGAATGAAGCTATTAAACAGGAGTGTGGTAGACGCTTTCTGAGTAAGTAGTACTAACACATCTTAAAAATAGAAGACTAAACTCAGTGTAAGTCCACACGAAGAACTTTACCGAAAATGTTTCAGAGTTGATATACCAATTTTGACCACCACTAACGTGAATAAAAGTTAGTATAGGAGAAAGTGATTCCACCTCAAAACTTGCAATAACCCGTCTTCAACGACGATTTTCTCGACGTGAACCACTCTAATCCAGATCGTTACGGAAAGAGCGATGGTCATCCAGAGCGGTGAATGAACTTGTTCAAAGGGATGCGAAATGTATTAGTCCAACTCCTTGCGGTTCGACCGAGAGCTTCTGTGACATCAAGTAGATGGCAGTACATGATTCTGATACTCTGCCTCTCTCCCGCTCGACTTTTCCTGCAAATCTGTATTTCCGGTCTTCCTGTAAAACAGCGGATGGCTAACTCCGCACTTTCTTGAAAGATCTTCACTGCTCAGCGCTATCTGTTTTCGGCTTTTCCGGTTCGTGTTTCAAAGACGTTTTCCAAGCACTCTGCAGGTCGTCTTTTTATAGTTTCCATTGCAGATTCCTAGCTGAACCAACACTGTTTAGAACTCCTTAAACAGTCAGAATTCGCGTAACAGAATTTTGGTTGGCAGCGGTTCCTAATGAAAAAAAAACAAGACTTAGACCTTTGAGTTTTTGAAATCACTTTACCGACGTTTTCACACTAGAATTCCACACTTCTGTGTATAACTACAAGACTTTATGATGATATAGATCTCTTATCAGAAGCCTCCCTCTCGGTGCTAGAGTATGAAGCCGGAAGCAGGATGGAGACAGACAGGCGAGTCCGCTGCTTTGCATCTCGAACCTCATTGGTGACCCCTCGGATCGTGTCTACAGCAAGTCCGGAGCATTTCTCAAATGGCCGATTTCCTGTGCACCATCGTTGGTGATGTTTTTGCCACCACCTGGTGAACCCGTCCGCTTTGCCCGAAAAGCTGCTATGAAAAAAGCGATTTTCCACTGTTCATTGATTTCTCACCACTCGATTCTTTTTCCTGTTCATCGCTAGGTAGATGGGAGTGCAAACTAAATCCCATTCGTTCAGCAACTCGCTAAGCTCTTCTTCTTTTCAATAGGCGTGGCATTGTCTGCAAAATGTTCCTGTCTTGTTCCAAACAAGTTCGTTGGTTTCACGCACGTGGACCACTAAAAAAACTCTAAGCAAGATCGCTACTTGTGAGCTGCCACAACCGCTACACCACGGATGTCAGAGTGGATGGGACGTAATGCTGGCTGGTGCTCTAAATTTACCTTGAGTAATCGGACTGCCCTACTTCGGCTCAAGTAATTTCCAGAAGTGCACGAACACCCATGTCGTTCTGCGTTTCCATGGTGCAATGACTTTAGGCTGGAAAGAAGGGCAAAAGACGCACTCGGCGAACTTTCACGGAGAACTTAGCTGTGGAGGAACTTCAAGGGAGCTCGTCACGTCTTCAGTTTCAATTGCTGCATCCAGAAAATCGGTATTGGACCCTGTGTGAGACTTTACAGGCTGCAAGGACACAAATTTTCACTTCGTTTGCATGCGCCTCCTCTGTGTTCTCATCTACGGAAGACACGTGCATCCGGTACGTTCGTAACTTTCCGGATGCGCGTGTCTTCCGTAGACACAGAGAAGGCACATGCAAACGCTCACCTGTGCCAAAGGTCATGTGTGAGAGTCCAATCATGTGGTAAGACAGCTTCGCAGCCTTTCAAGTTTCAAACCGGGTACCAATGGTAAACTTCAATTGCTGTATCCAAAAAATCGCAGTCCAAAGTCTCCAGCTAAAGACCATTTGCGGAGAAGTTTGAAATTTCCAACATGCTCCGAAAAGCGAGAGTCCATTTCCAAGTTCCTTTTGGTCATACACCTCAATACTCGAAGCCCAGGCTTGACTGGAATGTTCTATCATAAAACGCATCAGGTTAAAAACAAAGCCAAATAACTATTGAACAAGTTACTTTTGAGGAGGCTACGCGTAAGTTGATGGGTTTTTTTTATGTATTCAATTTGTTTCCCTTTATATTGTTCGAAATTTGGATTCTGAACTTGCGCAAGATCTTACGTAATAACTCTGGAATAATTTAGGCTCATCTGAAGCACTACGGTCAAAGAGGTCATTGGGAGGAACGATCGTTAGCCCAGGCAAATACCCGTGGACGGTTTTATTACGATATAAAAAACGTGAGAAGTTATTTTTGCACGATATTACATCTGCATAGAGCGATGAAACAGAGATTTCAGTTTTCAATGTTTGAAGGTATTTTTTCCATTGACCCACAGCCAAAAACCAGTTTCTCCCTGTGCAATAAAAATGTGTATCCTCTATTTCAGAGCTGAATTTGCTTCGGTCAATCGCGTGTGTGTGTGCTTGAGTATTCGCTTTCTCACCCACCCTCTCTCGTTTACACTTTCCCCGGTGCAAAAAACGCAAGTTAAAAAGGACAAAGCAAAACTTCGCTTTAAACTGGAGGGTAGCTAAAGTGTGTTCGAAAGAAACTGGCGAATCATGCAGTCGCCGTGCGTGTCAAGCGGCCTTCACGTGCGCCGCTCTCGGACAACCACGCAATTCAACGGCAAGCCTTCCCTCGCAATCACTGACTAGGAGCGGGCCTCCAGCGGCTAGCAGCTTTCCAATTGCGTCGAGCAATCAGCTCTGCAGCCGAGGAGGGAGGGTGGCAGTCGTTTGAACACTCGTCCGAGAGCACACGCGATGGACTCTCGACGCGCACTCCAGCCGCATGGTTCGCCACTCTCATTCGAACACACCTTACGAATCCTCTTTTTCGGAACGAATTTAATTCTGTTCCTTTGTACGGTTACGCAGGGGGGGGGGGATAAGACAGCGAGGAAGAGATGGTACCAGTGTGCGGAGGAGAGCTTGCAGTCATGTCTCCAGCTGCTATACAAGCGTTGGTTTGCCGCTTCCAGCTGGCGACCGCTTCTGAAATTTGACTGCGCCGGCCAGTATGTCTGCTTTGTCGGCAATGTCAGTTGGAAAATATATGGCATTCAACAACTTTCGCCTAACTCGCGGGCGCATTTTGTATGTTCACAGGAAGTTCAGTTGAAACGAGTGCTTCCGACCTGTTCTATGAACAATAGGCTATGTGTGGTTTAGTGGCGGTACTTTTGCTACACACGGTTGTGTTCGGGGCTAGCCTAAGACCAACAAAGTCGTTTGTCACTACGGGGTTTGTGAATTGAGATCAGGCTTATCTGGGAAGGTAAGAGCACTGACTTGATAGTGTACTGGCGCCGGCAAGTCACCGAATATGTAGGCCCGAGAAACGCTCAAACTTCTACGGTTACGAAGTCTAATGAACAGCGCATTCCATTCGAGATTGAAAATGCAGAGCATTTATCTTTATCTCTATAAATATTGCTGAAATTCGACCTCTTACAAACTCCTCGACTCTGGCACCCTCCCCTTCCAACGCGCAGTTCTATACAATGAGCATCCAAACAGACGAAATTCAACTGAACCTCATGCCATCGAACAGTTTTGTGAACGTTAGCAAATACGACTCTCCTTTCCATTGAGCTCGCCTTGGTTTGAATTTTCGCCCGCAATCCACACCCCTAATCTACACTTGTAGAGAAAATTCAGTGTGTAATGAAGGTTTGTGAGCCATTTATGAAGATTCAAAACTACGACCATTCCTTCAGGCCCCTTCATCCTCGACTTACGTCTTCCCCAACGCACAGTACCACTCTACCATACAATAACTCAAATATTTGAAATGGAGCACACTCAAGCGGTTTGATGAACTTTCCAACAATCCCCTCTGATCCCCGCCACAAAACGTATCCCTATTCTACACTTCCACTATTCTTTCGAACAAAGCAATTCGCTTTGGACCGCTATATGAATTTTAGGTCGAGCTGACATTCAACACCGCTACTGATATAGATGAGAAAGGGGCGAAATGGGCCAAGTTGGCGATAAAAGCGTCTTTCACCTACAACTTGTTTCAAAATTTTCTAATCTGAGATATGGGAGAAACCTTCCTCTCGAGCGCGGTCTATTGGTCCCAATCATATCAAGAAAATCAGGAAACCTTCGCGAGGGACGGGCAAAGTTGTTTCATCATGCGATAACGTGCGAATTCGCGCGCGATGGTTCTTGCCGCTGATCAATACTCACGAATTTTTCCTGTTATCATGTTTTGAAAATTTAGATTGGAGCACTATTAGCACTATTAAAATATAGGCAAAAGACGTTTTTGTTGCCAACTTTGCCCATTTCGCTTCAATTTTCACTATTTTAGCAGCGATATTGTGTGCAACACGACATTGACCCACGCACAAACAGTGGGGGCGCGGAAAAATGTTTAGTATCGGATAGGACTTAAAGGCACAGTCCGAGCTCATGGACGAAATCTGATATTACCGCACAATTGTGAAGTAGACCCACCCTATATAGCACATGAAAAGCGCGAGCTCTCAAGTCCTCCGAATAAGCGAGATATAGGAGGAAGCCACCCTGGGGCTCTCACATCCATGTGCCTTTTTGGCTTACAAATCTTATAAATCTTTCGAGCTCAACAATCTTTCGAGCTCAACAGTGGCGAGATGAGCGATGGTTTCCGATCAATATCCTCATTTTTTACCTTCATTCTCAGCCTCTCTCTTTACTCAGGTTCGCTCGTATATGTACACTGGTTGCAAATGACGGAAGTTACAAGCCTCGGACAACTCGTCCACCATGTTTCCGTAGCTCACTTTTTGAAGGGCCATAATTCCGTTCCCAGGGGGTCCTGTACGATTCCAGCGGTATCGTTGGTATCAGCATGGGACCGTCTTCAAGATAGGCAGAAAAGAGAAAAACGATTCCAAGGCTGGGAAAAACGCATCAGAAGTACTCGAAATTCTTAAGTATCACCACGCCTCTTAAGTGTGACAGGAACTGTTTGTTGTAACCATGAAATCTTCTGTGGACCCGTCATTTGCAACTCTCCGCTCTCTATTACTCCGTTCTTCCCTTAGGGCCCTGACATAATCACATTTATTTTGTTGGGCTCATCCCTAATACGGCTTCGCTGTCTGACAGCTCGGGAAACTTTTTTGAATGCAGCTCTGAAATCAGCATGGGAAATGGTTGAAAAGCTTCAATTTCCCTATTTGAACATCAGTGAGTCTGAAAGGGAGTACGAAGAGCCTTCGCCTAGAACGGGAATCGCAAGATTAGCAGAAATGAACAATTTTAGGCCCGATTTTCCAGCGATGACAACCACCTTGAACATGTTCATCCAATCGGAAAACTAGTCTATGTTACAGAATAATGTCACTGAAATACGGCGTTTTAATGCGTTTCTCGCCGTGGCTTTAACTAGACACTGCCTTTAAGTAGAGAATTGGTTTATTCCTTGCATTATTCTTTCAGGAAACAGCCAGAATGAAGGTAGCTGCAGTGGTGTATTGATTTCACAGAGGCACATTTTAACAGCTCGTCATTGTGTGATAGAACCGATACCTGATATCAATAGACTTTGCAGAAGGTGGAGAAAACCGTGAGTAGCTTTTGAACTTCAACCAAATAAAAATCTGTACATTAAATGGTAAACAACCCGATGCGTTGATACACATAATCACATTTATTTTGTTGGGCTCATCCCTAATACGGCTTCGCTGTCTGACAGCTCGGGAAACTTTTTTGAATGCAGCTCTGAAATCAGCATGGGAAATGGTTGAAAAGCTTCAATTTCCCTATTTGAACATCAGTGAGTCTGAAAGGGAGTACGAAGAGCCTTCGCCTAGAACGGGAATCGCAAGATTAGCAGAAATGAACAACGTGCTTCTCGAGGATCACGTTATCCCAATGAGGGTCAGCCCTGTTTAGTGGCAGAGCTGGTTGCGTCAAAATACACATTTCGAAAGGCAGCGCGTCGATTGATGACAGTTAGCAAGAAATCGCCAAGTTGGCAGTTGCGAAGTGCTTACCAGCAAACGTTCTAGATCGCTCAAAGGGCAGCGACGAGACACAAAATGAACGATGCAGCGATCGTTAAAATATCGCACAGAGCTATCGCATTTATAGATATTTGTAGACATGCGCGGAGGAAAATTAACAGCTGTCCTGAGCGATTTGGAACTATACAAACACGTTTCATGGAAACTGCGAAGGACATCGTCTAAAGTGTGTCCGAATCAGAATGGCGGCCCAGGCGGCCGGCGTTCTTGGCGTTCGCACCTCTCGGACGAGTATGCGAAACGTCCCCCACAGACATCGACTACGAACGGAGCCGGCAGCGACTGGCATCAAACACTGCGCTAATCAATCATCTCTACAGCAGGGGGAGGGGGAATGGTCGCCGTTCGAATCCAACACTCGTCCGAGAGCACACGCGATGGACGCTCGACACGCACTCCAGTCGCATGGTTTGCCACTCTCGTTCGGACACACTTTATGTACCCGTTCTTGCTGTGTAAAGAACTGCACGATTTCCACACTTTTTCTGCATCATTTCTTATTTCTTCTTCACTTCTTTTCTACATATTACAAAGAAGACTCGATCCTCCGTAACCCAAAAAAAAAATCTTGTGACATATCCTGGAAAAAAATGACGATGGGGATTTTCAGCACAAACATTTTTTTCAAAAAGAAGATAGCGACAATTGTAGTCTAGAACTATGTTAAACAATTCATTTGTTTTTACAAATTCTATGCATTTCATGGCAAGGTATAGTATTATAAAACAAGGTATTTAGGTTGGACACAAACCTAGGCAACATGCAGGACTCGAACCTGCGTCGCATCGCTAGGTGGGCGCGAGGGTTACCTTTACACGATGGCGGCCAGAACTATTTTCCACTGACGGACGGACGGACACCGACCTGTTCTTTTATGCAAGGGGTTATGCCTGTCAACTTAAAATTTTGGTCAGCGCTGATTTTCTGGAATTAGTTCCTTGTTCTTTTGCAAGATAGCACAGGCAATACGATTGTGCTCAATGGCAGTTATAAAAGAAATAGATTCAGGAGCGTACACTGTAAAATGATATCATTTTCCCGATCCTGTCAGCTTTTCTATTACCCATTCACGACCACGCCTAATTTTGGGTGGCTGCACGTTCGGACCGCGTGCAATATTGCGTCACCGTATAACGTGTCCCACCGGTGGGACACGCTGGCTTGAATAGCGTCCTACGGGTAATTCCTTTTTCTTTATTGTGTCTATTGTAGCTAGCAACGATGGTCGGACAGTATCAGAGTTTGAGCCTCCGAGACGCTTTCGTTATCGAGAAACAATTCCTCAAAACCAAAACGGGGCCAACTGAACTGCACTGCTTTCAGAAAAGTTAACGAGTTTCAAACGATAGGTTCGTACTATACAACCTACATAAAAGCCAGCAATAGAAGGAAAAAGAAATCACTAGGTGCTTCTAGAACTGCTTTACAGCCGTTTTTTCCTCTATTTCAGCCCACCTGATTTTAAAAAGTTCTAAATGTGTTGTTGCATTTGACCTACTGATGGACCACGAGGTTTTTATTTAGGTCTTGGGTAGGTCAAGACATTGATCACATGTAGGTTCGAAAAAAGTTTCTAGTGGCGGAGAAATCGATTTTTAAATAGGGTGTCCCACCGGTGGGACACGCGGTCCGTAGTGGTAGTCAACGCGTGTCCCACCGGTGGGGCACGTGGTCGTGAATGGGTTAATTAAACTTTTCAGGAACCAAAAAGCAGTACTTTTGGAAGTGCACGAGATGGTTTCTGCCCTCGGGAATAATATCACGGCATATGTCGGATCTACCGACACTGCATCCAAAGCATACAGCGCTCTCAGCTATGTGAGTGAACATAATCTAATATAAGATTTTCATATCAGGATGTTCGAACAGAAATGCTACTTTTTTGTCAAGTTGTACCTCTAAACGATATCTGGATTCGATCACATTCTATGCTCTCGTTGGGAGTGGGAAGCCATCTGTGCCCGAGTTCATGCACGATTTACCCACCGGTTATAGGTAAACGTATTCTCCGCTTTTTCTGAGCTTTACACCTCCATACAGTTATACAATTTTGAAAGAAATGTCGACCGAACGAAAATCGAAATTTTTCGAAATTTAGATTTTTTTTCGAAATTTGTCGGAAATTTCGAACTTCTTTCGAAATTTGTCAGAAATTTCGAACTTTTTTCGAAATTTGTTCGAAAGTATTCCGAACGAACGAATTTCGAAAAATCGGATTTGGAACGAACGAAATTTGAAAAATTTCCGTTCGAAAAAATTTCGAACGAACTAAATTTGAGAAAAATTCGTTTGACGGAATTTCGAACGAACGAAATTTGAAAAAATTTCGTTCGAAGAAACTTTGAACGAACGAAATCTGAAAAAATTTCGTTCGATGAATTTTCGAACGATCGAAAACAAACGAAAAAAATTTCGAAAAATCTTTCGAAAATTGCGTTCGTGTACAACTATGCACCTCAATCTCTTTTATTCCACAGAGGAGCAAGATGGAGCAAGAAAGCGCAGAACGAAGGGAGACTCCGAGGAACATTTACCCGCTGTGCGGGGATTTTTCATATGTGAACCGCTTGGTGTTCAAAGAACTTGGATTACCCACAAGCCAATTTTTGGTGTGGTTGAAAAAAAAATCCGTATTTTTCTCAAATCGTATATATACATATATGTACGGGTAGGTAGTCTAGCGTGCTGAACATGAATCTGGGGTCCGATTGTCGAGACTCTGAGGCTTACTCTAGGTCACCGTAGGTATCGTGCTATTTAGGGACGAAACCTATGTACCTTAGTAAATCGAAAATTGATAATGGACAAAGAAATGGTATTTAGCACCCCTGACAGCCCCCCAAATAGAAGTTTCAAATCAAATCTGAGACTTTGAACAAACTACCGTGTGACCACCGTAATCAGCGACAAGCTGTGAAAAACCAATAAACTGACCTCAGATTTGTGCTAAGCACTCCAGATAACCTCCAGGAAAACGTTTATAGCCACACCCATAGAAGCTTTCCGAAAATCGTCAGAAGTCGCGTTTTGCCCCTAAAATTTCTCCCAATGGGAAGCTATGAAGGAATTGAGCCGAAAACTTCATAAAAGTAACAATTAACCCTCTGATTCGTGATTAGCACCCCAAATAACCCCCTGGGAGAAGTTTAGGTCAATTCTGGAATATTTTCTCAGATGCAGTGTTCACGATAAAAACCATGTATGATTTTTAAGTGGAGATCGGCAGCTGCGGAGCCTAGCGCAACCATAAGGTTGAAAAAACTGAAAAAAAATGAGCTCGGAACGGTCCCCTGCGGCCCCAAAGTTGGACACCCGTCAGCTCGTCACACCCCACATGCACTTTCCACGCCCACCGACGTGAACAAATGAATGCTCGAGATTGTGAGATGAGAGATGGTTTCCGATCAATAGCCCCGTTCTTCCCTTCTTTCTCAACTTCTCCCTTTACTCAGGTCAGCTCGCATACATCGGCGGCAAAAGACGGAAGTTACAAGCCTCGGAAAACTCGTCCACCATGCTTCCCTTGCTCAATTTTTGAGGAGCCATAACTCCGTTCCTAGAAGGTCTTGTACGATTCCAAAAACATCATTGGAATCAACATGGGACCGTCTTCAAGATAGGCAGAAAACAGGAAAGCGATTCTTATCGTGAACACTGCCTTTAAACGCTTTCTGAACCCCCTAATTGATATAAAGCCTGGCTTGCTCGGATGAGTCCGGGCGGAGTAAGCAGCAGAGCGGTCGACCATGGCATAATATAACAGTGATAAGGAGGTTTAGACATGACGAACCCGAAAAGCTTTACTGCGACTGGCTCAAGATGAGGGAGCTAGACTATAAGTATCCGTACAAGTGGAGAACGGTATCACTTCTCAGACAATGGGGTGGACCGACGGCGGACAAGTTGCGTACCGACAGCGGGATGGGCGACGTTTGGAACGCAATTAGCGCGCGGTCGGCACGTATATTAGCGCGGTAGATACGCACTGCCACGCTATCAGTACGCATTTTCACGGGGTCGGTACGCATCGCCACGCGGCTGGTACAAATTTTGCGTGTAGGATTGGCCGCGGTTAGTACACACTCACGCGTGATAGGCCCGATTTTCCATCACGCTGTTAGTAAGAATTTTTTTTTGAAGACTTGACCGCTATTACTACGTATCTGGTCCCAAAAAAAATTAAAAATAAGCAACAGTTGGGAGTGGGGGTGGTGCTCGGGGTAACGCACAAACAACTTGAAACAGCCCAACCTGGCTGGCCTTCCAACTGCAAATGACGAGCTTTTCTTAATCAACAACATCTAAAGTCTGGTTCGCTCAGATGAGTTCGCGCGGAGCAAGCAGAGGAGCGGTTGGTCATGACAAAAAAAGGATATCTTGACATGATAAACCTGATACGCCCTACTTCGACCGGCTCAAAATTAGGGAGCTAGGCCCCTATCAGGGTTGGAGGAAAAAATCGCCGTAACCTGCCGTGGCCAACCCGGTGGAAACGTATGAAGACCATGGACGATGGAGGTTGCAAAAAAAGACCCGGTGTGGCCAGCTGGGGCTGGCGCGGTCAATATGTATGAATTGTGTGGAACGATGTTATGGATATCATTCATTTCTTATATTTTATCATAGGGACATCGGTCGGGTCAGCCAAATCGGGGGCGACATGTACGTACGCGGCGGGTTAGGTTGGGGTTAGGCAGGTTTTCGGGCGTCAGCGCGTTTCGTGATTGCTGTGCGAGTACTGGGGATAATCAATAGTTGGGCCTCAACGGGGTTTCGGCTGCCCCACCCTCCTATGTAGGGTTTGCGAGGGAAAAATTTTTCAGTGCTAGCCTAACCCCCTTTTAGCCCTCGCCCAGCAATGATCAAGCGCGCCGACGCCCTAAACCTTGCCTAACCCAACCTAACCCGCCGCGTACGTGCATGCCGCCCCGGGTGTTTTTTCACCCCTACCTCATTCATGTCCTCCACGATTGTCGACCGGCTGGCGACGCCTATTGGCCAGTTATGACCGAGGCCTTACCAAACCTACCGCGTTTTGCTCAAAATCGCCCCATCCGCGATCTAGCTGGAGAGGTTTGGTCTTGTTAATTTGATGTTTATGAAAGATGACTATATTTAGCGATGGGAGGCCAGCCGCGTTAAATCGTTTTCCTTGCTTACACGTTTTTTTTCTCCTGAATTTCACTTATTTTTACTCCAATGGTGGCCAGATATACACCTTTACGATGAAATTTCAGGTAACTTTTTTATCACGAATGCTTCTTTTAAACATTAATGCGCGTCATTCTGATGGGAGCAATGCATACCTGCTGCGTGCGCGTGCTTACCGACCGCTGTCACTTTTTAAACGAAAGTTTCGTATTAAGAGACATTTCACTACAGTTCCTCTCGCATTTTAAAATCTTACATTTCTGATCTTGCATTTCCTTCCTTTGTCTTCTTCCTTATCCTTCTATAAGAAACTCAAGGTGTTCGTGTTGTGAGATTAGTATCCGTTTGTTTTATTAAATGAATCCTTGTGGGATCGAATGTCTTCGTTGATAGTGTCAGCTGTTAAAATTGATTGTTAAGTGTGCCCAAATGAGAATGGCGGCCCACGCGGCCGGCGTGCTTGGCCGTCGGCCGTCGCATGTGCCGTCCCCGGACGAGTTTTGGATTTCAACGACGGCCGTCCCCTCTCCCCACGTCTGCATAGCTGATTGATCGGCGCAGTACTTGCTACCAGCCGGTGCCGGCCCCGTTCGTACTCGATGGCGGTGGGGACTTTTCGCAAGCTCGTCCGAGAGCGGCGAACGCGACGGCTGCCTGCCAAGCACGCTGGCCGCGTGCGCCGCCATTCTCATTCGGACGCACCTTACTGTCGTTATCATGCTGAAATTCTGCTCTGAGATTGCGGCGGGTCGCTGTTTCAGCGCGCAGCACAATTATAATCGTGCTGGGAGAAGGGGTAGTTGTGTCGGGACCCGTTAGTCTAGCACAATTATCGTCGTGTTGCGTGCTGCAAGCGCGTCTGTCCGCAACTGCGGATGGGAATTTCATCCCGATAACGACAGTACGAAGTGCTCCAGTGTCTATTTGTTGCAAGCACAAGCAAATATTTATATTTTTTACAGAAGATAAACTCGGTCTTTTTTGCAACGAAATTTTTCATTCGAGTCTACGTGAACAGCCATTTTTGTCGATGAGTTCTGAAAAATTCGAAAACATCAAATTTTGAATATTAACACTGAATCATTCGTAAGCATGACTACACCAAGAAAAACAAGATGACGAAGAACAGTATAAGTAAGTAAGGAAAGACGATCGAGATCAAGAGAAAGACGGCAAAAAGAGAAAGAAGAAGAAAATCCCACTCGCCAAACTCTCCCACGGCGCGCGGTTGACTTTCTTCCACGTGGGAAAAATAAATAAGTGAAAAGATAAATAAATGAGTAAATAAGTAGATAAATAAATAAATGGATAAATAAATAAATAAATAAAGAAGTAAAGAAATAAATAAACAAATAAATAAAAGAATGAATGAATAGATAAATGAATGAATTAGTAAATAAATTAATTAAAAAAGTAGTTAAATTAATAAGTAAATAAATGCATAAATAAATAAATAAGTTAATTAATTAATTAATTAAAAGGAATTGAATAAATAAGTAAGCACGTGTATAAATAAAAAGTAAATAAATAAATAAGTAGTTGAGGCGAAGAAAAGTATCACGTTAACGAAAAGATAAAAACGAGTAGTGAGAAGAAGTTGTTGGAATTGTAGAGAATGAGAAGAAAGTGAGGAAGATAGAGAAAGAGAGCAGTATGAGAGATTGGGGCCTATGAAGAAAAACCCCGGCGATTTGAATGAAATCTCCAATTTTTAGTTGACTGTCTGGCGCACGCCAGTGGAGACGGGAGAAAAAGTTGATGGGGTGGCCACTAGCGTGTTCGATAGCAAGGTGATCAAGGAGGTCATAGAGGTTTTGGGTGACGAAGAGCTCGTTAGGGATATCGATTCTGGCCAGTGAAGATCCAAGCATTTCATTGAATCGTGCGTGATCGTGATCAAAGTAGCCTTCGCCGTGTTATCAACTTTGCTAGCATGATCAGGATATCAATGACAAGTTGCCTAGATATACATGCGCAACAGTGAATTGAGAGTTTGTCCACTGCCTAGCTAAAAAGAACTAGATGCTCGTGAACCTCAATGGCATTCAAATCTTCACACATGAACCGAAATAGCCTCGAGTCCTGCCTGCTTATTTTACATTGGGCGCACCGGGTTGGTAAGGTTTCTTCGCTTCACATCAGCAGGCTGTATATAGCACCAACTCTGAGTAATTTCACCACTGTTCCGCCAAACCGTGACCTCGATTTACAGATATACTGTGTTTCCTCTATTAAAAGTACAACTATCAGAAGAAGATTTAAAATAGAGGCTTGAAAATAAGAAGTACACCCCTAATACAAGTACACCTCCTTTTTTGGTGATCTTCCGGTATCGAGTTCATGGCAATCCGAATGTGGCATTAGAGAGAGTCCAGATGTCTTTGAATATTTGGGTGGTTTGAATATTCACAAGAAAATTATCGAGGCCGAAGATTGCTCGTATGGGACAACTTCCGATGCCACTTCAGCGAAATAATCAAATAAGGTTCAGTGTTTAAAATAGATGCTACGGTTAGGCCCAGATCATACTACCGTCGCAGCGATGTGTGAGAAAGGCCGGGATCATACTTCCAGCGACGAGCGACGCGACGCAATGCCTGACATCAATATCGACCAAAAATCGATATACTCCATTTGCACTGTCGCCGTCGCTGGTCGCATCAAGTATGATCCCGGCCAAAGAGCAGTTTCGATCAATCGCGGCGATACTGCGCTTCTGAGGGAACCGATTGCTTGACGACAAAACAGCTTATCCTTGAGTGAAATGGAACGGCAAACGGCAATGGAAGTAGGATCTGGTGAGGTTGTGGACTCTTCCTAACAAACTGTAGTCTGATTGTGTTATCAGTCATTTTTAGGAAATAACTGAGATTGGTCGGTGGGTCTTTGTTTCCACGCTCACATTTTCATTGCTTCCACAGATGTGATCGTATCGATGAAAACACAGACTCACCGATCTATCACAGCTGTTTCGGAAATATGAGTGATACCACTAACAAACTACTGTATGTTAGGACGAGTCCAGGTCCTTTTTACATTGCTGTAGACCGCACGGACTGACAAACTGACCTCGCCCACCAGTTTGACTGTGTGCTGAACGCGGGGGTTTGCGAACTGAATGCGAACACTTGCGTACCGACAGCGCAGACTGACAAACTGATCTTCCTCACCAGTTTGCCTGCGTACTGAACGCGGGCGATTGCTTACCGAACGCGAACGATTGCTTACCGACGGTGCAAACCGACACAGCGACCTCACCGACCAGTTTTCTTGCGTGCTGAACGCGGGCGGTTGCGTACCGAACGTGAGCACACGTACTGACCACATGTGCTCACGTACCGAGCGCAGCGAAAAGTCATATTTCGTACTGACCGCGCGCAAAGATGAATGCTCGCGGTCAGTACGCCTCCATGGAATTTCGTCAGCGGTTAGTACGGAGCTCAGGCGTATCGACCGCGTGCTCTATTTCGCTTGCGCGGTCAGTACGCGAATGAGCGCGCTCGGCACGAAATGCATTTTTTGCCCGCGGTCATTACGATAGTGGCACGCGGTCGGTAGGAAACGCGAGTTTTCGCCCGCGGTCGGTCCACTCCATTGTCTGAGTTTGTGCAAAGTTTGTAGAATGCGCTTTCACCGACGCTCTGCCTAGGGCGGTTGTTTTGGTATGCAGTTTCAGATCTTCGAATGATTACTACTCGTTTTGGTGGGTGTGACAGGCAGGGAAATCATGGGAAAATCCCTACGACTTTTTCAGAGTGGTTCTAAGCAGCTGCGAAGAGCATGTTGGGACTCTACATTCAAAATGACTCTGGAAAAGTACATTTCGTTTGGACTGGCCTTTTTGGCTAATAATAGTTTCTTTGTTTAACTAGACTACGAAGTTCGCTGCATGTCGGCAGCTCCACTACAGCAGAACATTCGAATCAACACTTTAAAAAATACCTTGGTCTCAATAAGAAAACCCCGCCAGAAAAACAAATTTCCCGAGTGCACTATGAGTTCTTTTTTATTTCGCTGCAGTTCCTTGGCTTTCTCAGAAAGAAGACTTAATTGGAACCACTTAATGTTCATCTGGAAATGTGCCAATATCTTGACTACTCCTACCATGACCCCAAAACTTAGATTTTTTTGCCACCTAAAGCCAGTGTTCTCGGTGACCTTCGTTCCCAAGTTTTCAACTCAAAACAAAGCGTTGGCCACCAAGTGCTCCTAAAATTACGAAAAAAACAGCGAGAAACGCATTAAAAGTCTTATTTCAGTGACATTATTCTCTAGCCTGGACTAGTTGTCCGATTAAATGAACATGTTCACGGTGGTTGTCACCGAAAAATATGGGGCTAATCAAAAATGGTAGAATTTTTTAGGCAAACAGTATTAGTTAGAGTCTGAAAAAAGTACGAAGTAACAGAGAGTAGAGAATTTCAAAGGACGCGTCCACAAAAAATTTCATTGTCAAAACAAACAGTTTCTGTGAGAGTAAAGAGGCGGGATGCGAATAGAAGATTTCGTGCCCTTACGGTGCGTTTCTCTCGATTTTTTCGGCATTTAAGTTCTACCCGGGGTTCAAACAATCGAATCAGCAATTAATCTCAAAATCAAACATTATCGTGGACACTGCCTTTAAACCTTCTTCACCCACCGTACCAGATATATATGATGCTTGCACAGTTTTTTCTCTTCCATTACTTTGTGAAGTTTTTGTTTGAAGTAATACTAAAAAATAGAAATGTACAGGAGGATCACTAGAATGTGGAACGAAAATAATTTAACACTAAGGCAATCACCGGATTTTTCCCTAAGGCCAACTTCCAAAGTTGCATTTCTAAACGAACATCCCGATGCAATGTATTCCGAATAGATTGTGCTCGAGTTTGTAGTTGTTGCTAGTTAAGCCTGTTGTTCAAAGCTTGGATCCATGTAAGAAGGACCACAGTGATATTGCCATAATCGAGTTGGCCGAGGATATTCCGAAAAATGAAGCTTTGCCGATTTGTTTACCATTATTTGGGGAGCCAGTGAGTGAAGAGGATTTGACAGCTGCCGGCTATGGAAGAAGTGGTAAGAGAGTTTACTGTTAATGAATGAAATTTAGTTTCTGCATGTTGGGGTACAGGTACGGGGCAGTTGCTGGAAGAATTCGAAACAGCTTCCGCTTTCCTGAGAAAGAATGCATTTTCGATTCCCTTGCTGTATCCAACGTTCGCCCATTCCCTGTACCAGTACGGATTCACAACTGGTGGAATACGCCGTTTAAAAACAAATGCATACCATCTTTTTTCTGATGCTTATCCGTGCCCTGAATACGAAAATGAGGTCATTGTGTCGTGTTTCGTGAAACTTCCACTCAAAGCCTCAAACTGAGGGAGAGGGCAAACCATCGGTTCAAAATGCGAACTTCATGATATTAAAAACGCTGGAATAGATCCGCCTAGAAACATCCTCATAGAGATTAAATGGGGTTCCGCTTGTCGATTTGCGATCGATTACTCTAGGCTACGGTGGAAAATTGTGGCTTGAGCATAGTCTCGGACTTCGTTCAAACCTTTTCTTTTGATGTTACTATTTTGGGTTGCACAACATGAATTCGGCTCAGATTCTTGTTTAGCACCGCGGCATAATTTTGAAAAATGTTTTGAGCCAAATTATACCCAATTTTTCTATATTCAAAAAAGTCTGATGGTTACCCTCATCTTTTTTCCCAACTGGAAAAAGCTTTAGAACCCAGTTCCGAGAAGTTTCAACATCTGCCAACATTGATCTCAAAACTTCATTGGAAGTACATTAACTGGTTCCTATTTCGCAAGGGGCAGAGTTTTCGACCGACAGTGATTCGATTTGTTGTCCTTCTTCAGCAAAAAAAGTGATTTGCTGGTCAGTGGAATCACTTTTTTGCTGAAAAAGGACAACAAGCGTTCTACAACTTCGTTGCAATGCTGCAGAAGTACTCCTATTTATCACTTCGATACCTCGACCCCTCCTCTCCAACTCCGTGCAATCAATCTGAACACACACACACACACAGACACACACCCACACACAGACACACAGACACACACACACTCACTCACACTCACACACACACACACACACACACACACACACACACACACACACACACACACACACACACACACACACACACACACACACACACACACACACACACACACACACACACACACACACACACACACACACACACACACACACACACACACACACACACACACACACACACACACACACACACACACAAATGAGAGTCGAAAGCAGAAGTTCAAACTTCAACCAGTGTCTCTATGATACGATTAATGTACACTCGTGCCATGAATCTACCCTTCACGGCGATTCCTAAAGCATAGAGCGCAGACACGCCTAAAAAATGAAAACTGAGCTCGAATTCGACTGTTCTGGCCATTTCACCTCGACTCATGTCTGTGAAGCAGGTTTCCGAAATGACTTCCTTCCAGGTCCTCGGGACACATTCGCGACGCCTAAACAATTGAGGGAAATCACATTGCTTCTAATTAACCATGATACAGAGAGAAAATGGATTGAAGCTGCATCTGAGAGCGACGCTATGCTATGTAGTGTATGTGTAACACCAAGGACTTCACATTTCAAAGTGGCATTCAGAAGAGAAAATCGAAGCCGAAAAAAGAGAACCATATGAAACCGTTTTCTCAAGCTCCCTCAGAAACCTTTGTCACCAGAAATTTTTATCGCCTGGATTCGGCTATGGTTCCGTCCATGACAAACGTCCTAGCGCCAAGTGACGCTGAGGATTGCATCTTTAACACTTCTTACTGATCTGACTCTCCAGCGATCACTGCAGCCGGCCTGCCGCTGACGGTGGAGGCGTAGAGGCAGTAGCGGCTGTCATTAATATTATCAACTCAGAAAACTGCCGCATTCAATGCGTGTCGAATGTGCATTCAACTCGAGTGACCACACCCATCGAAAGGCTCTATCACAGGGGCACGTGCTCCAAACGGCAGCACGTGCTGCAAAATTTCATAGCAGGAGCATGTGCCGCAAGATTCAATAGCAGGAGTACGTGCTGCAAGGTAGTCCAGCGCTATTGTAGCAGCACACAGACGCGACGCGGCTGGCACACCGACGTGCGACGCGGCCAGCTCGCCGAGCACCTTCTGGGGTAGTCAGCGATTGGGCGAGGCCTCCAGCGGCCGGGCGGGTAAAATACCGCAAACTTGGGTAATTGAACCGGCTAAGCTGCCGACCTCTCAGTTCCGTCTCAGGAATGCATCGTATACTTTCCTTTTTTGAATAATCGTTTTGTCATCGAGTTGAATGTGCATTATGCACGCATTGGACGGCTTATTTGTAGGGGCACGTGCTGTAATTCGAAACACAATAGGAGCACGTTCTCCCCTAGCAGCACGTTTCCTGACTGTGCTCGAAACCACCTTGTCTTTGAGTTGAATGCATATTCGACACGCATTTAATGCGGCGATTGCCTGAGAATACCATCGTTTACCACGTGCCGTCCTCGGACACGTTGCATGAGCCAGCCGTCAGGCGTCATGTGCCAGCGCTTCAGCGCTGGCGCCCGACGTTTCGGCGACTTGACGCTTTGCCGCTGGTCGTCTGCTATGGACGGAGCTCAACACTTGTCACGACAATTTTTCATCGCTCGGGTTCGGCTAAGGTTTCCGCTACAGAGGCCGTTTTTGAGTGGATGTCGAGAAAAGAAGCTTCGTTAACTAAAAAAATATCGTTGTAGGGCGACAGTGGCGGTCCTCTTTTCCAGTGGAACAATGAGAAAGCGACTGTGGTTGGAATCGCCAAAGGCGCCACCGGTAACTGTGATCCTGCGGATAGTGGTAATAATTCAGTTGTTCTTTCAAAAATAATGCACACGAAACCAGTATTAAAGGCAGTGGTCGCGATGAAATATGTTTGTCGTCTTTTTCTCTCTAAATTTTTCTCTGGGTCTCGAGTAGTAGGACCTATAAGAAAAAATTGCGAAAAAACCACTGTTTTGGCCAAATTTGAAGCCCGAACTTACTTGTCTTTTGTTGGTGAACGAGCCCACTCCACCTCATCGGCATCGATGATCTCTAATATCAAGAACATCAGCTGGCTTGAAATTGAATTTCAATCAATGAAGCTTCGGATTTATGTGCACATCTAGTCAAAAACATTGACTGGAGTGCTCTCTTTCATTGCTCAACTGTTTTTATTAGGTAAATTTGCATGTATCTCTTCCTTTGAATGTCGATCATTTTTGACTGCTCGGCATGAGACTGCGATCTTTTTGGTCGGCGCTGTGCACTCGTGCACGAACTGGAAAAAAAATCCTAGAAAATCTAATTCTAGCTCGTTTTCACCGCGCTGCCTTCATAGTTTTTCAGCTGTTTTTGATCAAAGCTGATTTTTGAAGTTTTTTCGATAACGTTGGTAGACTCGGCAAGCATCAACATAGGTAGCGGTTTCACTAATCTAGACTTGGAGGCACAATACCCTCAAGCATCGAATTTGGCATTTCCATATTTCCATTTCTATGACATAACAGATCCCTACTCTCTAAACATTCCAAGAGCGAGATCACGATTCTTCTAAATGAGCGAGATTGAAACGACAATCACGGGCTCGACTCCTTTAATAACTAGATTGCGCAAAGATCTTTTTCCTGACGGTCGAACTTAGAAATGGCCAAAAAGGATTAGTCGGACGAATTTACACAGATCCATCGATGTTCACTCCCTTGTCTGTCTGCCTCCACGTTCTGATTTTCTCGCGCGGCGGCTGCGATGGAAGAACAATGAAGGCCCGAAATAACTCGCCCATGAAATGTTCGCCTTTAAATGTGAGCGTTTCCAAGGATTCACTAGCTCCGTTGGCCCACAACCAATTTACACATACCATTCTGATCGGCCTGCAATTTTCTCCAAAGTAAGCATAACATTTGGTGGATACCTATTTTTCGTGTTCCAAGCCAAATTCATTTTCTTGGAGTTTTTTACTACACTTTTATCAAGCAAATAGCCGAGCAGTAAGTTATGAGATCGTCCTATACTTGACCTACAATACCCGCGCTAAGTTTTGTAAAAACGGGAAGCATCTGGCAAATTTGGCAAAAAAGCGTCCGGTGCATGCAAATTATTTGAATAAAAACTTTTTTTGAATTCTGAAAACGCTATCATGTTCACAGATCCAATTGCTACCTAATTATGTGACTTGTGAACCGAAGTTCCCTAAGAGCGCTTTATTTTTGAAGGGAATAATTTTTGCAATGGTTTTTCAAAAACGTCGCGCGCGGCAAATGCGGCGAAATTTTGAGCAGTATTTGTACAAGTAATGGAAGAGCAATCTGTATGCTTTCTTCATAAATTAGGTGCAGGCGGGAGAATCTCAAGGTTCGTTTAGATTGAATTTTCGAAATCCTTCATTTATGAGTCCGTGGACTTCGCAACAAAACTCCGACTTCTCAGGTAGTTCTCAAGCGTGTTTAATGAAGGATTCCGAAAATTCAACCTGAACAAACCTTGAGATTCTCTTACCTGCACCTAATTCTTGAAGAAAACATACCGATTGCTCTTCCATTACTTGTACGAATACTGCTCAAAGTTTCGCCGCTTTTCGCCGCGCGCGACGTTTTTAAAAAAGGATTGCAAAAACTATTTCCTTAAAAAACAAAGCGATTTTAGGGATCTAAGGCATACAGCTCACATAATTAGGTACCCATTCGATCTGTGAATAGGATAGCGTTTTCAGAATTCAAACGCATCCATTTTTCACAGACTTCAGCCACAATCTGAACACATTCCATCTCACTGCCACTATTCCATTTTCTACGAGATAAAACATCGCGCTTCAACTGTCTTCCGACGCCGAATGACTTCAGATTCCCCTTCACCACATCCGTCCAAAAATTTCGGCTACGTGCAGGCCGCCGTTTCCAGACAGGACTCAGGAGCATGATTAGAGCATGTTCAACAAGGAGATCTGGCGGTCTTCTTAAAATATTCTGGAATAAACAGCATGTTGACAAGATATCCTGGTTAGAAACGTTTTGAGTTCCTCGTAAAAGGCATTCTTGTAATTATCTTCGGCGGTTTCGGTGGACGCGTGAGAACTTACTATCCACAGATTGAATCCTAAGGGATCCCTCAGTTGTACAAATGCATTCTTACACGACGCTGAGCCCAGTCCATCGACCATACCAGTGTAGTCTTTCCATTCAACTATCGCACAGACTCTCAGTCATCGTCAGCGTTACCGCAGTAGATTGCGTGCTCTCCCCCCCCCCAAGTTTCCTGCAAAGCAGCAAACATTGCATGGAAATAGCACAGATTATTCGACATCGCAGATTGTTGAATATCACTCGACAATGACCGGCAGTTGAGGGAGGCGGAATTGTTGCTTGTGGCCAAAGGCTCCATGACTCCCTAGGTGTTGTGGACTACAGGCCTTAGTGTGGCGGACGGCAACACCTTGATGCAAAGTATGGGATACTCTTGCGATATAGTTGTGTACGCAACATCGCTCGAACGTTCCCTGTGCATACTCGAACGTTTGTTGGGTCTAGTACAAGCAGGGGCACACATCCGTCCAGAAGTTCTGCCTACGTCTAGATTGCTTTTCCAGAGACGATCTGGAAACATTATTGGAACTTTTGTAAAAAGCAATCTGACGTTCGTTTTAGTCTATGCCCCAAGAGTGAAAGACGACTTCCGTTGCCGCTTGAGAGGGCATTGCGGGATACAGTCACCTCCCTCGCGTCGAACTTTGATGTACTGCATCGATTTCCTCGTAAATGTCTTCCTTCTTACACACTCACGGGCAGAAATATTCAAACAAAGGTCTGAACAGCATCCTCTTCGTGCAATACAAATTTCCATCTGCGTATTTTGTGCTGATGACGTCTCCAATCCGTGCATCATGATACTACGAATAGCGGTTAAGTAGACGCGCAAGTTAACTTCCTTCGCGATGGGAGTATACCACAAACATTTGGTTAGAGAATTGAATGCAAATGTAGCTTTCGCACATCGTTGTTGAATACGGGCTGCATAACTACCATCGTTCTTCAACAAACAGCCCAAGAAACAGAAACCATCCACAGGTTTGATACGTTGTCCGTCCACACAAACTCCCGTTGAAGGCCTCTGAGAAGCTCACATCTGTTTTCATTTGTTGGGAGGAAGACGAAATCCATAGGCTGCGGCACACGAAACGAGGCTCACAATCTTTTGCAGTTTTATGTTCCTTTCAGCGAATAACACAATGTCGTCGGTGTACTCCTGGTCGACAAGGGATCGTTCTGATGGTGGGAATATCACGTCTGCAGAAAACTCTACGTCAACTCTACGCATGATGTCATGAACGGCGAAGTTGAAGAGAAATGGTCCTGCTACAGCTCCTTGCCTTACTCCTGTTTTCACCTTGAAAGCTGGCGTAAAACCCACAGGTGTACGAAATGATGTTGTTGTTGTTACTTTACTCGTATCCTCGATTAACCGAATATACTTTTTCGAGACTCCATCTGCTCGCAGAGCGTTGAGCAATGGATTAAGCTGAGGAGAGTTGAATGCGACTTAAGATTTCAAAAAAGCAATCTGTAATAGTTTCGAATACCGCTGCCACGATTCAAGTACTCTTCTCACGACGAACGATTGGTCGATGGTTGATCTTCCAGACCGGCCTGCTCAATTCTGGTAGTTTCTTCACGATGCCTGATGAGTCGCTCAAAATTTATACGTTCCAAAACCTTGTACATGACACGCAGTGGAGAAACCCCCTTACCGTTCTTGGAGTCCGTGACAGATGACTTCTTGTGAAAAGGTGCGATGATCGCATGTCCCCACGGATCGGGTATCCTTTTGCTCACTCATATGGCACGGATGGTGTTGGCCATTTTACGGATCGAAAACGGAGTGAGAGCTCTCGGCATTTTAGCAGTTACCTTGTCGTCTCCACCTATCCTTCCATTCTTCATTTTCCGAACACAATCAAAAGCTTAGGCTCAGTTAGGGGTACTTCTTAATGACCTCGTGAAGTATTCTCTGAACATGTGGGAGCTCAAGTATGATAGTGCTGGATGCTTCAGTAGTGAACTGGAGTAATGAAGTATTGTAAACAATAAATAATAGTATGTGCAATTAGTCGAAACCGCTGAGGTTTCATATACGTAGTTAAACATTCGAGTGTTTTTTACGGCCCGGGTGTGCTATGAGTCTGCGGAAAGTGCTCATATCTCGTAAAAAACCAACTCTATCGGGATGGTCGAGAAAAAATGGGAGCATACCGCTGTTTCTGCACCGAAAGGGCCTCCTACGCTTAGGAGAAAACCTGAGCACTGACTGAATTATCGGTGCTCAATAGTCGTTAGAATCACCTTAATTTGACACGACCCAGCAATCCTTCAAATGTGTGTAGGTCTCCTCCGACCCCTACTTCCTAAAATCGAAACTGTTACCGAGTCGTAGTGCGCGCTCCGTGACATCACTACCACCGAAAACTGCGTATGCAGAGGTATCCCTCCGATACCCCGTGGCTTTATATTTGACGCTGACAAAATCATCCACATTGAGGATGGAGCTCAATGAATAGCTACATGCTTTTCGAGAGAACCTATTTTTTTGTAGATGTATATGTGGTATCGCCTTTAGTTCTCAGGATCATACAGAACTGTTTATTTCAGGTATAGCTAATGCATTCGTGGATGTAACTACAAATGTGGATTGGATCTGCTTCAAAACAGGTATGATTTTTTTAATAAAGATACGTTCAAAGAGATAGTTGCTGAATCATATCATAACACTCGAGAAGCATGCGATTGGCATAAGCAGGGAGAGCTTTTATGGACAAGCTTCTCCTTCAATATGTAAACAATATCACACTCGCACATTTGCACGTTTACCCTGTAGAGTATGTTCATTTCATTAGACCTCCCTCTCATTATGCGAAAAGTTCCGAACGCAATATGATTTTTGAATATAATAGTGAGAGAGAGCCTGAATGGTGCCCGACTCCTCACAGTAGAACTCGTCACTGTCAAGTTGGCTCCGATAATCGTAGCTCCTTTCCTAATGTGACTGTGAAGAACTCTTTAAATGGGGTCATTTCGAAGCAGACTGTATCTTCCCAAAAAGGCATCGTAGCTGGAGCCCTTGGATTCTGTATTAGAAGCACGCAAGAGCAAATTGCTTGAATCCAAATTTGGTCGGTCAGGGTTCAAAATAGCTGCATTCATGAAAGTTTTTTTGCGCCTTCAAAAGCATCGCACACGCTGCACACCACTCATCGTTTCTTCGGTTCGAATGATTTCCTGGGCTAACCTTAGAACGTGGGAATAGTTGTTTGGGTTAAGCGCTCCACTGTGAAGATGAGTGATGTCGAATGTCTCAAATTCCTTCAAAAGAAATTGGCCCCCTGTCAGTCATTTGTCACTATTCGCTTTCGGCCATCGTATAAGAAAATGATCAACGATTGATATAATAGAAGTTAAAGGAAGCTGATGAAATATACCATACGATTACTTGAAGAAAGTCTTTTTTACACACATCGGTTAAGCTTTCCTTTTCCACAAATCACTTGAAAGAAGGATGAATTTCATTCGATCGTGAGATCGTTGGTCAAGACAGCTATCTCTAACGATCTCCTTTCTCGAAAGTCGATTAAGAGGTCTTCGGTCCGAGAAAAGGATTTTCAGTGATTTTTCCGCGCTTTTCCAACGGAATTGTTATATTAGGTACTAGAGCTCTCATTGTATACAAAAAACTCGAAAACGAAATCAATCGTGAACGATGCCTTTGATGGTGTTCAGGCGCAAACTTGGAGCATATCGTCCATCACTGGATGAGGGATCGCCGCGACGCTGCTTGGCGGGAAAAATTACGCGCGGGAAAACGAAGGGAGAGTGGCTATTGATCGCGCATTTTATCCCGATAATCAGCGTCGCGGCGATCCCTCATCCATTGACTGACGATATGTGCCCTGAAGATTTTCTTTCGATTTGTAGACATATTATCAACTCTTCTCGAAAATCTCTAAAGGCAGTGTTCACGATGATTTTCGTTTCAGGGTTTCCTCTGGAAACAAGAGATTTGGAGCCTACATGGACCCGTAATGGAAGAAAAACAGACTAAAACGCTCAAAAATGGGTGAAATTGGGGCTCCAGTCGATGCGAAGCATTTTTACGGCGGGACTAGATGAGGTCCACTAGGTGCAGTATGGGCGAGTTAATGGGAAATTTTCATCAGCTGCGACATGAATCATGAAACAAACAAAAGAATGGTGAACCCCAAAAACAAACATAAGAATGACAACTCTAAAAACAGTTGATCAAAAACAAAGCAATGAGAGGACAAGGATGGAGAGTACAGCCAGCCTGTGCAAGTGGCCATGATTGCCTATTGATTGATTACATTGATCAAAGTGAGTAGAGCGGCTGTCCTTGGCAAATTGCCATTAAAGACGTCCCCGTCCTCGGAAACACGTCGCAAGAAAGGCGGCCTGGCTTCCGTTGAGCGGGTTGGCTTTCCGGAATGGCCAGTTCGCATCGGTTTTTGGCAAGTTCTGGCCCGCTTCCGGTGCTTCTTTCGACGCTATCCCGCGCATCTCCTGCCAACATAGTATTTCACTGTTGAAATACGTGAACGAAATTCATCGTGAACACTGCCTTCAAGTCGATATATCATCGATTTTTTTAAAATCCGTGAAAGGGATAAAATTTGATGGAGAATCCTGAGATGGGGGCTCTCTACTCATCGAGGGAGGAGCTTTCTCGCCATTTGCGGCTCTAATTCCACTCGAGACCTATTCAGTTGAATTGAGTGGCGCGTTACTTCGAAGTGCGAAAACGGGACAACTTTTCTCACTGTGTATAGAGAGCCCTAGCCCGGGAATCTTCAGCCGCGCTTCACCACAAATTTTGCCGCCCGGGTATCCTCAAGGAATGCAGTATGTGACGAAAATGTGGAAGCATAGCTATGGTTTTCGGGATCGCAGTAAACAAAGGTGACATTTTTGTAACTCAGAGATTGATGCGACTTTCAGAAACCTCCATTTCGGGGTGTTCGTGTAATTATGGAACAGAGTGGTATTCGGACTCTCACTAGAGGAGCGAGAGAGCGAAACGCCTCATTCTATACGTGGGTTCTGTCAATTTCAAGGCTTCCACATTTTCGTCACATACTGCATTCCTTGAGGATACCAGGGCGGCAAAATTTGTGGTGAAGCGCGGCTGAAGATTCCCGGGCTAGGGCTCTCTATACACAGTGAGAAAAGTCCCGTTTTCGCACTTCGAAGTAACGCGCCACTCAATTCAACTGAATAGGTCTCGAGTGGAATTAGAGCCGCAAATGGCGAGAAAGCTCCTCCCTCGATGAGTAGAGAGCCCCCATCTAAGGATTCTCCATCAAATTTTATCCCTTTCACGGATTTTAAAAAAATCGATGATATATCGACTTAAAGGCAGTGTTCACGATGAATTTCGTTCACGTATTTCAACAGTGAAATACTATGTTGGCAGGAGATGCGCGGGATAGCGTCGAAAGAAGCACCGGAAACGGGCCAGAACTTGCCAAAAACCGATGCGAACTGGCCATTCCGGAAAGCCAACCCGCTCAACGGAAGCCAGGCCGCCTTTCTTGCGACGTGTTTCCGAGGACGGGGACGTCTTTAATGGCAATTTGCCAAGGACAGCCGCTCTACTCACTTTGATCAATGTAATCAATCAATAGGCAATCATGGCCACTTGCACAGGCTGGCTGTACTCTCCATCCTTGTCCTCTCATTGCTTTGTTTTTGATCAACTGTTTTTAGAGTTGTCATTCTTATGTTTGTTTTTGGGGCTCACCATTCTTTTGTTTGTTTCATGATTCATGTCGCAGCTGATGAAAATTCCCCATTAACTCGCCCATACTGCACCTATTGGACCTCATCTAGTCCCGCCGTAAAAATGCTTCGCATCGACTGGAGCCCCAATTTCACCCATTTTTGAGCGTTTTAGTCTGTTTTTCTTCCATTACGGGTACATGTAGGCTCCAAACTTCCAGAGCGACCACGACATAGGTCGGGATCATACTTCTACCGCATCGATGCGTGAAAGAAAGCGGAATCGATTAATCGCAGCGATTTTGCGCTTTGGAGGGAATCGATTGTTTTTATAGGCACAAACACAGTCCGTGGAGTTATTTGGGACTAGATAATCATCCGAGATCGGTCGACACCACTGTTTCCGACCACATTGCCGAAATTTTCAATAAATATGCATATCGCCGCGATTTTATCACAACGTTGCCAAGTGAAGAGCGGCGCCGATGTCATCGCGGCGATATGCATATTTGCTCAATATTTCCGGGATGTGGGTGAAAACGAAGATTTTAACCGATTTCGAATGTTTACGTCATCCTATCTCACTCAACAAGATGCTGTTTTGGTCGTCAAAACAATCGATTCCCTCGGAAGCGCGTTATCACCGCTAATAATCGATACTTCTCTTTCTCTTAGATCGCCGCCACGGCCTCAGACGTTCGCTGTTGTCTACAGGACGTCGATCCGCCCAAAACGAGTCACCGCTGGCGAACAGGCAGCTCTACGCGGGCTCGTCCAGGTGTGCTGTTGAGCAGGGGGCGACGGGCTGTTAAACAGCCCATCGACCGGCAATCCCGCCGAGTGCCTTAAATCGACGCAGACCGAGTTGTTGTCCACAGGACGTCGATTCGGGATGTCTACGGCTGCGCAGGTCGATGGGCTGTTCTACAGAACATTCGCGGGAAGGGCGGTGGCAGCGTCCATCAATCGATGTATCACGAAGATCGTGCCGTCCGATTTCTCATTTTCGGTTATATGAGATTTGCAATTCGTTTTATTTTTTGATGATGCTGTAGACTTCTATGATAATTCTTCTCTTTTTCAATAATAAGAGATCTGTGATTCGTTATTCAATAACGTCTTCCCGTGGAAGGGGTGTTGGTAGCATGCCGAGAGATGCACCTCGCGGCGTTCTCCGTGATGGACCCGGAGGTTTCCGCGGTTTACGGAGCTTTCAGCAACTGCCTTCGTAGGCAGATTTTGATTTTTTTCCATCCCTTTATGTGTTTCATTTGCGTCATTTTTAGTTGTTTGTCAGGAATCTCTGATCATTCGGGGGTGTTCATTTACCCTGATTCCCATCCATGTTGTCAATACTCGAGGAAAGGTAATGTAGCAAGATGAAAATCTGTAGGTTTAAAAAAATAAGCGTAGTTAGCCAATATCACCTTTTCTGGTTAACAAGGGAAGCCGTTTTAGCGTAGTCCGGGATCAGCGAAATGGAGTACCTTGCGAGCTCCAAAATCTGCGTGCCGAATGCGTGTCGAATATGTATCCAACTCGAGTGACCACTCCCATTGAAGAAGTGTATTGCAGGGACACGT
This sequence comes from Aplectana chamaeleonis, assembly GCA_029168955.1. NCBI lineage: Eukaryota > Metazoa > Nematoda > Chromadorea > Rhabditida > Cosmocercidae > Aplectana > Aplectana chamaeleonis. The sequence continues at coordinate 192,408 of JAPDOI010000150.1, forward strand.
GCTCCAAAAAGCACCGCGTGCTGCAAATTTTTATCGTAGGAGCACGTGTTGCAAAATTTAATCGCAGGAGGCTAGTCCAGCGTTATCGTAGCTGCACATCGGCACGCGACGCGCCCGGCACACCGACATGCAACTCGACCAGCTCGCCGAGCACTATCTGGGGCCGCGATTGGTTGGACGAGGTCTCCAGGGGCTGGGCAAGCAAAGCACCGCAAACTAGTGTAATTGAACCATCGAGGCTGCCGGAATCTGTGTCCCGCCTCAAGAGTTTTTCGCATTCTTTCCATTTTGGAAATCCTTTTTTCATCGAGTTGAATGTGTATCATGCACGCATTGAAAGTTTTATTTGTCGGGGCACGTGCTGTAATCCGAAATTCTATAAGAGCACGTGCTCCCTAGCAGCACGTTCTCTGACTGTGCTCCTAACCGCCTTGTATTCGGGTTGAATGCATATTCGGCGCGCATTGAATACGGCGATGATCTGGGAAGAGGTTCTTGCTACTAGAAGCGGAAAATGTGAGTGACTCCGGTATAATCGTAGCCGGCCTAGACTCACTCTGAAAGAAGTTATGAGCGTTTTTATAGCTTCGCGGCAAGGTAAGGGTACCCACCACGGAATTTTTGAGGTGTTTTTTTTATTTTCCTCCGGATACTGCGATAAACATGTACTGCTGAACACGAATCTGGGGCTCGCTTGTCGGAATTTATAGGTTTACTGTAGGTTACGGGAGGTAACATGTTATTCAGGAGGCAGAACTCAATAGTTTGAAAACAGACAAATGGACATCGAATTCGTATTCAGCACCCCAGAAACCCCCTCATAGAAACTGTGAGACAAATCTGTGACATTGATCGAACTACCGTATACTATAGCTGTACAAATTCGAAAAAAATTTCGAACGAATGCAATTTGAAAAAAAAATCGTTCGACGAAATTTTGAACGAACGAAATTTGAAAAAAAAATCGTTCGACAAAATTTTGAACGAACGGAATTTTAAGAAATTTCGCTCGAAAAATTTTCGAACGAACGAAAAAAATATCGAAAATTTTTTCAAAAATTTCGTTCGTGTACATACAACTACACCGTATACCCAACGTAATCTATCGCAAGGTGTCGAAAAATCCATAAACTGACATCAGATTCGTGTTGAGCACTTTAAATAAACCCCAAAAGAACGATTTGAGCCACATCTTTTGTCGCGTTCCAGAAATCGTCGAAAGTCGATTTTGCCGTCAAATTTTTCTGCCGGTGGGAAGCTTTGAACAAATTCAGTCGAACTTAGGAAAAACCGCAGGTAAACCTCAGATTCGTGATCAGCACCACAAATCACCCCCAGGTTGAATTTTAAGTCAAATCTGGAAAAAAAATTTTCAACGCTTTCTGTACCCCGTAATTGATATAATTGAACGCTGAACCGAAAATCCATAAAAGTCGAAACGCTATCAGTCTGCACATAGCTCGGAGAATGCGCTTTCACCCAAACTTTGCCTTGGGGGGCTGTTTCGGGCCCCGAACACGATTATGAGATCCGTTTCCGGATTTTCATAAAATTAATGCTTATTTTCGAGGGTACAATAGGTACAAAAATCGAGAAAAAAAACTGCTATAACGTATCCCAGGGTGACTCTAGGCAGCTGCAAAGGGCATATTTGAACTCTTCGTCCAAAACTGGCTCTAGAAAGTACATTTCATTTGGAATGGTTTGTATAACTTATAGTAGTTCATTTGGAAGCAGTAGAGTGTTATCCGCATAAGGACATCATTATTAAAATAATTTAACGTCGGTATAGATCCTAATGAGACCTTGAGTTTACTCTCGAAGGTTGGCGCAAACTCGGTGTCATATGCTATTACGTAGGTGCACCGAGTTTGCGCCAACCTTCAAAGAGGAACGAAAAGTCTCATTAGGATCCACGCAATGTTAGTTTTTCTCTAGAAAATTTGATTGAGAGGGTCCAATTTCTCTGTTCCGCTTAGATTAGAACTGAAATAAGGAAAATCGGGTCTCATCATCAAGTTTCGAAAGAAGGCATACCGCCGTTTAAAGGCAGCATACACGCTCACAAACGTGGTCGAGATAACAGCATAAATAGGACCGCACGGCCCCTACCATGTCGTCAAATACGTTTGAAGCGCCAAAACCATCCAGGATGACAATATCCTCTGTTTCCGAGTCAGATTTACTCTGTTCTCTCGCGCGCTTGTGCGGAGCGAAGGTAGAGACAGCGAGAAATGGTGGGGAGAAGGAGACGCAACGTACGCACGCAGACGCACGCGACGAACGGAAATAAATCACATTCGGAAACAGGATATACTTGTCAGTTTTTGAGCAATCTTGCCTTCCACGCCAGTGTTTTCCCACCCATTCGAGTACGAGAATGAGAAAATAAACTTGAGAAAACATGTGATAAGTTACAGTGATAGCATTACCAAATGGGAATGCACGAGAGAAACAATTTTATTCACCTGAAAATATCATGTATAGTTCAGTTCCGCAATCGCGTTCAGTCCTCAGATCATATGTTCACCTATGTAATCCTCCTATTCAAAAAGTTAGCCGAAGTAGAGCCGCATTCTCAAAAATGGACGAGAGTTAATCGTTATGCAGACAGGTTACATTCAAGCAAATCAAGCTATTTCTCTCGTGCGCTCCCATGGATAGTGCTATCACTCTATCTTATCACATGTTTTCTCAAGTAGGAGTCGTGCGGTCCTACTTATGCTGTTACCTCCACCATGTTTGTGAGTGTGTATGGTGCCCTTAAGGGGTGACTTCATAAAGCGGTTGATGCTTTACTGGGATGGTAATATCAGGTCTACAGGGTGTTGATAGGATGTGAACGCGGAATCGGGGATGGAGATCCTCCTTCGATGGGATGTCTACAGCAAAAGCGTTCCCGCGGATAGGTTGTCTACGGCACCAAGGAGGGGGGCGACGGGCAGTTCTCGAGGGGCGATCCATGCCCCTTTTGGATGTCTACAGGGAGCATTGCGTGAGGTGACATCTCATTCGTGTCCTGTGGACAACAGCGAACGTCTGAGTACTTGAACGGGTGGGAAATACAGACGTGGAAGGCAAGATTGCTCAAACATTGTCACATATTGTCATCCTGGATGGTTTTTGGCGCTTCAAACGTCGTAGACGACATGGTAGGAGCCGTGCGGTCCTATTTATGCTGTTATCTACACCACGTTTGTGAGTGTGTATGCTACCCTTAAGGGGTGACGTCAAAAAGCGGTTGATGCTTCACTGGGATGGTAATATCAGGTCTACAGGATGTTGATAGGATGTGAACGCGGAATCGGGGATGGAGACCCTCCTCCGATGGGATGTCTACAGCAAAAGCGTTCCCGCGGATAGGTTGTCTACGGCACCAAGGAGGGGGGTGACGGGCAGTTCTCGAGGGGCGATCCATGCCCCTTTTGGATGTCTACAGGGAGCATTGCGTGAGGTGACATCTCATTCGTGTCCTGTGGACAACAGCGAACGTCTGAGTACTTGAACGGGTGGGAAATACAGACGTGGAAGGCAAGATTGCTCAAACATTGTCACATATTGTCATCCTGGATGGTTTTTGGCGCTTCAAACGTCGTAGACGACATGGTAGGAGCCGTGCGGTCCTACTTATGCTGTTACCTCCACCATGTTTGTGAGTGTGTATGGTGCCCTTAAGGGGTGACGTCATAAAGCGGTTGATGCTTCACTGGGATGGTAATATCAGGTCTACAGGGTGTTGATAGGATGTGAACGCGGAATCGGGGATGGAGACCCTCCTCCGATGGGATGTCTACAGCAAAAGCGTTCCCGCGGATAGGTTGTCTACGGCACCAAGGAGGGCAGTTCTCGAGGGGCGATCCATGCCCCTTTTGGATGTCTACAGGGAGCATTGCGTGAGGTGACATCTCAATCGTGTCCTGTGGACAACAGCGAACGTCTGAGGCATTATGACTCCGGCCACAGCGACTCGATCAAAACAGCTCTCTGCTTGGGGAAGCATCATGAGATCGCTAGGTCCCACTTCACTCGTCTGAATGTGAGCAGGAGTTGTAACAAACTTCACTCTTCGGCTTGCATTCAATTGGAGATTCCCAAAATTTTACAAAGGATTCCAATTCAGCTATGCTAACGGAACGTACTTATTCTGTATTGAGCTGACTAAAAACAATAGTACTGGAGAACTTGAGGAAAGAACCAGTCTTTTCTGGTTGAAGGAGCTCCGATGAAGGAAGCGCAGTGGTCGAAGTGACGTACCGCAGCCGCGGTACGGCCGGCGGTGCTTCTCCGAGTGGAGATTGGGCTTCGTGAAGCATCCACAAATCTTGTGAGGTCATCTTGCACCGTTTCTCCGCCACAGGAAGCGTAAGTCATCCTGGGATGCCCAGGACAGCTTCATTATCTACTTCTGCCGCCTTATCATGTCGTGGCCAAAAACGGAAAACTTCGCTCTTTTCCTTTCTCCTGCGCTATCGAACCAAATTCCGGTCCGCAATAGCGGGCAACGGCTGTTGCATTACGCGACACATCATAATCGCGCTGAGAGAAGGGTGACACAACTGGTCCACGCTTGATTAACACGTTTCGCATGACGCAATTGCCGTAGTCCGCAAATGCTGACCGGAGCTAGGCCCAGAAAACGACAGAACAGCGACGTGAGCAATCTGTAGCTTGTATTTTCCGATACATCTAGCAGTCACGATCAAATCTCGCTCAAAAATTTTTCCTCTATCTAGCTAACAGAATATTCTATGTTGGTCTTCCAAGTGATAGCTCCACCTTACATTGAAGTGTCATTGCAAGCAGTTTTCCAATACTGGCCACTTAACTTGTGCTTTTTCGAAAGAGCGCATTGTCCAACTCTTCCAGGTGTGTACGTATAGTATCGCCAAGAGAGCTGACTATAAAAGAAACTACGGTTTTCGGGGTCGAGGAAAACAGTGGGGGCACTTTCGTAGCCCACAGGTCTCTGCAAGTCTTAGAGACCACAATTTCGGGGATGTTCGTATATTTATGGAACGGAGTGTACAATAACGCTCTCAAGCTGACACCCTCTGCTTCAAAATGACCCCATATGGGGACGTATTCATTATTGAAATGCCGAGTAAATCTTACCCTACTTTTACCTTACCTGGAGCCGATTACTTACTCACCGCAGAACGGCATCCATCATACACTTACTTACCCTTGTAAGATCCCGCGCAAAATATGTAGAATGTGCACTCGCCGAAACATTGAATAGGCGTCCTCAATTTGAAATTCTTTCGCCGATTGACTTTTTTTTATTCAAGGAGGCTAGAGAGAAGAACATGGGTTTTTCGATTAATATAAACTTCAAAGTAGATCGCAGGGGGTTCCTAATATATAGAAAATAACATCATTTAACATTACTGACTATTCCATTTCTTCTAGCGAGATTTTTCCAGAGGCACTCATCGGTTTTTTTATCGGTGTTTTTCTCTATTATGGAATTTTTCCTCTAACTATAAGAGTACTAGGTTGTAGCAAAAGCTACCCACTGCTCTTGTTTGTCATATTTTTTCGGTGCAGTTTTCCAATCAAATTTGATGTACCGTTCAAAAGCGCCATTCTGTTTATATCTAAAATTTTTTCGAGCTCTCAGCTTCTCTTAGCAGGTCACGAGTTTCAGGTGGAAACTCGGAAAATTTTCTGGATGTGTTCACCGATCATCCAACGATAGATATGTGTTTTCGCGTGATACAAAGCGATGAAAAAAGCCAAAAGATTTTCTTGTATTGGGTCGTGCTTATTTAATTGTTGAGAAAAAAAGTTAGACCCCTTATTTATTTGCCAAAATGAATTAAAGCATTACAAATGCAGCGCTCACTCTGTTACTTACTGCTGGAAATTTTCTTTTGAAATACATTTTATTGCGAATTGCCAATTTTTTTGTCTGAACATTCAAAGAAAAAGCAGAAATCGGTGGCAAAAAGTTGACCATTTACGAATTGTGTATGGTGGATAAGAATATTACCCGTACAAATGTACTTTGAGGTCCAAACTCATTGCACAGAATAAAATTCAAAATGCGAAAATATCGAGCACTTAAGCCATAGGTTGAATTCGAGCGTGAGGTTCACAAGTTATCATATTCTAGAAAGAGCGTCATAAATATTAGATAAACTAAGGACTGCGCTCTAGAGAGCCTACTATTACTCAGAACTTTTGAAACAAGGTGTTAACGCGCAATCCGCTAGTAACGGATTGTCCCCGTACCGAATGCGAAGCAAGCAGAAGCTAACACGCGAAGCAAGCAGAAGCTAACGCAAAGCAAGCAGAACCTTACGTTAGGTAGGGGAACGAGTGGAACCATGCACCAAAGCGAGCGGAAGCAAACGCGAAGCAAGTAGAAGCTAAGGCCCTAGTTATACACCAGCGTTTTGCCGCCGCTGACTTCCGCGGCATGTCTGCTATTGGTCGATTTCGAAATATGACCAATCGCAGACGTCCCGCAAAAACCAGCGGCACCGAATCGCCGATGTATAACTAGGGCCTAACGCTGAGCAAGAAGAATCTTACATTAGGCAGGGGAACGAGTGGAACCATGCACCGAAGCGAGCGGAAGCAAACGCGAAGCAAGTTGAAACTAACACTGAGCGAGCGGAAGTTAACGGGAAGCAAGCAGAAGCTAACGCTAAACAAGCGGAGGTTAATACCAAGCAAGCGGAACCATACGATAGGCGAAAGGGGTTGAATGAGAACCACGCGCCAAAGCATGCGGAATCATGGGCGAAGAGAGCGGAATCTCACCTTATGCAGATGTAGCGAGGGAAACCTCATGGTACGTCCATCGAAAAGAGGATAGTTGAAATACCTTGTGCTAGCAGCGCATAAAAAATACGATGATTAGTATTTCGACTACCAATGCTTTTCGAATTCGAATACCACGGAACCGCTACCTTATACTGTCTATGAGTCAAATTCTACCTTGATCATAACCGCAGATACATGAAGATAAATGAAGTTCGCCTTTTACCCACTCTATGAATCATGTAACAACATCGATTTCCCATATGTTTATCTCAGAAAACTCGCAATAACAACTGTCTTACTGGGGGGGGGGGAATTAATTAAGGAGATATCTTGAAGACAGTGTTTACGATAAGAATCGTTTTTCTGCTTTTCCGCCTATCTTGAAGACGGTCCCATGCTGATTCCAATGATGTTTTTGGAATCGCACAAGACCTTCTAGGAACGGAGTTATGGTCCCTCAAAAAATTAGTTAGGGAAAATGGAGGACTAGTTTTCCGAGGCTTGAAACTTCCGTCCTTCGCAGCCGATATATGCGAGCTGACCTGAGTAAAGAGAGAGGTTGAGAATGAAGGGAAGAACGGGGCTATTGATCGGAAACCATCGCTCATCTCTCAATCTCGAGCATTCATTTGTTAACGAAGGTGGGCGTGGAAAGTGCATATGGGTGTGACGGGCTAACGGGTGTCCAACTTTGGGGCCGTAGGGGACCGTTCCGAGCTCATTTTTCTTAGTTTTTTCAACGTTAGGGTTGCGCTAGGCCCTGCAGCTGCCGATCTCCACCAAAAAATCAGACACGGTTTTTATCGTGGACCTTTAAGGTAGCTGTGTCGAACGCAGAACTCAGATATCAGACAGGACTCGAGGCTTTAACGAAATTTGAATTAGGGAGTTCCGCGTTGCTACAGCGTACGGAAAAACTATTCACGGACCCGAGTAATCAATTGCATTCTTTTAGCCGGTTAAAAACGTTCTTTGAAGACAAATTTTTAGGTGTGATACAATCGATTGTATCACACCTAAAAATGGGTATTCAAAGACCGTTTTTAACCGGTTGAAAGATTGAAATTGATTACTTAGATCCGTGACCAGGTTTTCCGCACCTTGTAGCAACGCGAAACTCCGTTATTCGAATTTCGTTAAATACTCGTAAATATTTCACAGCTATCGATTTTTTCATGGACCCCTTCCTAAGTAGCGCTGTTCGGCTTTAAGCTGCATCCATGAAATTTCGAGTGCGTTTTTATCTAAACCAAAAAATCTAAACCGCCAATGACTTGATGTGGTTTTCATGTCCGACACCGCACCTATTTGCCCTCAGGGCACTAATGAATGTTTAGCCATTGAACAAACATTTGGTGTCATTGTCGCAGGAGAGTTGTTTTTCTCTGCTTCCGTGGAAAACATTCATTCATTGCATTATTAGGTCTTGATGTAGTCTTGATCTAAGAAATTCGTTCACTATAAAAATTTACGAAGTGAGGACCTCCCCCCCCCTGTCGTAGCCATCACTTTTTCCCAGGGGGCGGGCTAAGCAAATCGCTTTGATTCGGCTGAGGGTCGGACCAATATTGGGTTGTATCACACCTCGCGCCGTAGCCTGACTCGAGCCTGCATTGCACGTTTCCGAGCGAAAGTGTTACCATCACACCACCGACACCACGGTCCGCAGTCCTCAGCTATTCACACATAAACTGTGTAGGCACAGCAACAATCAGTCGATAATGGGTATGATCTGGTAAGCACAATTCGGCATTAAATCCATTTAAAGGCACAGTCCAAGCTCGTCGGCAAGATTTGATGTTATGGTCCAGCCGGAGCGTGTAGCAACCCTGCAAAACGCTGAGTCTCAACTCCTCCGAATAGGCGAACAAAATCGAGCTACCATTCCTTCCGCCTCCCCCCCCGAGAATCAGAATTCGCTCCACCCACTTCAGGGGTTTCGGTCTCAATAGGGACAAGACGCGCCATGGATTTGATCAAAATATAGGTTCTTCCATTTGTTATCGGTCCATTTTTACAGTGTGGTCTGCTCCAGTGCGATGGCTGCGAGCGACGAGGAAAATCAGGACCTAGACAACTCGTCCACGAAATTCTCGCCGTTCAAATTTACAATCTTTGAGGGACCATAACTCCGTTCGTAGTGGGTTCTGAGCGAATCTAGAAACAATAATGTGATCAGCGCGGAATTCTCTCTAAACTGAGCGGAAAAACTGAATAACAGTTCTGAGTTCGGATTGTGCCTTTAAAGGCAGTGTTCGCGATGACCTTCGTTCCCGAGTTCACTCAAAACAATACGTTGGCGTCCAAGTCTTATCGAAATTACGGAGAAACGGTGAGAAATGCATCAAAACGTCGTATTTCAGTGACACTATTATTTAACATGGACCAGCCGTCCAGCGGGCTCCGCCCGCCTGACGGCTGGGCGGGGACTTCGCCCCCAGACCCCCAAATTTCCGCCCCGGGCGGAAATTATCAAGTTGTCTCTGCATACATAGAATCGGCTCAGGAATAATTTTGCCCCAATATTTTTTGTTGTAGACATAAAGGTTGCCTGCCGCACATGTTGACACATGGAAAGGCGGACAGCGGCAAATTATAGCGAGAAAAGCAATAAATCTGGTTCAGTTGTGCTAGCACACAAAATCTATCCGAAGTGCGACAAATCCTGTAAATTACCGTTCTCGAGCTCGTTTCGAAGACATTCTTTTTTCTGCGGCGTCCTGCTCATTGCTGCGTTGTACCGCACACTTTCTACGGCGTCCAGAGCACTCCTCCTGAGGTCGCGCACACTTTCTACAGGCGCACTCCTACATGGGTCCCGCACACTTTCTATGGCGTTCGGCGCCCTCTTACATGGGTCCCGCACACTTTCTATGGTGTCCGTGGCACTCTAGCATGGGTTCCGCACACTTTCTATGGCGTTCGGCGCCCTCTTACATGGGTCCCGCACACTTTCTATGGTGTCCGTGGCACTCTAGCATGGGTCCCGCACACTTTCTATGGCGTTCGGCGCCCGCTTACATGGGTCCCGCACACTTTCTATGGTGGCCGTGGCACTCTACCATGGGTCCTGCATACTTTCTATGGCGTCCGGCGCACTCCTGAATGGATTCCGTACACTTTCTATGGCGTCCGGCGCACTCTCAAATGCGTCCCGCACAATTTCTATGGCGTACGGTGCACTCTTGCATGGGTCCCGTACAACGTCTTCGGCGTTGGGCGCACTGCCGCTGGTGTCCCGCTCACTTTCTTCGACGTCCCGTTCGGTTCTTTTGGGTGTAAACCTTGTAAAACACAAAAGTCTGCAATTACAGAGTGCACACCGTAAACTGACGGACGGACGGACGGACGGACGGACGGACGACGGACGGACGGACGGACGGACGGACGGACGGACGGACGGACGGACGGACGGACGGACGGACGGACGGACGGACGGACGGATTTCAATGGACGGACGGAGGGACGGCGGCCGGACGGACGGACGGACGGACGGCCGGACGGACGGACGGACGGACGGACGGACGGACGGACGGAAGGACGGACGGACGGAAGGACGGACGGACGGACGGACGGACGGAAGGACGATTTGACGAACGGACGGACGGACGGACGGACGGATTTGACGGACGGACGGACGGACGGACGTACGGACGGACGGACGGACGAACGGACGGACGGACGGACGGACGGACGGACGGACGGACGGACGGAAGGACGGACGGACGGAAGGACGGAAGGACGGACGGACGGACGGACGGACGGACGGACGGACGGACGGACGGACGGACGGACGGACGGGCGGGCGGGCGGGCAGGACGAACACCACTCTCCTTTATTACTATGGAATGACCAGTTGTCCGATTGGATGAGCATGTTCACGGTGGTTGTCACCGGTGGAAAAAGGGGTTAATCAAAAATGGAAGAATATTTCAGGCAAAGCAGAATTATCTAGGGTCCGAAGGAGAGAACGGAGCAACAGAAAGAGAATAATTGCAAAAGACGGGACCACAAAAGATTTCATTGTCATAACGAACAGTTCCAATGAGAAAAAAAAGGTGGGGTAAGAGTGAAGGATTTGGTGCGCTTCTGGGACGTTTTTTCTCGACTTCTTCCTCATTTCAGTTCTACCCGGTGACCAAACAATCGATTCAGCGATTAATATCAAAATCGAAGATTATCGTGAACACTGCCTTCAAGCTGAGGCCTTGGAAGATGTGATTTTGATGTTTTTAGAATTTTTAAAGCTTGACATCTGAGTTTTGTGTTCAACTCGCCTATTTTGCTATATGTTATGCTATATCAGGCCAAAAAAGGACATTAAACATTCTGAAAACATCAACATCAGAGAGGGAGAAATGAAAAGGAAACCGCACGACTGCTAATGAACGAAGCAAAAAAAGACGAATCGATGAGCAGGCATCGCTGTAGAGCCGTGTCGCACCTGCAAGATAGCGTGTCAACTTCGTGCAAAGCTGCTGGAACGGTTCGGCAACTCCCATAGGCTGCTTGAACGGTGCCTTACGTGCCTAAGGCTGATTGCACGGAACCGAAGCTGGTTCGCACCCTACCGATCCACGATAAGGAGGCTTGCACGGAACGAAGTGTCAGTGAGCTGGTTACCACCGTACAATAAGCTGCTGGAACGCTTCGAAAGCCCCCAGTAAGGCTGCTTGCTCGGTGCTTCCTGGGTTGTCTACACTGAGAAAGCTCGTTTGCACCATACCAAGACGCGAATAACGTGTTTGCACCGAACGAAGTGGCTTTTAGCGTGTTAACAACCTGTTTCAAAAGTTCTGAGTAACATATGACCTGAGAAATTCAATCGGGCCAAGGAAAATGTTTTCTCAAAACTGTTACTTACGCATCAGCACAATATAACCTAATAGTTATAACATTAAAAATGCATTTCATTTCGGTTCAAAATTTCGTAAAGAAATCAAGTGAACAGAAGGAGAGAAAGTCTACCCTTTTTCACGACTAACAACAAAGTTCTATGAAAACAAACATACAGTGCGTTCGGAAATGATAGGGACACCCCTGAAAACCACAGTCTTTATGCTTAAATTGCGTGCGGCGTTCGGTAATGCTCATAAATGAATTCAGCAAGGTAAATAACCTATGTTTACTTGTTTCTATAACAATAGCATAATAATGTAATATTTTATTTTAAATTATCACATTATTCGTCGTTCGGAAATGATAGGGACACTATCAAAAAACAAAAATTATCAAACAAGGATTAACACATGCATGAAATCTAAAATGATATCGCACCTCCAGAGTTGGAAATCAATTCAAAAATTCTATTCGGCATAGAAGTGATCAAATTGGATATCACATTTTTATCCAAATTTCTCCAGGCTTCGAGTACAGCGGCCTTTAGCTCGTACACGGCCCCATACTGCTTGTTATTCGCGTAAATCTGGCGCACAATTATGCCCCAGATATTCTCTATCGGGTTGCAGTCAGGGACATTCCATCACGCGAACTCGGTTTTGTTGAAGTTACGCCTTTGTGGATCTGGAGACATGGACCGTAGCGCTATTTTGCTGGAAAAGGTAGCGTTGACGCCTGTTTCCAGTGAAGAACGGCAGAAGATGCGCACGCAATGTTTCTTGATATTCCTCCGAATCCATCCGACACGAAGTAAAGGCGATTTCCAAAGCACCTTCGCTGCAGAATGCTCCCCAACACATCAGCGAACCGCCTCCGAAATTTCTTTGACTAAATACCATCGGATCCTTGCGAAGATCTCTCCAGTAGCATCGAGCACCGTCAGGTCCATCAAGGTTAAACTTCTTTCCGTCGGAGAAAATTACCTGGAACATGTCGCCTTTATCTTTTTAAATTTCTTCGGGTTTTTAGAGAATCCCATACCTCTGATCAGTCTGTTGCCATGTTGTTCCTTGCAAACCGGAGTCGAGCTACTTTGTGGGCTTCTAAGAGTGATGGAGCCTTCTTCATCACTTGGCGGACGATGTTTTCGTCTGCGTTTACGACGCTCCAAACAGTAGTCTTCGACACATTGAGCGGCAACTGAGCCCTCACTTTGTTGAGAGACAGACTACTGTTTGAGCAGAGTCGGCTTATCCTCCGTGCATCCCTGCCGCTGACCTTTCTTGGGCGTCCAGGACTCTTCGCCAAGCCGTAGGAGTAGGATCTCGTAGGAACTGGCTGATGCAGTTGGGGAAACGTCCGAGCTGGGAGGCAATTAGACGTTGGCTCAGCCCGGCAGCGTTGAGGGCACGTATTTGGGCTTGTTCGGAAACAGTAAGCGATGTACCACGACCCATGATTGGAATAAAGATGTTGGGGGTCCTCGTGTTGCGTTCATATAGTGAACTTGTAACGGGAAATTTTGTTCGAAGTGAAAAATTCCATTTTTTGCAAGGTGTCCCTATCATTTCCGAACGGTGAAATTTTCTAAATGTAAAGGAAAAATCTTATGAAATTAGGCACGGTTTCAAGGAAGTTGCGAACAGAGGTTTTTTATCACGCTGGATTCATTGATGAACAGTATTCATCACCATTCCCAGAAATGTTTTGAAAATCTCATTTTTTTAGAAGTGTCCCTATCATTTCCGAACGCACTGTATAAAAAAATAAATAACTTCCTGTTCATGGAAAGAAAATCATTGAATGAGTCATATAAAAAGTCGAAATAACCTATAAGCAAACAAGTAGCTCGAACTATCGATGAAGATATTGAGCTCCATTTCTCTTTACGCGATGAGTGCAGCTGCAGCCAGTTGAGAGTAAAATTTACCCGGCTCCATACGTCGGGGAAATTTTACCTGGATTTTCACTCGAGAATTCCGATTAAAGGCAGTGTTCACGATGAATTGTGGATGTTCAGTTTCTTACAGATCATGATAGCTCAAGAGCTTACTGCGACAGCAGCGTCAGGAAGAACTGCAGAAAATGACGAAAAAGCTTTTTTTTCGCCTTAGCAGGACCTCTTGTGTGACGTCATATTTTTCAGAATGTAATGATTGACCGATGTGAAGAAATGAAGTCTTTCCATGTGGTAACGTCATTCACCTTATCCACTGCTACTTATCGAAGCCATTAACCGGCTGTTTACATGTTAAGCTCCTTCAGAAAGAATTAGTTTAGGAGGCTGGGTGGCCCATTGGGCTGACTGGCTTACGCGATTTTCACCCACTTCCCGATAGTTTTTCGTCATTCTCTCTCCACTGTTTTCATCGGTAGGTTCAAAAGCTCACGTTTCAGTCAAAACACCAGAGGTTTTTCTATCGTGAACACTGCCTCTAAGTAAGCGTGTGAATACCGGGTACGTGCCAAATTCGAAGAACTTTACACCCACCTTGCGGGTAAATCATTGATGAATAAAGTGCGCCCGAATGAGAATGGCGGCCTACGCGGCCGGCGTGCTTGGCAGGCAGCCGTCGCATGTACCGCTCTCGGACGAGTGTTAGATTTAAACGACGGCCAACCCCTCTCCCACCGTCTGCAGAGCTGATTGATCGGCGCAGTGCTTGTTGCCAGCCGGTGCCGGCCCCGTTCGTAGTCGATAGCGGTGGGGACTTTTCGCATGCCCGTCCGAGAGCGGCGAAAGCGACAGCCGCATGCCAAACACGCCGGCCGCATGGCCCGCCATTTTCATTCGGACGCACCTCACGACCTCTGAGCAGCTCAGCTCTCAAGTGCGGCAACTAGAAACAATCATCGAAGGCGACTACGTGGCGAATCATTTTGTGGAAGTTGTGGACCCTCAGGCCTCTGCCCACCATTTATCTCAAAAAGTATTTTAGGCTATGGAATCAGTTCTTGTCACCCCTGCGGCTAGCACAGAAGTAAACAAAAGATTTATTACATAGCTATAAATATCTAAGTTCAAAATAGTGCAGCAGATTGTAGCGGTGGGTGAGTTAGGGCGGGTACAGGTTGACGTAGTCTCGTTGAGCGTTGGTGGCAGCTAAGGAGGGGGGGGGGAGACAACAGGGTGTAGGTGGTAGTGGCTCAAACAGATGCAGGAGACGGGATCGAGTCTGTAACAGTGCGGCGACAGAGGTCTCTAAAGCGCTATGGGTGGTCCGTAATTGACGTCGACTTAGGGCACCAGCTCCTGGCTCACCACAATACAATCGTCTTTCCTAAGAAATTTTTCGTTTCGGCGGAGATCCGAAGTGCTTCAAGAATTCTGCGCGCTGGAATATCGCATTAACGGGCTAAAATCTTGACCTCTACAAAGAAACATATGTTTTCATGGCTGCGCACGCACTGGTCTTCAAATGGCGTAGAAACTTTTGACTTGCTTAACCCGTCTAAACGCTAATTGATTCTTCCTCATAACAGTCTGCCAGTTTCCCATACGTAGCCCTCCCCACAGTGGCGTCAGTGGATGCGGTAGACAACCCCAGAAGCCATACGGGCACCCTCCCTTTTCGAAGGGGCACACCACTCAGGCAGGGGTAGCACAAATGTGGTCCTACGAACGGTTGCGCCCAAAACGATGCACTCAAAATGGCTGAGACAAAAGGAACGCAAAGCGCAAGTTTTGTCCGATTTCGTTAAGCTCAGTTTGTAGTGGATTCTGAACGATTCTAGAGAAACCACCGGTTATCAGCGTGAGTTTCCCTCGCATACAAACAAACAATGGAACACGATTCGAAGGTTGGATAAGCCTTCAAGAAAATTCTATTACAATAGAATTTTAGGCATCTGCCCGATTGTTGCTGAGAGCGCTGAAGTGAGCGATGGAAAAGGAAAATGAGCAGAATTCTGAACGCTTCTGAACGCAATGCTTAAATCATCTATTTTCTTCTGCTCCTCTTTTGTTTGTAATGGGGTATAGCGTTATTCTGAAATAAAGGTTCGATAGCCAGTTGTTGCGTGTTAACAAAATTTATGTAACTCGACTCCGAACGACAATTCCAAGGAGGTATAGGCTTAACACACCCGCCTTGGTAGCTAAAAGAAACCATTCCACCTAAAAGAAATTAGCTCAGCCGTGGCCTGTTCTTAGGAAAGCGGGAAAACTATCATTACATTCGTATTCAGCGCTTTGCCTAAGCTCCTGTGCGATTTTTAGGGAACAAAAGCCGACTCGCGTAGCTCATGAGACATTCTCCAACTTGTAGTTGTACACTTTATATTAGGGCACGAGTTTAGTAAATATTAATAAAACACGCCAATCCTTCGCAATCGCATGGAAAAAAGCTCGAACGTTTCTCTCGTAGGGCAACAACATGGGAATGAAAATTTATCAGGGCTGCCAGTAAACCTCAATAGTGATGACGGAAATTCTCACGACAAGATGCGAACTGCCGCAACAAATAGCACGAACAAAATGTGATACTCCCGAACACGTAGCCCGTTACGGTCACGAACTTTTTGTCATGAGATCTCGCGCCCGTACTGCATATCAACACAACAACGCGGCAGGCAGCGTGAAATGAGTGGCGCGGCCTGCGTATCGACCTTGTTCATGTCGCGCCGCGTCGTCGCTGAGTGTTTGGCCGGGATCGTACTTCCAGGGACGAGCGACGCGACGCACTGTCTATCATCAATATCGACCGACAATCGATATGCCTGGGAAGCACTGTCGCTGTCGCTGATCGCGGGAAGTATGATCCCGGCCTTTACAGTAAAGAGGCGCGATACATTCGAAATGACGCGCAATTTGCCTACGCGCGACGTCGGTCATGTCGCCTCGCAATGTAACGCGACACGATGGACGTCGGGCTATGGCGAACTCGTTGCGTCTTCTTCTTCTTTGCAGCCACAGAGAGGGCTTCCGTCACAGATTCAGAAACTCGGCCGCAAGCGTTGGGTTCATCTACGAATCAATTGTCGTCAATTTAGTCGGTCTCATCGGGCAGTTGCACAGGTGTGCAGTATACTTGTTCCAAATGAAATTCATTTCGAATATCCGACTTTTCGACTATAGTCGGATATCGCACTTTTTCGAATATTCGACTTTTCGACTGTAGTCGGATATCGCACTTTTTCGGATATTCGACTTTTCGACTGTAGTCGGATACCGCACTTTTTCGAATATTCGACTTTTCGACTGTAGTCGGATATCGCACTTTTTCGAATATTCGACTTTTCGAATAAGAAGTCGACTTTTTTATCCGACTATTAAAAACATTGAGGTGCAAGTAACTGCTTTTTTCTGCATGAAAACACATGGATTTCTCACTCATCCACTCGCGGGCATTCTAACAGCTTGAAACATCACTTTTCATACCAAAATCAGACCGATATGACTGGTTGGTGGATGTTTAGGCGTGGCTTATATGTGTTTGCCAGAGGTTTCGTGTTAAGAGCTTGTATCAGGCGGAGTTTCCGTAGCAATATGCTGCTAGCGTGATATATTCTCCAATTTAGATGGGAAAAAGGCAGTCCGCAATGAATACGTTCGCCGATCAGTCAGAGCGGTCCGATTTTCTTGGGAAGGTAATGAAATTAATTATATAATATTTTTATTCCTATATTTAACCTTGTTTTTGAAGTTGATTATTACGGTAGAGAGCCTATTACATTTTGATTTGGTATGAAATATCACATATTCCGAGTTCTACTACCGTATAGGAAAGTGCCTCTACAGTTTGGGAAAAGTGTAAAGACATACTGTGCTTCTCTGGGCCAAAGTCCGGTCCGCAGATTCGTCTCGACAGGCTTTGCGGCGCACGCTCCCGAGTCGGAAGAGCTTCCGGCGCCGCAGCCGTCGATCTGTTGACTCTAAGTGGGTTTTGGAAAGTGGAAACCAAAACAAATAGGAGACAATTGTATAAAAAAGGCCTATCGAGTCGGTTTTGGCGCTGGAAACTCGACCGACCCGAGCGCGTGCGGCCGCAAAGCGTGTCCAGACACAATCGCGGTCCGGAATTTGAGCCAGAGAAGCACAGCAGAAGTTTCAAAAAAGTTGCTAGAAGTAATTCTTGCTGGGATGAACCTGCTCTCTGCGGACGGTTCGCGAGATGCATCACGCAAGAACAGGAGATTCCCAGGGTTTTGAGGCATCTGGTCTAATTTTATCGCGAAAATTTATCCTCTCGTTCCGAGCCAGATTTACTCTGTTCCCTCGCGCCCTTGTGCGGAGCAAGGGTAGAGACAGCGAGAAATCGTGGGGAGGGGGAGACGCAGCGTACGCACGCAGACGCTTGCGACGAACGGAAGTAAATCACACTCGGAAACTGAGGAAACGTTAACCACGGACATACTAGCCCCAGGTGATGGAATTTTAGCTACTTCACCTTCACGAACTACGGAAATTCTTGCCGAGAACGCTGAAATAAAAGGTGTAAGATTCTAGCCTTGATCGATCCACCCTGTCCTGATCAGAACTATAGGGCAATCTCAGCTGCGACCGACCGCACTGCCGTTTCTTCCCACGGCCTGCAGCATCCACGCGGTCAAAAATATCCTTGACACGGCCTCCCAAAGAGTGGTTCGGGTTCACCCTTCACGATCAGCCACAGGGTATCGAGTAATCGATTCGTGAGATGACTGGAGCAGCAAGACGAACGGCATCCTTGCATTCAGCGGAGCCAACGCGGGATGAGATCGCTGTTCGACACAAGCTGTCGCTAAACCCGAAAATTCTCGCAACAATTAAGGCGAGAATTTACGGGCTTAAAGTTATCGAAATGGAGATTATCGCCTTCGTTTTTGCGTCGAATATGCTTAGAGTTTGCACCCTTGCACCACTGATGCAAGACGAAGCCGGTTTTAGCGAGCGTCGCCAAAACCCGAAAAATCCTGCTCTAAGGAATGAGAGGGCGTAACAGGCCGCTCCCTTCGAAGCATCTTGCTACCCATGGGCAGAGTTGTGAGCTGTTGGATACGAAAGGGAAAACTTCACAGACACACAGTAGGGTGCCCACAACGATCCATCGGTTTAATTGTCCCACGAAAATATGGTGCCTCTATACTTTGGACACGCACCGTAGTCGTCCAACAAATAGCAAAAGTCAGTCTGCAACATCGATAAGGTTCCTTTAAAAAATCGCTCCCATCTGACTCACACTCACAAAGTTTCTTCCAAAAGCAAATAAAACTGAATATTATGTTCAAATGAATAACTAAAATTAAATACAGAATCCCGGAGTACCGTAATTATTTTCGAGGAGAGTGCGAATGACGAGAAGCTTTTCTGCTTTCAGGTTGTAATAACCGACTTTACGACTATAGTCGGACTTTGAGCTACTCGAATATCCCACTTTTCGACTGTATTCGGATATAACACTTTCAAATATTCGACTTTTCGACTATAGTCGCATTACGCACTTTTTCGAATATTCGACTTTTCGACTGTAGTCGGATATCGCACTTTTTCGAATATTCGACTTTTTGACTATAGTCGGATATCGCACTTTTTCGATTATTCGACTTTTCGATTATAGTCGAATATCGCGCTTTTTCGAATATCCGACTCTTCGAATAAAAAGTCGACGTTTTTATCCGACTGAAACAGTCGGATACTCATTCGATTATTCGATTCGGAACAAGTATAGTGTGCAGTAGTATGCCCTTGACCACCGCATACCGGGCACTCTCCAGGTTTGCTGTTATCGATCCAATGCAGGTATGACATCAGCATGGGGAGTGTCCACAGCGGAACGAGGCAAGGGTGCACCTGGCACGCCTGCCAAGTTCCATCTCGGTTTCGCTGACCTTGATAGGTGCGAATCCCAAGATGGAGTTTATGGCAAACCTGGTCAAGTGTTCCTTCACGAATGGGGAATGCTTCGCGCGCAAGAGACGGAGACGTCCTTGGTGTGCTTTTGTCCATCTCTGCACATCTCCATCTCGTTGCTGGTTTACTTCAGTGCTTTTTCATTAAAGCAACCAGATCTAACAATGAAAGCAATGAAATAAATTTGTCACTTGAACTTAAACGAACACGAGAAAACTGTTGGCACAGTTCCAAAAAAATGGCTGCTGGTTGTTTACGAGAATATTCGTACATACTCATGATCACCCAGTGTTCGCGCTGCGTTCACACCTGAATACCTGCGCAACACGATTTTTTGAGTTGCACTGACATGTACCATCGTGTTGCCCCGGAAAACTTTAAACACCGCTTAGGGCGGCGTTCAGAGTTTATTTGCGGCGCGACGCGATGTTGTAATCAGCCGGCGTATCAACCAAGCGACGTCGCGCCGCTTTGTCGCTGGGTGTTCACAGTAAAAAGGCGTGATATATTCGAAATGACGCGCAATTCACCTTCGCGCGACGTCGATCGCGTCACCTCGCAATGCAACGCGACGCTGTGGCTAACTCATCGCTGCAATTCTTCAGTGTTTTTTCATTAACTTAACCAAATCTGACAACGAAAACAATAAAGTATGCATATCTAAAATCTTTTTCTTTTTCTTTAGCGTTTGTCCCGCTTCAAAGCGGGGTCCGCTTTTCTTATGCGCTGGCGCCATTTTTCCCTATCCTGGGCCTGATCAGAGTGCACGACAGCTATTCAAGCCACCGCTGCCTTGACCGCCCTTCGGGTCTCAAGGGTAAGCCCAGTCTTGCATACGGTGTCACTTCCAGCGCGAAGAGCGTGCCCATACTATCGCAATCGAGATTCACGCAGCCTCTCGGCGATCGGAGCAATACCAAAACGCTAAAATATGCATATCTAGGATCAATTACACTTAAACGAACACGAAACTGTAAAAAAGGGGTCTCCCAAGCAGAAGTGGTTTGGTTAGCGTTACAAATGCTTCAACAAAAAGGGAACAATAGGAAAGCGGAATGAGGAGAGTCTACAAAAAATGAACAATATCCCCCAAGAACTCTTTTCTTTTTCGAAGCTTCCAAACAGCGGAAACAAACCGTTGTGGTTCTCTATGAGGAAGCGCTTTTGGCTCCATAAAGGACTTTGATTATGTGAGTGCCGATAAAATATGTATATATGCATGCGAACCTAATAGCTATCATTAAAAGGGGAGATGATGTTAAATTGTTTTAGGGAACCAGTCAATTCTTGCTCGTAAAATACCACAACGGTTCGTTTCCGCTGTTTGGAAGCTTCGAAAAAGAAAAGAGTTCTTGGGGGATATTGTTCATTTTTTGTAGACTCTCCTCATTCCGCTTTCCTATTGTTCCTTTGTTGAAGCATTTGTAACGCTAACCAAACCACTTCTGCTTGGGAGACCCCTTTTTACAGAATTGTTCACTTTTTCTTGATATTACGCTGTAATATCCCATGCAAGAATTTCCTGAACAAAAACCTCTTCATCTCCCCACTAGATCAGTCCTCTTTCTGTGGTCACAAGAATCAATGACCCCAACTGTTGTAAAACTATCTCAGAAAAATCACTCGATGTGGCTGACAAGACCGATGTTCACATGATATTAGCTAAGAAATGAATGATATCCATGATATCGTTCCACATAATTCATTCATATCGATCGCGTCAGCCACATCTGGCTACACCGGGTGTTATTTGCACCTTCCATGTTTTTCATACGTATCGAACGGGTCGGCTACGGTGATTTTCTCAACCAACTCTGACAGGGACCTTAGGCCCCGGTTATAGTTGGTCGCCCAGACGTAGCCAGCCCGGTCGATAATCATGAAAGCCTGCTGGCCTACAGCCGGATGCAGAATCTGCCTGCAGTTCTTCGCTTCCAAATGAAACTAACTTAAAACCGGGACAGTCAGAAACTACCTTCCATTCCATCTGGACACTTTCACATCAGTGGAACAAAGCAGTTTTACATACTCATTATTTCGTTTCCGTTGCCCCATTCCTTCGCAGAACAGCCGCTTCGATTCCATGAATCTGATATGAAAAAGCTCTGCTGAGCTGCGAATGGAGATAGTTCTAACAATTTGTTTTTGAATTTGGATGCTAATAAGCAAGTACCATTTATTGCAGAAAAAATCAGTAGGCTGGTGAAAAAGGAAGAGGGAGCACTCAAAACGGGGTTGTGTGAATGACCTTACGAAACTGAAAAGCAGCCTGGCAACATGACCTGACATGACTCACATAACATCTCAAACTTTCTGCTTGCTATGCTTGTCATCCTTACACTTTTACAAAAGTTTGGCAAGGTGTTCTCTCCTGCGCAAATTACGGGGCATAATATCTCGGATGGCTAGCATCGAGTCTGGGCTCCTGCTCACTCTACGGGGTGGTCTTCACAACTTTTCGGATGAGCAGCAACGGGTCCCGAACACCTGCCCACTATCCGGGTTTCCACGACGTCCCGATGACTTCATCAGAAGCTCGAAGCACTTTTCACGACGTCCCGATGACGTCATCAGAAGCCCGAAGCACTTTTGGGACTATCCTAGACGGGGGGGGGGTCACCCACGATTTTCCCATGAAAATGAATGGAAACCCTGATAAAAGATGTTTGATGCTGCTATCAATCATTGTTGTTGATGAAGTTCTGTAGAAATACTTTGATTGATAGCGTTATAGATCGGTGGTTCATTCCATTTCTGACTTGAATCTTGAGTGCCCGTGTCTGGGGTAGGCCCGCACTTCTCACGATGTCCCGATGACGTCATCAGAAGCCCGGAAGCACTCTTGGGACTATCCTAGACGGGGGCACCACGACTTTCTCATGAAAATGATTGGAACTCTAGATAAAAGATGTTTGATGCTGCTATCACTCATTGTTGTTGATAAAGCTCTGTAGAAATACTTTGATTGATAGCGTTATAGATCGGTGGTTCATTCCATTTCTGACTTGAATCTTGAGTGCCCCCCCCGTCTAGGATAGTCCCGCACTTCTCACGATGTCCCGATGACGTCATCAGAAGCCCGAAGCACTCCTGGGACTATCCTAGACGGGGGGAGGGGGGCACCCACGACTTTCTCATGAAAATGAATGGAAACCTTGATAAAAGGTGCTTGATGCTGCTATCAGTCATTGTTGTTGATAAAGCTCTGTAGAAATACTTTGATTGATAGCGTTATAGATCGGTGGTTCATTCCATTTCTGACTTGAATCTTGAGTGCCCCCCCCGTCTAGTATAGTCCCGCACTTCTCACGATGTCCCGATGACGTCATCAGAAGCCCGAAGCACTTTTGGGACTATCCTAGACGGGGGGGGGGGTCACCCACGATTTTCCCATGAAAATGAATGGAAACCCTGATAAAAGATGTTTGATGCTGCTATCAATCATTGTTGTTGATGAAGTTCTGTAGAAATACTTTGATTGATAGCGTTATAGATCGGTGATTCATTTCATTTCTGACTTTACTCTTGAGTGCCTCTCCCCCCCCCCGTCTAGGATAGTCCCGCATTTTTCACGACGTCCCGATGACGTCACGAGAAGCCCGAAGCACTCTTGGGACTATCCTAGACGGGGGGGGGGGCACCCACGACTTTCTCATGAAAATGAATGGAAACCCTGATAAAAGATGTTTGATGCTGCTATCACTCATTGTTGTTGATAAAGCTCTGTAGAAATACTTTGATTGATAGCGTTATAGATCGGTGGTTCATTCCATTTCTGACTTGAATCTTGAGTGCCCCCCCCCGTCTAGGATAGTCCCGCACTTCTCACGATGTCCCGATGACGTCATCAGAAGCCCGAAGCACTCCTGGGACTATCCTAGACGGGGGGAGGGGGGCACCCACGACTTTCTCATGAAAATGAATGGAAACCTTGATAAAAGGTGCTTGATGCTGCTATCAGTCATTGTTGTTGATAAAGCTCTGTAGAAATACTTTGATTGATAGCGTTATAGATCGGTGGTTCATTCCATTTCTGACTTGAATCTTGAGTGCCCCCCCCCCGTCTAGTATAGTCCCGCACTTCTCACGATGTCCCGATGACGTCATCAGAAGCCCGAAGCACTCCTGGGACTATCCTAGACGGGGCACCTCCATGACTTTCTCATGAAAATGAATGGAAACCCTGATAAAAGATGTTTGATGCTGCTATCACTCATTGTTGTTGATAAAGCTCTGTAGAAATACTTTGATTGATAGCGTTATAGATCGGTGGTTCATTCCATTTCTGACTTGAATCTTGAGGTGCCCCGTCTGGGGTAGGCCCGCACTTTTCACGACGATCCGATGACTTCATCAGAAGCTCGAGAAGCACTTCTCACGATGTCCCGATGACGTCATCAGAACCCCGAAGCACTTTGGGGCCTATCCTAGAGGGGGGGGGGGGGCCACCCACGATTTTCCCATGAAAATGAATGGAAACCCTGATAAAAGATGTTTGATGCTGCTATCAATCATTGTTGTTGATGAAGTTCTGTAGAAATACTTTGATTGATAGCGTTATAGATCGGTGGTTCATTCCATTTCTGACTTGAATCTTGAGTGCCCCCCCCGTCTAGGATAGTCCCGCACTTCTCACGATGTCCCGATGACGTCATCAGAAGCCCGAAGCACTCTTGGGACTATCCTAGACGGGGGCACCCACGACTTTCTCGAAAATGAATGGAAACCCTGATAAAAGATGTTTGATGCTGCTATCACTCATTGTTGTTGATGAAGCTCTGTAGAAATACTTTGATTGATAGCGTTATAGATCGGTGGTTCATTCTATTTCTGACTTGAATCTTGAGTGCCCCCCCGACTGGGGTAGGACCGCACTTCTCACGATGTCCCGATGACGTCATCAGAAGCCCGAAGCACTCCTGGGACTATCCTAGACGGGGGTGGGCATCCACGACTTTCTCATGAAAATGAATGGAAACCTTGATAAAAGGTGCTTGATGCTGCTATCAGTCATTGTTGTTGATAAAGCTCTGTAGAAATACTTTGATTGATAGCGTTATAGATCGGTGGTTCATTCCATTTCTGACTTGAATCTTGAGTGCCCCCCCCCCGTCTAGGATAGTCCCGCACTTCTCACGATGTCCCGATGACGTCATCAGAAGCCCGAAGCACTCCTGGGACTATCCTAGACGGGGGTGGGCACCCACGACTTTCTCATGAAAATGAATGGAAACCCTGATAAAAGATGTTTGATGCTGCTATCACTCATTGTTGTTGATAAAGCTCTGTAGAAATACTTTGATTGATAGCGTTATAGATCGGTGGTTCATTCCATTTCTGACTTGAATCTTGAGTGCCCCCGTCTAGTATAGTCCCGCACTTCTCACGATGTCCCGATGACGTCATCAGAAGCCCGAAGCACTCTTGGGACTATCCTAGACGGGGCACCCACGACTTTCCTCATGAAAATGAATGGAAACCCTGATAAAAGATGTTTGATGCTGCTATCAATCATTGTTGTTGATGAAGTTCTGTAGAAATACTTTGATTGATAGCGTTATAGATCGGTGGTTCATTCCATTTCTGACTTGAATCTTGAGTGCCCCCGTCTAGGATAGTCCCGCACTTCTCACGATGTCCCGATGACGTCATCAGAAGCCCGAAGCACTCTTGGGACTATCCTAGACAGGGGCACCCACGACTTTCTCATGAAAATGAATGGAAACCCTGATAAAAGATGTTTGATGCTGCTATCACTCATTGTTGTTGATGAAGCTCTGTAGAAATACTTTGATTGATAGCGTTATAGATCGGTGGTTCATTCCATTTCTGACTTGAATCTTGAGTGCCGTCTAGGATAGTCCCGCACTTCTCACGATGTCCCGATGACGTCATCAGAAGCCCGAAGCACTCTTGGGACTATCCTAGACGGGGGAAGGGGCACCCACGACTTTCTCATGAAAATGAATGGAAACCTTGATAAAGGTGCTTGATGCTGCTATCAGTCATTGTTGTTGATGAAGTTGTGTAGAAATACTTTGATTGATAGCGTTATAGATCGGTGGTTCATTCCATTTCTGACTTGAATCTTGAGTGCCCCGTCTAGGATAGTCCCGCACTTCTCACGATGTCCCGATGACGTCATCAGAAGCCCGAAGCACTCTTGGGACTATCCTAGACGGGGGCACCACGACTTTCTCTCATGAAAATGAATGGAAACCCTGATAAAAGATGTTTGATGCTGCTATCAGTCATTGTTGTTGATGAAGCTCTGTAGAAATACTTTGATTGATAGCGTTATAGATCGGTGGTTCATTCCATTTCTGACTTGAATCTTGAGTGCCCCCGTCTAGGATAGTCCCGCACTTCTCACGATGTCCCGATGACGTCATCAGAAGCCCGAAGCACTCTTGGGACTATCCTAGACGGGGGTCACCCACGACTTTCTCATGAAAATGAATGGAAACCCTGATAAAAGATGTTTGATGCTGCTATCAGTCATTGTTGTTGATGAAGTTGTGTAGAAATACTTTGATTGATAGCGTTATAGATCGGTGGTTCATTCCATTTCTAACTTGAATCTTGAGTGCCCCCGTCTGGGGGTAGGCCCGCACTTTCACGACGTCCCGATGACGTCACCAGAAGCCCGAAGCACTCTTGGGACTATCCTAGACGGGGGGGGGCACCCACGACTTTCTCATGAAAATGAATGGAAAACCTGATAAAAGATGTTTGATGCTGCTATCAATCATTGGTGTTGATGAAGTTCTGTAGATATACTTTGATTGATAGCGTTATAGATCGGTGGTTCATTCCATTTCTGACTTGAATCTTGAGTGCCCCCCGTCTAGATAGTCCCGCACTTCTCACGATGTCCCGATGAAGTCATCAGAAGCCCGAAGCACTCTTGGGACTATCCTCGACGGGGGGGGCCACCCACGACTTTCTCATGAAAATGAATGGAAACCCTGATAAAAGATGTTTGATGCTGCTATCACTCATTGTTGTTGATAAAGCTCTGTAGAAATACTTTGATTGATAGCGTTATAGATCGGTGGTTCATTCCATTTCTGACTTGAATCTTGAGTGCCCCCCCTGTCTAGGATAGTCCCGCACTTCTCACGATGTCCCGATGACGTCATCAGAAGCCCGAAGCACTCTTGGGACTATCCTAGACGGGGGGGCACCCACGACTTTCTCATGAAAATGAATGGAAACCTTGATAAAAGGTGCTTGATGCTGCTATCAGTCATTGTTGTTGATGAAGTTGTGTAGAAATACTTTGATTGATAGCGTTATAGATCGGTGGTTCATTCCATTTCTGACTTGAATCTTGAGCAGCCCCGTCTAGGATAGTCCCGCACTTCTCACGATGTCCCGATGACGTCATCAGAAGCCCGAAGCACTCTTGGGACTATCCTGACGGGGAGGGGGCACCCACGACTTTCTCATGAAAATGAATGGAAACCTTGATAAAGGTGCTTGATGCTGCTATCAGTCATTGTTGTTGATGAAGTTGTGTAGAAATACTTTGATTGATAGCGTTATAGATCGGTGGTTCATTCCATTTCTGACTTGAATCTTGAGTGCCCCGTCTAGGATAGTCCCGCACTTCTCACGATGTCCCGATGACGTCATCAGAAGCCCGAAGCACTCTTGGGACTATCCTAGACGGGGCACCTACGACTTTCTCATGAAAATGAATGGAAACCTTGATAAAGGTGCTTGATGCTGCTATCAGTCATTGTTGTTGATGAAGTTGTGTAGAGATACTTTGATTGATAGCGTTATAGATCGGTGGTTCATTCCATTTCTGACTTGAATCTTGAGTGCCCCGTCTAGGATAGTCCCGCACTTCTCACGATGTCCCGATGACGTCATCAGAAGCCCGAAGCACTCTTGGGACTATCCTGACGGGGGCACCCACGACTTTCTCCAGAAAATGAATGGAAACCTTGATAAAAAGGTGCTTGATGCTGCTATCAGTCATTGTTGTTGATGAAGTTGTGTAGAAATACTTTGATTGATAGCGTTATAGATCGGTGGTTCATTCCATTTCTAACTTGAATCTTGGTGCCCCGTCTGGGGTAGGCCCGCACTTTTCACGACGTCCCAATGACGTCATCAGAAACTCGAGGCACTTTCACGACGTCCCGATGACGTCGTCAGAAGCCAAGCACTTTTCACGACGTCCCGATGACGTCATCAGAAGCCCGAAGCACTTTCACGACGTCCCGATGACGTCATCAGAAGCCCGAAGCACTTTTCACGACGTCCCGATGACGTCATCAGAAGCCGAAGCACTTTCACGACGTCCCGATGACGTCATCAGAAGCCCGAAGCACTTTTCACGACGTCCGATGACGTCATCAGAAGCCTGAAGTACTTTTCACGACGTCCGATGACGTCATCAGAAGCCCAAGCACTCTCCACGACGTCCCCATGACCTCATCAGAGAGCCAAGCACTTTCTCGACGTCCCAGTGACGTCATCAAAGCCAAACACTTTTCGACGTCCCGATGACGTCATCAGGAGCCCGAGGCACTTTTCACTACGTCCCGATGACGTCATCAGAAGCCCGAAGCACTTTCACGACGTCCCGATGACGTCATCAGAAGCCCGAAGCACTTTTCACGGCGTCCCGATGACGTCATTAAAAGCCCGAAGCACTTTCACGACGTCCCGATGACGTCATCAGAAGCGAAGCACTTTTCGACGTCCCGATGACGTCATCAGAAGCCAAAGCAATTTCGACGTCCCGATGACGTTATAAGAAGCCCGAAGCACTTTTCGACGTCCCCATGACGTCATCAGAAGCCCGAAGCACTTTTCGACGTCCCGATGACGCCATCAGAAGCCGAAGCACTCACGACGTCCCGATGACGTCATCAGAAGCCCGAAGCACTTTTCGACGTCCCGATGACGTCATCAGAAGCCCGAAGCACTCACGACGTCCCGATGACGTCATCAGAAACCGAAGCACTTTTCACGACGACCCGATGACGTCATCAGAAGCCCGAAGCACTTTCACGACGTCCCGATGACGTCATCAGAAGCCCGAAGCACTTTTCACGACGTCCCCATGACCTCATAAGAAGCCCGAAGCACTCTCACGACGTCCCGATGACGTCATCAGAAACTCGAGGCACTTTTCACGACGTCCCGATGACGTCATCAGAAGCCGAAGCACTTTTCACGACGTCCGATGACGTCATCAGAATCCCCTCACCTACAAATCGGTTAATTACCAGCCTACGTACCTCCCTACCAACTTACCTGTCTGCCAAGTTGATTGCTTGGGACCATTGGCAGTGGCTATTAGCAGTGAGGACTGAAAAGCGTGACGGCCTACGGCCTACGGCCCTACGGCCTACGGCTCCACGGCCTACGGCCTGAAATTTTCTTAAGCTTCCGGGCTCACAACTTTGTTATTTGTGAAGCGATTTTGCTGAAATTCGGACAGCAGGTGTCTTCTGGACCCCTTCGCTTATATCCAGAAGGAAATCTTCAGAAATTTTGTTTCAAAGATTCTATAAACTATTTTATAAAATTCTAAGTGATCACAAGGCCTAGGCAAAACCAAACCTCTCCAGCCGCTTCGCGGCTGGAGCGATAAATGTTTGTTATGATAAGATGATATGATTTGTAATGATATGATAAGGGTTTAATGATTTAGTTTTCTGTCTCAAAATTCTTAAATGTGAGGTCAGGCTCAAACCCAGCAAGTACTGGATATTTCGGCCTTGTAGGGGACGCACTGGTTTATTTTCATTACAATATCCTGAAATCAACAGAAAGAGCCAGTCCAAAGTCTCAAACTACTTATTCTATAGGTGCGCTAGATGGCTAGAATTGCTACCATCTAGCGTTCTAGAGCCAACTAATAGTAAAATTGTCTGCAGTAGGCTGAAAAAGATAGATCTACTATCAGTTCTCAGAATCCAGGACTTGTAGTGGTCTATTGTAATGACAAGGACAACTTGGCAAAGCTATATCGTTGAATGGAAAGTGGCTTTCTATGATCTTGTCCTATGCTACGATGCCTTGGTTCATGTTATGTTCTTGTGCTATTGTAGCTGTTGTTTTACGAAAAGAATGGAAGTTCCACATTGCCCTTTATTGACTTACTTGACTTAATCGGTTGGCTTTCGCCTGACGCGGTCATTCCGCATCTTCACCGAGGTGTGCCGTCCTAGTAGTCAGCCGTGTCCATTTTTCACGGTCTTCAGCCACAATTTGAACACATTCCATCCAGCTGTCACTATTCCATTTCCTGCGAAACGAAACATCGCGCCTGAACTGTCTTTCGATGCCGAGTGACTTTAAATCCTCTTTAACCACATCCGTCCAGAACTTTCGCCTACGCCCAGGTGGGCGTTTCAGACAGGATTTGGAAGCGTTTTTAAAGCGTGTTGTACGAGACGATCCGGCGTTCTTCTTAGTATATGCCCGAGCAGTCGAAGTCGACTTTCCATTGCTGCTTGAGATGGCGTTAGGAGATGCTGGCACCTCCCTCGTGTCAAGCGTTGATGTACTGCGTCGATTTCCTTGTAAAGGTCTTCGTTATGGCATACGCGGCCAGAAATATCCAAGCAAACGCCTAAAAAGCTTCCTCTCCGTGCAATCCAACCTTTCCATCTGCGTTTTCGGTGCTGCCCACGTCTCCGATCCGTACATCATGATAGGGCGAATAGCGGATAGGTAGACGCGCAACTTGACTTCCTTCGCGATGGTGGTAGACCACAAACACTTGGTTAGAGAATTGAATGCAGACGTAGCTTTCGCACATCGTTGTCGAATATCCGCTGCATAACTACCATCGTTCTTCAGCAAACAGCCCAAATAACAGAAATCGTCCACCAGTTCGATACGTTGTCCGTCCACACAAACTCCAGTTGAAGGCCTCTGAGAGACCCACATCTGCTTGCATTTGTCGGGACGAAGACGAAGTCCATAGGCTGCGGCATACTTCGAAACGAGGTTCACAATCCTTTGCAATTTGCGTTGTTTTCAGCGAATAACACAATGTCGTCGGCGTACTCCAGGTCGACAAGGGAGCGTCCTGATGGTGTTAGGATCACATCCGAAGAAACTGTTCTGCAACTCTACGCATGATGTCATCAACGGCGAAGTTGAAAAGAAAAGGTCCTGCAACGGCTCCTTGCCTTACTCCTGTTTTCACCTCGAAAGCTGACGTAAATCCGACAGGTGTACGAACTGCTGCTGTTGTTCCTTTGTTCATGTCCTCGATTAACCGAACATACTTTTCCGGGACTCCATCTGCTCGCAGAGCATTGAGCAATCGATCACGATGAGGAGAGTCGAACGCGGCTTCAAAGTCTAAAAAAGCAAGCTGTAATGGCTTCGAAAACCGCTGCCACGATTCAATTACTCTTCTCACGACGAACACTTGGTCGATGGTCGATCTTCCAGGTCGAAAACCGGCTTGCTCATCTCTGGTCGTTCCTTCACGATGTTTGATAAGTCGCTCCGAGAATGATACGTTCTAAAACCTTGTACATGACACGAAGTAGAGAGATTCCTCTGTAGTTCTTAGGATCCGTGACGGATAGCTTCTTGTGAAGAGGTACGATGATCGCATGTCTCCACTAATCGGGTATCCTTTCGCTCATCCATATGGCACGCATAGTGTTGGTAATTTCACGAATCCCAGACGGAGGAAGAGCTTTCAGCATTTCAGCAGTGATGTTGTCATCTCCACCTGCCTTTCCATTCTTCATTTTCCGGACACAATCCAAAACTTCAGACTCAGTCGGCGGTTCCTCACTGACGTCGTAATGTGCTCTCTGAACATGCGGGCTCAGGTACTGATGGCGCTGGACGATTCAGTAGTGAACTGGTAATCCTTCCATATCGGCAGCGTCGCATCACCAACTGCAACTCCATTGGTAGTGTTCAAGACAGGAGAACATCTCTTCATCTTCCCGCTATACTGTCGCAGCAACGTGTAGGCTTTCCTCGGATTCTTCTCCTCCCAAGCCTTCTCGAACTCCTTAGCTCTACACGTCCACTCTCGTTCGCGGTCACTTTGAAGCTGCCGACGCAACTTCCTCCTCAGACGCTTCTCCTCCACGAAGTTTCCTGCAGTTCGGAGAGCACATACTCTGTTGTAGGTAGATGTTGTTTCTTCTGAGACGTAGGCGAACTTCTTCTTAGGCTGTACAACCGGGAGTGCCTCTTTCGAAGCGTCCTGGATGCATTTGACAAAAGAATCCGCGTCATAAAGTTTCTTCTTAGTCCGTACTCCGATGTGAATAGCAACGCGTTGTCGGAAATTCCTTCTGCACTCTTCATCTCTGAGACTTGTCATGTCAATCCTCTGGAGAGGCTGAGCCCTCGCTTCCTCTTATGAATCCTCGCAGTGAAGTTCAACAGAACAGGACGGTGATCCGAATCGAATGCGACATCCACACAGCTCTTGATCTTCGAATGTCCGATACTGGAATATTCCTCGTCAGGACATAGTCAAGCTGTAGTTTCAAAGTTGTCATCTTCCGCCGCTGCTCTTCTGGAGATAGCCGGGTTGGTCCCTGCCACGTAAGCTGATGGCGCAGATGATTCCTCTTGAATGTCGATGCAATAATCAGACCACTGCGTTCACAAAAGTCGGCAAGGCGGCAGCCATTGTCCGATGTTTGCTCCACTGGGTAGAACCATTTACCGAGTCCTTCGCCATCCTCATCAAGTCCCATCTTCGCATTTGCGTCAATCCCACGACAACAGCATGTTGACAAAGGTATCCTGGCCAGCAACGTATTGAGTTCGTCATAAATCGCATTCTTCGAATTGTCTTCGGCGGTTTCAGTGGGCGCATGAGCACTCACTATCCACAGATTGAGTCCTCTGTGATCCCGCAGTCGTACGAATGCATTCCGACACGACGTTGAGCCGAACTCCTTGACCATACCATTGAAATCCTTCCTTACAGCTATTGCACAGCCTCCCACTCTCCTATCGTCAGCGTTACCGCAGTAGATGGTGTACTCTCCGACGCTGATGACGGGTCTATCCTTGAGGCGGGTTTCCTGCAAAGCAGCAAACGGCGCATGGAAATAGCTCAGAAGTCTGGATAGCGCAGTTTTTTGGATATCACTCGACAGCGATCGACAGTTCAGGGTGGCGAAATTGTGGCTTGTGGCTAAAGACTCCATGACTCCCTAGGTACGGATCCTAAGGTGTTATGGACCAGAGGCCTTAGTGTGCCGGACGGCGACACCTTTATGCAATGTGCGGGATACTTTCGCGATATAGTTGTGCACGCTATATCGCTCGAACGTTCCCTGTGTACACTCAAACGTCTGCTGGGTTCAGTAGAAGCAGGGGCACCAACGAGCAGGTACCAACAGACTTGTATACACACCCCCATTGCCCTTTCTAATACAAAAAATTTGGTGTTTTTCGTTCGGGTTTCTTTCATAGTATTCCGTCAAACTCTTCTTGTTTGATCAACCGAAAATTTGAACTTCTCTGTATGTGGCTTTGAAGCTATGTTGTTAGGGGTAGGGAATACCTAACGTCCGAAAACTTAGCGTTAGAGGTTACATGAATGCCCTAGTGCTCGAGTAAATGGTGTCTCCCTAGCGTCATCCACCTGATTTTTCTTTCGTGGTCCTATATGTCTTTTGATTCATAATGCTTTGTCGGGATACATTTGAGAGTGCAACTCCTTTATTAGAAAGGGTACAATGAGCTTTTTAGATGTTAATAATGAAGTGCCTCCACTTTTCAATTTGTTTTATTAATTGTGGCTACTGCAATTGGTTGATTTGTTTTCATACATAGTGTTTTTTCGACGCACTTTAGCGTGCATGCTAATAATAAATAAATAATAATAAATCGCAATAATTTACAAGGGTTCGAATACTTATGCAACAAGCGAAAAAGCAAGCATGTCCTATAATCGGAAGTGAAATTGCGAAAATATGATTGAACCCATCGTTTTCGGCGTAGCCGATTACACGGCAACGCAAACCTCAACTCAAAATCTCCATTCAACACCCAATCCATAGTTTTTGGGGGTGTTCGTATACCTATGCAACGCAGTGTACATACCCAGGCGATTGACGGCCCCGAGCCGCACCGAACCGGAATCGGATCCGCCTGACAGTTCATCTCGTTTTTTTCAATCTCCGGGCCACTGCTGTTGCTGTTCGGGCGAACCGGAGCAGCCCGAACAGCAACAGCAGTGGCTCGGGCAGCAACAGAAGCCGACTTGCCGATTGGGAACACGAGCCAAACTGTCAAGCGGCTCGGGTCCGAGAATCACCTGAGTAGTTCATGTCGATGAGTGGGACTCATCTCTCGCTCTTTTGAAGAGTGAAGATAGATTTCTGTTTTGGAAACTCTTCAAAGCTTGACAAGTAACACTGTCCAATCACGTAAAAATCTAATCTAGCAAAAACTCCCAATTTCTTTCGCACTTTTCGGAAATCGTATGTCCGAAACCATCGGAAATCGGAAATCCGCTCAGAACTGGTCCTATTCCATGGAGGCGCAGAAAAATCTGCGGCAGTATGAGGAAAAGGGATGGATTCACCAGACTCCGACACAGCGAATATTTCAGACGCCGCTTGTGTGTTTGTCTTCTACTTTCTACCATTGTAAGCAACTCTACCAACACAAACAACATCATTTGAAATAGCTAGACCCCTAGCGAGCGACCTCCTGTTGCAACAAAAGAGACCCCCACTTCACCCCCTCGCGAATATTTTCATAGATTTTTCTCCACTACTGACAAAAAAAGTGACTCAAGCCTTGTGTTTAGGGTGGAAGCTCAATGCCACTTTTGTCATGTACTTTGGACATATTTTGTTGAATCGCCGACTTTACAACAGAAAAAGACCTTAGCTGAAAATGGCAATCACGACTTCCCCATAAGCCCTCAACAAATCGAATATAAGTTCTCGGAACGCAGCTTTTGTCTTCGCCTTAAAGGCAGCGTACACGCTCGTAAGGATAATTCAGATAACTACGGAATTAGAATGGTATGGCACCGAACAAAACGAACACGGATTTTGAAGCGTCAAAAATCGTTTTTGACACTTCAAAATGCGTAGGCGTTCTAATCTGGGCCATACCATTTCTATTTGCGTAGTTATCTCGATCACGTTTACGAGTGTGTATGCTGCCTTTGACCCATCCACGACTACCCTTGATTTTAGGTAACTGCACGCTCTGACCGCGTTACGGTATACCATGTCCCACCGGTGGGACACGCGAGATCGAATGGCACGCCACCGCAAACCGATTTTCTTTTA
Source organism: Aplectana chamaeleonis (assembly GCA_029168955.1). Lineage (NCBI taxonomy): Eukaryota > Metazoa > Nematoda > Chromadorea > Rhabditida > Cosmocercidae > Aplectana > Aplectana chamaeleonis. Next base: position 227,127 of record JAPDOI010000150.1, read on the forward strand.
TAGTGAAGCTACCAATGAAATAAAGATTGCACCAGAATCTCCGCTCATATCACTCTTTAAATCAAGACAAACAACTGCCTGAAGTCACGGCAGGTCCAAGCGGATATTACTTTGACACCACTGCTCCGACAAACTCAACCACAAGACATTCTTTGACTGTCATTCAGAAACTTGCTGTTTTCAAATTTGGTATCGTTTAGGTTTTGTCACGGTGGATGAAAAAGTTTAAATTGAAGGAAATCGATGCATCGTGGTCATGGTAGTGGCACGTTTCCAGATAAAAAGAACGTGTTTCCAAGGTTTCCCGTCGATGAAGCTAAGAAACGGCTGTAAAAGAAAAAAGAAGTCATAATGTGCTCGAGAAATTGTTTTTACAATATTTTTTTTTCTTGGCGAGCCCCAGCTGTTTTCACGAGTTTGAATATTGTGCTATACTAGAGCTGACAACGAACCACGACTTCCATAGTCCAGTCTAGGATATGTTAATACATTGAACATTACTCCTCCTTGTCAAAGAGAGATCGATTTTTGAAAAGCGTGTCCCACCGGTGGGTTAATCGGTAATGGGTTAACAGGAAAATGAAGGCAGGTGAAGGCATTAACTTGTTCTTTCGGTGGAAATCTCTTCTTCATGCGTTCAAATGCGCGAAAATGTCAATAAATTTAATTGCTGGAAATCACAGAGCAATGGACCCGACTAATGCAAAATCAGAATGAACATATGCACACAAAATTTCAATGTATACCTCCCTACAGAGCTAACATTGATCAAGTACGAAATTTGAATAGACAGAAAAGCCTCAAAAGACTAAATAGCTATAAGACAAATCAATAACTTCAAGTTATAATCAATCGCTAATCATCCTGTCCTCTGCGCAATGTGTATATTGAATTTCACAGCCGGTAAGGTCTCGACAGTAGCGGTGACTTCTGCATGAACATTGAGGTTCGCCAGTGCTCCTCTCACAGCTCCGCATGGAAACGTGACCAGCGCGCCTGCCTCGCGAACAAACTGCTGACCTTCTGCTAACGAACGCAATGTGAAGAACTTGTTATCCTGCACCACATATACACCCTAAACAGAGGAAATGATTCATAAAAAAAGTTGAAGCTCACTAATACATGAACATCACACTGGAACGCACCTGGTGATTTGTTCTTAAATTGTCTACTTGTTTTCCGAACATCGCCGACCAAAACTCTTTGCAGATGAACTTGACAACCTGGAAATGGCGTGCCTCAGACTGTTAAAAAAGTCCTGCACCAGATTACGGTCAGCGAAATTTCCCTTGTCTGTTTGTGACCTTTCAATCAAATGAGGTATACAGTTCGATAGCTCAACTGTTTCTCTATCTAGTTGTGCTCACTGCTATTTGAAAAAACTTACTGCGTCGGATTTAACATGCACATGTATAGGAAGTTATGGACACCAAAAACTCTTGAGAGCCCTTGCATTGTTTCTACCTTGTTTCTTTCTTTCTCGAAGTTGTTCGAGTTCGTAAAACATTTGAACTCTGTGAGAGCTAGATTAGAAAACCAAAACAGATTTACGAAAGGAACGTTGTCCTTCGGAATGAAATATTTTTCGATATTTGTGGGGAAGTTCCCGAGGACAATAGACCTGATTTGGTCGTTATCACTCGGTCCAGGGTAGAGGGGCGAGACGTCCCCGCGAATTATACACAACGAACGACGTTAGAAACAAACGACTCCGGTGGAGTACAAGGTAAGTTCGCTTTACGGTTGTTCCCATAGCATCCCCCCGAGCATGATGAACGAGAAAACATAGCCGCAGCGTATACGGTGACGCAAACTGGCTAGTCTCGAGGTGGTCTCGCACTTCGCAAGTTAAGGGGGCAGATTTGCCACTCAAGGACAGTGTAAGGTATCTCTGTCCGGATTTCAGGGCGAAATAATGAGCTTCTATCAAATCTGTCGTCAGAGGTGAATACTTTCGGCCCTATTCCGGTTTTCCACAAACACGAAACTGTTGAAAACAAAGAGTTTTGGCGAGCTGATTTTTGATCAATTAATGAACAATGGGTGATGGGTTGCGAGAGCATGGGGAAGACCGGCGATCGGGAGAACAAGGGAAGACCTGCTGGCCAGAGGTCCCCTCCACCTCCCCTCGATTCGGGGGAAGTTTCCCAGTTGTTTTGAGGGAAGTTCCCCAGTTGTTTTGAGGGGAGTTCCGTTGCCGTTCTCGGAAACATCCCCACAAATATCTGAGTTTCGTCAATATGCCTAATTCGTCCGAGCAAAGAAATTCCGCGACTCATTTTGGTACTACCTATGATCAATCCCTAACGGCGTTTGATGTTCTACGAACTAAAACCGCCTGTTGGATAGAATAAAGGGAACGAGGGCATCATAAATGATTGGGTACCCTCACTTGCTCTAAATTTTGTATAGAATGTTCTAAGTAAATAGTATACATTGGATCCGAATCAAAAAAATTCGGATACTCGGATTTCAGATAACTCAAAAATCAAAGGTCGCGAATAGCCGACTCAAACGGATGGATTCAAAATAGCAACATCGGATAATCCGAGTCATTCGGATAGGGAAGCGAGACGGATAGTCGGATCTCGGATCAATCCGAAAATCACGTTTTTTCGGTGATTCGGAATTTGGATCGCTCGGATTTCGACCTTTTTTCGGTGAGTCGGAATCCGAATATCCGAGTCGGATATCCGGTCGGATAAAAGATGGTATAAATCTAAAAGTCTATCGAAAATCGATAGTCTGGCGAGAATCCTCGGAAAAAAATTTTTCTACCTTACTTTGATAAAAGAATTCATTGATAATCATCTTTATCTCGGAATATTTGCAAACCAAACATATAGAATCACTTTTCACAATCTCTTCAAAATGAGTGTAATGTAAGGCATTAGTATGGAAGAGTATCATGCGTATCAGTCCTTCCCATCGATTTCGTAAATACCCATGAATTCCTGTCTAATCAACTTGCCCATTCGATCAATACGCCTGGTTTTTGGGAGCCAATCATACCTTCAATGCGCCATAATGGGTATGGTATACTTTTGCGACACACTGTCGCGTCGCTCTGCACAGCGACAGCGAGGGCCTGCCGCGGAGCTCCCACACTTTGGGCCTCCTAGTGCATACTCCCCGTGAAGAGCGACGCGACATAATGCTTGTGGTCTAAATTGACCGAAAATCGATATTGTTAATTTGCACTGTCGCGGTCGCGCGTCGCGGAAGGTATGCACTAGGCCCTAAACCTGTCGCTGTCGCAGTGTGCTGCAAGCTTCGGCCCGCGACAGCGACAGGCTTCGGCCCATTCGAAGTATGTCAGCCGCCGCGCTTTCAGAGTGCGCGAGCTAGCAGCGACGGCAACAACGTCGCACGATGAAAATGATTTCGACCATTTTTGTCACTTTCGCTGCCGTCCCGCCGTAGTTTCCATTTGATATCTACCTTTCTATAAGATATTCATTTCCCCCCTTCACTGTTTTCTCAATCGAACAAACGGCGGCGAAGAAGTAAGAGACGCAGAGAAAGAAATATGATTCGGCAACAAGTCATGGTCACGCCCGATTTCTCTCGCTCTGAAGAGCGACGCCACCAATTTCGCAGCGACGCCACTCTGAAAGGCCCATACTCGCACAGACAACCCAAACGAAGAGGTTTAATGCCCATTATGCGCAAAAACTGCGCTGATGATGCGCAACAATAAGCGACGTAAATTTCACGATGTGCTCCAATTGGATGTCTGCAGTGTAACTACGCACCTGTATGGCTACTATAGAATGGAATGTCGAGTTGTGACATCAGATACGCTTGTTTGAGTAACAGGACATGCCGGATCTACCCATATCCGACTCTTTACCCAATCCGAATCATGAAATTTTTCGGATATTCGGTGTCCGAATCATTATCCGACTCATGGCACATTTCGGTGATTCTTCTTCTTCTTCTAATCGGCCACATAGAGCTTCTCCTTATAGGTGTAAAAAGGCAGCCACATCGCACGGGTTCGTCCACATATCCATAACTGTTAGAGAAGTCGGCCTTGCAGAACGTGAAAATAAATGAAATGAATCGTGCCCTGGGTTGTGCAGTCAAGACATTCGTCGGGGATCGACGAGTCGATCTTATGGACGAAGGCCTTGAGGCGTGAGGAGTGTCCACATCGTACACCTGACAGGATGACGCGTGTACGTCTAGGTAGGTCCGTTTCGCTGTCATCAATCGGGGGTGGCACGTCACCAAGAATTGGATTTAGGGGAGCACTGGAGAGGTATTCTCTGACGAATCGGGTGTGCTCCATTTGCAGTAGTCTGACGCGATTGAGCTCCGACGTCGCCCAACGTTGACGATCCAAGACAGAGACTGCAGCATGAAGTGGCGAGCGAATCTGTCGGAAATGGGGACCAGATGACAGTAATGGGAAATTAGGGTGTGTGGAATTCCTTACAAACATGGAACTGTTGCGAGTGGAGTTGACAATGCTGCTTTACAGGAAGCAGCGAACACTTGATGTAGATGAGATACCGGTGTGGATCTAGGGCATCCAGTGATCACGCGTAGAGCAGTGTTCTGTGCACGCTGAAGTTTGTTCCAAGAGGCTTCCGGCAGTTGCTTGACCATATAGGGGCTCCATATTCCAGCACTGGCTGCACCATAGCCCCGTAGGTGGTTCGAAAAATTTACTTATAGCTGCCCCATGTAGTGCCTGCCAGCGAACGTAGGATGTTGTTACGTGTGTTGGCAGCAGCAGCTCGAATACGTGTGTTTTCGTGAAAACGCAGTGAGGGATCCAGGAATACACCAAGTAGACGAGGGTGTTTTGATAAGGGCAGCATATTTCCTTCCCAAAGAATCTTGGGATGCAGCTTGTGTTCGGCAGTCGCTGTAGTGCACAAAGTGACGCTGGACTTGGTAGGAGAGACCTTTAGCTGCTTCGATTCAAGGAACTTGGCCAGACTGACGAGGTATTCATTCATCTAAACAGTGGCTCGATCGATGACAGAGTCAGTACAAATAATAGTGATGTCATCCGCATATAGACATAAGTGGATGTTTGACGACGTCTTCGGCACATCAGACAGATACAAAGAAAACAGGCTGGGAGATTAAACTCCTCCTTGTGGAACGCCTGCCTTCAGGGGCACAGACTTCGACAAGTGTCCATCAAATTTCACACGAATGGAACGATTTTTGACAAAGTTATCTGTCCATATTTTGCACCAGTCAAAGATAGTAGAGTCCAGGATCGATTTGGACAGCAGCGGAATACTGACGTTATCGAAGGCAGCGGTTAAGTCAACCGCCACGACAATACTTCTACCAGCTGGAGGTTTCATGTTGAAGCCAGCAATTATGTGTTCTGTAATGGACGTGAGTGCCGTAATGGTAGAGTGGGCCTTCTTGAAGCCATGTTGATGCACGTTATGTCGTAATGCTTCTTGGAGGTGCGGGTTGATGATTTTCTCCGCTAACTTAGCAATAGGGGACAAAAGGGAGATGGGTCGATGCGAAGTTGACGATCTTCTGGTTTGCTTGGCTTGAGGATCGGAAGAACAATTGCTTTCTTCCATCTAGCGGGGATGACACCTGTGCTGAATGACGAGTAGACTAGGTCACAAAGTAATTCAAGGAAGTCTTCCGGCAAGTGCTTGAGATGGACGGCTGACACACCGTCGGGTCCCTCGGCTCGCGAGTTCTTAATGGACTTGATGAGGGAAGACATCTCAGAGGCAGTTATGGCAGGTACATCTTTTCGGCTGAGCTTCCTTATAGTCCGGAGAGTGAGCCTGTTGGAACGATCACGGCGGGACGTCGCTGAAGCAAAGTGTTTTCCAAGTCGACATGCAGCCTTAAATCCGGTCTGGAATTTCCCTGAAGGGAACTCAAGCATGTTGCGATCCGCTGACATTTTCTTCCCATATAACCGCTTAAAGGCAGCGTACGCGCAAAAAACCGTGTTTATTTTTTTCACAATTTTGTGCAGGTAGGCTTACCAGGTTGTCATATATCATGAAGAGACCACCCAAAACACTCAAGTTTCCGAGAAAAACTCGTTTGAAAATCTCGCAGCATTCAGCCTCCTTTTTCTCACGTCTGTCAGGTGTGTCTTGTGTATTACACAAATATCGGAAATTTGAACGGCTGAATTGGTTTAGCCCCCTTAACTTTCTGGGTTCCGCAATTCCTTTCGCTTTTCTGCTGTCAGTGATCATCTAAAAATAGGAGGCTTTCAATATCCACGTCTGGACTCGAAGATTCTTCGGAACAAAGAATTTAGAAAATTGGATTTCCGCGGCCGGCCGAAGACTGTCGTGGGGTTTCTGTTCCTCGTGTTAGATGATCGACCGGGAAAACGCCTTTTCAGACCACGGAGCGATTTTCACGAGCCTATAGCATTATGAATACGCAACACTGAGATCTCAAGCTTCGCCAACTATCTCCACTTGGTTCATACATTGGATTGAGAAGAAAAACACATATGTGGTTTTTTGCGCGGACGCTGACTTTAAGAATGCTCTAGGTCTTCTTTGCATCAGTGGAGAAATTCAAGGAATCTGTGAACTCCATCCAACGCACCCGCTTGTAATCATTCAGCATTTTGGTGATCTCATCAGACAGTCGTTGAATGCTGGGATCTGTAGGATCAGCTCGGCGTTTCTCGCCCCGTAATTCGATCAGCTCCAGGACGTCTTTGGGAACGTTAGGGTAAAACGTTCTAACGCGCCCTGAATGAATTGCAGTTCTGGAGGCGTTGCATATGGCATCAACAATGAACTTTTCTTCTCATGAACGGAGTCGGTTAGCGGATAGCAGGCTACCCGACTGAGTAACACCTCTTTAAACATGACCCAGTTGGCCTTACGGTAGTTGGTGTACAATTTGCTACGAGCCTATGAAAGGTGCCAGGTGACTGTTGAGAGACAAATCCAATGAAACACATATGGGTACATGATCGCTGGCCATAGCTATAGCAGTGGACCAGTTACAAGAAACAGCAAGAGAAGATGATACAAAAGTGACATCTGGAGAAGACGGCCTGCCCGTGGAAGGAAGGCGAGTGGGGGCGTCCTCGTTAATGGCAACAAGATCACAATCCTCAGCAAAAAGCTCAAGTAGTTCCCCTCTGTCGTCGGGATCTAGAGAGGAGAACCAGGATGTGGAGTGAGCATTAAAATCGTCAGCCATGACAACAGAAGACGATGGGAGGGCAGAGTGTACAGAGTGCAAAAATGGAGTGGGGTCAAACGAATTGGGACATGAGGAGATAGGGGGAATATAAATATCAACAATATCTATAGGGCAACTTTGCAAGACAACATGAACACCAACACATTCTACAACATCATCATTAGGGAGAGCTATAAGATGAGAAGGTACAGAGGTTTTTTACAAACGTAGAGACGCCTCCATCATGAGATGTGCGAGGGAGGTGGTAAGACGTATAACCGGGGAGGCGGGGTAGGGAGGATGTTGGGCTGAGTTTAGTCTCCTGAAGGAGAATGACATCTGGAAGAAAGCGTTCAATGTACAATGTGAGGTCAGCGAGTTTGGCACGCAGGCCATTGATATTGGGTTGAAAAATGTGTAGACTATGAAGAGGAACACTAGGGGGAGAGTTAGAGCAAGAAGTACAACAATAAGCGTCAGTGTAGTCATTATAGCTGGTTAACCCCGAACATTTGAGGTGTACCCAGCCGAGGCAACCACCGCACTGGACGCTTGCATGTTGAGCCGAAAATCCACAATAACAACAGGGATATCGTGGAGTCTTGCTGCGTGGCCCTGGGTTCCTCTCAATGCCGGCTCGCAACAGTAGAATGCGAAGGAGTGCGGCAGCCAGCCATTCGCACTCTCATACAGAAAAAAACTCCTCGTGGAGTTGTTGATGAGTCCCCCGTTTGATGAGTCCCCTTGATCTTGGTAGTCGACTCCACAGATCCACCACGCGTAGGTTGAGCATCTCGGATCATTCGGTGATTCAGGTTTTGAATTAAACGGATTTTGGCGTTTTTTCGGCCTATCGGATTTGGATCATTCGGATTTTGACACTTTTTCGGTGATTCGGATTTTGGATCATGAAAATTTCGGTTCATTCGGATGGATATCCGAAAATGAGTGAGTCGGATCCAATGTATAGTAAATAGGATCTAGAGTAGCATACCCGACGCATGCCCGGACTGCGGTAGTCCCGGACAAAATACTGCGCACTTGTTCAATTGTCCGAAGACACACACACAACGCTATGTAGCACGGACCTATGGACGAATCCAACGTTGATCGCCCGGTTTCTCAGCCTATAACAATATCCTCTTCGTAGCTCCAAAGAGGAAGATGTAGAATCCGAAGACGGAGTTTTCTAAGCAACGCTAGACGCCATTAGATAGATGAAAAAATGAGTTTTCAAATGGTATAACACACTTGATCGAAAAGTTACACAGGAGCAAAGGAATAGAGGTTTTGACACAACGGGATCTGACAGGGTTCAGCACGGTGTGAGGTGCACTACAATACGAGGCCGTATGCTCGTCTCTTCCCGCTTGCCCCGTCCCGACGACGCCGATCTGTGATTAGTGAAATATCGCTGATGACGAATCACAGGGGGCGTCGTAGGCACGGAGACAAGCGACTAGAGCTGCATATACGGCCCACTCCTCTCGTACACTCTACATCCAGAAATGATTCAACTGTGGTAGTTTCAGTAACTGTCTGAGACCCCCACCCCCTCAAAAACCCAGCGGAGTGCGTTACGTAGTTCGCTTTTTTTGATTTTCTCTTTTTTCTCTTCTGCAGCAAATATAATATCTACACAAATCGAAATGTTCCATTTGTTTCTATTTAGATTTCGCTGTTCTGAGCAATGTGGAATGATCCGCGGTCAACCTCAGGGTGCCCACAGACGCCTTGAACAACTCGGGGCGCGTCAGTTTTCGTCAAGGTCAAATGCCGAGTGTGAGCATCGATTTCCATGCGCAACCGCGGCTTCGATTGAAATTCTCGAGTTTTTTTTTCATAAATCACAGAATAGGTCGTGTGTAGTGCATGATTCGCTTTCGAATCGCTTGACTGGAAGTGACCTGCAGATACTACGAGTGGATGCAGGCGGTCGCGTCGCGTCAGATGTCAGCGGACAGTACAGACCGAGCTAGTGACCAGAGACCGCCACAAAGCGACCATTGAAACAAAACGTTGAAAGAATAAGAATTTGCTCCGCACCCCAAAGATATGGGATCAATGAGATTCGTTTTTGTACTCAAATTCTATGCCGTTTAACTTGTCAAGATCCGAATTGGCACCGTTCGCGCAAAGAAGTTTTTCTTTCAAATTTCATTCTGCTCTGAACCTTAAAAATGTCACGATTTTCTGCATGAACGATAATTCTCTTAGTCCTCGTGAAAAGTGCAGTGCACAATAATTTTGAACTCTCAGCCTTCATGCACGAATTTCGATGACCCTCCGAGCTGTGGGAGTAGTCACTTAGAGGTCAAGCGTGTAACAAAAGTAGTAACCTTTCAAGCCTCAGGCTCTAGTTGTACGCCGGCCACTGGAGTACGGCGGGGGTACCACTGCGGAAATGAACAGACTATTGCCACTCGGAATTCATGGTCTTTTGCGCTCGGATTACCCTTTCTGAAACATTCAATCTCAAACTCTCCCTCTAATACAGTCCACTAAATCTGGGTCAGGATTGACTTAGTTGATGACTCAACGCGAAACTAGGCCAAGTAAAACATGCTTTGTATACAGTAAACACTCAAAATAAGGGGAGCCTGGAGAAAAAACCAATGGTAGCACAGAGAAAACGGAAAGCTGAAGGAATACCTCTAATTCGGTTAGCAGCTTCGGAGCTTCCTTGGAAATTCTCTCAGCCATGACATATCCAACCCGATAACCCATAGACTCCAATTGTGTAATATACGAATTCTAAACGACTAAGAAATTTTTGTGTAGTTTCGTACGAACTTCCGAGCCAAAGCTGAACCTACATGTGCAAAAGCAAGTTGCACCAAGGAGTCATATTTATCCAGTTCGGCCACATCTGCACACGTGTCGGCTACCTGAAAACAATCCAAATTCATCTAAATAGGTTCTTCCAAATTCATACCCTCATGCAGTCTTCAGCAATCTATACCCCACCGGTTCTATTTTGTCCGAACTTGATCGCAACTGAGGTTCGCGGCCATTCAACACTCACTCTGGGCCTTGAAATTCCACCAAAAATCAAACCAGCCGCGATTTCAAGTGCACCTTCTGTGCTTATCTGGGCCAAAGTCCGGTCCGCAATTGCGTCTCGACACGCTTTGCGGCCGCACGCTCCCAAGTCAGAAGAGCTTCCAGCGCCGCAGCCGCCGATCTGCTGACTCTAGGTGGGTTTTGGAAACTGGAAACTAAAAAAATTGGAGAAAATTATATATAAAAGTCACACCGAGTCGGCTTTGGCGCTGGAAACCTGGGGCCGTATGCAAGAACAGGCCTGCTGGGAGCAGGGGCAGTGCAGTCGGCGCCTTTGAAGATCGCCCTTGCTTACAAGACAGGACACTTCTATCGTGGTTGGTCACAAGTCAAGACACGTATGTCGTGCTCCAGCAGTCTTTCTCGCTGCCCCAGCGGCTTCAATCTCCTAGCTGGGGCGGCTAGGGCACAGCGATGGGGCACGACAAACGCATTTTGACTTGTGACCAACTACGAGAAACATGTCCTGTCTTGTAAGCATGGGCAATCTTCAAAGGCGCCGACTGCACTGCCCCTGCCCCAACCGCCGCGTTCTTGCATACGGCCCCGACTGACTCGAGCGCGTGCGGCCGCATAGCGTGTCGAGACGCAATTGCGGACCGGAATTTGGCCCAGATAAGCACAGTACCAGGTTCTTCAATAAGTTTTGTCGTTCGATAAGAGATGGCGTTGCTACTAGCCCAAAATTTTCTTGTTTTCTTGGTACACTCTTCATATGAATGTATGTGAAGTTTCATTTCAATCTGTCAATTCATTCTTTGTTTACAAGCCATTTAGTGTCGCCGTGTCACAGCAATGGAAAAAATTGCATATACTGCAGTGATAAAATCCTTATTTTTGGAAGCTGTAGCACCAAAAGAAATTCACGAACGAATATTAAAAGAGTATGATGATTGTTCACCTACAATTAGAACAGTAGAAAGATGGGTTGCTGAATTTAAACGTGGTCTCACAAGCCTTGAAGACGATCCACGTGAAGAACGTCCACAAAGCGCATCAACACCAGAAATCATAGCCAAAATACAGGATATGGTTTCTGAGGATCGTCGATTGACTTAGAGAGATTTAGCGGGGGCTCTAGACATCTCATTAGGCAGTGTGAGCCTCATTTTAAGTGAAATTTTGGGTTTTAAAAAACTGTGTGATCAATAGGTGCCGCGTTCAATAACAAATGAACAAAAACACATTCGAATGCGACTTTCTCAGCGACATTTGGAGCGTTTCAAAAAGGATACAGTGGATTTTGTGAGTCGATTCATCACTATGGAGGAGACTTGGGTCTATCACCATGATCCCGAATCAAAACAAGAGGCTAAAGAGTGGTGTGAACCTGGTTGTTCGGCTTCGAAACGAGTTCGTGTTCGGAAATCGGCCAAGAAGGTTATCGCATCAGTTTTTCGGGATTCGAGAGGAATTTTGTGGGTGGATTACTTGCAAACTGGTGAATCAAATAATTCCGAATATTATTGCAACCTTTTGGACCAGTTGAAGAAAAAAATTTATGAAAAAAGACCCCGTTTGCAGAAATAAAAATCGTTTTTCATCAGAACAATGCACCATGTCCCAGGAGCATTTTGACAATGGCTAAAATCCATGAATTAAAGTTCGAATTGCCGGAGCATCCACCGTATTCACCGCATTTGACCCCCAGCGACTTTCATTTGTTTCCAGAACTCAAAAAATTTATACGTGGCAAGCGTTTTTCATCAAATGAAGAGGTCATAACGGCTGTTGAAGCGTATTTTGCAGACCTATCGGATTCTCCCTTCAGGGATAATCCGGTTAATGGGAAACACAGATTGGAGGCCCTTTGGAGCAAGTTTATTAATGTTCAGGGAGATTATACTTAATAATAAAGTGTTTTGAACCATAAAGTTGTGTTTTTCTTATTGAACGACAAAACTTATTGAACAACCTGGTATAACTGCCAAGTAACCAGTGAATTATGAATTTAGGTGACCGTTCAGACCTCCAGGTCACTTACTCGTTTGATTTTGAAAACAGACGAAAACCCTGGGTCGCGGTGATGACTGGGTGGATAATACACCTAACAACTTCAATCCGGCCTATACCGGGCTCTCCTACACTTAAGTTTGATGGAAGGAATACGAGACGACACATATAGTCAAGCTCTGGATGGGGAAAGCATCGACGCTGCTATCTCTGATAGATTTAACCGGAGATTCGCTGCGAAATGCCTGCTTGCCGCGTAATAGCCGAGAAATAATTCTCTCCAGGTAGGTGTACGGCGCATTCCAGAGCCATGATTATGATGCCAACACCTCCGTGGTTTCAATTACCCAATTTTGAGGTACTCGGACCTCGCTCAGCTTCTGGACGCTCCGCCCAACTGCTGGCGGCCCCGGATGGTGGCCTGGCGAGCCGGCGACGGTTGCGTCTTGGTTACTTTTGGTTACTTCTCGCTATTTCTCGGTTACATCTCGGCTACTTCTTATACGTTTCGTGAAAAGCCAAGAAATAGCCCACCACGAGCCGCTGTGGAGCCTGGTGGGCTATTTCTCGGCCAAAACTCTCAGAGATGACAGCTTTATCATAAAAACCCAACGGTTGTTTTCGAGAAAACACAATGATGAAAATGAAGAGACAACCCCTTCGCTACCAAGATTTTACCAGAGATAAGATACAACCCATATAGTGGAGTCCACCAAGAGTGTCTCAATTAGTTATCAATGAGTAGCGGTCGATTGGAGATCAATGAGCATGAAACTCGTTGCAGCACAACCGCTCTCGCTCAATCGGTATCGAGCGTGCTGGTATGGGATTCATGCACATTGATCCCCAGCCGACCGCTTCTTATTGATAAGTAAATGAGACACTCTTGGTGGACTCCACTATAGATCAATTTTCCGAAACAGGTGTTATCGATCAGTTATATAGTTTGTTTCCACTGATACGACTACAGCTGCGAGAGCAATTAAAAAAACTTAAGTGCGAGAATGAAAACGATAACTCACCGATATATCACATCTGATCCGGTAAAAATTGTGGATATAGCAAGGGCTACAGTATACTGATAAAAGTAAGCAACCACACCACCGCCTTTTTCCGTAGCCGTGGACTATCTCCGACAATCGTTGGCGATTACCATCAGACAAAACATTGGTGATTACCCTCAGACGAATCGCCGACGAACAAGTAAGCGATTCGGGCAAAATGTGGACTAAACAATCACCAAATGTGTGATGTTTTAGCCTCAGCTGGTGAAAGTTGAGGGGCGATTTGCGCCACAACACTCATCAAGTGTCGTCTTTAACGAAAATCGCCCTCCTTCAATATAGAATCTCCCTATTCCTTCGCCTACTGGTGAACTTCTAGCCATTTCCTTTGCCCGAGCTGGTTTAAAATGAAGGCGGTTCTCGCCAAAAAGGGAGCCTGGCCCTCCACTGGCGACGATCGCCCCCCTCTTTCCGCCCTGGATTTTCACCTATTGGGTGATTTAGAGCCATTTACGATTGCAATTATGGAACTCAGGTTCCATAATGGAGAAGATTATAAACTGCCATCGGCACAAAATTCTCTCGGTAAACAAAATTGATGATACCCAATTGATAAAGGGTACTCTATAAAAGGAATGGAAAGCAGTGTGTTTTCATTCACACACCGTCATTCTCCAGAGCTAAGCGGTTGAAACTGTTGTCAGACTAGAATGTAGAAAAACAGCCACCGATGATGAAGACATCACGATATCGAACCCTTATAATGGAAAACTTTGGAGAGAAAATGCACTACTCTTCGGTGAGAATTTCGTGCCGGTGGCAAATTATAAACTTGTCCATAATTGCCCAAAAAATCACACATGTTGGCTAATACATTTTTATTACACGTATTATATCCAACAACGAACGTAACAAACGTACCGGTGAAATGCCAGTGTTCGCTAATTGCGCAATTACAAGGGGCGCTTGAGCGTGTCATAAGCGATACTGTGGCCGTATTCATCAAACTGCGGGCGCTGGAAGGGGGAGTAACCAGCCCGCGCCCGGCGTTTGGCAACCAATATTATGCCTCCTGGCCGGAGCTTCAATAGTGGCGGCTCCTATTCGTCACCTGTGACTCTGAGAGTTTTTGAAAACGCGAAATGCCGGACGGCACCGATTGCCAACACAGGCGTCAAATGCAGTGTTTGGTGGTGTGACTGCACAACACACTGCAGATGTTACGCCTAAGTTATTTATTCCACCACAAATCATGGGAGAACCACGAATTCATAGCGGAAACGCTATTTGTGAGGTAGATGTGCATTTGATACGCTACTAAAGGAAGATGTGAGAGAATGACCAACATAAGGACTAAGAGAGAATTCTAACATATATGAACCGTGAAAAAGGAAGTAGCAGAAACTAGTAATGAATGGCTTATGCCTTGTAACAGTTTCTGTAGTTTTGGCTTGAAGAATAGGCCGTCACCCAGGGATCTCCTCCGTTGAAGCAAATAGAGTAGAACGGATTTCTACCCCCGGAATACCCGATATACGACAGATTTTGCCTCCACGCAGGATTTCCTCCTAAGCGACGAGCAGCCGCAGGCTGCACCGTCCTAATAGGGTTCAAACTGATTTCCACCCCGAAGTACCCGATACACGACAGATCTAGTCCCACGCAGCGTCCTAATAGGGTTCAAACTGATTTCCACCCCGAAATAATTCGATACACGACAGATTTAGTCCCACGCAAGGATTTCTCCTAAGCGACGGTGCATCCGCAGGCTGCACCGTCCTAATAGGGTTCAAACTGATTTCCACCCCGAAGTACCCGATACACGACAGATTTAGTCCCACGCAGCGTCCTAATAGGGTTCAAACTGATTTCCACCCCGAAATACCCGATACACGACAGATTTAGCCTCTACGCAGGGGATTTCCTCCTAAGCGACGGCGTGCAGCCGCAGGCTGCACCGTCCTAATAGGGTTCAAACTGATTTCCACCCCGAAGTACCCGATACACGACAGATTTTGCCTCCACGCAGGGGATTTCCTTGAAGCGACGGTGCAGCCGCAGGCTGCACCGTCCCATGGGGTTCAAACCGATTTCCACCCCGAAATACCCGATGCACGACAGATTTAGCCTCCACGCAGGATTTCCTCCTAGCGACGAGTGCAGCCGCAGGCTGCACCGTCCTAATAGGGTTCAAACTGATTTCCACCCCGAAGTACCCGGGATACACGACAGATTTTGCCTCCACGCAGGGGATTTCCTCCTAAGCGACGGTGCAGCCGCAGGCTGCACCGTCCTAATGGGGTTCAAACCGATTTCCACCCCGAAATACCCGATGCACGACAGATTTAGCCTCCACGCAGGGGATTTCCTCCTAAGCGACGGTGCAGCCGCAGGCTGCACCGTCCCAATAGGGTTCAAACTGATTTCCACCCCCAAAGTACCCGATACACGACAGATTTAGTCCCACGCAGGGGATTTCCTAGCGACGGCAGCCGCAGGCTGCACCGTCCCAATAGGGTTCAAACTGATTTCACCCCGAAGTACCCGATACACGACAGATTTTGCCTCCACGCAGGATTTCCAGCGACGGTGCAGCCGCAGGCTGCACCGTCCTAATGGGGTTCAAACTGATTTCCACCCCGAAATACCCGATACACGACAGATTTAGCCTCTACGCAGGGGATTTCCTCCTAAGCGACGCAGCAGCCGCAGGCTGCACCGTCCTAATAGGTTCAAACCGATTTCCACCCCGAAATACCCGATACACGACAGATTTTGCCTCCACGCAGGGGATTTCCTCCTGAGCGACGGTGCAGCCGCAGGCTGCACCATCCTAATGGGGTTCAAACTGATTTCCACCCCGAAATACCCGATGCACGACAGATTTAGCCTCCACGCAGGGGATTTCTCCTAAGCGACGGTGCAGCCGCAGGCTGCACCGTCCCAATAGGGTTCAAACCGATTTCCACCCCCGAAGTACCTGATACACGACAGATTTTGCCTCCACGCAGGGGATTTCTCCTGAGCGATTGCAGCCGCAGGCTGCACTGTCCTAATGGGGTTCAAACTGATTTCCACCCCGAAATACCCCCTATGCACGACAGATTTAGCCTCCACGCAGGGGATTTCTCCTAAGCGACGGCAGCCGCAGGCTGCACCGTCCTAATAGGGTTCAAACTGATTTCCACCCCAAAGTACCCGATACACGACAGATTTAGTCCCACGCAGGGGATTTCTCCTGTTTATGACGAGCAGCCGCAGGCTGCACCGTCCTAATAGGGTTCAAACTGATTTCCACCCCGAAATACCCGATACACGACAGATTTAGTCCCACGCAGGGGATTTCCTCCTAGCGACGCAGCAGCCGCAGGCTGCACCGTCCTAATAGGGTTCAAACTGATTTCCACCCCGAAGTACCCGATACACGACAGATTTAGTCCCACGCAGGGGATTTCCTCCTAGCGACGAGTGCAGCCGCAGGCTGCACCGTCCTAATAGGGTTCAAACTGATTTCCACCCCGAAGTACCCGATACACGACAGATTTAGTCCCACGCAGCGTCCTAATAGTTCAAACTGATTTCCACCCCGAAATACCCGATACACGACAGATTCAGTCCCACGCAAGGGATTTCTCCTAGCGACGATGCATCCGCAGGCTGCACCGTCCTAATAGGGTTCAAACTGATTTCCACCCCGAAGTACCCGATACACGACAGATTTAGTCCCACGCAGCGTCCTAATAGGGTTCAAACTGATTTCCACCCCGAAATACCCGATACACGACAGATTTAGTCCCACGCAGGGGATTTCTCCTAGCGACGGCAGCCGCAGGCTGCACCGTCCTAATAGGGTTCAAACTGATTTCCACCCCGAAGTACCCGATACACGACAGATTTTGCCTCCACGCAGGGGATTTCCTCCTAGCGACGGTGCAGCCGCAGGCTGCACCGTCCTAATGGGGTTCAAACTGATTTCCACCCCCGAAATACCCGATGCACGACAGATTTAGCCTCCACGCAGGGGATTTCCTTCCTAGCGACGGCAGCCGCAGGCTGCACCGTCCTAATGGGGTTCAAACCGATTTCCACCCCGAAATACCCGATGCACGACAGATTTAGCCTCCACGCAGGGGATTTCTCCTAAGCGACGGTGCAGCCGCAGGCTGCACCGTCTTAATAGGGTTCAAACTGATTTCCACCCCGAAGTACCCGATACACGACAGATTTTGCTCCACGCAGGGGATTTCCTCCTTAGCGATTTGCAGCCGCAGGCTGCACCGTCCTAATGGGGTTCAAACTGATTTCCACCCCGAAATACCCGATGCACGACAGATTTAGCCTCCACGCAGGGGATTTCCTCCTAAGCGACGGTGCAGCCGCAGGCTGCACCGTCCTAATAGGGTTCAAACTAATTTCCACCCCCGAAGTACCCGATACACGACAGATTTAGTCCCACGCAGGATTTCCTCCTAAGCGACAGCAGCCGCAGGCTGCACCGTCCCAATAGGGTTCAAACTAATTTCCACCCCGAAGTACCCGATACACGACAGATTTAGTCCCACGCAGGGGATTTCTCCCTAGCGACGTGCAGCCGCAGGCTGCACCGTCCTAATAGGGTTCAAACTGATTTCCACCCCCGAAGTACCCGATGAAGAGTGCAGAAGGAATTTTCGACAACGCGTTTCTATTCACATCGGAGTTACGGACTAAGAAGAAACTTTCCGACGCGGATTCTTTTGTCAAGTGCATCCAGGACGCTTCGAAAGAGGCTTTCTCGGTAGCACAGCCTAAGAAGAAGTTTGCCTACGTCTCAGAGGAAACGACGTCTACTTACAACAAGGTATGTGCACTCCGAACTGCAGGGGAGCGTCTGAGGAGGAAGTTGCGTCGACAGCTTCAAAGTTACTGCGAACGAGAGTGGATGTGTAGAGCTAAGGATTTCGAGAAGGCTTGGGAGAAGAAGAATCCGAAGAAAGCCTACACGTTGCTGCGACAGTATAGCGGGAAGATGAAGAGATGTTCTCCTGTCTTGAACACTACCAATGGAGTTGCAGTTGGTGATGCGACGCTGCCAATATGGAAGGATTACTTCAGTTCACTACTGAATCGTCCAGCGCCATCAGTACCTGAGCTCCCGCATTTTCAGAGAGCACATTACGATGTCAGTTAGGAACCGCCGACTGAGTCTGAAGTTTTGGATTGTGTCCGGAAAATGAAGAATGGAAAGGCAGGTGGAGATGACAACATCACTGCTGAAATGCTGAAAGCTCTTCCTCCGTCTGGGATTCGTGAAATGACCACCACCATCCGTGCCATATGGATGAGCGAAAGGATACCCGATTCGTGGAGACATGCGATCATCGTACCTCTTCACAAGAAGCTATCCGTCACGGATCCTAAGAACTACAGAGGAATCTCTCTACTTCGTGTCATGTACAAGGTTTTAGAACGTATCATTCTCGAGCGACTTATCAAACATCGTGAAGGAACGACCAGAGATGAGCAAGCCGGTTTTCGACTCCGGGAAGATCGACCATCGACCAAGTGTTCGTCGAGAAGAGTAATTGAATCGTGGCAGCGGTTTTCGAAGCCATTACAGCTTGCTTTTTTGACTTTGAAGCCGCGTTCGACTCTCCTCATCGTGATCGATTGCTCAATGCTCTGCGAGCAGATGGAGTCCCGGAAAAGTATGTTCGGTTAATCGAGGACATGAACAAAGGAACAACAGCAGCAGTTCGTACACCTGTCGGATTTACGTCAGCTTTCGAGGTGAAAACAGGAGTAAGGCAAGGAGCCGTTGCAGGACCTTTTCTTTCAACTTCGCCGTTGATGACATCATGCGTAGAGTTGCAGGACAGTTTCCTGCGGATGTGATCCTAACACCATCAGGACGCTCCTTGTCGACCTGGAGTACGCCGACGACATTGTGTTATTCGCTGAAAACAACGCAAAACTGCAAAGGATTGTGAACCTGTTTCGAAGTATGCCGCAGCCTATGGACTTCGTCTTCGTCCCGACAAATGCAAGCAGATGTGGGTCTCTCAGAGGCCTTCAACTGAGTTTGTGTGGACGGACAACGTATCGAACTGGTGGACGATTTCGTTATTTGGGCTGTTTGCTGAAGAACGATGGTAGTTATGCAGCGGATATTCGACAACGATGTGCGAAAGCTACGTCTGCATTTAATTCTCTAACCAAGTGTTTGTGGTCCACCACCATCGCGAAGGAAGTCAAGTTGCGCGTCTACCTATCCGCTATTCGCCCTATCATGATGTACGGATCGGAGACGTGGGCAGCACCGGAAGACGCAGATGGAAAGGTTGATTTCACGGAGAGGAAGCTTTTAAGCGTTTGCTTGATATTTCTGGCCGCGTGTATGCCATAACGGAAACCTTTACGAGGAAATCGATGCAGTACATCAACGCTTGACACGAGGGAGGTGCCAGCATCTCCCAACGCCATCTCAAGCAGCAATGGAAAACCGACTTCGAGTGCTCGGGCATATACTGAGAAGAACGCCGGATCGTCTCGTACAACACGTTTTAAGAGTGCTTCCAAATCCTGTCTGGAAACGGCCACCTGGGAGTAGGCGAAAGTTCTGGACGGCTGTGGTTAAAGAGGATTTGAAGTCATTCGGCATCGAAAGACAGTTCAGGCGCAATGTTTCGTTTCGCAGGAAATGGAATAGTGACAGCTGGATGGAATGTGTTCAAATTGAGGCTGGAGACCGTGAAAAATGGACACGGCTGACTACTAGGACGGCACACCTCGACGAAGATGCGGAATGACCGCGTCAGGCGAAAGCCAACCGATTAAGTCAAGTAAGTCAAGTCACTCTTGGCTAGAGCATCGATTGAGCTAGAGTCCAGTCGACGCTACGTGGAAAATCTCAATTTTGCAAACTCTGTAGAACTTACACCTTCTCCACGATCAAAATGTTATCCTCATATGCAACAAGGTTACATGTGCCGTTCAGAGCCTCATGCAGGAATCTGGCCTCATACCTTAATACCTTTGAGTTGTTAGAAGTTCGCGGTTGAGTGAACACCCACCATCAATCTCTCACGAGTCAAATACGCCTACGTTGCTGATCACCGCGTAAGCTAGAGAAAATGAACTTGACTGATAAGGCTAAAAGGTGTGGTGTGGGGGGCCATGAGGCCGTTACAGCGGCATTTCGGAATGCGGAGGAAGGGGGGTATACGACTATCTCAGACTGTTGCATGCTAAACTTTCACGGAGAAACTTAACACTGGCGCAAGGCTTTCAGAACGTTTATCACACTTAGGAATGTCCGACTTAGGTCGCCGGAAGCGCTAGAAGCGAAGCTCTCAGGACTAGAGTGAGGACTTTTAAAAAGAGGCCGAACGAACGAATTTCGAATAAATTCGTTCATTTTCCATTCCGAACGAACGAATTTCGAATAAATTCGTTCATTTTTTACTCCGAACGAACGAATGTCGAATAAATTCGTCATTCATTTCCATTCCGAACGAACGAATTTCGAATAAATTCGTTCATTTTTCATTTCGAACGAAAGAAATTCGAATAAATTCGTTCATTTTTCATTCCGAACGAACGAATTTCGAATAAATTCGTTCATTTTTTATTCAAAACGAACGAATTTCGAATAAATTCGTTCATTTTTTATTCCGAACCAACGAATTTCGAATAAATTCGTTCATTTTTTATTCCGAACGAACGAATTCCGAATAAATTCGTTCATTTTTTATTTCCAACGAACGAATTTCGAATGAATTCGTTCATTTTATTCCAAACGAACGAATTTCGAATAAATCTGTTCATTTTATTCCGAACCAACGAATTTCGAATAAATTCGTTCATTTTATTCCGAACGAACGAATTCCGAATAAATTCGTTCATTTTTCATTTCGAACGAACGAATTTCGAATAAATTCATTCATTTCTTATTTCCGAACGAACGAATTTCGAATAAATTCGTTCGTTTTTTATTTCGAACCAACGAATTTCGATTTAATTCATTCATTTATTATTCCAAACGAACGAATTTCGAATAAATTCGTTCATTTTTTATTCCGAACCAACGAATTTCGAATAAATTCGTTCATTTTTGATTTCGAACGAACGAATTTCGAATAAATTCGTTCATTTTTCATTCCGAACGAACGAATTTCGAATAAATTCGTTCATTTTTTATTCCAAACGAACGAATTCCGAATAAATTCGTTCATTTTTTATTCCGAACCAACGAATTTCGAATAAATTCGGTCATTTTTTCTTCCAAACGAACGAATTCCGAATAAATTCGTTAATTTTTTATTCCGAACGAACGAATTCCGAATAAATTCGTTCATTTTTTATTTCGAACGAACGAATTTCGAATGAATTCGTTCATTTTTCATTTCGAACGAACGAATTTCGAATAAATTCATTCATTTCTTATTTCGAACGAACGAATTTCGAATAAATTCGTTCATTTTTTATTTCGAACGAACGAGTTTCGAGTGAATTCGTTCATTTTTCATTCCGAACGAACGAATTTCGAATGAATTCGTTCAGTTTTTATTTCGAACGAACGAATATTCGAATAATTTAAGCATCCACAGCAATATCGCGCAACTACGAAGTGAGCGGCAATAACAAGTTGAATTCTTCTTCTAAAGCTTTATTTCCACCTACCAGGTTGTCCAATAATTCTTGTCCGAAAATTTCACCACTTTTAATTTTTTTCAACTTTATTGAAAAACAAGTCTAATCAACAATATAATCATCACATGTATCCACAACAGCTCAGACGTTCGCTGTTGTCTACAGGACGTCGATCCGTTCAGAACGAGTCACCGCTGGCGAACAGGCAGCTCTACGCGGGGTCGTCCCGGTGTGCTGTTGAGCAGGGGGCGACGGGCTGTTAAACAGCCCATCGACCGGCAATCCCGCCAAGTGCCTGAAACCGACGCAGACCGAGTTGTTGTCCACAGGACGTCAATTCGGGATGTCTACGGCTGCGCAGGTCGATGAGCTGTTCTACAGAACATTCGCGGGAGGGGCGGTGGTAGCGTCCATCAATCGATGTATCACGAAGATCGTGCCGCCCAAGTTCTCATTTTCGGTTATATGAGATTTGCAATTCGTTTTATTTTTTGATGATGCTGTTGACTTCTATGGTAATTCTTCTCTTTTTTTTTAATTATAAGAGATCTGTGATTCGCTTTTTAATAACGTCTTTCCGTGGAAGGGGTGTTGGTGGCATGCCGAGAGATGCACCTTGCGGAGTTCCCCGTGATGGACCCGAAGGTTTCCGTGGTTTACGGAGCTTTCAGCAACTGCCTTCGTAGGCAGATTTTGTTTTTTTCCATCCCTTTATGTGTGTCATTTGCGTCATTTTTAGTTGTTTGTCAGGAATCTCTGATCATTCGGGGCTGTTTATTTACCCTGATTCCCATCCATGTTGTCAATTCTCGAGGAAAGGTAAATGTAGCGAGATGAAAAAATTATAGATTAAAAAAATAAGCGTAGTTATCCGATATTACCTTTTCTGGTTAACAAGGTGAGCCGTTCTAGCGTAGTCCTGGATCAGCAAAATGGAGAACCTTGCGAGCTCAAAAATGTGCGTGCCGAATGCGTGTCGAATATGTATCCAACTCGAGTGACCACTCCCATTGAAAGAGCGTATTGCAGGGACACGTGCTCCAAAAAACAGCGCGTGCTGCAAAATTTCACCGTAGGAGCACGTGTTGCAAAACTTAATCGCAGGAGCACGTGCTGCAAGCTAGTCCAGCGTTATCGTAGGTGCACATCGGCACGCGACGCGCCCGGCACACCGACATGCGACTCGGCCAGCTCGCCGGGCACCATCTGGGGCCGCGATTGGTTGGACGAGGTCTCCAGCGGCTGGGCAAGCAAAGCACCGCAAACTAGTGTAATTGAACCAGCGCAGCTGCCGGCATCTGTGTCCCGCCTCAAGAGTTTTTCGCATTCTTTCCATTTTTGGGAAATCCTTTTTTCATCGAGTTGAATGTGTATCATGCACGCATTGAAAAGTTTATTTGTCGGGGCACGTGCTGTAATCTGAAACACTATAAGAGCACGTGCTCCCTAGCAGCACGTTCTCTGACTGTGCTCGACGAATTTTCGAACGAACGAAAAAATATCGAAATTTTTTTCAAAAATTTCGTTCGTGTACAACTATACCGTATACCCAACGTAATCTATCGTAAGCTGTCAAAAATATATAAACTGACATCAGATTCGTGTGGAGCACTTCAAATAAACCCCAAAAGAACGATTTGAGCCACATCTTTTGTCACATTCCAGAAATCGTCGAAAGTCGATTTTGCCGTCTAATTTTTCTGCCGGTGGGAAGCTATGAACAAATTTAGTCGAACTTAGGAAAAACCACAGGTAGACCTCAGATTCGTGATCAGCACCACAAATCACCCCCAGGTTGAATTTTAAGTCAAATCTGGAGAAAATTTTTTTTTCAACGCTTTCTGTACCTCGTAATTGATATAACTGAACGCTGAGCCGAAAATCCATGCAAGGCAAGAACGCCATCAGTCTGCACATAGCTCGGAGAATGCGCTTTCAACCAAACTTTGCCTTGGGGGGCTGTTTCGGGCCCTCAACACGATTATGAGGTCTGTTTCCGGATTTTCATAAACTTAATGCGCTTTTTCGAGGGTGCAATAGGTACAAAAATCGGAGAAAAAAAAACTGCTATAACGTTTTCCAGGGTGACTCTAGGCAGGTGCAAAGGGCATATTTGGACTCCACGTCCGAAACTGGCTCTAGAAAAGTACATTTCATTTGGAATGGTTTGTATAACTTATAGTAGTTCATTTGGAAGCAGTAGAGTGTAGTCCGCATAAGGACATCATTATTAAAATAATGTAATCAAAGATAGATCCTAATGAGACCTCGCGTTTACTCTCGAAGGTTGGCGCGAACTCGGTGTCATATGCTATTACGTAGGTGCACCGAGTTTGCGCCAACCTCCAAAGAGGAAAGAAAAGTCTCATTAGGATCCACGCCAATGTTAGTTTTTCTCTAGAAAATTTGATTGATAGGGTCCAATTTCTCTGTTCCGCTTGGATCAGAACTGAAATAAGGAAAATCGGGCCTCATCACCAAGTTTCGAAAGAAGGCGTACCGCCGTTTAAAGGCAGCATACACGCTCACAAACGTGGTCGAGGTAACAGCATAAATAGGACCGCACGGCCCCTACCATGTCGTCAAATATGTTTGAAGCGCCAAAAACCATCCAGGATGGCAATATCCTCTGGTTCCGAGCCGGATTTACTCTGTTCTCTCGCGCGCTTGTGCGGAGCGAAGGTAGAGACAGCGAGAAATTGTGGGGAGAAGGAGACGCAGCGTACGCACGCAGACGCACGCTACGAACGGAAGTAAATCACACTCGGAAACAGGATATACTTGGCAATTTTTGAGCAATCTTGCCTTCCACGCCAGTGTTTTCCCACCCATTCGAGTACGAGAATGAGAAAAGAGAAGAAAAGAAAAAAGAAGATTTTGAGAAAACATGTGATAAGTTAGAGTGATAGCATTAACAAATGGGAATGCACGAGAGAAACAACATTTCAAAAAGCCAGCCAAAGTAGAGCGGCATTCTCCAAAATGGACGAGAGTTAATTGGTATGCAGACATGTTACAATCAAGCAAATCAAGCTATTTCTCTCGTGCGCTCCCATGAGATAGTGCTATCACTCTATCTCATCACATGTTTTCTCAAGTTTCATTTCTAATTCTCGTACTCGATCGGGTGGGAAATACAGACGTGGAAGGCAAGATTGCGTAAACATTGTCACATATTGTCATCCTGGATAGTTTTTGGCGCTTCAAACGTCGTAGACGACATGGTAGGAGCCGTGCGGTCCTATTTATGCTGTTATCTCCACCATGTTTGTGAGTGTGTATGCTGCCCTCAAGGGGTGACGTCATAAAGCGGTTTATGCTTCACTGGGATGTTAATATCAGGTCTACAGGGTGTTGATAGGATGTGAACGCTGAATCGGGGATGGAGATCCTCCTCCGATGGGATGTCTACAGCGAAAGCGTTCCCGCGGATAGGTTGTCTACGGCACCAAGGAGGGGGGCGACGGGCAGTTCTCGAGGGGCGATCCATGCCCCTTTTCTTTGGATGTCTACAGGGAGCATTGCGTGAGGTGACATCTCATTCGTGTCCTGTGGACAACAGCGAACGTCTGAGAGTGGCCCATCGATTGGGCAGGTCGCCGATGCCCTTCGCCCAGAACTCCGGGGGCTGCGACTCGAAGAAGTCGTCGATGTCGGATTTGAGGTTGTCGTACTTGGTGAATTTTCTTCCGGCCAAATGGTGCTTCAGCGGGCGGAACAAATGGTAGTCAAAGGGGGCGAGGTCCGGGGAATACGGCGGATGGGCAACCGTCTCCCAGCCGAGCGTCGCCAACTTCTGCTGGGTCTCCTTCGCCACGAGGGGACGCGCGTTGTCGTGCAACAGGGGTGACCGGGGCCCGTCGGGGACGCTTTTCTCGGATGGCGGCGGCTAGTTTCTCGAGCTGATCGGTGTAGATGGAGGCGGTGACCGTCCTGCCTTGCGGGAGCAGCTCGAAGTACATCATGCCCTTGGTGTCCCACCAGCAGCAGAGCATGATCTTCAGCGGGTGCAGGTCGGCTTTCGGCGTCGTCGGCGGCCCTTCTCCGCGCGGGATCCAGACGGCACGGCGGGCGACGTTGTCGTAGAGAACCCAGCTCTCATCCCCAGTGACCAGGTCCTCGAGAAACTCCTTGCGATGCGGACGAAGGAGCAGGGACTGGCAGACGGCCACGCGGCTCTGCTTGTTAGTCAGACGGTGGGGGATCCAACGGGCCAGAACTTTGAGGTAGCCGAGTAAGTTGAGTCGATTGTGGATGGTGGACTTGCTGCAGCCGAGCGTCGTCGCCAGTTCACGGGTGGTGGCTTCCGGCTTCTCCTTCATACAGCGACGGACTTCGTCATCATCCACCGTAAAAGGCCTCCCGCTGTGCTCCCTGTCTTCGAGGCTCGTGTCGCCGCTCTCGAAACGATTAAACCAGCGGCTGACTGTGCGTTGGGACACTGC
The DNA here is from genome assembly GCA_029168955.1 of Aplectana chamaeleonis. Lineage (NCBI taxonomy): Eukaryota > Metazoa > Nematoda > Chromadorea > Rhabditida > Cosmocercidae > Aplectana > Aplectana chamaeleonis. The sequence goes on from JAPDOI010000150.1 coordinate 253,384, forward strand.
ATCCTCCTTGCACGCTCTGCAGATGTTGGCGACAGCGGTGCCCGTGTCGTTGCACAGCAGCAACTCGTAGTACACGAAGGTACGAATTCGACCTTGGTCCTTGTACTGGTAGCTAGACGCGGCGACTGCGCCTTATATACCCCAAGCGTAGAACTTTGGAGAACTTTCTAGACGGTTCTTACACTTGCCTGATATTATAACTCTTCTAAGGAAAATTATAGAATTGTGAAAATTTTCGGACAGGAATTATTGGACGGCCTGGTACAATGGAAATTAATAAGGCACGACTCATCTCTAAACCTGTACGGGCTATAACGCAAAGAATGCTACAAAATCAACTTTTCCGCTCTTACTTAGCCTAAGGAGCTTATTCGAGGTGCCTAACTAACTTTGCTTGCCCCATAAGCCAGCCAGATTGGTGGAGCCCAGCTCCATAGTTATCTCCATAGGGTGCTTTCGCCTCTATGGTTTAAATGAGAGACGCAGAGTTCTGCTGGAGCCAACAACGGGGCTCGGCTCCACCGACCTGGCTGGCTTATGGAGCAAGCAAAATTAGGAACCCGATATATCGCTCCAGCCGCGAAGCGGCTGGAGAGGTTTGGTTTTGCCTAGGCCTTGTGATCACTTAGAATTTTATAAAATAGTTTATAGAATCTTTGAAACAGCATTTCTGAAGATTTCCTCCTGGATATAAGTGAAGGGGTCTAGAAGACACTTGCTGTTCAAATTTCAGCCAAATCGGTTCACGTCAGATGGCGTAATCAGGACGTCGTGAAAATGCTTGGCTTTGATGACGTCATCGGGACGTCGTGAAAGTGCATCTGGCTTTGATGACGTCATCAGACGTCGTGAAAAGTGCATCTGGCTCCTGATGCCGTCATCGGGACGTTGTGAAAAGTGCATCTGGCTTCTGATGACGTCATCGGGACGCCGTGAAAAATGCTTCGGGCTTCTGATGACGTCATCGGGACGCCGTGAAGCATGCTTCGGGCTTCTGATGACGTCATCGGGATGTCGCAGTGCTTCGGGCTTCTGATGACGTCATCGGGACGTCGTCAAAAGTGCATCGGGCTTCTGATGACGTCATCCGAACGTCGTGAGAAGTGCATCGGGCTTCAAATGACGTCTTCAAGACGTCGTGGAGAGAGCAGAGCGGCTCATTTAGTATGTGCGTATTGCCGCGAAATGTGAGTTGCTCTTCATTTGTTGCGTGCTTCACAACTTGATAGCACAAGTTTATAATTTGCCATCGGCACAAAATTCTCACCGAAGTGTCGCAGTTTTTCTTGCCAGAGTTTTCCATGTTTAGGCCCAGATATCGTGATATCTTTATAACCGGTGAGGCTGTTTCCCTAAACCCTAGTCTGTTCAGCTTCAGCCGCTTACCTCCAGACAAAGACGGTGTGAGAATAAAAACACCCCGCTCTCAATTTCTTTTATACCCTACTCTTTATCAATTGGTTATCATGAATTTTGTTTACGGTGAGAATTTTGTTCCGATGGCAACTTATAATCGTCTGTTGATTGCTTACTGATTATCGCATCAGTCCGAAAAGATTGATAAGTATTGAATTTTTTCAGTGATATTACCGCGTAATATCAGGAAAAAGTGAACAATTCTATCCAAAAGGGGTCTTCCAAGCAAAAGAGGTTTGGTGCGCGCCAGAAACGTCCCAACAAAAAGGGAACAATAGGAAAGTGAAATGAGGAGAGTGTACAAAAAGTGAACAATATTTTCTCCAAGCGATATTCTCGGTCGACTCTTCTACACAGCGAAAACAAACCGTTGTGGTATTCTACTCGGAAGTACTTTGTAGTTCCAAGAATAACTCTGATCATGCGAGAACCGTTAAAAATATACATGTATTTGTATCTGATCGTTTTCATTGAAAGAGATGATTTCAAACTGGCCAGAACAGACCGTTAGCTCCAGCTCTTGGAAAAATGAAACAATCGAAATACAACATCAAGCAAGAGTATTTCCATACATATAATCTCGTAAACGAAGAAGTCCTTTTTTTTCAAAAACCATTACGCTCTTCCCCGTGGAATACCACAACGGTTTGTTTTCGCTGTGTAGAAGAGTCGACCGAGAATATCGCTTGGAGAAAATATTGTTCACTTTTTGTACACTCTCCTCATTTCAGTTTCCTATTGTTCCCTTTTTGTTGGAACGTTTCTGGCGCGCACCAAACCTCTTTTGCTTGGAAGACCCCTTTTGGATAGAATCATTCTTTTACTTTTACTTTTATTACACGCGCAAGCGCATGTGGCAACAACACAACATGTAATCAAAAAACAACAAATTTGCAGCTTCTTACGTTACAAGTTAGACAACTGAAAGGGAATCTGTTTCTCTACGACGTAGGTAACGACTAGCATCTCTTCTAAAAAGCACGAATTTATCAGATATACTAATTACTCTACTCATATTTGCATACTCCACCCCGGCGCGAAAGGCGAAGAAGTTGCGTTCGACGCAGAATTTTACGTAGATTTCAAAAACAACCCTCATCAGGTTAAAAAGTTATAGGCGAAAAACCGGTGTTTCGTAAAATGAATCAGGCTGGAGGATCGAGAGAATATTTTTCCAAACTGGAAGCGCAAGTTGACGCAGAATTCTGTCTCCAAGCACAAAAAAAGTTATGGCCGAAAAACCGGCAGTGACACCCACCCAATCTTAAAAATGACTTGCATGAGTGTTGGGTCACTTTCATTCTTTTTCGGGGCGTTTCACCGGTTCTCACCGGTTTTCCCAATGATGTTCCCCCTTCACCTGCACAGAGGTGAAGGTTATTGGAGTACATGGCTCCACCCAACGAAGCTATAGTTGGTGTTATCATTGCGCAGCGGTATGAAAAAAATGGGAGTGGCCAAGTGCGATTGCCATGTGGCTCCCCCTGTTAGAACCGCCCCAGTAGCCTTATCAGACGGTGCGGGGAAAAAATTAGCTCTTGCGTTCAGGAAAATGGAACAATGGAGTAGTGAAGAAAATGAATTCATTCTTGAAAGGTATGTCGATTCCTTCATACATTAGAGCTGATTTCAATATTTTCTGTTAAATCAGCTCAGGTATTCAAATTGAAATAACGTTCGAATATCACCTCTGCGAATAATCGAATCTAAATAATGTTCGAATATTCACCTTTTGCGAATAGTCGAATTCGAATAATATTCGAATATTCACCTTTTGCGAATAGTCGAATTCGAATAATATTCGAATATTCACCTTTCCCGAATAGTCGAATTCGAACAATATTCGAATATTCACCTTTTCCGAATAGTCGAATTCGAATAATATTCGAATATTCACCTTCTGCGAATAGTCGAGTTTGGATAATATTCGAATATTCACCTTTCCCGAATAGTCGAATTCGAATAATATTCGAATATTCACCTTTTGCGAATAGTCGAATTCGAATAATATTCGAATATTCACCTTTTCCTAATAGTCGAATTCGAATAATATTCGATTATTCACCCTTTGCGAATAGTAGTCAGTAACTCATGAATAATGTCATCGAATCTTTACCTTTTAAGCGAATAGCTCGAATTTAAAGTAATGTTAGAATATTCACATTCTTTTTCAGAATATCTCAGGAATGTTCGAATAAGAATTCGTTCGAAAAATTCGAATATTTATTCGAACTCGAATATTCGGTCCTCACTCTACTCAGGACTCGAGAGAATAGATTCAAGGGCATGTGATATGATTGAGAACCTACTTGACGTCATTCGAATGTAGGAGAAAGAACTCGTGGTCACACTTGACCACTTCTGAGTGGAAACCAGAAAACGTCACACAGCTGTTCTCCTCCCGAAATTCACCAAATAGCACTTCTCTGCCAGTGTGACTAAAAACGTGAAAAAAGACAAATTTGATAAACAAAGGAGAGAAGCTCTCGATTCTAGAACAATATGGTCATGATATCGGGGTTCTTTTTCCAACTACCTGCAAAATATTGCATTAACGGCAGAAGAGCTCCCGATAAAGACAGTCGTAGAGTTTTTATCGGTGATCGAAAGATCGGAGACCCATGGCAAATACATTGTTTTGAAACGGTTAGAAACACTACACAGCCCCAAAACTTCTATGCGGTATGCTCGCACAGCCCCTTTTCTTGACAGTTGTGCAAGTGTGTGGTATACTTATGTCGAGTCGAGTGGTCGAGTTTTGGTATCGACTGAAACAGTCGACTTCGAGTCATTCGACTACTCGATTATTCGGAATTTGGAAAAATTTAATTAGTCGAAAACTCAATTATTCGAAATTTTGAAAAATCGAGTTAGTCGAAAACTCGATTATTCGAAATTTTGGAATTTCGAGTTACTCGAAGACTCGACTATTCGAAAATTTTGTCGAGTCGCCGAAGTATAGTGGGCGGGGCGGACATAACTCATTTGGGTTTTAATGACGTAATATGCTATTTATTGCTCCTCTCTAACCAAGTTACCCAAATTTTTGTTTCAGTGGGTATAACACCGTTCAATTTCCTATGAAAACTCGAAGGCTGCTTGCATTATCAACTCTGCCTTCAAATATGAGCTGTTTATCACATTTTGGTGAACCGAACTCATCATTTATACTGCCTTTATTCGGGAGTGCACAAGCCCCCCTTTTCACCCGCATACGCTGCTACAGTAATGCATCACTGCGGCACGGTCTGTGACGAGCCCGTTCTCTTCCACCCCATGTGGCAGGCATCGACTTTCGCATGACCACCGTTCATTCGTCCGCTTGACCGGCAATCATGCTCAGGGAAGGTGAGTGTTTGATTATTTTTTTCACCGGCTTATGTTATTTCGATGACAATTTAAATGTCGTCGTAATGGGATGCAGGAAAATGACCCATGGATTTGAAACAGTAGATAAATGTTAAAAAAGGAAGATTTTGTTTGGTAAAAAAATGAGAACAAATGTTTTCTCCATTTCTTGGTAGCGCGAAGGATTGTCTAAAGCTTCATGTATGCCCTAACCTTTAGCCAATACGACGACATTTGAATTATCACCGGAACAACAGAAAACGGCAGAGAAAAAGTTTAAAAACTCACCGTCTCTGAGCGTGATCGTGGGTCATACGGACGACTGGACGGTGGTCATGCGAAAGTCTATGCCTGTCACATGGGGTGTGGAGAACGGGCTCACCACAGACCGCGCCGCCGTGGTGCATTACTGTAGCAGCGTGTGCGGGTGAAAAAGGGGTACTTGTGCACTCCCGAATAAAGGCAGTATACCGCATCTGTTCACAGACTTGGCCGACTCCCAAATCACCTTAAAAACGAGGACATGGAAGAATCTTCAGAATGTGGATGAAGGCGATTTAAGAAACTGCAAGAATTTGGGACCAGGTCTAGGAAGCGCAATCATTCTTCCGCCGCAGATGAAGAAGGCGTTGGGAGATAACCACACCCTTCTTGTCGACTTCATTGCAAGCACCTTTTTTGCGCAACTCGGCCAGATTCAATCAACAAACCTTTGATCAGCTTCCCCTTAATGCAACTCGACGTTGCCGTTCCCCATGTTCGGCTACGCCCATACTTCTCATATAAACATCGTGATGGAGTAAGCAACGAGCGAACAGACGTGCAGCATAATCCTCTACACATTAGTGGCAAACTACAAGCGCTTATGCATCGTTTCCAGCCTTTTTTGTCGTCGCAATGGGCCCCGGACCACACGATTCCCAGAGGGAACTCAACGACCGCATTCATTCTGAACACTACCTTCAGCCGCACCTCTCTGGGAGTCTGCCGTTTGGTGAGAAGCGTTTGCGTAATATTATAGGCCAAAGGCTGTGTGCGCTATTTAAGCATAAGGAAAAGACGACACTTACTATACAGCCACAGCTTTATACACAATATTTTCGGCGATCTTGTCGAATTCCAGATAATAGCGGTTGCCGGCACGTAATCCAGCTGGGACCAGACTCTTAAATAAGATGCATGAAGATTGCATTTTTCTCTGCAGTGCAAGTTAGAGGAGCGGTGGAGAAGTCTTAGTAGCCGAGGAGTAAGAAACAGGAAAATTTGCCGGTTGCTGATCCGCTTTCTCGTAATGGTCTTTTTAGCCTATGTTTTAACTCCTCATATTAGCTTGCTCCCCAGCCGACCTCTGGAGTGTAGCAGGCCGACCCATCAACCGAGACCCTGCCTTGGTTGCCACTCAAGTTTAGACAGCCTGAATAACATGATTCCATCTTTGACGATCGGCATAAATGATCTTGGCGACAACCACACTATACTGGATGGATTTCCGACCATCAACAAGTTTCTCCAGCAAAGTTTTCTCCAGAGCTGTACTCTCAATTTTTCATTCAGCGACTCGATCTATCCGAAGAGGTCCGTGCGGCAGTCTGCTCGAATCCATCATTTGACCGTCTTCGAGACCACAATCAAACCATTTTAAAGATCGAAGGGCAAAGGAACCATTGCATAAACAATGGCGAAAAAACGGTTATGAAAAACCCCAAAAGAGCACTACACAGCCTTAAGCTTCTACGAAAAGCACACGCTCCGCCCACTCACCTCAAAGACCATCGATCGAAACAACCGAAAAAGCGACTTCAAATTACAACCAATAATGAAGTGAAGTAATTTTGTTCAAACCGGAGATTAGGCTCCGTCTATACGTAACGCGCGATTACGCAAAATCGATGATCATCGTGGGCACACAATTCGCTAGTCTCTCACAGGCTTTCCTTCTCGCGCGCCCTCGTTCGCTCGCTCTCTCACGCTTACACCAGCACCACGAAGCAAGCAGCAAGTTTCAAGCTCACTGCTCCATCACTAATCCATCACTAAAGCAGGTGGCACTAAACCTGTAGCAAAAGTACTGCCCTTTTTTCATAATCCCTCCACGGAAGTCGAAAACCGTGGAAAATCATCAGCCGTTGCGCCGCTTCGAGCAACTGATCACCCGATCGAACGTTTTCCATCGAACCAACACGAGGTGGGGGGCGTCAATTTGCGGGCAGCGTAGAGGAGCGTCGAGAGGCGCACAACAGCGGGATCGCCCGCTCTCGCGACGTATGGACGCTGCCTTAGGGGTCGTTTATACTTCCGCCGTGGAGCGCCGCGGCAATAAGTGGGGCGGCGCCGCGCGCCGCACCGCTCGAAAAATCGCGCCACCAGGATGTATAATCGGGCTGCGTCGAATTTACGCGGCGACGTCGCAGAATGACGTTAAACACAGCCTGGAGTAGCTCTGACATAACACAAGGCTGATTGTAATGAGTGATTTCTTGTGCACAAGAAACATCTATAATTTTTCGTACCATAACACAGCACCCGAAGGCGGATAGAGTCTTCGAAAACGAATTCTCTTTACAAAAATGATTTCAAAAGCTAAAAAATGAACTTTTACAACCCAGCCTACTCTAAACAACGCCCATGACCTTGGAAGGAATTTCAGAGATGAATCAAAAAACGAAATTGAGAATGTGCATGAAATAACAGCAAAAAAAGCATACTATGTCAATGCGGATCGCACGCGGCCGCCGCGCCGCCTGCTTTCCTCGGGCGGCGCGGCAGCACCTAGGCGGCGGTACCTTCGGAAGATTTCGAGCAGAAAAACTCTAATGCCGGCGCCGCCAGGCCCGCTTGATCGATATGGCTGTACTGCATCTCGCGCCGCGGCGTAAGTATAAACGACCCCTAAGGGAGCGGAGCGGCCTGATTGTGGGCTGCCGTATTGATAGATCGCGGCGATCTATCAATACGGCAGCCCACTATCAGGCCGCGCCGCGCCCTTATGGCCTTCTGCTCAGACCCGTATGGGAAATAGATATAATCATTTGATCATCGACTGTTCTTAGAGTCGATTTTTCAAATTACTTGTTCGACAGGTGGCCTTCAAAGGAGTGAGTAGAGCGTGAGCCCTTCACTAAATTTTAAGGGCGATTAGAGCTATTTCGGGCTCCTTCTATCGACATTGTTGTTGGAATTGGCCTCTGACCTCTTGATTTCTGGTGATACCTTGGGAACGAATATCGTGAACTCTGATCTACGAGATTGCATTTGCTCCTGGATCGATGGCTGACTTCCGTATTTCTGAAGGATAACGTCAATACGATGGATATCGCGAGTAGAAACGTTTAAAACTTATGGTAGACACATCATCTAGAACCTTTCAAGCTCAGTATTGTCTATGTTTCCCAACCGTACAGAAGAATCGGAAGTACCAAAGTTCATAAAACGGGATTTTCGACTTCACTGAACTGCTTTCTTTATTTTCCGGACACACCACCTAAGCAAGGCGAAGGCGGGTGATGCTGGTACCAGCCTTCTGTGGAGGTGAATCTTTGCCGTACACACCACCTTCGTTGCCTGTACCAGAGAGCCCACGTACACGTGAATCCCTCCACTCTTCAAAATGGACGATGGCCTCCAACCCGTCTACGCCAAGACTCTCGTCTTGTGCTCCTTTATCTTTAGGGCATACGACAGAGCAACTTAGGCATTTGTAGAGATCGTGTTCTCAGCCATGTCTTCAGAATCCGCTAATACAGCGCTCTCTCTGCTGCATCGCACGTGCCCTACTCCGGTTTAGGCCCTAGTTAAAATCGGCGATTCGGTGCCGCGGTTTTTTGCGGGACGTCTGCGATTGGTCAGATTTCGAAATTGACCAGTAGCAGACATGCCGCGGAAGCCAGCGGCTGCTGCTAAGTCATCTGCACTTGTCACGAGCTCTTAAAAAGCCCGGCGATGCGACTCCTATTTTCGGAAAACGGTATGACCCCCACTTTGGGAAAGTTTTCAACGTTGCTTGACCCTGGTCCTGAGCTCAAGACAAGAATAGAAATTTCACCACAGATACTGAATCTGGAAATAATATTTTTGATGCGCGTGCTTTAAAGGCAGTATTCACGATGTTGTACGGTTGTCCTTCTTAGAAAAGTCTGCTTTCGGATTAGTGTACTACGACCTACTCGAAAAAAAAACCCAAAAAATGTCTCATTTCGGGTGAAATTACCACTTCAAAATGAGTCATTTTCTTACTGTCGGACCAGCGTAGTTTTCGGCATCGGTGATTGGTGGCATATGGGTTATCAGCTGGCTCAAAACTGATATTAAATCAATCACTTCTGATCGTCGGCTTGACCTTTTTCGAGCTCCTTTGTTCACATTTAGTTAACACTAACAACTTGGTGACAACTAAAATCTTACTTGGTGGCCAGGCCTATCGGCGAATTCTACAGGTTTGAGAAACTCGCGAAGCGCCGAAAGCTCACCTACGAAGAAGTTTCAAGATTTTTGGAGAGTTTCAGTTTTTAAAAACTTTGATAAATTTTGCAGCCTTCATTGTTTCAATATTGTACAACTTTGTGTTTGCTCACTGTGAAAATTGTTTCTGCATACTCATAGCCTACTTTGTTAATTAGTTGCTGTGCGCGTCACAGAAATTTGACCAGGCACAAGATGAGACTCGAATGTCCACGGGTAAGTTGTGCAGCTGTGCACGGAGAGGCATCCCAGTGCCTTATTAATTCAATTTTCAACGCGTTTGGCTCCGCTTAACCTCCGCAGTTCTTCGGCTGTTCCTGAATAAAACGAAATTTCGTTGTTTTCTCGAAAACTATCCCCATCATGAACACTGCCTTTGAGTGTGAAGCCTAGCTTACTCCGTTGATTCCGGGCGGAGTAAGCAGCGGAGCCGTCAGTCATGGCAAAATAGAACAGTGATGAGGAAGTTTTGACATAATAAGCCTGATGAGTCTTACTTTGACCGGCTCGAAATGAGGGAGAAAGGCTGTAGCTATCCGTTAAAGGTAGTGTTTACGATGATTTTCGTTATCGAGTTTCCCACTTAAAACATTGCGTCGGCCACCAAGTGTTACCAACATTACGAAGAAACGGAGAAAAACTCACTAAAACGCCTTATTTCGGAGTCATTGTTCCCTGGGATGGACTATTTGTCCGGTTGGATAAACATGTTCTCGGTGGTCGTGACGGGTGAAAAAATGGGGTCAATCGAAAATGGAAGAATATTATGTGAATAACAGTGTAAGCTAGCGTCCGAAGGAAGGAAAGAAGCAACAGAGAGTAGCAAATTTTGAACGACGGGTCCACAAAGGATTTCATAGTCACAACAAGCAGTTGCTCTGAGAGTAAAGAGGCGAGGTGAGAGTACAGAATTTCGTGTCCTTCTGGTGCCTTTTTCCCAATTTTTTCGTCATTTCAGCTCTACCCGGGGGCCATCCTATAGTTCTAGCAGATAATCTCGGACTTGAAGATTACCGTGAACACTGCCTTTAGAGAATTTGACAATCCTAACCTGAAGGTAATCTTCATACGCTTGCACACATGTCAACACAACAACCAAATAAATCAAGCAACCTCCACAAGATTTCATCCAGATAAAATGGGCCTCGACATTACTCCAACTTTTCTAAAAGATAACGTGTCATGTCTTCAGGTTTTCCCGTGAAGATTCTTGAAGCTGCATGAAATCACAGCTGTCAAAATGCTGGCGATCTTGGAAGAAGGTATCTGGAAAGATTTAACGCTTGAAAAGCCATATGATGTATGTGAATGACGAAGAAATCCAGACAAATGTCAGCGGCAACGCCCTAAAGCAGCTGCAGACTCCCTCCCTTCTGGCCTTACTATTAGATCCCATCAAAAACCAGAAAACTACGCTAGAGAAACACCCGGTCGTCTGTATAGCCAGGTGCATACGAAGAGGTTCAAGAATTCCTCGCATTCATTGCGTGGACAAACATTTGCTGAAGCTGGAAGGGGAGGCGATGAAGTAACACGTATCTGAATGGAAAGTCCGCGTACAGGCCGCTTTTCCTACCATTCTATCCTACACGTCGTGAGTCAGCTCTTGGCCCGTCACACTTAAAACAACCCTGATTGAATACACAGAATGGGAGGCGCCTCAGAGCAGCTCGGATTCTATTTGTGATGGTGCGAGCGCCGCAGCGTTCGTCGCTGCAGCGCAGCATGCGGCAGATTTAAGTAGCCTGACAGCACCTAGACGCATCCTTTTCTGTGCATACAACCGGAAACTCCTGCAAAACTCCGTGAGCTTCTCTGAGGATAATTTTCGTCGCCGAGGAAATCTATTCCACGGCTCGGAATGGAGGGGATGGGGTGGTATCCGCAGTGAGGTGCGCCCGACCGCGAACAATGGACGTGGGATCACCCCCCCCCCACTGTCGGGACCCCAACAGGAATGATTTCTGTTGTGGGATGTCCACGAGGTCACTCTGCTTCACACCCAGTCGACAAAATTAGGAGGGGATCGACGCCGCGGCCATTCAGAAACAGCTATTTGTCTTGAGAGCGGCTGGTCACCCACTACAGCCGCTACCGCTCCCGCTATGGCCACCGTTCCGCTAGCTACGCCGGCTTTCCAACGGAGCGTGGAGCGGGTTTTGACTGAGAGATCACCTTCTTAGGCCTCTGCTAAGCCGGGAACATACTTCCCGCAACCAGCGACAGCGACGGTGCATATTAGACAGATCGATTTTCGCTCAATATTTGTGGTAAACATTGCGCTTGTGGCATGATTCCGGCTTTCGCCGATTCCTGCGACAGCATGCTTCGTACAAAAACTTAGTTACCTGCTACACTATTACAGACTATTACAGTCGGTGCTCATGATTATAACGCCATCACCTCAGAACTTTTTACTCAAGTTAAAAACTAACTAAAACACCTCGAATAAGAATAAAACATTATATCTATACACGCACAACTATAAGTTCACTTATTTGTTTCAAACTTAATTTGTTTGCGGTGGTTTCGCTCATGGACATCTAACGTGCGAACAAAGGGGCGACGGACAAGTATTCATCAATATATCTTGAGTATGGACAACAATAAAACTACCTTTGAACAGAGGAGAAATCACGAACAACTAACGCTTGACTATGCATCGACCCGCTACTTAAAGGCAGTGACTTACTTGACTTAATCGGTTGGCTTTCGCCTGACGCGGTCATTCCGCATCTTCACCGAGGTGTGCCGTCCTAGTAGTCAGCCGTGTCCATTTTTCACGGTCTTCAGCCACAATTTGAACACATTCCATCCAGCTGTCACTATTCCATTTCCTGCGAAACGAAACATCGCGCCTGAACTGTCTTTCGATGCCGAGTGACTTTAAATCCTCTTTAACCACATCCGTCCAGAACTTTCGCCTACGCCCAGGTGGCCGTTTCCAGACAGGATTTGGAAGCATTTTTAAAGCGTGTTGTACGAGACGATCCGGCGTTCTTCTTAGTATATGCCCGAGCAGTCGAAGTCGACTTTCCATTGCTGCTTGAGATGGCGTTAGGAGATGCTGGCACCTCCCTCGTGTCAAGCGTTGATGTACTGCGTCGATTTCCTTGTAAAGGTCTTCGTTATGGCATACACGCGGCCAGAAATATCCAAGCAAACGCCTAAAAAGCTTCCTCTCCGTGCAATCCAACCTTTCCATCTGCGTTTTCGGTGCTGCCCACGTCTCCGATCCGTACATCATGATAGGGCGAATAGCGGATAGGTAGACGCGCAACTTGACTTCCTTCGCGATGGTGGTAGACCACAAACACTTGGTTAGAGAATTGAATGCAGACGTAGCTTTAGCACATCGTTGTCGAATATCCGCTGCATAACTACCATCGTTCTTCAGCAAACAGCCCGAATAGCAGAAATCGTCCACCAGTTCGATACGCTGTCCGTCCACACAAACTCCAGTTGAAGGCCTCTGAGAGACCCACATCTGCTTGCATTTGTCGGGACGAAGACGAAGTCCATAGGCTGCGGCATACTTCGAAACGAGGTTCACAATCCTTTGCAGTTTTGCGTTGTTTTCAGCGAATAACACAATGTCGTCGGCGTACTCCAGGTCGACAAGGGAGCGTCCTGATGGTGTTAGGATTACATCCGCAGGAAACTGTTCTGCAACTCTACGCATGATGTCATCAACGGCGAAGTTGAAAGAAAAGATCCTGCAACGGCTCCCTTGCCTTACTCCTGTTTTCACCTCGAAAGCTGACGAAAATCTGACAGGTGTACGAACTGCTGCTGTTGTTCCTTTGTTCATGTCCTTCGATTAACCGAACATACTTTTCCGGGACTCCATCTGCTCGCAGAGCATTGAGCAATCGGATCACGATGAGGAGAGTCGAACGCGGCTTCAAAGTCCAAAAGCAAGCTGTAATGGCTTCCGAAAACCGCTGCCACGATTCAATTGCTCTTCTCACGACGAACACTTGGTCGATGGTCGATCTTCCAGGTCGAAAACCGGCTTGCTCATCTCTGGTCGTTCCTTCACGATGTTTGATAAGTCGCTCGAGAATGATACGTTCTAAAACCTTGTACATGACACGAAGTAGAGAGATTCCTCTGTAGTTCTTAAGCCCCTTTCACAGTCTGCCGGACGACGCCGTCCGACACGTTGAAAGTGAGTCGCAGTGCGAGGGAAACTGCGGTGAACAACCGTCAGTTCCGACTCTCCAAAACAAAATGTAAGGCCAAAACAACACGTTCTAACCCGTCATAACTTGATCCGACGTCGTGTCGATGATTTCACCGCACTGAGACGTCGGTCGGCCGACACCGCAGTGCGGGGTGCACTGACGCCGCAATCCTATCTTATAACATGCCGGACGGCTTCGTCCGGCAGACTGTGAAAGGCGCTTTAGGATCCGTGACGGATAGCTTCTTGTGAAGAGGTACGATGATCGCATGTCTCCACGAACCGGGTATCCTTTCGCTCATCCATATGGCACGGATGGTGTTGGTCATTTCACGAATCCCAGACGGAGGAAGAGCTTTCAGCATTTCAGCAGTGATGTTGTCATCTCCACCTGCCTTTCCATTCTTCATTTTCCGGACACAATCCAAAACTTCAGACTCAGTCGGCGGTTCCTCACTGACATCGTAATGTGCTCTCTGAACATGCGGGAGCTCAGGTACTGATGGCGCTGGACGATTCAGTAGTGAACTGAAGTAATCCTTCCATATTGGCAGCGTCGCATCACCAACTGCAACTCCATTGGTAGTGTTCAAGACAGGAGAACATCTCTTCATCTTCCCGCTATACTGTCGCAGCAACGTGTAGGCTTTCTTAAACTTAAAGGTAGTGTTCACGATAAAATTTCACTTCCGATATCTCCACGGTTTACGAAAGGTCTGGTGCCCTATATAGCAAGGGATGCTTAAAAAGGACACAAAAGACGCGTTTTTGAGCAAAAATAGGTCCTCTCTTGTTTACGTTGATTTTTGAGCGTGGAGGAATTGATCGCTACAAGGATGGTACCTATCAGTGCAATGAAGCAAACAGCTCACTTAGCAGCACTTCCTTCACTTGATCATTCCTATAATTCCTTCCTTCCATCGCCCCGCTGAGTGGCTGATTTTGCGTGAGTCTATATCAATTGCTCTAAAAACCTTTTTAAAGTATTTCTTGTTGGTTTTTTATACCTACAAAATTTTCCTTTAAGTTCTCTTTGTAGGCAAGCCTTCATTTTGAATATTTTAGCTAGGTTTTTCTTTGTCATTTTTGTTTTTCTCGCGGTTGCTTGTTACAGAATCGATAACGACCACCATCAGCGCCTGGTAGATCAAAAATGGCACGTCGATCGACCAGCAAAAACGTTGCCGAGAGCACCCAGGGGGCATCTTACACGACTCAGGGAAGAGCATCCAGGTCCTGTCCTTCCAGCACAAAGCGATACGGACGCCATGAATAAAATGTCCTGCAAATGAGCTGGATTGACAAAAATAATTGGGAGCGGGAATACCGTCCCGGTTATCGAACAGATGCTGGTAGTGCTCTCCGCCAAAGAATACCCAAGCAGTTCGCGGACTACTTGGAGGCGGGAAAAAGCGGCTCCTGTAGCATTGTGGATTAGCCGGGTTGAAGCGAAGAAGATGAGGAGCAAGCCTTCATCTAAACAACTTGAGATGAGCTTGAAGAGAAAGTGGACGAGATACTGGATGCTCTCCAAGTCCAGGAGTTCGGCCTGTGGACATCCACAGGATGGGTGCTGTTATCTCAGTCAGCGTTCAAGGTTGGTCAAGGTGGTGTTTTCTTCCACCTTTTTTACTGGCAGCGTGCTTTTGTCCAACGCCCGTCTTCTCAAAGGTCTTTGGTTTTACGGATGTTTATATCCGCAGAAAGCTATGACCAAAAGAAGGAAAGAGAAAAGGATTATGAACTGCGACAGGAGGCGAAGGAAAGAAACAAGGGTAAGGTTGAACGGGAATGGGTCGTGTATCGAGGTGAGCTCCGAAAGATTTCCAATTTCCAGAAAAGTTCCGGGAAACCAGTGAGTGAGCACGGTAACACTTCTCCACTCTCCTGTTTTTTCTAAATGCGCGAAGTATTTGTAACAAGCTAGATCATCTTCACCATTTGATCTGTGACAGAAAACCAGAAATTCTTTTTTATATCAGAAACTTGGCTTTCATCAAAAATTAAGGACTCTGAGATCATATCCAATTTACCTTATGACCTTCACAGATTCGATCGGAGTTGTAAGAAAAGAGGAGGAGGTGTTTGCTGCATTGTGAAAAGCACTCTTTTCTCACAGGTGGTACACTGCATGATTGTAGACTGAAGTCTGATGTACTTTGTGTGGAAACATTGTGCTCTATCACCTCAACTCGCCTGAGATTTATTCTCGTCTATCGCCCACCTAATTCAAGTTCGATTGATGATGAGCAACTGATTGATTTACTCATGTTGCTCGCTTCGACGAAAGAAAAACACAATAAAACTTGGTGATTTTAATTTGAAAATAAACTGGGCTGATTTAGTGGCTCTTGATTGCAGATCTTCCCCGTTTTTGACATTTTTTGAGGAAACAGGGTTTAAACAGCTTGTGACTGATCCGACACACGGACAAAACATTCTTGATATTATTCTTGCCACATCCCCAATTGTGAACTACGTAGCTGCACTTCCTCCTCTGGCTACTTCCGATCACAATATTCTTCAATTCAGAATAACGCAGGCTCCTCAAACTACGCTTTCGCTGCCGCTTCCCGATTTCCTTAAAGCTGATTATTTGTCACTAAACCGTTGCTTCAATGAAGTTGATTGGCTTTTAGTATTCAATGAGTATTCTTCCACCGATGACTTATACCGTAGGTTCTGCAAGGTAGTCTACGAGAAACTGTCTTATTTTGTTCCATTCAGGGTAAAAAAAGCCAACTGGACAAAATTCCCGCCACATATACGAAATCTATTAGCCCAAAAGCAGCATGTTTTTCCAAGCATCGCCTGATCCACTGCATGATTCCCTATACAAAAAAATATGTAAAGACATAGACAGTCATCTCAAGAAATTTTTAGCGAATCAAGAACGCCGCCTTTCTTGAAATGCTTCTATGAAGCATCTCCATGCCGATATTCGAAGTAAGTTAGCTAGCGGTGGACGATCCCCTATTCTTGTTGATACCAATGGGTCAGAATGCAAAAGTGACCGTAGCCAGGCGACTGCACTTGGAAATTTTTTTGCAAGTGTGTTTTCCACTACCGATGACACCAATTTTGTACCAAATCCAAGTCATTCTCGTTTTTACTGCGAACATATTTACTTTCATCCAGCAGAAATTGAAAGGTTTCTGAAACACTTGAAGCCATCCACAACTGAACCATATGATGGAATTCCGCCTATTGTGTACAAAAAATGCGCAAAATCGCTGTCCAAACCTCTCGCCCACATTTTTAATGTGTCCTTAATGTTTGGTGAGGTGCCAGAGGCGTGGAAACATGCCTTAGTTACACCTATTCCAAAAAAGACAGGATCACAGTTAGTTTCCGATTTTAGGCCTATAAGTATTACACCGTCACCTGTGAAAATCATGGAGAAAATTATTAGAGAAAAGCTGTTCACATGGTTGAACAAATTCGATTCTATTCCGTCAGAGCAGCATGGGTTTCGGTCGAGCGCATCAACAACTACAAACCTTATTGACAGTCTGTATGATTGGAATCTTGCCATTAACCAAGGCAAATCTGTTGATGTAATATACGTCGATCTTTCCAAGGCTTTCGATAAGGTCAGTCACAGTAAACTACTCAACAAGTTAGAAATTTTGGGTATCAGTGGAAATTTGCTGAATTGGTTTAAATCATATCTGACTGATAGATTCATGACAGTAAGGGTAGGAAAAGACTTCTCTAGCAGGCACGCCTGCACTAGCGGCGTGCCTCAGGTGGAGTTCTCTCACTACTTTTCCTTATATACAACAATGGATCTTCCGAAAATGTTGAAGACATCACAAGATATCAAGATACAGATTTATGCTGATGATGTGAAGATATATGGCGCCTACGATGAAGACAACTTTAACGAAATATATGCTGCCCTCAAGTCCTCTATTGAAAGGCTAACCACTTGGGCTACAGACTGGAATCTTAGTGTGAACCTTGACAAAAGTTTTGTACTACACATTGGTGAAGGAGATCCACATGAGTACGAAGTCAGTGGTGTCATTTTTGAAGAATTGTGAACTCATTAAAATCTTGGTGTTCTCGTGGATTCCAAACTGAAGTTTTCCTGTCACATTGATCAAATGGTTAAGAAAGCATACGCCGCACTTTTTCAATTTTTAGGACTATTCACAGCGAGGACCCAACCATTCTTGTCCGACTGTACAAAACGTATGTATTACCCTCATTTAGAGTATTGTTCTGTGGTATGGAGCCCATTTCTTAAGAAGAATATTAATAAGATCGAAAGGGTTCAACGAACATTCACAAGGCTGCTGTTTGAGAGTTAACCAGGGTATGAATTGGAGGTGTCTGCCTTGCTATGGGGAAAGGTTGAACAGTGTTGGTCTGCGATCGTTACGGCGTCGCAGAGTTCTTTTTGATCTCGCATTCAGTTTTCGTATGCTTCGCAGAGAATTAAATTTATCTCCCAGTAAATATTGGATTTTTCGGCCTAGCAGCCTCAGAAGGAACGCTTTCAATATACATTACCCGCCAGTTCGGAACAAGAATAGAGCGCAAATGTCGCATTTTCTGTTCTATCGCACTGCTAGGTGGTTTCAACTTTTGCCCGGGGAGTTAATGAGCTCAACGAATAGTAGGGGTGTTCAAAAACGTTGGAAAAGGTAGACCTTTTGAGGATGCTAGGGGTTGAGGACGTTGTGTAGAAATTAATTGATTACAGCGCCTTTTTTTTTCATCAGCAGATTCTCTACACAGCGCAACATGGACAATAGTATTCTCCCAGAACTGTGACAGTCGTGATTTTTTTTTGCCATTTTCCTTTTTGCTTTTACAGTCCTCCTCACTTATTACGTATACTCCTCATTTAGTTCTATGTACGAATTCCTTCGTCACTGATGTTGGAGTAATGGGTTGTCCGCTCATCCTGCTTTGGCAAGAAGTCCTGAAGACATTTGGGTTGCATGATCACTACACGAAATAGACATATTCGCGCTCACAACACATGTATCAATCCTTTGTGTTTCATGTAAAGTTCATCCCGGATGGAATTGTTTCTAGTTTATGGCCCGGATTTCTTTCTAATCGAAACTGTTCCTCCATTTTCCTCTTCTGAACGATTTGCTCAATCAACTTTTTAAGAATATGGTTCCGAACTTGGAGTAAAAAAAAATTCTCTATTGCGGTTTCTAATCCCTCTGGGTTTGAACTTCTAGTTTACATGTCATAGTGCAGAGCTTTGGCCAAATTACCGGTTTCCATGTGGGAAGCCAGTAAACCGCATGTCCCGGAAGTTCCGGTGATTTATATAAAGAATTGCCATAGCTGGCTGGCACGGCCAAAGCCTTGCTTTGTTGGCTATGTATGCCGATCTGTTCTCAAGAGTTTTGATGACCACGTTATAAATCCAACCCTCCCATCAGTCTACGACGCGATTGATTTTTACTCCGGGTGAAAAACTATAGTGCTTGGGTTTTGCGTTTCGAGTGCTCATTTTTACCTTGATGTTGTGCTCTGTCCCTAATTTCGTTACGCTTCATTTTTAACCACTGATTCTATTCAAATGTTGGCTGTTGGCGCGCCCTGCGGGCGTATCAAATAAATAAAAAAAATAAATAAATAATCTGAGTCTTGATTTGTTCAAGGGGCGGATCTGGGGCACGGGGCGTGTCTGGGGCACCAAAACGCTTGTTTGCAGCCGTCATTTTGCAGCTCCTGGCTCGTTTTCTACCGTTCTTTTGACACTGGGAGCCTAGGATCCTTCTCGCCTATCATTTCACTGTTAACTCGGGGACGAAAATCATCGTGAACGCTGCCTTTGAAGGCAGTGTTCACGATGATTTTCGTCCCCGAGTTTTTCACATAAAACAATGCGTTGGCCTCCAAGTGTTACCAAAATTACGAAGAAACGGCGAGAAACGCATTAAAACTTCGTATTTCAGTGACATTATTCTATAACATGGACTAGTTGTCCGGTTGGATGAACATGTTCATGGTGGTTGTCACCGGTGGAAAATTGGGTCATTCGAAAATAGAAAAACATTTTATGCAAAGCAGAATTAGTTGGGGCCCTAAGGGAAGAACGGAGGAATAGAAGGTGGAGCATTGCACAGGACGGGTCCACAAAAGATGTCATTGTCACAGCAAACACTTCCTGTGATACTTAGGAGGCGGGGTTATACTTGAGGATTTCGTGTACTTCTGGTGCGTTTTTCTCAATTTCTACGTCATTATAGTTCTACCCGGGGGCCACTTAATCAATATAGCGAATAATCTCGAAATTGAAGATTATCGTGAACAGTGCCTTTAAAAACAACATACTGCACAACTACACTCCTACGATGACATGAGTATGCTGCGCACAACGAAGCTACTACATAGGATTTATAAACAGATGGGCTTAATTTTTATTCCGACGTCTCACCTGTACGGTTGATCTACAGCTTACCTGCGAATCACTTTGTGAGTTGATTCCTATTGCCGCCATCCATTTCGTACATAGTTTTGTCTGACACGGATTTCGTCAATGCGGTATTCAACGATAACGCATACAGCGAAAAAGAATTGGAGGGGTTGTACCAACGATGTTGAAGATTCCGTTCTGAGTACACCCTGAGTGTTTTTTCTTGTTCTTAATTTAAGGGGTCGTTCATACTCCCGCCGCCGAGCGGCGCGGCACGGTGCATTTCTGTAATATTGATCACGCGGCACGTTTGATGCTGCGGAATTGCACTCCACCGCGCCGCTTGGCGGCTGAAGTATAAAAGACGCCTCAAGGTATCTGATTTTAGAAAATGAAGCAAATGTACAGCACAAATTTTTGCATGCTTGGCGCTTTGCGGAGTCTTAGAAGCTCTCAAAGCGCCGCATCGCGTGAACTTACTTCGAAGCTGTTCGTTTCAAATTTTGAAGTCATTTTTGAATTATTCTGAACGAGCCGAATATAATAGTCCTACAAAATAATAATTCAATTTCAGAACTTGATCGAAATTTGCATATTTTCACCTTAAAATCCGTCGACATGAACTGATCAGGGGTGCGTTCCAAGATTGTCCCTACGACTTCGTGGGAGGACAAATAGCCCTTCCATTGCTTTGAAACTTCCATCTGAGTTTGAGTCGGCCGGTCTGAAGTCGGTCTAACATAATACTGTAACTGGTATGCTCTTTTCATTCCCTTGTGGCAATCGGCACCGCTCGGAATTTGAGTTTACTCCTCAGAAAGGGAAGTATTTAGAGTGGTAACGCATGTGCGAAAACTAGTATTGTTCGGAGTTTCAAAAAAATTTCTAGGTTTTTGCTCAAAACTTGTATGTAGGGTGATCTCGGGCGGTGTACACTAATCTGGTGTCCATTTGTCAAAATTACTAGGTTTACTGTAGTTTACGGTCGATACCATGTCATTTAAGGGGCGAAACCTACCTTGGTATTTCGAAAATCGACAAACGGACGTCAAAATTGTTTTCTTCACCCCGAGTAACACCCGTATACACATTTTGAGTAAAATCTGAGATTTTGACGAAACTACCGTATAACCACCGAAATCTACCGTAATATGCAAAAACTCGATAAATGGACTACGGATTCGTGTTTAGCACTCCAAAAAGTCCAAAGAGAAACATTTTGAGCCATTTCTACCGTAGAGTTCCGGAAATCGTCAAAAGTCACGATTTGCTATCAAATTTTTGCCCGATGGGAAGCTTTGAACGAATCAAGTCGAAAACTTTGGAAAATCGGAACCCCAGATTCCTAATCAGCGCCCCAAATAACCACCCTGGAAGGACTTTAAGTCAAATCTGAAACATTTTTCTAAAACGCTTCCGGAGCCCTCTAATTGGTATAAATAAACGCCCAACCGAAAATCCCTAAAACTCCAAAACGCCATCAGTCTCGACAAAGTTTGGAAAACATGCCTCCACTCAAACTTTGCTCAGAGTAGTTTTGAGGCGCTTAACACATTTGTGAGGTCCGTTTTCGGTTTTTCCGAAAACTAATGTGCTTTTTCGAAGGTAAAAAAAGCACGAAAAGCGACCTTTTAAAGCTTGTAACTTCTTGGAACCTGCAGCTCGGGGCCGGATACTGCACAGTTTTACTATTGACCCACAAGAAATACTAACGGTACTAATCGTTTTCGCAGATGCGTTTACCACTCTAATCACTTCCCTTGTGAGAGTTCTGGTCGAGAAATAGCCCACCGGGCTCCGCAGCTGCTCCTGGTAGGCTATTTCGCGGCCATTCTCGGCTTTTCACCAAACGGACAAGAAGTAGTCGAGATTTATCCAAGATATAACAGGGAAATAACGAGGAGTAACCAAGACGTAACCGTCGCCGTCTCGCCAAGCCACAATCCGGGGCTGCCAGTGGCTGGGCGGGGTCTACAGAACATAGACGAGGTCCAGGTACCTCAAACTTGAGTAAGTGAACCGACGGAGGGGCTCACATCTGAATCATGCCCCTGAAATGCGCCGTATACCTGCCTGGAGAGCATTATTTCTCGGCTATTTCCCGGCGAGCATTAGTTAGCATCCATTTCTCGGCTATTTCACGGCGGGCATTATTTGGCGGCCATTACGCTGCAGGCAGGCATTCCATGGCTAATTCTCGGTCAAAACCCTTAGAGTTGGTCATGATAGATGGAATCTGCCATTTTTTGTCATGTGATCGGCTTGAATTGCTCAAAGAAGTACGCATTTTCGGCGAAATACTGGAGCCAAAAAGACGTTTTTACACAACATTGCATTCGCTTTGCTGTGAGAAACACGGAAATCCCATTGAGAGCTTAATTCGTCAATTTTGAAGTCAGTTAAGGTAATGTGCTTGGTGCGAGCAAAACGAGTCGCGAAGCGCCGTTTTTGCAAGAAATCTGCTCGGTTCTTCAGTTGCGTAAGACCCCGTCATAGTCGGCCGAAAATTGGCCGTTCTGGTCCCATCCGTTCGGTACAATACCGCTCATAGGATTTGGTCAGAAGGCGCGCGAGGTCGGGTTTTAGCGTCTTTTCGTCTTTTTTGTATAACTCGCTTCAGAGTCAACTTTGAGGGAAGCTGCGGTGATACTCGTGATCCTGATTTCAAGGGCTACCAAACAGTATAGCCCTCGTTGGGGTTTCGTTTTGAACTCACGAAGTTTGACAGGCAGGGTATACTGTACTATATTACCATTTGGTGGAGGAGGGGTATTCGGCGTTCTGTCCCTGCGTCCTCCTGGCTCCCACCAAAGCCTCTGCAACGCGCCCCCCGTCTGTGGCCTCACTGACTCGCGTGCTGCCTCTCCTCACCACACCTTCGACCAGCAGCGCTGATTTTCGCTGGTCCCTCAACCGGCAATCCATTCGGTGTGGGTGCGTCCATTAACCGATGTCCCAGGAGTTGTGCCTATCACACCCCAAATCGAGGACACTTTAAATATTGAAATGGGTAAACAGAAAATATACGAATAGAAGATATAGAATAGGGGAAACTCTCGGCTTTCAGAATGCCGCAAACAGCATGGTTCAAAGTATGCTTTAACATATTCAGATTTTTTACGAATATTCGTCTTTTCGAAAAATTCGGGATTTTGAAGCTCTCGAATAGTCGTTTTTCGAATAGTTCGAGATTTTGAACTTCCCGAATATTCGGTTTTTTTTAATAATTCGAGAATTGGCTTCTTTGGAACAATCGATTTTCGATGAATTCGGAAATTTGCCTTTCTCGTATATTCGACTTTCCGAATAATTCGAAGTCGACTTTTTTGGTCGAATGATTTTTCGAATCATTCGATTCGTTCAAATAACGTTCAAGCTGAACACAGATTTCAGATGTGGTGTTTTGAGTAACCTCGCAGGAGCAGAGTTGAGCAGGACTGCGACTCGGCGCAACGGGGGTCGTGAAATAATCGGAAAATTCTTGAAAAAAAAATGAAAACAGGGGAGGGGTTGTACGATTTTACCGAAGTTCACCACAAATTTCATCCTTCTCCATCTTTATCACTCTCAAAAGGATTTTTCATCCTGGAGGGCGGATCCTAAAAATTTCGGAAATTTCAAAAAAATATGGCCAACACGGAAGGGGGTCGTTGCTCCGTCGAAAACTGGCGCAACGGGCTGCTCAACCCTGTGCAGGAGGCAGAATACTGGCTAAGCTCAACAAAAGGTGGATTTCTGAACGAATCCTGAATAATATTCGAAAGCCTGTTTTTGGAATAATAGACTTTTGAATATTATTCTATGCCGTTTCTTACGAAGTATTCGAATTCCGAATATGTATCAATAAAGAAAATTTTCGAATTTTGAATAATTTCTAAATTATTTATTTATTTATGTAAATATGTATCATTCGAATATTTTGTAAATAATACAATTCGGTCCGAAGTAGTCTCTCTGCACACCAAAAGGCGGTGGTCACGATGAAATATGGCTTCTGGGATTATTCCACGGCAATGTTGCTCAACTGTTTCTTTGCCTTTTGCTTGGTTTTTTAAAAGCATTTTGTTTCTCCTTTTTTCACACACGTCTTTGAAGTGTTGTAGGATGCGTGTTTTGTTCACATTCACTTAGCGCAATGGTCATAAGAAAGGTCGACAAAAATATCTCGTTTTTTCACAAGACCTTATGTACATTCAATGAGATGTATCTGTTAAGAAATCCACCTTTTGTGAAAATAGGCTAGTATTCTGGCTCCTGCGAAGTTACCTGAAACACCACATCTGAGGTCAGTGTCCAGTCTGAACTATACTTTGACCGATTCGGAAAATCATTCGACTGAAAAAGTCGCCTTCGAATTATTTGGGAGAGGCAATTTTCCGAATTATTTGAAAAAACGAATATTCGAGAGCTTCAAAATCCCGAATTTTTCGAAAAGTCGAATATTCGTAAAAAATCTGAATATGTAAAAGCATAATTTGAACCATGCTGTTTGCGGCATTCTGAAATCCGAGAGTTTCCCGTCTTCTATATCTTCTATTCGTATATCTTCTGTTTACCCATTTCAATATTTAAAGTGTCCTCGATTTTGGGTGTGATAGGCACAACTCCTGGGACATCGGTTAATGGACGCACCCACACCGAATGGATTGCCGGTTGAGGGACCGGCGAAAATCAGCGCTGCTGGTTGAAGGTGTGGTGAGGAGAGGCAGCACGCGAGTCAGTGAGGCCACAGACGGGGGGCGCGTTGCAGAGGCTGTGGTGGGAGCCAGGAGGACGCAGGGACAGGACGCCGAATACCCCTCCTCCACCAAATGGTAATATAGTACAGTATACCCTGCCTGTAAAACTTCGTGAGTTCAAAACGAAACCCCAACAAGGGCTATACCTTTTGATAGCCCTTGACATAAGGATCACGAATATCACCGTAGTTTCGCTCAAAGTTGACTTTGAAGCGAGCTATACAAAAAAGACGAAAAAGACGCTAGAACCCGACCTCGCGCCTTGTGACCAAAACCTATGAGCGGTATTGTATGTATGAGAAACATACAAAACGAAAAGAAATTAGGTGATAAAAATCACATTAAACTGATGAAAGTCGTACTCAAATGATAAGGAACGTCTTGCGGCGCCAAACAGTGGGAAGATTGGGCGGATTAGAGGAGAAGGCTAAGCAACATTATTGGTTACCGAAGTGGCACCGACCAATCGCAATGCCTAGCGCTTTTCTTCGATCCGCCCACCCCCTCATTGTTTGGTGCCACAAGACCACCCAAATGAAAAAATCGCCCTGATCTGATGAAAATTGACCTCGTCTGATAAAAAACGTCTTGAATGATAAAACTCCACTTTTTACGACCTAGTAGATACATCTTACAGAAGTTTGAATTTTATCAGTTAAAGGCAGGGTTCGCGATAAAAACGATTTTTGAGCTTTCTTCATGAGAATGTAGATTTGGTCATCACAAAAGTAAAAATAAGTGAAAAAACCCGGAATTTCGCGGGGAAAACGCACAAAAACAAGGTATAACGGCTAATTAGTGGTGTCGGCCGGCCTCCTAATTAACTATGTTTTCGTTAATGCTTGTTTATCCGCCTTTTATTTTGTTTTTAAAGTAGTCAGTAGTCTCCAGAAGTGCTCAGAAATTACTTTAGAAGCAAAATAAAAGTTAACAAAACAGGCTTTTATAGAAATCCCGATAGTTGGATGCGGGAGGACACCAAGCAATAACTTGTTCCTGAGCGTTTTTTATTAAGTTTTTTACTTATTTTCACTTCTGTGATGCCCAGGCCTACCTTTTCATGGGATCAGCACAACAACCGATTTTATCGCGAACCCTGCCTTTAGCAACGATTTGTATCACTTCAATTCTTCCCGTTTCGCGTCCTTCTCATACATATCGACCGGGTGGAGCTAGTACGGCCGGTTTTTAGTCGACTATGAGGGAGGCCTCATAGGGTATTCCAAAAACCAATGAAACTGTACTGAAGAATCTGATAGCTATGAAATTTCGCGATAGTCCCATATTGCGCTCTAGGATAAATTGTTCGCGCAAGGTGCATTAGGACAGCGACTATGGCGCCAGAAACGACATAAATGTGATCCCCGACATGACTGTTGATAAATAAGTTCCCGCAAGGAAACCTGACTCCGACAGTGATTCCTTAAACCTATCGATGCATGCGAAGAAGGGTACCAGATGTGTAGATTTTCTCTTTGATCCGGTTAACGAATCACAATGTGATTTCAGTTAAACCGATGCAGCAACGCTGGACGACTTCATGGATGGCGAGTTCCACTGTTCCCCTCCACCTAAACCAAGAAAGTCCCAAAGAGGACAGAAGCGAGAACGCCAGGAGACTCGGCACGAGATGGGATCTGCTGATGAAGAAAGAGTCTACACAGCTCCCTGAACCTGCGTCCGAATTCACTGTCGCATCGTTGTTTTTTTCTCTAATTGTTTTTGAGTAAACATGTAAACTGAACCTTCATCAAGCTGTACATTGATTGAAGTAGAGTAATAGTAGATGGCAAGTTCACCATTGAGTGTGATGGATAAGTTAAGTTCAACATTTGGATAAAGGCATAACAACTAAACTATTAGTAGTTTATACCTAATTTGAAAGTTGTGCATGAGCGAGTTGGACAAGTTCAACCCCGCAATGGAACAACTATAAAACAAATTACGAACATTTAAAGTATCAGCTTGGAACGACCCTAACCCTGCTAACTTACAAGCTTCAAACAAGTAACGTAAGCCATCCCTTACTTGTCCGATAGTTAGTTTTTAACTTGAGTAAAAAGTTCTGAGACATTGCACAGCGATTGAACTCTAAAATCGATCGGTCAACAAAAGAGCTGTTTCTATCCTTGTTCGCGGTTTTTTTTTAGATACAGTGCCACGCAAAGTGTCCGCCAATCACACTTTGCAGCGTTTTTGCATGCAAAAAACGCAGCATCGACAGAACTCCCTTTAAAAAGATGTCCAATTTTAATTTTGAGAGGAAATTGGAATTTTTCTCAACGGGAGGAGAGCAAAGATCTATGAAAGGTACCAAGTCACCGGAGGACCATCAAAACTGCAATGTTATACAAGAAGGGAGCGGCACACAGCATTCCGACAGGCTTTCGACTCCGCTGAAACAGAAGCCGTTTTGCAGCACTGGGAAACTGGACGCAGCAGCTGCAGCCGGCTAGGAGGTTAAATTTACCCAAATTCAAAGGTCGGGCAAAATTTACCAGGCTTTTACCGGAATATTCCAGGTAAGTAAGGGCCAAACCGGGTACGACCCAAAGTTGAAGGGTTTTACCCCCACCTCATGGGTGAATCGTTGATGAATAGAGCCCCTGATCTGTCACAGAATGTGTGATCCTAACATCAATCAGAAAAAATAAGCAACCAGATGCAGTGGCTGATGCGAGCAATAGGTCTACTATTCTGACGTATCTAGTCTCGTAAGTTTCCTTTCACTGACTTCAATAACTGCTTCATTAGGTTACACAACAATCGTACTCTTTTTCAAGTAACACACTAAAGATGTCATGACTTTGGGAGAACACTCACTAAAGATTTCTTGTCATGAAAGGGAACCGGAACAAGTGGACCAGAGCACAGATAGGCAAAAAAATTATAGTAGGTAAAGGCTCTTTGCCGGATTCGGTCAAGCGAATGAACGATGTGTGGTGATTGCGGCGGGCCAAGCAGAATTCGCGACAGTACCGAATGGGCCCCCGTCACAGCTGGTCGAGAAAAAAACGTGTCTGTTCGTCCGGCCTATTCCACCCTGTCGATAATCATTGACAACTTATGACTCATGGTCGCAACCGGTGCACTTCCTTCGACTGGGCTTGCATTCAGTAGGTCAATATCGACTGGGTGGGCTACGGACGGTGGCCTACGGAATCATCAGGTGCATTTTCTGCTACCCATTTTTCCCCTGTCTGATAAGTACCGAACAGGCGCGACTCGACTGATCACCCCCCGCCGTCCTCTTGATGGGGCATTAGGCGTTGTTCGTACCCCTCAATGACAGCGCGTGTCGCGCAGGCGTGGAGTTAGGCGGCGTTCAGAGTTTTCGCGGCGCGACGCGATGGCACATGCCAGCGCGACGCGAAAATCGCGTCGCGCGCAAATCAAGGTGTGAACGGCGCGCGAACGCTAGGCGACTACGCGCAATTGCGTAACTTCCGCAATTTTCCGTAACCAAGCAAAACTAATCAATATTTGATATTATTCTGTCTATTTAAATGTAATGTACCTTTTTTATCTTATATCTGTATTATAATGGCGCATTTTTGTTTTCGTTGCTTCTTTAATGACGAAACAATCAAAAAGACATCGGGAGCAAATGATGCTTAAAATTTCTTTTTGGAGTTGATAGAACAGATCAGGGATGTTTCGGTGAAATGAGAGCGAATTATGCTAGTGTCGTTTGTTAATCGTAAAAAAAAAACTTTATAGCTCGTCAACTCTGAAACCATCACCCTCATCACACTGTCTTTAATACGCAGACGAAATTGTTTGCAGTATCATCTGAGAACAATAAAATAACCCATAACAATTTCAATCAACCTAGTACTTGAAAGATTTGAGAAAATCAAAAACGCCCCTTGAGTTCCGATGATGGAAGAAAAAAATGATGACAATCGCTCCGCGACCATCGCGTCGCGTTGCATTGCACGACGCGATGGTCGTCTGAATTTATTACAATTTGCGCGTCAAATTCGATGTATCGCGCCTCTTCACTGCTTGAACACCTAGCGACGACGCGACGCGACGTCGCTTGATCGATACGTAGGCTAATCATAACGTCGCGTCGCGCCGCGGTTGAACTCTAGACGCCGCCTTAGAGTATGAATGGCCTGACCCAAATCCCGTGCGCGATGCCCGATCCGCCATGGCGGCGACGGCCGTAACGACTTTTTCATTATTTTCTTAATTAATCCATCATAAATTTAATTCCATAACAATTAATTCCTGTACTTTCTACTGCTACCACGATAGTACGGATTTTGCCTGCTCGGCAAAGTTAAAGGCCACTTCAATCCGCTCCGCTATAACGTCACCGCCGGCGAATTCACAGTCTCCCCGAGCGCGTAGTTTGTATTCATACTCCGACGCCACGACAGCGGATGACGCGTTGGCGTCGAGAAGTATGAATAGCGCCTTAGCGAGGTCTCGATCGTAAGTGACGGTCCACCCTCGCAGCCCGTTCACTTTATAGACTGAACTCTATGAAGGGACTGTATGTAGTTCCACTCTGTTCAGACTGTAAGCTCCTCGTTAACATAGGCAAGGCAGAAGCCACTATCAAATTTGGTAAACGCATGGAAAAAACCCAAATCTACCTGAAAAGCAGTCCAGTCTAACTATAAGAGTGGATATACACTGCGTTGCATAAGTATACGAACACTCCCAAACACGATGGATCGGATGTTGAATGAAGGTTTTAGGTGATCGGATTAAATGCCATGTAATCTGCAACGCCGAAAACAATGGAATTCTTCGTATTGGGTCTGCTCCTCAATCCGGCTCCTCATTGTACGACAGACAGAAATTTCGCTTGGTGCATAAGTACACGAACACTTTAAAAACGCTTATTTATCTGTAGAATTTTCCCGTTACGCTTCCTGTTTCACATGTATTTCATAAGTGTCATACCATATGGTAAAAAGAATGAACATGCCACGAGGATCTCACCTCTCATCTGTAGAACGAGCCCGAGCCAAGGCTTTAAACGTCGCTGGAGGCGGTGTCCGTCAGATTTCACGGCAGCTTGTACGGTCACTTGGGTGTATTCCCAAGTTTTTGCGTGATCCGTCTTCGTATGGCATCTGTTGTCGCTCAGGACGCGCAAGGAGACTCACCGATAAAGATGAAAATCATACTGCTCGACGTGCATCCAACACTGAGGTGTCGGCCACAACGATTCGTTTCGAAATGGTGCTGAATGTGTCGAGATATACCGTCTTGCGTTCCATCCACCGCTAGAATAATATTGTGAGATCCGTAATAATGAAGGCTCCTCGCTTAGAAAATTGCCACAAAGTTGCCCCATCTTCAGTTCGCCTGGTTGAACATGAAGACCAATTGGGACAAGGTGAGTCGCTCAGGGCGTTCCGCCTCTGAAACCTATTATCACAAATTGACCATTTAGATCGTCTTCTCCGACGAGAAGAAGCTCAAATTGGATGGTACTGATGCTACAAGATGCTACTGGAGAGATCTCAGGAAGGAGCCATCCTATTTCTGCCGACGGAACTTTGGAGGTGGTATCGTGATGGTGTGGGCCGCTTTTACCAGTAGTGGTAGGGTGGGCATTGGAATTGTCTCGACCAGAATGGACTCAGGAGAGTACCAGGAAGTGCTGTCCACCCACCTACCACCTTTTCTGCGTGATCGAAGACGTCAGCGGCTCCGATATGCTTAAGATAACGCTTCAATCCATGTCAGCCGTTCAACGGTTGACAGGTTCCGGAGCAATCATATTAAACTCCTGCCTTGGCCAGCAGTAAGCCCTGATCCAAACCCCATAGAAAACTTATGGGGCATCAATGTTAAAGAAATCTACAAGGATGGGACGCAGTACAGCAGTGTTGATGCTCTCAAAGATCCCATTCTGGACGCGTGGTTCAAACTCGATGGAAACGTGCTCAAACGGCTCAGCGACAGTCTGCCTGACCGATAGTTCGAACTGATTTCACGTAGAGGGGCTGCCACTTCACATTGATAGAGTTTTGTTCTTGATTGTAACACTAACTTATGATTCTGTAAAAAAGGGGTCTCCCAAGCAGAAGTGGTTTGGTTAGCGTTACAAATGCTTCAACAAAAAGGGAACAATAGGAAAGCGGAATGAGGAGAGTCTACAAAAAATGAACAATATCCTCCAAGAACTCTTTTCTTTTTCGAAACTTCCAAACAGCGGAAACAAACCGTTGTGGTTCTCTATGAGGAAGCGCTTTTGGCTCCATAAAGGACTTTGATTATGTGAGTGCCGATAAAATATGTATATATGCATGTGAACCTAATAGCTATCATTAAAAGGGGAGATGATGTTAAATTGTTTTAGGGAACCAGTCAATTCTTCCTCGTAAAATACCACAACGGTTTGTTTCCGCTGTTTGGAAGTTTCGAAAAAGAGAAGAGTTCTTGGAGGATATTGTTCATTATTTGTAGACTCTCCTCATTCCGCTTTCCTATTGTTCCCTTTTTGTTGAAGCATTTGTAACGCTAACCAAACCACTTCTGCTTGGGAGACCCCTTTTTTACAGAATTGTTCACTTTTTCTTGATATTACGCTGTAATATCCCATGCGAGAATTCCGAACAAAGACCTCTTCATCTCCCCACTAGATCAGTCCTCTTTCTGTGGTCACAAGAATCAATGACCCTAACTGTTGTAAAACTATCTCAGAAAAATCACTCGATGTGGCTGACAAGACCGATGTTCACATGATATTAGCTAAGAAATGAATGATATCCATGATATCGTTCCACATAATTCATTCATATTGATCGCGTCAGCCACATCTGGCTACACCGGGTGTTATTTGCACCTTCCATGTTTTTCATACGTATCGAACGGGTCGGCCACGGTGATTTTCTCAACCAACTCTGACAGGGACCTTAGGCCCCGGTTATAGTTGGTCGCCCAAACGTAGCCAGCCCGGTCGATAATCATGAAAGCCTGCTGGCCTACAGCCGGATGCAGAATCTGCCTGCAGTTCTTCGCTTTCAAATGAAACTAACTTAAAACCGGGACAGTCAGAAACTACCTTCCATTCCATCTGGACACTTTCACATCAGTGGAACAAAGCAGTTTTACATACTCATTTCTGAAAGTTGGGCTCCGCAGAAAAGGTCAAGGGTTTGGCATTGCTCCTAAATGTTGTGAAATTGTGGTGAGCGCGAAGCGCTCACCAGGATTTGGCTTTGATCTCTTCCCGCGCGGATGCCCTACAATGAGATCACCTATTCATACCGTCAACAGAGGTATGAGCTGTACACTATTCGACGCGCTGCAAGAAATTACATATGTGTGCAACTTTTCATCCCAACTGGTAACCGCTTTCTAAAGTTATGACCTCTCAAAGTACGCAAAAACGTTCTCCACCACCGCCTCCGCCTCCGCCTCCGCCTCCGCCTCCGCCTCCGCCTCACCTCCGCTCTCACCGCCTCCGCCTCCGCCTCCGCCTCCTGCCTCCGCCTCCACCTCCGTCCGTCAAAACCATTTTTGGAAGGCGTGGACCAAATCGCTCGAAAATTTGTGACTAGAGGTAATCGGCCACGGGAATGACGAAAATAATTGTCAGAACTCACCATAATGACTTCTGGGCCCCTAATGGGCGTTTGAAACTCGGAAACCGGCCTCTCAAGAATAGTTTATGAAAATGGTGGGTTTTTCGTTATCAGTCATTGTTTTCTTAGACTCCATATAAACACCTTTGCTCTCCAGGGTGGTGTACTTTGAACGTCCGGCTCGGAAGAGGACGCTGTGCGGAGTTGATGTACTTGACCGCGGCGCGTATTCGTTCAAAGCGCACCATCGATAAGAAGGCGTCGCAGGATGTGCTGAAGTGTCGGTTGACTATGTGAGACCTCAGTAGGGGTGTGCAGGACGTCGTAGAGATGTGGGCAGGGCCTCAGTAGGAGTATGCAGGACATCATCGAACGTGTGCAAGACCTCAGTAGGAGTGTGCAGGACATCATGGATCGTGTGCAAGACCTTAGTAGGAGTGTGCAGGACATCATGGGACCTGTGCAAGACCTCAGTAGGAGTGTGCAGGACATCATGGAACGTGTGCAGGACCCCAGTAGGGGTGTGCAGGACGTCGTAGAATGTGTGCAGGACCTCAGTAGGAGTGGGCAGGACATTATGGAACGTGTGCAAGACCTCAGTAGGAGTGTGCAGGACATCATGGAACGTGTGCAAGACCTTAGTAGGAGTGTGCAGGACATCATGGGACCTGTGCAAGACCTCAGTAGGAGTGTGCAGGACATCATAGAACGTGTGCAGGACCCCAGTAGGGGTGTGCAGGACGTCGTAGAATGTGTGCAGGACCTCAGTAGGAGTGGGCAGGACATCATGGAACGTGTGCAAGACCTCAGTAGGAGTGTGCAGGACATCATGGAACGTGTGCAAGACCTTAGTAGGAGTGTGCAGGACATCATGGGACCTGTGCAGAGACCTCCCAGTAGGAGTGTGCAGGACATCATTGTACCTGCGCAGGACCTCAGTAGGAGTGTGTAGGACATCATTGTACCTGCGCCGGACCTCAGTAGTAGTGTGTGCAGGACATCATGGAACGTGTGAAAGACTCCAGTAGGAGTGTGCAGGACATCATGGAACGTGTGCAGGACCGTAGTAGGAGTGGGCAGGACATCATGGGACGTGTGCAAGACCTTAGTAGGAGTGGGCAGGACATCATGGGACGTGTGCAGCACCCAGTAGAGGTGTGCAGGACGTCGTAGAATGCAGAGGGACTTAGTAGGAGTGTGCAGGACATCATGGGACCTGTGCAGGACCCCAGTAGGAGTGTGCAGGACCTCAGTAGAGGTGTGCAGGACATTATGGTACCTGTGCAGGACCTCAGTAGGAGTGTGCAGGACATCATGGGCCTGTGCAGGACTCCAGTAGAGTGTGCAGGTCAATCGTAGAATGTGTGCAGAACCTCAGTAGGAGTTTGCAGGACATCATGGGACCTGTGCAGGACCCCAGTAGGGGTGTGCAGGACGTCGTAGAATGTGTGCAGAACCTCAGTAGGGATGTGCAGGGACATCATGGGACCTGTGCAGGACCCCAGTAGGGGTGTGCAGGACGTCGTAGAATATTGTGCAGGACCTTGGTAGGAGTGTGTGCAGGACATCATGAAACGTGTGCAACACCCCTGTAAAGATGAGCAGGACTTCATGGAATGTGTGCAGGACATCAGTAGGAGTGTGCAGGACATCATGAAGCGTGTGCAGGACCCCAGTAGGGATTAGCAGGACGTCATGGAATGTGCAGGACCTTAGTAAAATTATTGTGCAGGACATATAACGTGTGCAGGACCCCAATAGGGGTGTGCAGGACATCAGGAATGTGTGCAGGACCTTAGTAGGAGGGTGCAGGACATAATGAAACGAGTGGAAGAGCCCTGTAACGGTGAGCAGAACTTCGTGGAATTTGTGCAGAACATCAGTAGGAGTGCAGGACATCATGAAACGTGTGCAAGACCCCTGTAGGATGAGCAGGACTTTCATGGAATGTGTGCTGGATCTCAGTAAGAGTGTGCAGGAGTGCAGGACTCAGTTTAATGCTCAGGACACCGTATGCAAGCCAGGCATCCGAATCTACAAGAACGATAGTTAAGTCCGCCAGAACAGGGCTACCGTAATCTCACTCAGAGTTAGCTCTAAAATTTTCTAAGTTCTGACTCCGAATTGCTTCATCTTCCCTACAGGTGGTGATGTTTTTCCTGCTTTGTAGTCCATGCAGATCCTCAACTGCTGACCTCTGGAGCAGGACGGTGTGTGAATCAAGACACACCGCTCTTCACTTCTTTATACTTTACCCTTGGTCAATTTTTGTATCATCAATTTGTTTACAGAGCCGAATAACATTATTCCTAAGATTACGGTAGCCCTCTTCTGGCGCACTTAAAGGCAGTGTTCGACAAATCTCGTTCTCGAGGTCTCGGTGTGAAACTCTAAGTTGGCAGGTGCTGTAGAGGATAGGGTCTAAGAAGGCAACGAAAACTGGCCAGAAATGAATACAAACGGCTTTGAAAGCTCTCCCGATGCGCCTACCTATCCAAGTCCGCCCCGGTCGGACGAGCTTGTGGCGCCGCACGCGTTTCGATGGCAAATTGCCGCCAAACAACTCTGCCGCAATTAGCATTACCAGATTCGCGCAGATTTCGCGATTAGCGCGCGCTTGCCGAAATCAGCAGGGCCCATGATTCTCGTCCACGCCCTGGATTTAGAAATCGTTATTTTGACTTATTCTGGACGTTTTTTTCCGCTGTTTCTTCCCTATTAGTTTCCTCACGACAAAACAATCCCATTTTCGGGTCGAACTCGAGTGCGATGTTCATCGTGAACACTGCCTTTAACTATCGTTCCTTTTCCGAAACAGACATATGGGCCCGGCGCAGACGAAGCCACATCAGCATGAACCGGTGAAGTTTGGCTAGAGCGACGACCCTGGGTATATCCTAGACGTGGTGGGGCCACCCAAGATTTACTCATAGAAATGATGAAAAACTCTGATAAAAAGAGGCTGATACTGCGCTATCAATCATTGTTTTTATTGAGAGCTCTGCGGAAATACTTTGACTGGTAGCCTCACCAATTAGCCGTTCATTTTCATTTCTGTCTTGAATGGTGCGTGCCCCCCGTCTAGAATAGTGCCTAGAACCTGTACAATTGGGTCATTTTGAAGCTCATTTCTTCATTTTCGACTTTTAAATTCAAAAAGTATATGCCTTGCATCTATTTGTAGGAAGCCGCGTTACAACAATTATCTTGCAGTCTTAGCAACAGAGCGGTTGTCTCCTCATTTCTACCACTATGTTTTCGAAAAAACAACAACTTGACTTTTTAGAGATTGACGATGTTTTAGAAGGAAACCCTTGAAAAAGTTGTGAAATTTCTGAAAGTTGGGCTCCTGAAAAGGTCAAGGATTTGGCATTGCTCTAAAATGTAGTGAAATTGTTTCATTGGATTTGGCTCTCAACTTGATTTTCCAAATGTAGTGAAATTGTCGAATTGATTTGGCTGTGATGATACTATATGCAGATAACATAATCATTAAATGTAGTGAAATTGTTGCAAACGGATTTGGCAGGAGCTCTATCAATTATCACAGTCAAATCACGCGTCAGAAGGTCCTCTGGCGAGCGAATGAAGACAAAAAGAAAAAAATAATAATCCTCAGTCAACAATGCTGAACGAAACGTGGCCTTATGGGCTAGAATTAAGGTTTCCAAATGCTATTCTGCCTTTTCAGTGTGGCCTTTTCAGGTACCAGACCTTCCCTCACCGATGAGATAAAATTCATGAAAACGAAATCTAACGCAATTTACTCACTGCACAAGCTATGTCTTCGTGTCCTCAACGCTTTCACGGTTCGCATTGTATGAGAAACGTTTTGCTGCTATAGGTTTATTCCTGTTCTCATTCGATTCAATATGCGCTCAAGGAAAACCCCTTCTGACGCATGATTTGACTGTGATAATTGATACAGCTCCTGCCAAATCCGTTTGCAACAATTTCACTACATTTAATGATTATGTTATCTGCATATAGTATCATCACAGCCAAATCAATTCGACAATTTCACTACATTTGAAAAATCAAGTTGAGAGCCAAATCCAATAAAGACAATTTCCCGACATTTGGGAGCAATCCCAAATCCTTGACCGTTTCTGCGGAGCGCAACTTTCAGATATTGTTTTATTGGATTTGGCTCTCAACTTGATTTTTCAAATGTAGTGAAATTGTCGAATTGATTTGGCTGTGATGATACTATATGCAGATAACATAATCATTAAATGTAGTGAAATTGTTGCAAACGGATTTGGCAGGAGCTCTATCAATTATCACAGTCAAATCATGCTATCAGAAGGGGTTTTCCTTGAGCGCATATTGAATCGTGAAATGAGAACAGGAATAAACCTAGCAGCAAAAACGTTTCTATACAATGTCGGCAACCGTGAAAGCGTTGAGGACAACGAAGACATAGAGTCAGTAGCTGAGTAAATTGCGTTAGATATTCGTTTCAGCTGATTTTTATCTCATCGGTGAGGGAAGCAGTCTGGGTACCTTATTGTTAGTGGGAGCTACACTGAAAGGGCAGAATAGCATTCGGAAACCTTAATTCCTAGCCCATAAGGCCACGTTTCGTTCAGCATTGTTGACTGAGGATTATTATTTTTTCTTTTTGTCTTCATTCGCTCGCCAGGAGGACCTTCTGACTTGCGTGATTTGACTGCTGATAAATTGATAGAGCTCCTGCCAAATCCGTTTGCAACAATTTCACTAGATTTAATGATTATGTTATCTGCATATAGTATCATCACAGCCAAATCAATTCGACAATTTCACTACATTTGAAAAAATCAAGTTGAGAGCCAAATCCATAATAAAAAACAATTTCACAACATTTAGGAGCAATGCCAAATCCTTGACCTTTTTCTGCGGAGCCCAACTTTCCAGAAATTTCTTACAACTTTTTCCAAGGGTTTCCCTTCTACAATATCGTCGAGCTCCAGAAGTCAAGCTTGTTTTTTTCGAAAGAAAACATGAGTGGTAGAAATGAAGAAACAACCGCTCCGCTGCTAAGACTGCAAGATAATTGTTGCAACGCGGCTTCCTACAAATAGATGCAAGGCATATATTTTTGAATTTAAAAGTCGAAAAATGAAGAAATGAGTTTCAAAATGACCCAATTGCTACAGGTTCTAGGCACTCTTCCTAGACTGAGGCACGCACCACTCAAGACAGAAATGAAATGAACGGCCCATTGGTGAGAGCTTACCAGTTTGAAGTATTTCCGTAGAGCTCCTAATAAAAACAATGATTGATAGCGCAGTATCAGGCCTCTTTTATCAGAGTTTTCCATCATTTCTGAGTTTTTGCGTAACTTGGTCCCTCTAGTGAAAGAAAATGTTGAAGGGGCCCATCAAAACCTTCATTTGTAAAGAAAAAGTCAATTGGAACACATTGTAAATATTAAATACCAATTTGAATTTCGCGCCAAAATCATTTTCGGAGTTTTTCTGCATGTCGGAGTTCGTGCCGTAACCAATTTTTTCCTGTTCATCTTACTGTCGCACCAACATTCTGAGGAAAAAGAGGCTAGATGACTGATGAGAATTGGTGGCAAGGATATTAACCTCATCGTCCAACGTTTTTGACTCGCCAAAGAATTTACCAGTGTGGTCTACCGGAGCTCAATCACTGATCAATTGAGCCTGAAAAATGAAAATTGATTTCCAGCGCGAACGTTAGGGTGCGCCAGAAGAGGACTACCGTAATCTCAGGAATGATGTTATTCGGCTCTCGCGTAATACATGTATTTGATGATACCCAATTGATCAATGATAAAAGTATAAAAAGAAGTGAAAGAGCGGTGTGTCTTGATTCACACACAATGTCCTTCTCTAGGGGTCAGCAGTTGAGGATCTGCCTGGACTAAAAGCAAGGGAAACATCACCACCTGTAGGGGAGATGAAGCGAAAGCGGAGTCAGAACTTAGAAAATTTTAGAGCCAACTCGAAGTGAGATTACGGTAGCCCTGTTCTCTGGCGGACTTAACTATCGTTGCTTGTAGATTCCGGAGGCCCTCAGCTTGCATACGGTGTCCTGAACATTGAACTGAAGTCTCTGCACAACCCTACTGGGAGATCCAGCACACATTCACACGAAGTTCTGATCATCCTTACAGGGGGTCTTTTTGCACACGTTTACATGATGTCCTGCACAATCCTACTAATGTCCTGTCACACATTCCATGATGTGTCCTGCACACCCCTATTGAGGGTCCTGCACACGCTTCATGATGTCCTGCACACTCCTACTGATGTCCTGCACATTCCACGAAGTTGTGATCATCCTTACATGGGTCTTGCACACGCTTCTAAGCATGATGTCCTGCACACCTCCTACTAAGGTCACTGAAAAATAACATTCCATGATGTCCACTGCACACCCCTATTGGGGTCCCTGCACACTGTTCCATGATGTCCTGTGTAATTTTTACTAAGGCCCTACACACATTCCATGACGTCCTGCTCAACCCTACTGGGGTCCTGCACACGCTTCATGATGTCCCTGCACCACTCCTACTGATGTCCACTGCACACATTCCATGAAGTCCTGCTCATCCTTACAGGGGTCTTGCACATGTTTCATGATGTCCTGCACCACTCCTACTAAGGTCCTGCACACATCTCTACCGACGTCCTTGCACACACCCCTACTGAGGGTCCTGCACAGGTCCCATGATGTCCTGCACACACTCCCTACTGGATGTTCTCTGCACACATTCTACGATGTCCTGCACACCCCTACTGGGGTCCTACACAGGTTCCATGATGTCCTGCACACTTTCTACCGAGAGGGTCCCATTGCACAGGTCATATGATGTCCTGCACACTCCTCCCTACTAAGGTCCTGCACACTCCTGCTGAGGTCCTGCACACATTCTACGACGTCACTGCACACACACCCTACTGGGGTCACTGCACACGTTCCATGATATCCTGCGCACTCCTACTGGGGTCCTGCACAGGTCCCAAAATGTCCTGCACACTCCTACTGAGGTCACTGCACACCCTACTGGGGTCCTGCACAGGTCCCATGATGTCCTGCACACACTCCTACTAAGGTCCTGCACACACTCCCTACTGAGGTCCTTCACACATTCTACGACGTCCTGCACACCCCTACTGGGGTCCTGCACCCAGGTCCCATGATGTCCTGCACACACTCCTACTAAGGTCCTGCACACTCCCTACTGAGGTCCTGCACACATCTTCTACGGCGTCCTGCACACCCCCTACTGAGATCCAGCACACACATTCCATGAAGTCCTGCTCATCCTTACCAGGGGGTCTTGCACACGTTTCATGATGTCCTGCACACTCCCTACTGATGTCCTGCACACATTCCACGAAGAAATGATCATCCTTACAGGGGGTCTTGCACACGTTTCATGATGTCCTGCACACTCCTACTAAGGTCCTGCACACATTCCATGATGTCCTGCACACCCCTATTGGGGTCCTGGCACACACGCTTCATGATGTCCTTGCACACACTCCTACTGATGTCCTGCACAACATTCCACGAAGTTCTGATCATCACTTACAGGGGGTCTTGCACACGTTTCATGATGTCCTGCACACTCCTACTAAAGGTCCTGCACACATTCCATGATGTCCTGCACACCCCTATTGGGGTCCTGCACACGTTCCATGATGTCCACCAATGTAATTTTACTGCTAGGTCCTACACACATTCCATGACGTCCTGCTCCAACCCCTACTGGGGTCCTGCACAATGCTTCATGATGTCCTGCACACACCTTACTGTCCTACTGATGTCCTGTGCACACACCCATGAAGTCCTTGCTCAATCCTTACAGGGGTCTTGCACATGCTCTCATGATGTCCTGCACACCCTACCTAAGGTCCTGCACAATATTCTACGACGTCCTGCACACCCTACTGTCAGTCCTGCACAGGTCCCATGATGTCCTGCACATCCTTACCGATGTTCTGCACACATATGTCTTCCACACTCTACTGATGCTCCTGCACACTTCTACTGGGGTCCTACACAGGATTCCATGATGTCCTGCACACTCCTACTGGGGTCCTGCACAGGCTGTCCCATGATGTCCTGCACACTCCTACTAAGGTCCTGCAATACTCCTACGAGGTCTGCACACTCCTACTGAGGTCACACATTCGCATGACGTCTCTCGCACACCCTTCTACTGGGAGTCCTGCACACGTTCCATGATATCCTGCGCACTCCTACTGAGGTCCTGTACAGGTCCTACAATGTCATGCACACTTCCACTGAGGTCCTGGTCAATCAATATTTGGGGAACCTGCACAGGTCCCATGATGTCCTGCACACCACTACTGGGGTCCTGCACACATTCCATGATGTCCTGCACACATTCTACTAAGGTCCTGCACTCCTCACTGAGGTCCTGCATGCACATTCTACTGACGTCCTGCACACCTTACGTGAGGTCCTGCACAGGTCCCATGGGTAAAATGTCCTGCACCTCCTGCACTGACGTCCTGCACACCCCTACTGGGGGTCCTGCACAGGTCCCCATGATGTCCTGGGCACACTCCCACTAAGGTCCTGCACACTCCTACTGAGGATCCTGCAACAACATTCCTGCATGACGTCCTGCACACTCTCTACTGGGGTCCTGCACACAGGATCCTGGCATGATGTCCCTGCACACTCCCTGTACTAAGGTCCTGCACACTCCTACTGCAGAGGTCCTTCACACATTCTACGGCATGATGTCCTGCACACCTCCTACTAAGGTGTCCTGCACACATTCCATGATGTCCTGCACACCCCTATTGGGGTCCTGCACACGCTTTCCATGATGTCCTGCACACTACCTACTGATGTCCTGCACACATTCCACGAAGTTCTAAGATCATCCCTTACAGGGGGTCTTGCACACGTTTCATGATGTCCTGCACACTCCTACTAAGGTCCTGCACAACATTCGCATGATGTCCTGCACACCCCTATTGGGAGTCCTGCACACGTTCTATGATGTCCTGTGTAATTTTACTAAGGTCCACACACATTCCATGACGTCCTGCTCAACCCCTACTGGGGTCCTGCACACGCTTCTATGATGTCCTGCACACTCCTACTGATAAATCCCTGCACACATTCCATGAAGTCCTTGCTCATCCTTACAGGAGGTTCTTGCACATAGTTTCCATGATGTCCTGCACACTTTACTAAGGTCCTGCACACATTTCTACGACGTTCCTGCACATCCCTACTGGGGGTCCTGCACAGGTCCCATGATGTCCTGCACTCTCCCTACTGATGTTCTGCCCTACTGATGTTCTGCACAATACACATTCTACGATGTCCTGCACACTCCCTACTGGAGGTCATCCTTACACAGGCAAACCCATTGATGCCCTGCACACTCCTACTGGGGTCCTGCACAGAGTCCCAATGATGTCCCTGCACATTCCTACTACAAGGTCCTGCACACCGCTCCTACTGAGGTCCCGCAATGACACATTCACGACGTCCTGCACACCCCTACTGGGGGTCCTGCACACGTTCCATGATCATCCTGCACTCTACTGAGGAGTCCTGTACACTCCTACCGAGGTCCTACAGGTCCATAATGTCATGCACACTCCTACCGAGGTCCTGCACACACCCTCACTGGGGGTCCTGTACAGGTCCCATGATGTCCTGCACACTCCTACTATGTCCCTGCACACTCACTGAGGTCCCCATCCTGACAGAGTCCCTGCACATGCATTCTAACGACGTCCTGCACACACCTTGCCAGTCCTTACTGAGGTCCTGCACAGGTCCCAAAATGTCCTGCACACTCCTGCTGGGAGGTCCTGCACACCCCTACTGGGAGTCCTGCACAGGTCCCATGATGTCCTGCACACACTCCTACTAAGGTCACTGCACACTCCCTGCACTGAGGTCCTGCACACATTCTGCGACGTCCTGCACACACCCTTACTGGGGTCCTGCACACAGGTCCCAAAATGTCCTACACACTCCTTACTGGAGGTCCTGCACACCCTGGCTGGGGGTCCTGCACAGGAATCCCATGATGTCCTGGCACACACTCCTACTAAGGTCCTGCACACTCCTGTACTGAGGTCCTGCACACATCTCTATGGTTATACGGCGTCCTGCACACCTCCTTACCGAGGGGTTGCTGTAGTTCCACGACGTCCTGCATAACTTCTACTGCGGTCTCGGCATCGTCAACCGACACTTCAGCACACCCTGCGACGACCTACTTCATCTTTGGTGCGCATGGTACAAACACGCTGCCACGCTCCAAAAAAACCCTTCCGCATAGCGTCCTGTTTCCAAGCCGGACGTTTAGGAGTACACCACCCTAGAGCAAAGTGTATTTATTTATACAGAGTCTCCAAGAAAACAATGACTGATAACGAAAAAACCCGTCATTTTTATAAACTGGTCCGGAGAGGCTGGTTTCCGAGTTTCAAACGCCCGTTAAGGAAATCCAGAAGTCATTAGTGGTGAGTTCTGACAATTATTTTCGTCATTCCCGTGGCTCCATTACATCCTAGTCGCCACTTTTCCGAGTCGATTTGGTCCACGCCTTCAAAAAAAATGGTTTTCGACGGACGGAGGTGGGTGCGGAGGCGGAGGCGGAGGCAGAGTGCGGAGGCGGAAGAGGCGGAGGCGGAGGCGGAGGCGGAGGCGGAGGCGGTGGCGGAGGCGGAGCGGTGATGGGCGGAGCGGAGGCAGGCGAAAGCGGTGGCGGAGAACGTTTTTGCGTACTTTGAGAGGTCATAATCCCCAGAAAGCAGGGACAATTGGGACGAAAGTTGCACACATATGTAATTTCTTGCAGCGCGTCGAATAGTGTACAGCTCGATACCTCCTGTTGACGGTCCCATGAATAGCGTGATCTCATTGCTTAGGGCATCCGCGCGAGGAAGCTTAGATCAACAGCGTCCTCCCATGTCACGCTTCGCGCTCACCACAATTTACATATATCTATATTTTTTGAGAGGCATGGAAACTCCAATAACAGCCGTGCTCGTCACAACCCTTCCGCAGCAGTCCCCAACTCCAGGACGTTTATTCAGAGTACAAACTGGAAAACCGGGCAGTTCTATCATTGGCCTGATAATTTCAATATTTGATCGATATGAGCATTTTCATATAAAAATCCGATTTAGGAAATCGTGGTCTCATTAATGAGAAGTATTGCGTCTATTTGTTATGATTTCGACGCCAAGTGGGACCACGGAAGTCCTGAGATTGTGTTAATTAATTTGAAAGTAACTGCTAATAAATCTGTGATGATTCAAATTGTGTGTCCTGGAGGCGGCGTCAGAGTCTATTTTAAAATATGTGTGCTGTTACAGGTGAAAATAACCGGGGGCCATCGGAGCAGAGGAGGACACCTTATGACATTTTCTTGCCAGCGCATCGAATGGTGTACCACGCATTTTTTTTCCTGGGGGATTTTGAAATGACGAGCAAAACGCTGCGCAGTTGGTGTTTTGTATAGGTGCATCCGCGCATCGGAAAAATTCCTGGTGAGCGGCTACTGCTATACCATAAACTGCCACCCCTTCGTGAGAGCCGAAGCAAAAGCTCAAGAACGGCATGAATTTGGGCGGAAACTCCTAATCAAGAGCCCGTGCACTCTCATTTGGGCTACCATTCGGAAAAATGGGGTTGTTTCGGCGATCAGTGCAAGGCACTCTCATTTGGGTTTTATTAATAATACAGCTGCAAATCGACCACGGCGCACCGCCGTACCCATGCGGTTGGGTCCCACACTGCCCGGGGGCTCAGCGCCAGATGACATTTTTACTGAGCGTGCGTTTCAAATTTTGATAACGCATCACCATGGGCTACCATTTAATAACCTGTCAGTGGCTATCGAGGCTGTTTCGCGCGCCGTGACTTTTGGCAAATGAGCGTTCAAGGCACATGCCCAACTTTCTCGGAAGGTGGTAGACTCTGATGATAGATCGTATTCTCTAGCGAAACAAACTTTTCAACACGCGTTCTGCGTACACTC
Source organism: Aplectana chamaeleonis (assembly GCA_029168955.1). Taxonomy (NCBI): domain Eukaryota; kingdom Metazoa; phylum Nematoda; class Chromadorea; order Rhabditida; family Cosmocercidae; genus Aplectana; species Aplectana chamaeleonis. The sequence continues at coordinate 297,488 of JAPDOI010000150.1, forward strand.
ATGCCTTACTGCCACATCAAACAGTATTCCCGCATAATGGTACGTCAATCAAAAGGTTGAGTTAGCACAAAAAGTGAACAGTGTTGTCAAAACCGCCTCACTTCCTATACGATTAATATTTCGTCCATTACCGAATCTGAGAGACCTGCTACCTTTTCAAGACTGCAATGAGGAGAGATGTGGGAGACCTAGTATGTTTGCATTGCAGTGATAGCAGGGGACTACATATGCCAATTGAGTGTGGGGGGGTATTTCCATCATAGTTTGTGAAGGTTGTGGGGAGAAATATGTAGGAGAAACTAGAGACTCCTGCGCACTTTTAAAACGCCTAGATTGAGTCCAGCATGTAGAGCTTTACAAAACTGTACTAGCCATTTTGGGCTATCCAAATAACAGCTTTTCCGGGAACACAGAACATCTGACATGCGCAGGGTACCCACCAAGGCTAATGTAATTGTGTAGAACACCCTCTTGTATTTTGCACTCATTCTGCCTCCGAAATACAGCGAGACAAGCCACCAGAAGCGGTTGAGATAAGAAGATTTTCACCCGAAATAAACGGCAGAGAGAAATGGATGAATCCAACAAGTCGTCGTTCTTCAGTCATTGAACTCTATCTGCTTTTCGCGTGAATACAGTAATTAACTGGCACGAGTAAATACAGACCTGAGATCCACCACCAGTTTCCACCCTGCAAAATCTGTTACGGCTATTTAAGATAGCTTCAAAGGTGGACGTTACGACCGGGCAACTCTTGGTTTCATATAGAGCCGAACATGAATCAGGCTAGTTTCAAGCCTCAACGGTTATGCAGTCTGGAGATTAATTTGTTGTGCCTTCAAGGCACACTTTACCAAGCTCAGGGTAATTTTTGATATAACACCCGGAAATAGCCGCCGTGTATAGCAGAACACAACCCTACGCATTCCTAAGCGCCAAACTGAATTCGCTCAAATAAGCAAGAAAAACCGAGCGGCGAAAAAGTCGACCACGCTCCCCTTGAAAGAAACGTTACAGCCCACCGACAAGTTTCCGAACTCAATTAAAGAGCCGCAAAGGCGGGACAACGATTGAATTTATACACACTCTATGTTCTGCGCACGCACTCATTCAGGTCCCACACACTTTTCCGTCCTGCGCACTCTTATATTGTGACCTGCTTCAGAACGGTGGCTGCGAATACTGAGAACCCAAACAGGCTCGAGACAACTCGCTCCGATGTCCGAACTTCTCGCCGTTCAGATTTCAAATTTTTGAGGGGCCATAACCTCCTTCGTTTATAGTGAGTTCTGAGCGATTTCGGAGACAACTGCTGTAAGATCAGCTTGTGTTCAAATTTTCTACCAAGCCAGATAAAAGAGCCGACACCACGTTCTATCGATCCTGAGGTTGGTAGATTTGGGTGCCTTTAACTTTTGCAGCCTCGACTACACTAAACCTTGGGAACCATTCTGAGGCTCAGGACAACAGCATTCCACAAAACTTTTAGTTTACGTCTTTGATTGATTACGGCGCACAAAGATTTTTCCCTGTAAATCGAGTATTATGCGCCGGAAAGACGTCGCACAATTTCATCAATCAACTGCGCGTTGTTATCGATCATGCATAAATTGTAAGCGCGCTCGTTAGATGAGCCCTTGCAACGCGGCTGACTAAGCGCGGGTCACCCAGCGAGAGCGCGTAAGCGGCTCGTTAGCAGCTCGTTTTTTCAATCACGTTCGCTTGCAAATTCCGCTCGTAACCATCCTTGCGCAGATAACCCGTAAGCAGGCTGTTCGAACCTACACACTGCCCGCAAACTGTGGAAAAACTTCTGAGGCGCAATTACAGGAATTTGAACCTATTAATAGTTCTGTGCCGAGCCGCGTCGAGATTGAAAAGGCAAGCGAGCGCTCCTAGGCAGCGTCCGTTCTTTTTGAGAAGGCGCGCGTAAATCGATGCTGATCGTTGGCGCACAATTAGCAAGCAGCAAGCGCGCAAGCTGGTTACCGCTACTTTGGTGCTGGTCTAGCTGTTAGGAATCAGGCGTGAGCAGCGCCTACAGACCCATTTTGTCCTTGCTCATTCAGAGCTGAGAGGTTTCTTCAATCAGTACACGATCGCCATGCGATCAGAGCAGCGATGCTGACCACAATGCGAGAGAGTTACATATATTATGGTTGCGGACTCGTTTTCCGGAACAGCTTTGATAGATCGGTGAGTCTGCACCTGAGTGATAACACTATCAGACTACAGTATGTTAAGAAAATCCGCAGGTCCTAGCATTCATCGATCATAGTATTCCGTCAAACTCTTCCTGTTTGATCAACCTGAAAATTTGAACTTTTCTGCTTAGGGGGCTTTGAAGCTAAATGTGGTTGTTAGGGGTAGGGAATACCTAACGTCCGAAAACTTAGCGTTAGTGGTTACATGAATGCCCTGAAGTGCTCGTGTTTCAAATGGTGTCTTCCCTGAAGCGTCATCCACCTGATTTTTCATTCGTGATCCTATATATCTTTTAATTCATAATGCTTTGTCAGTAGGATACATTTGAGAGTGCAACTCCTTTATTAGAAAGGGTACAATGAGCTTTTTAGATGTTAATAATGAAGTGCCTCCCGCTTTTTCAACATTTGTTTTATTAATTGTGTCTCACTGCAATTGGTTGATTTGTTTTCATACATATGTGTTTTCGACGCACTTTAGCGTGCATGCTAATAATAAATAAATAATAAATCCCGCAATAATTTACAAAGAGCGTTTTACGAATACTTATGCAACAAGCGAAAAAGCAAGCGTAATGTCCTATAATCAGGAAGTGAAATTGCGAAAATATGAGTTGAACCCATCGTTTTCGGCGTAGCCGATTACACTCGGCAACATAAACCTCAACTCTGGAAATCTCCCATTCAACACTCCAATCCATAGTTTTTTTGGGGGTGTTCGTATCACCCTATGCAACGCAGTGTACATACCCAGGCGATTGACGGGCCCCTGAGCCTGCACCGAACCAGGAATCGGATCCGCCACTGACAGTTCATCTCGTTTTTTTCAATCTCCGGGCCACCTTGCTGTTAAGCTGTTCGGGCGAACCGGCAGGCAGCCCGAACAGCAACAGCTGAAGTAATCTGAGCGCTCGGGCAGCAACAGAAGCCGACTCTGCCGATTGGGAACACGAGCCAAGCGGCTCAGGTCCGAGAATCACCTGAGTAGTTTCTGTCGATGAGTGGGACTCATCTCTCGCTCTTTTGAAGAGTGAAGATAAATTTCTCTTTGGAAACTTCTTCAAAGCTTGGACAAGTAACACTGTCCAATCACGTAAAAATCTAATCTAAGCAAAAACTCCCAATTTCTTTCACTTGCACTTTTCGGAAATCTGGTATGTCGAAACCATCGGAAATCGGAAATCCGCTCAGAACTGGTCCTATTCCATGGAGGCGCAGAAAAATCTACGCGCTGCCAAGTATGAGGAAAAGGGATGGATTCACCAGACTCCGACACAGCGAATATTTCAGACGCCGCTTGTGTGTTTGTTCTTCTACATTCTACCATTGTAAGCAACTCTACCAACACAAACAACATCATTTGAAATAGCTAGAGCCCCTAGCGAAGCGACCTCCTGTTGCAAACAAAGAGACCCGCCACTTCACCCCCTCGCGAATATTTTGCTTTACAGATTTTTCTCCACTACTGACAAAAAAAGTGACTCAAGCCTTGTGTTTAGGGTGGAGAGCTCAATGCCACTTTTTGTCATGTACTTTGGACATATGTTCTGGTTGAATTGCCGACTTTACAATACAGAAAAAAGATCTTAGCGCTGAAAATGGCAATCACGACTTTACCCCATAAGCCCTCAACAAATCGAATATAAGTTCCATCGGAACGCAGCTTTTTGTCTTCGCTCTTAAAGGCAGCGTACACGCTCGTAAGGATAATTGAGATAACTACGGAATTAAGAATGGTATGGCACCGGAATCAGAAACGAACACGGATTTTGAAGCGTCAAAAGCCGCACTGATGACGCTACACGAGTGAAAAAGTTGGCCCCGGCCTGTATCGTGCCGCCCCGTATTAGCGTCCTCACCGCATAACAGAGGTGCTGCGACGTTTGTGGGTGGTAGAATAGGTAAAAAAGGGAAAACACAAACGTCGCCGACGGTGGAAACGGCGCAGCACCCGTTTTGGAGGACGCAAATACAGGGGGCGTGAAAATACAGGGCGGGGCCAACTTCTTACTCATATAACGGCATTGTGGGTCGTTTTTGACACTTCAAAATGCGTAGGCGTTGTAATCTGGGCCATACCATTCTATTTGCGTAGTTATCTCAATCACGTTTATGAGTGTGTATGCTGCCTTTGACCCATCCACGACTACCCTTAATTTTAGGTAACTGCACGCTCGGACCACGTTGCGGTATACCATGTCCCACCGGTGGCACACGCGAGATCGAATGTCACGCCACGGCACATCGATTTTCTTTTACAGTGAAGCTACCAATGAAATAAACATTGTACCAGAATTTCCGCTCATATCACTCTTTAAATCAAAAGAAACAACTGCCTGAAGTCACGGCAGGTTCAAGCGAATATATTACTTTGACACCGCTGCTCCGCAAAACTCAGCCAAAAGAATGTCTTTGACTGCGATTCAGAAACTTGCTGTTTTCAAATTTGGTATCGTTTATGTTTGGTCATGGTGAATGAAAAAGTTTAAATTGAAGAAAATCGATGCCACGTGGTCATGGTAGTGGCACGTTTTCAGATAAACAGAACGTGTTTCCAGGGTTTCCCGTCGATGAAGCTAAGAAACGGCTGTAAAAGAAAAAAGAAGTCATAATGTGCTCGAGAAATTGTTTTTAAAATAATTTTTCTTCTTGGCGAGCCCCAGCTGTTTTCACGAGTTTGAATATTGTGCTATACTAGAGCTGACAACGAACCACGAGTTCCGTAGTCCAGTCTAGGACATGTTAATACATTGAACATTACTCCTCCGTGTGACAGAGAGATCGATTTTTGAAAAGCGTGTCCCACCGGTGGGTTAATCGGTAATGGGTTAACAGGAAAATGAAGGCAGATGAAGGCATTAACTCGTTCTTTCGGTGAAAATCTCTTCTTCATGCGTTCAAATGCGCGAAAATCTCAATAAATTTAATTGCTGGAAATCACAGAGCAATGGACCCGACTAATGCAAAATCAGAATGAACATATGCACACAAAATTTCAATGTATACCTCCCTACAGAGCTAACATTGATCAAGTACGAAATTTGAATAGACAAAAAAGCCTCAAAAGACTAAATAGCTATAAGACAAATCAATAACTTCAAGTTATCATCAATCGCTAATCATCCTGTCCTCTGCGCAATGTGTATATTTTTGAATTTCACAGCCGGTAAGGTCTCGACAGTAGCGGTGACTTCTGCATGAACACATTGAGGTTCGCCAGTGCTCCCTCTCACAGCTCCGCATGGAAACGTGACCAGCGCGCCTGCCTCGCGAACAAACTGCTGACCTCTTCTGCTAACGAACGCAATGTGAAGAACTTGTTATCCTGCACCACATATACACCTAAACAGAGGAAATGATTCATAAAGTTGAAGCTCACTAATACATGAACATCACACTGGAACGCACCTGGTGATTTGTTCTTAAATTGTCTACTTGTTTTCCGAACATCGCTGACCAAAAACTCTTTGCAGATGAACTTGACAACCTGGAAATGGCGCGCCTCAGACTGGTAAAAAAGTCCTGCATCAGATTAGGGTCAGCGAATTTTCCCTTGTCTGTTTGTGACCTTTCAATCAAATGAGGTATACAGTTCGATAGCTCAACTGTTTCTCTATCTAGTTGTGCTCACTGCTATTTGAAAAAACTTACTGCGTCGGATTTAACATGCACATGTATAGGAAGTTATGGACACCAGAAACTCTTGAGAGCCCTTGCCTTGTTTCTACCTTGTTTCTTTCTTTCTCCGAAATTGTTCGAGTTCGTAAAACATTTGAACTCTGTGAGGGCTAGGTTAGAAAACCAAAACAGGTTTACGAAAGGAACGTTGTCCTTCAGAATGAAATATTTTCCGATATTTGTGGGGAAGTTCCCGAGGACAATAGACCTGATTTGGTCGTTGTCACTCGGTCCAGGGTAGAGGGGCGAGACGTCCCCGCGAATTCATAAGCGAACAACGAACGACGTTAGAAACAAACGACTCCGGTGGAGTACAAGGTAAGAAGTTCAAGCTTTACAGTTGTTCCCATAGCATCCCCCGAGCATGATGAACGAGAAAACATAGCCGCAGCGTATACGGTGACGCAAACTGGCTAGTCTCGAGGTGGTCTCGCACTTCGCAGAAGTTAAGGGGGCAGATTTGCCCATCTCCAAAGACAGTGTGAGGTATCTCTGTCCGGATTTCAGGGCGAAATAATGAGCTTCTATCAAATCTGTCGTCAGAGGTGAATTTTTCGACTCCATTCCAGTTTTCCGAGAACAGGAAACTGTTGAAAACAACGAGTTTTGGCAAGCTGATTTTTGATCAATCAATGAACTATGGGTGATGGGTTGCGAGAGAATGGGGAAGACCGGCGATTGGGAGAACGAGGGATGACCTGCTGACCGGAGGTCTCCACCGCCTCCCCTCGATTCGGGGGAAGTTCCCCAGTTGTTTCGAGGGAAGTTCCCCAGTTGTTTTGAGAGGAGTTCCATTGCCGTTCTCGGAAACATCCCCACAAATATCTGAGTTTTCGTCAATATGCCTAATTCGTCCGGAGCAAAGAGAGAATTCCGCGAAACTACATTTTGGTACTACTCTATGATCAATCCCTAACGGCGTTTGATGTTCTACGAACTAAAACCGCCTGTTGGATAGAATAAAGGGAACGAGGGCATCATAAATGATTGGGTACCCTCACTTGCTCTAAATTTTGTAAAGAATGTTCTAAGTAAATACTATACATTGGATCCGAATCAAAAAAATTCGGATACTCGGATTTCAGATAACTCAAAAATCAAAGGTCGCGAATAACCGACTCAAACGGATGGATTCAAAATAGCAACATCGGATAATCCGAGTCATTCGGACAGGGAAGCGAGACGGATAGTCGGAGGATCTCGGATCAATCCGAAAATCACGTTTTTTCGGTGATTCGGAATTTGGATCACTCGGATTTCGACCTTTTTTCGGTGAGTCGGAATCCGAATATCCGAGTCGGATATCCGGTCGGATAAAAGATGGTATAATTCTAGAAGTCTATCGAAAATCGATAGTCTGGCGATAATCCTCGAAAAAAAATTTTTCTACCTTACTTTGATAAAAGAATTCATTGATAATCATCTTTATCTCGGAATATTTACCAAAGCCCAAACATATACAATCACTTTTCCTGACAATCCTCCTTCAAAATGAGTGTAATGTAAGGCATTAGTATAGAAGAGTATCATGCGTATCAGTCCTTCCCATCGATTTCCTAAATACCCATGAATTCCTGTCTAATCAACTTGCCCGTTCGATCAATACACCTCTTTTTTGGAAGCCAATCAAACCTTCAACGCGCTATAATGGGCATGGTATACTTTTGCGACACACTGTCGCGTCGCTCTGCACAGCGACAGCGAGGGCCTGCCGCGGAGCTCCCACACTTTAGGCCTAGTGCATACTAGACTATGTCAACGAATATTCGGAAAACGAATATTCGGCCGAATAAACGAATAATCGAATATTCAGAAATAATTTCGATTATTCGGTAAAAAGTCAATTTATCCGAATAATTCCGTTTATTCGAATATTCGGAAGAAGAGACAATTTTCAGAATAATTCGTTTATTCGAATATTAAGAGTAAAGTCAATTTTTCGAATAATTCGTTTATTTTTCGAATATTCCCAAGTCAATTTTCCGAATAATTCGTTTATTCGAATATTCGAACGGCCCAATATTCGAATATTCGGTAGAATAAACGAATAATTTCAGAAAAATAAAAAGCAGAGTCTCCAGCTTTTGCCCATTTTTGCGGTCCAGAGGTGAAATGTCCCCAACCAAACTGGGTGCTATCTTAGCGGTGGGGGGCCTCTATGCCTGGATGTACTCTTGGCACTATATAGTTCTACAATTTCGAAAAAATGTCGAACGAACGAAAATCGAAATTGTTTCGTTCGAAATGTTTTCGAACGAACGAAAAAAGAAAAAATTTCGTTCGAAAAAATTTCGAAAAATCGAATTTCAAACGAACGAAATTTCAAAAAAATTCGCACAAATTCGTTTATTCGAATATTCGGAGTAGTCAATTTTTCGAATAATTCGTTTATTCGAATATTCAGAGAAGTCAATTTTTCGAATAATTCGTTTATTCGAAGATTCGAAAAAATTTATTCGTTTAATATACTCTAGTGCATACTCCCCGTGAAGAGCGACGCGACATAATGCTTGTGATCTAAATTGACCAAAAATCGATATTGTTAATTTGCACTGTCGCGGTCGCGCGTCGCGGAAGGTATGCACTAGGCCCTAAACCTGTCGCTGTCGCAGGGTCCTGCAAGCTCCAGCCCGCGACAGCGACAGGCTTCGGCCCATTCGAAGTATGTCAGCCGCCGCGCTTTCAGAGTGCGCAAGCTAGCAGCGACGGCAACAACGTCGCACGATGAAAATGATTTCGACCATTTTTGTCACTGTCGCTGCCGTCCCGCCGTAGTTTCCATTTGATATCTACCTTTCTATAAGATATTTATTTCCCCCTTCACTGTTTTCTCAATCGAACAAACGGCGGCGAAGAAGTAAGAGACGCAGAGAAAGAAATATGATTCGGCAACAAGTCATGGTCACGCCCAATTTCTCTCGCTCTGGAGAGCGACACCAAGATTTTTGCAGTGACGCCACTCTGAAAGGCCCATACTCGCACAGACAACCCAAACGAAGAGGTTTAATGCCCATTATGCGCAAAATCTGCGCTGATGATGCGCAACAAAAAGCGACGTAAATTTCACGATGCGCTCCAATTGGATGTCTGCAGTGTAACTACGCACCTGTATGGCTACTATAGAATGGAATGTCGAGTCGTGACATCAGATACGCTTGTTTGAGTAACAGGACATGCCGAATCTACCCATATCCGACTCTTCACCCAATCCGAATCATGAAATTTTTCGGATATTCGGTGTCCGAATCATTATCCGACTCATGGCACATTTCGGTGATTCTTCTTCTTCTTCTTATCGGCCACATAGAGCTTCTCCTTATAGGTGTAAAAAGGCAGCCACATCGCACGGGTTCGTCCACATATCCATAACTGTTAGAGAAGTCGGCCTTGCAGAACGTGAAAATGAATGAAATGAATCGTGCCCTGGGTTTTGCAGTAAGGACATTCGTCGGGGATCGACGAGTCGATCTTATGGACGAAGGCCTTGAGGTGTGAGGAGTGTCCACATAGTACACCTGCCAGGACGACGTGTACGTCTGGGTAGGTCCCGTTTCATGTCATCGATCGGGGGGTGGCACGCCACCAAGAATTGGATTTAGGGGGAGCACTGGAGAGGTATTCTCTGACGAAACGGGTGTGCTCCATTTGCAGTAGTCTGACGCGATTGAGCTCCGACGTCGCCCAACGTTGACGATCCAAGACAGAGACTGCAGCATGAAGTGGCGAGCGAATATGTCGGAAATGGGGACCAGATGACAGTAATGGGAAATTAGGGTGTGTGGAATTCCTTACAATGCCAATATGGAACTGTTGCGACTGGAGTTGGCAATGCTGCTTTACAGGAAGCAGCGAACACTTGATGTAGATGAGATACCGGTGTGGATCTAGGGCATCCAGTGATCACGCGTAGAGCAGTGTTCTGTGCACGCTGAAGTTTGCTCCAAGAGGCTTCCGACAGGTGTCTTGACCATATTGGGGCTCCATATTCCAGCACTGGCTGCACCATAGCCCTGTAGGTGGTTCGCAAAATTTACTTAGAGCTGCCCCATGTAGTGCCTGCCAGCGAACGTAGGATGTTGTTACGTGTGTTGGCAGCAGCAGCTCGAATACGTGTTTTCGTGAAAACGCAGTGAGGGGTCCAGGAATACACCAGGTAGACGAGGGTGTTATGATAAGGGCAGCATATTTCCTTCCCAAAAAATCTTGGGATGCAGCTTGTGTTCGGCAGTCGCTGTAGTGCACAAAGTGACGCTGGACTTGGTAGGAGAGACCTTTAGCTGCTTCGATTCAAGGAACTTGGCCAGACTGACGAGGTATTTATTCATCTCAACAGTGGCTCGATCGATGACAGAGTCAGTACAAATAATAGTGATGTCATCCGCGTATAGACATAAGTGGATGTTTGACGACGTCTTCGGCACATCAGACAGATACAAAGAAAACAGGCTGGGAGATAAAACTCCTTGTGGAACGCCTGCCTTCAAGGGCACAGACTTCGATAAGTGTCCATCAAATTTCACACGAATGGAACGATTTTTGACAAAGTTATCTGTCCATCTTTTGCACCAGTCAGGAATAGTAGAGTCCGGGATCGATTTGGACAGCAGCGGAATACTGACGTTATCGAAGGCAGCGGTTAAGTCAACCGCCACGACTATACTTCTACCAGCTGGAGGTTTCATGTTGAAGCCAGCAATTATGTGTTCTGTGATGGACGTGAGTGCCGTAATGGTAGAGTGGGCCTTCTTGAAGCCATGTTGATGCACGTTATGTCGTAATGCTTCTTGGAGGTGCGGGTTGATGATTTTCTCAGCTAACTTAGCAATAGGGGACAAAAGGGAGATGGGTCTATGCGAAGTTGCTTGATCTTCTGGTTTGCCAGGCTTGAGGATCGGAAGAACAATTGCTTGCTTCCATCTAGCGGGGATGACACCTGTGCTGAATGACGAGTAGACTAGGTCACAAAGTAATTCAAGGAACTCTTCCGGCAAGTGCTTGAGATGGACGGCTGACACACCGTCGGGTCCCTCGGCTCGCGAGTTCTTCATGGACTCGATGAGGGAAGACATCTCAGAGGCAGTTATGGCAGGTACATCTTTTCGGCTGAGCTTCCTTATAGACCGGAGAGTGAGCCTGTTGGAACGATCACGGCGGGACGTCGCTGAAGCAAAGTGTTTTCCAAGTCGACATGCAGCCTTAAATCCGGTCTCGAATTTCCCTGAAGGGAACTCAAGCATGTTGCGATCCGCTGCCATTTTCTTCCCAGATAACCGCTTAAGAATGCTCTAGGTCTTCTTTGCATCAGTGGAGAAATTCAAGGAATCTGTGAACTCTATCCAACGCATCCGCTTGTAATTATTCAGCATTTTGGTGATCTCATCAGACAGTCGTTGAATGCTGGGATCTGCAGGATCAGCTCGGCGCTTCTCGCCCCGTAATTCGATCAGCTCCAGGACGTCTTTGGGAACGTTAGGGTGAAACGTTCTAACGCGCCCTGTAGGAATTGCAGTTCTGGAGGCGTTGCATATGGCATCAACAATGAACTTTTCTTCTCATGAACGGAGCCGGTTAGCGGATAGCAGGCTACCCGACAGAGTAACACCTCTTTAAACATGACCCAGTTGGCCTTACGGTAATTGGTGTACAATTTGCTACGAGAGCCTATGAAAGGTGCCAGGTGACTGTTGAGAGACAAATCCAATGAAACACATATGGGTACATGATCGCTGGCCATAGCTATCGCAATTGACCAGTTACAGGAAACAGCAAGAGAAGATGATACAAAAGTGACATCCGGAGAGGACGGCCTGCCCGTGGAAGGAAGGCGAGTGGGGGCGTCCTCGTTAATGGCAACAAGATCACAATCCTCAGCAAAAAGCTCAAGTAGTTCCACTCTGTCATCGGGATCTAGAGAGGAGAACCAGGATGTGGAGTGAGCATTAAAATCGCCAGCCATGACAACAGAAGACGATGGGAGGGCAGTGTGCACAGATTGCAAAAATGGACTAGGGTCAAACGAATTGGGACATGAGGAGATTGGGGGAATATAAATATTAACAATATCTATAGGGCAACTTTGCAATACAACATGAACACCAACACATTCTACAACATCATCATTAGGGAGAGCTATAAGATGAGAAGGTACAGAGGTTTTTACGAACGTAAAGACGCCTCCACCATGAGATAAGCGAGGGAGGTGGTAAGACGTATAACCGGGGAGGCGGGGTAGGGAGGATGTTGGGCTAAGTTTAGTCTCCTGAAGGAGAATGACATCTGGACGAAAGCGTTCAATGTACAATGTGAGCTCAGCGAGTTTGGCACGCAGGCCATTGATATTGGGTTGAAAAATGTCTAGACTATGAAGAGGAACATTAGGGGGAGAGTTAGAGCAAGAAGTACAACAATAAGCGTCAGTGTAGTCATTATAGCTGGTTAACCCCGAACATTTGAGGTGTACCCAGCCGAGGCAACCACCGCACTGGAAGCTTGCATGTTGAGCCGACAATCCACAATTACAACAGGGATATCGTGGAGTCTTGCTGCGTGGCCCTGGGTTCCTCTCAATGCCGGCTCGCAACAGTAGAGTGCGAAGGAGTGCGCAGCCAGCCATTCGCACTCCCATACAGAAAAAACTCCTCGCGGAGTTGTTGATGCCCGTTTGATGAGTCTCCTTGATCTTGGTAGTCGACTCCACAGATCCACCACGCGTAGGTTGAGCATCTCGGATCATTCGGTGATTCAGATTTCGGATCAAACGGATTTTTGCGTTTTTTCGGTGATTCGGATTTTGGATCATTCGGATTTTTGCGTTTTTTCGGTGAATCGGATTTTGGATCATTCGGATTTTCACACTTTTTCGGTGATTCGGATTTTGGATCATGAAAATTTCGGTTCATTCGGATGGATATCCGAAAATGAGTGAGTCGGATCCGATGTATAGTAAATAGGATCTAGAGTAGCATACCCGACGCATGCCCGGACTGCGGTAGTCCCGGACAAAATACTGCGCACTTATTCAATTGTCCGAAGACACACACAACGCTATGTAGCATGGACCTATGGACGAATCCAACGTTGATCGCCCGGTTTCTGAGCCTATAACAATATCCTCTTCGTAGCTCCAAAGAGGAAGATGTAGAATCCGAAGATCGAGTTTTCTAAGCAACGCTAGATGCCATTAGATAGATGAAAAGTTGAGTTTTCAAATGGTGTAACACACTTGATCCAAAAGTTACACAGGAACAAAGGAATAGAGGTTTTGACACAACGGGATCTGACAGGGTTCAGCACGGTGTGAGGTGCACTACAATACGAGGCCGTATGCTCGTCTGTTCCCGCTTGCCCCGTCCCGACGACGCCGATCTGTGATTAGTGAAATATCGCTGATGACGAATTCACAGGGGGCGTCGTAGGCACGTAGACAAGCGACTAGAGCTGCATATACGGCCCACTCCTCTCGTACACTCTACATCCAGAAATGATTCAACTGTGTTAGTTTCAGTAAGTGTCTGAGACCCCCACCCCCTCAAAAACCCAGGGGAGTGCGTTACGTAGATCGCTTTTTTTGATTTTCTCTTTTTTTTCTTCTGGAGCAAATATAATATCTAAACAAATCGAAATGTTCCATTTGTTTCTATTTAGATTTCGCTGTTCTGAGTAATTTGGAATGATCCGCGGTCAACCCCAGGGTGCCCACAGACGCCTTGAGCAACTCGGAACGCTTCAGTTTTCGTCAGTGTCAAATGCCGAGTGTGAGCATCGATTTCCATGCGCAACCGCGGCCTACAAGCTTCTATTGAAATTCTCGAGTTTTTTTTTCCATAAATCACAGAATAGGTCGTGTGTAGTGCATGATTCGCTTTCGAATGGCTTGACTGAAAGTGACCTGCAGATACTACGAGTGGATGCAGGCGGTCGCGTCGCGTCAGATGTCAGCGGACAGTACAGACCGAGCTAGTGACCAGAGACCGCCACAAAGCGACCATTGAAACAGAACGTTGGAAGAATAAGAATTTGCTCCGCACCCCAAAAATATGGGATCAATGAGATTGGTTTTTGTACTCAAATTCTATGCCGTTTAACTTGTCAAGATCCGAATTGGCACCGTTCGCGCAAAGAAGTTTTTCTTTCAAATTTCATTCTGCTCTCAACCTTAAAAATGTCACGATTTTCTGCATGAACGATAATTCTCTTAGACCTCGTGAAAAGTGCAGTGCACAATAATTTTGAACTCTCAGCCTTCATGCACGAATTTCGATGACCCTTCGAGCTGTGGGAGTAGTCACTTAGAGGTCTAGCGTGGCTGCCGAGATGTCGTACGTTCGTGCCGTGGCAGTGTGGAGGAAAGAAGATCGCCTCCGTGCAAACCGACGTCATCCCCTCCACAAAGAGGGTTTTTGTCATGGAGAGGTGCTGGCCGGCCGCAACTCTCGCTGGATTCTCCTGCAAAGGGCCGGCGTGGAGAGTGAATCCTGGACCCACTCAGAAGTACCAATGAAGGATGTAAACTGGAGACATACCAGCGTCCAGTGCTTGCCAAAGGTGGGTGCATCTCTCTCCTCGTTCGGGTCTCCAGTTCTGTGACATCATAACTCATCTTTCGTTGTGTGTTATGCTCCCTCACCTTCCATCTCAGATTCCTCTATCTCAAATCGCCCCTTTCCATTGTGCATATCAATCTAAACGGCCTTCGTGCCAAGCTTTCTGATCTCTCTCTCTTTGCACGTACTTACCATCCAGACGTGATCATGGTTCAAGAAACCAAGCTCTCTCCATCCCCTACCTATCCTCATCCCAATATCCCAGGCTATACTTCTTACCATGCTCCAAGGTCATCTCTCGGCGGTGGAGTCTCTACTTTCGTTCTATCTTCACTTCCCTCACACCTCATTCCCAGCACCCCACGGACGGTACTCTCAGTACCTCCCAATCCATCTCCCCTAAAAACACCCCTTTCTCTTTTCAACATATACATTCCACCTACAACTTCATGCCCTTCATCTTACAATCCTATCCCACTTCTCAAGCAGCTGAGCGACTGCTCCCTCTCATCCTCGATCGTTTTCGCGGGTGATTTCAACGCTCACACCTTTTGCTCGTCTCTCGGTCCTGATGTAAGAGGAAATGACGTCGAAGAATGGGCAGATGAGTGCGACCTGGTCATTCTAAACGATGATCAGCCCACTCGTCTCCCTGCCAGCGGCCGATCTTCTAGCCCAGACATATCTCTTGTCTCGTCCAACCTTTCTAGCTGCTGCTCATGGTCTACCTCGACTACTCTGCCAAGTGACCACGTTCCTGTCTTTGTCCACATCGATCTATCCAATTCTCTCGCTCCCTTTTCTGGTGTTCGCCAACGTTCTTATCTTAATTTAGGCCGAGCAGACTGGCGCCTGTTCAGTGAAGTTGCGCTTCGCCTATCGGCAGATTACCCGTGGAATGGAAGCGTGCACCAGAAGGAGTGCCATCTATCTGACGCAATCCGCAAGACCATGAATGCGGCTATCCTATCGGTCGCGTCAAGACGTTCTATCCAAATGTCAACAGGAAATCCTCGACAAAATTAGAACGAGAGATGCGAGGAGAGCGGTTAATCATCTGGACCCCGTGGTTGCTGAGCTTGACAGTGAGATCAAAAGGATTTGGACAGACACAAGAAAGAAGAGTGGGAGAAGT
Source organism: Aplectana chamaeleonis (assembly GCA_029168955.1). Taxonomy (NCBI): domain Eukaryota; kingdom Metazoa; phylum Nematoda; class Chromadorea; order Rhabditida; family Cosmocercidae; genus Aplectana; species Aplectana chamaeleonis. The sequence continues at coordinate 313,048 of JAPDOI010000150.1, forward strand.
TCACCGGACAGATGGACTTTAAGACGGACAGTGCAGCTACTTGGAAGATTTTGGAAGCTTTCGGGTAAAAGCTCACCCGCCACCGTCTCCACTATCGAATTCGACAACGGCGTATTCAAATCAGGAAAGAAGCCGCTCATGCGCTCGGAAAAGTTTTTCATCACCAGTGCTAAACGAGGTCCGCAGAATAGAGTGACTGTAAGAGAGCTGTGCCGCCTCCCGCTTATGAGCACGGCCGAAGCGTTTACTACGACGCAAATTGAGAAGATTATAAAGGAAATGCGGAACTCTAGAGCTATTGGTCCTGATGGGATATGTCCTGCTGTCTTGAAGGAGATACCCACTGACTTACTACCGCTCCTCACTGATGTGATAAACTCCTCGTTCATGTCGTGTACTATCCCGCAGAATTGGAAGATGGCAAACGTCGGTCCGCTGCCCAAGCCTGGCAAGCCCCAAGCTTCAGTCAAGGGATATCGGCCCATTAGCTTGTTGTCTTCTTTTGCTAAAGTAGCTGAAAAGCTGATCGTCAAAGACCTGGCCGAGCACAACGAGAGACACGTGTTTCAGCATGGATTCAGAAAAATGCATTCCACCACGACAGCTTTGTTAGAAATTACGAGCTATGCAATTGATGGTTTCAACGCGTATAAGCCGGAAAGAACTGTAGCAGTTGCCTTGGATCTCACTAAGGCTTTCGACACAGTGAATCTTGGTATCTTATCAAACAACTTACTGGAGTCATCAATCCCGCCATGGCAAAAGCGCTGGATAGCTGCATTCACTAAGGGAAGACGGGCTAGAGTGATGTTCCAGAATCATGTCTCAAACGGCATTCCGATTGCAGCTGGAGTCCCACAGGGCGGTGTATTGTCGCCTGCTCTCTTCAGTCTGTACCTCGAAGATATGCCCGCCCCACCCCAAGATATCAAGGTGGTCGCTTACGCTGATGATATGACTGTCTTGTGTCGTGATCGGGACATAAATGTGGCCGCCGCTAAGATTAACGGGTACTTGACCGCACTGAAAAGCTTCTTCGACCGCAAAATGCTGAAGATTTCTGCGTCAAAGTCATCGGTATCCGTACTCACAACGGACCCATCTGAACACAGCGCAAATCCGTATGTCGTATGGAATGGAGATCGTTTGCCTGCCGCCCGCTTCCCAAAACTTCTCCGGACTCGTACTCGATCCATCGCTCAAATTCCATAAGAACACGGAACAGAAGCAGGCTATCGTTAAAGCGAAGCTTAACGTGCTTAGAGCCCTGGGCGGTACAACATGGGGTAGTAGCAAAGAAACCATTATTACAACGTATAAGGCTATTCTCCGGCCTGCACTGGAATACGGCGCCCCAGTCTGGCAGCGTCTAGTTTCGGAATCCTCTTGAACTAGATGCAACGCATACAGAATGCGGCTCTTCGAATCGCCACCGGGTGTGCAAGAAGTTCCCGGTCGATCACTTGCATGCTGAGACCCGCTTATTACCAGTAAAGGAGCACTGTGAGCTCCAGGCCCAACAATTTTCATCAACATTGTCAAACAACCAAATCACCCTCTTGGAGAGTGCTAAACCCCGTCAGAGAAAGAAAGATCAGAAAGCCATTCGCCGATGCTCCCAGCAAAGTCAATCTGCAGAGATGGCACGACTCACAGCAGAACGACTCCGTCTATTGCGCGAGGAGCATACTCAGTTTGTACGGTGTCATCTGGAAAGGCGGTCATTAATCCCATATTGGGGGTAGTGCCGCCCCAAGTCTACACATCCGAGGCTCAACTCGGTAGAAGGGCCAGGTGCACGCTCGCATCATTACGCTGTGGTCACTCTACAATGCTAATGTCTTATGTCAGCAGGATTGACAGCAGTAAATCTGATGTGTGCCCGGACTGCGGTACCATCTGCCACGATACCGCACATTTATTCAACTGTCCGGAGAGACCTACCACGCTGACCGTAATGGACTTATGGACGAATCCGTTACTGGTCGCCCAGTTCCTCAACCTATGACAAAACCCTCAATGTGGCTGCAAAGAAGAAGAAGAAGGTCTAGCGTGTAACAAAAGTAGTAACCTTTGAAGCCTCAGGCTCTAGTTGTACGCCGGCCACTGGAGTACGGCGGGGGTACCACTGCGGAAATGAACAGACTATTGCCACTCTGAATTCATGGCCTTTTGCGCTCGGATAACCCTTTCTGAAACATTCAATCTCAAACTCTCCCTCTAATACAGTCCACTAAATCTGGGTCAGGATTGACTTAGCTGATGACTCAACGCGAAACTAGACAAAGTAAAACATGCTTTGTATACAGTAAACATGCTTTGTATACAGTAAACACTCAAAATAAGGGGAGCCTGGAGAAAAAACCAATGGTAGCACAGAGAAAACGGAAAGCTGAAGGAATACCTCTAATTCGGTTAGCAGCTTCGGAGCTTCCTTGGAAATTCTCTCAGCCATGACATATCCAACCCGATAACCCATAGACTCCAATTGTGTAATATACGAATTCTAAACGACTAAGAAATTTTTGTGTAGTTTCGTGCGAACTTCCAAGCCAAAGCTGAACCTACATGTGCAAAAGCAAGTTGCACCAAGGAGTCATATTTGTCCAGTTCGGCCACATCCGCACACGTGTCGGCTACCTGAAAACAATCCAAAATTCATCTAAATAGGTTCTTCCAAATTCATACCCTCGAGCAGTCTTCAGCAATCTATACCCCACCGGTTCTATTTTGTCCGAACTTGATCGCAACTGAGGTTCGCGGCCAATCAACACTCTACTCTGGGCCTTGAAATTATACCAAAAAATCAAACCAGCCGCGATTTCAAGTGCACCTACCAGGTTGTTCAATAAGTTTTGTCGTTCGATAAGAGAGGGCGTTGCTACTAGCCCAAAATTTTCTTATTTTGTTGGTACACTCTTCATATGAATGTATGTGAAGTTTCATTTCAATCTTTCAATTCATTCTTTTTTACAAGCCATTTAGTGTCGCCGTGTCACAGCAATGGAAAAAAATCGAATATCCTGCAGTGATAAAATTCTTATTTTTGGAAGGTGTGGCACCAAAAGAAATTCACGAACGAATGTTAAAAGTGTATAATGATTGTTCACCTACAATTAGAACAGTAGAAAGATGTGTTGCTGAATTTGAACGTGGTCTCACAAGCCTTGAAGACGATCCACGTGAAGAACGTCCACAAATCGAATCAACACCAGGAATCATAGCCAAAATACAGGATATGGTTTTGGAGGATCGTCGATTGACTTGGAGAGATTTAGTGGAGGCTCTACACATCTCATTAGGCAGTGAGCCATATTTTAAGTGAAATTTTGGGTTTTAGAAAGCTATGTGCACAATGGGTGCCGCGTTCACTAACAAATGAACAAAAACACATTAGAATGCGACTTTCTCAGCAACATTTGGAGCGTTTCAAAAAGGATAAAGTGGATTTCGTGCGTCGATTCATCACTATGGATGAGACTTGGGTCTATCACCATGCTCCTGAATCAAAACAAGAGGCTAAAGAGTGGTGTGCACCTGGTTGTTCGGCTTCGAAACGAGTTCGTGTCCGGAAATCGGCCAAGAAGTTTATGGCATCAGTTCTTTGGGATGCGAAAGGAATTTTGTTTGTGGATTACTTGCAAACTGGTGAATCAATTAATTCTGAATATTATTGCAACCTTTTGGACAAGCTGAGGGACAAAATTCGTGAAAAAAAAAACCGGTTCGCAGAAGAAAAATCCTTTTTCATCAGGACAATACATCGTATCACAAGAGCATTTTGACAATGGCTAAAATCCATGAATTAAAGTTCGAATTGCCGGAGCATCCACCGTATTCACCAGATTTGACCCCCAGCGACTTTAATTTGTTTCCAGAACTCAAAAAATTTATACGTGGCAAGCGTTTTTTCAAATGAAGAGGTCATAACGGCTGTTGAAGCGTATTTTGCAGATCCACCGGATTCAACCTTCAGGGATAATCCGGTTAATGGGATCCACAGATTGGAGGATCGTTGGAGCAAGTTTATTAATGTTCATGGAGATTATACTGAATAATGAAGTGTATTTTGAACCATAAAATTGTGTTTTTCTTATTGAACGACAAAACTTATTGAACAACCTGGTATATCTGCCAAGTAAAATCCTGTGAATTATGAATTAAGGTGACCGTTCAGTCCTCCAAGTCACTTACTCGTTTGATTTTGAAAACGGACGGAAACCCCGGGTCGCGGTGATGACTGGGTGGATAACACACCTAGCAACTTCAATCCGGCCTATACCGGGCTCTCCTACACTTATGTTTGATGGAAGGAATACGAGGCGACACATATAGTCAAGCTCTGGATGGGGGAAAGCATCGACGCTGCTATCTCTGATAGATTTAACCGGGGATTCGCCGCGAAATGCCTGCTTGCCGCGTAATAGCCGCTAAATGGTGCTCGTCGCTAAATAATGCTCGCCGCGGAATAGCCAAGAAATAATTCTCTCCAGGTAGATGTACGGCGCATTCCAGAGCCATGATTATGATGCCAACACCTCCTTGGTTTCAATTACCCAAGTTTGAGGTACTCGGACCTCGCTCAGCTTCTGGACGCTCCGCCCAACTGCTGGCGGCCCCGGATGGTGGCCTGGCGAGCCGGCGACGCTTGCGTCTTGGTTACTTCTCGCTATTTCTCTGTTACATCTCGGCTACTTCTTATACGTTTCGTAAAAAACCAAGAAATAGCCCAGCATGAGCCCCTGCGGAGCCTGGTGGGCTACTTCTCGGCCAAAACTCTCAGAGATGATCGCTTTATCATAAAAACCGAGCGGTTGTATCCGAGAAAACACAATGATGAAAATGAAGAAACAACCCCTTCGCTATGAAGATAGCGTGATAATATATGCAACGCGGCTTCACAGAGATAAGATACAACCCATATACTCTATGGCGACGGAAAAAGACTGGGTGCAGTTGCGGACTTCTCCTAACATTCTAGTGTATATATATAGTGGTGTCCACCAAGAGTGTCTCATTTACTTATCAATGAGAAGCGGTCGATTGGAGATCAATGAACATAAAACTCGTTGCAGCACAACCGCTCTCGCTCAATCGGTGTCGAGTGTGCTGGTATGGGAATCATGCACATTGATCCCCAGCCGACGGCTTCTAATTGATAGGTAAATGAGACACTCTAGGTGGACTCCACTATACATATAGATCAATTTTCCGAAACAGGTGTTATCGATCAGTTATATAGTTTGTTTCCACTGATACGACTAGAGATGCGAGAGCAATTAAAAAAGCTTAAGTGCGAGAATGAAAACGATAACTCACCGATATATCACATCTGATCCGGTAAAAATTATGGATATAGCAAGGGCTACAGTATACTGATAAAAGTAAGCAACCACACCACCGCCTTTTTCCGTAGCCGTGGACTATCTCCGACAATCGTTGGTGATTACCCTCAGACAAAACACTGGTGATTACCCTCAGACGAATCGCCGACGAACAAGTGATTCGGGCAAAATGTGGACTAAACAATCACCAAATGGGTGATGGTTTAGCCTCAGCTGGTGAAAGTTGGGGGCGATTTTCGCCACAACACTCATCAAGAGTCGTCTTTGACGAAAATCGCCCTCATTCAATATAGAATCTCCCTATTCCTTCGCCTATTGGTGAATTCTAGCCATTTCCATTGCCCGGGCTGGTTTAAAATGAAGGCGGTTCTCGCCAAAAAGGGAGCCTGGCCCTCCGCTGGCGATGATCGCCCCCCCCCCCTCTTTCCGCACTAGATTTTCACCTATTGGGTGATTTAGAGCCATTTACGATTGCAATCATGGAACTCAGGTTCCATAATCGAGAAGATTATAAACTGCCATCGGCACAAAATTCTCTCGGTAAACAAAATTGATGATACCCAATTGATAAAGGGTACTCTATTAAAGAAATGAAGAGCAGTGTGTTTTCATTCACACACCGTCATTCTCCAGAGGTAAGCGGTTGAAACTATTGTCAGACTAGAATGTAGAAAAACAGCCACCGATGATGAAGAGTTCACGATATCGAGCCCTTATCATGGAAAACTTTGAAAAGAAAATCCACTACTCTTCGGTGAGAATTTTGTGCCGGTGGCAAATTATAAACTTGTCCATAATCGCCCAAAAAATCACACATGTTGGCTAATACATTTTTGTTACACGCATTATATCCAACAACGAACGCAACAAACGTACCGGTCAAATGCCAGTGTTCGCTAATCGCGCAATTACAAGGGGCGCTTGAGCGCGTCATAAGCGATACTGTGGCCGTATTCATGAAACTGTGGGCGCTGGAAGGGGGAGTAACCAACGCGCGCCCGGCGTTTGGCAACCAAAATTGTGCCTCCTGGCCGAAGCTTCAATAGTGGCGGCCCCTATTCGTCACCTGTGACTCTGAGAGTTTTGGCCGCGAAATAGGCCACCAGGCTCCGCAGAGGCTCCTGGTGGGCCAATTCCCGGCTTTTCACGGAACGGACAAGATGTAGCCGAAAAATAGCCGAGATATAACCGAGAAATATTCAGAAGTACACAAAATTAACCAAGACGGTAACCGTCGCCGGCTCGCCGAGCCACCATCTGGGGCCGCCAATGGTTGGGCGGGGCCTCCAGAGGCTGAACGAGGTCAAAGTACCTCAAAGTTGGGTAATTGAACCGACGGAGGTGCTGACATCTAAATCATGCCTCAGGAACCTGGAGATCGTTATTTCTCGACGAGCATTATTTGGCGGCTATTACGCGGCAAGCAGGCATTTCGCGGCTATTTCTCGGCCGAAGCTCTCAGAGGAGAGCAGAGGCAGGCACGAGTAGCAACCCGCAGAGACGAAGAGGAGACCACCGGGTGCGAGGCTGCCCTCTCTCAGCTCCGCTATCAATGCATTTCGGCGGGCAAAGAATACCCGCCCTCAGCTGTACAGGTGGACGGCTAGAGCGCGCGCTGCCTGCCAGGAAAATATTGATCATTATCTGAAACGTGAGATCGACGTAGCCTGGAGAGGATCGATGGTAACGCGCCCGTATGGCAACTCATGCGCGGTGTAACAGTTGATGACCTCGGAAAATGAAACCCAATTCTCTGATATAAAACTATAATAATTTTAGGGTTTGATTTTGAAGATTGGCGCGGCATTCTAAACCGTTTTTTCTGAAGTAGGGCGACTTTGGCCGAGTCCGAAAATCAACACCATCGCTAGCGAAGGGAGCCCTTGGCAAATTGGCGCGAAAACTTCACCGGTTTTGCCCCACTTCAAACTCACCTCACTTGAACTTCACCAACTCGCCAACACGAAAAGGCGATTAGCCAAATTAGGCGAAATTGGCGAAGTTTTCGCAATGAAGATAAGATGGACGTTTTCGGCCCCGCCCGCCGAAGCAATTCGCCATGTAACTGTGGGTACACAGTAACTCCGTCAAAGTCTAGGATTTTACTCAAAATTACACTGTGGGTGTTATTTGGGACGCTGAACGCGAATCTGAGATCCGTTTTTCGATTTTTGAAATTTTAAGATGAGTAGCGCCAGTTAAAAGGCACCATGCCTACCGTAGCCAACTGTAACCCTAAGTCTGGCGAGGAATAGACCCCAAATTCGGGTTCAGGGCATTAAGTAACCACCAGTTGTAAATTTTAAGCCGAATCCAAAAAAAAATTCTGAAACATGTAACAATTCCTTTATGGGTACCCTTACCTTATTGTGAAGCAATGAAAATGCAATTTTCTTGGAATCCCCGCAGCCGATTAGGAAACTTCAAGCACAAGCCATTTGCGTACAGTCCCAGACCTACAGCAGCGACAACATCGTTTTCCAAATCGCCACGGGGTGGGTAAAACAGTCCCTGGTAAGGGGGGGGGGGTCGCCAAGGTCGCTCGCAACGCCCCACTGAAGGCCCTGTGACCGCAGAAGTGCAGTATGCGCTGCGTTTTCGCCCTAGGGGGATCTTAAAAGAACGCCCCCCAGCAGCGTTATGGAACCATGATACGATATTATTCTAGCACCATTGACGCGAGCAATTCCGTGCATCAATTTGTAGAAAATCAATAAAAAAATCAATCAATGTATCAGGTCATTTCGTTTTCTCCTGGACTCATGGGTTTGCAACCCTAGACTCCCATTTCTCGCACAGCTACTATTAGGAACGTCAGTGTAAATTTGATCCTCCTCCCGTCCCGAATTTGGATTTTAGGGCCCGAATTCGGTGCGATGTGGAATGGGGGGGGGGCACAATTGTATCGCACTTGGCCACGCCCACTTTGCCATTTTTTAGTAAATTCTGAGCCAAAATTCAATAATAGCTCAAGTTAAGGGGCGAGGTTTGATCTTTGTAGGATTTCTTGAGAGGCCATAGATGTCATTGATGAAACGGTTATCAAAGGAAAGCATTTCTATCCCCTTCTGGATGAATATTGATCCAATTATGTGCAGAATCGGCTTGCGAATGCTGAAGGTGCGTCGCCGACGCGCGACTGTGGTCCCGCAACGACTACCGTAACGCACTACTAGCGCACTGCCAGGAGCCAAAAGGTCAAGCTCCGTAAGCTACAACAACTGCAAACGCTCATCCAAACAAACTTGTCTTTTTTCTGGCCAAAACTTTCGCGGTAACCTTTATGGAGCGTGTATCCGCTAAAGGGATAGCTGCGCACCACTCAGCAGGCCGCGCGCCTGTCGGTGCGCCGATCGATCACGCATTTCTCGTGTGCGCACACGACGCAGCGCAGTCTGCAGAGGTATCCGCAGCTATACCTTTTCTGGTTACCCGAACTATACCCCCGATGTGTCGCGACACAACCCACCTGACTGCGCGGAAGTAGTGCTAATGCTTCCGCAAAACGCATGAACTTCTACTTTGAATGCTATTCCGTAAGATGCTTGACGATAAACTCAAGATAAAGTCCCAACCCAGATAAAATACTGATAAAAGTGGATCGGGCAACCCACAGCTTGAACTAAGTGATGAGCAAAGCTCAGCGACTTATGCAGAAACCGCAAACAAAATGAAAATTCAGAAATAAATCTCGAAAACAAAATTACCTGTTTCCATTCCTGTTTTGCGGCATTTCGTCGTTCTTCGCTTTCTTTAGCATAGTTAATGATTTCCGCGTGAAGCAGATCGAAGGGAAAGGATGCTTGAATGCTCATTCGAGTGCGAATATAACAGCAAGATAATTTTCTACTGAAACACTACTGGAACCACTCCGGAAAAAAAATCGCAGAGGCGTCAAATTAATTGCGCTAGGACGTAGTAGCACACACCACAGCAGAACTTACGGCGGGCGTCGCACGTGCCCGGAGGTAAAGCCCGATTTTCAGGATTTGAAGACCCGGGGTATGTTAAAATCTGCCGGCAGTCCGATCGTTTTGCTTGTGATTCTTGTCAGAAAGTTTGAGCTCGGTGTGAATGGAGAGATTCTGGCACGGGAGGTGGTCAGTCTTCGTTCTTCTTTCTCAAGGGGTCGCAGCCAGGGCTGTGCGAAAAAAGAATTGTCCCGGAAATAGGAGCGGAAAGGAAATCTCAGCCAAAAACGAAGACGCCAAAGCGGCACAGAAGGCGGAAAATGAAAAATTACGAAAATTTCAGAAAATCTAGCGCTTCGTAACTAGCGCGCTTATCCCGATTTCTCCATATTTACCCTTAAATACCGGAAAACTGATGACAGTTCACTCACTCACTCACTCATCCCGTTAGCTGGCGTCTGGCGGAGCGGGATGCCCTCTCAACCAATACACTGCTGTAGGTGCCATAGGAGCTCGTGCGGCCTGAACGATACGCTTCCATTCAGTACGGTTTGCAGCAATAAGTTTAGGGTTAGGAACACTGCACCGTTGGGTTTTTAAATCTTCTTCTATATGCTTGAGCCACGTCTTCTTCGGGGCCGTTCTCTGGATCTTCCACGACGGCGGGCGCTTCCGCCACAGCATACTGTACGGGAGCCGGCCAGCATCCATTCGACATACATGTCCAAACCACCGTAATCTTCTTGTCTTCAGTTGCTCTTCAACCAGCGGTTGATCCATACAGCTTCTTCTTATGTTATCGTTGCAAATACGGTCACGAATCGTGATCCCAAGAATATGTCGCAGGCACCGCAATTGGAAGACTTCCAGCTTGACAAGGTCTGGCTTCAGTAGAGTCCATGTTTCCGAACCATACAGTAGAATCGGAATTATTAGCGCTCGAAGCAATCGCATTTTAGTCTCCAGTGAAACATTGTTTTTCTTCCACAGACACCAACCAAGCGATGCAAACGCACTGGATGCCTGCCCGATCCTGCTGCATACCTCTGCTGTGGCCGCAACTTTCCGTTCTTGCACGACTGATCCAAGGTATTTGAACTCCTTGACCTGCTGAAGTTCCGCCCCTTCGAAGTGCACAGTTGCAGGCGAGCCATCCGATGTCATCACTTTTGTCTTCTCCTGATTTATTCTTAGGCCGTAAGAGCTTGCAACAAGCGCCACTCTATTTATCAGGTACGTTGCATCCTCATCGGTATCCGCAAACACTGCACTGTCATCCGCAAACATCAGATCCGAGACGTATCCATTAGTGCTATACTGAACACCTCTTCTGTTCTCAAAGACCTCCCTCATAATAGCGTCGACGACAGTATTGAAGAGCAACGGCGATATAACATCACCTTGGCGAACTCCAGCTTTAACCTTAAACTCTTCCGACAGCTTATCTCCAACGCGAACCGAGCTGGAAGAACCTTCATACGTTTTCTGGAGCAGGTTAACTATCTTGTCTGGTACATGTTCGCTATCAAGTGATCTCCACAGCGCAGGCCAATGAACACAGTCGAATGCAGACTTGAAATCAATGAAAGTGATGACAATTCGCTTTCCAGTGCGGATCCTCTCTTCCATAAGCTGTCGAAGAGTGAAAACTTGATCACTGCAGCTTCTCCCTGTCCGGAAACCCTGCTTGTTCCTCACGAGCGGTGAGTTCTCGATGACGTTGAAGCCTGTTCTGGATAATCTTCATGAAGACTTTGCCTACGATTGACAGCAGACTGATCCCTCGGTAATTTTTGCAGTCCCTGGCGTCGCCCTTCTTGTGGATGGGTACAATTATCGCACGTTTCCAAGTAGCGGGTATGTTCTCTGACTGCCAGATGAGAGTTATTAGACGATGAAGCTGAAGTAGCAACACGTTTCCACCCGCTTTGATGGCCTCAGCAGCAACATTGTCAACGCCTGATGCCCTGCCGTTCTTCAGCGATTTGATAGCAGTCTTCAGTTCCTCCACAGTGGGCTCTGAGCCGAGATCAGAATCTTCTGGCGCATCGATTGATGGTGGGTTGGGAAGCGGTCCCTGTGGCGCTTCATGACTGTAGAGTTCACCGAAGAACTGTTGCCAGCGACGAAGACGCTCTTCCACAGAGCGCACAAACGATCCATCTGCATTCCTAATGCTATCGCTAACGCGTTTCGTCTTCTTTCCAAGCCGCTTGAGTGTCCGATAGAGGGTGCGATAGTCATGCCTGTTAGCGGACTCCTCCAAATCAGCAGCCACCTTATTCCAGTACAACTCCCTTTCCGCTTTCAGCCTGCAACGAAGTTCTCTGCTGAGTTGCCGGTATCGATCAAAATTAGTCAGTTTTGCTCGCTTCCTCTCTTCGATGAGTAGCAAGGATTCGTCTGTTATCCACGGCTGGATCCGCCTGCGAGTAACAGGGCAAAGCGGTTTTGCACATTCCAAGATGGCGTCTGCTACTTGCCGCTCCTGCTCGTCCACCGATGCATTGTCCGACAATGATGCGAAGCGGTTTTGACAGTGCCACTTGGAACAACTCCTTCGTCTCGGGTACCATGAGGTGTGTCCAGTCGAGTTTATGTTTAGGAGGTTCCATTCGCGTAGTCCGTTGTAGGCGGAGCTGCACAACTGCACGAAGAAGGTAGTGATCTGTACCACAATCTGGACCTCTCATAGCACGGACGTCTTTCAGTGATGACCTAAAACGTGAACTCATCAGAACATAGTCCAACGTAGCTACGTCTCGTCCAGAGGGATTTCTCCAAGTCAGTTGGTGCTTCCTGCGGTGCTGGAAGTGACTGTTCCCGACAATGAGTCCATTAAACGCTGCAAATGAGAGCAGACGCAGACCATTTTCATTCATCTCGCCAACGCCGAATCTGCCCAATACTCCTTCCCAGCCAATTCTGTCATTTCCGACGCGTGCATTGAAGTCACCTGCGACAAGGATTAGGCCAGTCTTTGGGATCGCATTCAGTACGTCTTGCAGTTGAGCGTAGAACGCGTCCTTATCGGAATCAGAGCTAGGCTCCGTCGGAGCGTAGGTAGCCACGACATGCGTCTGAATACTTCCTTTTTAACGTCAGAACGGCAATCCTGCTCGAAATCGGCTCGAACGAGATGACGCTTCCAGACGCTTGCCAGTTCAACATAAATCCAACACCTTCGTGATGTCCTTCGCCACCGGAGTAGTACAATACCACCTTTTCTTCAGAATCGGGCACCTGGACAATCATTGTTCCACAACCGCTGATCCTCAATTCAGACAGTGCTGCTACCGATATCTTCGACCTCGACAGTTCCCTTGCGATGACTTCTTTTTGTCCAACGTAATGTCCTGATCGGACATTCCAAACGGCAAACCGCACCTCCTTCTTTGGCGTCACCAATCTTCCACCATTCTGGCCAGTCGCATACTTGTCACCAACACCCTGGGTCCCCAGTGCTGGCGCATCGGCTGCCCCGGATGCGGTAGCAGTATCGCGATATCCTATGAGACTCTCCATGGTTACCACCTTAGGTTTTCCAGCCCGTCGGTAGCATGGGGGGCCAACCCTCCTCCTTTCTCATCCGGGCTTGGGACCGGCAATGGCAAGCAACTAAGGCCAGATAACGGAAACGGGTTATTTTCGCAGGCATCCATTCGGCACGGATCGCATTGATACTTTGCATTCTTATTGTGCGTTGGCGCAATCTCGGTGCCCTGTCTGAGGATACTCGCAACCGCGTCGCAGCACGCGTTCGCAATCAGCGTGCACTTCACAGACTGAACGGCATAGCGGAGGCGAACTGTATGCGTACCGAGTTTGTGCCCAACGCACAGCAAGGACCGCAAAGTATCAGCGCGGTTCTTGCCGACTGGACTTCTTTGTTTGAATGCGCTCTGTGGTTTCCACCTGCAACTCTTTTCCTCGAATAATCGAAATCAATCCATAGGTGGGTATTATATACGAGAAGACCACTCTACCATGATGGAGAGATCTCAAAATTCCTGTCTTCGTTTATACCCTCTATTCTGGAAAGAATTGTCTGGATTCTACCAAGAACCTGCCCCCTCGACCAGGCAAAAATAGCGAAATTCCAGGATTCTGTGGCAAACCTGTCGTGATTTTCACCATTCCTCACCATTCCATACTAGGATTCGAACCATCATATCTTACGAATCCATCAATGTGTAGTCCACCGCGTTATCGACCGAGCCATTTTCGCTGCTGCCTGAGGGCGCTCTCATCGCAGCGATAGCTGCTTCATCGCGGTATTTCCGCACTAAATCTGCTGCGAACTTCTCTATAAATTCGTGGCGTTTTGCAATATTTCCCGATATTTTCGCGGTGAACTCGCAGCAGCCATTTCTCGGTAGTGACCCGGTGATTTCGCGTCTAATTCCAGATAAAATCCTGGGGTGCGTTCCAAAAACGTTCCTACGACGCTGTGGGAGGCAAAACAACCTTCCCATGGACAAGTTTGCTTTTCATGGATGCGAGTTATAAGTGAAAATTGCTCCCACGTGGCCACTCAGGCCAGACCACTACGGGAAAATTCTGAAAGAATACGAAAAAATCTGTCAGATTAAGAGACGATGTTGCCCTCCTCTGACAGATTTCTCCCGTAATCTGGCAGAATTCTTTCGTGATCTGCCAGAATTTTCTAGTAATCTGGCAGAATAATCCCGTATACGGATTTGAGAATACAAGAAAATTCTGCCAGATTACCAGATTTTCTGACAGATTACGAGAAGAATCTGCCAGATTGCGAGACGATGTTGCCCTCCTCTGACAGAATTTTCCCGTATTCTGGCAGAAATCTCTCGTGATCTGGCAGAATTTTCCAGTCATCTGTCTGAATTCTCCATTACTCACATAGGCTAAAAAGATTTAGGGGACCCCCAAAAAGTTTCTACTTAATCAAAAAATCTTCCGATAAAAGGGTGCCGATAGACCGAAAATGGAACTCAAAATTTCCGAAACTTTAGAGATGAACTCAAATTTTTTGTATAAGTGCAGTATTCCTGCCTGAGAATTTCCGCCATTTTTTTCTCTGCCGGAATTCTTCGGTAATCTGGTATAACGTACTTTCTTCGATTCGCATCAGGCTATTTCATCGCGAAAGTGGTGCACACACGTTACTGCCTTAGTCTCAATTTGAGTAATGCCACTAAAGCAAAGCTGATCCTGCTCATATAATTGTCAGCTTGCGCATACTTCATTTCCTCCTCTTACAAGAGAACTCTGTGGTTGGGGTAGCCACTTTGGATGAAATGCACTTTTAAATAACCATTTTTGAACGTAGGGTATAATATATATCCTCCCAGGCTGCCTAGAATTGCCCTAAATCAAGGCATATTTGTTTTCCTACGCTTCGCGGCAAGGAAAGCCTAGCCAAAATGTACTCGATATAGGTCTCGTTTTTGGCTCAAAATTGCCCCTGATGGGAAGCTTCGAATAAACGCGTTCAAGTCTTCGGGAAATCGACTAACGGACCTTAGATTCGTGATCAGCAACCCAGATAACCTACATGGAGAAGTTTTAAGGTAGATCTGAAACATTTATCCTAAACGCTCTGAGAACCACCTGATTGATATGAACGCTCAACTAACGACTGACACAAGTTGAAATCGCCATTACTCTATGCGACGTTCGAAAATGCGCTGTAACCTAAGTTTTGTTTGTGGGGTTTATTCTGGGCGCTGAAGACTGTTATGAGGTCTATTGAAAAATTTTTGAAAGATTACTGAACGTTCTGGAAGGTACGAAAACTACAAAAACGACCGTTTTAAGCTCTTAGCATATTGTAACCCACAGGTCGGGGTGGAATACTACAGTTTCGTACAGATGCCCAAGTGATACCAACAATAATAAAACTCGTTTTCGCAGACGCGCTCAACGGACTTGGGACCTTCCTTGTAAAACAACCATTTTCCTCTACACTTTTACTTAAACTTGGGAACGCATAGATTAACTCGTTACAATCTCGTCGAAAGCTGAGAAGCGCGCATATAGTATTCAATCTGCCATCGGGCCAGCTTTGGCGCTATTCATACTCTTCAACGCCCGCGCGGCATGCGCGTGACGCTCGCTCCGCCATGGCGGCGGCGGCCGTAACGGCTTTTTCATGGCTTTCATTATTGATCCATCATCAATTTGTTTTTGTTTCATGATAATTAATTGCATAACTTTCTGCTATTGTGATGGTGAACGCATGTACAGAGATTGCTTGTTTGGCAAAATTGACGCCCCTTTTTTTCGCTCCGCCGTGGCATCGCCGCTTGAGTACTCATAGTCCTCGTAAGAGCGCGACGAGCGTGACGCTTCTGGAGAGTATTCATACTCTAACGCCACACCCGCGCCCCAGACCCCAGACGCGTGCGGCACTAGCGTTGTGGTCTATGAACAGCGCCAAAGTGTCCCGATTCTACAGTTTGATCCATTCGAGAACCATGGAAGGATAGCTAAAAATCTCGTTTTCAATGCTCGAAATCAATTCGAGTGGGCACACGCTCACAGGCAGAGCATGTTGGCCTCCCTCAGCTTAAGGCTTCCTTCATAGTTCCATCTACAATCGCTGCGATATAATGCTTTAAATGATAACCCACGTGTAACGCGAACCCGAATGATACTCATGATTATCTTGTTATCGCATCGCAACGCGAACAAACTCTGAATAAGGCCTCAAGTACAGCGCCACACAAAACTTGCTAACATACAATTCGTTTAAAGGTATTGCTGGCACGAAGTGATTGACTCTCTACAGTACCGAGCTAATTTTGTTCCAAAGACGGCGTATCGCGGCGCTCTTTGCGGGCACAAAGGACCGCATCGTCTTAACTTACTTCAAAACCGACGGACTGAATTTTCAAGGGAATATTTGATCTCCCCTCAGCGAGGCGTATGCAATAGTATGCTTACTAAGTCTTTTCGACTTTCTTCGAAAAATGTGTATTTCCTTCTGCAATTCCCATCGACAACGGGTCAAAATGAGACAAATTTCTGCTCTAGTGATTTCCTATTCAGTTTAATGAGAGATTTTGAAGAGAAAATATAGGAATATAAAAAATAATCATGGCAACTCTGTGGTGTTGAACCTATTGTTTCGCAACACTAATGTATAGGGCTCGTTGAAAGCAATTAAAAAATTACTACCAAATCTAAATCGGGCAGGATTCTGTATGCATTCAACATTTCGAAATCTTTTTATGGTCTTATTTCAGAAAAAAAAATAGTGAAAAAATCATCCACTAGAAATCATCCCAAACAAAGAAAACTATGGAAACCAAAAAATCCCAATTACCAGAGAAAAAAAGATTACAAATAAAACAGCATTCATTTGTCGGGAATGGTCAGTTTTATGAGGAACAAACGTGGTTGCTCTGCCAGCTGAGTGCATGTATTGATTTCGCTTCGGCCAGGAATTAATGATTTCTGTGGTCATGCCTAGCAGATCGCACCCGATGGTGTCATGGAAATTCATCTTGAGTATGATGTTGTTGGCATTATCGAAATGTCATCGAGATGAGAAGCGGAACAGGTTTATATGTGTACGAAACATGACTCTCCGTACTAGCGCACATCTCTGAGCGTTTTGGCCGATAAATTGCCCACCAGGCACAGCAACGGCTCCTGGTGGGCTACTTCTCGGCTATTTCTTGGCCGTGCATGAAATAGAAAAAAATTAGCCGAGAAATAACCAGAAGTAATCAAAAATGACCGGGACGCGGCCGGTACACCGACACGCGGCACGGCTGTCGCCGGCTCGCTGAGCCGCCTTTTGGGGCCGTCTGCGGTTGGGCGGGGACTCCAAAGGCTGAACGAGGTCAAAGTACCTCAAACTTAGGTTATTGAACCCAAGGAGGCGTTGACGTCTGAATCATGTCTCTAGAATGCGTCGTTTACTTCCCTGGAAAACATCATTTCCACGCTGTTTCTCCGCAATTCCGCAGCGAGCATTATTTAGCTGCTCTGGCAAACGGGGTAGCAGCAAGGGCGGTAGGTCCGCCTCTAATCCCACCCCTCCGAAGGTTCAGGAGCAAGTCTAGAGCGGCGGCCTTGCTGCCGTGAAAATTCTGATTGGTCAGCTGCGGAAGTGGGCGGAGACTAGGCGGGGACAGATAGCCGCCCTTGGTCCTGCGAGCGAGCGAGCTAGGAGATGTCCGCCCTTGGACCTGCAGCGCGAGAATCGACGCAAACGCTCCACCCTCCTCGTTCGCTATTGGTCGAATTCAAATGCCGCTTCGCGCAATGGAACTGTCGACAGCATCGATCGGTCAGAATTCAACCAGACGGCTTCCGGCCGCCTTTTTTCATTATTTTTTTTATTTTTCATGAATTTTTGCTGGATTTCTAAATATTTGTCAGCTAATCACGGGAAGACTCCATTTAACTGTTTGAATGCGTGCGCTGAGCAGTTTATCTGATCTACTTGTCATTTTCTGCCATGAAGAGCGCATTGCGTTTTGTTTTCAATGTGAATATGGATTCGAATATGGACTAGTGTTGTGTGTTACGGTTCGCAGATTTCCGCGTGTACGATTTTGCATATTTTTATCATTGCGCCTCTATAAAATATGTGCCTCTCTTCATCTCCTCCATAGTCAAGGCCAGAAAACGTCAGCTACGCCATTTTGAACTCTCAGGGGTACGGTTTACGATTTCAAGAAGTCTTTCTCAGAAAATCCGTTTGCAGATAGGAAAATTTTTCACATCTTTTTTTTTAAATTCGTTTTCCCAGCTTGTGAACATTTTGAAGATATCTTGCCTCGCTCCTGATTTGCTGTTTTCTGCTCGTTCATCTCTTCATCCGGGTTTACATAAGTTTGAAATGTTTGGTGTTGCATAACTGAAAATATTTCCCACTCATCGAAATTCTCATGACCTTTTGCCAATTATTTCAGAATTTCAAAATTTTTGTGAATGTTTTAATAAGGGAATTTCAAAAATGTTGTGAATTAAAGTCTGTCTGAATGAGAGTGTCTGCCCAGGCGGTCGGCGTGCGTGTCGAACGGAAGTCGAGAGAGCATTTGTTGGACTACGTGACGACCGTTCAACACACACGCCGACCGCTTGAGCGGACCTTATCATTCGGGCAGACCTTACATGTACTGTTCAGAAATGTTGTTTAATGTTTAACTCCGTTTTCGTAACTTCTGGAGTTTTGTCGTGTTACACCGCATTTCCATTTCTCATGTCTGAAAACTGCCGTGATTGCGAGCTTGTCGTTGACTATTTCCACTTCCAGAATGCTTTCCTGCAGACTGATGCCGGCTGGAGAGGTGTTGGATGTTGAGATCGTGGAGGATAGGCCACGTGCTGCACAAGTTAAGCGCAGCTCAGCTCACACAACAATGGGTCATAGCCGAGCAAGCGCCTTTCAAGGTAATTCATCATGCAGTTCTCTTCAGAACCACTTATGTGAAGGCGATTTCGCTTTCAGTCGATAAACCTCAACAACGTTATGTTGTCGTGGACACCCACCATAAGGACCCGTGAATCCGACCACGTGTCAAGATGCGTCGATTTCATGAGGTTTTATTTATTGCAGGTAATATCTAGGGTAACTCAACGTATTATGGTGGCTGTATCATGCATTTTAGGCGTGCGAACCAAGAAAAGCGATAAAGAATTTTACTCACCGTCTGACGGACAAGTACCAGAAGAAAGCGGACCTAATCCCTCTTTCTAAAGCAGTCGTGGATACTCTCATAGGTGGGTTTAATCGAGATCCATATCTTTTCAGAAATCTTCTGTTCTTAAATGTAACTACTTCAGGCTGCTGCCTCGATGCCTTGGGTATGGGTAATCGAGAATACGATCGAACCCTAAAAGAAGTGATGCAGGAGAATAATATGTAATGATTTCATCCTAGAGTTCAGTCTTCAAAGTTTTTGATGTGTTAACGTTGACTATTTCAGGTTCTGGAAAACTCTTGGTTTCGATGAAGATGGACGAAAGAAGGCCTTCATGGACATCAAAAAGGCCAGAGCCGACTGGCACATCGTAGTTAGACGGGCACTAGTGCGAGCGATGTGAGCCATATTTCTATGCTGTTACTTGATGTTCTGGCGTAAGAAGTTAGACAAAGTTAAATACTGCTTTTCAGATCTGATGTCCGTTTGTACGTGGAAAGAGATGGAGCGCTTGTCCCAATGAAGGTGAGTTTTATCTCAAATATCTTCTCAAGTAATTGTTTTTAGACTGTTCCATGTGATGGTTTTTTAGAAACGTGTGATCATCGATGCGGACGCGCCGCCATCTTGCCTTGTCGTCGCGGGAATCATCGGAAACCCGACTTAGAGTCCTGTCGATCGGGAATTTTTGTATTTTTTTGCGTTTTATATGCTTTTGAATTTTGTTTTTCTTGTTCTGCCTACGGTTCGATGAAGATGCTCTTGATCCGATTTACCTCATTTTTATTCTAGTGTCATTCCGTATTTTCATATCTCTGTATCTGCTCATCATTCTGAACCCGGTCACCTCTAAACCAATCTCACGGATATTGAAACTAACTCTTTTAGACTTGGCGAATCTTGTGGTCGTCATGCATGTATTGTGTTGTAGTGTTATGACATAGTCTATAGTTTTGATTACGTTTGCCGTAGCACGGTTTTTTTCGCATCTCAAACATCAGATCATCATGAAGTGCCTTCAAAGGCTTTTTGGTTACACGTTTAACCTCTTTTGTAGAAGTGATTTTGAGCAATAAATTTGCATTTGTTAGTACTTAAAGTTTTTATTATGTGTTGCTCCAGAATTCTTTAGCGGGCTCACTCAAGAGCCAGGTTGTAAAGGAGCGATTTTGGATTTACGGCGAATTCAAAAGGTCGCTCTGATACAACCTAGTCTTGGGTGAGACCGCTAAAAAGAATTTTTGAGCATTACGGGTGTTGGAGAAATCGCTTTCAAGGGCGTATTAGGACAGGAGGAAGGGTGAATATGAAAATTTGCGGCAGTAAGGGCGTAGTGTCAGGATGGACGAGCGGCCCTAGCAAGGCCGGTCACCGCCCGTGCAAGGCTAGCCACCTGCCTTTCCCCTCGGACTGAAATGGCTGGTTTTCCCTGAAGTGTACTGCTTTGAACGGACGGAGCACGGACGGAGGCTCCGCCCCAAACACGCCCCTTTTCCACTATCAAGGGTGGGGCCCGAACCGTGAACCTGCCCTGCGCCCTCCTTCCTGCTGCCCCGTTTGCCAGAGTGCTACTTCTAGGCAATTTGGCGGCAACCAAATTTTGGCTATCACGCGGACAGCAGTCATTTTGTGGCTATTTCAATGCAATAACTCGCAGAGAACATTCTACGAATTTGTCATGAGATTGAATTTTCTTCGCGCTACCATTCGTATGATTTGTGCGAACCACTACTTGACTGAAATGAAAAAAAAACCTAATTGATTTTCAATCTTGATCAAAATTTACCTCATTTCATGAATTGTGAGGTCGACAATGAGAACTGAGGGTTTTCACCTTTACGAGGATGGCGAGAGCATTCGAAAGAGACAACGTGCTCCTCGGCTCCAGGAGTGAGCTTCAAAAGAAAAACTTCCGATTTGGATTTGAGAGCCGAATTTTGTAGTCTGTCAGAATTCGCCAACTTTCTGATGGATTACGGGAGGTGTCCGGTAAACTACGGAGGAATATTGTGGTAACTTTCTGGTAATCTGACCGAATATACCAGTACCAGAGATCAAGGTGAATTCTCTAACAAAATTTCCGTAATCGGGCAGTAATTGCAGATTTACCACTGATTGCACGGAAAATTCCCGTAAATTCCTGGTACTACCCCGGCCTGAGCATGGTTACGATTCCATGAACGCGTTTTGTCATGGGAATGTTCTTGCAACGCACCCCAAGGATGCTTTCCAAGAGCATTCCCACGGTTAAAGGCTCCCATGGAAACGTAGTCACGTGGCAGCAATTTACAGTTATAATTCGTGGCCATGGGAAACAGGTTTGTCCATGGAAAGGCTACTTGCCCTCCCACTGCGTTGTGGGAACATTCTTGGAACGCACCCCAGAGTATCTAGGAGCGAAATTCACTCGCTTCCACGGTGTGCACGCGGGCTGCCTCTCCTTCTCCCCACACTCTCACTGCCCGTACCTCTACCCCGAACACGCACGGGAAAAACAATGTAAATTCTGCCTCGAAATAGTGGGTACCGAAATAGTGGGTAATTCCATAAATGTTGAGATAAAATTTGATTAAATTGATATTCCGTCAATTCAGATGTTCCTAATTTCGGTTTTTCTTTCAAAACTCGATTCATTCGGGAATTTGAGTTTTTCTTTTTTTTCCATAGGTTTGATTATCGAGTGAATTTTTTGAATAATTGGTTGACTCGCGAAATCGGAATATTCGACTGCACGGCTCATCAGCTTATTTCAGCCAGCGGCATCAGTAAGAGTCGTTAATTATTGAGAGGTTCTTCAAAAATTCGCTCGAAAACTCGGACACTTTTTTCAATAGCTTATTCTAATCTAACAGAGAACAGAGCCTCAAATTCAGGCTTCCATTCAAAAAAAGCCATGAGGGATTATTCGTGTTTATTCTTTCCATACATACTTGGTGAAAAAGATATGTACCTTACCCGAAACAACTGCAAAGTGCGAGATACCAGACTCACCAAGTGAGCGAAATGTGGTGAGAAATGGAAAACCTGCAGATATAAAAGAAAGCAGGAGGTGAATTTCTTCGAATCTATTTTCGGACACTTGCATAGGCCTAACGCGAATGATTAGGAATTTAAGCGTCGGGAGGCCCGTCCATCACATTGAAGTTTGTTCTTTTTTGTTCAAATCTAGTCAATTTTTGTTGAGTCATAACTTTTTAAATTTTTTGAACGGTTAAAGAGGATTTATTTACACAAGGGAATGACCGATTCGGGTAGTCAGAACTGTAGCACAGCGTAGATTTCTCGCAAAAACGGCGTTTGGCGGCAAGTTCTGTGCGCAGAAAGTGCCGTACCGCATAACTCGCTTTGAAGTTGACGGACTGAATGTTTGTGGGGATTTCGGGTTTCTCTTTTACCCGCGAATGTAATGCTATGTGAACGTAGTCTTTCTGAGTCCGGTAATTTTTTTCCGAAAAATGGGTTTGATCAATTTATAATGAAGGATTTTGAGGTGGAGATATGCAAGTTTCGATCGATCGCAAAAGTTAAATCTTTTGTTTTGTCACACTCTTATACTAGTCCCGATGAAAGGATTTCAAAAATGACTTCATAACTCAAATCGGAAATCTTCGAAGCAAATTATGGCGATGGGGCCTTTTGTGAGCGAAAAAAAACACACACAGCTAAGCAAAATTAGAGCCGTGCAGCCACGTTTTTCTGATTCCTGGCCTACCATGCATGAGGCCATTTAGCTAGCACTACCGGCCATCGTACTTCGAAAAACTACGAATATACCTCATTTTTGTGTTCAGCGCTCGAATCACCCCCTGGATTAATCATGAACAGAAAACATTGTTTGTCTTTTCATTACAAAAAAAAACTCTTTTTACTATCACAAGGATGGCCGGAATAATGCTTTTACGAATACTTGGAAGGCATTGGATGAGCTAAACTTTGGTTGCATAGGTAATTCTGAGAACACGGTCTGGTCACTTCCTTGTCACGTGTTGAACGTGGGAGACGTTGCCTCCCGAAAAAAGGTTGGAGTCTGCGGATTTTGAGGGTGCCGAAAGAGGACATTTTTTGGATTTTTCTGGTGCTTTTTCTCCTTGAATCGCTCATTCACCGCTGCACCATTATTTTCCTGCAAAAAGAAAAATATATTGCCCTTCTCTTCGCAAATGCTGCCTTCATGTAGATGAATTGTGCTCCTTCGTGCGAACTTTAAATTTTTTTCTGCAACCCGTTTCTCGAAGAAAAATCCACATTTGCAAGGATCATAGGCGATGCTAGTAGATTATGTGTGATTTCGAATGGAGAATATTTGCCTAAGATCTCAAAGCAAAGTGCCCAAACGAGTTGTTTAGATGTCGTCTCATGCGCGCAAGGGCGACTCCTGCAAATATTTGTTGCCCCGTGTCGAGCACGGTCTCGCCGTACATCACTGAAACTAATGCGTCTCGTTGCCCTACTGCTTACATTGCTACTCTTTGGCTGCTCCTCATCCATATTCACCGGATCCGATAATGTACAAACGGTGAGAGAATTATCTATCTGTGAAGGAAAGTTTCTTTTCCTTTTGACTGAAAATAGGGAGGGTAATTTGTTGAACTGTTGGAGCAATTTGAGATCTGACGCAAAATTACGATGCTGGGAGAGAATAGTACTCTGTTTCAAATCAGATGGCAGGACTGTCGCATCTTTTGTTTCATGAGATATGCCGCGAACATACTGCGACCCCCCCCGCGCCTGCGCGAATCTACCGAGACGCTCGAACTTAGTGCCTCGAACACCTTGGCTGCGCAAACTTCGGTTCGGTTTTGAGGTACGCGGCGCATGAGCCATACCGCGAATCTGCTAATCGTGATGAATGCTTCATTGAGTTCACGTTGTGTACGGTCCGCTTCGGCGATGTGCGGAAATTATTATTAGGAAAACAAAGAAAAATCTCAAAAAATTGCAGAAAATAGAAAATTTTTGGAAATAAATCCAGAGCATTCAGCGTGCACCATATGAGATTTTCACACCACCAAACTTTTTTTAGAGATTTTGAGGGTGATAAATGCTTCTTTTGCTCAATTTCCAAAACACAACGGATTACCAGAGTATAAAGTATAGACGCCCCTCTCTCGAAACCATAACGGCTCTAGCATTTCGATCAGAAGCTCAATTGTATAAGCCAGGGGTGTATGTAGATACAGTCGGAGCGAATTTGCCCTTCTCTAGTGTTCCTACTTTATTAGTATTTTTGAGATACAGGCCATAAAACGGCCAATGTCTCCCCGTCGACTGCGTACCACGCGCTGCGCGACCGCACGCGCGTCGGAAGCGAACGAGTTTTGGCGGCCGCGCGACGAGTTTTGGCCGCCGCGCGGCGATCGAAACGTCGCGCGACCGCCAAAACTCGTCGCGCGGCGGCCAAAACTCGTTCGCTTCCGACGCGCGTGCGGTCGCGCAGCGCGTGGTACGCAGTCGACGGTGAGACATTGGCCGTTTTATGGCCTGTAGCTGCTGGTTTAAATACAGTGCTACCCCTCAAGACCCGAAAGTCATTCGCATATCGCGCGGCTGTGCCATACGAGTATGAATGACCCGACGCGCCACTCGCTCCACCGAGGAGGGGCCGGTCGTACCCCTGTGGCAGTTTCATAGCCACACCACCGATTTTGCTGCGCTTCCTCTTATTTGTGTTCTGAACCATCCTGAGTTGCAATGAGTTGGAAAAAAGTCTTAAGAATTCGCGTGCATAGCACAGCTGAAAGTGCTGAAGTTATCGTGTGCTCTGCCCACATGTATAAAGTGTTCATACTCGGACCCCGCGCTAGTGCGGGCATGAATAAGGGCGTTAAGTAGTATTAATTGTTCATCATTGTTAGTGACTTGGCGTCCTGAATACCTATTGGGATGCGCAGCGCGATCGGCGTCGTATTCGTAGAAGCTTGAATACTGTTCGGGCCTATTTAGTGGCTTGCGGGGCCAGTCGATTTCCTTGTCAATGCGTGCATCTCCCCCCTCCCCCCCCCCCCACATGGATCTGGTAGTAATTCAGGGACCTTGCAGGGATAGTGGGACCTTGGGTGAAGATCGATTCCGACCGTGTACTGCGAAGAGCAGCGCCTACAGCCACCACGCCACAAGCGCTCGGATGAACAACATTTATAGCGAGAGAAAGGTGCTCAGCGTGGAGGAACTGCAGAGAATCCGAATCAAATTCACCCTTCGCCTACTGGCTTAAAGGCAGGGTCCGGGCAGAATTTAGATTTTGAGATTTCCCGCTAAATCGGTGCTCTTGCTACAGGTAGTCCTAAGGAACATGTGAAAACTGCGTAAAAACCGGTCTTCTTCAAGTTATTCCAGCCACTTCCGTTAGCCGAAGATCCAGAAAAGTCGGGAAAGCGTGTCCATCGTCCATATTTTAGCGGTTGTCCACGCATTCTTCAAAAGCGCTGTGTAATTATCGGTCATTCCAGCCATGATTATTATGCTGTGAATACCGTAATCCGTGACTTTGAGGCTGTTTTCTCCAGAACTAAGAACTCAGAGTTCGTGAAACGTTCAGACGATGTTCAGCTAGGCCAGCCCAATATATTTAACCCAAATTTCGGTAGTGTCAAAATTTGACCAGACCTTGCCTTTAACTAACCTTCTATGTATGAGTCCGGCCTCTTGTCTCTAAGGCGATTCTGACGCAAAGCGAAATTCACGATTTTTTCTATTTTCTGCTAATTTTCGCCAATATTTACAGAAAACAGAAAAAATTCCCGAAAATGGTATTAAACAGGGAACAGAAGACAGAAAATCCCGCACACCCCTGATCCGCATGTAGCGGTGTACCTGGCCCTCCATAAGGAACACGGGTCGACGGCGCTCTAGTGCACAACTCGGGAAGCGCTTGACTAGCAACAGATTTCACCGTGTATTAGAAATAGAAGAGGAGAAGAGGTTACCGATGAAGAGAGGAATTTGAGAAAGTATATAATATTTTAGGAAAATTCTTTGAGGGTTTTGGTTTCCGTTGTGAGCCTATCATTAACTGTTCATTATTGGAGTCACGAATCTGAAAACAGGTTTGCTCGAAGGTTTGCGGAGCCGTGAGCCTGCCGGGCCAGGGCGGTGAACCAGAAGCCACGACCCGGCATGTAGGAGGAAGGTTTATCGCAAATTCCATCGGAGCGTCTCCGTTTTTTGGCTTAAAGGCAGTGTTCACGATGATTTCCGTTCCAGAGCTTTTCACATAAAACAATTAGTTGCCCTCCAAGTGTTACCAAAACTACGAAAAAACGGCGAGAAATGCATTAAAACGTCGTATTTCAGCGACATTATTCTATAACATGGACTAGTTGTCCGGTTTGATGAACATATTCATAGTGATTGTCACCGGTGGAAAATGGGGCTAATCAGAAATGGAGGAATATTTCAGGCAGAACAGTATTAGTTAGGGTCCGAAGGAAAGCACGGAGCAATAGAGAGTAGAGAATTGCAAAGGACGGGTCCGCAAAAGATTTCATTATCACAACAAACACTCCCTGTGATACTTAAAAGGCGGGCTGATACTTAACTACCTTAGACACTTCCGGTGCGTTTTTCTCAATTTCTTCGTCATTTTAGTTTTACCCTGGGGCCACTTAGTCAATATAATCAATAATCTCAAAATTGAAGATTATCGTGAACACTGCCTTTAAACGGTTGGCTTTCGCCTGACGCAATCATTCCGCATCTTCACCGAGGTGTGCCGTCCTAATAGTCAGCCGTGTCCATTTGTCACGGTCCTCAGCCACAATTCGAACACAATCCATCCATTGGTCGCTATTCCACTTCCTGCGAAGTAAAACAATTGCCTTTCAATGCCGAGTGATTTCAAATCCTCCTTCACCACATCCGTCCAAAACTTTCGCCTACGTCCAGGTGGCCGTTTCCAGACAGGACTTCGAAGCATCCTTAGAGCGTGTTGAAAAGACAATCTGGCGGTCTTCTCAAAATATGCCCCAACAGACGAAGGCGACCTTCCGTTGCCGCTTGAGATGGCAGTGGGAGATGTTGGCACCTCCCTCGTGTCAAACGTTGATGTAAGGCGTCAATATCGTTGTAGAGATCTTCGTTGTGGCACATCCGCGGCCAGAAATATCCGAGCAAACGTCTAAACAGCTTCCTCTCCGTGCAATCCAACCTTTCCATCTGCGTCTTCGGTGCTGCCCACGTCTCCGATCCGTACATCATGATAGGGCGAATAGCGGATAAGTAGACGCGCAACTTAATTTCCTTCGCGGGGAGGGGGGGTTAGACCACAAACACTTGGTTAGAGAATTGAATGGAGACGTAGCTTTCGCACGTCGTTGTTGAATATCCGCTGCATAACTACCATCGTTCTTCAGCAAACAGCCCAAGTTACAGAAATCGTCCACCAGTTCGATAGTTTGTCCGTCCACACAAACTCCCGTTGAAGGCCTCTGACAGACTCACATCTGCTTGCATTTGTCGGAACGAAGACGAAGTTCATAGGCTGCGGCATACTTCGAAACAAGGTTCACAATCCTTTGCAGTTTTGCGTTGTTTTCAGCGAATAACACAATGTCGTCGGCGTACTCCAGGTCGACAAGGGGCGTCCTGATGGTGTTAGGATCACGTCCGCAGGAAACTTCTGCATCTCTACGCATGCTGTCATCAAGCACTATCAACTACTAATGCAAACGTGCTGACCGAGGTGTATAAAACGTACGTACGTCCACTTATGGAGTATGGTACGGTAGTTTTTAATCCATGCAAAAAAGGATCCATCGACGCGCTTGAGAAAGTCCAGAATACTTTTACACGTAGAGTTTTCTTCAGGACATCGTGGTTTCAGACTGATGATAACGTGTGTCATGTCACCAGGAACGCTAAATTGGGCCTAACCACTCTAGAGCACAGGAGAAGAAGGTTTGATATGATAATGATGTATAAGATCATTCATGGGAGTGCTGGTATCAAGGCTAGCCGGCTGTTCAACCTTAGACCATCAACCACTAGGGGAGCACCGGTAAAATTGGGCCTCGTTGGGGCCAGGCGGAATGTACGACAGCACTTCTTTGTCAATAGGGCGGGGTCTGAATTCAATAAACTACTTCGGTCAGGTTTGGTAGTGGGCAAACTCAGTGAATTCAAAAAGACACTTGAGTGTTACCTGGTGTCCCAGGAGTTATGTTTGTAAGATCTCTTTTCTTCGTGATGCCGGTGTATGCCTAATAGTCAGTTGATCCATTTGCTTTATTATTCCTGTTCGACTGATTTTAGTGCTTCTGGTCTCTTAATTTCCTTTGGGTATTTATTTCTGTTGTTGTCTCTGACACGGTTCTACCGTGTAATAAATCAATCAATCAACGGCGAAGTTGAATAGAAAAGGTCCTGCTACAGCTCCGTGCCTTACTCCTGTTCTTACCTTGAAAGCTGACGTAAACCCGAAAGGTGTACGAACTGCTGCAGTTCTTCCTTTCTTCATGTCCTCCATTAACCGAACATACTTTTCCGGAACTCCATCGGCTCACAGAGCGTTGAGCAATCGATCACGATGAGGAGAGTCGAATGCGGCTTCAAAGTCCAAAAAAGCAAGCTGTAATGGCTTCGAATACCGCTGCCACGATTCAGTTACTCTTCTCACGACGAACACTTGGTCGATGGTCGATATTCCAGGTCGAAAACCGGCTTGCTCCTCTCTGGTCGTTTCCTCACGATGTTTCATGAGTCGCTCGAGAATGATACGCTCCAAAACCTTGTACAGGACACTCAGTATAGAGATCCCCCTATAGTTCTTAGGCTCCGTGACGAATAACTTCTTGTGAAGAGGTACGATGATCGCATGTCTCCACGAATCGGGTTTTTCACGAATCCCAGACGAAGGGAGAGCTTTTACCATTTCAGCAGTGACGTTGCCATCTCCACCTGCCATTCCATTCTTCATTTTCCGGACACAGTTCAAAGCTTCAGCCTCAGTCGGCGGTACCTCACTGACATCGTAATGTGCTCTCTGCACATGCGGCAGCTCTGGCACTGACGGCGCTGGAGACTCAGTACTGAACTGAAGTAACCCTTCCATATTGGCAGCGTCGCATCACCAACTGCAACTCCATTGGTAGTGTTGAGGACAGCAGAACATCTCTTCATCTTCCCGCTATACTGTCGTAACAACGTGTAAGCTTTCCTGGGATTCTTCTCCTCCCAAGCCTTCTCAAACTCCTTAGCTCTACACGTCCCTTCTCGTTTGCGGTCACTCTGAAGCTGCCGACGCAGCTTCCTCCTCAGACGCTTCTCCTCCACGAAGTTTCCTGCAGTTCGGGGAGCACATACTCTGTTGTAAGTAGATCTTGTTTCCTCTGAGATGTAGGCGAGCTTCTTCTTGGGCTGTACAACCGGGAGTGCCTCTTTCGAAGCGTCCTGGATGCACCTGACGAAAACATCCGCGTCGCAAAGTTTTTGCTTACTCCGTACTCCAATATGAACAAAAACGCGTTGTCGGAATTTCCTTCTGCATTCTTCATCCCTGAGACTTGTCATATCAATCCTCTGGAGAGGCTTAGCCCCTCGCTTCCTCTTATGAATTCTCGCAGTGAAGTTCAACAGAACTGGACGGAAATCTGAATCGAATGCAACATCCCACACAGCTCTAGATCTTCGAATGTCCGATACTGGAACATTCCTCGTCAGAACACAGTCGAGCTGAACACAGTTTCAAAGTAGTCATCTTCCGCTTCCGCTGCTCTTCCAGAGATAGCTGGGTTGGTCCCTGTCACGTAAGCTTGTGGCGGTGATGATTGCTCTTGAATGTCGATGCAATAATCAGACCACTGCGTTCACACAAGTCGACAAGGCGGTAGCCATTGTCCGATGTTTGCTCCACAGGGTAGAACCATTTACCGAGTACTTCGGATTCCTGATCAAGTCCCGTCTTCGCGTTTGCGTCAATCCCCACGACAACAGCATGTTGACAATTTATCCTGACCAGCAACGTATTGAGTTCCTCGTAGAAGGCATCCTTGGAATTGTCTTCGGCGGTTTCGGTGGGCGCATGAGCACTCACTATCCACAGATTGAATCCTCTGTGATCCCACAGTCGCACAAATGCATTCCTACACGACGTTGAGCCAAATTCCTCGATCATACCATCGTAGTCCTTCCTTGAAGCTATCGCACAGCCTCCCACTCTCCTATCAGCAGCATTACCGCAGTAGATGGTGTACTCTCCGACGTTGATGACGGGTCTATCCGTGACGCGAGATTCCTGCAAAGCAGCAAGCGGTGCATGGAAACAGCTTAGAAGATTGGACAGCGCAGATTGTGGCTTGTGGCCAAAGACTCCATGAACTCCCTAGGTACGGATCCTAAGGTGTTATGGACCAGAGGCCTTAGTGTGCCGGGCGGCGACACCTTTATGCAATGTGCGGGATACTTTCGCGATATAGTTGTGCACGCTATATCGCTCGAACGTTCCCTGTGTACACTCAAATGTCTGCTGGGTTCAGTAGAAGCAGGGGCACCAACGAGCAGGTACTAACAGACTTGTATACACACCCCCATTATGTATTCACACGCCTCCGTTAAAATGTATTTTTTCTTGGTGTTCTCTCACAAATCCTTCAACGTTTACAGACGAACGACTACCGACGCTTCACTGCATCTGAATCTTCCTACCTATTCCCGTACCTAGTTCGTCGTCTTCCATTCCCACGCCTCACACTGAAAGCCGGAATTATCAACCAGCTAAAACGAGCACCTTTGATCAAGTATTAGCCTACGTATGCTTGAAAATATTATATTTAAATAAGTCTTCATCTCATGATCTGTGTACGTATTTAAATTTTTGTTGAATGTTTTGGTTCTGTGCTGTTGTAACATATTCAATTGATTTATACGTTTACACTTTGACGCCGACAGATCCATGCCATATTCGCACTTATTTCTTTCTTGAAAGATTTGAAATGCTCACAACTCAGAACGAACTATGTAGATTCACAACACAAAATGTCGGGTTCACCCAAGACGTTATCACGTAGCTCGAGGTCCAACAGGGCCATGAAGACCGCTCAAAACGGATTCCGTCAACCTCGAGGTCTTCCGAATTTCGCGCTCATGCTATTTTCGAGATCACATCATGAAGTTACATTCACAACGATGTACTAAGCATCAACTGAAAATCGAAGAACAACTACCAACAAGAAGGTTGTGACGGCATCTTGTATGAAGGACGAATTTTAGGCGACTCCAATGCAAGATGTTCTGCAGAAAACATCAGGAAAACTCAAAGGTTCTGAGAAAGGAACTAAAATAAATTGGCTTATTCTTAGGCATATCGATGATCACCTGAAGATTCAGCGGTGCAGTACCGTCAACGCCAAACCTTTTGCTGTTAATCGTGCTGGGACCACGTGGCTCCGATTACGGAAGTAACCAAAAGAGGAAGCCGATCGGTGAAGCCTTCCCAGCTTGCAGAATTGTGAATCCGCATCCAAAAAGTTACCTTCACAATTGGCGCTATTGCCACTGACAACTAGTGACCCGATTTCGGAGCCTCCAGAATTTGGTAATAAGATTCTCCCGGTGTATTTTTTTAGACATTTATTTTCTTATGGCTCATTAGGCCCTCATTTTTCATCTATTTGCACATGTTCCTGGAGGCTTTCCCATCATGAATTTGTATGTGAAAACAACAGTACATGTATAGACCTGGAGAGAATTCTGAAATTCCGATGTATTTCGCTACGGAATCTGAATTCATTCGTCCTAGGATTGGATCGATTGACGGTTAAAATTTTCGTAGAGAATAAATAACGTTGGTAATCACGTATGCACAAATACAGCCTTAAGCTGATGAAATTTCTTCTGGCGTTCAATTGTTTAGTCGAAAACTCTAGAAACTCTAGAAACTAAAATTCAAATTTAGTCGAAAACTATGGAAAAACGACAAATGAACCTTAAATTTGTGATCAGCCTCCCAAATAACCCTCCAGGACGGATTTCAAGTTAAATCTGGAATATTTTTCTGAAACGCTTCGAGAGCCCTCTAATTTTATGAATAAACGCAAACCGAAAATCCGTACAAGTCCAAAACGCTATCAGTCTGCGCAAAGTTTGGAAAATGTTCCTTCACCCAAACATCGCCTATGGGGAGGGGGAGTTTTGGGCTCTGAACACGATTTTGAGGTCCGTTTCCGGATTTTCAAAAAAATAATGCGCTTTTTGGAGGGTACAATAGGTACGAATTCAGGGAAAAAAACAACTATAACTTCTTTCAGAGTGGGTCTAGGCAGCTGCGATGGGCATCTTCGGACTTTTCGTCCTAACATGGTTCTAGAAAAGTACATTTTATTTGGAATGGTTACTATAACTTAAAGTGGTTCCCTTGTAAGAGTCACCTGGGAGCCGCATAACTTTCCAAGCTGGAGGAAGAGAGCCCGCATGGACTGCCGAATTGAAGTGAGGGGGCCCCATCTCTTTCGGACCAATCACAGCGCTGTACCTTGTCGTGAAGGAAAGATTGGTTTAGAGCTCCAAAAACGGCTTCCAAACTGATTTCCGAGTTGTTGGGTCTTTCTCGTTGTTTGAAAGGCACTGCCGCCTGGAAGGAACGGTGAACTGCACGAAATTTCACAAGTCTTCCTTTTATTAAAAAAGGAGAGTATCTGCCTGGTCATTAGGCGTTCCGCAGATTTTCTCTGCCAAAAATCATGTACTGGACAGACTTTCGTTTACTGAGAATTATTTCAGTGGGAATGCACAAAATCTAGTTTATAAGATCGTCCATGAAATATAGCCTTTCACCCTCATTTTGAGCCAGTCCAGGTAAGGCCTGTAGGGTCAAAATCTCCTTATCACTGTTATATTTCCCCACGACCGACCTCCGGACTGAACTGACAAGGGAAGCAAAGCGTAGGTTGCATCTGCGAAAACGAGATGCATTGTCAGTCTCTTCAGCACCTATAGTGAAACTGCACAGTATCCCGTACTGAGCTGCTGGTTCCGAAAAATTCAAAAGTTTTGAAGCTCCGTGATTAGGTAAGGGTACCATCAGATATGTTTTGGGTTTTACGAAAAATTCAGATTTTGCTAAAAAAAGAACTTGTGCGTAGAGGTACATATTCTAGGGTGCTGAACAGGAATCTGTAGTTCGATCGCCAAAATTCTGAGGTTTACTGTGGGTTACGGTAGGTGCCATGCCATTTAGGGGCAAAACCTGCCTTAATATTTCAAAAATAGACAAATGGACATCAAAATCGTCATCAGAAACCCCATAGAAATTTTGAGTAAAATCTGAGACTTTGACTAAACTACCGTATGCCCACCGTAATCTACCGTAAGCTGTCAAAAATCAATAAACTGATCTCAGATCCGTGTTCAGCTCTCTAAGTAACCACCAGAGAAATGGTTTGAACCTTACTCTATCGTAGCATACCGGAAATCGTCAGAAGCAGCGTTGTTCCTCAAATTCCCCCCGATGGAAAGCTTCAAACAAATAAAGTCAAAAAATTCTGAAAATTGACAAATGAACTTCAGATTCGTGATCATCACAGCAAATAACCTCCATGGAGAAGTTCTAGGTAAAATCTGGAACATTTTCCCTGAGCGCTTTTAGAACCTCCTAATTGGTGAACGTAAACACTCAACCCAACAATGAATACAAGTCCAATGTTCTATCACTCCATGCTAAGTTCGAAGAATGTTCTTCTACGCAAACCTCGTGCATGGGGGTTGTACGCTGGACGCTGAACACAATTATGAGGTCCGTTTACAGATTTTCGAACGATTTCTGCGCGTTGCGGAAGGTCAGTGGGTACGGGAATAAGGGGAAGAATCCCGACAATTCTTGTTAGAGTGATTCTAGGGCGACGGACATATTCGAACTCTAGGTTCAAATTTTGTTTTGGAAAAGTACATTTCATTATGAATGACTAGTATGGCCAATAGTAGTTCCCTTGTGAGCTGCATTTGCCGATTTTCGAAATATTAATTAAGGTAAGCAGTAAATTTCATTATGTGTACCGCAACCTGCAGTTAATCTAGAAATATCGACAAACAGCCAAGATTCGGGCTCAGCATCCTCAATCACTATACTTGTTATCCGAAAACAATTTTTCGGATAATGGATCGATTCAGATAATGCGCTTCTTCAAATTTTCGGATAATGGATCGATTCAGATAATGCCATTTTTTCAATGATTCGGATACGGATATCCGGTCGGATAATTTCGGATAACTTCGGATATTTCCGGAACAAAGTTGAGGCAAAACGGTGAAAAATAAACCAGGCACTCGAGGCAAGCCTTCGGAAACATCCATAATTGAGCAAACAGTAGTATTTCATTGCATTCGCAGCATGTTCACATACAAACTTCAACCTTCATATATGCATATTAATAAAAATATGAAAACAAATCTTCAATCCCTCCATCGTCGTTGGGAGGCACAGTACCAGGCCGTCCAATAATTCCTGTCCGAAAATTTTCAGAATTCTATAATTTTCCTTAGAAGTGTTATAATATCAGGCAAGTGTAAGAACCTTCTAGAATGTTTTCCAAAGTTCTACGTTAGGGGTATATAAGGCGCAGTCGCCGCGTCTAGCTACCAGTACAAGCTAAAATGGACCAAGGTCGAATTCGTTCGTTCGTGTACTACGAGTGGCTGCTGTGCAACGACACGGGCACCGCGGTCGCCAACATCTGCAGAGCGTGCAAGGAGGATGCAGTGTCCCAACGCATAGTCAGCCGTCAATCGTTTCGAGAGCGGCGACACGAGCCTCGAGGACAAGGAGCACAGCGGGAGGCCTTCTACGGTGGATGATGACGAAGTCCGTCGCTGTATCAAGGAGAAGCCGGAAGCCACCACCCGTGAACTAGCGACGACGCTCGGCTGCAGCAAGTCCACCATCCACAATCGACTCAGCTTACTCGGCTACCACAAAGTTCTGGCCCGTTGGATCCCCCACCGTCTGACGGACGCCAGCAGGCAGAGCCGCGTGGCCGTCTGCCAGTCCCTCCTCCTTCGTCCGCGTCGCAAGGAGTTTTTCGAGGACCTGGTCACTGTGGATGAGAGCTGGGTCCTCTAAGACAACGTCGCCCGCCGTGCCGTCTGGATCAGGGATGTGCGGCAAACGATTCTGAAAAATCGGCAAACGGAAATCGACAAATTTTGTCCAAAAATGGCCGGCAATCGACAAACGGCAAAATAAAAAAATCTCGTACAAAAACGATGCAAATGTTCTAAAAGTAGCAGTAAAAATACTTCTTTCCCATGCACAAATCGTATTTCGATAGCCAGATAAGAAATGGCTTCTGAATAGTGTATGGACGACTGTCCTTGAACCTCGGCATTTTGTTCTAGTTCAATAACGCCACGAGGTTTTGCAATAATACCACAATAATATTAACCTCTTACTTTGGTACAATATCTGATATAAAAAGCAGCACCGAAATGGGCATTCTATTGAACACTGGTAATGGGAATGTTGTGGGGAAAGGATAGTAATTTTTCGCGGTTCTCTAATATCAACCCTTTTCGGATTATGTAGTAGTCATGCAATTGCTTCGTGTTTCAAATTTATCGCACGAAATTCAGAGTATCGCGCAATCCAATTTAAGGGGATGAGCATTCGAAAGTAGTGTAAAAAAAAGGAAGAGGTCAGTGTGTCCCTACTTGACTTGATTATTTTTTAACGAGCGTGGCGGCACTTCTCTTGCAGAAATCGCCGCTGCGATTCCGCGATAAAGCCATACCGGCTCCGCGAAAGGTACCAGAGCGGCTCCACGAAAGTGCCGCTGCGGCACCGCGATCGGTGGCTGCGTCTTTACAAAAATAGGATCAACTGAGAGTAACTCATATTAAATCAATCGTGAGCCATACTACAAATGGGCGGGGCCTACGAACAGAAATGTGCACCTACGGTTGTTAGGTCCTTTATCTGATTAGGAAACTTTCTCAGAGTTCGCGGCGTACTCGTTTCGTGCCTCACGGTGTGTTCACTGTTTAACCGGTATTTATATCAAAGATAATCACGTGAAAAAATACAACTAAAACGCACGTTTCCGAACAGCCTTGGAAACGTTGCTGAGAAACGGCTCAATATTCGGCATCTCTCCCCCTGCGATCTTTTAAATTATAGCCTGTCTCCCTACTTTCGAGCCGGTCGCTGCAAGGCTTATGGGATTTACCATGCGCGTCCTAATCGCGGCGTTTGTTATCTATTGCGCACTTTTTTGCCGAATTTTGTCAAAAAGTGAGAGGAAAAACGGCAAACGGCAATCGACAAAAATCGTCCAAAAACGGCCGGCAAACGGCAATCGGCAACCGACAAACGGCAATTGCCGCACATCCCTGGTCTGGATCCCGCGCGGAGAAGAGCCGCCGACGCCGCCGAAAGCCGACCTGCACCCGCTAAAGATTATGCTCTGCTGCTGGTGGGACATCAAGCGCATGCTGTACTTCGAGCTGCTCGCGCAAGGCAGGACGGTCACCGCCTCCATCTACACCGATCAGCTCGAGAAACCAGCCACCGCCATCCGAGAAAAGCGTCCCCGCCGGACCTCGGTGCACCTGCTGCACGACGACGCGCCCCCCCCCCCGTGGCGAAAGAGACCCAGCAGAAGTTGGGGACGCTCGGCTGGGAGACGGTTGCTCATCCGCCGTATTCCACAGACCTCGCTCCCTCCGACTACCACTTGTTCCGCCCGCTGAAGCACCATTTGGCCGGAAGAAAATTCACCAACTACGACAACCTCAAATCCGACATCGCGGACTTCTTCGAGCCGCAGCCCCCGGAGTTCTGGTCGAAGGGCATTGGCGACCTGCCCAATCGATGGGCCACTGTTGTGGATAACTGTGGTGATTATATGGTTGATTAGACTTGTTTTTCAATAAAGTTGAAAAAAATTGAGATGGTGAAATTTTCGGACAAGAATTATTGGACAACCTGGTATAATCCATACACAGGTTGTTCAGGACAATTAGCAAGTAAAGAGTACGCAAAGCGACTATACAAAAAAACTTCTGCACGGAATAGCTAGCCACTTGGTCATCTCACTTGGCCACGCCCATTTTTCGGCGCCGCTACGACTCTTCCGATTTCGGAAGGATGAAAATCCCCGGTTGGTGTACTAAATAGAAGGCGGTACGGAAAATGGGCGTGGCTTAGTGCAATTTTATTAGATTTTATTCAGAAATTATCCGATTTTGTCGGAAAAGTAAACGATTTTATCCGAATTTTATCCGGTTTTATCCGAATTTTTGACCCTTCGGATGATGGTTCGATTCAGATAATAGCGAATTTGAATTTCTCGGATATTGGTTCGATTCATATAATGCGTTTTTTTCGAATTTTCGGATATCGGATTATCCGAATCTCGGATATCCGGTCGGATATCCGAAAAGGAGTCATTCGGATACTAAGTATATCAATCACCCAGAAAATGAAGGTTTTGAGTCGTAGTCGAACGGATTTCTGAGATTCCCCATAAATCGCCCGACGCTTCAAAAATGCGACACGTTTTGTGAGCGAGAACCACACAGTTTTGCTGCTAAGATGAAAAAGCAGAAAGTGGTACTAGATAGAAAATGATTTGCGTTTTCTATCCTTGGCTCAATGACCAACGCCGCATTTTGATTTCGTAGTACTATTAGATTGGCCCGAATGTTCTGCAAAAAAACTGCCTCGCAAGGGAAGTGTTTTTAGTGGTACACGCATTTGTGAAAACGACTTCTGTTGTTAGTATCTCTCCTGACTCAATAGTAAAACTGCGCAGTATCCCGTCGCGAGCTGCAGGTTTGAAGAAGTTATGAGCATTTTTCAAGCTTCGCGAAAAGGCTACGGTACCCACCAGACTTTTTTTGGGTGTTTAAAAAAAAATTCTCGGGTTTTGCTCAAAACTTTTATGTAGAAGTAATCCAGGGTGGTTGACACGAATCTGGATTTCGTCGAAATGGTTTTACTGTAAGTTACGGTAGGTACCATGTCATTTAAGGGGCGAAACCTGCTTGAGACTTAGACCAAACTACCGCATACCCTCAGTAATCTACCGTCATCTGTCAAACATCGATGAACGGACTCCAGATTAGGGTTCAGCACTCCAAATAACCCACAGAGAGACATTTTGAGCCATTTCTATCGTAGATTTCCGGAAGTCGTCCAACTTCACATTTTGCCCTCAAATTTTCACGGATTGGAGGCTTTGAACGTTTTTAGTCTAAAACTTTGGAAGAACGACAGACAAACCCCAGATTTGCGATCAGCACCCTTAATAACCCACCTGGGAGGATTTAGGTCAAATCTGGACAATTTTTAAACGCTTCTAGAGCCCTCTAACTGGTATGAATAAACGCCCAACCGAAAATCCGTAGAAGTCCAAAACGCTATCAGTCTGTACAGAGCTTCGAAAATGTGCCATCGCCCAAAATTTGCTCAGGGGAGTAATTTTAGGAACTTCACACAGTTAATAGGTCCGTTTCCGGTTTTTCCGAAGACTAATGCGCGTCTTGGAAGGTGCAAAAAGCACAAAAACGACCGTTTCAAGCTTGTAATTTCTTGGAACCTGCAGCTCGAGGCGGGATACTACGCAGTTTTACTATTGAGCCACAAGAGATACGATAGTAGTCATTTTGGCAAATGCGTTCACCACTCTAAACACTTCCCTTGTCAGCGAATTTTCTTTTGCCCGTCTGTGATCTCTTAATGAAGTCTGGTACATCATTCGAAAGCACAACACTTGTTCTGTCTGATATCATTAAACGCTACTTGTCAGAAGAAGTCGGCCTGCTCTGAATCTCACATCAAAATGTCGAGAATGTTCAGTGTTTAAATGTTTGAAATGCTCGTTCTCTACTCTCTACCCATCCGGGCGGCTTTACGGCATAGAACACTTGCACTATTCAGGGTGCCCTTTAAGTATGATGACAAAACTTTCTAACATATCAGTAGAAGTCGGCATTGAGTTAGCTTCGGTAATTGTTCCTTCTTACCGCATGTGGTCGCGTGGAGAATAGCTCCAGTGGGGACGTTTTGAAGCAGAAGGAGTATGCTTAAAAACATACAATAGCTGAAGTCCTTGAACCATCTATTTAATGAAAGAAAGCTAGGACGAATTGCCGAAATCCATTTCTGGGCCAGTCGGTGTTCAAGTTATGTAGCCTGAATTCGTGCCACTTTTTTCTTACCTGGCGACGTACAGGCGTCAAACTTGGAACATAAGTGCTCCTGAAGGTTTTCTATCGATCTGTACTCATATTTCCAACATTTCTCGAAAATCGATCCATTGTCGACTTTCTTGAAAATCAGTACGAAGGAAGTACCAAATTCGATGAACAATATTCTTCGGCACCTGGCCACGAAGTCAGCCGCCTGAATTCTTCCTGGGAATTCAAAAAATAACGAGAATGTGGGTGCACTGAAGTTGACAGAGCCCACGTATGGAATTCAGCAACTTGTCCTCACCTTGTTTTTGTAGAGGGTCTCGAGACTTCAGCTATGATACGTTTCCAAGCAGACACTTTCTGCACTAAAATGACCCTCTCAGAGCAGTTCTCTAGACCCGCACACGTGAAGTAGGAAAGGTCATGAAAGATGACTACGAGTCAACTTATCTCCTACAAATTAAGAACCCCTCAAGCGTTTTGACACCATTAATTTCAAAAACGATTTCACGATACGAAGTACGTTCTGAGAGAGAGAGGTTTAAATAAAAGAAAAGACTACAGAAGCCGATTAGTCACGCATATATGTCCACGGGATGAAACCTTGTCACCATATTTAAAGCGCACCCTGTAGTTGTACAATTTCGAAAGAAATGTCGAACGAACGAAAAATAAAAAAAAAAAGTTCGAATTTAAAAAACGAACGAATTTCG
Organism: Aplectana chamaeleonis; assembly: GCA_029168955.1. NCBI lineage: Eukaryota > Metazoa > Nematoda > Chromadorea > Rhabditida > Cosmocercidae > Aplectana > Aplectana chamaeleonis. The sequence continues at coordinate 352,776 of JAPDOI010000150.1, forward strand.
AAAAACTTTGTTTCGAAGATCGAGCGAACGAATCTCGAAACCAATCGGAATTTTGATTTTTTTTTCGAAATTCGTTCGAAATGATTTCGAACGTGCAATTGTTTTTTGCAATTTCGAATTTTTTTCTGAAACTGGAGTCGGCCCTTTATTTACAATGTTCAGTCAGAGAATGATTTTTCCGCCCGTAATCGATTTCGGCCCAAGTCGCGACATTCATTCGGAGACATGTATGGCCTTTCTCCCTCATTTGGAGTCGGTCAAAGTGAGGCTTATCGGGCTTATCATGTCGAAGTCTCCTAAGCATCGAATTCTCCTGATCAGTGTTATATTTTGCCAAACCACCGAATTATCAAAAAAAACTCGAAAAATCAGATCTCGAACGAACGAAAATTGAAAAAAAACTTTGTTCGAAGAAAATTCGAACGAACAAAAACGAACGAAAAGAACTATTGAAAAATCTTTTGAAAATTCTATTCGTGTACACCTATAAGTATTGTGAACAGCGTTATTCGATGATATTTATTTTCTCAAATGCATCTCAAATACTGACCATTTTTTCAAGGCTTAAAACAAAAACTACAAATCGAATTTTCGAAATTGCACCAACAAATATGAAATCTTCCAAGTTCTACCTAAAGCAAGAGCGAGATGTGTGTCAAACATGGCGGTGCTGATGAGGTTTTAGCTCCAATGCTGCATATATGTAGGATTATCATAGCTGTCTGTGAATATGAAACAAAGTGGGAGGTCGAAAGTAGTAGCTTTGGTCTTAAATCGACGATTGACGCCTGAAAAAAAGGAGCTCCAAATTAGGTCAATTCATGGTGAAAAGCAATATGGAGTGTTTAGAAAAGGTAATATGCGGTCAGGACAGTAATAGATGGTATTCAGAGGAGAAAGAAAAAATTTATATAGCTTGCTTACAGAATACTTTTTATATTTTTCGTTTCATTTTACCCTCTTGCTTCAAAAAAAAATCAAAAGCTGCTGAGGTCATAACTGGTGAAATAATCACGGAGAGGGTAAAAAAGTCATAAAAAAGGAGGAATGGGAGCAAGGAAAGTAAGAAAACAGACATTGCCGCTAATTAGCAGCAGCAGCCTCACCGCCGGGTCATTGATTAAATCAAAAACTGCTCGCCCGTTGGATAGCCACCCACGTTGAATAGCTGAGCAGGCCCGCGAAGTATACGATGATCGGCCAGGGTGGTGGTTTGGCCATTTGTGTCCCATCTGTGTGTTATGGTGTCGGGCACGGCCACAGATGTGATCGACCATCCAATCAGAGAATCGGACGGCTCACTGCTACCGTACTCCTTTACGAAGGACGGGATGGAAAGTGGGAGGAGTTTAACAAAACTGCGCAGAACGCTACGGAAAGTGGGAGGGGCTTCACAGAACTGCACAGTACGGCGCGGAAAGAGTGCGGAGCCTCACAAAACTGCACAGAACGCGGCGGAAAGTGGGAGGGGCCTCACAAAACTGCACAGTACGGCGCAGAAAGAGGGCGGAGCCTAACAAAACTGCACAGTAATGTGCATGGTGCGGAAAGAGGGCGGAGCCTCACAAAACTGCAAACAGAACGCGGCGGAAAGTGGGAGGGGCCTCTACAAACTGCACAGTACGGCGCGGAAAGAGGGCGGGAGCCTTCAACAAAACCGGGCAGCCAGTACGGTGCGGAAAGAGGGCGGAGCCCTAACAAAACTGCAACAATACGGCGCGGAGAGAGGGCGGAGCCTAGCAAAACTGCACAGAACGCGGCGGAAAGTGGGAGGGGCTCTAACAAAACTGGTACAGTACGGCGCAGAAAGAGGGCGGAGCCTCAACAAAACTGTACAGAACGCGGTGGAAAGTGGGAGGGGCCTCTACAAATCTGCACAGCATACGGCGCGCGGAAAGAGGGCGGAGCCTAACAAAACTGCACAGTACGGCGCGGAAAGAGGGCGGAGCCTAACAAATCCGTAGCAGCATGTACGGGCGCAGAAAGAAGGGCGCGGAGCCTAACAAAACTGCAGTACAATACGGCGCGGAGAGAGGGCGGAGCCTAGCAAAACTGCACAGAACGCGGTGGAAAGTGGGAGGGACCTAATAAAATCCGTACAGTACGGCGCAGAAAGAGGGCGGAGCCTCAACAAAACCGCAGGTACAGTACGGCGCGGAAAGAGGGCGGAGCCTTTCAACAAAACCGCACAATACGGCGCGGAGAGAGGGCGGAGCTTCAGCAAAACTGCACAGAACGCGGTGGGAAAGTGGGAGGGGCCTAACAAAACCTGCACAGTACGGCGCGGGAGAGAGGGCGGAGCTCTCAGCAAAACTGCACAGCAGAACGCGGTGGAAAGTGGGAGGGGCCTAACAAAAACTGGCACAGTATGGCGCAGAAAGAGGGCGGAGCCTTTCAACAAAACTGCACAGAACGCGGTGGAAAGTGGGAGGGGCCTAACAAAAATCCTCGTAACAGTGCACGGCGCAGAAAGAGGGCGGAGCCTCACAAAACTGCACAGAACGCGGCGGAAAGTGGGAGGGGCCTCACAAAACTGCACAGTACGGCGCGGAAAGAGGGCGGAGCCTAACAAAACTGCACAGTACGGCGCGGAAAGAGGGCGGAGCCTAACAAAACTGCACAATACGGCGCGGAGAGAGGGCGGAGCCTAGCAAAACTGCACAGAACGCGGTGGAAAGTGGGAGGGGCCTAACAAAACTGCACAGTACGGCGCAGAAAGAGGGCGGAGCCTAACAAAACTGCACAGAACGCGGTGGAAAGTGGGAGGGGCCTAACAAAACTGCACAGTACGGCGCGGAAAGAGGGCGGAGCCTAACAACACTGCACAGTACGGCGCGGAAAGAGAGCGGAGCCTAACAAAACTGCACAATACGGCGCGGAAAGAGGGCGGAGCCTTACAAAACTGCACAGTACGGCGCAGAGAGAGGGCGGAGCCTAACAAAACTGCACAGAACGCGGTGGAAAGTGGGAGGGGCCTCACAAATCTGCACAGTACGGCGCGGAAAGAGGGCGGAGCCTCACAAATCTGCACAGTACGGCGCGGAAAGAGGGCGGAGCCTAACAACACTGCACAGTACGGCGCGGAAAGAGAGCGGAGCCTAACAAAACTGCACAATACGGCACGGAAAGAGGGCGGAGCCTAACAAAACTGCACAGTACGGCGCGGAAAGAGGGCGGAGCCTAACAAAACTGCACAGATCGCGGTGGAAAGTGGGAGGGGCCTCACAAAACTGCACAGTGCAGCGCGAAAAGAGGGCGAAGCCTAACAAACTGCACAGTACGGCTCGGAAAGAGGGCCGAGCCTAACAAAACTGCACAGTACGGCGCGGAAAGAGGGCCGAGCCTAACAAAACTGCACAGAACGCCACTGCGGCGAGGAAAGTTCGCGGAGCCTACTACTACTTTTACAATTACTACTTGAAGTTTCGCCGCACTTTGCCGTGCGCGACGTTTTTGTGAAACGACCGCAAAAACAATTTTACTCGAAAGCAAAGCTATTTTATGGAACTTCGCTTCACATTGCACATTATTATGGAGGAATTCGAGCTGCGAATATGATTTTCAGAATCCGAAAACGTCTTCGTTCAAAAAAGTTTCATGCATCAGGCGTTTTTTTGCCAAGTTTGGCAAATGCTCTCCTTTTTACAAAACTTAGCGCGGGTATTGTATTTCTACTGACTTATCAAATATTCTGACCAGATTAAATTAACTTGCACATAGTTATTCCTTCTTAACTCTATTTTCTTCTGTAGTAGCATGTCTTCCTATCTTGGCTGCCCTTGACTTACTTGGCGTCAATTTATTGGCCTATTCCCGTGTTACTACTGCACTCCTTACCCTACCGATTTGCCTCGAGGAGTGTTAGTTTCAACATACTACAGCAATTCACTACCTCTTTATTCCTACAATGTCTAGGGATAGGAGGCAAAACATTGTAGTTTAATCCTTTTTCATATATTTCCTTTTACTCTCGCATTTATCCCTTTTCAATATTGCATCTTGCCTATTTGGTTTTACCGCGTGTCTGAGGCTCTGCCTCTTCACATATCGTCGGCATGGATCCTAATGAGACTTTGCGTTCACTATTGAAGGTTGGCGCAAACTCAGTGCCATATGCTATAACATAGGTGCACAGAATTAGCGCCAACCTCCAATGGGAAAAGCCAAGTCTAATTACGATCCATGGCGATGTTACAGTCTGTATGTTTCTCTGTTGAAAAGTAAAACTGCTGATTGATTAACAATATCAGTCCCAGGAAGGCTTCTAAAGCCTTGTTTATCCGCTCCCTGCCATAAATGAGCGTGTTGCTATAACCAACAATTTCCTGTCATTCATTGTGCAGGCCGTGAGTTCTCGATGGATCAGCTCCGTCGGGGTGTCTCTCCCTCCCCTGATTTCTCTTGCTTGACGTCGACTGGAACTAAGTGCTGGCAAAAGTGCGTTCGTTCCATTAGTAACGTTATCTCACTGTTTCGTCACCCGAAGAGAGCCTTGTAGAGTGAGTGGTGAGAAAGCGTTGGACAAGGAGATCGTAAATACACAAGTGTTTTAATTCATTTCAAGTCTTGAAAACGACGGCATGTCCAGAATCCTGGTTACATCACCAGGATACTGTTGCCTAAGTTCAACGAAAAGCGTACTACGTCGGCATTATTGTTGCAGTTTTCGAAAAGACAGGTGATATATGTAACTAACTATGTACCAATTCATAACCACGCTCGTTTGGGAACGAGCACAATGCGCTCTACGGTAAACGCTCAGCGGACGCGACGCTTTCGCCGCAAAAGCCTGCCATTAATAATTTCTTCTTTTTCTTTGTGATTTTCCTTGCCGTGAGATGTTGTGGGATGGAATTCGTCTGCTTTCGGGTTGTTTTTTGAATCAATCACCAGGGACATTTATCAGGGATGTACAACACCCAAGGTGCATGTGAGTCAGTGGTTGACGTCTGCGTAAATTCTGCGATGGCCAACATACGAACGATGTCAGTGCAACAGTTAAATGACCTCCTATATAACGAATCGCGGTTCGACTCGTTGATCGACAGTCTGCCCCAGGTGAGTTTTATATGAAGATTCTTTTGAACCTTTCTTCCAGGCGGTCGAGCTTTCATATTTTTTTGCGAATTAAGGCTCAGACAAACTCACGGCTCGTCCGCGGCGGCAGATGAGCTTTCCGGACGGTCCGCGGCGCTTGGCGGCTGATCCGCATTCGCAGCTACACTTACAAAGGAAAAACTACCGGACGAGTTCGGAGGTGTCGGACGAGTTTCCTTGCGCGCGTCTCTAACCCGGCGCGAATTTCAAATGAGCATTTCGCGCGCTCTATCGTCTGCGGCCGCCCTCACCGGCTGATTTCGAGCCATCCCGGCTCGGAAACGTCATTCTTCGCCTTATTCTGCTGTTTTCTTCTACTATTCAGCCACTGTTATTTACTTCAGTACCAGAATCGGGCTCTACTGTATTATTTTCTGTATTTTCTTCTAGATTAGATCAGAATTGCCAGTTTTCGACCTAGATTTTTCCCGGACATCTCTTCACATTTCAAAACGTTTCAAGTTTCTAAACTTTGTCTTTGTCAGCTATCTATCGAATAATTGCCAGCTTTGCCACATTCGATCGTTACTTACCTAAATATGGCAGAAAAAGTGGTAGCTTTACTCTAATTTTTCTCATTTCCAAATCCTGTCCTCACCGACTACCGCCACGAAATCTTGAAAACAGCCTGTAAAATTGAATTTTCTGACATGTGATTTTGGACAAACAATAAGAAACAATTCTTGATTTTTAGATCAAAAACCAGGCACACTTGGCTCTTTCTCTAGAATACTAAACATAGATTTTTTAGGATCTAGATACATCTTTACTTCTCTTGAACCACACCCTTGTTCATCCCACGAAGTTTTTGAATGAACTTCGTAGTTCGTACTAACAACTCTTGGCTTTCCTCACTATAAATTTGATTTAGTGAGAAACCCAAGATTTTGCTGAACACAGATATCGTCTCTGCCATGTGTTGTGGTGATTCGTCATCCAACCTTCTCCGATGCCTTTCCCTTCCTCTGACATCTACTACTCTACGACCTCTCTAATACTCTATTTCACTGTATTTTCTAATTTGTACACCACCATCACAACCAGACTGGGGTACGGTTTTTTCTAATTTCATAGAATTTCTTATAGCTGTCTTCGTCTTACTAAATAAGTATATATCTAGATATGGTTAGTGTTCGTTCCGCGCAGGATGCGGTTGAAACGATTTCGCCCGCTCCCTGCTTCTATCCAAGACTTGGTGATATTGTCAGTGGTTTGCTCACACCACGCTGTGATACATCAAGCCCTCAGCAAATTCCTCATGTTTTCAGAAGCCAGCCATGCATGGTGATGCAGAGCATTCGGAAATATCCAGTAGAAGTGTGGTGGGGAGGGCGGACCAGGGTCAGGTATGACGCTGTAAACCGTGTCAAGCAGACCGCTGTCCCGTACCCCGATAGGACTACGACCCTTCCCGGTGACCAAAATTTTCAGAAAATTATCGAAGATTCCAAAGTCCTTCCTGAGTGACGAATTTTCCAGAATTTACTGGACCGAAAATTTCCCAAAAAAATTGTAACCTTGTTTTCCACATTTTTTGTCGTCAACCCTACATCCCATTTCAGCACGCTCGGTACCGATTGAGCGAGAGCGGTTGTGCTGCAACTAGTTTCATTTTCATTGATCTCCAACCGACCGCTCCTCATTGATAACTAGATGAGTCACTCTTGGTGGACTCCACTATACCTCACTGACGGGTTTCAGGGAATGCCAGTTTAGCTTCTATCAGAAACACCCTCCCAAATTACCAACATTTTCAAATCTTCCTCCAAATTTCTAATTTTCTCAAAATTTCGCACTCTTCTTGCAGGACATAAACTGCTTGACCCTGGCTGTGACCGATCCGTCGGAGCTGCGGCCCCTCTCCGCCTGCGCTTGATGCTAGTGCGTCCCCAGATTCACCGTGTGCACCCCGGACGATCAGTGAAACTTAAGAAGGAGAAATGAAAATAATAATTTTCTCGTAGGCTCCATTTCTAGAAACTGCTGACCCCGGATTTATCTCTCACTCAGATGTATCATTTTCGCATCCAACCGCTCCTCACCAGCACCAAGCTTGCAGCCTCCTTTTCACCGGCGTTTGGGTCGTCCCAACAGTTGCTGTGGCTACGCCTGAGATAAACATTGCTGGGATTCACAGCTGGGTTTGATGCGGTGGCAACCTATTAAGGAGTCTGAAAAAATCACTGGAGATATCACCGCGTTGAGATTTAGAGGGGCAATCTAACAAACCGAGAGGGGAAAATATCGCGCACCAAACTCTGACCTGGACCTTGTTCACTCAGAGCTGGCTGCTCTACTGTTCTCTGGATGGTTCCTCTTTACGACCCTCCTCAAACTTATTGATCAACCATAGTTGACTATGAAATGAAACATTTTTCCTCAGTGCATACTATCTTTTTTTCAGACGCCTTCATCGCAGAATCGTCCAATCGCAGCACATACAGGATCACATATTCATTTTTTATTGGGAAGATTGCATTTCAATAAATCGATGAAGTGTGGAAACATAACAAAGAAGTATTGGCTTGGGCTACAAAAATATGGGATGAGCGACGTTCGAAGATGACTTTCGGTTGGAAGCCAGGTTTCAGTGATTGCTCAGGTTTAAGCAGCACGATGCAGAAGAATGGCTTTGAGCTCGTATCTCGTCTTATTCCTTTGATCACTCTGAAAAAAAAAGACGCATTTAGCTCTAGGTAAAAAAATTTTAATCTGCTTTCTTCTAGCCTTTCCCAAGTATGTGCTAGACATTAGATAAATTGCAATAGTGCTAGAAAGGAGAAACCCTTACCTATGATCGGATTCGTCAACCGTCAACTCGCGCTTTAACAGTGATTGTGAACGGCGAGGGAGATGTATTCGAAAAACCAGGTAATTCAGGTGAAATTCGCGCTTAACCCACAGGTTTACCGTTGACGATTCCGAGCTCACTTGGTGTATGTCAAAACATCATCAACGATAGAACGTGCATGAAACAAAAAAAACGCACCTCAGCCTGCTTCTGATGGTGATGGAGAAAACAGTAAATGTGGCGAAATATCAGGAGGTGGTCGAGAAAAATTCCAGGAGAAAGGAAAGGCATTGGAAGAGGTTGGATGGCAAGGCTTCACAAGATATAGCGGGACGTGGTCCGTGTTTAACAAATCGTGGGTTTCTCACTAAATCAAATTCATAGTGAAGAAGGCCAAGAGTCGCTGGTACAGACCAAACATTCATTTGGAAAACATATGGGCTGGACGGGAGCATGATATACGAGCAAAATGAATGTATAAAGATTCTGCGAGTTTTGAATGGGTTTCCTAGAAAATAGCCACGTGTTTCAACTTTGACCCAAAGCCAAAAAGTGAGAGAGATTCTTAGTAGCAGTTTCAAGAACATTTCAGAAAATTAATTTGAAGACTCTGACTCAGAATTTCGTTGCGGTTTCCGGTGAGGGCACGCCGCAGAATAAAAAAAAATGATAGGGGCATCGCCATTTTATGCATAATTTGGGCTTGACGCGATCAAGTTGGAAATGATTAGATAGTTATATACCAAACAAATCTTAAGTTCAAAATTGTGAAACGTTTCTAAAATATGAATCAGGTGAACATTTAAGCCGGAAAATCTAATTCTGATATAATCTGGGAGAAAGCACGGATAAGGAGACAGTAGAGCATAAATGGGGCGCTGAAGTGAATAACAGTAGCTGAATAGTAGAAGAAAATAGCAGAATAAGGCGAAGAATGACGTTTCCGAGCCGGGATGGCTCGAAATCAGCCGGTGAGGGCAGCCGCAGACGATAGAGCGCGCGAAATGCTCATTTGAAATTCGCGCCGGGTTAGAGACGCGCGCAAGGAAACTCGTCCGACACCCCCGAACTCGTCCGGTAGTTTTTCCTTTGTAAGTGTAGCTGCGAATCTGATCCGCGGCACGATTGATAGTGGGACGGTCAAACGGCCGATCCGCGGCGCTGTTTGTTCTCGAGGGGGTGGCTTCGGGGCGCACCGCCAATCCACCATCTCAATACTGATCGATGAAAGGCAGCCACATATATTTTTGAGTTGTTTTTGGATTGAACGACTTCACCACCTCATTCCCCGCAGTCTTAGACAATTTTCCAGCCGCTGACTTCGAATTTATGGTATTTGTAACTTCTTCAAACCGTTGTATATCTATATGCACGCTAATTATTCTTTCTAGATGCCATCGCAACAACTTCTAGGGCAGAAAAAACTCCCGATGGTAAGTAAATTTTCATATTCTCGTTCATTTTTGAGATTCTCTTCTGATTTTGTTTTTTTTCTCATTCAAATAATTTTCATGATTGTTTGGTTTGGTAATTCTCCTCATGTTTTTTTTTCAAGAATAGTTCCGGTTTGATACCGACTTTGATCGATTTCGGCATGAAACCAGATCTACCCTAGAAAACCAAACAATCATATAAATCACTGGAATGTAAGGAAGGAAAACAAAAAGAGAGAATTACAAAAATAAACGTGAAAATGAAAAATTACCTACCACCGTGAATTTTTTCTCCCCTAGAAGTTGTTGCGGAGCCATCTGGAAGGATACAATTGGTGTGCATGTAGATATAATACTTTAATATATGAAGAAACACAGAAGGAAGGGTTTGGTCACAGAAGCCAAGAAAATTGAAGAAAATGAAAAAAAAACACCTACATTCAGCTTATCGGCTACGGCGCCGGAATATCGTCCGGCTCGAGCGCGTGCGGCCGCGAAGCGTCTCAATACGCAATTGCGGAGGGGAATTTGACGCAGAGAAGCACAGTACATGAACTCTGTTTCCATCGAGTGGGATATTCTGGTAGAGCACCACTCCCAATTAGATGGAAACAGTCACTCATTGGCCGTGAGACAGATTTCGGCATTGTTGCACGCTCTTCGCGTTAGCTTTCTTATCTCCTCAGAAAGCATCAGTATCACAATTTCGCAGGGTTGCTCTACCGTACGACTTATTTTCAGAGGTAGAACAGCTCAATTTACATGTAGAACTGGTTTCGATGTGCATTCGTAGACTTGTTCAGTTCATGGCATATTGCAATGCATGCCCATGGTAACACAAACAACTGATTGTGCAATAACTATGTGTTACAGGTCTTCAGTCTAAACTAATATTACAAAGTTGTTGCTTAAGAGTCATAAAAATATGAGCTATCGATTTCGAGAATTTAAAGCTCATGATCATACATTAATCATTTGTTCATAATCATAATTATGCATCACCGATGTCTAAAAGATTGCAATAAAATATAATATTCTCACAATACTTCAGCGATACATGTCACAGTTGTACAGCTAAACTATCGAAACCAGTTATGCATGTTAGTCGAGCTGTTCTACTCTTGAAATTAGCTCTTACGATGGAGAAATCCTGCAAAATTGTGATATTGGAGGCTTTCTGAGGAGTATGGAATGCTAGCGCGAAAAGCGTACTCCAATGCCAAAATCTGTCCCACGGCCAATGAGTCGGTTGGGGTGGGCTGGATAACAATATTCAAAAGGACTGTCCGCGGCGGCTCAGGACGGTCCACGGCGCCTGCAGGACGATCCGCGGCGCTGGCAAGATGGTCCGCGGCGCATTGCCGGCGTATCCGCGGCTTCGGTGAAGGATCGTCCGGTCGGCGGGCGGGGACGATCTCTGCAAAAGCGCCGCGGATCGTCCTTGGGCTTGTCTGAGGGTGTTTCCAAAAGACATCCCTAGGAGTCTCCGACACTGGCAGCGGACTCCTACAGGAGAAAACGACGATCGCGGTCTCCTACAGGAGCTGTTTTGTCCTGTGGGAGACCGAACTAGAGCGAAGCGGTCTCCTACAGGACACGCTGCCGCATCGCTTCCACTGGGTCTCCTACAGGACAGAACAGCTCCGGTAGTTGTCCTGAAACGCGCACGTTGAACCATTGATCGAACCCGCACGGTGTACGATACGCGTGTGCATCGGGTGGAGAGCTGATTCGCCCATGCAGGTTCACAGAGGCGCCCCTCTCATTGATTGATTGGGGTGCTTAGGAGCCGAATTTCCTCCTTGATGATAAGTGAGGGAGGAATGTAATGGGGCTGAATGCCCTACACTAATTTTTGCTGTTGACAAAATTGTCAACGAAGAAGTGTGAAAATCATGCTTCGATTTAAAAAAAAATTCGAAAACAAGGCGGTTTTGGCTTGATTCCAGCAAACGTTATTTGAAATTCCCTCCAAGCTACCGTACAAGTTCCGGTCTCCTACAGGAGAATAATAGGACCCCTACAGGAGTATCACAGGACTCCTACAGGAGAAAACCAGGACTCCTGTTGCAGGGGAGACTAGGACTCCCAGCGGAGTCCCTTAGGACTCCGCTGCCAGTGTCGGAGGTCTCCGACACTGGCAGCGGACTCCTACAGGAGTCAGAAACGTACAACCGTCAACTAGGAAGCACTTTCTGCAGGCAACAACGAAACGCGCCATTCACGCGCAAAAATGTTTAATTGAGGCCGAGTGATGATCGCCGGTTTTTTTTTTCATTTTTTTTGTGTTTTCCTCGTTTTTCCTGCTTTCTCTTCTATTGTTTTTTTCTTCTTCTGCGTGGTTACGAAGGAAAGTAGTGTTTTTAGGACGTTTCTGTGCTGATTAGGGTGACGAAATCCTGATTCGATGCCAGGGAATAATAGAAATATCATTTATGATAATTTTTCATGGAATCACTATTTCTTACCCTCATCATTCACACTAAGCAGAAGATACAAGACAATAGAAGAGTGGAAGAAACGGCGAAACATCAAAGATATGACATCGATCATGCCTTGAAGGCTGGAAGAATAGAGAAGCTGGAGGGACGTTTTTTTATTCAGTGTTTATAACCGTTATTAAGTACAAAGCTGCACCGTCCAATCTAGATTCCTCCTGATTCGCACCTCCCGGAATCGCTAGGATAAAAAATTAGCCCACACCCGGGGTTTTCCTCCCCTGACGGACGGTGCAGCCGAAGGGTGCACCGTCCAATCTAGATTTCTCTTGATTCGCGACTCCCGGAATCGCTAGGGTAAAAAATTAGCCCACACCCGGGGTTTTCCTCCCCTGACGGACGGTGCAGCCGAAGGGTGCACCGTCCAATCTAGATTTCTGCTGATTCGCACCTCCCGGAATCGCTTGGGTAGAAAATTAGCCCACACCCGTGGTTTTCCTCTCCCTGCCGTCCATTCTAGATTTCTCCTGATTCGCAGTCCAATTCGGGTTTCTACGATCGGCCCTCATTGAAGATTGGTACTTGAATATAATAAGTATAAGTTTATTACGAATGCGTAAGGCAAACGTGAGAGAAAAAAAAACAAACAAACACTAATTACGCAAACCACTATACAACCATTTTCAGAAAACAAATAAAGCTAAGCTCTAGAAATAAAAACGCAGTTAGGTCAATCACACGGCATGATCGCTGGATTCGGTTTTTTGTATCAAGTTTACCACATGACGTTTGAATCGACTCAGAGATAGTGGTGGAGTGATACTCTTAGTCATTTTAAGGTACGCACTACCCGCTCTGAACGCGAAGAAGCTTTGCCGCAAAGCAGTGCGAGGGCGCTCCAAGATGAGTTTGGTTCCTCCTCCTCTTGTATGGGAATGACGTAATTTGAAAAAGTTATGACTTCCAAAGATACCCGAGTAGTGCAACATTTTATAGACCATGCACAAGTCCGATACTTGACGTCGCGCCTCAAGTGACGGAAGACCTAGGTATTTATTCCTGATTCCAGCTCTAGGTATTTTGGAATACAAGAAACCACCCACTCTAACTAGTAGTTTTCGCGTAAAGTTATTCTGAATCTTCTCAATCGCCCGTATATCCCTTACTTTTCTTGGGTAGTACACAGTAGTACCCGATTCTAAAATTGGTCGAATGTAAGTCTTGTAAGCTCTGAGAAGAATGTTTTTGTTTTTAACGGACAATCCTTTGAAAAGCTGGAATGTTCTAGAGAGAGCCATTTTACAACGAATTTGAATATGTTTGGAGAATTCAAGTTTATCACTGTAGTGGAAGCCTAGATCCCGAAGAAACTCCACACGAGGTATATCAGTTGCACCTACTAAGTATGAGGTTTCCGGAATGGATTCCACCATTCCTACTCGCATGAAAATGGTCTTCTGCGGAGCTAGTGGTAACTGCCATGACCCTGCCCACTTCCATATCTCATCTACAGCGAGCTGAAGGGATTTTGTGTCAGCTGACGTAGATATGGTCCTATAGATTTTGATGTCGTCAGCATACATTTTACAGTTTACTCCGAAAGTTTCAAGGACTGAAGGCAAGTCTGCAGTGAAAATGTTGAACAAAATGGGAGACAGGACGCCACCTTGAGGTACCCCACTTTCAGCGCATTTCACCTCATAATAAACCCCCCCAATTCTGACCTGAAAGCTGCTGTCGGTTAGATACTCGGTTATCCACTTCAAGGGAACAGGATGAATCTTGATTTTGTTCAGTTTGAAAAGAAGCTTTGCATGAGACACTTCCGGTCGAATGCTTTCGCAAAAGTCAAAGTAAACGACGTCACTAACGCTCTTCCTATCAATAGCTGCTGACCAGTCATCTATACATTCCAAAAGATTAGTCTCGACCGATCGCCCCGGAACGAATCCATGCTGATTCCTTGGTATAATGTTCTGAGAGGCAAGATGCATTTCTATATGTTGCTTCAAAACTTTTTCGAAAACTCTGCAAAACTGGCCGATAGTTTTCAGGATTGGAAGCAGGTTCTTTTTTCGGGACAGGGGTTACAAACGAGTGCTTCCACCTTCTTGGCACTTCACCATACATTAGTGACTGATTGAACAAATAAGATAAAGGTCCTGCAATAACACATGCCACTTCCTTGATAAAGAAAAGCGGGATTTGATCAGGGGTAACGGAGAAAGACTTGGGCCATTTGGTTATCAAGTCATGAACCTTTCTAGGATCAAACCACGGGAAATCCAGCATTGGCTCACAGTCAGGAGAGAATGATTCATCGATGAACCCATTGTCTTTTTGGAATGCAGCAGAGAACTGGTCGGCAAGCATATTAGCCTTGTCGATAGGAGTAGTCGCTAGAACATTCCTACTTCTCAAACAACCGATGTGCCGTTTTTGCTGAATTTTATTATTCAAATATCTGTAAAACCCCTGATTATCACCAGATTCGATAACCTTTTTCTCAGCATTACAATTATATTTAGCAAGCTGAGCAGCGAATTTTTGTGGCAAACTCCTTATATGTTCCCCAGTTGTTGGTTCTTCTAGCTTCATGAACCAAACAGTCTCGGTGCTCAAGCATTTTTTGTAAGTGCCCGGGTAGGCGGGTTGACTTCACAGATGAGACCATTTTAAAGGGAACATGTGCTTCAATAGCGGCATGAATAATTGACAGGAATAGCTCGTATTTGTCATTTACATTCGACTGCGATTCAAAAAGATCAATCCAGCGCAATTGAGCTAGATAATTGCAGACTTCTATAAAATCACAACCCGGAAACACCCTGTGGAAGATTGGAGCAGTCTGACTTTGGCAACACTGTATATCGAAGGATATACTGTAATGATCGCTCTGGCCAGTTGGAGGCAGCACTTTAGTATCAGTAACAAACGCGAGACTACTAGAGAACACTAGGTCGAGTATATTATTACCCCTTGTGGGTTCATGCACATGCTGCACAAGGTCATGACAGAAGACTAGCTCCTCCAAAGGAGACAAATGAGCAGCGTCAGTGTCATCCCTGTCCAGAAAATCTACTTCTGGCATGTTGAAGTCACCGACAATCACCGTATCTTTTTACAGGCAGTCAAGTCACTGAGTAATTTGACAAGTTGTTCAGTGGAATGAACAAGACAATTTGGAGTCCTATATACCAGAATAAATCTGAAACTGTAGCCATCTGTAGAAAATATCGGCTGCAAGTACTTCATACGCATTTTCTACAGATTCGGAAAATATAGTATTAGCAGATAACCTTCGGTGGACAAGTAGTATCACACCACCTCCACGTTTTTTGGGTCGATCACAACGCAGTATATCGTACTCAGCGGTCAGACTACCTATTAAAGATGGCATAGAATGACTAGGTTTCAGCCAAGTCTCAGTAAATGCATAAATATCATAGTTGTTTCCCAGCACATAGCTTATGTAAACCGAGTTTTTCGCAATTGACCTCACATTGTTATAGAAACACTTCAATGTACTATGAAAATACCGAGGATTGGCTCTCAGTTTCCCTGATTGCCAGAAGGTGCTGACGGAGAAGTACTACTACGACCCTTAGCAGGAGGTGGACCTGCTGGCGGAGCAACCGAGCCTGCCCCAGAAGCCGTGTTCCGAGGTTTCCGCAGCAGCCTCCTTCGCTCCAGCTCTTCGGGAGGTAGAGATTCCCTCAGGTAAATTCCCCTCCCAGAGTAGTAGCGAAGGCGTGCCGCCCGGCTAACAGCCATCCGTTGAAAAACACTGGCAGGTAAAACCACCTTCAGCAGCCTATCTCTGCCCTGCAGGGGTTTTCCTAGACGATAAACTGCTGTAGGGTTACATTCAATTGCCATGAAATCCAGTATATTAAACACATTATTAAAGTCATGCGACACACGCTCCCTAGAACTACGGGATTTACTCTCCGGGATGCCGCTAATAACAACAGACCGCAACCTTTCTACTTCCTGATAAGGCAAAGACTGTTTAGGAGGATCGAGATTAGTTACAGGATGAGAGGAAGCTACAGAGTTATTACTATCCATACACGGCAATGGTGGCAAATTACTACGCAAATCAGCAATCTCTTTCTTCAAGCTAACATTCTCAAGTTTAAAACGACCTAGCTCGTCATCCATTGCTGTGATGACCTTCCTGACACAGTCTGTGACACGAGGCGACCTGGCGATTTCCGCAATCATAGCCTGAAGACCATCAGATAGCGGCGATTCTGGACTTCCTGGTGTTTCCATACGAGTCTTCTTTCCTTTAGCCATTCCAACAGGCGTTGTAGCTTGAGTTCCCGGCATGACGTACTTTCCTAGTGGCAAATTAAGACGTTATTGGAACCCACTTGCCACTATGAGCACAGCAGTATCCGGAGGCCAACCAGCACGATAAATCGGCCAACGACGTCAGAATATCAAGAATGAGGAGTGGAACGTAGGACGGAGCAGGAGAACCAACCGCTCGGCGTGGCCAATCTTTGGATACCTCAAACTTGGGTAATTAAAACCAATATATAAGACATTTCACCCTAATATTTTCAAGGTCTGAAAAATGGATTACATTGTTTGGCTCTGCGCCTCAAATTTCTGTATTGAACGCTTCAGGATAAAAAAGTCCTTTTGCTGACTTTAAGGTTAGATGTGTCATAATCTGAGCATTTCCTCCCTAAAACGTTGACACAAGAGTAATTCATAATGATTCGTTGTGAAAAAAACTCTTCTGTGCTAGAAATCCTTGAGAACAACTTTTCTGTGCTAGAAATCCTTGAGAACAACTTCCTATCCAGAGACTTTGTATTTTGAAAAATGCGCGTATGGTATGGTGCACATGGGCCGTAGCTGCGGACACATCGGACTTGACGGTTGTACAATTCTGCAGGGGTGTCCAGCTGCCGACAGCCCGAATTATGGTGAGCTAACTATGCTTCGTTTATGACGGTTTTCTCGGGTGTTTACGCTGGCGCACAACTTTCATCGCGTCTGATGAAGGAAGCATACAAAGCGCAGGTCGTATCTTCGGAAACGAATTGTATTGCTAGTATCTCTCGGGCATCTACGGTAAAACTGCGCATTATCCCGACCCGAACCGCTTGTTCCGAGAAGTTATAAGCTCAAAACGGTAGTTTTTCGTGCTTCTTGCATCTTCCAAAACGCTCAGTTGTTGTGTCTAACGCAGTAGGTGGCCTTGGAAGATTTATTGATCTTCACCAGTAGACAGCAAGACACAAACTGAATCATACTCAGATGAACGGTCTTTTATAGAGCCGCTATCATAATCGAGTAGAAAGTGTAAACATGTTTTCATTCACACTACATCAGTAAACTTTCGAAAATCTGGAAGCGGACCTCATAATCGTGTTCTGCGCGCAAACAACCCCTCTGAGCAAAGTAAGTTTGCATGCACATTTTCCGAACTTTGTGCAGACTGACAGCGTTTCGGACTTTTCGGTTGAGCGGTTTCTAAAGAATCAATTGGGTGTTCTGAAAGCGCTTCAGAAAATTGTTCCAGATTTGACATAAAATCCTCCCAGAGAGGTTTTTGGGGCGCTGATCACGAATCTAGGGTTTATATGTCTATTTTCCAAAATTTTCGGCTTAAAGGCAGTGTTCACGATGAAAAAGTTGGCTATTTTTTCGCAGAGAACTAACGGTGTGTTGAATGGGGAGCCGATCACGAATAAAGAACGCGAAAAAACCGTCTAGAAGTGCCCAAACGAGCCACCCCCAAAGTCCGAAGACTCCATCTTTTTCCGAAGACCCCGCCCGCACACTATTCCTTTCTGAAGAAGCTTCAGCACGTAAACAGTCGGTCAGCAAAAGAAATGGCTACGATAAGTCGGTCGATAAGATATGATCACGTTATCTTATGAAAGACTTCATTCTTTCACACCGGTCAATCCTCACATTCTCAAAAATGGGACGTCACACAAGAGATTCTGCTTTGGCGGAAAAAAGTTCTTTCTCGTCTCTTCTCGCAGATCTGTCTGACGCTGCTGTCACAGTAAGCTCTTGACCTATCATAATCTGTAAGAAACTGAGCACCCATATTTTATCGTGAACACTGCCTTTAATTCGCTCAAAGCATCCCAGCGGGGGAAATTTTTTGAGGGTAAAACGCCACTTTCGAGATTTCCGCATTCCTTCGGTAGATGTGTCTCAAAATCATGCGCTTTGGGTAATTTGATTTGCTGATTACGAATCTGAGGTCCGTTTGCGGATATTCTACAGATTACATAGGGTATACGGTATTTTGATCAAAGTCTCAGATTTGACTCAAAATTTGTATTTGGGGGTTATTCGTGGTGGTGAATACGAATTCCATGTCCATTTTCCGTTTTTCGAACTACTAAGGTTTGTTTCGCCCCATAAATGGCGTAATACCTACCTTAACCTACAGTAAGTCTAGGAATTTCGACAATCAGACCCCAGATTCGTTTTCAGCGCCTCAGATTATCGTCACGTGGTAGTTTTGAGCAACATCCGCACTTAAAAAAACCCAAAAAATTGATGGGTACCCTTACAGGCTATAAAACGGCGAAATTCACATGGTTCCTACACAAGCTGGTGCGGGGCGGAGGTTAGAGACAGTGAGAGAGCGGGGGGCAGACGGAGACTGAGGCGTCGCGCGCGCCTCTCGCGCCTCGAATGACGTGAATCACGATGTTTTAGAGTGGTTAGTCTTCAATCAGATTTCGATCCCCGCGCGACGCGATGAGATGATAACCATAAGCATCGATCGAGATCGCGTCGCACGTCGATCACCATTCAGAACATGGCATCGCGGCGATCAGCGATCGCCCTCTCAAATAGGCCTTACATTTCCGCGAAACTTTGAAAGCTCTTATAACTTTTTAGGAGCGGCTGTTCGGCGCGGGGTACTGCGAAGTTCTACTATAGAGGCTCAAGAGATACTGACAATACAATTCGTTTCCACGGATCAGACCTACGCTTTGTATCCTTCCCTTGTGAGTAGTTTCTCGCGCCGAGAGCGCTCCGCTTTGCTTTTCTCCGAAAACGTTTCAGTGCTATCGCAGCGACAGGGGGGGCAGTTGGCTATCGCGCCTGGCCACGCCCATTTTTCCGCGCCGCGCCAACTTTCCTGGTTTTGGAAGGTGGAGGAAAACCCCGGGTCGGTGCCAAAGTTTCGCGGCGGCACTGAAAAATTCATCACAAATGCAATTCCTTCATCCAAAACAAGCACAATTCCAAGGCTTTTTTTGAAGTAGTTGAAAGTAGCCTTCGCTTTTTGATTTCTTTACAGACCAAAAGGAAAATAGCAAGGAGTTGAGAAGTAGACTGACTGTTAAGTGAGAGAAGCGGCAGCGTACAAGAAAAGTTGACTCAATTCCTCGTTCAAATGCAGCTGCTCAACTGTGACATAAGAAGCACTGGACTGAAATACTTATTTTGGCCCGCTTACTGACTGGCTCACGGGCACGCAGTAACATATTGAAGGTGGTGGAAGCTATTTCAGGTAATGTTCGCTTATATGTCCTGCGTTTCAGATCCGTTCTCTACCAACTGAGCGTGAGGCTGGGCTAGCTCAGAACAAATCGCTGGCGGAGTGGAATCTAGCCCAGGAACCGAAGTTGAATCAACTACGACTACAGGTGGGTGTCTGCGTGAAGCAACTCAAAATCCGCCGTTGGTGGGCAACTCATACCCGCAGCTGTTTTAAATCAGCACAAAATCGAATCTAAATCGAGGTGCATTTCGTTCTTTGGAGCCTCAACAGCTCTTCAGAGCTCTCGCACTCACCTAATGACCACCCCGTGATTTCAACCAGGGTTGTGCCGAAAGCTCCTTCAAGGTTGTTGGAAACGAAAGAAAAAATGACCAAAATTTCCGGGAACGGGAGAGGACCCAAAAATTGTCATCCAGGGTCAAGCGGGGTTGCGGAATTTCGCGACGGGGCCGAGGAGTGTCGCAAATATTTCGTTTCAGAAATCGATATTGGGTGAAGATATCCCCAAAATTCCCGAAATTTTTTGTCACCAAAAGGAAGGATCGTAGCATTGCTCAGATTTGAGACGCTTAAGCTCGACTGCCGAACGATTTTCCGGTGTCTGACAGCTTTAGAAATCAAATATAAACTGGCCAGAAACCGCGCCTCGAGGGGAGGATTGCAGAAATTTTGGATTTTGGAAAAAAAATCAGATGGTGGGAGCGGTCGCTCCAATTTCGAAAAATTGCGCAACGCCCTGCTAGACCCTGTTGTCATATGTTTCGATAAGAAGTTCCGTCACTGTTGATGGCTTGCAGGTGTCCCTTGAGAACATGTTATTTCAAACCACTCGCTCTTGTTTTCGTTGGGTTGCGGTCTAAAACAGCAAGTGTGCCCTGGGGCCGTATGCACATCTCTCCCCGCGTGTCCCCGTCCCCGCGAAGGCCATCCCTGATTGGAACGACTTTAATAGGGAAAATGGAAACTCTAAGTTTTATTAAGTACCACACCTGTGCCAGGTTTCGCCCAACTTTTGAATAAGAAAGCATAGGGAATCATCGCTCTACCAAACACAGTTCAGTTGATGCCAAGGAGGGCAACAGTGTGAAGAGAAAAAGTTTACGGTTGGATAGTTTTAGCCTTAACCTTTTGAGGAAGGATGCTTGGATAAGGTGGCCATCCCAAAGGGGATATACCTTTACCAAACCACTTCTTCACGCAGAAAACGAGTGCGCTCTAAATTTGTTAAGCGTTGCTCTGAACGGAGTTATAAGCGTTCCTCCACATAAGCGTAAGTTTGTTGGGGTGGAGACGGCGGTCTTCTTCTTCTTCTTCTCATCGGCCACAGCAGTTTCTTCTCATAGGCGTAGAAAGGCAGCTACATTACACGGCTTGTTCCACATATCACAAGCAGACAGAGAAGTAGGTCTGGCGGAGCATGAAAATAAATTTAATGAATCATGTCCAGTATTCTGACAGTCAGGACATTTATCTGGGACGGACTCGTCAATCTTGTGTACGTAGGCTTTGAGGTATGAAGAATGACCGCAACGTAGACCTGCCAGAGTGACGCGGGAGTGCCTGGGCAGACCTTCCTAACTATCATCAACCGTAGGAGGCACGGCACCAAGGATCGGGTTGGAAGGGGAGCAGGTCAGGTACTCAGACACAAATCTAGTGTGCTCGATTTGTTGTAGCCTCTTTCGTGTGAGCTCAGAGGTGGCCCATCTTTGATGATCCAATGTAGAAATAGCAGCATGGAGTGGTGTGCGAATATTACGGTGATGTGGATCAGATGACAGAAGTGGCTAGTTGGGATGTGCGGCGTTCTTAGTAATGCCAATGTGGAACTGTTGAGATTGCAGCTGGCAGTGTTGTTTAACAGGAAGTACTGCACATTCTTGATGGAGATGGGATATGAGCGTTGACCTTTGCAGCCAGTGATGACACGTAGTGCTGAGTTCTGTACACGTTGAAGCTTGTTCCAGGACGCCTCTGACGGATGTCTGGTCCATAACGGAGCCCCACATTCCAGAGTTGGCTGTATCATGGTCTTGTACGTTGTGCGTAAAACTTCCTTTGTGCTACCCCAGGTGGTGCACGCCAGAGCACGGAGGATGTTATTTCGCGTGTTGGCCGTAGCAGCTCGAATACGTGTGTTTTCGTCTCTTCTTTTTCTTTGCAGCCGCAGGAAGGTTTTTGTCAAAGGTTCAAGAAACGGGCGACTGAAACCGGATTCGTCCACAAATCCATTGTTGTAAGAGTGGTAGGCCTCTTTGGGCATTCGAATAGGTGTTCAGTTGTGTGGCCACGGCTACACACAGTCCGGGCACTCGTCCGGCTTACTGCGATCGATCTTATGCAAGAATGACATCAGCATAGGGGAATGACCGCAGCGTAACGAGGCAAGGTACTTCTAGCCCGCCTACCGAGTTCCATCTCGGTGTCTCTGACTATGGGTGGTGCGACCCCCAATATGGGATTGACGGTCATCCTACTCAAGTGATCCCTGACGAACTTGGTGTGCTCCGCACGTAAAAGACGCAGACGATCCAGTTGGAAGTCCGTCCATCTTTGTATATTAACTTTCTCAGGAGCTTTCGCAAAGGCCTTCTGATATGTCTCTCTCACGGGATTCATGATCCTTCTTAATGGGTGGTCAGGCTGTGACAATGTTAATAACCAGTTGCTGCGCTTGGAGTTGGCAGTGCTCCTTTAACTGGCAGAATTCGGGCTTCAGCATGAAGATGTTCCACTGGGGTGCTTTTAGCACACCCTGTGGCAATCCGAAGAGCAGCATTTTGGACTCGCTGCATCTTTGTCCACGATGAATCCGATATCATGTGCTGCCATACCGGTGCAGCGTGTACTCCAACGCCGGCTGCAATATTGCCTTGTAGGTGGTCAAAATTGTCTCCTTGCTACTTCCCCACGACGTTCCTCCCAGAGCTCGTAGGACGTTGAGCTTTGCTTTCACTGTAGCCTGTTTCTGCTCAGTATTCTTGTGGAACCTCAACGAAGGATCCAATACTAGGCCGAGCAGCTTAGGAAAACGTGCAGCAGGCAGACGAGCGTTTCCCAATTCACAACGGGGTGAGCGCAGTGTTCCTTAGGGTCAGAGGAGAAAACTGATACAGATGATTTAGCGGCAGAGACAGTGAGCATCATATCATCGAGAAAGATCTTCAGAACGATGAGGTAGCTATTGATCTTGCGTGCAGCTACATTAATGTCTCTTTCCCGGCACAAGATGGTGATGTCATCCGCATACGCAACGACTTTGATGTCACTTGGGGGAACGGGCAAATCTTCCAGGTAAAGACTGAACAGAGCAGGCGATATGACTCCTCCTTGAGGGACACCGGCAGCGATCGGGAGGCTTTTAGAGACATGTCCCTGAAACAGCACTTTTGCTCGGCGCCCTTTGATGAGTGCTGTAACCCATCGCTTCTGCCAAGGCGGAATGGTGGACCTCAATAGCTTCGCAGACAGTCTGCCCAAGTTGACAGTGTCAAACGCCTTCTTGAGGTCCAGGGCTACTCCAACAGTGCGTTGAGGCTTGGTGGCGTTGAAGCCATCCAAAACATAGCTCACAATCTCCAGCAGCGCCGTGGTGGTAGAGTGTAATTTGCGGAATCCATGCTGGTGCTGCTGATTGTTATTATGCTCGGCAAGCTCCTTGACGACCAGTTTCTCAGCGACCTTTGCGATTGGTGATAACAGACTTATTGGCCTGTATCCCTTAGCCGTCGATGGTGATTTACCTGCCTTAGGCAACGGAACGACGCTTGCCATTTTCCATTCTTGGGGTGCGATGCACGTGCGAAAGGATGTGTTGATGACGTCAGCCAGGATTGGCATAATCTCAGTCGGCAGTTTCTTCAAGATCGCTGGACTAATGCCATCCGGCCCTACAGCCTTCGAGTTGCGCATCTCTTTTACCACCTTTTCAATCTGCGCGGGCGTCACTGCTTCTGCTTCGTTCATGAGTGGCAACTTACAGAGCTCTCTTACAGTCACTCGATTTTGTTTCTCTCTTAGCCTGAGTTATGAAAAAATTCTTTCCGAGAGCAGTTGCAGCCTCCTTTCCCGATTTGAAGACTCCATTCTCGAACTCGATCGTAGAGTAGTTGGTGGAGGTGCTCTTGCCGAGATCTTCTTTAGAACTTTCCAAGTTGACGCTCCATCACTCTTGAAATTCATCTTCTCTGTGAATTTCTCCCAACACTCCTTCTTGTGCTTGTCCAGATCTCGCTTAATCTCGCTATCCAGCTCAGCAATGGTCGGATCCAGGTGATCTGCCACTCTCTTTGCATCCCTTGTCCTTATCTTCTTCAAGATTTCCCTGGTGACATTGGGAAAGAAGGTCTTAACTCGGCACTCCGGAATGGCGGCTTTCATTGCCTTGCGAATCGCGTCCGTCAAGTGACGCTCTTTCTGGTGCACGTTTCCATTCCATGGGTAGTCATCCACATGGCGAAGTGCCACCTCCCTGAACAAGCGCCAGTCTGCAAGGCAAAGATTAAGATAAGACCTTTGAGGATACCTGAATAAGGAGCAAGAGAATTAGAGAGATCGACATGGACAAAAACGGGGATATGATCACTGGACAGAGTTGTAGCGGTAGACCAAGAGCAGGCGCTGGAGAGATTAGATGATACAAGAGAGATGTCTGGACTAGAGGATCGGCCGTTGGCCGGGAGACGAGTGGGCTGATCATCGTTGAGAATGACCAGATCGTACTCCTCCGCCCATTCTTCGACGTCTTCTCCTCTAGCGTCAGTGTCAAGCGACGAGCAGAATGTATGAGCATTGAAATCGCCTGCGAAGACAACAGAGGTGAAAGTGAGCAGTCGTACAACTGCTTGAGTGAGGGAGGAAGGGTCGTAAGATTGGGGACAGGACGTGGTAGGAGGGATATAGATATTAAAAAGAGATATAGGTGTTTTAAGAGCGAGATGGATAGGTAGGTACTGAGAGTACCGTCCTTTGGTGTGTTTGGTATGATATGAGAGGGTAGACTGATAATACGAAAGTGGAAACTCCTCCGCCGAAAGCTGTCCTGGAGCATGATAAGCAGTGTAGCCAGGAATGATAGGGTGACGTGCGGTAGTAGAAGGAGAAAGTTTGGTTTCCTGAACCTTTATGACATCAGGATGATGAGTACGAGCAAAAAAGAGAGAGTTCAGACAACTTGGCACGAAGGCCATTGAGGTTAATATGCACAATAGAGAGGGGGCGGTTGGTAAATGAGGAATCAGAGTTACTGGGGCAGAGCACAGAACACAACGGAAGGAAGGATCGTGATGCCTCACAGAACTGAGACCCGAACAGGAGAGATGCACCCACCTTTGGCATCCGAAGCACTGGACGCTGGTATGTCTCCTGGTAGCATCCTTGCCGCACGTGGCGCATGAGTACTTCTGAGCGGGTCCTGGATTCCTCTCGACGCCGGCCATTTGTAGTAGAATCGCCAGGAGGCTGCAGCCAGCCAGCATCTCTCCCATGACAAAAACCCTCCACGCGGAGGGGTTGACGTCGGTTTGCACGGAGGTGGTCTTCTTTCCTCCACACTGCCACGGCACGAACGTACGACATCTCGGCGGCGTGTGTTTTCGTGAAAACGCGATGAAGGGTACAGGAACACACCAAGTAGGCGAGGGTGCTTAGATAGGAGCAGCAGATTTCTTCTCCAGAGGACCTTGGGATGCAGTTTGTGCTCAGCATTTGCAGTAGTGCACAAATGCGGTCTGAGTGGTGAAGGTTGATTAGGATTTTGAAATGCAAAATGGTGAGGGCTCCCTAAAAATCTGTGCTTAAAAAATTAGGTTCTCCATCTTCTTTTTTTGCGTTCAGAATTTGCTCCTCATTATTAAAACATTTGAAAACTCTTTGAAAAAGTAGGAGACTCTGCAGCCATAATTTCTTAGAAATGTTTCAAACCAAATTTTCACATTAACCCCTCTCCTCTCGTAGCCTCTGGAGATGGACATGAAAGGTTAATTTTGGGAGTCCCCGTAAAAATCTTTTTTCGAATAATGTTTAGAGGTTAGTAAAATAATTTCCCGATTTTCCGGCAGATTTGAATTCACGAAGTTCCACTTTTTTGCGTGTTTCTTTTTAACCGCTAAAGTTGGATGCGTGGGAAAGGTTGTTTTTGAAATCTCCGCGAATTTCTGCAATGAAGTGTATATTGGGTTCCAACTCCATGAGCCAGCCAGGTCTTTAGAGCCGAGCCCCATATTTACGGTCTATTTATGTCGGAATGAAATTGCTGTCTGCAGTTGCAGGCGACCGCTTTAGAAGTTTACAGAGAGCTAGAAGATAGTGGTGCTGGGACGAATATCAATCATGTCAGGACCTCGGGGTCACAGCATGATTCTATTTGCAGTACGTGTTGCAACAGCGGTTGTCTGCAACTGCGGACCGAAATTTTGGTCTGATAGAGACTGCAGCTCCATCAGAGGTCTGCGTCTCTGGTGTTCATCATGTGAAAAGGGCATTCCATGGAAGTAAATTGGTGTGAAGCTACCGACCTGGCTCGGCTTGGGGCAAGGAAAGGTTCGAACCAAATAATAAGTTTGGGTCCGTCAGAGTGAGAAGGGAAGCGATTGGTCATTCCTAAAGCTCGTTATCAACAATTATAGTTCTCCGTGACTGACCTACTGCTGACTTCGACCGGCCGGGCATGCACGGGTACGGGTTCACCGAAAATTGAAAATTTGAAGAGTAATCAAATATTAGGAGTGTGCTAAATTTTAGTGTTGAAGTTGTGTTGTATTGAAAGTGTTAAATTTCTATTTGTACTAGACCGCAAATTTGCATTGCTCATTTAACCGCGTTTTCACGTTTTATTACGATTTGTTACGATTTTGGTCCCAAATTTCGTAATTCGTAAATCGTAAAAAATTTGCCAAAAACACCCTAATTCGTAAATCGTAAACCGCAATTCGTAATTACGCACAGCCCGACGGGGACGTGCGGGGAGAGATGTACATACGGCCCCTGGCAGAAAGAGATTCGCAGCATAATAGGAGGGCGCAGGGTTGAGCAGCGTTGTGACCGGCCACAACGGGGGTCGTAAAATTTTTAGAAATTTTTGGAAAAAAATGAAAATTCGTGGAGAGGGGCTGTAAAATTTCTAATACATGACCCGTCAGCCGCGACCGAATTGGACCCTAAAAATATTACAACAACTTTCGCTTCTATTTAAAATTTGACACTAAATAAAGCTTGAAAGTTTTTTGGTCCCAGGGCCCCTCCCCCCTGACTCAGGCCACCCCTAGGGGGGGGGGTCGTTAAATTTTGGGAATTTTTCGGAAAAAATGAAAATTAGGTGTGAGGGGTCGTAGACGCCACAAAAATCGCCACAACGACCTGCTCAACCCTGGGAGGCGCGCTGCTGCTGCAGCTAATCCTGTTGGGCTGAAAGTTATTGGGTTCAGGGTCCAGCAGGCCTTGGGACGGCACCTCCACGGTGCCTGGAGGGTTTAGAACATTCAGTGAATCGCCCCTTAAAATCCTAATTATGGGCCCAAAAATTCCATGCCCCCCCCCTCAAAATATCCATTTTGTACGTACATTTCTGCGAGCGCCCATCATCATCCGCTGCGACGCGCCACAGCCCCGCCTGACCCTTTTCGGGACGAGCAGCGACTCAAAAAAGCACCGGAAATATGGAATCGGAAATGGAACACTTAGGCACAGCCCTAGTGTCAACCCTACGCCTGAAATCGGGAAGCGTATCACCCCAACGGGGATGAGCTGAATCAAATTTCACAGAAAACGTCGAGAAAATTGTATGCTCCCGAAATTGTGCCGGCGTTTTAATAAACTCTATATTGAGCCTATGGTGTTAGTTGAGTAGTTATAGGCTTGAATGGAGAAAATTTCATAGAAATTTTCTAACATTGGCTATCTAGGTGGCGTAAGCTTCTATATGGAGTCTTTTTATAACATTTGCTGTAGGCTTTCTAATTCGGTGATTAGTTGATTAAGTAAATCCTTGATTTGGGAGATCGAAAAATTCATCCATCTGGATTTCTATGTGTTGCGTACGAAAGAATTTTATTCAGAAAAGAGGTTGAATAAAAAAATCGTTCGCAATTTTGAAAACTTTCATTGTAGGATTGTTCATTTAACCCATAGGTTAAAAATGCTATGTTTCGATTGGTCATTTATTCGAAAACCACCGTCGCTTGCCCATCACTATTATACAGTGCATTCAGAAAGTATAGGGACACCCCCGAAAATCAAGGTTTTGAAAATCATGTTATATTTGGCTATCAATACTGTTCATAAATAAATTCAACAAGGTGAAAAACCTCTATTTGTTCATTTCTATAACAGCTGAGCAACTTTACAAGAATTTATTTCAAATTTCAGATTTTTTCGCCGTTCAGAAAGTATATGTACACAACGCAAAAACAAAAATTATTGAACAAAGAAAGAATTAAACATACAATCTAAAATGAAATAGCTGCACCACCATTAGCAATGATCTCAAAAATTCTCTTCGGCATAGAATTGATCAAATTGGCGATGACGTTTTCATCCAGATTGGCCCACGCTTCGAGGATAGCTACCTTCAGCTCATCTACCGTTCTGTACTGCTTATTGTTGGCATAAACCTGGCGCACAAGTATGCCCCAGATATTCTCTATCGGGTTACAATCTGGACTACACGCGGGCCATTCCAACAAACGGATTCGATAACGTAGAAACCAGGTTTTTGTAGACCTGGACACATGTACCGCCGCGTTGTCTTGCTGGAAAGTGAAACGCTGACGTCGTGTTCCGGACAAAAATGGCAGTAGATGTGTGCGAAGAGTTTCTTGATATTCCTCCGAGTTCATGCGACAAGAAGTGAAGGCCATTTCCAAAACACCTTCGCTTTTGAATGCTCCCCAACACATCAGCGAGCCGCCGCCGAAATTCCGTCTGCTGAAAATCAATGGATCCTTGCGCAGATCTCGCCAGTAGGATCGAGCACCATCCGGTCCGTCAAGATTAAATTTCTTCTCGTCGGAAAAGATGACCTAAAATTTTTTTGCGTCATTTCTCGATTTTTTTCCGGATTTTATGAGACTGCCTTACCTTTGCCCAATCAGTTGCCATGTTCCTCTTTGCAAATTCAAGTCGAGCCTCTTTATGGTTTGCAGATAACGACGGGGCCTTCTTCATCACTTGTCGGACAATGTTTTTATCGCCATTTATGGTGTTCCAGACTGTCGTTTTAGAAACACTGAGCGATAATTCAGACTTAATCTGGTTTAGCGACAGTGTGCTGTTGGAGCAGAGCCGAGATGTCGTGCCGTGGCAGTGTGGAGGAAAGAAGACCACCTTCGTGCAAACCGACGTCAATCCCTCCGCGGAGAGCGTTTTTGTCATGGGAGAGGTGCTGGTTGGCCGCAGCTCTCCTGAAGATCCTACATCGAGAGGAACCCAGGACCCGCGAAGAAGAAGAAGTACCCATGTGCCACATGCGACAGAGATGTCACATAGTATGGAACCAGCGTCCAATGTTTTGGATGCCAGAGGTGGGTGCACTTCTCTTGTTCGGGTCTCAGTTCTGTGAGGCACCACGATTTGTCCTTCCGTTGTATTGTATGCTCAGCCTCCAGTTACTCCAATTCCTCATCTACCAACCGCCCCCTCTTTATTTTACATATCAATCTCAACGGCCTTCGCGCCAAGCTTTCTGAATTACTCTTCGCCCGTACTCATCACCCGAATGTTATCATGGTTCAGGAAACCAAACTCTCTCCCTCTGCTACCTCTCGACATCCAAACATCCCGGGCTATACTGCATATCATAATCCTAGGTCATCTCAGGGAGGCGGAGTCTCTACTTTTGTTCTGTCCTCTCTTCCCTCTCATATCATACCAAACACACCAAAGGACGGTACTCTCGAGTACATCCCCATCCATCTACCTCTTAAAACACCTATATCTCTTTTTAATATCTATATCCCTCCTACCACGTCCTGTCCCCAATCTTACGACCCTACTCCCTCACTCAGGCAGTTGTGCGACTGCTCTCTATCTCCCTCAATTGTCTTTGCGGGTGACTTCAATGCTCACACGTTCTTCTCGTCGCTCGATCCTGGTGCTAGAGGAAATGACGTCGAAGAATGGGCGGAGGAGTGCGACCTGGTTATCCTCAACGATGACCAGCCCACTCGTCTCCCTGCCTACGGTCGATCCTCCAGCCCAGACATCTCCCTTGTCTCTTCTAATCTCTCTAATGCCTGATCTTGGTCTACATCCACAACTCTTCCCAGTGATCAAATTCCGGTCTTTGTCAATATCAATCTCTCTAACTCTCTTGTTCCCTATACAGGTGTTCGTCATCGTTCTTATCTTAATTTAGGCCTTGCAGACTGGAGCCTGTTCAGGGAGTTTTCACTCCGCCAAGCCGCCGAATATCTGTGGAATGGCATTGTACACCAGAAGGAGCGCCACCTCTCTGATGCCATCCGAAAGGCGATGAAAGCTGCGATCCCTGAAGGTCGTGTCAAGACCTTCTTTCCCAGTGTCACCAGGGAGACACTGCAGAAGATAAGGACAAGCGACGCAAAGAGAGCTGCTAATCATCTTGACCCAGACATTGCCGAGCTGGATAATGAGATCAGGATGGACCTTGATAGGCACAAGAAAGAATCTTGGGAAAAGTTCACTGAGAAGGTGAACTTTAGGAGTGATGCTGCAGCAACGTGGAAGGCTTTGGAAAGGATCTCCGGAAAGTGCACCTTCGCCAACAATTCCACGATTGAATTCGACGGTGGAGTCTTTAAGTCAGGGAAAGAGGCCGCAAATGCTCTTGGGAAGCATTTTTTTATAACTAGAACAAAAAGAGAGAAGCAGAATAGAATAACTGTTTGGGAACTCTGTAAATTGCCACTCATGGCTGAAGATGAGGCAGTCACGCACGCTCAGGTCGAGAAGGTTATCAAGGAAATGAGTAACTCGAAGGCAGTAGGGCCAGATGGTTTGAGCCCAGCAGTTCTAAAGAGACTGCCAAGTGAACTACTACCCCTGCTCGCTGACGTCATTGATATGGTACATCGTTTCGCATCTGTACATTACCTCAAGATAGGAAAGTAACACGCGTCATCCCATTGCCGAAGCCGGGTAAATCACCATCAACGGCAAAAGGTTACAGGCCAATCAGTCTTCTCTCACCTATTGCCAAAGTTGCGGAAAAATTGGCTGTGGAGGAGCTTGCCGAACATAATAGCAAAGAAAAGCATCAACATGGTTTTCGTAAGCTATGGTTTTCGTAAGCTACATTCCACCACTACGGCCCTGCTGGAAATTGTGAGCTATGTTTTGGACGGCTTCAATGCCATGAAACCTCAGCGAACCGTAGGTGTAGCCCTCGACCTAACGAAGACTTTTGACACTGTAAACTGGGCGTTTTGTCGGAGAGCCTGTTAAGGTCTACCATTCCGCCCTGGCAGAAGCGGTGGATAACCGCATTCACCAAAGGACGTCGGGCAAATGTGCTATTTCAAGGGCACGTCTCCAATAGCATCCCAATTGCCGCCGGCGTACCTCAAGGAGAAGTTCTATCGCCTGCTCTTTTCAGTCTGTATATTGAAGATCTACCCGTTCCATCCCAAGACATCAAGGTCGTAGCATATGCGGATGATATCACTATACTATGCCGGGATCGCGACATAAATGTAGCTGCGAGTAAGATCAATAACTACTTGATCGAGTTGAAATGTTTTCTCGATAGCAAGCTGCTCACGGTCTCTGCGGGTAAATCATCCGTCACCGTCTTTTCCACTGATCCTGCGGAGCACAGTGCTCATCCCATGGTGAAATGGGACGAAACTCGCCTGCCGGCCGCCTGATTCCCTAAGCTGCTTGGACTCGTGTTGGATCCTTAGTTGAGGTTTCATAAGAACACTGAGCAGAAGCAAGCTGCAGTGAAAACAAGACTTAACGTCCTACGTGCTCTCGGCGGAACGTCCTGGGGGTGCAGTAAAGAAACGATCCTGACCATGTACAAGGCCATCGTACAGCCCGCCCTGGAGTATGCTGCACCAGTCTGGCAGCATATCGTGTCGGACACTTCCTGGTCCAAGCTGCAGCGCATTCAAAATGGAGCATTGCGAATCGTAACAGGCTGTTCTAAAAGCTCTCCAGTAGAGCACCTACACGCCAAAGCTCTCATCCTGCCAGTTAAGGACGATTGCCAACTCCACGCACAACAGCTGTACATAAACATTCTGAAGCAGCCAAATCATCCGTCGCGAAGAGTAGTAGACCCCGTGAGAGAGAAAAGTATAAGAAAGCCGTTTGCTGATGCTCCCACGAAAATCAATATATAGAGATGGACCAACGCACAACAAGAACGCCTCCGTCTCTTACGTGCTGAGCATACCCAATTCGTCGAGGATCACCTATGCAAGACCGCCGTGAACTCCATTCCCGGAGTCGTGCCGCCTGAGGTCAGCGAAACCGAGATGGAACTCGGTAGGCGTGCCAGGTGCACCCTTGCCTCGTTGCGCTGCGGGCACTCTCCCATGCTTATGTCTTATTTACGTAAGATCGATAGCAGCAGACCTGACGAGTGCCCGGATTGTGGTAATAAATGGCATACTACTGCGCACCTTTTCAACTGCCCGATGAGACCGACATCGTTAACACCAGTAGATCTGTGGAAGAATCCGACGCTTGTGGCTCAGTTCTTCAATCTATGACAGGACCCTCTCTGTGGCTGCAGAAGAAGAAGAAGCAGAGCCGAATAATTCTTCGCGAATCTTGATTGCTGATCTTCTTCGGCCGTCCAGTACGTTTTGCAGTACCGTAGGAATCTGGATCTAGCAGGAACTGGTTGATATAGTTGAAAGATCTTCCGAGCTGGGTAGCGATTCGACGTTGGCTCAATCCGGCAACGCTGAGCGCACGAATTTGAGCTTGTTCAGCAGCAGTCAGAGCAGTACCACGAGCCATTTGAGGAATAAAGATATCACATGTACTCATCTTGAGTTTATTTAGCGAACTTGCAACGGGAAATTTTGTTTGGATTAAAAAATCTGAATTTTCGAAGGGTGTCCCTATACTTTCTGAACGGTGAAAAATTCTAAAAGTTGGGATAAAATCTTACAAAATTTCACAATTGTTATATAAATAATCAAACATGGGTTTTCCATGATGCTGAATTCATTGATGAACAGTATTGATCACCAAAGACAAAGTTTTATTGCAAACCTCGATTTTCGGGGTTGTCCCTATTTTTTCTGAACGCACTGTAGTTGTTCACGAACGAAATTTTTTTCAATTTTTTTTTCGTTCGAACGAAAATTTTTTCTAATTTCGTTCGATCAAAATTGTTCTGAGCGAATTTTTTTCATTTTTCGTTCGTTCGAAATTGTGCAGCTATAATCACTATCCACTTGCTGAAGTGATGTATTGGGCGATGTCACCCAAAAGAAGGGATTGCGGGCTATTATGCTCAATGATTTGCAGATGTGTGCGGAGATCTATCTGAATTGGCGTGTGCCTTGCTGCGTGGTTGAGCGCTCAGAGAGTTTTCGTGTGCCGGAAACTTTCTACTCTTTTTTGCTCTATTCTGATAATGGTTGTCAAGAGCTAGAATCCGTCGAGGATCGTTCCAGACACCGATCTATTCGCTTTTAGGTGAAGACTCTACACGACCAAGCTACTACTTTGCGAACAGAAGTCGACTCTCTGAAAGCTAAGCTAGGTCTGATCTCATTTTCTTTTTCCTGTTTTTTTGTTTCATGCGGCTCGACTGATTGTTATGCTCTGATATTTTCATCCGAGCGTATTTAGCCTGGGATCCATCGGTCATGGCTAATTCATTTTGTAGGCAGTGGCTTTGACGTAACCAAATCTATCTCCTCTTCTCACACCGGCTGGGATTCTAGGGGGAGGTTCGTTACATATGAATTAGGAGGTAGGGGCGGGGTCGATGAGGTGAATGTGTTACGTAGTTGCCTCACAGCTGAGTAGCGGCAAACAGCCTCAGTTTTTGATTTTATATCAAACTATTGAATTCACTGTTTGTCGCTAAATCGCACGAGTTTTCTCTCAAACAGCCACGATGCCGGCCCGTCTCTACTTCATGATGCATCAGTGCGAAAATTTTCAGGTGCTCATTAACCAGACTGGTCGGCCTCATTGAAGTTGGCCGAACGCCTGCCCTGTAAGATCGATACTGCCCGAATACTCTGTGATTGGGTTACGTAATGCATCATTTGTGCCCCTCTGGGATATTTTGCCTCTCTTCTCTCTTGTCCGATACTATCAACTAGCCCGCAAGCCGGGCTGTAATCAGACTTGGAATTTTCTTAGTAGGGGCGGAGTCTGAACCATTTTGTAGAAATATCACACAGGGTATGTGGCGGAAGGTTTTAGGAGTTTCCATACAGGCCAGAGACCCCCCTTCTCTCTTTTCAGGCAAAGTCTCACTCATCTCCCCCCTCCCAAGCAACTTAGGTGTGGTCACCAGAAGTAGGTCTTGAACTGATAAAATTAAGTTTTTGAAAGAAATATCTGACTGTTGAATAACTTTATAGATCGCTAAAATGAAATTGATTCCGTAATTTAGGTCAAAGATGGTAATGATAGGTGTGGTTAGTCTCAAATGATATAGGTCAAACAATCTACTGTGCTTATCAGGGCTAAATTCCGGTCCGCGATTGCGTCTCGACACGCTTTGCGGCCGCACGCGCTCGAGTCCGTCGGGTTTCCAGAGCCAAAGCCGACTCGGTGTGGCTTTTTTATACAATTTTCTCCAATTTTTCTTAATTTCCAGTTTTCAAAACCCACCTAGAGCCAGCAGATCGGCGGCTGCGGCGCTGGAAGCTCTTTTGGCTCGGGAGCGTGCGGACGCAAAGCGTGTCGAGACGCAATTGCGGAACGGAATTTGGTCCAGATAAGCACAGTACCGTGCTCAGAAATGTTCATGTTGAACGTTTCATATGCAAATGAGGCTACGTCGTGCGGATGAGGTCGAAAAGATGTACGGTGGAAGTCAAAAAAAATTCCCTTATCCAGATTTAATTTTTAGAAGATCCGCAGCTTTTGAGACCTATTTTTTTGGCGAATTCATCCAAAGTTTTTTGCTCTACTAAAATAGTTATTACATTTTTTGTAGATGAGATCTACCCGTAAAACTACGATGGGTATGGTTTAGTCCCGGGGTAGTAGGCTGAGGCACTTTCGGCCCTAGGTAAAGGCTATTTTTAGAACATTGGTAGGTGTGAGGGAAAAAACACAATTGGCGATTACCTCAAATCTAGATCCATACATTCAAGTCTGAGGAAATAGTCAAGGCTTTAAAGGTGGGGTCTAAGTTACTGGTCGTCAAATTTCTCATCCTATGCCAGACCCTCTATGTGGCTGCAAGAAAAGAATGCGTCTGAGCAAACTATTCTGATTGTAACCAAATCGATTCTTAACTACAGACTGCACATCGAATGTGGCAAGGTTTGGCTCTAAAGCAATTGCGAAGTTGACTTTTCCTCGAAAATTCGATTTTATCGGTTTTCGGATCGATAAAGTGGAGTGTGGAAAATGGCTTCAATTCGTGTATTCTAAAGTCAACTAAAATCAACTTCATTAAAAAATCCGATTACACGACTTCAAAGAGCTTTTTTCGAATAATTCATAATATGAAGCCGAAAATTTCTGAAACCCCTTTCTCGTCTTTGACTTCCTCAAAGCCTGCCTCATACCCTTTTTCAACACCCGCCAGAGTAATTTTTCTGACATCGATGAATTGGTAAATAGGCGAAAGCGGGTTTCTGAAACAACTGAGCTTACCGAATCGAACGAATCGATTTTTTTTTGAATAAATGTTGATATTCAGAAACACGAGATTTTATTTTTTGATCAAACGCGAAGAAAAGTGCTTGTGCTATTGTCCAAATGATATTGGGGTTCGAAACATTTGTCGTGGGGTTGGTTATAAATCATTCGAAATGAAATTTTTCGCTCCGCGATATACTGCAATCAGATTTTTGAACCAGATTCATTTTCATTGATTTTCGTGTCGTTTCGAAATTTTGTTGCACCGCTGAGTCCCAAATATTCTGGCATGGTGACCAGTTGGGGGTCTGCGCCACCTACTCGGTTCCAGGCCTGCGGTCCACCTTGGTGATGATCACCGAAGGTGCATGACGCTGCCACTTATTGAATGGGAACAGTTCAATGGGATACTTATTTATTGCCGACCACTATCAACAGGCTATTTTGCGCTTGCTTTCTGTGAGTGAGAATATATCCGACATATTGTTCAGCTGAAATGTCATCTACGAAATCTTTGGATACGACCAGCAACCTGCTCCAGGTCGCCGCTCAAGAAGCGGACGACGATGCAGAAGTATGTTTCGACGCCTATCTATTAGTTGTATCAGGTTTTTCAGCCACTCTGTACCCTATTTCAGAGCACGACTAAAGCATTTATGGCTGGGACGATCTCAGCCGAACAGTTTCTGAAAGATCTACTCGAGAAGAAGACGTTGGCACATATGAGGTAGAATTTGTTTTCACTTTGGAAAGTGGGTTATTTTGACGACTTATTTGTTTCGATCAATTTTGAATCAAATTGAAAAAGTGGAGTATTATTCAAGGAGCCCAGTATTGGAAAAGGGCTAGCTTTCACATAGCTCGAATACTACTAGAGCTTTCCTTGCGAAGTTCGAATAATCGAAAAGCTAAATTTCCCAATTTCCAAAATTCGAATTTTCGCAGAAAAAGAATTTCTCAGCAATGTTCCGTGTTTTTTATAAAAACATTAGTAGAGAATCAAATCACGAGGACAGTCTTCTTGACGAAGTACATGAAGTCTTAAACAGTGTGCCCCCATTAAGAATTTGTCACATGGTCTCCTGGTGGAGCTCAAATTCCATCCCTTGTGGAGCTCCACACCACGCGCCGAACCCTGATCACGAGTTTTGGATGTGGTCTTGTTTAAAAATGAGAGACGTAAACTTCGGATTCCGTCCGGACTTGTTCCCAGCTTTAGTGGGACATAGCTCATATTCCTGTTACTATTTTGAACCATAATACTCTTAGCGAAGAATCGCCGAGTGGTCGGATGAGGGCGGCTTCAAGGTTGAAGGTGCTTCATCAGGAATAGATGATGGTCCAGCCTTGTCCACGGCGAAGCCTTTGTAGATCAACTGAATACCCTGGAAGCATCTCTCATTGTGTGGTGCAACTATGAATTGTGGTACAGCGAAGAACGTGTGGATCAAAAACTAATAATATCGTATGCCAGGTGGTGCTACTTTCACAATGAAGTTCGGTGTAAGGGCGATTTTATAATGTGAATAGGTTTGAAGTGAATCAAAAGCGATCGTTATTCGCATTATTGGTCTCCATTCCAGTACGTATCCTTTTCAAGGGAGGGGTTCACACTGGTCTTTTGTCTGAGAAAATTGTTTACATAAATAACTGTTCACGATGATTTCTGCTCTCAAGCTTCGCGAAAAACAATATCTTGGCCGCAATGTGTCACTAAAATCACTAAGAAACGGAAAAAACATTAGAATAGTCTATTTACGTGAAATAATTAACTGGTCTGAGCTAATTGATTGGTACGGTGGTTGTGAGTGGTAAATAACAGCGTCAATCATGAGTGGAAGATTATGGGGTGCAAAACAGTATTAGTTATAGTTAGGTCCATGGCCTGTGTCCTCAAGAAAAAACGTTTAAATTCAAACCGCGGCTGGCGCGGCGGTTTAATTCTCAGAGATTGAGATTTAAGCCGTCACGCCAGCTGCGATTTGAATTTACACGTTTTTTCTTGAGGAAACAGGCCGCGGATCTAACCATAGTTCTTCTTCTTCATCTTCTTTGCAGCCACTCTGAGGAGTTTCGTCACAAGTTGAGAAACTGGGCGACCAGCACTGGATTCGTCCACTAGTCTATTGTACTGAGCGTTGTTGTACTGCTTTGGACAATCAAATAGGTGCTTAGTGTCGTGGTCTTGGTTTACACAGTCCGGGCACACGTCAGGCTGGCTATTGTCGATCCTGTGCAGGTAAGATGTAAGCAATGGAGAATGTCCGCAGCGTAACGATGCGAGGATACACCTGGCGCGCCTACCAAGCTCGGACTTGGTATCACATACCCTGGGCGGCACATCACCGAGAATAGGGTTGACGGCCGCTTTAGCGAGATGATCCTTCACGAACCGGGTGTGCTCCGCCCGTAAGAGACGAAGCCGTTCTTGATTCGAGTCGATCCATCTCTGTACATTCACTTTGTTCGGAGCATCGGCAAACGGCACTCTGATCGATCTCTCTCTCTCTCTCACGGGATTTAATAGTCTTCTCGACGGATGATTAGGCTGCTTAAGGACATTAATAAACATCTGCTCAGCCTGGAGCTGACAATGCTCTTTCACTGGCAAGATACGAGTCTCGGCGTGGAGGTGCTCAATCGGTGAGCTTTTTGCACATCCAGTGGCTATTCGTAGTGCAGCATTCTGAATCCGCTGCATCTTGGTTCAGGAACGGTCCGACACGATGTGCTGCCAGACAGGTGCAGCACGCTCTAATGCAGGCTGCAGAATAGCTCGATATGTCGTCAAGATTGTCTCTCTGCTGCCACCTCAGGACGTTCCTCCTAGAGCTCTCAACACATTAAGCTTTGCCTTGATAATTGCCTGCTTCCGTTCAGCATTTTTGTGAAACTTCAGCGATGGGTCCAAAACGAGGCCCAGCAGTTTAGGAAATTGCGCTGTAGGCAAGAGGTCACCATCCCACCTGACAACAGGTTGGGCGCTGTGTTCCTTTGGGTCAGATGTGACTACCGAAACAGAAGACTTCGCCGCGGAAACTGTGAGCATCATGCTATCGAGAAAGTTTTTAAGCTCGACGAGATAATCGTTGATCTTGTTTGCGGCTACCTGTATGTCACGATTACGGCACATGATGGTGATATCGTCGGCATACGCAACAATTTTTATATCTTCAGGAGGCTCAGATAGGTCTTCAATGAACAGGCTGAAGAGGGCAGGTGACAAAACTCCACCCTGCGGCACACCGGCTGCTACAGGTATACTATCGGAGACGTGATTCTGGAATGGCAGTTTGGCCCGACGACCTTTCGTGAACGCTGCGATCCAACGCTTTTGCCACGGTTGCAGCGAGGACTTCAATAGTTTCTCGGACAAAAGTCCTAGGTTAACAGAATCAAATGCTTTGGTTAGATCGAGGGCAACGGCCACTGTTCTAAGAGGCTTTCTGAAATTGAACCCATCGACCGCATAGCTGACAATCTCCAGAAGGGCAGTGGTGGTGGAGTGAAGCTTTCTAAACCCATGTTGATGTTGCTGTGCCTCATTCTGCTCGGCCAGGTCCCTTACGATTAGCTTTTCGGCTACTTTCGCGATCGGTGATAACAGGTTAATAGGGCGATAGCCCTTCGCCGTGCTTTGCGATTTGCCTGGCTTAGGCAGGGGTATCA
The DNA here is from genome assembly GCA_029168955.1 of Aplectana chamaeleonis. Taxonomy (NCBI): domain Eukaryota; kingdom Metazoa; phylum Nematoda; class Chromadorea; order Rhabditida; family Cosmocercidae; genus Aplectana; species Aplectana chamaeleonis. Next base: position 391,470 of record JAPDOI010000150.1, read on the forward strand.
CATTGGCGGTCTTCCATGCTTGGGGTAGAGTGCAAGTTCGGAAAGAAGTGTTTATGATATCTGCGATCATCGGTAGAAGTTCCGTGGGAAGCTTCTTCAGGATGGCTGCTGAGATACCATCAGGTCCGAGAGCCTTCGAGTTCCGCATTTCCTTGATAGCCTTCTCCACTTGAGCAGGAGTAAAGGCCTCAGTGGCGTTCATCAGCGGCAGACGGCTTAGTTCTCTTACCGTGACTCTGTTTTGTACGCCACGCTTGGTACGTGTGATGAAGAAATTTTTGCCAAGAGCACATGCGGCAGCCTTTCCTGATCTGAAGACGCTGTTATCGAACTCTATGGTAGAGTTCGAGAAGGGGGCCCACTTTTCAGATATCTTCCTCAATACTTTCTACGCAGTTGTTCCGTCGGCTTTAAAATTCAACCTTTCAGTGAACTTCTCCCAACTGTCTTTCTTGTGCTTGTCCAGATCCTTTTTTATCTCTTCATCCAGCTTGGCCACCTCAGGGTCCAAATGATTCTCAGCTCTCTTTTCATTTCTTGTCCTGATCTTCTGTAGAATCTCCCTGGTGACATTAGGATAGAAACTTTTCACACGTCCTTCAGGTATGGCCGCTTTTGTAGCCTTCCGGATGGCGTCAGATATGTGACGCTCTTTCTGGTGCACATCGCCATTCCATGGATATTCAGCTGCCTGGCGGAGCGCAACCTCTTTGAGCAGGACCCAGTCAGCAAGGCCTAAATTGAGATAAGAACGTTGACGAATACCAGTATAAGGGGTAAGAGAGATTGAGAGATCAATATGGAGAAAGGCGGGAATGTGGTCGCTGGAAAGAGTTGTGGAAGTGGAGCATGTGCAAGAATTAGGAAGATTGGATGAAACCAGGGAGATGTCCGGGCTAGAAGGTCGGCCGTAGGAAGGGAGACGAGTAGGCTGATCATCGTTGAGAATAACCAGATCACACTCCTCAGCCCATTCCTCGACGTCTTCCCCTCTGGCGTCGGACTCAAGCGCAGAACAGAACGTGTGAGCATTGAAGTCACCTGCAAAGACAGCTGACGGGGAGAGAGAGCAGTCATGCAACTGCTTAAGAAGAGGTGTGGGGTTGTAGGTTGGGGGACAAGAAGTGGAGGGAGGGATGTAAATATTAAATAGAGATAATGGACTTTTAAGAGGGAGGTGAACGGGAACGCACTCGAGAGTACCTTCCTTAGGAACATTTGGAATTAGATGAGAAGGTAAGTTAGAAAGCACAAATGTAGAAACTCCGCCTCCATGAGCTGTCGTTGGGATGTAATAGGCAGTGTAACCTGGAATGTTTGGTTGGGGTAAGTGGTAGAGGGAGAGAGTTTGGTTTCTTGAACCATAATAACATCCGTATGATGAGTACGTGCGAAGAGTGAGAGTTTAGACAATTTGGTACGAAGGCCGTTAAGATTTACATGTACAATTGAGAGGGGGCGGTTGGTTAATGAGGAATCAGAGTTGCTGGGGGCGGAACAGAGAACACAACGGAAGGATGAGTTGTGATGCCTCACAGAACTAAGACCTGAACGAGAGAAGTGCACCCACCTTTGGCATCCGAAGCATTGGACGCTAGTTCCATTCCAGGTGACTTTCCTGCTGCAGGTGGCACATTGATTCTTCTGCACAGGTGCAGGATTCCTCTCGACGCCAGCCCTTTGTAGTAGAATCTTCAGGAGAGCTGGGGCCAGCCAGCGACTCTCTCATGACAAAAAACCCTCTCGGTGGAGGGAGTGATGTCGGTTTGCCCGAAGGTGATGTTGTTCCCTCCACACTGCCACGGCACGAACGTACGACATCTCGGCGGCTAACCATAGTTCCTAGAAGAAAGAGCCGAGCAACACCGAATGGGAAATTTTGAGAGACTGATCCATAAAGCATTTGATTGTCACATAAAACAGTTGCTTTTAAGAGTGATGTGGCGGAGTGAGAGTAAAGCTTTTGCAAATATTTTTGAAATTGAAGATTCCTGTGAACACTGCCTTTAAAGGCAGCATACTCGCTCGTAAACGTGAAACGTGATTCAAGTAACTATGGAGGTAGAATGGTATAGCTCAGAGCACGACGCCTACGCATTTTGAAGCGTCAAAAACGACCCACAATGCCGCTACACCACTAATAAGTCAGCCCTGTCCCGTATTTCTCCGCCCCTTGTATTTGTCGCCCTCTTCCAAAACAGGTGTGCTGGGCCATCCTACCGTCGGTGGCGTTTGTGGGTGGTACAATAAGTACATTAAGTAAACCACACAAATCGACGACGGTGGGCATGCCCCAGCACACCTGTTTTGGAGGAGGACAGCAAATACAGGCGCGGGGCCAACTTTTTACTCGTATAGCGGCATTGTGGGTCGTTTTTGACGCTCCAAAATGCGTAGGCGTCGTGCTCTGAGCCATACCATTCCGCATTTATCTCAATCACGTTTTGAGCATGTATGCTGCCTCTAAGTAGTGCTACAATACAGTGACTTTACAGGAAAGTGAAATCCGATCGCCTCATGACGATACTAAAGGATCAACAGTATGCTCAGCCTGCTCCACCTGTTCCTCCTCGGTCTACTGCGCCTTATCCGGGCATACCAGTGCCAACCAGGCGTTCTTTCTATTGAACAAGGCCCCATTTTTGTCGTTTAATTCATTCCATACCGAAGATTTGTTGTCGCTACTTATGTCTATATCATCTATACTCTGTTTATATTGAATCGCACAAAACACGGTCCACCAATAGTCCTCTAATTGGCCCGCTAGTACCGTAGTGTACGTCCACGACGCGTTCTCGGCAGACCTGGGTGTGCACCTGGTGTGCGGAGCAATCGATTCGTCAATGCCGTCACTCGGCCACCCACCCTGCCACCGGGGGGCGGCATGCACGTATGCGACGGGTTTTGTTGGGGTTAGGCAGGGTTTGGGGCGTCGGCGCGTTTCATGATTGCTGCGCGAGTGCTAGAGATAATCAATAGTTGGTGTCTGGACGGGGTTTCGGCTGCCCACCCTCCTAGGCAGGGTTTGCGAGGGAACGATTTTTCAGTGCTAGCCTAACCCCCTTTCAACTCTCGCGCCGCTATCATCAAACGCGCCGACGCGCCAAACCCTGCCCAACCCCAACCTAACCAGCCGCGTACGTGCATGCCGCCCCGGGTCTGCCGAGAACGCGTCGTGGACGTACACTACGGTACTAGCTGGCCAATTAGAGGACTATTGGCGGACCGTGTTTTGTGCAATTCTAGATAAACAGAGTATAGCTGAGCTGTGGGCAACAATTGCATATATGTATGTAACTGGTTCGCCGCGGTTCATGAAACCTTGAGGTTTGTTTCACTAACTCGAAATAAACCGGATTACGGTCACTTAGACTTCGCGAGAACATAGTGGTGATTTGAAATTGTTGTGAGTTCCGATTTCGTGCTAGGGAGGACATGGGGTCCTATAGTCTCGCGAAGTTTATATGACGCATATTCCATCTAGTTTCAACATGTATCCGTGCATCCTTTCCGAGGACTGATATTCGTAGTTTTCAGTGGAGCCATTGTGGCCTTCATGTATTGCACTACTTTTGCGTTCCATGCGAAATCACAGATATATGCATCTCTCGTATTTCATCCAGTGATTGGAAACTTGGCATCTGATAAATCCTTGTCTGGGTCTAGAATATTGTTCTTATGTCTCCATTGTCATCCATATGGTCTATTCCCATAAATTTCATTGACATTAATCGACTGCTCTTCAGTTATTAGTTATTTGTGCTGTGTTCGGGTATTTCTCTTCAATAATTTTTCCAATGTTTGATTACAGTGAGACCGCAGCGTGTTTCAGTATTTGTTATATGTATGAAATTGTCCTATGTTTCTCAATATGAAGATTCGCTCTCCGATTTGCTGAGGTGTTTACAAGGTTTCTAACCGCGAAATACTGCAGTTGCCCAGTTTATTTCACGACGAATGACGGTGGTCAGCGCAATTGAAGAAGAGTAAAGGATTGTTGTTGGTGCATCTTCGCAGCCATGTATGAGTTGTTGTCTGAGGGTCTGGAATCGGAAGCTTTCCACCGTTGACTTGGACAGCTAAGCCGTTGTAGTTAGCTTTGTGGGTCTCTTTAGGCGATTAATCGGGCGCGCGGTATTATGGCCGTGACTATCTCGCTCAGATGAGTCCGGTTGGAGCAAGCCGCGGAGCGGTCGATCGAGGTGAAATATAACAGCGATAAAGAGATTTTGACCTGATAAGCCCCATAAGTCTTGCTTAGAACGGCTCAAATTGAGGGAGGAAGGCTATAAGTGTGACAGCACGTTAAGCTCACCATTATCGATATTGTTAATGTGGGACATTGGCAATGCTGAGTAGCTACAGCGCAGCTCGGCAAAGATACATCAAGAGCGTCTATTGAGTTCAGGCCTAAAGTCGCTTAGTTCGGCACAGGGCTGTCTACACACCGAGGGAGGGGTTGTCCCGTTTTTGCAGTTTGAAACGCCTCTCCACTCAAAGCGAGCGAAGTGGTCCCGAGTGGAATTAGCGTCGTAAAAGGCGGAACAACTCCCTCGGTGTGTAGAGAGCCCCTGTCCCCTGAATTCGGGTGGCGCGACACTAGAACATGGCTTAGGGCCGCCTTCCCTACATGATGCTTACTGCTCCCGAAGCTCTTATAAGGGCAGCCCTCCGGGGTCAAGACGTTCTGAGAGACCTCTCTGAAAGTTGGGGGCGACGGATAGAGGATTAATAGTACATGTCGGGTTTTCTCAGTGGACCTGCTGGTAGACCAAAAAATAGAATTAATGAACACAGTCTCTCCGAGTGACCACCACTGCTGTACTTTTGATCTATTAGAAACGAAAATAGGCTCGCAGGTATAGTTTAGAATTTTAACAATAACATTTATTACATGCGCGTCAGCAAACAACAAAAAGATAGCGATTTGAAAAGCAAAAGAAAATGGAACTAACAACATTAAGAATAAAAACTAGACCTTTTCAGAACCAATAAGCAGTTCCATTTGTAAGTACCGGTCAGTATTCGGAATGCTACGATAGATATGGCTCAGTCCTTTTCTCTAGGGGTTATTTGAAGTGCTAAACGCGAATCTGAGGTCCGTTCATTATTTTTTTCGACAGCTTACGGCAGATTACGATGGATATACGGTATTACGGTGAATGTCTCAGATTTGACTCGAAATTTTTATGCGCGGTTTTTCGGGGTTACGAGTACGAACTTGATATTGATTTGTCGATTTTGTTATTATAAAGGTAGAATTCGCCTCCTTAAAGGCAGGGTACCTACCGTAACCTACAGTAAACCTCAACATTTCGGCAAGCGGATTCCAGGTTCGTGTTCAGCACTCTAGATTATCCCTATCTACGTAACTGCAAGTATTGAGCGGAACCCATGAAAGTTCTTTTGAATACACCTGAGAAGTGGCCTGGTGGGGTGGGTACCGGGGCTGTGCGGAAATTTTTTTCAAGATTTTCGGAAACGGAAGAAAAATGGCCAAAAAACGCCGGAAACGGAGTACACCAAAAAATGGGTTTTCTCATTCCCACGCTTCGCTGCTGCTCATTGCCCACGGCTCTCATTCAATAACCAATAATTTCAGTCAATAAACTAATACTTGTTCTAAATAAAGTCACTACGAGGCATTCAAAGATTTCGAAGTCACGCTTCTGGAAATCCGAATAGGCAACCTCTAAAAATACTTATTATATGTAGCCGCCCATCAGGGGTGTGCGGTAATTGCCGTATGCCGACTGCAGTTTGCTGCCCGTCTTGGGGTTCGTCGTAGCTGTTTATCGAAATTTTAATTTTTTGTAGCCGCACACCTCTGGTGTACAGCTTGTCCCCCAGAAAGCAGTCCAAGCGACACCAGGTATTCTTCAAGGCTGATCAGAAGTCAATTTTCAGATGATAAGCGACTACTTTCTCTTCTTTCGAACCATATTTGCCTATTGGAGTGGATATCGAACCATTGAATTTGAAAAATAAATAAAAAAACTGTACGGCGACATGGGAAATCCTCTTATGATCTGCCTCAAACGAGCCTAGCCGCTGCCCGTGGTCACCTCCACCTGTCTTCGACGAGACTCCTTTCTGGAAGACAGGCTGCACGTGCAAAACCGAAACTATCTCGATTTTGTTGCTGTAGTGGCGGTAAACAAGCGAAGAAGTAGAATCAAGAAGAGAAGTTTCACGAAATCATTGAATCTCAGAGAAAAAGCTAAATATTTTCAAGAAGAAATCCTCAAAACGCGTGCAGATTCCTGCCACACTCATTTCGTGTCATCATTTTAAAGGCGTCCAATCTTAGGCCCCCAAACTTCGTGAATGATGTCATCTAAGCTCAGATATTTCCTTGAACACGAAGAGGTCGGATGTAAGTTTCAGCGTCTCATGAAACCTTCGAAAATCCTTGCCTAGACCCACTATCATAGATGGTGTTGCACTAACTTATTCCGCTTCCGGGCCCAAGACTCGGAAACGGAAAAGGAACGGAACAGCCCAAAAACACCGGAAATACGGAAACGGAACAGTTCCGCACAGCCCTGGTGGGTACCCTTACCTTTTTTAAGCTCGAGAAACGCTCATAATTTCTTTGTGAGTGATTTTAGCTGCGAAAAGGATATTCGGAGTCTGCGTCCAAAAATGGTTTAAGAAAAGTACATTCCATTCGGAACTGGCCTTTTTTGACCAAAAGAAGTTCTGTTAGTGTTTAGTGAATTGTCGAAAGAGACAAACGTGACGCACTGCTTCACATATAATTTGTCTCCCTCAATCAGTGAGCCGCGACGCGTCTATGTGGCATATTTTGCTCGTGTCAGAACCTCGCCTCAGAGCAGCGTCGCGGCTCACTGATTGAAAGGACGTGCGATGCACCTATCGAGTGAGGTGGTTCATATTTGTTTCTAGATGTTAGGTAGGTGTCGCCCGTTGTATAGCAGTATATTTCGTCAATTCGCTTCTCTTCGAGAAACAGCTGGACCACAGGACCCTGAACTTTTGTATGAACCAAGGTTTCCAGATACAAGGGAGTATCCTGAGTGAGTTTTCCTTCGTTAGCGAGCTCTGTCTGTGCTGTACAAGAGTTTTTGTTTCAGATATGATATGCTGAACGTTCGTATACAAGGTTATGATTTCACCTATATAGAAAAGTTTCAAGGATATGTGGATAGAATGGCTCGGCGATTCAAATTTAATGTAGTTGAGAGGTAAATAATACCAGCGTTTTTTGTGCTAGGCGTCCTTGCTTCCGAAAGTCTCCTTAGTTGTCTGAGGCGGAGCACGACTATAACGGTTGACTGCGTTTTTCAAAAATATCGATTGGTCCAGGCTTCCTTAGGAAAACTGCACTGAGAACTCACAGAGTGCAGTACAGGTTACGCATATGGCAACGTAGAAGTTGTGAAAGGTTCTGGGCTAACAGGGGGGATGGGGGTAGTATCGCGGCCAGGGTCAAGCGGGGTATATATATATATATATATATATATATATATATATATATATATATATATATATATATATATATATATATATATATATATATATATATATATATATATATATATATATATATATATATATATATATATATATACACAAGTTTACACTCATGTGAAAGAAAAAAGAAAAAATGAGACAAAAAATAACCTCACACGAAGTAGTCAAAGATGTAAACATTGTAACCAACTGGAACGAACAATAGTCAAAAGAGAAGAGCAGGATTTCGAGTAATCCAAGCGCTACGGAGGGATACTCGGCTGCCCCCCAGGAGCCAGTTTTACTCGTACCAAGTTTTTGAAGGCCCCAAATTCGACAGGAATATTATCATTTCTACTGAGATCCTCGAATAATGGAATGACCCTATTCGTGAAAAAGCAGCGTCGACATTCAAGGTTAGACACGGTGCGATGGAATTTTTATCGGCCTCCCCGAGTGACAGGAGTCTCGTTCTTACGAAATCCCAGGCCTTAGACCAAAGTTTACGTTGAAAAGGATTTGATGGAAGAGAAATAGGTCATTTTTCTTCCTTCTGGAGAATCAGAGGCTCGAGACTAAAGAGTTCGTTTCTGTCAGCAGCGGAAGGCATTTGCCCATAGATAAAGCCATACTGTCACAGTCAGAACTCTTCTAGTAAATTTGTTCTGTATCTTTTCCAATCTGTTTATATTCTTGAGTTTGGCGGGTTGGAAACCGGGGTACCGTACTCGAGTAGAGGCCTTACATAACGTGGTATAAGCATTGATAAGCACAGATGGATTGCAAGTTGACAAACCTCTAAAAATATTATTCATAGCAAAAGTTGCTTTCTTCGCGATAGATTCACAGTGCTTATCAAAACTCAGACTTGTAGTAATAATGAACCCTAGATCAGTTATTTCATCAACTTCCTGGATCTGACAACCATCGACAATATATTCACTGTTAGCATTGCTATGACCCAAGTGGAGAACCTTCGTCTTTCCCTTTGCCAATGGGAGATTCCAATCACGAGACCAAGTACTAACAATGTCAATAGACTGCTGCAGTAAGATACAATTCTCTGGTTGGGAGACATCCAGGTAGATCTTGATATCGTCCGCAAATGCACTGAAACCGATGCCACAGGAACCGATAAGACCGGCGATTTCATGAGTGTATATGTTGAAAAGGATGGGAGACAATACCCCCCCCCCCTTGGGGCACACCGCTCAGGACTGGTCTTGGAATCGACCGAGAAGAGTCTATACAGACCGAGAACGTGCTATCAGTTAGGAATGAACGGATCCATGTAACTATTCGAGGATGAATCCCAACCATCAAAAGTTTTTGCAACAACTTGTCATGGGGAACCTTATCAAAAGCTTTGGCAAAATCAAAATAGATAACGTCTACACTCTTCTTCTTCTTCTTCTTTGCAGCCACATTGAGGGTTTTGTCATAGGTTGAGGAACTGGGCGACCAGTAACGGATTTGTCCATAAGTCCATTACGGTCAGCGTGGTAGGTCTCTCCGGACAGTTGAATAAATGTGCGGTATCGTGGCCGATGGTACCGCAGTCCGGGCACACATCAGATTTACTGCTGTCAATCCTGCTGACATAAGACATTAGCATTGTAGAGTGACCACAGCGTAATGATGCGAGCGTGCACCTGGCCCTTCTTCCGAGTTGAGCCTCGGATGTGCAGACTTGGGGCGGCACTACCCCCAATATGGGATTAATGACCGCCTTTTCCAGATGACACCGTACAAACTGAGTATGCTCCTCGCGCAATAGACGGAGTCGTTCTTGCTGTGAGTCGTGCCATCTCTGCAGATTGACTTTGCTGGGAGCATCGGCGAATGGCTTTCCTGATCTTTCTTTCTCTGACGGGGTTTAGCACTTCCAAGAGGGGGTGATTTGGTTGTTTGACAATGTTGATGAAAAATTGTTGGGCCTGGAGCCTCACAGTGCTCCCTTACTGGTAATAAGCGGGTCTCAGCATGCAAGTGATCGACCGGGGAACTTCTTGCACACCCGGTGGCGATTCGAAGAGCCGCATTCTGTATGCGTTGCATCTTAGTCCAAGAGGATTCGTCTACACTCTTTCCATCGTCAAGAAGAGCTGTCCATTTATTAAGTGCTTCAATAGATGACGTCACAGTAGATTTACCTTTCTGGAAACCATGCTGGAAGGGAGAGATAACCTGATTTGATTCCAAATCAGTTACGATTCGTTTTTTGAGAATTTTTTCGAACAGCCGTGAGAAGATAGATGTTATACTGATTGGCCTGGAAATTAGCAGGTCAGTGAAAGGGGTTTTGGAATAGGGGTAACAAACGATTGCCTCCATTTGAGGGGACCTCTCCAGACATAAAGCTCAGATTGAAAATGTACTCCAAAGGACCTGCAATATCAAGAACGACCTGCTTGATGAAGCTAAGTGGTATGGCGTCGGGAGTCACAGAATTGATGAAGGCCAGGCTAGAAGTTCCTTGATAATCTCGTCCTTGTGAAACCAACAGGAATCGGCCATAACGGCAGAAACAATTGGAGACAGGTCGAGTATCCACCGAGATGGAGTCAGAAAACGACTCTTGAAAAACGTCCGCCAACAACTCAGCTTTATTCCCAGCATTCCTCACCAATGTGCCACTAGGGCTTTTAAGGACCCCAACACCTGGTTTTTCTCGGAGTTTAGAGTTGATGAATCTAAAGAAGGAATGTTTATCATTTGACTCGACAGCTTTCTTCTCAATATGGTTATTATACTTCTTCAATTTCCGAGTAAAACGTTCGTTGATACTTTTGAACCGCTCCCAGACGTCAGCACAGTCGTGAATTTTAGCCAAACGCCAAGCCTCAGATCTCAAGCGCTCAAGGGCGGATAAGTGCGTTGGAAGCTTCAGTTCACCACGGCAGGAAGGTTCAAGAGGAACGAAAGGAGCAATGCAGTGATGGATAATAGAAAGGAAAAGCTCGTACTTCTCGTCCACACTGACAACAGTGCCCAAGTAACCGAACCAGTCTACATGAAGTAAATGGTTGCGAATAGCATCAATATTTGCTTTGCTGAAATTCCTTCTATACACCATGGGAGCATCCCGCCTTGGAAGATTTAATGCAAAATGAACGGTAGAGTGGTCACTGGAGCCCAACGGTGGAGATATGCTTAGAGAATTTACCATACAATTATCATTACACAAAACTAGGTCAAGAACATGACCACCACGGGTCGACGCCCTGACATATTGCTCAAGGCTATGACTCGAGCACACAGTTAAAAAGCTTCTCGAGATGGAACTCACATTGGCAAATTCAGATGGTTCATTCCAATTGACATCCGGGAGGTTAAAGTCGCCTGTGATGATTGAAGGCCAGCTACAAGAAATAAGGTCGCCGATGGTATTATATAGTTGCTCAGACAAGTTCGAAGTATAAGATGGTGTCCTGTACACAACTACAAAACGTATAGGTTTTAAATCAATTTCCAAGTCAGTGCAAAGGATTTCATAAGCATCAGGGACGGACTCCTGAAAGACAAGCACTGGACAAAAGAGCTTTTAGCCATGAACAGAACTCCCCCACTTTTTTCGCGAAGTCGGCCACACCTCAAAACCCCGTAATGCTAGCACCAGTCAGCCAGTAGTGAGGCCGACCCGCCGCCACCGCATAACCATGTTTCAGTTAGAGAGATAATATCCGTGTCGAACTTTTGGAGCACGAATTTCACCGCATCTACGTTTTTGACCAAAGAACGAATATTAGTGACGATACATGTAAGAGGGCACGAGTTTATCCGGGGATGGTTCAGCAGTTTCCCGAGCTCGTAACGGCTGGGTCACCTAGGGACAGAATAGAGGGTGGCCACCGGGTCACTCGTTGACAAGATGGAAGAGAAAGGGCCGCGGGCGCCGACATTGCGGCGTTCCGCCTTACGCTTTTCCAATTCCTCTTTCGTCAGCGAGTGCCTAATGTACAACCCTTTAGTGTGAAACGACTTTAACCAATGAGCTCTATTACATACAAGGTTCGCATGGTGAGTGGTTGGCAATACAATCTTAACCAAACGGGGACGACCACCTAGCCTGCCCATGCGATACTCAGAAACGGGGCTGCATTCAACATCGAGGTGATTTAGTAATTCGTGGATACGACTCTTATCATATGTCACTCTCTGAGATGGCAAGCTACCAGATGACTCAGATAAGCCAGAAATGACAATGGATCGCTGCCTTTCGTGTTCCATACAAATACAACCAGTGTTAGAATTTTCCGGAATGGTAGAATTGAGGCTTGAAACCTGAGAAAAATCACGCACAGGATGATTGACGACAGAATTCCTTGTGACTTGAGACTTAAGAGCAGACAGTTCAGCTTGCAATGATGAATTTTCTTGTGACAACTGGGTATTTCTAGTAACAAGCGCTTTGTTTTCATCGAGAAGTTCAGCATTTCGTGACATAATAGAATCGAAACTCTCTTTAATGGTCGAAAAGTGACTTATCACTGCTTTCAAATGTACAGGAAGGGAAGTGTCCTTTCATCAGTTGATCGACAGCCATCACAAAGTCCATCGGTTCCTGCGATCCAGCGTCAGTTGCACGACTTGCCGCAGCTCGTGTCTGAATGATAGACTGGCGGGGAGCAGCTCGCGGCATGATAATAACAAGAGCCGTCGAAACGGGTAGACCTTATCTGGTGGCAGTTGAGGAAAGTGATGACGATTTTCGTACCCCGCCCCAGAGGTACTCACAACTGTTTCACGACACGTTGAACTGGATACAGAACCAGAGCAGTTGGACACGTCCTCAGCATAGACGACAGGACCACATCGAGACCATACGAATTACCCAACCGCCAGATACCTCAAACTTGGGTAAAAGGGTTGCGAAATTTTGTTGCAACGGGGCTGGAGCGAGGTCGCAAAAATTTTGGCCCTAAAAAATGAAAATTTCTGGAGTTGATTGGAAAATGAAAATAACGATTATTTAGCACCATAAGGTACCCTTTCAGTACTTTAGAAAGTGGTCTGAATCAATTCGTGATAGAACTGCTCTCCTTGCTACGTATTTTCGGGGCAGTTCTATTAAATTTTTGAAATTGACAGTTCGGAGTTATCACCATTTTACCCAAATGGCCTGCTTTCTAATGTAAGCTGCCCGGAAGTCGCGCTCCGGGAAGGGGGTCGCAAAATAAAAGAAAATTGATGGTGGGCGGTCGCTACAATTCGGAAAAAACGCCACGATTGACCCTGATCGCGTCTCTAGAGTGGATCTTACTCAAGTGGTGTCGATACCAGTATTCATTTTCCATTTCCACGTAACATTTCTTTTCCGTCCCAGATTTCCACTACCGGGAAGACTTTTTTTGCCCTTTTATGATGCCACCCAATTTCGATTCACCTTACCATCTCTTCACTCAGGTTCAAGCGGGTTACGAAATCTCGCAACGGGGGGAGTCGCAAAATCTTTGGCCCGAAAATGAAGGTGGGGTCGCAAAATTTCCGGACCAGAAATGAAAACTTCTGGAAGTGATTGGAAAATTCACGTTCATTACATGTGCTGCACATGTAAAATATAGCAAAACTTCCAATGAGATGATCGTGGGAATTTCGGTCCAAACAAAAATTCTGTGAAGATATCCCAAAAAATCTCGACATTTTTGGTCACCAGAGGGAAGGATCGTAGCATTGCTCAGGTTTTAGACGCTTGAGCCCGACTACTACACGAATTTTCGTTTTCTGACAGTTATAGTAATCAAATACAAGCTGCCCAGAAATCGGGCCTCGTAAGGGGGGGGGGGTGACGCAAACATTTTAGATTTTGGGAAAAAAATTGATGGTGGAGGGTCGCTCTTATTCCGGTTAATTACGCAACGCGCCGCTTGACCCTGTCTCCGCTATCTAAGTTCCCGTTATGTTCCCTTACCCATTTTACAGTATTCGCAACAGAGCTGAACTCTGGATACATAAGAGATTGGCAAAAGAATAGGGTGATTACCTTGGTGTCTTGTGGGGGGGGGGGGTTGGTGAGAGGTAGTAGCCTTTGAGATTTCACCGCAGCGATGTGTCGAACCCTGTGCAATCGCTATATCACATGGCTGAAGGAATCGGATAAATACTGTTATTGGTTACCAAAAGATGCGTTTTCTCTTCCGTCCAATCCTGTTATTCGTGTTGCAGCTATGCGGTGGCTGCTCAGACCCAAAGCGTGGTGGTTTATAAAAGTAACAGTACAATAGTGGACAATGAGATCAAATTAGCACTGTATGACAGGTTTGTTACATCTCCTGGATTTGACTTTCGTTTAACGATGTGGTTTCTGTGGCATTGACTCGGTATTCTTTTTAGAGTGGTTCGATTAAGTAATGTGCCTGCTCCACACCTTCAGCTCTTCATTTCTCTCATACAAACACATCTTCCAGTTGGAGTCACTGTGAGTTGTAATTTGATCAGCAGGAGGGCGTGCAAATACGAAGTGCAAGTGGATCTGCTTTTACGGAGCAGACTTCAATCATACGTGGTACGAAATGACCCTAACCACAGAGGCGAAATAGGCTGGCCAACTCATTCCGAGCTTTGCTGGTCTCGTTCATTCAAACAATGAATCGAGGCACTCTCCTGGTTGATGGCCGTAACGCATCTGCAGGCGTGCAAGACCAAGTTGGCAGTTGTGTCGGACCTCGCCAGAGCTACAACCTCCCAATTCGGTGACCAGAAAACGAAATAGTTTCAAATGCTGCCTCTCAAGATTTTTCATTTTTAATCTGAGTTTTACGATCTGTTCAAAAATTTTCTATTTTGGAATCATTTTAACGAATTTACCACTTACCACGCAGGAGCATTTGCTCCATTTGTTAAAAAATAGTGCAGATCCTGCTTATAGCTCTAAAACCTCCGTTTTTTTTTCTTCTTCTTCTTATCGGCCACAACGAGCTTCTTCTTATAGGCGTAGGAAGGCGGCCACATCACACTGCTTTTCCCGCATATCCAGAGCTGTCAGAGAAGTTGGCCGAGCTGGGCTCGAAAATAAATGTAATGAATCATGCCCTGTGCTGTGGCAGTGAGGACATACATCGGGAACCGATAGATTGATCCTATGAACATAGGCCTTGAGGATGTCTGCAGTTGGCAATGCTCTTCTTCTTCTTTGCAGCCGCCACTGAGAGGGGTTTCGTCACAAGTTGAGAAACTGGGCGACCAGACCTGGATTCGTCCACAAGTCTATTATACTGAGCGTTGTTGGCTTCTTCGGACAATCAAATTGGTGCTTAGTGTCGTGGCCTTGGTTTCCTCAGTCCGAGCACACGTCAGGCTGGCTATTGTCGATCCTGTGCAGGTAAGACATAAGCAATGGAGAATGTCTGCAGCGTAACGAAGCGAAGATACGCCTGGCGCGCCTGCCAAGCTCGGACTCGGTATCACATGCCCTGGGCGGCACATCACCGGAAATAGGGTTGACGGCCGCTTTGGCGAGATAATCCTTCACGAACCGGGTGTGCTCCGCGCGTAGGAGACGAAGCCGTTCTTGATTCGAGTCGGTCCATCTCTGTACATTCACTTTGTTCGGAGCATCGGCAAACGGCACTCTGATCGATGTCTCTCTCACGGGATTTAATAGTCTTCCCGACGGATGATTAGGTTGCCTAAGGACATTAATAAACATCTGTTGAGCCTGGAGCTGACGATGCTCTTTCACTGGCAAGATACGGGCCTCGGCTTGAAGGTGCTCAATCGGTGAGCTTTTTGCACATCCAGTGGCTATTCGTAGTGCAGCATTCTGAATTCGCTGCATCTTAGTCCAGGAACTGTCCGACACGATGTGCTGCCAGACAGGTGCAGCATACTCTATTGCAGGCTGCAGAATAGCTCGATATGTCGTCAAGATTGTCTCTTTGCTGCCACCCCAGGACGTTCCTCCTAGAGCTCTCAACACATTAAGCTTTGCCTTGATAATTGCCTGCTTCTGTTCAGCATTTTTGTGAAACTTCAGCGATGGGTCCAAAACGAGGCCCAGCAGTTTGGGAAATTGCGCTGTAGGCAAGAGGTCACCATCCCACCTGACAACAGGTTGGGCGCTGTGTTCCTTTGGGTCAGATGTGACTACCTAAACAGAAGACTTCGCCGCGGAAACTGTGAGCATCATGCTATCGAGAAAGTTTTTAAGCTCGACGAGATAATCGTTGATCTTGTTTGCGGCTACCTGTATGTCACGATTACGGCACATGATGGTGATATCGTCGGCATACGCAACATTTTTTATATCTTCAGGAGGCTCAGATAGGTCTTCAATGAACAGGCTGAAGAGGGCAGGTGACAAAACTCCACCCTGCGGCACACCGGCTGCTACAGGTATACTATCGGAGACGTGATTCTGGAATAGCAGTTTGGCCCGACGACCTTTCGTAAACGCTGCGATCCAACGCTTCTGCCACGGTTGTAGCGAGGACTTCAATAGTTTCTCGGACAAAAGTCCTAGGTTAACAGAATCAAATGCTTTGGTTAGATCGAGGGCAACGGCCACTGTTCTAAGAGGCTTTCTGATATTGAACCCATCGACCGCATAGCTGACAATCTCCAGAAGGGCAGTGGTGGTGGAGTGAAGCTTTCTAAACCCATGTTGATGTTGCTGTGCCTCATTCTGCTCTGCCAGGTCCCTTACGATTAGCTTTTCGGCTACTTTCTCGATCGGTGATAACAGCTAATAGGGCGATAGCCCTTCGCCGTGCTTTGCGATTTGCCTGGCTTAGGCAGGGGTATCACATTGGCGGTCTTCCATGCTTGGGGTAGAGTGCAGGTTCGGAAAGAAGTGTTTATGATATCTGCGATCATCGGTAGAAGTTCCGTGGGAAGCTTCTTCAGGATGGCTGCTGAGATACCATCAGGTCCGAGAGCCTTCCGCATTTCCTTGATGGCCTTCTCCACTTGAGCAGGAGTAAAGGCCTCAGTGGCGTTCATCAGCGGCAGACGGCTTAGTTCTCTTACCGTGACTCTGTTTTGTACGCCTCGCTTGGTACGTGTGATGAAGAAATTTTTGCCAAGAGCATATGCGGCAGCCTTTCCTGATTTGAAGACGCTGTTATCGAACTCTATGGTAGAGTTCGAGGAGGGGGCGCGCTTGCCAGATATCTTCCTCAATACTTTCCACGCAGTTGTTCCGTCGGTTTTAAAATCCAACCTTTTAGTGAACTTCTCCCAACTGTCTTTCTTGTGCTTGTCCAGATCCTTTTTTATCTCTTCATCCAGCTTGGCCACCTCAGGGTCCAAATGATTCTCAGCTATCTTTTCATCTCTTGTCCTGATCTTCTGTAGAATCTCCCTGGTGACATTAGGGTAGAAACTGTTCACACGGCCTTCAGGTATGGGCGGAGCGCAACTTCTCTGAACAAGACCCAGTCAGCAAGGCCTGAATTGAGATAAGAACGTTGACGAATACCAGTATAAAGGGCAAGAGAGTTTGAGAGATCAATATGGAGAAAGACGGGAATGTGGTCGCTGGAAAGAGTTGTGGAAGTGGACCATGTGCAAGAATTAGAAAGATTGGGTGAAACGAGGGAGATGCCCGGGCTCGAAGGTCGGCCGTAGGAAGGGAGACGAGTAGGCTGATCATCGTTGAGAATAACCAGATCACACTCCTCAGCCCATTCCTCGACGTCCTCCCCTCTGGCGTCGGACTCAAGCGCAGAACAGAACGTGTGAGCATTGAAGTCACCTGCAAAGACAGCTGATGGAGAGAGCAGTCATGCAACCGCTTAAGAAGAGGTATGGGGTTGTAGGTTGGGGGACAAGAAGTGGAGGGAGGGATGTAAATATCAAATAGAGATAATGGAGTTTTAAGAGGGAGGTGAACGGGAACGCACTTGAGAGTACCGTCCTTAGGAACATTTGGAATTAGATGAGAAGGTAAGTTAGAAAGCACAAACGTAGAAACTCCGCCTCCAAGAGCTGTCCTTGGGATGTGATAGGCAGTGTAGCCTGGAATGTTTGGTTGGGGATAAGTGGTAGAGGGAGAGAGTTTGGTTTCTTTAACCATAATAACATCCGGATGATGAGTACGTGCGAAGAGTGAGAGTTCAGACAATTTGGTACGAAGGCCATCAAGATTTATATGTACAATAGAGAGGGGGCGGTTGGTGAATGAGGAATCAGAGTTGCTGGGGGCGGAACACAGAACACAACGGAAGGATGAGTTGTGATGCCTCACAGAACTAAGACCTGAACAGGAGAAGTGCACCCACCTTTGGCATCCAAAGCATTGGACGCTTATTCCATTCCAGGTGACTTTCTTGATGCAGGTGGCACATTGATACTTCTGCACAGGTCCAGGATTCCTCTCGACGCCAGCCCTTTTTAGTAGAATCTTCAGGTGAGCTGGGGCCAGCCAGCGACTCACCCATGACAAAAACGCTCTCGGTGGAGGTAGTGATGTCGGTTTGCATGAAGGTGATGTTGTTTCCTCCACACTGTCACGGCACGAACGTACGACATCTCGGCAGCTTGGCAATGCTGCTTTACATGAAGTAGTGCACATTCTTGATGTAGGTGGGATGCAGGAGTGGATTTTGGGCATCCAGTGATGACACGTAGAGCAGCGTTTTGTGTTCGCTGAAGTTTGTTCCAAGAGGCTTCCGTCAAGTGTCTTGACCATACTGGGGCTCCGTATTCCAGTACGGGCTGTATCATCGCCTTGTACGTGATAGTGCCTGCCAGAGTGCGGAGTATGTTGTTACACGCATTGGTCGCAACAGCTCGAATACGTGAGTTTTCATGGAAACGCAATTAAGGGTCCAGGAGGTCCTGATTCCGAGAACTTGGCTAGACTGCTAAGGTATTTGTTCATCTCCGCAGTGGCGCGGTCAATAACAGGGTCAGTACACACAATAGTGATGTCATCCGCATACAGACATAAGTGGATGTTAGGCGATGGCTTCGGAATATCGGACAGATGTGTCGAATTTCACACGTATAGAGCGGTTTTTGACAAGGTTGTCGGTCCATCGTTAACACCAGTCGGGCATATCACAGTCCAAAATCGACTTCGACAGCAATGAGGGGTCGGCAGTTTTGGCTCGACGCTTCTCATCCCGTAGTTCGATCAGCTCCAGAACTTCCTTCGGAACGTTAGGGTGAAACATTCTCACACGTCCTGTTGGAATGGCTGTTCTAGAGGCCTTGCATATGGCATCAACGACGAACCTCTCTTTCTCATGTACAGAGCCGGTGAGCGGATAGTTGGCTACCAGACTGAGTAACACCTCTTTAAACAGGATCCAAATAGGCTCACGATAATTAGTATACAATTTGCTACGTGAGCCTGAGAAGGTGCGAGAGACAAAATTAAGAGACAAATCCAGTGATGCTCATATAGGTACATGATCGCTGGCCATTGCAACAGCAGTGGACGAGTTACAACATACAGCCAGAGAGGAGGAGACGAAAGTAACATCTGGCGAAGAAGGCCTGCCCGTGCTCGGGAGACGAGTAGGAGCGTCCTCATTAATAGCAACAAGATCACAATCATCCGCAGGCTGCTCAAGTAGTTCGCCTCTATCGTCGGGACCTAGAGAGGAGAACCAGGACGATGAGTGTGCATTAAAATCACCAGCCATAATAACTGAGGACGATGGGAGGGAAGAGTGTACAGTAAGCAAAAATGGTGTAGGATCAAACGAATTGGGACAAGAGGTGGTTGGGGGAATATAAACATTAACAACATCTAATGGGCAACTCTGCAATACAATATAGACATCAATACACTCAACAACATTATCAGTGGGGAGCTCAATGAGGTGAGAGGGAATAGAAGATTTTACAAAAGTAGAGGCGCCACCACCATGAGAAGTACGAGGGAGGTGAATAGACGCATAACCGGGGAGACGGGGGATGGGAGAGGATGCGCTAAGTTCTGTCACCTGCAAGAGGATAACATCAGGATGAAAGCTTTCAATCTTCAATGCCAGTTCAACAAGTGTGGCACTCAGGCCATTAATGTTAAGTTGAAAAATGTCCAGACTATGATGAGGAACACTAGGGGGAGAACTAGAGCAAGATATACATAAATAAGTATCAATGTAGTCATTATAGCTAGCTAACCCCGAGTATTTGAGGAGTACCCAGCCAAGGCAACCACCGCACTGAGCGCTTGCATGTTGAGCCGATAATCCACAGTGACAAGCCGCACAGCACGTATATAAGTCTTGAGGCGTGGCCCTGGGTTCCTCTCAATGCCAGCTCGTAGTAGTAGAATACGAAGGAGTGCGGCAGCCAGCCATTCGCTCTCCCATACAGAAAAAAACTCCACGTGGAGTTGTTGATGCCCGTTTGATGAGTCTCCTCGATCTTGGTAGTCTTAACATATTCACCACGCGTAGGTTGAGCATCTCGGATCCTCCGTTTTTTCTCCGGATTACCTGATCAGATATCCAAAACCTTATTTGATGAACTTATCCTGGTATTGGATACTATTTCCGATTTCGCCGGTGAATTTAGTGATTCCACGACATTGCTTACCCGCGTTCGTATGCGTCGCGGCCCAGTGAGTGTTGCGAGTGCGGGGAACACTAAAAACGCACAACCGTTTAGAGTAGTCTTCAGCGCTTTATACGAGTAAACGGCTACCGTTTGTGACCGCAAATGAACTCGGGAAAGTAAATTCTGTCTCAGGACATGTAAATTTATTTGGTGTCACCTAAAAAGGGGTTGTCGCGTTGCCGCACGCCTCGTTGCGTGCAAAGTTCACCGAGCGCGTCGCAGCCCGCACGGGTGAGCAATGTCCGCCCCCCCCCCCCGCCGAATTTAGTTTGGAGGAAAGGCTGTATCCGTAATCTGACACTAGCGATTCCTATCATTGTTTAAAATGCATGCTGGTATGAGCTTTCGGACTGAAGCTAGTTTGGTGGGGGCTACTCTGGAATCAGTTGGAGAATGAATGATACCGCTTTGAGGGGCCGTATGCAGGAACGCGCCGGCTGGGGCAGGGACAGTGCAGTCGGCGCCTTTGATGATTGCCCTTGCTCACAAGACAGGACATGTCTATCGTGGTTGGTCACAAGTCAAGAAGCGTAAGTCGTGCCCCATTGCTGTGCCCTAGCCGCCTCAGCTAGGAGATTGGAGCGGCGGGGGCAGTGAGAAGGACTGCTGGGGCACCACATACGTGTCTTGACTTGTGACCAACCACGATAGACGTGTCCTGTCTTGTGAGCAACGGCGATCTCCAAAGGCGCCGACTGCACTCCCCCTGCCCCAGCCGGCGCGTTCTTGCATACTGCCCCAGAAGTCGAATTATTTCCATGGAGTCTCCACGAAAGCGATGACTGATAACGCTATTAGGCATATGGTATCAGCCCAAGTTTTCATTTTCATGGGAGAAACATTTCATTTTCTCGAGTGCCCCCCCCCCCAAATAGTTTCAAGCCTGAGCTTTCTTTGTAAAGCATTGTGATTTCTTTGCGAGTTAAACCGCCTTGTGTGGAAACAAATAACCCGATCTCGCTCTCTGTAGTGCTACGCTGTTGTTGACAGTTTTCTGGAATGCAGCAGGGTTAGGCTTGTGCTGTGATGATCAAAGAGGGGGCTACAAGCCTTTCACGGCCTCGAAGCGGAATCAGGTGGTATTCAGCGGAAAAAAAGTGTGATAGTTCTTTATGTGGATAATCAAATCTAGCCATTTTTTCATTTACCTTAACCCATTCACGACCACACCTAATTTTGGGTGACTGGACGTTCGGACCCTGCGCAATATTGCGTTATCGTTTACCGTGTCCCACCGGTGGGACACGCGAGCTCAAATTTTACGCCAACGAAAATCGATTTTAGTTAGTTCAATGAAGTCAACATTGTACCACAAAAAAACTGGAACTTTCTATCATGAGAAACAACTGTCTGAAGTCACGATAGGGTCAAGCGGAAATATTATTTTACCACCACTGCTCCGGTGATTTTCACTTAAAGGAGTTTCTTCGAATGCGGTTTAGAAACCTGCTATCTAATTGTAAATTTTGTATCGTGTGGGTTTATCTATGGTGGGTAAAAAAAGTTTAAATTGATGAAAATCGATGTTTCCGGGTCATGGTGTGGTCATGGTGGTGGCACGTTTTCAGGTGAACAGAACGTGATTCCATATTAGGGTCTCTGCTGATAAAGCTAGGAAATGACAGTAAAAGAAAAAAAGAACCCATGATGCGCTGAAAAAATGTTTTTGCAACGATTTTCTCGTATTGAGCCCCAGCTATTTTCACAAAAATTTGAATATTGTGCTATAGTGAAGCTGCTGTCGGACCACGGCTTCCGTAGTCTAGTCTAGGATAGGTTAATACATTGAACATGAGAAAGTTTGGAAATTCGTCCTTGTGGCAGAGAAATCGATTTTTGAAAAGCGTATCCCACCGGTAAGACTTGCGGTCCGAAGTGGTAGTCAACGCGTGGCTCACCGGTGGGAGACATGGTCGTGAATGGGTTAAAGTCACACCCACGACTCACTTGGAGAGCCGCACGAATTCTCGCGCTGGATGGTGGGGAGTCGCACGAATTTCCCACCTTAAGGGAGGGGCCGCACTTCTAACGAACTGATCACAGCGCCATGCCTTACAATGGGAAGACGAGCGGGCAATTATGCTCCTATTGGACACGTTTATCCTTTTCCCACAATTGATCAGCCGCACAGCACGTATATAAAGGGCCCCATCCCATACAGAGCACAGTTGGCCTTTCCGAGCCTCTCCTGGAGGGTGACTACGAGTCACTTTCTGGGCGATTTTTGACCACCGAGGGGGGTCCTCCATAGTTCTCAGCTAGGGAAGCTCCCTCGTCGCCGACCGTGGCGAGGATGATGTCCTTGTCACGGACTGCGGAGGGAGTGGCCCTTGCTGCGGGTTGTGACATTGACAGCAAACTTTTTGGGGGAGACCCGTCTCTATATAGAAGTGGAAGGGCCCCGCCACCATGGAAAAGGCGGGCTCCAACCACCCAGATCGCCTAGGGGTGACGGTAGGAGCACGTGCTGCTGCGTGGGAAACGGGGCTGCGTCGAAAGTTCTGCCTTTGCGCCACGTGCTTCTGTTATGGGACGACGTACTGATGCGTGGTAAACGATAGTGCGGCAAGTGTTTTGCCTCTCTGCGCCACGTTGTCGCTTTGAATAGACCACGTGCTCCTCGAAGCAACACGTGCTGCTGCTCAAGAGCCTCTCAATTGGGCCAGGTATCTCATTAGGAAGCCTGCGCGGTCGAATTGGACTCCAGTTGTCTGAGTAATTCAGCGATCAAAATATTCGTGATCAAGGGTCACCTTTTAGAATCAGTTACAAAGTGTCGTGTGAGCATTTCATGAGATAAGGTGCTTCGTATACTAGTCTGAACGTCTAGACATGATCGTAGCGATGTTATGGAAAACTGTAGCGTACGACTCGCTCGCAAATGACATTTGCGCTTAGCTCGCAACTAGCTAAAGGCCAGGCGGCTTGAGAGCGCTGTGCACCTGCAGCTCGTCTTGAGCACTGACTTCCTGCGAAACAATAAGCAGTTACATTGTGATACATCGAAATGCTTTAAACATTATTCCATTCCATACCGTAGTTTTAGTTATTCCCTATGAGATTAGGCATAATTGAATGGGACAACTTGCTTCCCCACAGTGGGGGATTAGGGAAGGCCAGGCTGTTTTGAGGACGTCCCCGCCATTGCGGCGCGACTCGCCCCGTCCGGTTATGTGGACTCATTAGCCCGTAGTAAACCCACCACTCAGTCAGGATCATCTGAGTGGGTGATAAAACGCGCCCGAAACGATTTAGACAGGGCGCAGACGAGTCCAAAATCGTATCGAGCGATAGATTGCATTCAAGCGGTCTGTCTTGCAAAGCCATGATGGTTCGGGCATGATAATAAGAAAGATAAGAAGAACTGTGATGATAAGAACAACCGGTAATTATTCTCCACGTGGTCGTTTACGAATCGACCAATTCTATGCTCCGTTTCTCGATAAATGAAATGCTGGTTGTTTCGCGGAAGTTGATATTGATATTGATACATTGATAAGCCGATATCTCGGCTGAATTATTTGAGTTACTCCTTTGCTCCTTAAAAAAGTCTCAAGCGCATTCCTGATCTGGCACGCTGTTTCTCTCCTCTCTAGCCAAGAAGTCTGTCAGATCTGACTGAATCTACTCAGTCAGATCTGACTGAGTGGTTGAGCTTATCTTGTTTGTTGCTGATTTTCTCTACTTAGCCTAGGTCGCTAGCCTACAACACAAACGCCTGAAATAAGTGCGGCTCATCTGAATTCTATTCAGAACATGGATATTAGGCTAAACTGAATTTTTCGTCGGCTTTACTACGGGCAATTATTTTTTAGCATTCAGGTCGAGTTCATCTTACATTCGTTCAGGTTACGTTCAAACAACATGAGAAGGCAGACGAAGATTATCGATACATTCCGGATATACTTTTGAAGCAGAAGCAGGAGGAGCTCAAAGCGCTGGACGATCCCGTAGTGCGAAGGAATCTGGGATGGGAATAGAAATGATCTGATTTGCATTTGCACTTATTGTTGTCATTGTATAGGAGATTGTTATGTTTTCCAGAGAGTAAATATACGAGAATTTGTATGTGTTGTGGTCATCCAGCTATTTCTAGCTGCTCATCAGTACTGGTTTTTAGTCATGGTATTACGATGATGCGTAAAAGGAATGCGTGTTTTTTATTCATGTTGGAAGTACAGTTTTCGGTCCGAACTGCAAAAAAAAATACGGCCATAAGGGGCTGGATTTGATAAAAAGTCTCCGACCACTGCTATTTCTCTGATGTCGTCCGTTTCCTTCAACCAATAAAGCAGCGACGCAGTTCTGTTATCATTGTCGTGGAAGTGATGCGGTCCTTTCTCCATTTTAACCATTATATTTTTGGCAAAGCAGCTGCTTCGCCTTCATGATGGCGGTATCAAAAGGGCGTCGCGGTTTCCCGATTGAAGGGTATGTTCCATATCCACTTGACCGGTCGCATTTTTCCTCCTCATTTACAAATCACACTTTCACCGTTTCCTCATTCGCATATTTAGAGTTCGCACCGAAATTGTAATCCTTCCAAAGACCCAGCTTGTTTCCTGCCTTGAAGACTGCCTGTGGTTGATGGCTTATCTTGACGAAATGGATTGCGTTTAGATATTTCGGTTTAACCGCCTGATCTCATCTGCGCTTCGTCTATCCACGTGTTCGAGAATGTCTCTGGAAAGTGTAGAAAGACAAGTACCGTATGAACTGGTAGATATTGGTGCAAATCTCGGTCATCCGCTGTACAAAAATGACCTGGAAGATGTTCTGAATCGGGCAAAACAAGCAGGTTTGTTGAGCATAAGCTGAATTCTGAAGCCGCTTATGGACTAGATTGCCGAATTCAACATTTATGCATCTATTCTTCTCAGCGCCAGTCGTTTGCTGTGAGGTTACAGCCTAATCTCGGCCTCTGGGTGTGGGCTGTCCGATTATCCATTAGCCTATGTTGCTGCTGACTCGATATCAAGAAATAACCATATGGGCTGCCGTTGCTGCTGCCGACCCCTACTGGAGTACTGTACTCAGGTTTGGTCACCTTCCACAGTGGAAGATGATGAGATCATTGAAAATGTGCAAAAACGATACTCTAGACGTGTGTTCACCAAAGTATTCCCAAACAGAGAAGTTCCAGATTATGCAGCTCGTTTGGATATGCTAGGGTTAAATACCCTACGATATCGCAGAGCTGAATTTGATTTACATCTGTGTTATAAGATCGTGCATGGTTTTTGCGACATTCCCTTTGACAGCCT
Source organism: Aplectana chamaeleonis (assembly GCA_029168955.1). Classification (NCBI taxonomy): domain Eukaryota; kingdom Metazoa; phylum Nematoda; class Chromadorea; order Rhabditida; family Cosmocercidae; genus Aplectana; species Aplectana chamaeleonis. The sequence goes on from JAPDOI010000150.1 coordinate 416,723, forward strand.
TTTCGTGTTTACTCGCCACCATGTCCGTTCTCGCAAACATGGATTCCAACTTGAACGGAAATTCACCTCTAAAGGCAGCATATTGAATTCCTTTGCGTTCAGGGTCGTCAGAACTTGGAACAATTTGCCTGCAGAAATCGCTGAATCCGGAAACTTTTCTATCTTTCGAAGTAGATTATCCAAGTACGATCTCAGGTCATTACAAGGAACGAGTGAGCGTCCACTCTGATTAAAAGGGTATTACTAATAATCTAATGTGACGGGTTTTTCCAGCTTGTTGTGCTTTTCTTTGTCCCAGAAGCGGTGGCCTCAAGTATCTTGAGACAAGATGTCATTCGAATTGTAGAAAGAAAAATTTCCTCTGCAAAAAAAAAATCATATTTTGTCCCCTTCTCACTTCTGCCATTGTTATGCATCTTTTTTTTTTACTTTAACAAAGAATCTCATTCACATACGTGTATATGTATGTTTCTTTATTTCCACAATAAAGTCGTTGAATGAATGAATGAATGGGTCCGAATAATGCTGCGGGCAGCACTTATCGAGGTTCTGACTTAGGCTTACCTTACATTTCCCTAGAGCTTTTATAAAGTCATGTGTTGATACTTGTAGGTATGGGACACAGCATTGATAGTCCGTTTTCCAAATTCCCTAAATGCGTCAGAGATTTCCAAAGAGGGCATTTTCATGGCTTTGCGAAGAGAAAAGGGGTACGCGAATGAAAATTTTTAGGGCGTTCAAAAAATTGTCTCGGATTGAGCTAAAAACTCTTTTCTAGAGGTAGTTTTGGTTGCTGATTACGAATCTGAGGTCCGTTTGCCAATATTTGAAAAATTCCGTCCAATTTGGTCCGAATCTTCAAAATGGGGGAAATTCTGCTGGCCAAACGCGACTTTTGAGAAGGCTACGATGGAATCGTTTTAAAACGTCCACATAAGGGTTGTTTTGGCTGCCTAACACAAATCTTTGATCGATTTATCGAATTTCTTTGGATTATGGTATGTAACGGTGGGTATACGGTAGCTCGGTCAAAGTCTCAGATTTGACTCGAAATTTCCATGTAGGTGTAGTTTGGGAGGCTGAACACGAGTTTGAGCTCCATTTCTCGATTTTCGAAATTTTAAGGCAAGTAAAGTCAGTTAAAAGGCATTATGCCAACCGTAACCTTCAGTAACCCTAAGTCTGACGAGGAATAGACCCCAGATTCGGGTTCAGCGCCCTATATAACCCTCAGTTGGAATTTTTGAGCCGAATCCGAAAAAAATTTTTCTGAACGCCCCAAAAAATCCCTGATAGGGTGGTCCATTTCTCTGAAATTTCCTGTACCGTTACCTTTTTGTGAAGCAATGAAAATGCTATTTTTTGGAATCTCCTCAGCCGTTTAGCGAAATCCAAGGACGTAGTTTGCAACGGTAGGTTTGTTGAGATGGAGACAGCGGTTCGAGGGGCAAAGGATGTTGAGGGTGTTAAGTGAGGAATACCTCCAAACTTGTGGTGCCAAAATTTCCTACTTTTTTTGCAGTCAATATTCTTCATTTTTTAAGTTATCAAGTAAAATGATTAATTTTCTAAAGAGGGAGATGCCCTGTTAAATCGATTTTTTCTACGTAGAACCAGCCGTCATGCCAACCAGGGCTGTGCGGAAATATTTTCCTAGATTTTCGGAAACGAAAGAAAAAATGCCAAAAATTGCCGTAAACGGAAACGGAAGAGACCAAAAATTATGGGTTGTCCCATTCTCAAGCTTCGTCGCTGTTCATCGCTTGCAGCCCTCATTCGATAACCCAAGGTTTCAGCCATCAAACCAGTAATTATTCAAACTACATCACTTCACTATGAAGCATTCCACAATTTCGAATCCTTGCACCTGAAAAATAGTGACAGACAGTTTCAAGAATTACAATGTGTATGTAGTGTCCCTTTGAATTAGTGAACATTCTGTCCGCCAGGAAAGAGTCCAGGCTGTACCCGGTGTAGATAAACGCGGGCGGCCGCGTTGCGTGTTCAATGCCCATCAGAAGCCAATCTTCGTATTCTCACAGACGGATTTTCAAATGTTATCTTGAACTTCAATCGCCTAACGGAGCTAATACGACGCAACTGAATTCAGAAAGAATAAAAGAAGTTTCCTCGGGGATACTAGGAAGATTCACTTGTGATCTGCCTCTAACGCGCAGTGCCGTTACCCGTACCCACCTCCACCTGTCTCCGCTCAGACTCCTTGGAGAACAGGCTGTACGTGCGAAAAAACGTGTCTAGATTCTTATTCCTGTTGAGGAGGTAGACAAACGAATAAGAGGACTCCATAAAATAGCTTCACAAAAAACAATCACCTTCGGAGAAAAAGCTGTTTAAAAAAATCCCCTTTAGCCCCCTGCCCCACCCCCAAAAAGGGGTCGGATTCTTGCCGCACCTATTTTGTGTCATTATTCTTGAGGGGAGCAATTTCAGAACCGCGAAGTTTGTCGAGGATATCAGCCAGCCTCAGATATTCGATTGAACACAGGAATCTGAAAGTGATTCACAGCCTCTTATGATCTTTCCGAATACTCTTGCTTTGACCTTGACCATTACCGTGTAGCACTTTTTTCTTCCGTTTCCGGGTCCAAAAAGTCGGAAACGGAAGCGGAATGAAACAGCTAAAAAAACACCGGAAATACGGAATCGGAAACGGAACAGTTCCGCACAGCCCTGGTGCCGACCGTCCTGACGGCTGGCTGGGGCTTTGCCCCCAGACCCTCGATTTTCTTCTACGGCGGAAATTACCAAAGCGTCTCTGCTTACATGCGATCGACGCAGTTTTTTTTTCTCACCTCAATGTGTTCTGCCGTAGACGTAAAGACTGACTGCCGTTTCTGCGGACACATGATGTACCGAGAAAGGGAATAAATCTGCGTCACGTGTGCACACACACAAAATCGACCCAAAGTGTGGAAAATCCCGTAGATTCAAGTTTTTGAGCTCGTTTATAGGATAAGACAGTGTAGCCTAACACTAGCGAAGGCATCGCGGATACCTTTTCTGAAATCCTATCCACTTTCTTCGGCATTGTATTTACCCGTTTTCTATGACACTTGCGTGTTCCAAATACAACGCTTATCACTATTTACAAGGCGCGAGCTGCAGATGAAGCGCTTCTCACCGTCATGACGCTGGGCACGCCCTAAATGAAGCGCTACCACTTTCTACGCGCTGCACGCTTCACATTGAACGCTACTCACATTTCACCGCTCTGCGCATGCTATACATGGAGCTCTACTCATTTTTCATAGCGCTGCGCTTGCTTAATATGAGGCGCTACTCACCTTCTACCACACGGCATGCGCTGCAAATGAAGCGCTACTCACATTACACGACGCTGCGCACCTCCCACATAAAGCGCTACTTACTTTCTACAATGCGGCGCACGTTCTATATGGAGTTCTACTCACTTTCTACAACGCGACGCACGCTCAACGTAGAGTGGTACTCACTTTCTACGGCGCCGCGCACCTTTCACGTGATGTGCTACTCACTTTCTGCGACGCGGCGTACGCTCCACGCTAAGTGCTACTCGATTTCTTTTACCAAGCGCACCGTTTACGTTAAGCGCTACTCACTTTTCACGAAGCGGCGCACCCTCCATACTAAATGCTACCCGCTTTATACATCGAGGCGCACGTTCCTTATTAGTCGCTACTCACTTTTTGCGACGCGGCGCTCGTCTGACATCAAGGGACTTTCTACGACTCGGCGTACGCTCCACGCAAAGTGCTACTTGATTTCTTTTACCAAGCGCACGCTTCAAGTGAAGCGCTACTCACTTTTTGCGAAGCGGCGCACGTCTCATATGAATGGCAGCTCACTTTCTACGACGCAGCTTACTCTTTACATGAAGCGCTACTTACTACAACACGGCGCACTCGGCCGAAGCATCAAGCTCTCCTTCTTATGGAGAAGCCGTGCCTTAAGTTGTGGATCATTGATTTTCCAGGCTGTCGTCTCAAAATGAAGCTGGAATATGACAGACTTATTGCAGTACTTGTTAAAGGGTTTGTACGCAGCAGACATGATTCTTAACATGGTCGAGATAACAGCGTACAGAGGGGAGCGGGCCTTCCAGAACTTCCGTGAGATATCAAATAATTAGCAATGAAAGATTACTACCCTTATTTATGCGCATCGGTGGTCACCTTTTTAGACTCGAATCTTTATAGGCGATCACGCCCCGAAAGCTTTATCTCTTCATTTATGCTTGAAAAAAAATCATGGCGAAGGTCAACAGCTGATACAACGTTAAAATAGGATCCATATGATCGCCTTGGCATGAAGTATTGCAAATAAGTAGTATGTGCAAACAGGCTTTTTCAATTGCTTAGAGACGGGTTTTAGGCATACCTTCAAGAGAACCATGAACTTTTGGGCCTCTCTCTTCTTGAACAAGAACGCGCGCTTTCGACTTTTTCTTTGCAGTATGAGCTTCCTAATTCGTTAGGCAGCGTCCAGTCCTTGCGAGAGCGCGCGATTACGCAAAATCGATGGTCATCGAGTGCACACGATTTGCAAGGCGTTCACGCGCTCTTACGTTCGCTCTCGCTCTTGGCAGCTCATTTACCGTGGTAAATGAGCTGCCAACGAGTGGAGTCGAGTGATTGATCACCAGGTCAAACGCTGTCAATCAAATCGACACGGGACAGAAGATGTTTGCCGGTGTCTCTCTTGAGGCAACGTCCATACGTGGCGAGAGCGCGCGTTCCCGCTATTGTGCGCCTCTCAACGCTGGAGTAGCCCGTGCCCGCAATTAAGCACTGGAAAACACCCCCACCTTGTTTTGATTCGATTGACAATCTTTGACCGGGTGATCAATTGCTCGAATCGGCACAACGGCTGATCATTTCCTAAAGTTTGCATATTCTGTGGTGGGGTTATGGGGTACAAGAGCAATAGTTTTGCAATAGGGTAAATGTCTCCTACTTTAGGGATTGAGTAATAAACTCGAAACTTGCTGCTTCCTTCTTTGAGCTGGCGTGGGCGAGCGAGAGCGAGCAGGCAGGAGCGCGTGAGCGACAAGCAAAACGTGTGCTCTTGATGAACATCGATTTTGCGTAATCGCACGCTCTCGCGGCGTATGGACGCTATCGGGTACCCATCAGCGTTGGCGAGCGTTGAGGAGCGCGGGACAGCGAGAGCGCGCGTCCTTGCGACGAGTGGACGCTGCCTTATCTGGAAAGCATCTTTGTTGATTAGAAGGTGTCACGTTTGCCAAGAGGCCCCCATCAGAGTTCTTCGATGGACTGAGTCGCACCCGGTTGATACGGACCAAACTAGTGACAGACGGGTGCAGGAAATCTACCCAATAGTCCTTCTGCGACTGTCTGCTTGCGTCGGCAATTCACCCGGTCGATACTGGTGTTCTACGCTCGCATACGGACAGGGCCAACGCACGTCAGGTCGGTTTTCCCGCCCCGAACTCAGTCGGTTTCTCGACCAAGTCTGACGGGGGCCAGAAAGGCGTGTAAGTAATCAGTAATCATTTTAGAACTCCTCAGTTCGATTTAAGAAATGCCTGATTCCATTAAGTGTGTAATTGAACTTGAAAGTGGTGTTCTCAAATGTCAATCAAATCAGGTATCTCGAAATTGATGATAACTGGCACATGCGAGAAAACTAGCGAAGAAGCTATGAAGGTGGCCGAAACCATGCCAGGTTTCCTGTATTTCACCGCAGGTATAGGTTTGGCTGACTATGTGATTTTTTCCTTGTAAACTCGCCGTTATTCCAGGTGTGCATCCACACGACGCCAAGGATTTTGATGAGAAAAGCTTGGACAATTTGAAGGTTTTTCAGGTGTGTTTTTCTCTTTTCCCCGGAAGGTGACTTCGTAGATAGGCTTTTTTAGTCTCATGAGCAATGCGTAGCCGTGGGTGAATGTGGACTCGATTTCAATAGGAATTTCTCTCCGCAAGATGTTCAGAAAGACGTTTTCGCCAAGCAGGTATCACTTCAGCGTTTCCTGCGTTCACAATGCTAAGAATTGTTGTGTAAAATTCGCTTCTTTTCTGGTGGAATTTGCTTGTGAGTTGCAAAAACCGCTGTTCATTCATGAGAGGGAAGCTCATGAAGATATGGTCCGGATTCTATCGAATGCGGGTGAAAGGTTGCGATTCAGTATTTGACTGTGATATACAATGGCCAAATTTCTCATTGAATTTAGGCTGCCACCAGCTGTCATACATTGTTTTACTGGTACAGAGGATGAGGCGAAGAAATATGTTGAGATGGGTCTGTACATCGGATTAACAGGTGCAGCTCTACGCTCTCGCTTCAAAAACATTGCGTTGTCCTGCTCTGACGGGTTATGTATAGGTTTTCTGTGGAAAGACCGTGTGCCGAATGGTGTCCAGGTTGCCCTTCGAAACGGCTCAATTCCTCTGGATCGACTTGTTATCGAGACGGACGCTCCATTCATGTATCCCAAGATAAATGACAAAAAGTTGCCGGCAGACGTGCGGGATGCGATCAGTGATGCGGCGAAACAGCTGCATAAAGTGAGCCAAAACGTGTTGTTATCGTATTGTTAACTCATTCACGACTTCGCCTAATTTGGGGTGACTGCAGGTTCGTGCCGCGTGCAGTATTGCATCACAGTATACCTTGACCCGCCAATGGTTTCAGTGGCTGAATTCATCATTGCATTTTGTCGCTGGTAGGCTGGGTATGGTTAGCCTCGTAGCCTGCGTCCTCATTCCCAACAAGCGTGTTTCCACGCGCGAGCCTACCCTTACCAAGCCTACCAGCGATAAAATCTTTCGATGAATTTGGCCCCAGGTGGCTCGAGTGGCATGCCCCTTCTTTTGCATGTTGCGTTTTATCTTTCATGTCCGTATTGCTTCTAGCAATAAAGTACAAACAGTACCGCTAGTCCAGCCCCCAGCACTCTTTCCTTTCCAAAGTAACAGCTATATAAAACCACGACAGGGTCAACCAAGCTTCAAAGTCTTCAAACGAATGAACAAGGTGTGAACAATAATATTTTGTTCTTAGGGACCTAAAAGCTAGCATTGGGAGAAAGAAGAACACATCAAGAATTAAAAAATATTTTCGTTAGCCGCTTTTCCTCCCATAACAGCCTGCGGCATTTTTGAAAAGGGTCATCTATGTTATTAACGTGTAGCTATCGATTTTTAAAAAATCTGACCCACCGATGGGTCATACAGCGGTGAATGTTAAGGAACGGAACTTGGGCTGCAACTCGCAGGTAGCCAACATAGAGCGAAAGAGGACTGTTGACGAGAGACGAGTTAGGTGCGTAAGAAGGAAGGTGTTGACAGAGACACTGGTAGCGAAATGATTGGGAACCCATATGTAAGTCGTCTGCCGACGGCTGGCAATTAGCATAGTGTTAACTTAAAGTACCTGAAGGGGCACAGTGATCAAATCAGACTTGACCCTTTACAGAGCAACTTGGGCGTTTCTCACCCAACATAGGACATTCGGAAACGTGAAAAGACCATGGTCTTCGTCTGCGTCTTTTTCATTGGCACCTGAAAAAAGGGAATGTTAAAATTGAAAAATGTTGTAAAAGACGTGGAATACTCAAACGATTTCTGAGCCAGGAATGGTGAAATATTTCATGAAGAATCAGCTCGTGTCGTTACGGTCTTTTTTATTAAGGGAAAGGTTTTTTTCGGAAACGTAACACAAGCTCTATAAACACTTTAATGTATTTTCTCCCCCCTTATTTCTATCGCTGTAAGAACGAATTGTGCAGGAAACAATATCTGGTGCCCTACTTTCAGTTCTCCTCCTTCAACCGCAATGAGCCGTGTGCATTAGCATCGATATGTGAGATGATAGCAGCTTTTATGGGAAAGGATCCAAGAGAGGTAAATTTAAATGTTAGAAGCATTGCCTGTCATGTCCGTTGTGTACACGAAGAAAACGGCCTTGCGCATTCTGTGCGCTTAGAGCTGTTTGTAGTTGAAGTGTTGACCCTTGAAAACAGTAAAACGTATTTTTTTACGAATTTCGTTGATCTCAAATAGTGAATATCGCTCAAGTGTAATACACCTGCTGTCTTTAAAGCTCACCTTTGAGATGGTGAGTGCGAGCTTTTCTGTTCAAAAACTACGAAGCAGTACAGTCCAGCCCTTGAGTACGTATCTCGCTGTAGACTGCTAGCTCGCTCGCGACGCCATCCACTGATCTTGCCCAGATTAATACATGGCGCTGCGCGTGCTTGCTTCATGCGGAGGCGTGCACTCACAAACTTCTCCATAGTAGTTTGCGCCATCTTAGCACGGGTTGAAGTCCTTGGGGCAGTACTGCATGCCATAATGACTTTGAATTTTCCATAAGGGCCTAATTTCGATTAATCCGATTCCCGAATGGGCCTAATTTTCGAATAATCATCCGATTTAATCCTGAAGAAGATTTTCTCAAATGGGAGGTTGAATACATATCTAGATTACTAGTTTTTAGTTTTTAAAGACGAGGAAAACTCTGATTTGGCGCATTACTTCAAATGAGTGAAAAAAATCGGCGCGGGTAAGATCTCTGTCAACGTTGTGCACGTAATTTTTCTCATTAGTACTTGAACATAGTTCATATATCCTGTCCCAAGCGAGATGGTAAGCGAAGAGTTCAAAGAAGCAGCGCTCCCTCTGCGTCTCCGACATTTTTGTATAACAGTAAGACGTCACGTAAGCAAATCACGCAGCATGGCTTACCGTAATCCAAAAATGTCAGCAGCGCAGAGGGAGCGCTTCTTCTTTGGACTACTCGCTTGCCACCTCGCTTGGGACAGCGTATACCATGAACTATCCACTGCAAAACTCGGAATTCCCATTACTCATGGTGCGTGCGGCGCGTGCGATGCTGCTTCATCCGCCTGCCCTCGCGCTGTCTCTAACCTCCGCAGTGCAGCCGCACGCGAAGGAACCACGAAAATTTCGCTTCTTCACATCTTATATAGGAAACGAACACTGATGAAATAAAACAAACGATGTGTAACGAAAAATTGTAGACAGTTTATCTGGTTTGAAGTGTGGCCATCTGTAAGAGATTTGATTTGGCTTAGAGAGTTTGGTGACGCTTGCTTTGTAATTCATTGGAAATTTTCAGGTCGCTGAAGTGACGACGCTAAATGCGAAAAGGATATTTGGGCTCAAATAAAATATGTGACTTCTATTATAATTAATTGATTGTTTGTTTAACCCTCATCGTAGGAAGTGGCCGTATTGCAGATGCCGCCTTTGACCTCGAGTAGTAGCGTGCGCTGATCTTTGAACAAATTGCCGGAAAGATCAGCAGTGCGCACTCCTTGCTCGCATATTGATCAGCGCACGCGACTGCTCGCGGTAGTTTGGGAAGCCCGTAATTAGGCCAATTCCTAAGATGAGTAACATGTCATCGTGTCCGTCAGTATATGCCTCTTTGTTGATCGCCCGCAGCACGCATGCGCATGTTGATCGATGCCGCGGTACGCAAATTGGCTGCGGGAAGAAGCAGTTACGTACGGACTCCCCGTGTATCCGCTTTCTACTCTGATAGTTTTGGCTGAGATATTGCCGAGAAATAGACCGCCAGGCTCCGCAGCGGCCCTTGGTATGCTATTTCGCGGCTATTTCTCGGCTTTTCACGAAACGGGCAAGAAAAAGCCGAGAAGTAACTAGAGGTAGCCAAGCTTTTGCCGGCTCGACGAGCCACTATCTGGGGCTGCCAGCGGTTGGGCGCGCCTCCAGAGGCTGAGCGAGGTTTAGGTACCTCAAACATGAGAATTGAACCGATGGCGGTGTTGACATTTGAATCATGCCTCTGGGAGGCGTAGTATATTTACCTGGAGAGCATTATTCCTCGGTTATTTCGCGGAGAGCATTATTTGGCGGCTATTCTGCGGCTAGCTTTAATTAGCGGCTATTTCTCGGCTGTTTCGCGGTTATTTTGCGGCGAGTTTTATTAATCGGCTATTTTGCGGCAAGCTGGTATTTCCCTGCTACTTCTCGGCCAAAACTCTCAAAGTACCTAGCAATCCCTGCACTAGTATGCCTACTAATTTCCCGACCTTTGTTACCTACTCACCTGCTTATTGTTCTCTGAGGATTGTCCGACTGTTGTTTATTGGGATGGTTGCAGTGAGAATGAATCATCCTGAGTCACCTCACCCTACTTGTGTGGGATAGGTTGTACAGAACGGTTTAGGTTGTTATTCGTTAGTTTAGTAAAGATCAGCTGACTAGTTTTTTTTATGTTGTTTCACATGTCTCACGTCTGCCTTATTATCTGAATACTCCTTAGAGTGAACGTGAGAAAATGTACGCAATTGCGGTATTCCTGTCATTTAGAAATACAGGTTAGAGAATGAATTTGCTAGTCGAGCAGTCGTTGAATGGCGCTCGCCAACGTAATCTACTCCGATCTATGCTCAACTGCAAGGTTTGCGCCTAATTGAGTGAGTTGAACTGGCCGCGTTTCCTTATTTCTCCCATTCAGGTTTTCAAATTCGGGAAATTTGTGCTGAAAAGTGGGATGAAATCGCCCATCTATATCGATTTACGCGAATGCTTCGGATATGCTGAGCTTATGGTGAATATTTTTCCACATCAGGGATTCTTTTCTGATTTTTCTTTCGGGCTTTTTTCGTCTTTAAAACTGAGTTGTTGGGATACAACATATAATTTCTTTAGCATTTTTTTCGTTCAAATTTGTGTAAAACTAAGCCGGCTCTGGGTGGGCGTTCATTTGAAACGTGACCCTCCGAGCGTAGTTCTTTCAACACTCAGTGAAATCCTCAAATTCTTCGCGTAGTGGCACTGTGAGTCCTGCAAATACTTCAACAACCAAGTTGCGTGCAAAGGTATTTCTCCTCTTTTCAAGGTTTCAGATGTTTAGGATCTTGCATCAGATGGTCTCAAGTCGTTGATTGAAGATGCAGATATTCCTTTCGATGGCATCGTTGGTGTACCATATGCGGCGTTGCCATATTCTACTGTGAGTTTTCCGATGGCAGCTTCATTCTTCTTGCACTGCTAAATTTCACTGTTAGGGATTCGCACGGCCTTACAGGGCATGGGCTACCATGTCATTATGGGGTTTGGTCTTTTTTTGAACGTTTTGAAGCTTTCTACAGGTTCTTTACCTTGACAGTAGATTGGGAACGACTTGAAATCCGCATCCATTGTGTAGTGTATAGTTTAGAAGGAATGGTTTACCGCCGAGGTTTAGCTCAGAGACTGGTGTACCAGGGTAAAGCGCACGCTGTGACGGTATCAGATTCTTCGTTAGGGGGTCGCAGCCTCGGCCGCAGAGGCTGGTGAGGATCGCGCTACTTGCGAACTTTTTTCACCATTCAACACCCAAAATGTTGCAAAATATCACAAAGTGAAGTTCAAAGGCAGTGTTCACGATGACTTTCGTTCCAGAGTGTTGCACTCAAAACAATACGTTGGCCACCAAGTGTCACCAAAATTTCGAAGAAACGGCCTGAAACGCACTAAAACGTCTTGTTTCAGGGACATTTTTCTCTGGCCTGGACTAGTTGTCCGATTGGAAGAACATGTTCACTGTGGTTGTCAGGTGAAAAATAGTATTAATCAAAAATGGAAGAATATTTCGGGCAAACCAGTATTAGTTGGGGTCCTAAGGAAAGAACAGAGCAACGGAAAGCGAATAATTGCAAAAGAGGGGACCACAAAAGATTCCATTGCCACAACGGACAGTTCCAGTGAGAGTAAAAAGGTGGGGCGAGAGTAAAGGATTTGGTGCGCTTCCGGGGCGTTTTTCTCGATTTCTTCGTCATTTCAGTTCTACCCGGTGACCAAACAATCGATTTAGCGATTAATCTCAAAATCGAAGATTATCGTGAACACTGCCTTTAAGTCAGTCGAATCTCAAAGAAAAATATATAAAATGTGATGTTGAATAATATTACTTTTTTCTGTCATTGAATTTTCCAATTGTCTGAGGTGCCGCAGTCTGGATTAGAAGGAAGGGGGGCTGCAGCCCCGACTGGCCGGTCACAGCGCCACGCCTGACCCGGTGGTATACAGTGACGGGGGAAAGTGTCAAAAGTGACCAGTGAAATAGAAAATCTGTGCGCTATCGTCCTTTTTTCCAATTGATTATTACAGCTTGTCTCTTATCGCTTCAAGAAACCGCTCATAATTATTCGAAAAGAAGCGAAGGCGCATGGAACGAAGAAGATGATTGAGGGGCTGTATCAGAAAGGCGACAAAGTGGTTGTCATTGAAGATGTGGTCACCACGGGTGGAAGTATCAGAGACGTGAGTCTAGAAGCAGTGCGAGATTCATCACTGAGGAGAAATAGCATGGAGAAAACTGCCATTTTTACTAGAACATCGACGTGCGCGGCCTTTTTTGGGCAAAATTATCTTTTAGAGCAAAGATTTGAACTGATGTTTAATGCTTCTCTATTGTACAGTCGGCATGGAGCGCTCTGATAGTTTGCGTTCCTTATTATGCGTTGGCGCAAACTCGGTCCGATACGTTATACAATAATATGTACACCGAGTTTACGCTAACGCACCATTAGGAACGGATAGTATCAGTGCGATCATGTTGTTATTTCATTACCCGTATGTTATCTTTCGTCCATGAATAAATGAATAGTTAAAATATTACTTCTGATTTCGGAAACAGCGAAATGTCCTAAAGTTCCTCTTGTAAAAATTGAGTGGCATAATGACTGCAGAAATGTATTTACGTCAAAAAATTAATTTTTCTGGGATCTCCTTCAATCTTGTAATTGATTTTATATCGGAGATCCTCTCAGATCTCGCTTCAGAGCAGTACAGTCTGCGTCAGAATAAGATTCTCTCGGTACTTTGCGTGGGAGTGCGTAGCGAGCAGCTGAGACAGCGGAGGGGAGACGAAGGCAACGGCCTGCGTCCACACTCTGCGCACGATGAATCTTGAGGATTTTGTCTGGACGCAGGGCGTACATGTAATTCGACATATTCAGTACTCATATTGAGTGCTGGAATGGAGCGGACTTGAGGATGTTACTGCTAACTAGTTATTGCCGGTCATGGCTCAGTGGGAAATTTATAAGTTAGCTATCTGAATCGATTCGGGAGACTCCACTCCGAAGTTCTCTCCGCACATCCACCTTCAGCCATCATTAAGTGTCAACCCACATCTAACTTGCGGTCTGTGTTTGGGTGGTCTCTACATTTCTGCAGTCTTTGCGCCTCTACATAAGCCACTCGTCGATGTTTTTTTCATGCGCGCGCGACGTTACCTTGCATCATTTGGTGTTCTCACGACATCGAACTGTAAAGGTGCCGAATTCATCATACCATCTCAGTGATGCATTCGATATACATGATAGGCTCATTTAGATGTGCAAAATTGGATAAAGTTTTGTTTCAGGTGGTGAAGACATTACGTGAAGAGGGTCTCATAGTCGAGCACGTGTTCTCCCTTCTTGACAGAGAGCAAGGTGGTGGTGCAAAGCTCAAAGAGGACGGAATCACTCTGCATAGGTATAATCACTTTCATCAGCTTTCTATGACTTTTTTTCATCAAAAACGCAGAGGAGTCGTGGCGATTATTCTGCCGTCTTTTTGTGTTAGGTGGGATAGACAAGCAATGGAATGAGTTCGAAAAGACCTCGGGAGTGGAGGGCGGGCGAGTTGCGCTGCAACGATCTGGCTTGTTGATAGAATTACAGAGTGTGAGGCGCCAAGGAGTGTTTTGGATTGTACATAGCACGCGCGCGACGAGAAACCGCTGCGCTCACATCGTCACTGGTACGCCGCGCACGGCGCATTTAGCCAGCCGAACTGATCCTTGGCGTCTCCCGCTCTGTGAATTCAACCGAAAACCCAATGACTGGGCATCCACGGAGGACCCCATGACGCCTAGCACCACGCAGAGTTGGAAAGTTGTATGGTGGTGCCCGCGTCTACTTTTGAGCAGGGTCATATCGGCGGCGGTCTTCAGATGACCGATTGGGCTAAAGCGATACGACCGAACCTCTTAACAACTTTGAACCCTCTGCCAGGTGAGGGGACAGAGAGTACAATCCACGCCAAATTATTCGTCGGTTGTACGCCCGAACAGCCTGCGTCTCTGTATTCAGCTTCCAATCTCGAAGTCTTTGACAGAAAGCACCAAACCGACGATCAATCCAGCGTCGATCATACATAGCGGCACTTTAGGCCTCGCTGCGGCGGCGCCTTACGCCCCGCTTGACTATGCCGATGCCTATGGCGTCATTTATACTACTCCAGTGGAGCGGTGCAGTGCAATCCTGTATTATCGGCCACACGGCGCGCCGCCCGTCGACGCACGTATATGCGACGTCTGGAGGGGATCCGGCACATCAGCCGCTTTTGCTCTCTAACGCCACCATCATCACCAGACACGTTTGCTGGTGCCGTCGAGGATACGCTGAGATCTTTCACCGAGGGCCCCTTCCATAGCTAGGCACAAGCTACGAGCGTTTTGCTGTTGAATATCTGCAGCGTTACACTCGCCCTAGGCTGGTGTGGGGTTGATCATTATTGAGCAGCAACAGCGATGACGAGCTGAGGCGGACGCTAGCTTCACAGGGGTGCCGCTGATGCTGCGTTCGCTGCAGCTCTAGGATGCAACCTGTCAACGATGGCTAATGCTATCCGTCGTCACCTGAGGCTCGGACCTAGCTATGGTCATAGCCAGAGATGAAATCAATGATGTTGTAGCCTCCTCAACATGGAAACCGTACTGTGCTTCTTGTATTCCGTCGGAGCTATCGACAAAGAAACATCGCTCAGCATAGTTACCGTGAGCTGTTTTCAGTTAAAATTTTTCTTGTGGCTTGTACCACACAGTGATACTTGATCCACAAATATTTTCGAATTTAGGCCCTGAACCTCAGCTGCAAGGAAATCCAGCATCTGGAAATCGCATCAGAGTTGGAGGACCTTGCAAGGCTTCCTTTAAATAACCTGGTGAGATTCGTTAGATTTTGCGTTCTGTCTCTCATTGCTGAAACCCTTTAAAAAAATGTTAAAACCATTCCAGGTGGAGATACGCCAGTGTTTTCTTCTGCTGATGCTCCATTAGATACGCTTTAATTGAGAGCAAAATTCATATTCACAGTCCCAAAGAGCCGCCGTTGCTCTACGCACATTCGCGAGGTCATAGCTCGATCAGTGTTGGAACCAACACGTCTACACTCGCGCGGCCTTTCGCATCAGCAATTTTCTGCCACTGTAGGGGCATTGGTATACGTCCCGGTCGCTGCAGCGACAGGTGTCGCCAATTATCACACATCGTGTCGGGACCAGCACTGGCACTGGCAGGTTCGGCCGCGGGAACAGTTTGCATGCGCCCGTCGCGGTGACGGGTCGCTGAGTGGTGTTAGGCCGGGATCATAATTCCCACGACCAGCGGCAGCGACAGTGCAGATCAGGCATATCGATTTTTGGTCGATATGGATGGTAAATATTGCGTCGCGTCTCTCGTCGCTGAAGTCTGATCCCGGCCTTATAGTTTTGAGTGGCATGACTTTGGTATACTCCGTCGCCGTGGCGACAGCCTGTCGCTGTGTCCCGATTATTTTCCAGAGAAGCTTGTTATTTGCTTCCTCTCAGACTTTTTTGATATTCCTCATGAGGTAGCGGCGACAAATGATCACTTATGTTATTGATCTCATAAATAGCATTTTATACACCGCTTCTACCATTTTTAGGCAGATTTCCGGGCCGTTTGATGCACTTTACATAATTTTTTTTTCGTATGAGTACATCCGTCTTGCCTAACTCGTTTTAGGATATGTGGAATGACGAATGAGATCAAAATACCCTACTAAATCGGAGCCTTTTTCTTTTAATCTGGATTGAATATGTGTTGCAGATTCGTGATTGATACACCTCATGGTGAAATTTTCTATAAAAAAGGTGTTTCTCATACAATCTCATTCAGGAAGACAATATGAGGAGCAAAATCGGCCTCCATTAATTGGTCTGCAGATGCGCGTATGCACCAATGTGGGTACGCAAAAGTGCGTGGAAATTTATGCAGCGGCGACCATTCCTTTGCCGTGTCCGTCGCCAGCGACCGGCTGTCGCTGAAGTATACCAATGCCCTAGATATAAATGTTGCTATAGTCTACAGCAATGGAAGTAAGACCTGGTGAGGTTGCGGACTCGTCCTAACATACGGTAGTTTGTTAGTGGTATCACTCATTTTTCCGAAGCAGCTGTGAAAGATCGGTGAGTCTGTGTTTTCACCGATATGACTACATCTGTGGAAGCAATGAAAACAGGTGAAAATGCGAGAGTGGAAACAAAAACTCACCGACCGATCTCAGTTGTTTCGAAAAAATTTGTGATAAAACAATCAGACTACAGCACAATACAGGCCGTATCTTTTGCGTTTTGAACGAAAAAGACGCAAAAACGCGTCTTTTGTTAGGAAGAGTCCGCAACCTCACCAGGTCCTACTTCCATTGCTGTAGACTATACGAAATGCACTGCACATCTCGGAAGGTGATACATATTCGCGAATTTCAATCGCGGTGGAGATCTGAAGAATTTTGTCATAGCATTTGTTGTTTATTTATCTTTTTTTGACCAAGTTTCTGTTTTCTATAGGGCCGTCTACCATTGGAGGAGCGTGCAAAACAGGCCACGTGCCCGCTGAATAAGAGAATTTTCGCGCTGATGTTGAAAAAGAACTCGAACCTTTGCTTGGCTGTTGATTACACCGAGGCAGAAATGATTTTGCAGGTGGGCATTACTACACTAATGTCTGCTTCTTCGACCATTTTCTCCTCGTTACAGCTGGTAGACAAAGCAGGTCCATTTGTGGTCGCCATTAAAGTCCATGCCGACGCGATTACGGACTTTTCAAATGAATTCACAGCACGACTAGTGAGACTTGCGAATGACCGCGATTTCATAATTTTCGAGGACAGGTAACTTTTCGTTAAAAGTAATCAACAGCGGCAAGGAGAGTGAAGTGTGTTTGTGAAGGAAGTTCGGCGATACTGGGAATACGAATTTGCTGCAGTTGAAAGGACCACTGAAGGTCGCGGAATGGGCTGATGTCGTCACCGTTCATGCCGTTCAGGGAGCTGACTCGATTGGGTCAGTTTTTCGACAGGTATGATGCATCAGCAGCCAAAATGCTTTGAATGTTTTGGACGACCACGATGGGTAGAAGAAATAGGGAATCATGAGCATCGTTGAGCGGAAGTGCTGTGTTCCCGTATTTTCGGTGTCTTTGACTTTTTCGTTCTGGTTCGGTAGCGAAAAATATCAGTACTATTTGCTTGCTCTTTCGGAAACCTCTTCGTTTATGCGAGCAGGAGGCAGCATATAAGAGCGTCCGCTGATGATCTTCAATTGATCGATTTTCGTTTTTCCAAGAGTTTTTGGGAACGCACTTTTTCACATTTTGGCCTCTCAAAAAACTCTAGGCCACCAAGCTTCAAACTAATTTTGAGAGCGATTCCCTAGCCGACTTCCAGTTTCCTAGTTCAACTGCTATAGTTAGGTCTGTGGGTTGTTTCTCAAGAAAAAAACAACGTTCCAATCTCACCCGCGGCGGACGCGTGTGACGGCTCGCTAATCGATTCAGGCAGAGAGAAGAGCGCAGCTGATCAGCTTACCATACCGCCAGCCGCCGGTGAGATTTTAACCGCCCGCGCCAGCTGATATTTAAAGTTTTTCTGTTGAAGAAGCAAGCCACGGACCTAACTGTATATTCTATCGATCAAAATCTCGAATTCTGTTTTTGGAAGATCTTTTGATGTCTTACATTTGATTTTGATTTCTGCATTTTTTCACTATTACCTTGTCAGGCTATTGAACTGCTTGTGCCTTCTCATTATTTTTTGACCCCTGTCTGTCTCCCTTTTCCAAATTTCTGAAAATAGTACTTTCTGCTCAGCTCTGATCATAGGTAACTGTGGCAAAATTGGAAATCACTCTACTGGGGCAGTGTGCGCATTCGACCCATCGTCGTTCGTAGAGGAAGTCAATATATAGTTTTTTACACTTTCAGGTAGTTATAGATCCCGCTTACCGCCTGAGTGGCATATTGCTGATCGCTCAGCTAAGCACGAAAGGCTCGTTAACAGCACTTCCGGGTTACACAGAAGGTAGGTGGCAGTTGGTAAACATACATATTCACATGCCTTCTTTTTCTGTATATTACCAGAGTAATTACTGCAGCCGCTGCGAAGGTGGGTGGAGATAGTCGAGACGTCGTGTGTGGTTTTATTTGTCAAGCTCGTGTTTCTTCTCACCCAGAGATGCTCCACTGGACCCCTGGTAGGGTAGCAGTTCCTTTCAATTCGTGAACAAAATTTAAGTTGTTTCCTCTAGGAGTTAACCTGGACTCAACATCTGACAACAAAGGACAGCAATGGAGAGGCGTTGGCGAGGTGTGCTACATTTTGCTATAGCAGATAATGGGAAGAAATGGAGGAGGTCGTGAAATGTGACAGGAAAATCAGATCAGCCGTTCTCATCCTACACTTGTAGAAAATTTTGGTGAGACCGGAGTTACCTCCCTGTTTGAAGATGTAAGAACCCCCTGCTAAATAAGTGAAACAGGGTGCGCTGCTTCTGCTGAAGTAGTCGGGTTAATTTTTGCCCAAGGTCACCCAAACCTGGTAGCCCTTCGGCGTCGGTGAATGGACACCAGATTTATCTAGGGAGGTAGAAGTACTGACTCGAAAGTCGGATAACTCCCACGACAAGGCATATTTTACTCGGACACCTCCGGGAGCAAATTTTTATCGATTTTCTCAGCCCCCCTCCTCCTAGAAACTACCCCATTCAGAATGATCCGTTCGGTGTCCCGGCGCGCAGCTCAGCCCCTCCCTCTTCCCTGCGGATATCCACACCCCGCGCCGTACTCTGCAACCGAGTCAATGTACACGTCCGAAACGTATCCACGGCTATACTATTAGAAAATCGAACTTGTGATAGAGAGACGTGCTTTTCTTAACATAAGGGAAATACGTGAGGAAACCCAAGGCCACACCTACAGACGCAGACCTGAGTTCCTGTCATTCGAAATGGTGTTTGCAACTGCACGCAGGTGCTCTATTTCATTTGAGCGGGCGCGCCGAGTGTGGAGTGGCGAATTACTCTCGCTCTCTATGCGAACATACCTGCTTTGATTGAGCGAAGTCGCTTAAACTGGTGTAACCTCGGGTCGCTGCCCTTAAGTGTGGCTTCGGGTTTCTAATTTGGTGGGAATTCAAATCTACCAGCTTGTTCAATAAGTTTTGTCGTTCGATAAGAAAAACACAATTTTATGGTTCAAAATACACTTTATTACTCAGTATAATTTCCCTGAACATTAATACATTTGCGGCAACGATCCTCCAATCTGTGGATGCCACCCCTGAAGTGAGAATCCGGAAGGTCTGCAAAATACGCTTCAACAGCCGTTACGACCTCTTCATTTGATGAAAAACGCTTGCCACGCATAATTTTTTTGAGTTCTGGAAACAAATGGAAGTCGCTGGGGGCCAAGTTTGGTAAATACGGCGGATGCTCCAACAATTTGAACTTTAATTCATGAATTTTAGCAATTGTCAAAATGCTCTTGTGACACGGTGCATTGTCCTAATGAAAAATGATTTTTTCTTCTGCAAACCCGGTCTTTTTTCAAGAATTTTTTCCTTCAACTGGTCGAAAAGGTTGCAATGATATTTAGAATTAATTGTTTTACCAGTTTGCAAGTAATCCACAAACGAAATTCCTTTCGCATCCCAAAAAACCGATGCCACAACCTCCTTGGCTGATTATCGGACACGAACTCCTTTCGAAGCCGAACAACCAGGTTCACACCACTCTTCAGCCTCTTGTTTTGATTCAGGATCATGGTGATAGACCCAAGTCTTATCCATAGTGATAAATCGACGCCTAAAACCCACTTTATCCTTTTTAAAACGCTCCAAATGTTGCTGAGAAAGTCGCATTCGAATGTGTTTTTGTTCCATCGTTAGCGAATGCGGCACCCATTGTGCACACAGCTTTCTAAAACCCAGAATTCCACTTAGAATATGGCTCACACTGCCTAATGAGGTGTGTAGAGCCTCTACTGAATCTCTCTGTCAATCGTCCATCTCTCAAAACCATATCCTGTATTCCTGAAAGTTTAGGTTCCTGGCAAAAGTAAAGATTTGGCATGGCCATAGAAATATACTCAGTTAAGAAGGGAAAATAAAGAAAAATGAGAAAAGGTTTTGAAATATTCCTGAGAACGATTTGGCGTAGAATAATTTGTTTAGCGGGAAATGAAGTGAAATAGTTGAAAGTATGATTTGGCAGTCGAGTTTGAACCAACTATTGATAAGAGTTGTGCAAAACGAGAGATCGCCTTGTCTGTGCTTATCCGTAGAACATATCAAAGCGAAATCACGCGTGAAATGGAAAGCATCAAAACTTTTTCGGGAGCTGTAATGCGGCGGCCTTCACGTATTAGGTGACGTAAAATCAACACGCGTGATTTCGCTTTGATATGTTCTACGGATAAGCACAGACAAGACGATCTCTCGTTTTGCACAACTCGTATCAATAGTTGGTTCAAACTCGACCGCCAAATCATACTTTCAACTATTTCACTTTATTTCCCGCTAAACAAATTATTCTACGCCAAATCGTTCTCAGGAATATTTCAAAACCTTTCTCATTTTTCTTTATTTTCCTTCTTAACTGAGTATATTTCTATGGCCATGCCAAATCTTTACTCTTGCCAGGACCCTACACTTTCAGGAATTTCATTCATTGTTTCTAAAGGTTTCCTTTCTAACATGATTTATGCCTGGTGGTGTTAGATGAAAGTAAACCCACTGATGCCTTGCCCCCCCCCTTCTATGACGTCCTGCGCACTCCAACTGATAGCCTGCGCTTTTTCGATGACGTCCTGCACACGCCCACTGATGTCCTGCATCCTTCCACCGATGTCCTACACACTTTCTATACGGTGCTGCACCCTCCCACTCTAGTCCTGCACACTCTCACTGATGTCCTGCACACTTTCTATGACATCCTGCACACTCCCACTAATGTCCTGCGCACATTCTGTTACATCTTGCACACCCCCACTGAGGTCCTGCACACTTTCTACGGCGTTCTGCGCACACCCATTTGGGTCCGGCACTTTCTACGGCGTCGGGCGCACTTTCATTTGGGTCCTGCACACTTTCTACGGCGTTCTGCGCACACCCACTTGGGTCCCGCACACTTTCTACGGCGTCCGGCGCACTCCCACTTGGGTCCCGCACACTTCCTACGGCGTCCGGCGCACTCTCATTTGGGTCCCACACACTTTCTAGGGCGTTCTGCGCACACCCATTTGGGTCCCGCACACTCTCTACGGCGTCCGGCGCACTCCCACTTGGGTCCCGCACACTTTCTACGGCGTTCTGCGCCCACCCATTTGGGTCCCGCACACTTTCTACGGCGTCCGGCGCACTCTCGTTTGGGTCCCGCACACTTTCTACGGCGTCCGGCTCACTCTCATTTGGGTCCCACACACTTTCTAGGGCGTTCTGCGCACACCCATTTGGGTCCCGCACACTTTCTACGGCGTTCTGCGCACACCCATTTGGGTCCCGCACACTCTCTACGCCGTCCGGCGCACTCCCACTAGGGCCCCGCACACTTTCTACGGCGTTCTGCGCACTCCCACGTGAGTCCCGCACACTTTCTACGGCGTCCGGCGCACTCTCATTTGGGTCCCGCACACTTTCTACGGCGTCCGGCGCACTATCATTTGGGTTCTACACACTTTCTAGGGCGTTCTGCGCACACCCATTTGGGTCCCGCACACTTTCTGCGGCGTTCTGCGCACACCCATTTGAGTCCCGCACACTTTCTGCGGCGTTCTGCGCACACCCATTTGGGTCCCGCACACTTTCTGCGGCGTTCCGCGCACACCCATTTGAGTCCCGCACACTTTCTACGGCGTCCGGCTCACTCTCAACTGGGTCCCGCACACTTTCTGCGGCGTTCTGCGCACACCCATTTGGGTCCCGCACACTTTCTGCGGCGTTCTGCGCACACCCATTTGAGTCCCGCACACTTTCTACGGCGTCCGGCGCATTCCCACGTGGGTCCCGCAAACTTTTTACGGCGTTCTGCGCACACCCATTTGGGTCTCACACACTTTCTACGGCGTTCTGCGCACACCCATTTGTGTCCCGCACACTTTCTACGGCGTCCGGCGCACTCCTACTTTGGTCACACACATGTTCTACGACGTCTTTCGCACTCCTGCTGGGGTCCCGCACAGTATCTACGGCGTTCTGTGGCGCACTTCTGAGTCACACCGTGCGGCGTTTCAAAAGTACTTCCGAGATCCCGCCGTATTGATTGAAGCGTTGCCCCGTCAAATCCTGAGCAAAAGCCTATCAGTAACGGTGTTTATTTCACTAGTTCATTTTTACGAATAAGCAAGCGTCGGTTGGTTTTTAATAACATGTTTACGTGTTTTGTCTTTCTTTACCCTCAATTTTGAGGTTCCGCAAACATTGAGCTACTAACTTCAAAATTTGACAGGAGCTAGGTGCAAACAAACCAGCTTCCTGGCCAAAAATGAGCTCTCTAGCTCAACGATAAGTGTTCCAACAAGATCATGAACGCCAACTGAATAAAAAAAAGGAGATGAACCCTTATTTCGACCAAAATCACGTGGTTTTGACAATTTTTCTCGAATATCAGGTAACCATTCCGGACCATTTTTCGAACAGTTATTCAGCTTTCTAAAGTGTAATAAATGCAAAAAGAACGGTCTTTCTACGTTTACTCTGGACCCTGATACTGAGATCAGGGGGTTGCGCGATGGCGAATCAAAGCCAAATCTGGTGAGCGCTTCGCGCTCACCACAATTTTGGCTATGATTGCTGGTGTTGATGCGCTTTTTGGACGTCCTTCACGTGGATCGTCTTCAAGGCTTTTACGACCACGTTTAAATTCAGCAACCCATCTTTCTACTGTTCTAATTGTAGGTGAACAATCATTATACACTTTTAACATTCGTTCGTGAATTTCCTTGGTGCTACACCTTTCAAAAATAAGAATTTTATCACTGCACGATATTCAATTTTTTCCATTGCTGTGACACGGGAGAATTCTGGACAACTTTTTGCCCGATTCTCGACAGATAACACACAGTTAGTTATACACAACTGCATGTACTTTCGAAAAATTGCGGCTCCTGTCCTACCGTTGAACACAACGGTTGGTGTAGCCCCCGGAAATGGTTTCACACCACTTTGATTGCCAAATTCCAAACTTGGATCGTTTCATCGAGCAGAGGCAAACTGTGCATCGTATATGTTGTGGGTCTACAAAATCGTTCAACATGGGCTGCAATTGACCTTGCCCAGCACCAGTGCGCTATCAGTGTAGCGGTCTTCGGAATTAATCTAAGACGGTGAAAGTTTGAGCGGAGAGTAAACCGACCACGCTGGACTCAAATATCCTACTATCGTGACCCATACTTTGCAAAATGTGGACTTCCGCGGGTCCAAATATCGTACATCAATAAACAACCATTACAAGGTTTAGAGTTGCAAATTTCGGTCAGAACTGAATCACTCGAGATTTATTCCAATGAACAATCATAATTTCAAACGTTCTGATACTTCTTGGGTAACTTCTTGGATAATATATTTAAAATCCGACTGCTGCAACTACCGATCATCGAAAAAAAAAGATCAGCACTTGAAAGCTCGAAAACTTTCAAAATTCATTGACCTAAAAATCTCATGTTTTGGTATGTTCGCTATTTTCAGAAGATGAAAATTCGAGAAAAATGAGTTTGATATTCAACAATTCGGTAAAATAAATTATAATCTATAACCAGTTAGAAGAATGGAATAAAACAGAAAAAAACCGCAGAGGACCCACACGAAAAGAAAAGAAGTCGCAACGTTTAAAGAATGTGGTGTAAAGATGGTTTTGGAGTTATCATCCTTAACTCTTGGGTATTTCTCGACGTATTCGAAAGATATTCTCAATTTCGAGTGGAGTTGTCCAGAAATCTGTCCGAATTCTCGTCAAGCACTCGTTCACCCAAATCCTCGGCAACTTCCTCCCAAATTCTGAGCGAATCGGCCTGAATTCTCAACAAATACTGCGAATCCCGCAATTCTCGACAACTCCGATCCATTTTTTGAACAACTACTCGTTTCTCGTCCGATTCTCAACAACTAGGTCTACCTGAGTATGAAGAGTGTACAAACAAAACAAAAAAAAATTGGGCTTGTAGCAACGCCCTCTCTTATCGAACGACAAAACCTATTGAACAGCCTAGTATTTGCAGGTGTTTAAAGGCATTGTACACGATGAAAACCGAATTCCAGTTTTTGCCTGCCGAATTCCTTCAGTCGGACTAGAGGGCCATAACAACGTCACTAAGAACGTTTGGAGTTTCAGACTCACCTCTGGATGAAGATTTGCTAACCTCAAAAGAGCTTCCTGGGTTTTGAGGGCCGGCCTTGGGGTCGATCTGTTGTTACAAGGAACAAAACTCCGTGGTCGCTGCCGGCGATCGTGCTTTGACGCGTCGTAGGGCGCAATGCACACGCCACTCGATTTCACGTTCGACATCGATCGAAAGCAGCTGACAGCATTGGACGCAGCATGTCAGTAACCCTATTTAACTTCGTTCAGGAAAAAAGATGATCGCTCGTCTGAATGGCGTCCGTGGTGAATTACTTCCAACGCAGCGCCAAGGAACGAATCATAAAACTGTTCCTTGCGTTCTTCGCGCAACTATCCCAAGTAGATCTCGGCGGGAACTTCAGATTTGTTTTGAGCTTTTTTGAAATGGGTTTTTCTTGAGAAGTTGACGTTTTTGAGAGGGGTTTCTGCAACCTTTAGTCACTATAGGGATAGAACACGAAAACGTCGAAAACCCAAGTATGGTTTTCATCGTGTACGACGCCTTTAAGGAAAAGGGCTAGTTTGACAATTATATGTACAATCACATGTACTCCTACACATCACATGTACACCTACATATGGATTTGGAATTTTATGGGTTTCCATGTTTTGGCAAATTCACCGAAATGAGTTCGACTATGGGATTCGCTACGACCGATTTTCAGGCTCAGTTTTGAATTTTTAGGCTATCACGCGTCAACAAAACGACATTATAATTGTTGGAAGAGGAGTTACTGCCAGCTCCAACCCTATTCAGGAACTGACGCGGTACAGAGAAGCTGCATGGGCAGCACTTACTTTGACACACTAACTTTCATTCTGCACAAATTCATAATTGGTACTGCATATGCCTTTCAATACGGATTCATTCTCGTACTTCCGGTCTCGACTTGTTATGTTTCATTACTTTACGGGATTTTTAGGTTTCATACTGCGATTGTTTCATATCTCTATTAGTTTCATTAATGAAGAATTACACAAAAGCGACAATTTCGTCTATTACTATTGTTGCACAAAAAGTATTAACGATAGCGAGAGTCGTTATAACTTCTATCCCATCGTCTTCGATCAGGGCCCACAGTGTTGCGCGGATAGCGATCCTGATTCTGCAAGAAAATTGCTGGTTAGTCGGTGTCCAACACTGCATGACCAGAGATGAGCAGTTTTTTTTGTGGAACTGTATCCGATAATGGGGTGGTAAAGAGCGCCGCCCTCCAGTTTTTGCGCATGGATTCAGGACCGGGGACCTTTATAAATCTGAAATGGGCAAAAAACGTTCCCTTTTTTCCCAAGGGGTTGAAGCCCCTGGTTAGGCGAAATTTTGCCGTGGGTGCCAAATTTCACTATGACCCACCATCATGGGATACAGCTCCGTTTTCTTTCGGAGCGAATGCGCTGTGTTTGTAGGATTTCCAGATTCCAATAACAGAGGGTCGGATGTAAAGTCCAAAAGCGGCTTTATAAAAGCCACGGAATCAGAAAAAAAGTTTCAAAACGAAGTCCGCGTGTATGATTCGAAACGTTTTTTTAGGGAGGCCAGCGAACAGCGTCCTTTTTTGAGATGTCGATGACAAACGCGACGACTAAGAAAGGTGATTAGCCCTATCACTTGTGTGCTGCAATGAACTGCTGTGCATCACTGGGCCATCGTCGTCCAACAATGGCGACGACGACTCCAGTGTGTCAGATGGTCACTATTTCCACTATTTCAGCCAATGCAGCGATTTTGCAAACTAGCACCACGTGAGCCATGTTTTTGGTGCATCACTGCTGTTTTTCGCCGCAGCGATCGGAGCACCCGCTGCTGCAGCGATCTCGCAGAACCAACAATTTTGTTCTTACTGCCAGCGCGGGGGAAGCTGTGTGGAGGCAGTAGGTCCGATCGATGAAAGCTGATGATAATTCGGAATCGCGCCGTCGCTGCCAAGTTGGAGGCGACGGAACGATGATCAGTGACTGCTGACGATCACTCCAGGAACAGCCGCGCAGTGCAACATTGGATATCGCCGCCGTGATGCAGCTATCTTTGACGTCTGTCACGGAGCGATCGCATTCGGAGCACTTCATAATCATGTGCGATCGAAAGGGAGCAGTTGTCTACCGCACCGCTGCAGCGACTAGATGTAGTAAAAACGAGGCATTACGGCGAGCGCGAACACCTTTTGTGTTCACCCGACTGTCGACCATTGAAACTTGGGGTGTTCCGCCACCCGAGTGATCTCTGTTGGCCAGGGCGGATGAGGAAACTCGTGATGAGGTTGTAATTTCACATTTTCGAAGTCGGCACGGATCATATTGAACGTTTTGGTTTTCTCATGACGGTGTACTTAGCGTTGGCGCGAACACGCAAGCCAAAGTACATCTGAATGAAAATGTCCGTCTACGCGGTCAGCGTGAGTGACGAGCGGCCGTCGTGTAGGCGTTTTTCGGGCTTTGAAATCGATTAGCAGGAAAATCAGACGAATGTGGATAATATTCTAGTCCGTCCGTATCCGTAAAAATGCCATCGCGACAACCGCTCGGCACGCCGACCGCGTGGGTGAACAGTCTCATTCGGACAGACTTTATAACAAATAAGCACCGAGTTTGCTCCAACACAACTTAGACAAAAACGGTCACTGCGACCCGAGCCCACTGTAGGTCACGTGCATGCTCAACGTGTGGGGGTCATTCTTGCCTGTACAACTGCAGTTTGCACTCCAGTCCTGGCCATCACATTTGGGGCGACGAGTGGAGGTCTTGCCGAGTAAGTCGCCCCGACAACTTCAGTGTGAACCGTAGTTCTCTAGTAGCAGAGTTGTACGGGAGCTTGTTGGCCAGTTGTGCCCGACGGCAAACCTCATATTGTGTGAGAAGTTTCGAACGACAATTTATGTGTTTCTTTTTCCTTCAAACTGTTATAAGGGGTTGGAACCGCGAAAAGGGCAAATTTTTGACGAGAGCGCAAATTTCTTTCCAACCACCCATCATTTGTATTAAAGAGCGTATACAGGGTGGCTTATAAAGTCGCGGAATTTTTCAGGCGTAGAAATAGGTCGCAAAACCATCAGCAACTGAACACACAGGTTTCCAAAAGCTCCAATACTTTTGCAAGGTCGATTTCGGAGATTGCTTGTGTTGTTCGCTCACTATGCCACCGTAGTCTACTCGCGGACACGTGCTCGAGCGATTTCGAGCGCATTCGCGAACACGTATCGTTTCCCTCACAAGTTTACAAGTTTGTTTCGAAATATGTAGACCATTGAACTGAAACCTGGCGGATTCGATGATTTGATGTGAAAATCGTGAAACAGATCTTCACAGAGAACTATGGCTGATCAAGTTAAACTTAGCATCCAGTCCTGCTGAGAGTGAATTAGCTTGGACAGAAATGCTGGTTCTTTCAAGGCTTCAGTACGTCGTGGAAGATAACCCGCTGCAGATGGCGGCGTCGATTTTGACGCTCCACTCAAATAAGATCAGCAGCGTCATTTCGGTGACGCAACGCCGGCTCACACCACCGCGCAGGCTCGTCAATGACTCCGAGTGATAATTTTTGGTGCCACAGCCTTCTGCTAACCCTTCTCGATCAACTGTTGTTGTTGTTCTTGGTCCGTTGATGCGGTACATGGCTACGACCAGATTACGGTGTCAGAGTGCGGGAGCAACTTCGATAAATTTTGACTTTGAGTGACCATTCAAATATATACAGCCCGAATAACCGATTTTGAGTAATTGTTGTCATTGTTCTCACATAACTATATTGGTAGTGCTCTAATACACATTTTCTGGTAAGAATGCGTAGGCCCATTTGGGTTTTGGTGGTTTCTACAAACTATTTGAGAGGCTAAGAAATTCTGCGAACTTATCAGTCAACTTTAGTATGTAGTATGCCAGTGTTATGAGCGATAGGCCAGTCACCTAGAACAGATCGCGGCGATAATGGGGTAAGACCGAGCGCGTTCCTCGCAGTTACGAGGACACGAGGTTGCCGAGGACTGTCATACCCCAAATGAACTGGACCCTGTCATACTCGTCTGCTGTGCGGCGCGACGTGATTAGCGATATAGACTGCGGCAGAATATACTCCGTGCCGAACGAGTAAGCAATCCGAGGGTGGTATGAAGCAGCGCTCCCTCTGCGTCTCCGACGAGCGCACAACGTACGCGATTCACGTACGCGACGCAGCATCTGCCTTACCGTAAGCCGAAAAATCAGAACTCGTCAATTTTTCGCGTATCAACTAACGACCACAAACTTCGCTAGCTGCTCGCATGTATCGAGCCCTGTCCTCCTAACTAGCTGATACCATATCTTGGAACACGCCACCTGCCACGTGAAGAAGAGCATCTGCATGAAGACCGAGTATCGAGAAAAGCAATTTGATCGGAAATCATGCAAAAGAATCCTGGGGCCGTATGCAAGAACGACTTACCCGCGAGGTAAGGGTAAATGTTACTCGGAATCTCTGCATTTCGTGTGCTCTACGCGTCTGTCTCGTTTTTCCGCGGAGAAGCGGGACAGACGCATAGAGCAAAGGAAATGCAGAGATTCCGAATAACATTTACCCTTACCTCGCGGGTAAGTCGTTCATGCATACGACTCCTGAAGTATGTGAAAAAAGATATAGGCACACGAAAAAATTGAAATTTTCCGTTTTGTGGATTACAGTAAGCCGGATTCTGCGTCGCGTATGTGATTTGCGTACGTTGCGCGCTCGTCGGAGACGCAGAAGGAGCGCTGCTTTTTGGACTCCCGATTGCTGACTCGTTTGGAACTGAGTATATGGGT
The DNA here is from genome assembly GCA_029168955.1 of Aplectana chamaeleonis. Lineage (NCBI taxonomy): Eukaryota > Metazoa > Nematoda > Chromadorea > Rhabditida > Cosmocercidae > Aplectana > Aplectana chamaeleonis. Next base: position 445,894 of record JAPDOI010000150.1, read on the forward strand.
GTTTGGCACATTAGAAAGATGTCAACCCTTGTCGCCGCTAGGACTCGACTAGAAGGGGTCTGCGGACTAGCAGCGACAGGCGAGTGGTCGCCGAGCGTCAGCCTTGACGCGGCGACAAAAATGTTTCCAAACATTATCGTCGCCGCGTCGGTTGCCGCTTGCTGGCAGTGACGCAGTGTCGTCGCTGCGTCAAAACACTCTGGGGTGCCCCCTCGTCGCCCTTCACGCCGCGTCGGCCCCCTCGTCGCCGAATGTGATCGATATTGCAGCGTCTGTCGCTGCGAGCAATGCCGCAACATCAACTCTGCAGACGCCTTAAGGTGTCTGCAGAATTGCAGAGACCGGCAAGTGGTCGCCGAGCGTCAGCCTTGACGCGGCGACAAAAATGTTTCGGAACATTATTGACGCGGCGCCGGTTGCCGCTCGCTGGCAGTGATATGGAGCCGTCGCGGCGTCAATACACTGCGGTGCCCCCTCATCGCCCTTCACGCCGCGTCGGTCGCCATCGTCGCCGAATGTGATCGATATTGCATCACCCAGTGCTGTTCGTCGCTGCGAGCAACGCCGCTACTTCAACTCTGCGGACCCCTTTATACAGCGTGTCTGTCGCCGATGGCAGCGATAGCGACAAGTAACCAATACATTTTCTTTCTTTTCTATGCCAATCCAGGTTTTGTATTGTGAAATCAACCGGAATGTGGAATTGTGGTATCGGTAATTGACCTGTTGCGCTCCTTTAGCTCTTGTGCAGCGTTGATACTCGCAGTAGGCGAGAACGCGCTTGACCGTGTAATTCGTGAATAACCTGTTTCGATGAAATTCCACGCCTCTGATAATGGCGAGCTTGCCGAAACGCAACGCTAATAAAACGACTCCACAGCACAAAACCTGGATTGGTATAGCAAAGAAAGAAAATGGATTGGTGATGCCCAGGTTTGAAGAAAACCGGACGTGGAGATTATTGATAATTGACCATTTACTTAGGACCTAGCTACACACCGGCGGACTGAAAACGCCCCGCGATGACTTTGTCGCAGCCTACCGTGTACCGTGGATTCTGCGCTCTATTACTCTTCTTGGTGCAGCTGTTCACGCTATTTATGAACTAGCGTGTAGACTCTTCGGCGATCGCAAAGTTCTTACCTAAGGGGCTGAGCAGAGTGCCATCAGGGCGTGGCGCGACCGAATGGTGGGCAGTATACTGTTCCATTTCCAGATTTTTTTTGAATATTCGACTTTTCGAATCATTCGGAATTTTGAAGTTTCCGAATATTCGACTTCTCGAATAATTCGGGATTTTAAACTTTTCGAATATTCGACTTTTCGAATTTTTCGTGATTTTGAACTGTTCGAATATTCGACTTTTCGAATTACTCGGGATTTTGAACTTTTCGAATAATTCGGGATTTTAAAATTTTCGAATAATTCCGGAATTTGCCGTTTTCGAATATTCGACTTTTTTCAACTTTTTTCAGTCGAATGGTTTGTCGAATCATTCGATTTGGTCAAAATATAGTGGGCAGTCGTTTTGATAGATCACCGCGATCTATCAATACGGCAGCCCACCATTAGGTCGCGCCGCACCCTGATGGCACTCTGCTCGGCCCCTTAGAGAGGAGCGGGAGCGATTTTTTCTACCGCACCAGCCGGGTGGTCGTCTTGTGGCGCCAGACAGTGAGAAGGGCGGGCAGATCAGTGGGAAGGGCTAGGCAGCGCTAATGATTGCAAAAGTGACCTCAACCAATAGGTGTGACAGCCTTTCCCACTGATCTGCACGCTTTCCTCACAGTCTGGCGCCACGAGACGACCACCCGCACCAGCCCATCACGAGGCACCCATGAAAGTGACCCACCCTGACCCATATATTTGTCAAAGACCACCAAAAAGATGAGGTTCATAAATCCTATGCATTTCAAACTACCTTCAAAGTTGTTTCGTACGGCTGCTAAGTCATGCAGAGACATTTATCAATAAAAAGATATGAAATACTCCTTAAATATATATTTTCAGAGAAGATAACCGAAAAGACTGTTCATGTAAAGTACATGGAAAGATGACCAAATATGAGTATCAGTATGGAGAAGATATGCAATTAATGGTTGAAAAAATAAGAAACCATTAGTTGAAGGTAGAAATGAGATATTCAAAGAATAAATGACGAAAAAAGGAGTTAATTATAATTAACTCTCGAAAAATACCAAACCCGAGAGATGTGAAAAATATACCATTTTTAGTTTGTTCATCAAATATGTAGCAATCACTGGAGATGGGATAACACGGAAAAATGCTCGTATGAAAACATAATAAATGGAGAAGCGAATCCAATTTTAGGACTATCAAGCTTGAGCAATATCAGTCTCTAGAAAATAGGCAATCATCGGTCTAAACCACATTTGACGGGGTCAGTCAAACGAATAATACTTCAGAGCTAACCCTCATCTAGCTATTTCCTCTCCATTCCCTCAAAAGCCGGGACGCTGATAACCGAAATCCTGCAAAAACCAAAATACCGCTCATCCCTGGTTAGAAAACTCATAAAAAATCAGCGCCTACCGTCTGATTCCCTCTATACGAGTACTGTCGATCTCCGGAAAACCTTGCACCAGAATTGTACCTTCTTCCGTTGGGAGCCCAGGCACGTCTAGCGTGGAACTGCTGGTTGTTACCCCTTGAGCCGCCATTTCTTTGATCTCTCCAGCTTGTCCCGCGATTCGGCCGGTTCCAGCTGCCGGACTCGTACGATGACCGATTATAAGGCTGCATTCTATTGTGTCGCCATTCGAAATTATTGTAACCTCCCCTGCCATTCGTCGTCCTGTAAAGTCGAAATGATTACCCTAAGAATGAAAAATCAATCCTATTTGAGACTCACGGAGCATTTTTTCTATAGAAAGAGGGCTCATTATCTTGTGCTGATCGGTTATAGAATGAGTCGTCGCGCAGAGGAGCTTCTGTCTGTTTATGCGGTGTCGGATCATCTGGCACGGTTTCAGACTAAACAGGGGAGATCAATTGGCGATTGATTTCTGACATACAAAGCTCAGTGAGCAAACCTTCTGCGACGACGACGGACACGAAGCCTTCACTTCCTTCACTTCTAGCTTCTTTCTGAATGAATATATTCTCTGTCACGAAACAAACCTAAACAAACATTAGGAAACAGCCCTGCTCCAGCAGTGTTTATCGAGGGCATGGTCAATGCTGTGAAAATCATTCGCTAAGTGACTGTATGCCGGAGTGTTTATGAACTTCCATTCAATATAAAGCGCTCAAAACTCGTTTTTTTGTGACAGCAATCTGCAGCTCTCACAAGGGAAGGATCATTACATGCCGCGGCTATTGCAAATGAGATATCGGTTTCTACAGGGTGCGTATTAAATACCCGTACACGGTTCGGACCGCATAACTCGTCAAAGAAGCAAGCGAATTGGAAGCTATCTTTACTATATTCTACTGACAACATAGTCATTCAAAATAATCAGATATCATCCGATGCAGCCGCCTTTAGCTTTGATGGCAGCTCGAAGACGATTCGGGTAGGCATCCACAGCGGCCCGCAGCACTTCCTGAGGAATCTCACTCCAGGCTTTCTTCAATGAAGATTTGAGTGCGCTGATGCTGGTGTGTTCTGTAGCGCAGGCTTTCTCCTCCAAAATGCTCCAGTCGCAGTAATCCATAACGCTGAGATCTGAAGTTTGCTGGTCATTCAATCGCGGCGATGAAATCCGGTAGTTTCTCAGGACACCAATGCTAGACCATCTTAGACCCGTGAACTGGAGCCCAATCTTGTTGGAACATTCAATATCCTCTCTCTTAATGTTGCATCAACCACAGTAACATATGCTGCCCAAGAATGGCTTACAGATAGGTGTCAGCATCGATTTTCCCACCTTTTTCAGCGAAAGTGCGAGGCGTGCGACCACTACGGACGCGCTGGGTTTTACCCTGCGCGAAACGGTTCTTCTCGCCTTGGTAGCTTCCTCATTGTCATGTGCAAGCACCCAGACGTTTTGGACGTTGTGGCTCTGTTCCACGGTAAACAGCTTTTTATCTATGAAAAGCATCCTCAAGTGCTGATTTTTTTCAGCCCGCCGCAGTAGTCCGTTACATTTCCTTACTCTGCCCTTCTTTTCTGCATCGCTCAGGCCATTTCTTTTTTGCGGCTTGTAGAAACGCATATGTACTTGCTCCTTGACCATCTTCCTCACGGTTCCCTCCGAAACGTTCAAGTCTCGAGCCACTTCTCTCATACTCCTCGTGGTTTTGCGTTCGATGCGTCTCCTCCGAAATTTTCTTAGACGTCTTTTCGCTACAGTCACCGGCCGTACTGGAGGAATACGGTCATCAAGCGTACTTCAATTGACTGCACCGTAAGCGGTTTGGCGGGGAACTCCGAGAAGACGAACGATCCTCGAAGCTGAATGTCCGGCACTTCTGAGCTGAAAAAATTGCGGGCCCTTTTCGGATTCGCAGCTACCATGCTCTAAAAAGCTAATGTGGGAACCCCAAAATTTGTGCAGATTTTGGAAAGGGTTCAGCCTTGCGAACACACCACAAGCGAGTCGGGAAAATCAAAACCTCACTTTCAAATGCGCGCGTCAAAATTGTACGGGTATTTATTACGCACCCTGTAGAGTCCATTTTCGACGTATAATTCGAATTTCTGCATTGAGACTACGTTCAGAGAAACGTTCCGAAGCTGCAATGTAAAAATTCGAGTTCTACGTCAAAAATTGATCCTAAAGGCCCATGTTTCATTTGAAATGGCCTCGGCGTGTAATGATTCTTCTCTTTTCAACTCTGATTGCTGGAATGTATTCCAGTTTACTCCGAACCGACTTGGAAAGGATGCCCCACACCTGTAGAACTCTCCAGCCTTAAAAAATAACTTCTAAATGATGGAACAGTATGCCACTAAGACAACAATACTCGCAGTAGTCCCATTCGGTCGACCAAGTTTCCCAAATGAGTTAAAGTCCGTCCGAATGAAACTGTCCGCCCACGCAGTCCGCGTGTGTGTCCAGCGGCCATCGTGAAGGCATCCCTCAGACTCGTTAATCGATCAGCAAGAAAATTCGACGGATAGTGATCAATATCCCGGTCCAGAAGTGGGAAACTTCGTCCGAAAAAATGCCATAGTGACGGCTGCTGGACACGCACGCCGACCGCGTGGGCGGACAGTCATTTCGACAGACTTTATAGACGTGGCTTGGTTGACAGGATGGGCTAGCAGCGGATATTGAAATGTTTAAAATACAAATGACAGCAATTCTGAGCAGGGCATCGCCCGTCGAGGAAGGCATGAATCCGGCCCTAGACTATAAGCCACACTCTAGTAAGAAAAGTAGCGAGAACATCAAGTCCACAGAATGCGCTTTTTAGGTGTTGAGTGCATCGAGAGTGAGCAAAATTTCTGTTCTCTGCCAATTTTAGCCAGTTTTTCTGCTTTATGTGAAAACAGGTGGAATTTCGCAGTTTCCTATGTTCGTATCACTGTAGTGGTTACCGCTACCCTTAGGTTCACCGCTGATGAACCCTCACAAGCTATGCGAATTGGCCAAATGTCACAAAAATTGAATATGTTCGCATACTGAGAGGTTTCTACAATTCATTACCGCCCGCACGTCAACTAGCACTTGCCTTCCACACGTGCTGCACTGGAGTGGTGTCCGAGTATGAATGCTTCCGGGATATTGAACGAATTAACAGCGCGGGTAAGACGAAGGAGCAGTTCGTCTGGCACACGTGACGCGCGCGACAAAAACCGGTGCGTTTACATCGTCGTCGCGGCGCGTTAACTGAACGCCAACTAGTTTTTTTGCGGGTCACGGTTAACGCGCTCCAACGACAACGTGAGCGCAGCGGTTCTAAGTCGCGCGCGTCGCGTGTGTCAGCCGAATTGGTCCTTGGCCCCACCCGCGCTGTGAATTCGATCAACATCCCAATGCTGCTTAGGTGCGTGCAGAAACAATAATTATTCCGTCGCGGAGCGGTGCTAAGTTTAGCTTCGATTAATTGTGATGAAGCGGAATAATTGATGGCGGAGCTATGGCAAAACCTCCATAACTGTACTAGCGGTGCCACCAGGATATAGCGAGCGAAGCCCTAGGTCATTTATACTCCCAGCGGTAAGCGCGTACCGTGCGGGACATGAGAAGTACGAATAGCCAAAGGCAAAAAAGACGCCCGCTGAGTAATTTCATCATTTTCTTGTCTTGTAGAGTCGCAGTTATTATTGCTGTAATAGGTACTTTCCTTATAAGCTTAAGAATCGAATGCACAGAGCTTCAAACCCGAGACTCCTCCTTTTCTGGGCATTTGATTCGCTGCCCTCCTTATTGGAAAGAAAACCCGCTCCGCAGTTACCGGCAGCCGCTGTTGCTACACATACTGCACGCAAAACGTGTCAGGAACACACGCAATCGTGCTGGAACCACGAGGTCCTGCCGCGATTAATTTCGAGTTGCGTGCTGCAAAAGTGGTTGTCCGTAACTGCGGAACGGATTTCGTTTCAATAAGAACAAAGCTACGAGCCATCTGAGAGATTCTTCAATTTGAGGTCTAGCCTCTTTTTTTCTAATCCCAACCCGTTTTGCTTGAGATCCTTCATCACAAAATGTAAATTTTTTTTTGGATTCGAAAATGACGCAAAAACATTCATCACCCAAAGATGTTGAAGAAATTTCCTTTTTTACTATGTTCGGCCCATGTTTGAGATTTCTCTTGTTTATCGGGATTTTTCTTGTTTCCTGTCAAATTAGCTTCAGTGTTTTCAGTCCTTAGAAGATTGCACATCCCCAGAGTGCACGTCGATCGTTTGGAGATAAGCATAGAATTAGATCTGGCTTTTTCTGAGCGAGGATAAAATCTTACCTAAAAATTGATCCACAAAGAAACGGAGGTCGAAAAGAAAACATCCTTCACATACAACCTCATTACAGCAATGATTGTACCGTGAAGTTCTACAGAAGTCTATAATACGAGTTCCGATCCTGCGTAGGCCGCAATGCTGAGGGAGGACCACATCCGCACAAAGACTTGTGAAACTCGTAACGACTACGATAATTGCTCACCTTTCAGAAATTTCATTGAGCATTACTAGCTTCCTTTGGTGCTTCTCTTGCATCTGCTTTTCCCTTTCAGCGGCCTCTTCTTCACTTTCGCCAAACGACTCAATGAAGAATGTTTCTATGGCGAGAGAATCTTCAGGAGATGAAAACAAATCAGGCCAGCATTTCTGAAAGAGTCATAGTTAAACTCCGTCATTGGTTGTGCAGTAGTTTTCTTCATAAACCAACCCCTCTCTCCAGAAGCTCTTTCGAAACCACGTTGATTCTGGCGGTGACAATCTGTCTGCAATCACACGCATAGGCAACACAATTCAATGATCAATAAATATCAGCCAAATTCAGCAGGTAGTGACAACGCTTTTGGTTAGGTGAGGTTCGGCAGACAGTCAAGCCGCACGGTTTTGTACCGATCATTCTCAGACGATGCGGTCGGCTGAGGGCAGCCCGTTGATGGCCAGCTGTCAATTGTGCTCACGGATGAACCCAGTGTTCAGCAGGCCATTGCGCCTAACCTCGCCACAGCTACCGCCTTCCTGTCAGATTGAAAAACTAAGAACTGCGGCAAAGCTTCCATACGAATAATTTCAGTTGGGCGAAATATGTCTGATGAAATTTTCTTTGTTTCACAAAAAAGGTTTCCAAATGCCACAAGTGTTCAAAAAATCATTTCTGTATAGGTGGGAAAGCAGTTTTGAAAAATTCATATTGTTTTAAAAACTCTAATGTTGATAGTTCAAGTCCTCCCCCCCCTACGGTGAAGTTGAGAGAGGGGAACTGCGTGAGACCTTGCTGGAAGGGGAAGGGTCTGATCTACATGGACACCCTTCAGGCAGCGTTCATAGCTAGCTTCGAAAATCAAGTAACGCTGGGGGTTGGCATCGTTAACGTTTGTTATTGATATCACTACTCCCTAGCATTGTGGGTGTAGCGGCTGTAACTATTATTATCAATACCATCGTTAACCCCACACCGTCCTTGGACACGTTGCATGCGCCAGCCATCGAGCGTCGTGCGCCAGCGCCTGAGCGCTGGCACACAATGCTTCAGCGACTTGACGTTTGCCGCTGCTCATTAACTACAGACGGCGCCTCGAACCTTGCACCTACCCTGCACCCGAAGTGGTCCCGACAAGGGAAGGATCATTACAAGCCGTGGGCATTCCAAATGAAACAAACCCTTCTAGAATCATTTTTCGACGTAGAATTCGAATTTTTTACATTGCAGGTGCGAAACGCTTCTCTAAACGAAGTTATATGCGTTTTAGTGCTTCGCTCGTAGGTGCATCATAACGTGTAATCCATGAGTCTTCGTCGCCTCCTAAGATACACCGTTGTGATTTCTACACCAGGAATCGTCCCATAGGCATCTGGTGTAGAATCATCTCTGGTGTAGAAATCACATCTATGTATCTCAGGAGGCGACGAAGACTCATGGATTACACATTATGACGCGTCTACGAGTGAAGCGTTAAAAACGCAAATAACTCCGTCCAGAGAAAAATTTCGCAGCTGCATTGTAAAAATTGGGATTCTACGTCGAAAATTGTTTCTAGACAGGCTTATTTCATTTAGAATGATCACGGCGTATAACGATACTTCCCTTGTGTGATGTTTGAGGGGTAGCGGCCATACGCCGCGAGGACGCGCGTTCTCGCTCTGTCTGCTCACTTCAATACTTCCCAGCGCTAGGGGATGCCTGTACCCGCTAATCGAGGCAGTATTCATACGTCGCAAGGACGCGCGCTCTCGCTTTTGTGCGCTCCTCAACGCTACCCAGAATAGAAAGTAGCCTGGTGCCTGAATAGACATGAGCAAACACCTCCAGCCCCGGGCTGATTTGGTTGATAGCGTTTGACCGGGTGATGCTGCCGAGATGTCGTACGTTCGTGCCGTGGCAGTGTGGAGGAAAGAAGATCGCCTCCATGCAAACCGACGTCATCCCCTCTACAAAGAGGGTTTTTGTCATGGGAGAGGTGCTGGCCGGCCGCAGCTCTTCGTCGGATTCTCCTGCAAACGGCCGGCGTAGAGAGGAATCCTGGATCCACTCAGAAGTACCTATGCGCCACGTGCGGCACGGATGTTAACTGGAGACATACCAGCGTCCAGTGGTTCGGATGCCAAAGGTGGGTGCATCTCTCCTGTTCGCGTCTCAGTTCTATGAGGCATCATAACTCATCTTTTCGTTGTGTAATATGCTCCTCACCTTCCAACTCAGATTCCTCTATCTCAAATCGCCCCCTTTCCATTGTGCATATCAATCTAAACGGCCTTCGTGCCAAGCTTTCTGAACTCTCTCTCTTCGCACGTACCTACCATCCAGACGTGATCATGGTTCTAGAAACCAAGCTCTCTCCATCCCCTACCTATCCTCATTCCAATATCCCAGGCTATACTTCTTACCATGCTCCAAGGTCATCTCTCGGCGGTGGAGTTTCTACTTTCGTTCTATCTTCACTTCCATCACACCTCATTCCCAGCACCCCCACGGACGGTACTCTCGAGTATCTTCCAATCCATCGCCCCCTAAAAATACCCCTTTCTCTTTTCAACATATACATTCCACCTACAACTCCATGCCCTTCATCTTACAATCCTATCGCACTTCTGAAGCAGCTGAGCGACTGCTCCCTCTGATCCTCGGTCGTTTTCGCGGGTGATTTCGACGCTCACACCTTTTGCTCGCCTCTCGGTCCTGATGTTAGAGGAAATGACGTCGAAGAATGGGCAGATGAGTGCGACCTGGTCATTTTAAACGATGATCAGCCCACTCGTATCCCTGCCAGCGGCCGATCTTCTAGCCCAGACATATCTCTTGTCTCGTCAAACCGTTCTAGCTGCTGCTCATGGTCTACCTCGACGACTGCGAAGTGACCATGTTCCTGTCTTTGTCCACATCGATCTATCCAATTCTCTTGCTCCCTTTTCTATTGTTCGCCAGCGTTCTTATCTTAATTTAGGCCGAGCAGACTGGCGCCTGTTCAGTGAAGTTGCGCTTCGCCTATCGGCAGATTAGCCGTGGAATGGAAGCGTGCACCAGAAAGAGTGCCATTCATCTGACGCAATCCGCAAGGCCATTAATGCGGCTATTCCTATCGGTCGCGTCAAGACGTTCTATCCAAATGTCAACAGAGACATCCTAGACAAAATTAGAACGAGAGATGCGAGGAGAGCGGTTAATCACCTGGACCCGTGGTTGCTGAGCTTGACAGTGAGATCAAAAAGGATTTGGACAGACACAAGAAAGAAGAGTGGCAGAAGTTCACCGGGCAGTCGGAATTTAAGATGGACAGTGCAGCTACTTGGAAGGTTTTACGGAAGTTTTCGGGTGAAAGCTCACCCGCCACCGTCTCCACAATCGAATTCGACAACGGCGTATTCAAATCAGGAAAGGAAGCAGCTTATGCGCTCGGGAAAAGTTTTTTCATCACCAGTGCTAAACGAGGTCCGCAGAATAGAGTGACTGTAAGAGAGCTGTGCCGCCTCCCGCTTATGAGCACGGCCGAAGCATTTACTGCGACGCAAGTTGAGAAGATTATAAAGGAAACGCGGAACTCTAGAGCTATTGGTCCTGATGGGATATGTCCTGCTGTCTTGAAGAAGATACCCACTGACCTACTACCGCTTCTCACTGATGTGATAAACACCTCGTTCAGGTCCTGTACTATCCCGCAGAATTGGAAGACGGCAAACGTCGTTCCGCTGCCCAAGCCTGGCAAGCCCCAAGCTTCAGTCATGGGATATCGGCCCATAAGCTTGTTGTCTTCTTTTGCTAAAGTAGCTGAAAAGCTGATCGTCAAAGACCTGGCCGAACACAACGAGAGACATATGTTTCAGCATGGATTCAGAAAAATGCATTCCACCATGACAGCATTGTTAGAAATTAACGTCGGCATGGATCCGGAAAAGACTTTGCGTTGACTGTTGCAGGTTGGTGCAAACTCAGTGCCCTGTGCTATAACATAGGTGCACCGAGCTTGCGCCAATCTCCAATAGGGAACGCCAAAGTCTCTTCAGGATCCAAGTCAATGTTACGAGCTATGCAATTGATGGTTTCAACGCCTATAAGCCGCAGAGAACTGTAGCAGTTGCCTTGGATTTCACTAGAGCTTTCGACACAGTGAATCTTGGTATCCTATCAAACAACTTACTGGAGTCATCAATCCCGCCATGGCAAAAGCGCTGGATAGCTGCATTCACTAAGGGAAGACGGGCTAGGGTGGTGTTTCAGAATCATGTCTCAAACAGCATTCCGATTGCAGCTGGAGTCCCACAGGGCGGCGTATTTTCGCCTGCTCTCTTCAGTCTGTACCTCGGAGATATGCCCGCTCCTCCCTAGGATATCAAGGTGGTCGCTTACGCTGAAGATATGACTGTCTTGTGTCGTGATCGGGACCGCAAAATGCTGAAGATTTCTGCGTCAAAGTCATCGGTATCCGTACTCACAACGGACCCATCTGAACACAGCGCCCATCCGTATGTCGTAGGGAATGGAGATCGTTTGCCTGCGGCCCGCTTCCCAAAACTTCTCGGACTCGTGCTCGATCCATCGCTCAAGTTCCATAAGAACACAGAACAGAAGCAGGCTCTCGTTAAAGCGAAGCTTAACGTGCTTAGAGCCCTGGGCAGTACATCATGGGGTAGTAGCAAAGAAACCATTATTACAGTATAAGGCGATTCTCCAGCCTGCACTAGAATACGCTGCACCAGTTTGGCAGCATCTAGTTTCGGAATCCTCTTGGACTAAGATGCAACGCATACAGAATGCAGCTCTTCGAACCGCCACCGGATGTGCAAGAAGTTCCCCAGTCGATCACTTGCATGCTGAGACCCGCTTATTACCAGTAAGGAAGCACTGTCAGCTCCAGGCCCAACAATTTTTCATCAACATTGTCAAACAACCAAATCACCCGTCTTGGAGAGTGCTTAACCCCGTCAGAGAGAGGCGTCAGAAAGCCATTCGCCGATGCTCTCAGCAAAGTCAATCTGCAAAGATGGCAAGACTCACAGCAAGAACGACTCCGTCTGATGCGCGAGGAGCATACTCAGTTCGTACGGTGCCATCTGGAAAAGGCGGCCATTAATACCATATTGGGGGTAGTGCCGCTCCAAGTCTGCACATCCTAGGCTGAACTCGGAAGAAGGGCCAGGTGCACCCTGGCATCACTGCGCTGTGGTCATTCTACCATGCTTATGTCCTACGACAGCAAAATAGACAGCAGCAAATCAAATGTTTGCCCGGACTGTGGCTGCCTCGGCCGTGATACTGCACACCTTTTCAAATGTCCGGAGAGACCCACCACGCTGACCGTGATGGACTTATGCACGAATCCGTTACTGGTCGCCCAGTTTCTCAACCTATGACAAAACCCTCAATGTGGCTGCAAAGAAGAAGACCTGGTGATCAATCACTCCAGTACAGCTCGTTGGCTGCACATTTGCCACGCTTTGTGATGCCGTAGTGGGATTTTCGGATATGAGGGCAACAGTTTTGAATCATGTTCAAGGTTTGGTGCTTACGTGATAAAGGGAAAGGCTGAAGCTCGATGCTTCCTCCCTGGAAAGGCGGGAGCATCTGACAGCGAGAGATAGCAGGTGCGCGAGAGCGAGCGCGCATGGGCGGCTAGGAAATTCTCAACTAACCATTAGTATAGATTTCAAGCAATCGCAAATCCTCGTATGGAATGGACGCTACCAAAAAGGTCGATGCTCGAAGCTTCGAATATACTATCAAATAGGTTAAACATGTATTACACTTTCATCGTTAATCGCAGCGATAGTAAGCTTCAAATTATGAGCGACGTACGAAGCGATATCGATCGACATTGATGGTGATTAAGCCATCGCATCGCATGGCGATGGTACTCTGAAAGAGGAACAGGGGCTCTCTACACACCGAGGGAGGAGTTGTCTCGCGTTTCGTGGCTCTAATTCCACTCGGGACCACTTCGCTTCCATTGAGTCGCGTAACGCGTCAAACTGCAAAAACGGTACAACTCCTCCTTCTGTGTGTAGAGAGCCCCTATCCCTCTGAAGGAGGCCTAACATTCACATCGATAAAGAAGATATTGCATTGAATAAAGGAAGCTTTAGAGCTGAACACAAATAAACTACTGGTTGCTGAGTGACCTACACTACCGGTCAGAAATCTATTGACATCGGCTTTTTTCCAAATATCTTTGCTCTGAGTGGAGCTATCGATTCCATCTTCTAATATGAAATTTTCGGTCATAATGCCAATATAATGAAGTATATTGCAGGACTATAACGCGAATGTAGAGTTTAAACTCCACATTGCCGTTCAGTCCGCAAAATGCACACTGCTTGCGAAAGCGTGCTGCGGCGCGGTTGCGAGTATCCTCAGACAGGGATGTGGGATCACCCGGGCACCAGAGGCAGAAACCGCCCAGGTGATCCCACATCCCTGTCTGAGGATACTCGCAACCGCGCCGCAGCACGCTTTCGCAAGCAGCGTGCACTTTGCGGACTGAACGGCAATGCGGAGTTAAACTGTATATCGATGGGGAAGATTATTTGTCAAAATTCAGAATCTACGACTTTTTGTCTCTACCAAAACTCGTTCACTTTCTTCGTCGTTTTCGGTATTCACTTAGTGATTTTAGTATTTTACAGGATTGGTGGTCCATTTAGAAGTAGAAATTCGTCACATAGTTAACACAGATCTATCATATGAGGTTCTGAAAGGGGTCTATCAGCGGTCACTTTTGGAAAAGTGTTGGCGATCACAATACACGCCGTTTAAAAAAATTTGAAGGTTAGCACTAGTATTTTTTTAGGACAGAAATCTCGAGAAGGGCTCCTTGAGATAATATGGATGATATCATAGCACGCACATTAGGCGACATTCTGAGGGTCGACCTTCAAGAAATTAGAGGAAATCTCAAGGAACTTTATGAATCACGGGTGATTTTGTGGGTTCATTTTCGTGAAAAATTCTTATAGAGGTTCCTCAGATATCACTCAATACTGCCAAGCGTCGGCACATCGACTCCGGACTCTTTGCACGTCGTCCCATCAAATGGCTTTTGATGGAAGCATGCCATCAGAAAACCAGGCTAGTGTGAGCATCTTCACTTGACTTCACTTCAATGGTAAAAAGTAGTTTTCTCAGCTGATTTTGGTGCTACAAACGAACGAGGTGTAGATTCAGTCTCTATAAGAATTCTCCACGAAAATAAACCAACAAAATCACCGGTGTTTTATGAAGATCCTTGAGAAATTCTCTAGTGTCTTAAAGGTCGACCCTCAGAATGTCGCTTAATAATGTGCGTGCTATGATATCATCCGGTACTGCTTTTATCTCGAGAAGCCCTTCTCAAAATTCCTGCCCTAATAGATAACTAGTGCTAACCTTCAAAATTTTCTAAACGGCCTGTATTGTGATCGCCAATTTTTTTCCAAGAACGACTCCTGATAGACCCCTTTCAGAACCTCTTATGATAGATCTTAGATCACTATGTGACAAATTTCTACTTCCAAATGAACCGCCAATCCTGTGAAATACAAAAATCGCCAAGTGAATACCGAAAACGACGAAGAAAGTAAATGAATTCAAGTAGAGAGAAAAAGCCGCAGGTTGCCAATATTGACAAATAATCTTCCCCATCGATATACATTCGGGTTACAGTCCTGCAACATGCTTCATTATATCGGCACCTTAACCGAAAATGTCGTATTAGAAGATGGATTTGGGTACAGGGGGAGGACGGAGTACGGGGTGGCGCCGGGGCCAGCCGGTTGGCAGCAGTTACCACTCTCGGCCGAGTCGCCCCGACTGCGAGATCGGTGGCTCGCTAGCTCGTTGACTGGCGATGGGAGCTGGTCACGCACGCAAGATCAGAGCCGGTACGTGGAACTCAATCCTTTTTTCAACAAAAAAGGCGACGATTCCCTATATTTAAGCAAACATCCCCCGGGGTTTTGGAGGGGTTGAAGTACTTTCTAGGGAGTACACAATCTCCGAATTTTCAAGGGGTTGGAACTCCGGGCGAGCGAAATTCTGACATGAAGGCGAAGTTTTCTACGCGTTTTTTGAAGGGATTGGAACCTCTGGAACCCCGGGTGGGCGAGATTATGACATGAGTGCGAAGTTTTCTCCGATTTTGTCAAGGGGTTGGAACCCCGGCTTGGGCGAGATTATGACATGAGTGCGAAGTTCTCCCAATTTTTTCAACGGGTTGGAACCCCGGGTGGGCGAGATTTCGACATGAATGCGAAGTTTTCCCGATTTTTCCTTGGGGTTGGTACTCCGGGTGGGTGAGATTATGACATGAGTGTGAAAATTTTACGCTTTTGCCGACTACTGGAGCTCTAATGTCAGTACTATATACACTCATAGTATTCACAATGATCCATTTGCTTTTTTATAGGGAGTCTTTTGCATTTTTGTTCAAAAAAACTATTGTTCTCCACGCACAGGCTCTGATCTTGTGTGCGTGATCTCCGGCGATCGCCAATCAACAGGCGAAGGAGCCATCGATCTCGCTGTTGGGGCGACTGGGCCGAGATGGGCCACTGCTGCCAGCCGGCTGGCTCCGACGCCACCCCGTACTCCGTCCTCCCCCAGCTTCTGGAATTGATAGCCCCAGTTAGAGCAAAGGTATTTTGAAAAAAAGCCGATGTGAATAGATTTATGACCGCTACTGTCGCCTCAGGATGGGCGGGCGAAAACGCAAGGGCTGCGATTGGCGGTCACACAAGTTATACAAAACAAAGAGTTCACCGGATAAGGCATCTTTCATAGTCCTCACCGTATAGCGCGGCACGCGCGTGAAGCACGGAATGAGCGGTGAACTATGAAAGTTCTCACCGGGCGGCGCGCGGAACAACTATGAAGTCTTCTGCGGCACCGCCAGGGCGGTGTGGGTTAAAGTGGGGCCTCAACTGTGACATGCACAGGAATTCCTGGCTTGCATTTGCGCATACGGTTGCATAGTCCCAGAGTTTTTTTTATATTTTGGACTGGACCTAAACTGAGAAGCGAGTATTGATTGAAATGGTGGAACCGCTACTCAGGTACTCAGGGCGACGGCCGGCGAACCTCTATGCCGAAAACGACGGCCGGCGCCCCACTTTTCTAGGGTGCCGGCCAGCGGCGAACTATGCTGCATGCGACGCACACGCAGCGCAGATATTGGCTCACCCGCGAACCACAAAACATGCCACGCCATCTTCAATTCGGCCGGTTGGAAAGACAATTGATAATGATCACGACTGATCACGTCGTAACGTGGTCATCACGTGCACAGTCGGTATAAAGGACGCTTCATCTCACTAGAGTCCTCAATCGGCATTCTAATGCCGGCCCTGGAAGGTGACTTCGAGTCACTCTCCGGAGGCCAGCATAATTTTGACCGCTGAGGAGATAGGGGTATCTCCACGGCTGGGGGGGGGCGGCTTTTGCTGTGATCCGCGGGGAGGGTGGTTTCTCACCGCAGACTGCGGCGGACCGAGGCGGGGCGTTTCTCCGCCGTGGGGCCGGGGTGACATGCTTGAGGTAAACAATAATACTTCTTCTTCTTCTTCTGCAGCCTCAAAGTGGTTTTTGTCATAGGTTGAGGAACTGGGCGGCCTTCACAGGATTCGTCCAGAGGTCCATTGTTGTTAAGGAGGTAGGTCTCTTCGGGCACATGAACAAGAGCGCCGTGTCGTGTCCGGGAGCACCACAGTCCGGGCATGCGTCTGGTCGGCTGCTGTCGATCTTGTTGGCGTAGTAGAATAGAGTGACCACAGCGCAGCGAGGCGAGAGCACATCTGGCTCGCCGGCCGAGTTGAGACTCGGTCTCGCAATCCCGAGGCGGCACTGCTCCTAAAATAGGGTTCACAGCCGCCTTCTCCAGATATCCTCGAATAAACTGGGTGTGCTCCTCGCGCAGAAGACGAAGCCTTTCCATGTTGGAGTCGGCCCATCTCTGTACATCAACTTTACGAGGAGCATCTGCGAGCGGCGTCCTAATCGACCTCTCTCTAGTGGGCTTCATAATTCTCTTTGCCGGATGATTTGGTTATCTCAGAACATTAATATACATCTGCTGTGCCTGGAGTTCACAATGCTCCTTAACTGGCAATATGCAGGCCTCCGCGTGAAGATGTTCTATAGGAGAGCTCCTTGCACAACCGGTAGCGATTCTAAGCGCAGCATTCTGTATACGCTGCAGCTTATTCCATGAGCTGTCTGACACCAGGTGCTGCCACACTGGTGCCGCATATTCCAGAGCCGGCTGAAGTATTGCTCTGTAGGTTCTCAGTATAGTCTCCCGGCTGCTTCCCCATGATGTTCCTCCGAGAGCTCTCAGAATATTAAGCTTTGCCTTGACGACTGTCTGTTTCTGTTCCGCGTTTTTGTGGAACTTCAGTGACGGATCGAGTATAAGTCCAAGCAGCTTAGGAAATCTTACTGCTGGCAAACGATTACCATCCCATCTGACATCTAGGTGGGCACTGTGTTCCTTGGTGCTTGTTGTGAACACTGATACAGAAGACTTTGCAGCAGAGACTGTGAGCATCATATTATCGAGGAAACGCTTCAACTCGACGAGATAGGCGCTGATCTTGTTAACGGCTACTTGCAGGTCACGGTCCTGGCACATGATAGTGATGTCGTCGGCGTACAAAACAATCTTTATATCCTGAGGTGGCTCGGGAAGATCCTCAAGATACAGGCTGAATAGGGCAGGGGACAACACTCCGCCTTGCGGAACACCAGCTGCGATTGGAATGCTATCGGATACAAGATTCTGGAATTGAACCTTAGCCCGGCGGCCTTTAGTGAACGCTGCAATCCATCGCTTCTGCCAGGATGGCAGCGAGGACTTCAGCAGTTTGTCGGACAGCAGTCCCAAGTTAACAGAGTCAAACGCTTTGCTCAGGTCGAGGGCGACGGCCACCGTTCTTAGGGGCTTTCTCATGTTGAATCCGTCGACCGCAAAGCTCACGATCTCCAATAGAGCAGTAGTAGTAGAGTGAAGTTTCCTGAACCCATGCTGATGCAGCTGTCGCTCATTTTGCTCAGCCAGGTCCCTCACGATTAACTTTTCAGCTAATTTGGCAACGGGAGATAAAAGGCTAATAGGTCGAAAGCCTTTTGCCGTACTATGGGACTTGCCTGGCTTTGGCAACGGTATCACATTAGCTGTCTTCCAAGCTTGGGGTAGAATGCAGGTCCGGAAAGAAGTGTTAATGATATCTGCAAGCATCGGTAGAAGTTCCATGGGAAGCTTCTTCAGGATGGCTGGGGAGATACCGTCAGGTCCGATAGCCTTCGAATTCCGCATTTCTTTGATAGCCTTCTTTACTTGCGTGAGAGTAAAGGCCTCAGAAGCGTTCATGAGCGGCAACCGGCTCAGTTCTCTAACCGTGACTCTGTTTTGCACGCCTCGCTTGGCACGTGTAATGAAGAAGTTCTTGCCGAGCGCATAAGCAGCCGCTTTCCCTGATTTAAAGACGTTCTCCTCGAACTCAATAGCGGAGCTCATCGAGGGAGCGGACTTGCCGGGAATTTTCCTCAACACTTTCCACGTCGTAGTTCCGTCAGCCTTGAAATTCAGCTTTTCAGTGAACTTCTCCCAGCATTCCTTCTTGTTCTTATCCAGATCCTGCTTGATCTCATTATCCAGCACAGCTATGTCCGGGTCTAGATGGTCTGCGGCTCTCTTCTCATCTCTGGTTCTTATCTTCTGCAGTATTTCCCTGCTGACATTTGGAAAGCTGCCGAGATGTCGTACGTTCGTGCCGTGGCAGTGTGGAGGAAAGAAGATCGCCTCCGTGCAAACCGACGTCAACCCCTCCGAGAAGAGGGTTTTTGTCATGGAAGAGGTGCTGGTCGGCCGCAGCTCTCCTGAGGATTTTACTACAGAGGGCCGGCGTCGAGAGGAATCCAGGTCCAGAGCAGAAGTATCCGTGTGCCACCTGCAGCAAGGATGTTACCTGGCATAAAACTAGTGTCCAGTGCTTCGGATGCCAAAGGTGGGTACACTTCTCCTGTTCGGGCCTCAGTTCTGTGAGGCATCATGACTCATCCTTTCGTTGTGTTCTATGCTCTGCCCCCAGCAACTCTGATTCCTCAATTACCAACCGCCCCCTCTCCATTGTTCACATTAATCTCAACGGCCTTCGCAACAAGTTATCTGAACTCTCTCTATTCGCACGTTCTCATCACCCGGATGTTATCATGGTTCAAGAAACCAAGCTCTCAGCTGTCTTTGCGGGTGACTTCAATGCTCACACGTTCTGTTCCGCTCTTGATTCTGACGCCAGAGGGGAAGATGTCGAAGAATGGGCTGAGGAGTGTGATCTGGTTATCCTCAATGATGACCAGCCCACTCGTCTCCCTGCCAACGGCCGACCTTCTAGCCCAGATATCTCTCTTGTGTCATCCAATCTCTCTAATGCTTGCACGTGGTCCACATCCACAACTCTGTCCAGTGATCACATTCCCGTTTTGTCTATATTGATCTCTCTGACTCTCTTGCCCCTTACTCTGGTTTTCGTCATCGTACTTATCTTAATTTAGGCCTAGCAGACTGGACCCTGTTCAGAGATGTTGCACTTCGCCATGCGGTCGACTACCCATGGAATGGTGATGTCCATCAGAAAGAACAATAATACAGGCCATAAAACGGCCAATGTCTCACCGTCGACTGCGTACCACGCGCTGCGCGACCGCACGCGCGTCGGAAGCAGACGAGTTTCGGCCGCCGCGCGGCGGCCGAAACGTCGCGCGGCGGCCAAAACTCGTCGCGCGGCGGCCAAAACCCGTCTGCTTCCGACGCGCGTGCGGTCGCGCAGCGCGTGGTACGCAGTCGACGGTGAGACATTGGCCATTTTATGGCCTGTACAAATAATGATCGCGGGCCATATGGTAAAGATCGGCGGGCCGTCGACATACGGCTGGCCGGCGAACCAAAAGCGGGCGGCCGGAGGACGGAGACCGCGGGCCAGCTGGGAAAAGTTCGCCGGCCGTCGTCCTCAGTACTTTAGCAGGGGTGTGCGTTAATGAACATTTGTTTTTTCGTTAAAGGCAGTGTTCGCGATGAAATGAAAGGGCGGGCTGGCTGTTCATTGCTTTCGATTATGAAAGGTGATAAGAAATTGTTAAGTTCTTCCATTGGTTAGAACAAGCTACAGTATCCCCCCTCATGATCAGATGTTGAAGACAGTGAACAGCCAACACGCCTATTCATTTGATCGTGAACACTGCCTTTAGGCGTTAATCGTTAATTTTCGGAAAAAAACCGCGTTAACCCGTTAATGCGTTAACACGTTAATTTTGGATTTCGTTAAAAAATTTAAAAACATTACCTGAACTTAGCAAAAATCGACAAATCATCAGAAATCTCAGGAAAAATAAAATTGACCTCCAAGTGACGTCAGCAGGACGTCGTAAAAAATGGTTAACGCTTCATGGGGGCGTTTGCTGCGTCGTAGAAAGGTAACGTCGGCATGGATCCGGAAGAGACTTTGCGTTCACTGTT
Source organism: Aplectana chamaeleonis (assembly GCA_029168955.1). Taxonomy (NCBI): domain Eukaryota; kingdom Metazoa; phylum Nematoda; class Chromadorea; order Rhabditida; family Cosmocercidae; genus Aplectana; species Aplectana chamaeleonis. Next base: position 466,453 of record JAPDOI010000150.1, read on the forward strand.
GCAGGTTGGCGCAAACTCCGTGTCCTATGCTATAACATAGGTGCACCGAGCTTGCGCCATACTCCAATGAGGAACGCGAAGTCTCTTCAGGATCCACGCCGATGTTAGTAACGCTTTATGTAGAGCGTGCGAAGCGTGGTAGGAACTCTGTAGCGCTTCATGTGCAGTATACATTGGACCCGAATCGAAAAACGGATATCCGAATCATCTTAAAAACCATGATTGTGGATATCCGAGTGCAGTCAAATGGATACCGAGTGTTAGCAAGTAGTACCGGAATAGCATTGCTTTTATTTTGAATTCATTCGGATGAATTGGAAATCCGCTACCATCGTTTTTAAAATGATTCGGACATCCGTTTTTCGATTCGGGTCCAATGTATAATGTGCAGTATACATTGGAACCGAATCGAAAAACGGATATCCGAATCATTCCGAAAACCATGGTTGTGGATATCCGAGTGCATTCAGATGGATCACGAGTGGTAGCAAGTAGTACCGGAATAGCAGTGCTTTTGTTTTGGATTCATTCGGATGAATTGGAAATTCGCGACCATCGTTTTTAAAATGATTCGAATATCCGTTTTGCGATTCAGGTCCAATGTATAATGTGCAGAACAGGGTTGAGCAGGGCTGCGACCAGGCGCAACGTGGGGGGGTCGTAAAAAATTTGGAAAACCTCTGAAAAGATGAAAATTTGGGGGTCGTAAAATTTTCGGAGAAAAAGAATTTACTGCAATCCACTTAATGGGCTAAAATGAGATAAGAAATTTTTTCTTTAAAAAAATTACGATTAACCATCTGTGGGGGGGGGGGATTCGTAACAATTTCAATTTCTTCCCAAAATCTTGGTCTACAGGGGGAGGGTCGTAGCTCCGCGGGAAATTGGCGCAACGGCCTGCCCAACCTTGGTGCAGAGTGCGCCGTGTAAAGAGTGATAAGCGCATGTGGAGAATGCACTGCAACCTAGAAAATTTTTAAAGGCAGTGTTCACGATAAAAATGGTTTTTCTGTTTTTCCGCCTATCTTAAAAACGGTCCCATGCTGAATCCAACGATGTCTCTGAAACCTTACACGACCTTCTGGGAACGGAGTCATGGTCCCGCAAAATTGAGCTAGAGAAACATGGTGGACGAGTTTTCCGAGGCTTGTAACTTCCGTTTTTACCGCCGATGTATTCGAGCTGGCCCTGAGAAGTCGAGAATGAAGGAGAAAACGGGGCCAATAATCGGAAACCCTCGCTCATCTCACGATTTCAAGATTTCATTCGTTCACGTCGGTGGGCGGGCAATGCGCTTTTGGGGTTTGCCTTGCGCTCAAAGTGGCAACTTCGGGCTCTTTTAGGGCTCTTCGTGGCTCGTTTTCATGCGTTCTTTCGACGTTATCGTTACATAGTGTCCCTCCAACACCCTTTCCTAGTGGAATTTCAAACACGTTTTTCATCGTGAACATTGCCTTTAAAGAGGATGCTGTGTAAAGTGGATAGGACTCCAGAAAAGGTGTCTGAAACAATTTGGCAAGTGGTGTGATACACTATCTGGCATACCCAAAATGATATCCTTGAAACCTTGCTCAAAAGCCCTATAATCTACAGCATTAGCCGCACTTCGGATTGGTTTTGTGTATGTGCGCACTTGACGCAGATTTTACTCCGTTTCTCGGTTTTACTCTGTGGGTTCCAGTTTTCGATATTGAGATATGATCCAGTTCCACAATCGCTAACTGAAATAACTGAAATAGATAACCAATGGAATGGGAAACATTGAGGTGTACGATATATTTCACAACAAGCAAAAATGTTTCGACGTGCACGGCCCAGTTTCGAAATTTGCATTGAAGCCTATCAATCAGTGCAGTAATTCCACCGCAATTAACGAACCCAAATTAACGTGATTTCAGGACTTTTTCGTTAAGCGTTAATTGTTAATTTTCCAAAAAAAAAACCGCGTTAACCCGTTAATGCGTTAACACGTTAACGTTCTAACGCACAGCCCTGTACGGCGGTTTGGGCGCCACGGGATGGGCGGCACGCGCGTCCCGCGCACTGAGAAATTTCGTTGTCTACCGCGCTTCCCGCGCTTGCGGAGAGGACTATGAAAGGTGCCTAAGAGCACGAACGTCGATCACAGGGACGATTGGCAGGTGATCGCTGATCCGTGCTCAAACACTCGTGAAGTAGTACGACGGCACAATAGCGTTTGTACTGTGCTTATCTGGGCCAAATTCCGGTTTGCAATTGCGTCTCGACACGCTTTGCGGCCGCACGCGCTCGAGTCATTCGAGTTTCCAGCGCCAAAGCCGACTCGATATGGCTTTTTTATGCCGTTTTCTCCAATTTTATTGAATTTCCGGTTTCCAAAACCCACCTAGAGAAAACAGATCGGCGGCTGCTGCGCTGGAAACAATCCCGAATCAGAAGCGCGCGGCCGCAAAGCGTGCCGAGACGCAACTGCGGACCGGAATTTGGGCCAGAGAAGCACAGTATCCTAGGGCAGACGACGAATTCAACCTCTTCTCAGGTACTCAGGACGACGGCCGGCGAACCTTTCCCAGCTGACCCGCGGTCTCCGTCCTCCGGCCGCCCGCTTTTGGTTCGCCGGCCAGCCGTATGTCGACGGCCCGCCGACCTTTACCAGATGGCCCGCGATCACTATTTGTATTATTGCTTACCTCAAGCATGTCACCCCGGCCCCACGGCGGAGAAACGCCCCGCCTCGGTCCGCCGCAGTCTGCGGTGAGGAACCACCCTCCCCGCCAGGGTTGTGACCAGGCACAACGGGGGGGGGGGTCGTGAAATTTGAAAAATTTTGGGGAAAATCGAAATTTTGGGGGGGGATCGTAAAATTTTTAGGGGAAAATAGGATTTTTTGAGGAAAAATAGGATTTTTGTGGAAACCACTTGTTAAGGTTAAATGTATGGATCTTGAACGATAAAAAAAGCAAATTATTTTATTCCCCCCTGGGGGGTCGTAAAAATTTCGGGTTTTTTGGGAAAAATACGAAAAATTGGGGGGGTCGTAACTCCGCCGGAATTCGGCACAACGGCCTGCTCAACCCTGCTCCCCGCGGATCGCGCCGACAATCGCCGCCTCCCCCCAGCCGTGGGGATACCCCTATGCCCTCAGCGGTCAAAAATATGCTGGCCTCTGGAGAGTGACTCGAAGTCACCTTCCAGGGCCGGCAGTAGAATGCCGATTGATGACTCTAGTGAGATGAGGCGCCTTTTATACCGTCTGTGCACGTGATAACCACGTTACGACGAGATCAGTCGTGATCCTTATCCATTGTCTTTCCAACCGACCGAATTGAGTAAACTCCAAATACCGTGCGGTACCGATTGCCACGATAGCCGTAAAATGGCGTGTGTGATGATGTATATGCAGAATCCATGGTAACAGCGACGCCTATTTTATTGATTAGCTGCGGAAATCTTGAAAAAACTTTCACGTCTCCTTCGGAAAGCGGTAGTTTCAGGTAGAAATGTTCATGAAAGTGGCAATGAAATGTGACTGAGAGTTAATAAAGGTACTGGCTTGGTAATTGAAGGGATTTTGGGTAATCAGACAAGAATTTCAACCTCGTTTGTTATCTATTCACTCTGACTATAAGGCTGCTCGGTTTCATTTTTTCAATCAGAGTTTTGACCAACAGTAAGATCGGCCCACACCCGAAGTTTTCCTTCCTTGCCGATTTTTGGTTTTAAATGTTTTTTCCCGAATCGCAGCCAACACTAAAATCAACCTCCACCCGGGGATTACCTCTTTTGCCTAACGGTGCAGCCGAAGGCTACAAATCCATTCAGGAGTCTCAAATGATTTAAACCACTCCGAATTGCAGCCAACACTGAAATCAGCCTCCACCCGGGGATTACCTCCCTTGCCTGACGGTGCAGCCGATGGCTGCACCGTCCATTCAGTGTCTCAAATGATTTAAACCACTCCGAATTGCAGCCAACACTAAAATCAGCCTCCACCCGGGGATTACCTCCCTTGCCTGACGGTGCAGCCGAAGGCTGCACCGTCCATCCAGGGTCTCAAATCATTTAAACCACTCCAACCACTCCGAATTGCAGCCAACACTAAAATCAGCCTCCACCCGAGGATTACCTCCCTTGCCTGACGGTGCAGCCGAAGGCTGCACCGTCCATCCAGGGTCTCAAATCATTTAAACCACTCCGAATTGCAGCCAACACTAAAATCAGCCTCTACTCGGGGATTACCTCCCTTGCCTGACGGTGCAGCCGAAGGCTGCACCGTCCATCCAGGGTCTCAAATCATTTAAACCACTCCAACCACTCCGAATTGCAGCCAACACTAAAATCAGCCTCCACCCGAGGATTACCTCCCTTGCCTGAATTTGTGTGCAGCCGAAGGCTGCACAAATCCATCCAGGGTCTCAAATCATTTAAACCACTCCAACCACTCCGAATTGCAGCCAACACTAAAATCAGCCTCCACCCGAGGATTACCTCCCTTGCCTGACGGTGCAGCCGAAGGCTGCACCGTCCATCCAGGGTCTCAAATCATTTAAACCACTCCAACCACTCCGAATTGCAGCCAACACTAAAATCAGCCTCCACCCGAGGATTACCTCCCTTGCCTGACGGTGCAGCCGAAGGCTGCACCGTCCATCCAGGGTCTCAAATCATTTAAACCACTCCGAATTGCAGCCAACACTAAAATCAGCCTCTACTCGGGGATTACCTCCCTTGCCTGACGGTGCAGCCGAAGGCTGCACAAATCCATCCAGGGTCTCAAATCATTTAAACCACTCCAACCACTCCGAATTGCAGCCAACACTAAAATCAGCCCCCACCCGAGGATTACCTCCCTTGCCTGACGGTGCATCCGAAGGCTGCACCGTCCATCCAGGGTCTCAAATCATTTTAAACCACTCCGATTTGCAGCCAACACTAAAATCAGCCTCTACTCGGGGATTACCTCCCTTGCCTAACGGTGCAGCCGAAGGCTGCACCGTCCATCAGGGTCTCAAATCATTTTAACCACTCCAACCACTCCGGAATTGCAGCCAACACCAAAATCAGCCTCTACCCGGGGATTGCCTCCCTTGCCTGACGGTGCAGCCGAAGGCTGCACCGTCCATCCAGGGTCTCAAATCATTTAAACCACTCCAACCACTCCGAATTGCAGCCAACACTAAAATCAGCCTCCACCCGAGGATTACCTCCCTTGCCTGACGGTGCAGCCGAAGGCTGCACAAATCCATCCAGGGTCTCAAATCATTTAAACCACTCCAACCACTCCGAATTGCAGCCAACACTAAAATCAGCCTCCACCCGAGGATTACCTCCCTTGCCTGACGGTGCAGCCGAAGGCTGCACAAATCCATCAGGTCTCAAATCATTTAAACCACTCCGAATTGCAGCCAACACTAAAATCAGCCTCTACTCGGGGATTACCTCCCTTGCCTGACGGTGCAGCCGAAGGCTGCACCGTCCATCCAGGGTCTCAAATCATTTAAACCACTCCAACCACTCCGAATTGCAGCCAACACTAAAATCAGCCTCCACCCCGAGGATTACCTCCCTTGCCTGACGGTGCATCCGAAGGCTGCACCGTCCATCCAGGGTCTCAAATCATTTAAACCACTCCGAATTGCAGCCAACACTAAAATCAGCCTCTACTCGGGGATTACCTCCCTTGCCCTAACGGTGCAGCCGAAGGCTGCACCGTCCATCCAGGAGTCTCAAATCATTTAACCACTCCAACCACTCCGAATTGCAGCCAACACTAAAATCAGCCTCTACCCGGGGATTGCCTCCCTTGCCTGACGGTGCAGCCGAAGGCTACACCGTCCATCCAGGGTCTCAAATCATTTAAACCACTCCAACCACTCGAATTGCAGCCAACACTAAAATCAGCCTCCACCCGAGGATTACCTCCCTTGCCTGACGGTGCAGCCGAAGGCTACAAATCCATCCAGGGTCTCAAATCATTTAAACCACTCCAACCACTCCGAATTGCAGCCAACACTAAAATCAGCCTCCACCCGAGGATTACCTCCCTTGCCTGACGGTGCAGCCAGAAGGCTACAAATCCATCCAGGGTCTCAAATCATTTAAACCACTCCGAATTGCAGCCAACACTAAAATCAGCCTCTACTCGGGGATTACCTCCCTTGCCTGACGGTGCAGCCGAAGGCTGCACAAATCCATCAAGGGTCTCAAATCATTTAAACCACTCCAACCACTCCGAATTGCAGCCAACACTAAAATCAGCCTCCACCCGAGGGATTACCTCCCTTGCCTGACAGTGCAGCCGAAGGCTGCACCGTCCATCCAGGGTCTCAAATCATTTAAACCACTCCAACCACTCCGAATTGCAGCCAACACTAAAATCAGCCTCCACCCGAGGATTACCTCCCTTGCCTGACGGTGCAGCCGAAGGCTGCACAAATCCATCCAGGGTCTCAAATCATTTAAACCACTCCAACCACTCCGAATTGCAGCCAACACTAAAATCAGCCTCCACCCGAGGATTACCTCCCTTGCCTGACGGTGCAGCCGAAGGCTGCACAAATCCATCAGGGTCTCAAATCATTTAAACCACTCCAACCACTCCGAATTGCAGCCAACACTAAAATCAGCCTCCACCCGGGGATTACCTCCCTTGCCTGACGGTGCAGCCAGAAGGCTGCACAAATCCATCCAGGGTCTCAAATCATTTAAACCACTCCAACCACTCCGAATTGCAGCCAACACTAAAATCAGCCTCCACCGGATTACCTCCCTTGCCTGACGGTGCAGCCGAAGGCTGCACCGTCCATCCAGGGTCTCAAATCATTTAAACCACTCCGAATTGCAGCCAACACTAAAATCAGCCTCTACTCGGGGATTACCTCCCTTGCCTGACGGTGCAGCCGAAGGCTGCACAAATCCATCCAGGGTCTCAAATCATTTAAACCACTCCAACCACTCCGAATTGCAACCAACACTAAAATCAGCCTCCACCCGAGGATTACCTCCCTTGCCTGACGGTGCATCCGAAGGCTGCACCGTCCATCCAGGGTCTCAAATCATTTAAACCACTCCGAATTGCAGCCCACACTAAAATCAGCCTCTACTCGGGGATTACCTCCCTTGCCTGACGGTGCAGCCGAAGGCTGCACCGTCCATCCAGGGTCTCAAATCATTTTAACCACTCCAACCACTCCGAATTGCAGCCAACACTAAAATCAGCCTCTACCCGGGGATTGCCTCCCTTGCCTGACGGTGCAGCCGAAGGCTGCACCGTCCATCCAGGGTCTCAAATCATTTAAACCACTCCGAATTGCAGCCAACACTAAAATCAGCCTCTACTCGGGGATTACCTCCCTTGCCTGACGGTGCAGCCGAAGGCTACAAGTCCATCAGGGTCTCAAATCATTTAAACCACTCCAACCACTCCGAATTGCAGCCAACACTAAAATCAGCCTCCACCCGAGGATTACCTCCCTTGCCTGACGGTGCAGCCGAGGCTACAAATCCATCAGGGTCTCAAATCATTTAAACCACTCCGAATTGCAGCCAACACTAAAATCAGCCTCTACTCGGGGATTACACTCCCTTGCCTGACGGTGCAGCCGAAGGCTACACCGTCCATCCAGGGTCTCAAATCATTTAAACCACTCCAACCACTCCGAATTGCAACCAACACTAAAATCAGCCTCCACCCGAGGATTACCTCCCTTGCCTGACGGTGCATCCGAAGGCTGCACCGTCCATCAGGGTCTCAAATCATTTAAACCACTCGAATTGCAGCCAACACTAAAATCAGCCTCTACTCGAGGATTACCTCCCTTGCCTAACGGTGCAGCCGAAGGCTGCACAAATCATCAAGGTCTCAAATCATTTTAACCACTCCAACCACTCCGAATTGCAGCCAACACTAAAATCAGCCTCTACCCGGGGATTGCCTCCCTTGCCTGACGGTGCAGCCGAAGGCTACTCGTCCATCCAGGGTCTCAAATCATTTAAACCACTCCCGAATTGCAGCCAACACTAAAATCAGCCTCTACTCGGGGATTACCTCCCTTGCCTGACGGTGCAGCCGAAGGCTGCACTGCGTCCATCCAGGGTCTCAAATCATTTAAACCACTCCAACCACTCCGAATTGCAGCCAACACTAAAATCAGCCTCCACCCGAGGATTACCTCCCTTGCCTGACGGTGCAGCCGAAGGCTGCACAAATCCATCCAGGGTCTCAAATCATTTAAACCACTCCGAATTGCAGCCAACACTAAAATCAGCCTCTACTCGGGGATTACCTCCCTTGCCTGACAGTTGCAGCCGAAGGCTACAAATCCATCAAGGAGTCTCAAATCATTTAAACCACTCCCGAATTGCAGCCAACACTAAAATCAGCCTCTACTCGGGGATTACCTCCCTTGCCTGACGGTGCAGCCGAAGGCTGCACAAATCCATCAGGGTCTCAAATCATTTAAACCACTCCAACCACTCCGAATTGCAGCCAACACTAAAATCAGCCTCTACCCGGGGATTACCTCCTTGCCTGACGGTGCAGCCGAAGGCTACCGTCCATCAGGAGTCTCAAATCATTTAAACCACTCCAACCACTCCGAATTGCAGCCAGCACTAAAATCAGCCTCCACCCGAGGATTACCTCCCTTGCCTGACGGTGCAGCCGAAGGCTGCACAAATCCATCAGGGTCTCAAATCATTTAAACCACTCCCGAATTGCAGCCAACACTAAAATCAGCCTCTACTCGGGGATCACCTCCCTTGCCTGACGGTGCAGCCGAAGGCTGCACGTCCATCCAGGGTCTCAAATCATTTAAACCACTCCAACCACTCCGAATTGCAGCCAACACTAAAATCAGCCTCCACCCGAGGATTACCTCCCTTGCCTGACAGGTGCAGCCGAAGGCTACACAGTCCATCCAGGGTCTCAAGTGATTTTAAACCACTCCGAATTGCAGCCAACACGAAAATCAGCCCCCACCCGGGGATTACCTCCCTTGCCTGACGGTGCAGCCGAAGGCTGCACAAGTAATCTGGGTTTCAAGTGATTTCAACCTGATATCTTTATTCTTGCTTCCGCGGTTGCACCGACAATCCCTTTTCCACCGCCAAACAACCGTTCCTATGTGTTTATTTATTGAGAATGCGGTTGCACTGGAATTACAGGCGTGATTCCCGGTGTGAGTTGTGTAATTGCATCATACACTATATTTTACACCTATCGTGGCAATTTGTACCGCACGGTATTTTTCGTCTAGTACCGAATTGAAGATGGCGTGTCGTGTTTTGTGCTTCGCGGGCGAGCCAATATCCGCGCTGCGTGTGCGTCGCATGCAGCATGGTTCGCCGCTGGCCGGCAACCCCGAAATGTGTGGCGCCGGCCGCCGTTTTCGGCATAGAGGTTCGCCGGCCGTCGCCCTGAGTACCTGAGTTGTTATTGGAAGCAGCTGCCGCTGACAGCCGCAGCTGCCGCCGATTAAGAGGGGTTCAACCCCAGAATGCTTTGAAAACATATGTCGCTCTTGCCAGCAGCTGCAGACAGCGAGGGGTTGAAATCGATGTCTGTCCTAACCGATGCATTGTGCCGACGTAAAAACCCACGAGCGTCGGAGGGTGGGGAGAGAGGTGGAATGGGGGCTGGATGCAGAACTACTTGGGGGGGACTAGTAAAGTTTCATTCAGAAAGAATCAAAATTCCTGCTGATAGCAAATGTCTGATAGCGTTATCAATCATTGTTTTCATAGAATTTCCATTGAAATACCTCAATTTCTCGAAGCAATGTTACTTAGTCAATCTTCGCTGCATCACTAATTCGCCCCCACCCCCTAATTCAGCACCGGGGGCTCTCGACACGTCGCCGTGATACCCTACGCTGGACGGCAGAAAAATCTGTGAATGGATCTGAAAACTGTAAACAACTACTACGCGTCAATATGCTGTAAACTTCTAGAGCTTGGCGAACTCACCACTTTGCGGACAACTGCTCAAATCCTATGGGCGTTACCCAGATAAAAGTCGCGAACCACGTACTAAATGGTTGAGGCCCGGAGAGATCACTCAGTGAAATAAGAGAAGATCTCGCTGACAGTCAGCACCTATCGCTATCAATCACACCGACTTCTAGAATACTCAATGACCTCGGAAACTGGGTTCGCGTTCAGCAAACAATGACATGACAAAGTGCGTGCTGGCATGTTTGGGCAGGATGGACATTTCACGAAGTCGTCATTGCTCCTGCCGCGCGCGGCGATGAGCTGCCGCACCGCATACGCCCGCTGGTGACACTTGACTGCCGCCGCCTCTCCTATTTGTATTTCGAGAATGGATATCCCCATGTTACAACATGAAAACAGCTTTAAAGTGTAACAAAGTGATATGCTCACCTAAGCTCCTCCTGGAATTCCTTGTTCTCCATAGCCGGACCGTGCGAGCAGGTGGACAGACGACCGGGCGTTGGAAGGCACCTGGGAATCGAATGATCATCATATGGATCTGCAGGAGGAAATGATAAATTCCGCGTTGGAAATACTGTGAAAACTTGTTTATCATGTCTTATCTCGTTAGAAAGAGTTACAGCACAACGATGTGAATGGAGCTTACCAGAAACGCAGAGGTTCAAAAAATGTCTAGGTTCAAATGAGGTTCAACATGTGAACTAGAGGGCATTTCTAAGGAGCTCCTGATTTCGAGTATCACCAAAAGCGGAGCGGGGGGCCATGTGTAAATATAACGGATATGCCTCAGAATCTAATTCAGTAGAATCTTTGTTCAGGAGATCAAAGACGAAAGATCGAGATGAGCATTTTTGACTGCGCAAATCGTTTGGAATCGCCACAAGACAAGCCAAATGAGTGGCCAACGTGACGTGCTGACCAATTTCGTAATAGCCCATGGAACACCGGCTGCAGGTACCCTCAACATCATCAGAGAACTCCCATGCCCGTTGCGGCAGACAGGTGGGACAAAAAGATGATACAGATATCGTTTGTTGGATGTTTGGAGCAACTGCAGCGTATATGAGATACGCATTCAAAGAGAATCCGTCAAGGCGTCAATCAAAACGTACCTCTAGACTTGGGACCGAATCGGATAATCAGAGTTCTTTTTCGAATACTCAATTCATTCAGAACTTTGATGTTATCAAATTTCAAAGAATAACCGAATCGTTAGGGAATTTAAAAAATTCGATTTTTCGCATTTTCGGTTCATCTGGAAAATCAAAATAAAATCGCCCAAAAATTGAGAGGTTGCCGTCCCTCATTGTTGGAAGCAGTGTTTTACTGCGCACCGCGTACATTTACACGCTTCGCAATTCATCGAAGATTACGGCAGCACAAGATCCCGGGTGGTGATATTCGTTTTTCTTGGCGCATATTTTGTATGAATCGATCGTCTACCTCAATGTGTTTTTGGCTTGCTACCATCGGATGTGGAGCGGTCCCGTCACGATTGATTATGCATCCAGGGGCGCTTGGAAATACCCCAGGGGCAATGTTTTCTGTGATCAAGGACGTGAAACAACCACTTGGAGGTTGCTATGAAGCCACAATTTGACTATCAGCCCTGGAAACACATTCCTGAAAAAATATGGGAAGCAAATCAGAACCATTCAGCAATAAGGCCTCGGCATAGTGGCAAATCTGCGAGCGAGCGAGCAATGATGAAGTGTGGGGAGCGATATGCAGTGCGGTCGCGGTCAAACTGTGTAGCGCCCCCCACCCTTCATCATTACTCGCTCGCAGATTTGCCACTATGCCGAGGCCTATAGTGGTACGAGAAAAACAATGAATTGATCTGATTTGCTATTGATTGAGGGCGCCAAATCTCTACTCTCTCTGTTTTGAATCCAAGTGGTGCCGATTAGGGCAGTATCCTCTGGTTCGGAACCAAATTTTCTTTATTGCTAAGCATGCATGTGCGGAGCGAGGGGAGAGACAGCGAGAAAACAGGGGAGAAGGAGACGCAGCATACGCGCGCCGACATACGCTCCGGCAGAAAATGGTCACTCAACCGGTCACTTTTTGAGTGCAATTCAGTGCAAATCATAGTGGCCAGTTGTGTACTCGACAAGTTTTGGGGGCGAAGCTTGTTTTTCACCACCCGGTCAGCCTAATCGAGATTCGAAACGCAGTTCCTCAGGCAGAAATGGGAACCCAACTGGGCAACGTCATAGTCACTCACCAATAGCATAGAAGCGGGTCCCAGTGACGCCGAGGTGCGAGGGTGCTCAGACCAGTGATGGCGTGTCAACGCGCCCGATTCCGCCCCCTCCTCTTCTTGGATGCGCTCTATCGATTACCACGATTCTGCCCCCTCCTCTACTTGGATGCGCTCTATCTATTACCTAGAGTCTAATTCGGGTCCATCACCCGGCAAGAGTGCGGGCCCTCTCACAAAAACTGAGCTATGGGTGGAGATCCAGCGTGTGTTCCTTCCATGCCCTATGGATTGGCATGGGAACCCCTTGCTTTCATGATCCAAGGACTTGAGGAAGTGCAAGTCCACTTCAACACTCCAGCCGGCGGCGCAGTTACTCTATGCATGATTGTGCGCCGTATACCGTGCAGGTTTGATTGAGGATTCAATGCGCAATGGCTAGAGGTTGCCCGGGTCATAAGGAACTGCGTTTTGAATCTCGACTAGGCTGACCGGGTGGCGAAAACCGAGCTCCGCCCCAAAACTTGTCGGGGACACAACCGGTCACTATGATTTGCACTGAATTACACCCAAAAAGTGACCGGTTGAGTGATCGCTTTCTGCCTGAGCGGGCGCTTTGACGCGTCATCACTGGCCTGAGCACCCGCGCACCACGGTGTCACTGACCCCGCTTCTATGCTATTGGTGAGTGGCTATGACGTTGCCCAGTTGGGTTCCCATTTCTGCCTGAGCGCGATCGACAGAAATAAACTCCACTTCGAAACAGAGGTTACAGAACTAGTATTAGAGGATAGACATAGCTTTTCAGGAAACAGCTCATATATGGGAAACCAATGATGGAATGGTATGAATTGAAAGATTTGAATATTGAAATCACGGTGTCGTCGCATCATCCGTGAATGTATACTTGGCGTGGAAGCTGCGCGCACCCCGTAATTGCGGGTGCAGTGCGCTTCGCTCGTGAGCAATCAATCAATGAGCGAGGCTTCCTCTACAGGGGCCGTATGCACATATCTCCCCGAGCGTCCGCGTGGAGGCCATCCATCATGGCTCATGCCGTTTAGGGGTATGGTATACTTTTGCGACACACGGTCGCGTCGCTCTGCACAGCGACAGCGACCGCCTCCCGCCCTTTAAATCTGTCGCTGTTGCAGTGCACTGCACAGCGACGGCGACAGTGGTAGCGACATTTGCAGTATGTCAGCGCTCCGCGACACGTCGCTGCGACCCACTCGCGGCATCTGTTCCTACGACGGCCGCTGCCGTTGCTCCGATGCGGGTCCCGCCGCGATGTGTGTTAGATTGCATGCCTATCGCTCATCACAGCGACAAAGTATACCATACCCCTTAGACAGGTGGAACAAAATGCACAGCCGTCAAATATATTGTGGCGTGTGCAACTGCACACCATGCTCACACATTACGCGCAAATATGCAAAAATCGCTCCATCCGTTGAAATGGGTGTTGGGCGAAAAGTTACGTTAACCAGCGGTATTTCGCCTGTAAAAGCATAACAGACTAGTTCGGCGACATTTACAAGCGTTTAGCTTGATTTGGAAGCCAAAACTCCCAGTGGAAGACAGGATAGTCGATCTTATTTCCCTATACAGCCGCTGATGACGTTCACATTTCCAGCCTTGAGTCAATCGTTTTGTTGTGTAACTTTTAGTTGTACATCTGAGAAGGTTGAAAAGGCAAGGGTGATCGCCGAGTTTCGGCAGCCTTATTTGCACCAAACCTTTTCTATGACGGTTTTTCTACGTTTTTGCACATGTAGTCACATTTGCTACAGTCGCCAGCTAAAGCATCTAAACATATTTGATGCATATATGGGATCGATTTCAATAGATTGTTGTCTTATTCCGACTAAAACAAGATTGGCGATAATTATACTGTAAAATATGACACCGATTCAAGGTGTTTCCGGCAATATCACGATCAATGAGAGCAATGGTAGCGCTTTACTAATATTTATAGTCAATATCAAAAATAAAAAGAACGCTGCTCTTATTTTTGCGCGATTGTGGATGCCTACTCTTGCATTTTGAAAGCGTATGAAGAAGAAATATGAGATACTGCAGCTTACTAGCTATTCAAGTCATCTAACAAGGGGAATCCTTCTAGTCATGAAATGTACTTTCTAGAACCATTTTCGGACGTGGAGTCCGAATATGTCCTTCGCAGCTGCCTAGACTCACTCTGAAAAAGTCATGGGCGTTTTCGAAAGCCTCGCGACGGGTAAGGGTACCCCATCACGGATTTTTTGGGTGTCTTGGAAAAGAATTTCGATTTTCGCTCCAAACTTGTATGCAGGGGTAATATAGGGTACCAAACACGATTCTTTGGTCTGTTTGTCGAAATTCTGAGGTTTAATGTAGGTTACGGTATGCGCCATGCTACATAGGGGGCAAAACATACCTTAATAATCCGAAAATCGACAAATAAACATCAAATTCATATTCAGCACGCCGAATAATCCCGGCATAGAACGTTTGAATTCTGAGACATTCGTGTTAAACGCTTCTTGAACCCCTTCATTGATATAAATGAACGCTCAGCCAACAATCGGCGCAAGTGGAAAACGCTATTACTCCTTTCAAAAAAAACCCTTTTCACAAATGTTTTGTTCTTCATACTTTTCCATCAAGCAAATCAGTTTCGTATTTAGTGATTGTATTTTCTTCTAGTTTTCCTTACTTTGTGCCTTGATCAACTATATCCACGTCCAGCTTTTCATTTTCCATGCTTGCCAGTTTGCTTACCCAATGTAATTCTTTTGAACTCTCACAATCATTTGATATGGAATCCCGCACTGATAGGTCTAGCATAACTTTTTGATTTTTCAGAGATAGGTGACTAAATTTTGTAATAACGCAATCTAATAAAGTATCTTGCAAGCTCGTTGTATTCTGAATCGTAACTGCTAGTACAAGAAGGTAGAAAAAATCCGCCATGAAGAGGAATTGCTGAAAACATGGACTCCAATAAAAACAAAAAGCTTATCAAATGTTATGAAGGCGTAAAGTGTATGAACTTCATCAACGGTTGAGTAGGGAAATAGGATCGACTATCCTGTCTTCCACTGGGAGTTTTCACTTCCAAAATAAGCTAAACGCTTGTAAATGTCGCCCAACCAGCCTGATATGCTTTTACAGGCGAAATACCGCTGATTAACATAACTTTTTGCCCAAAACTCTCATTTCAACTGATGAAGCGATTTTTGCATATTTGCGCGTAAAGCGTGAGCAGGGTGTGCAGTTGCACACGCCTCAATATATTTGACGGCTGTGCATTTTGTTCCACCTGTCTAAACGGCATGATCCATCCATCATTGGTCAGTTTCGTCTGATGACCAATCACAGAATGCCTCCGCGGGGACGCTCGGAAAGAGATTAGCATGCGGCCCCAGGCATTGGCTTCAGCTCGACTCCTAATCGATTGATTGTCAGATTGGCTCACGATCAATCGTAGTTGATGTCATCATGAATCGAGGCCAATGTTTGATCGGTTGACAACTGGAATCTTGAAGTATCCTCTGTTTCCGAGTGTGATTTAATTCCGTCAATTGCGTACACTGCGCGCGAACGCTTTCTTTCTTCTTTCCCTTCCCCCCACACTTTCTCGCTGTCTCTACCCTCGCTCCGCACAAGCGCGCGAGGGAACAGAGTAAATCTGACTCGGAACCAGAGGATAAGCATCTCACAGCCTGATTGAGACAAGCCAGTAACGGTCAAAATTCCCCGGGCTGCCCCCGATTCACAGTACCCCTTCTCGCGGCGGGACCAGCATAGATTCTTGGCACGCTTGATCGATCGATATGACCTCATCACCATACCGTAGAAAACTGTTCGAACTAGACGTTTTTTTTCGCAAGCGACCGAAACTCTGTCTGCAGGGCCATTTTCTCGTATGTATGTGACGTCAGTTTATCGACAAAAATCGATGCCGGAATCGGTGTTTGCTTTCAAATAACAGAAACATAGGAGAAAAACTTGAACGAGAAGTCCTTTTTTCGTGACTAATGATATTTTTCACACATTTCAATCATTTTATGCTTCTATAGTGCTTTGAAAAAAAAAACGAATTGACCATCTTCACGCTTGCTTCTCTTCAATCCAGTATGCTATTTTGGCTTTATTTCATCTGTTCTCAAGGCGTTCTTTGGAAAGACCAGGAAGAGTATGACCCTGCGCCAACTGCTTATGCTTGAGTAAATAAAGAACGAATAAAATGAACGAATCATCATCGACGAAGATCGATCAGATGCGCCACGAATGCTTCCGCCTCAATAATCAAAAAAGTTTTCGTCGACGTTTTTGAAAGCTGTTCAAAAATAAAGTCATCCCTATGGAAAACAGACATTTAGCATGCACTCACGCCGTTCAGTCAGTGTTGAACCCACCATAAGGACCTTTCAGAGTGGCGTCGCGGAAAAATTCGCTGTCGCGGCGACGTGGTGAGAGATGGGGGGTGCTACGCAGCGCAAACCGTGCCGCGCGACGGGAGCAAACGTCGCGCTTTCAAAGTGGGAGCGACGGCGCGAGCTGGGAGCGACGTTCTGCGAGGTTTTGCGACGTTTTGCGAGGCAAATGGTCTCGACCATTTTTGTCGCTGTCGCTATTGGTCGCTGTAGTTTCTTCATATTAGTTAATGTTCCTTCGTTACTAGCTCGTATTAGTTAGTGTTCCTTCGTAACTATCTGCCCATCAACTTTCTGTAGAACGATCTTTTTGCCTATTTCACTAGCTGTTTGCCTTCCAGGATAAATTTCGTCATGGCATTTGATTTGTCATCCAGAATTCCTTACGTCATGGTATTTAATTGGTCATCCAGGATTTATCTCGTGGCGTTTAATAATTTTTTGTTGTGGACACCATTATTGTTATGCAAATCTTTTCAGTTGAAGGTGATTATACTGGTGGTAGTGTGTCCTGGTATATTATTCGAATTCTATAACTCGTTTTTGTTGATCAATTCCAGAATGTCTGAGATTGCAGAATACGCGAGGGATGGCACTCCAATATGTTTATGCGCTCTGATCGAACTTAAAGGGCAGCGAAGAAATAAGAGAGGCTGAGAAAGAAATATGACGCGGCGGCAATCGATAGGCCACGCCTTTTTTCACTCGCTCTGAGGAGCGATGCCGCGAATTTCGCAGCGACGCCACTCTGAAAGGCCCTATAGAAACTAGAGTCCTAAGGCTTCACAAGAGAATCGGATGCAAGCAGGAAATTATTGGTCATATCGATCGATCAATCGTGCCAAGGATCCATGCCAGCCAAGAATCCATGCTGGTCCCGCCGAGCAAGGGGGTGCTGTGGATCGGGGGCAGACTGGGAAATTTGGACCGTTACTGGGTTGTCTTATTGAGCGTTTTGAGGGATTGCTCTATAGTAATTTCGAGAGCTAATATCCGTGGAGTGAAATCACGCTGCGCAGTTGTGGACAACCGCCGTTGCGACACGCAATGCGAACGAAATCGTGCTGGGACCACGGACACCTCGGCGCGATTATTTTCGAGGTACGAGTTGCAGCAGCGGTTGTCCGCAACTGCGGTCCGGAGTTGAATTCTGATATGGACAGCTCGCTCTGTTTCGGAGCTAAATTCCGGCCGCTAATTGAGGGTGCGGAAAGTGACGAGATAACGTTGCTGCGCGGAAGCGCAGACGTCTGTCGCAGACTGTCCGTATCGGAACGAAATTCCGCTCCGCAATCGCAGACATCCGCTGTTGCCCCTCGGAGATAAGATTGCGGCAGCAGCGGAGGTCTGTACAGTTGACCGCAATGTTAAAGGGACATGGTGCGGTTGCGGACTCGCACTAAAACTACGGTAGAATCTGGCACTGTGCCAGATTTCGTCATCGATCGGCGCCACAGCTGATATTCTCGTGAGCAGAGAGACGACGTTTGGCGCCGATCGATGACGAAATCTGGCAAAGTGCCAGATTCTACCGTAATTTAGTGCGAGTCCGCAACCGCACCATGTCCTTTTAACATTGCCGTCAACTGTAGTTGGCGGTAGCCGGCGTTTCATGCAATCACGGCCCTTCGCTCCTCCCCGCCCTTCTCGCGCTCTGAGTACACTACGACCACTGCCCCCTGAGTGCGGACCGAAATTCCGTTCCGATAAGTTCAGCATGTCCGCCGTCGGCCGAAGAGATTTCACTTATTGTCAGACAGGCTAGGATCATACTTCCAGCGACGAGAGACGAGACGCAATGTTTACCATCCATATCGATCAAAAGTCGATATGCCTGATATGCACTGTCGCTGTCTCTGGTCGCGAGAAGTATGATCCCAGCCACAGAGGCAGATCCAATTCGACTGGTTTTGGGGGCGCAACTGCCCACAAAACCCCGCAAGCTTTTTTTTGACCAATCGGGATGTCCAACAATCGACCCTGAAAAATTATTTGGAGCGTGATTTGGCTTCAACTTAAGTTGCTTAGTGTTTTACACAAATTATCTTCCAAATTTATGTGTTGTCCCGTGCAAGTTGCCATCACTTTCTAACGAGAGAGGCTTGCCACCTTCCGGTGGCGATTTGGAAAACCATGTCGTTTCTGTAGGTCTGTGACAGTACATAAATGACCCGTGCTTGAAATTCGCTAAATGGCTGCCGGTATTCCAAAAATCTGTCCTCTATGTAGAAGTATTGAGACGATTTAATCGTAGCATTCTCGAAATCTTCAAAAGACGCGTTTTGCCAGCAAAATTTCGCCCATTTTGAAGCTTCGGACCAAATCAGACGCAATTTTTCATATATTGACAAATGGGCCTCAGAATCTTAATCAGCACCCAAAACAACCCCTAGAAACAAGTTTTAAGCTCAATCCGAGACAACTTTTTTGTACGCCCTAAAAATTGCCATTCATGTACTCCTTTTCTCTTGGCCAAGCTATGGAAATGCTCACTTTTTAAAATCTCCTGTAAATCTCTGAGGCACTTAGCCGGTTCTGAGTGTGGTATGTTGAGCACTCCCTACAATATAGTGAAACTGCCTGCACCCTGGAACTCCATCTGATGGTGGCAAGCCTCCCTTGTAAGTGTAACTGCATTCTGACCAAAATTCACATTTGTGAATGTAAGGTTAGGGATATTTTTAGATAGCTGTGTTGCGATGAGGGGCAAGCCACTGGATCGCTCGGTTTAAAAAAAGGCTAGAAATGTTTTTCGAGGTGCTTCAGACTTTGACCGCCGTTACAGAGCTCAGCTGGATGGTTGCCTTTCCGATCTGCTGATACGAGACAACTAGATTCCCGGCTTTTTGATAGTTGTTCCTGGCTTAGTTCGCAACGCGAGAGAAGTATCAGATGGACTTTAGAGTTACTGCACTTTTTTACACGAGAAAAGATATTAAATTTTGTAGCCGAATTAGTGCAACAGGAGAGTTTGAAATGGATCCAACTGGATATCCGCAATGTGCTCGCTCGAAGGCGGTGTTCACGATAAAAACAACCTCCGAGTTTCAAACGAAAATTCAGAAGTCAGGGAGTCGTTGTCACACTGAAGACATCGTTCGGGCCGGAAACCAACCAATTTCATGAGTGCGCCCGGTATACCACACCGGTAAATTTCGGCTCGTCAAAAACGTAGGATTACGAGATTGTAAGGGGTTAAAGATGAGGATCCTCCACCAGTTCTCACCAGTCATCTAGCACTTTTTCATAGAGTGTTGACAGGACCGTCAAACAACATGAAAAAGAGTTACGGCTCAAACTCCAAATGCAGAGAAACTTCAACAACGATTTTGGCGTGGAAATTCAATTCAATTTGCAATGTGTTCAGACTGACTTGCCTTTACAAATGAAGTTTTTTTCATGGGCATTTTCGACACTCTTATTCACTACAGAGGCCAAGCAAGCTACACGAAAGCATGAAAAAATATTATACGGTTTCCTGCGCATATGATGCCTTTATTGTCGAAAAAAGGCCATGAGGCCTCTACGGCCCGCCAGCCCCTTCCTCTACGGACGCTAAGGAAGTGTGGTTTATGGCGTGTTTCTGCTTTTTTCGACATTAATGTTGCAATGGACCCCGGAACTTTAAACTTTCGGGGAATACTCGTTAACCATTCTGTTTTGATTACTGCTTTTGACGTTTTGTTTCGTACTGCATACGTATGATTGGCATGGATTCTGAAGAGACTTCGCGTTCCCCATTGTAGGTTGGCGCAAACTCGGTGCCATGTGTTATAACATAGGTACACCGAGCTAGCGCCAACCTTTAACAGTAAACGCGAAGTCTCTTCCGGATCCATGCCGACGTTACAAATGATTAATTTGAATCGGGATTCATCTTTGTCGACGCTTTCATGAGAGCCTGCCATCCTCCTTCCACTCAAGGCGAGCTGGAAAAGGCCTTTCCGACTTCTGATCTTAATGGAATCGACATCGCGAAGTTGTGGAAAACGTCTACAGATCGGCGGGTTACGCTGAAATCGGACAGTTGAATGCCTCGACGACCTCACAAGCACTCAACGCGCATCAAGGCCACACAATGTGACTATTCACTTCATTCGCATTCAGACCTCTCGAACTCCCTCTCGAGTTCCCAAAACTTTTTCTCGCCTGCCCTTCTTTTCTTTATTTGAGTTGTATCTGACAATTCTCACAGTCCAACGCATGAAGTTAGATCCAGCCCCATCAACGGTTTCTGCTTTTGTCGTTTGTCTCCGCAGTGATCCTATATACATACATGCCTTGTCCTGCTATGTAGATAGGTAGTTATGATACGTTTAGTTCAACGATTCAAAGTAGGGCGCTAAAATGGATTGGGTCTTGATAGCAGTAATCACTCCACTGACTACCTCTCAGCTCTATACGCAACCTGCCGTTTACTACCAAACTCCTTATTTATCAGGTGAGTTGGAGATGCTTTTCCCGGGATGAAACTAAAACATATAATTTACAAGCAGCTTCCACGGACACTCAGTACATCTACGGACAGTCCCCTGTCTACCAGACTTATTCCTATCAGCCAGGTTTGACGCAGCCATCGTATCTGCTTCAGACCCCATATCTTCAGCCTTCTTATCAACAAATTCAATATCCCGCCTATCAAAATGGACTGAATCCAGGTTCGGTTCGATCACATGAAGCTTCGTGCAAGATTATGTCAAGCACGACTCGTTTATAGTTCTCGGCTTGTATCAGAACACGCTGGCGAGGGAGCTGAGTGCTGGCTACCTGAATGAGTTTCGTGATGAGACTGGTTCTCTAAATCGTCACGGTAAGCGTCTAGCGCTTGATCTGCTCTTTCAGAAGTACAGTTAATTTTTTTTTCACTGATGTGCTCAAAAAAAAACACGAGAAAAACATAAACGAAAACACTGTAAATTTAACATTCTTAGTCAGATTTTTTTGGTCTATGTCCCCGTCCACTGATTGAGGACTGCATGTCCATTTTTAGGCATGGCACTACATCGTGAGCCAACTACTGTAGCTGAGCACGCCAGCTACATGAGTTTGATCAATGATAAGGATAACTTTCAGGTATGGATTTTCTATTCCTTGCTGCATCTTCAGATGCTGCTCCTATTAAGCCCATTTTTAGAGTTTGATCGCCGTGCAATGCACGAGCACGATAATCCTGAGTATCAATCGTGATCGCGTCGCATGTCGATTCTAATTCAGCGGCGAGCGACACGACGCAATGTTTACAATCCATCTTGACCGAAAATCGATAGACTTGATGTGCACTGTCGCTGCCGCTGGTCGCGGGAAGTATTATCCCGGCATTAGACCATGTTGTCGCAGCGATCAGCAGTGAAACTGTGAAAGTGGTCTTACAGACTGTAAAACTGCGAAATTCTCATGGCTCCTACGCGTGCTGGTGCGAGTCGGAGCTCAGAGACAGCGAGAGAGCGCATGACAGACAAAGGGAGCATCGCGCGAGCCGCTTGCGCCATTAGTGATGAGTATTACTGTTTTTTTTGCAGACGATACATACAGTCGGCTTGGGATCAGTTCCTAGTTATAGAGGAACCTTTGTCAGCTTCTTAGGGGTATGGTATACTTTGTCGCTGTAATGAGCGACAGGCATGCAATCTAACACAAATCGCGGCAGGACCCGTATCGAAGCAACCGCAACGGCCGTCGTAGGAACAGATGTCGCGTGTGGGTCGCAGCGACGTGTCGCGGAGGGCTGACATACTGCAAATGTGCCATAGCCTGTCGCTACCGCTGTCGCTGTGCAGTGCACTGCGACAGCGACAGATTTAAAGGGCGGGAGGCGGTCGCTGTCGCTGTGCAGAGCGGCGCGGCCGTGTGTCGCAAAAGTATACCATACCCCTTATGGTTTCGCAATCATTTATAATTTTCTGTGAAATATACCAATTTCAATTTTGTCTTTTTTTCCTTTTTCCATTTTCGAGTTTCCACATGCATAGATCTGGACACAATATGCAAATTTATTGACGAGGCTGAACTTCGCTCCACTGTTTTACTGGTGACTAGCTTTAGACGCTATTCATACTCCTCAACGCCAGCGCGGCGCGCGCGTCTCGCGAGGGAGGGGTGTTAGAGTAGGAATACTTTCTATTCCCGTCACGCGCGTGACGCGCTTGCGGAGTCTACGAATGCTCCAGCGGTGAAGCTGTGGCGGAGCGGATTAAAGTGGGCCTTAACTTAGCCGAGCAGGCGAGGCCTGTACACGCGTTCACTATAATGATAGCAGAAGATAGTACCGGAATTAACTTTTATGGAACGGAATGAAATTGAAGATGGATTAATAACGAAAACGATGACAAAGTTGTTGCGGGCGTCGCCGCCATGGTGGAGCGGGTTTCACGCGCACACCGTGCCGGCGAAGAGTCGAGCCATTCATGCTCCAATGCCACCCCGTGCATCACGCGCGTAACGCGTTTGCGTTGAGCAGTATGAATAGCACCTTAGAGATCGCACCGATTTTCCTCGCGACAGTGTGAACTGTTGAAGATTGATCTCGTTGTGGCACTGTTGGCTAGCTACTGTCGTTCTCGGAGCCAAATTCCGGTCCGGAATTACGGTCTACGGCTGCTGCGTCACGCGACACGTTTATAATCGTGCTGGGAGAGAGGTGAATCGTGCCGAGATCAAGTTGTATCACCACGATTATCATCCTATTGCGTGATGCAACAGCTGTTGTCCGCAAATGCGGACCGGAATTTGGCACCTAGAACGACAATATGTAGGTAACATCATTGTCAATCAAACTACCGACCTCAACAGGGGGAGCGACCCACAAAATTCACGAAGGTGGTGTTGCGGTGAGTATTCCTGCAAGTGGTTAAAAGATTACGTAGGTGTATCGAGGGCGCGTATCCCAGTTATGACTTTTTTGAAAAGTAATCCTGAAAACGAGAAATTAACCGGCAGATTTCTATGCTTGGAAGGGTACGCCGAGCAGGTGAAACTAAGCCCTAAACAGAATTCATAGAGTCAATAATTCAGAATTTATCCGAATATCAATGAGAGAAATTTGTTGCTGTCGATTTTAGGCGTCCGGCTGTGGGTGGGACGCGACTTTATTGAAATGCACTGATGCTCTTGGTCTCTGCAAAGGAGGATGCCGTGACTTTGCCGTATCCGCCTCGGCCACACTTCATGACTGCAGGTTTGTTGAGCTGAAAGTTAGTCTAGTGGGCCTGATGTATGCGTTGATTACTTCAAGACGCTGAAAACGAATCATATTTTGACCATGGGTTCGAGATCTCTTGTCTGCTTTCTGAACCTCTCTTTCTCTAGCTTTTGCATTCCCCTTATTCTGTTTACCACGACCCCTGGAAGGTGCGCTTGTGTTCTCGTGGCTTTGGGTACTGGATTGTCGATTACCAGCGACTGGTTTTCCCTTAATGTACTGGTATGCAATCCCGAGCGATAGCTGGCAAACATGCCGGCAAAATGTATTTGTCAATATGCTCTGTTTACTATGCCATACAGTTGGCTCCTATCTGAACCATTTTTTTGTGAGACTCAACTAAGGACTCTTCCGACATAGTAGTAACAAAATAGGACAGCATCAAATGCTGTTGGCTTACGTCTTGGCAGAATCATTCTCTCTCGAGAGCCCCAAATAATCACATTTTTACATGGAAAACACAATGTTGGATCATTTCGAGATCCGACTAACCAAGAAAAGGTCAAATTCGGGTCTTTCAAACGAATCCAGAGTTCGATTATTTTAATTTGTTTTCGGTACCTAGAACTATGTACCTAGATGTTCTTTTCCACAGATGCATTTGAGGCAGGGTTGAGCAGCGTTGTGACCGCCCACAACGGGGGGTCGTAAAATTTTCAGAGAAAAAAAATGAAAATTTGGGGAGTGGGGTAGTAAAATTTTTAATAAACGACCCTTTCGCGTCCAAACGTGAGCCGCGACCGAACTGGACCCTAAAAGATACTACAAAAACTTTCGCTTCTCTTTAAAATTTGACACTAAACTTAAATAAAAAAATGGTCCCAGGGTCCCCCTGAGGGGGTCGTAGAATTTTGCGAGTTTTTTGAAAAAAAGGAAATTTGGGTGGGGGTCGTAGCCGCTACGAAAATCGCCACAACGGCCTGCCCAACCTTGATTTGAGGTGAGCAGAAAGGAAGGAGGGGTGCTGACGTGATCACTACGACTTCTACCAAATTCTGGTGGTGCAATGTTCCAAAAAACCTTGTTAGCTCTGGCAGGATTTGATTGATATCCTTGCCGTTTTAGTGCCAGATTTGACCTAGGGCAATTCAGTTTTTCAGCTTATGGAGGCTCTTTGCCGAACCACCATTGAGTTCGCATTCCTCATCAATACGGCATGGGGAACGGCTAACTGCAGGCCTTCAGTAAAACACATCAAGGTGGTTCATGACGTTCTTCAGAGTAAATGCATTCCGTTGACTGCCAACGTTACAGAGGTGCGCAGCAACTATTAAGATTCAGAAGCACACCTCGCATCGGGTGAACTTGTGCTATTTCTTTGAGCCCGGATGGATTTGAATCAAACGGTGGCAAGGAACTAAGTGAATGTTACTCCGTCGAATGAAGCGATAACATTGGACAAAATTTAACGCACACTGCGTTCAGTCACTGCGGAACATCGCGCAAGAGTGTGGGACACCTCGTAGAAAACGTTACACATTAAAGTCATAATTTGCCTAACAATTTGAAATAGGTAAATTAAGGGCAGCATACACGCTCGCAAAAGTGGTTAGGATAAGGACATCAATCGGGTCGTGCTGCTCCTAATAGAACTCTTACGTCGTTGGAGGCGTCAAAAACTAGTCAAAATGATCGCATTAGGTTCTTTTGGAGCTGGCAAATTATTCAGTCTCCGCCCACTCTCTTTGCAGTTCCCGCCCCTGAATGCAAACTCGCCCGAATTGATTGCTCGAATACTGTAATCTTGGCTAAAGTTCATGCTTTCAACAGCTTAAGGCTTTAAGTGCAAGCCGTACAAGTCCACTGACTTCGTTATCTCAACCACTTTGTCGCTAACTTCGCTAGTTCGCCCGAGAGTGCGTGTTGCTGTGTAACTCGTCCACTTCTATTCCAATACAGTAGAAACTCATTATTTCTTCACTTGCACTGCGTTTTGGCCGGTTTTTTGTCAGTTTCCGATACCATCGCCTTCCAACATTCCATTTATGCTATGAAACTCATATCATTTCTGAGCCCGTTTTCTGCCTCTGAATTAAAATAGAAAGTTAAAAATTATTAACATTTGTACTTGAAAATTTGCATAACTACATCGTGGTGGATCAGAAAGCAAAAGAAAACGAGCTAAAGTCAGGAATTGTAGAACTCCCAGGTCTTAAATTCATGGCTGGAGGGGGCCTCGCTTCCTACAACCCCACTTCCGAAATTTTCATGTTTCTGTGCACCTACTAGTTCGGCACGCCTAGCTGGCAAGACGCTGGCAAACACCTTTCCTACGACCTTTAATTACGCTAACAGACTTTTTCCACTTTCTGGCATGGCATCGGATCGAAAAATGTAAGAAGGTCAGTACCGCTCGTGGGATTTGGTCAGAAAGAGCGCAAGGACGCGTTCTCGCGTATTGATAGTCTTTTTTGAACAACTAGTTTTAAAGTCAATCTTGTGGCGTTGAGTGGTATCCACTGGTGTAGCTTTTGCAGGAGTTTCGTTGAGAACACCAAGGTTTCAAATTATGGTACCGTGGCGAAACGACAGAGGCTAGGAACGCGCCACCCTTCCGTGATTAGAAAGCTGGCTGATTGCAAAACTTCTTAAGTCCTCAACAAAACCTCCAGATGCGCTCACCAGTGGGTAGTTGAATTTGAAGCAAGTCATTCAGAACGGAGGAACAATTCGCGCAAACGCGTCCTCTTGCGCTGTCTTACCGAAATCTACGAGCGGTTTCGTAACGGAGCTGAGCAGGGAACTTATAGCCAGTTTGGAATCGGGCCTGCACTGCGCGTGAGTTTCACAAGGAGTGGGATAAGTCCCGCCTTGTTCCTGGATTTGTGTTCAACTCAGATACATACCTTGTGGTCATCTCTTTCCTATTGATTCCCTGCCTTTATTGTATGTGGTTGTTGTGTCAAAGTCCAGTTGCTAAAGTAGTTTATTTCAGATGCATCCCTTACGGCTATGCAGCCCTACTCAAGCTTGTTGGTGGATAAGGTGGATGGTGCTGTTGTCTCCTTCTCGTCCCTTCAAATGATAGTTTTTGTTATGTTCGCATTAGTCTGTCGGCACTTTCCATGCTCGGTTACTGCTTTATCCCTTTTGCCGATGTACTGGTTTATTCGAACATGTTCCTCTCGATAATCCGCCAATAAAAAGCCTCACTAACGTCACGATCCGCTTTTGCGTTTTTACTGTTTTTGATGACTGTCCACGCAACAACCGGTTCTCAACCACAATCGTGTCGAGATGACCGACGGTCTCGCACTCGGGTAGCGACGAGGTATCTGCAATACATATAGCAAGGAAATGTTGACGAGAGTGTAGAGTTTGCAGTCTGAGTTTGTAATTTCTAGTTTTAGAACATGGAGCAAGAAAAGGTTCAAATCCCTTCAAGCGCAATTCTCTTGAGGCTTCCCTAGCAAACCTATAACTTTCTTTCTGATCGGACAAGACACTGAGATCTTGCATTCCACAACAGGCTCAAAGGAAGCATGCACGCTCGAAATTGGTATCGATTTCAAGCCGTAAATCGAACTTCTGGAGCTGGTAATATGGGAAATTCACGAAAAAGCCGACGTATTAGAATGGAAGTGGACGAGTTGCACCGCAGCATAAACTTTCAGGTTAAAGGCTACGGACACGCTCGAAAAAGTTTTCGAGATTACTACGCTACTAGAGTCATATGGCTCCTAGTACAACGCTCACGCCTCTGAAAGCGTCGAAGCGACTCAAAACTACTAAATTTGAGCAATTCAAAACGAACAAATTCGACAACCCCGCCCATGAGCTTCGACAACAACGCCCTCAAATACAAACTCGCCCAGACTGATCGTTCGAATGGTCACTTTGGCTGGTTTTTGATGCTTCCAACGAGGTGAACGTTATAGTGCAAACTGTAAGTCTATCATCTTTGCTATCTCCACCGTTTTGTCGCTAATATTCGCTGCTTCAAGCGCGCACGGTGTAGAGTTCGCGCAATAATTTCAGTCTGATGAATTGACGGGACTGCGACGGTAGATCACCCCGCGAATCGAAACCCCGTTCTCCATTGAGGCCGCCAACCCCGCACGGCCAGCCGCCTGGTCCATGCGTCAGACTAAATTGAAAACGGGAACCATAAGTCGTCCAATTTCATCTCATGGCATGGCAAATACGTTCGTTGTTCCTGTGTTCGTATACAGTTTCATTGGTTTCTTCGTTAGTTTCCCATTAAACCTTCGATTTATGTCATAAAATCGATGTCATTTTTGAGCGTGTCTGCAACGCCAGAAAATCGAAAGAAGTGTTATGAAAAGTTCTTGGGAAGTTGAAATTCTTAAAACACGGATATAGGTGTTTCACGGATACAACACCCTGAATCCGCTCATGGTGGACGAAAAGGCGCAGCACAATTATGGAGAGCGATATCAGCAAAATTGAGGGAGGAAGCATATAATGCAACGCACTGCATGAAGTCAGTTTACTTGATAAAAACAGTTATTATGATTTACTACCAAAGGGATCTATATCATGAGAGAGTTGGGAAGGAACACAGGAGGATCCCGCAATGCGAGGTTCCCCCCGACATAATAATTTCAGCCACAAGCCTACTTGCCTTATAGCACCGCAGCTGGAGTCCCCAGTTTTGCTTCCAATTTCGTGACTGCCAAAAACTCGAAAGCGTAAAGGGTCATCCTACCAACCCAGCGAGCAATTACTGATCTGGTACCAAATGGGTCACGTTGACCTAAGCAACTGGTTTCCGCCAGGTTCACAATCACGACGTGGTGGAAATTTTGCGGTGCAAGACTCAACTGTGACAATAAATGTTTTTCAAATCTGATCGGCATTTTTCCCGCGGACTCTCTCACTTCCCCTTTAACTCGTCCACTTCATTGGATTGTTTCTGCGCCAAGAAAAACTTCGTTCCCCTGGAAGCGCCTTCTGAGATGACGTTGGAAGTGCAAAGAAATTAATGAGTTTTCAAGTCTGCAATGTCTTTTCCTTTCCATTGGGAAGCCTCACTTATAACGGACGGCATTACATACGCTTTCTCCTATGCTTTTTTTGTGGATCGCGTGGTTTTTGTGATTTTTGAGTACATTTGGCTTGAAAATCTCTTACAAAGGTTATCTGGCCTGCTGAATTTGGAAGGCTACGTTAGGTGGCTTCAAGGCTTGTAGAGCCTGACCGCCTACACCTGTTGGTTGAGTGTTCCCCTTGTAGGTAAGAACGTCTAGGAAAAACGTTTAAGAGCAACCAATAATTTTTTTGGGGGTTCAATACCCGCACTAAGTTTTGTAAAATTGCGAGCGTTCGCCGAATTGAATGAAATTGTTTTTGTGGTCGTTTCCCAAAAACGTCGCGCGCGGCAATGTGCGGCGGCACTTCGAGCAGTAATCGAACAAGTAATTGGAGAGCAATTTTTACGGTTCCTTCGTGAATATGATGCAGGTTGGGCAATCTCGATATTCGTGGAGGTTAAATTTTGGAAGTCCTTCATTGAACACGCCTGGAAACTCTCTGTAAAGTCGGGCTTGTGTTGAGAAAACCCCAAAACGTTAAGTGAAGGAGTTCGAAAATTTAACCTGCACAAAATCTCAAGATTGTCACACCTGTATCCAATCAATGAAGTAAACGTATAGATTGCTTTCCTATTACTTGCACAGCTCCTACGCAAACTTTCGCCGCACTTCGCCACGCGCGACGTTTTCGAGAATCGGCCGCAAAAACAAGTTCATTCAGAAACAAAGCGATTTTTAGGAAGGAGCCCATTATTATTATTGAATTGGAGCTGTGCATATGGCAGCGTTTTCAGAATCCGAAAAAGTCTGTTCAAAAACGTCACAAGCATCGGACGCTTTTTTTAACAAGTTTGGCGAATGCTCTCCGTTTGCACAGAATAGCGCGGGTATTGTATTTCAGGGTGCTGATTGCGAATATGTGGTCCACTTATTCTTTTTTGTTAGAGCCCGACAGATTTTGTTTAAACCTTCACAACGATGGGGCCAGACAAAATGACAATTTAGGAATGTTAGGACAGATTCAGCCCAAATATTTTCCGTGGGGACCTTCAGAGTGCCTAAGGCGAACCCAAAGCCTGCTTATCGGTTTTTGATAACTTCCCTTAGGTTATGGTGGATATACGGTAGTTTGGTCGAAGCCTCACATTTGCCTCAAAATTTCGTAAGCTGTGCTCCATACGAATTTGAGGTGCATTGGTCAGTTTTCGTTATTTTAACTACAAAGAAGGGTTTCGGAAGCTAAATGGCATCAGATCGGCGTCAGGGTTTGTGGTGAAAACGACTTCTGAGCCTTCTCCATGAGAATGTAGATCTGGTGAGCAAAATAAAAGTTGACAATGACAAAACAGGTTTTCGCACAAATTTCGATATATTTGGGGACGGGAGGACACCAAGCAAAAACTTATTCCTGAGCGTTTTTTTATAGATTTTCCCTTTATTTTCACATTTTTGATCGTCAGCTCTACCTTCTCATGAGGATAGGACAACAACCGTTCCTATCGCGAACCTTGCCTTTATAGCTCCTGTTTAGTAGTTTGGAGTCAACTCTGGGACAGTTGTTTTTACAACCTAAAATCTGACAAACGGATAGGCATCCTCATTTTCTACCGCACCTCCAGAGAAATCATTAGCTCGTCAGGAGTGAAGGTAGTTCTAGAGAGCGCACTGTGATTTTTAGTTCGAATATGATTCTGCATAGGAACGCGCTTTTCTCGTGAAACAGCTACTTTCACCCATATAGGAGCCGTCTGTCCGGCAAAATCCCATCCCGATTCTCGCTACTATTTCTTTCGAACATGTAACGTCATAAGAAGATATAGGAGATGGGAGGGGAATTTCTGGAAAGAATTATGTGAGTTGAACGTTGTGTGTTTATGACAGAAGGCCACTATTGGATACAGAAGCTGTGATGGGATTGAGCGCACTAACCGTCAACTAATCCTGTCAGCATCTTACGCGGAATATCGAAGGACTATCATTTCCGTCCAGATCGTAGAGAAAACTGTTCAGAGCACATTCACTGGGCTCTTTTGAGTTTTGCTGGGCGATTTTATACCTTTCAATTGGAAATGTGGAAATCGAAGCAGACAACGCAGTTCACGGTTAATCTCGTTCTCGAAATCTCGGCGTGCAACACTAATTTGGCAGGTGCTGTAGAGGATAGGGTCGAAGCAAGCAACGAAAACTGGTCAGAAATAGATACTAACGGCTTTGAAAGGTCTCCCGGTGCGTCTACCTATCCCGGTCCGCCCCCCAATCGGACGAGCTTCTGGCGCCGCACACGTTTCGATGGCAAATTGCCAAGCAACTCTGCCGCAGTTAGCATTATCGATTCGCGCAGATTCCGCGATTAGCGCGCGCTTGCCGAAATCAGCAGGGAACATGATTCTCGTCAACGCCCTGAATTTAGAAACCGTTATTTTGACTTATTCTGGACGTTTTTCTTCCCCGCTTCTTCACTATTAGTTACCTCACGACCAAACAATCCCATTTTCGGGTCGAACTCGAGTGCGATATTCATCGTGAACACTGCCTCTAAAGTCATCATTTAGCTTCAGTCAGATTCCTCCAGCGGTACTGCAATGAACCCTAATATTTCCATTTGGAGAGCGTTGGCTTTGAGCCAACTTCGAAAACTTTTCTCATGCATTCAACGAGGAACAGTTTGCGGTGAGAATTCTGCGGCGGAAACGCGCGAATAACTGGTAAATTGAAAGCGAGTTGCAGCGATTATTCAAATCGGTTGCGTTCGCCGGCGGATCAGCGGCGGCTCCGCCTCTGGCATGTCGCTTTTCTCTATAAAAGCAGGCTCTGCGCGCAATCGCACGTAACTGCACTGCTCAATTTGTTATTCCATAGAACTCAAGGGAGGATTTTTTTGCAGGTTGATTTGAATTGCCTTTTATAATTTATACAACTGAAGCGGCAGCGAAAGATTTTCAGACATGCTCAGAGACATCACGGTTGTTGCACTTCTCGCTTTCGTCACGACAACGAAGTAAGTTAATTCAAAGTTTTAAGTCTGATATAAAGTATTGAAGGCTTTTTTGACTCTCTGGCAAATGGGCATAAGATATTGGTCGCTGATTCTAAACTCACTAAAGAAGCACACTACAGCTCGTCGGGTATCGTCAAAGTGCGCACGCGGATGCGTTTTTCTGTCCTTTTCTGATAACCCCCTTCAATTTTTCTTTTGAATCTAGCGGGTCATTAGGAGTTTCTAAAGGGTTTTAGAGTTATTGATCATCGATTTTTTTTGTCCGGAAATCGAGAAGTCCGAGGCCCATAGCGTTAGAAATATCGAAGTAGCTACATACTAACAAGGGAATGACCAGACCTGTTCACCAGAACTGTACATACAACCATCGTTTTATGTTAGACTAACTTCCGGGTAGTCATAAGAACATACTACTAGCTGCCCGAGTAGTACTGGGAGAAAAAGTTATGAAGAGCAGGAAAAGTTCAAACGAGGTCGAAACGACGAAAGTGGTGAATGCTGTATCAATGCTACGGTAGCTACGGTGCGTCCGAATGAGAATGGCGGCCCATGCGGCCGGCGTGCTTATTAGGCGTGTCGCGACGTGTGCTGCACTACGCTCCGAGTCTGCTTTTATCCATCCTGCAGCATCGGTTGTCACGGAGTGTGAGCCGCCGCTAGCCCGACACAACTGAACCAGAGGACTTACGCGGCGTCCCTTGCTTAAGCCTGTCACGCGGATGAATATGTAGTATTTTAAATTGTCTCACATGGGATGAACCCTACAGCCTCTGGACACGCCCACAACAATCTCCCGCCATGCGGTCACACAGAACGACAGTTTCACCATGGTATACCAGATCACACTTTCCGCTATGTCAGCGGTTATGATGCAATAGTCAATAAATACAGTGTTTACGCAATACCATACTTTCATACAGAACAATACACTCTTTGCTGGAACTTCTTTGCGAGACCTGAAATAAACATTAAAACACGCAGTTATACCCACTACTCCCGTGGGACGCAGACCTCGCCCAGTTAGCTACGAGGTGGGTGTGGAGCCAGCAACGACCCCCGTTCATAGCGAGGCATGCGAGCAGACGAGTGTCAAGCACTCGCAGAGGCCAAGCCAGAGGAACGGGGTTACCTGAGATGTTTGAAGTTGTAGTCGTCGGCAGGAGTCGTTGTCGTTGACGCGGCTGGAGCTCTTCTTCTGCGACCTCGCACGTCCACTCGACCATCAGGCGTTGACAGGAGTTGGAGTTGTCGCCACTGCATTGGAGAACCATCGGGCAGGAGAAGTCGAGAGCAGCCGTCGCACACCGTCCGGCGCAATCGATGAGCGGGGCGCCGGGTTGTTTTACGATTATCGGCATACGGTAGAAGTCGTGGCGGGACCAGGCGCGGAGAGGGCAGGCGGGGCGTTTGAGGAATTAAGTCGTACGGGAGTCACGACACTGGGGGCCACGCGAAGATGACGTCTGGCATACGCGTTGGTGCCGAAGCTAGCTCCCTCACTTAGTACACCACATGCCCTACCTAACCTACGAGAGCTACGGGGCTCTACTGATAATCGACTTGAACCGCTTGGCTTGTCCATGGGAGGTGCAGGCAAAGGTCTGCTGGTCGCTCTAGCGACGGCGGGTCTATATCTCCTCTACAAGTACCTACTTCAATGTGCGGGAGATAACGCACCTACAAAACAACAAATACATATACATACAAAATATAAATATACATATATACATGAACGCAGTTGAGTTTCTTCTGGGGACAGAGTTGACACGGGTTGACGTTGACGAGATAGTGGACGAGGCGGCAGACGAGATAACGGCGACGAGTTGGATGGCATCACGGCTTGACGGAACGGCACGATTGTTTGGCTTGACGAGTGAGACATATATGCAGCTTGATGGTACATTGGTGGAGTCGACATTGCCCATAGATTGCCCATAAACAGATCGAGACACACCACAGCATTGTTGCCCATCACCAGATCAAGTCATAACGCGACGATGCCTGTAAATATACGAGAATACGCGGGGGTTTATTCGAGTGTGTTTTTACACTCAATTTTCACGCGGTCAAATTTGAGTGAGCCTTCTCCCTCACTGTGTGTTACAAGAGAACCCAGGGTCCCTGGAGGCACGAACTGAGAAGATAACCCGGGGCCTGCAAAAAGATGTTCTACGACCACCCAACCCCCCCGGCGGTGATCGACCCGGATACCAGACAAAAGCCCGGTAAGGTTATCAACATTGCGGCCGTCACGACGGATCCTGGCTGCCACGTCCATGATCTGCTCTTCGTCATCGGATGATCGTGGACCAAGTGGCTCTTCGTCTGAGAGAGGCTCTTGCTCACCAAAGAATCTGTAATTAGACTCAGGTGAGTAACGGAAACGGGGAGGACTCTAAGCCTCACCCCACAACGCGGTTAACATACTATTCAAAACGATTAACTATTATACACGCATATAAACGCGGATAAAACGAGTTCAACTTACTGTTCCCATCGATTTCTGCCGTAACGATAGGTTACGTTCTCCGTATCATCTCGTCCTTCACGAACAGCCTGAGCCTTCCTCATGCCCTTCTGCAGCAGGAGGTCTGCGGTAGCTTGCCAAGACTTGTGACAAAGGCTGTGTGATGTTGCGTGGAATTACCAAGCCCCTACAAGTCCTATGCGCAAGGGACACTCTGCTTCAGAGTGTTGATGACCACATAAAACAGCGCCCATTCTAGCATGAATGCGGATCCTGTCCGAAATATTCGGAAATTCACCACATTGCGAGGAATAGTGTTTTTGGCCGCAAAAGAAGCATTTGGTGACCGAGTGGTTTGGGTCTTGAGTGCGCGGTAGAGGGTTAACCCTGCGCTGTACGCCGAGGTCGCGAGCCGAGTTGTTAGAAATAGGTCGAATTGACCTAGCCTGGGGGCCGGCAAATGGGACCCGAGGGTACGCGACGAGATGGAAAAGAGCGGCGCGGTGGCGAAGGAGTGCGCACAGTTTGCGAACCAGATGTGGGACCCGACGCATTGGTAGGGACCCTAAAGCGCTGAAGGGAAGAAGCGGCAACACGCGGAGCAAATGCTGAGCGGCACCCTGATGAAGAGGGATGAGGAGATGTTTGACCGGGGTCGCGGCGAGGCAAACGCTGCTTGGGTTTAGGCGCAGAAGCGCGGGTGTTGGGGACCCAAGGACAGCTAAAGGGAGTATGACCCTCCTTGGTATGCGTAGCCGGCGATATGGAAGGCGACGAACGAGATTGCTGCATGGCGATAGCAAAGCTGGTTAAGCTTTACCTGCAATTACCCAAAAAGTTGAGAGCTAATTGACCAGCAAGCAAGCAATGCGACACCAAATTAGCAATGAGGAGAACAAGCTCAAATACAAATGGGTTTATACCAAGATGAGATAATTTGGAAAACACAGTTTTGGTTTTGTTGAAAAAACGGTTGAAATTGCTATAGTTACGATTTATGAATACACGAACGCGTTATAAATGCATGAACGCGGTAATAGATCAAAAACATTCCCAAATGGGGAAGGTCAAAGAAGGATATGCTAATGTGCGAGACTAAACTATTGGTTGCTAAATATTGATTAAAAACTAGGAAAGTTTGCATACTAATAGTAGAAGGACTAAGAATTTTACTAAATACTATTAATCTAAAAAGAAAGTGAGATTTTTGAGTGTTGTCCCAACTTCTCAAAGCCACTGGAACGCGATGAGGCAATGAGACAACACAGACAAAGTAAAGGGTACTGGCCAGGTTGCGTGGTGTTTGTAGCACGCGGTATGAGCAGTGGACAAATATTTTTGAAGAGACTATAACAAATAAACAATTATAGTATGAGACGTACGTGGGATTTTATTGGGCTCTAAGAGCAGCAGGATGGAACAGACTAAGTGAGTGGGACCGTACGCAGTGAGGTGGAGGGTCGTATGAAATGGGTGGTCCACTGCTCTGATGAATGACCGCTGCGAACGGGGTTAAAAGACGACAAATATGAAAAAATCATACGAGAACAAACTCTAGCGCTGCGTATTAACGCCGCGCTGTCATCACATAACCTCATAACAAACAATTAGGGTACCTGACCAGTTATGACATTGCGATGTTGGTGCTGAGGAATAAAAAGTCATAACGACGTGACGAGCCAAATATGAGATGAGACGCGGCCGAGTGTAGACGCGATGAGTCATCACTGGCTGCTTGAAATTGGCTGCGTACGTCGCTCGTTTGAATTGTGCGGCAGACACGCTGCGCGTCGAGACGCGTCGCGTATTGCCGCTGGAGCACATTACTGACGATGTTAGTGTCAGAACGGGGAAATCGTCATAGTCGATGCCTAAACGATAGTAAAACGACAAAATAAAGAGTATTACAAGCACAATTAGTGATAAGTAATAAACTTATGTGCAGTTTTAGCTGCACGTCTCGGCTGAACACGCGGATTGACTGCTGGAGGTGTTGTGGCAGTCGAATTTTCCGGTGTTGGTAGATTCCTGATGACATCTGCGAAGGCTGCACGAACTTCCAGCGGGTAGAGATGAGATAATGACCTAGCTAAAGTCTTACCGTTGGCCATACGGACATCGGCTGTGCGAGCACAATTGTCCTTGCCGTAGTAAATTTTAACGATAACACCATAGGGCCATTGGCCACGGGATAACTTCTCGTCATAGACGAGCACTGCATCACCTACCTCTGGGTATTTCTCGAGTACTTCGCTTGACGAATTCTAACCTGGTGTCTGTCCCGTAACGCGGCGAGGTAGTCGGAGTGCCACAGTTCCCAAAATGGATTGAGAACGCGGATTGTTTCCTTGTACCATCTCGTTAAGCGATGAGACGCGTCGTCCAAATCGTCCAACGTTGGCTCAAACGGCGGTAGTTGAATCTCCACTTCGGGAGAAATGAAGTCTACCGGCCGGGTACGTGGGCGAACGAATACTGCCTGAAAGGGGTTATAGGACGCGGGTATGATCGCTTCGATCTCTGAAATCGCTGTTTCAAGATGGCTAAGCGGCAGAATCGCGCGGCCTACAGATTTTTGAAGGCATTTTTAAATAGCGCGACCATACGCTCATAAAAACCACCTTTCCATGGGGACAGAGGGTGATGA
Organism: Aplectana chamaeleonis; assembly: GCA_029168955.1. Classification (NCBI taxonomy): domain Eukaryota; kingdom Metazoa; phylum Nematoda; class Chromadorea; order Rhabditida; family Cosmocercidae; genus Aplectana; species Aplectana chamaeleonis. Next base: position 503,314 of record JAPDOI010000150.1, read on the forward strand.
ACTTCCAGGTTATTCGATGATCAACGCAGAAATCCCAAATCGGTTGCCAGTTCTTTTGGCGTAGATAACCTTCGTGATCGCGTCTTCTCCAGCATGAAACGTCGTGGAGTTATCGCTGTAAACAATCTTCGGAGTACCACGTCGAGCTAAAGCGTCGGAAAGCTAAAATAAACTCTTGAGCGGTATTATCAAGTACAAGTTCCAGGTGCACAGCACGTGTAGACATACAAGTGAAAAGACATACCCACACCTTCCTCGTCTGTTGCAGAGGTTCTCTGCAGGCAAGCGGACCAAGATAGTCAACGCCGACGTTTTGGAAGGGTTTGGAACGCGTAACGCGTTCTCGCGGTAGAGGAGGCATCTCCGGATACCGGTAGGCATGTCCATTGAATTTCTTGCAGATAACGCACGTTTGTAAAATCTTAGGAACAGTAGTACGTGAGGATGGAAGGAAGAAATGCTTACGCAAATTTACCATGGTACTGTGAGCACCTGAGTGACGCGATTTCACGTGGTAATACATGATCACGAGGTGCGTAAGTTGATGAGATGGTGCCAACAGCATGGGAGCGGTCTCGAACGGTCCGACACGAGCGGGACACCGAATAACGCCGTCGATTGCTCGACTGGCATTGAAACGGTGAAGGTATAGCCGCTCCAACTGAGGTTCACTCTCGCGATAATGTGCGAGAACGAGCATTTTCTCAGCGGTGTGGACGTCCGAAACCTCAACTTGCCCATACGGGGTAATAGAAGCGACAAGCGGCAATTTTCGAACCAATTCTATGCGCAATTTGAGCGAAACGCGGTCGAAAATTCTGCGCCTGATAAAACGAAGTATATAGATGGTAATATACACAAGCTTCATATACCGGTTGGTAACCAAAAATGGCAAAACTGATCGGAACTTACCCTCCGCAATGACATTCACCTCAGAATACTCCTTTTGAACCTCTTCACCAGTAGTAGGTGGGATAGTGAAGTCCAAATCGTCGTCCGGCCATTCTTCCAACGGGGTAAGCAGAAAAGGAGGACCAGTCCACCACATGTGATTTTGGGCATCGTTTGACGCGAGACCGCGGGTAGCGCAGTCTGCGGGATTGTTGTTGGATGCCACATAGTGGAATTTCACGGTGATGGTCCGGCTCTCAAATTCCGCAACGGCGTCCCGTATAGACTTGACCCTGTTTCCAACGAAGGTCTTGAATGGCTTCGTAGAGTGGATCCAGTGCAGGACGATCTGTGAGTCTGAGAAGAAGTGGATTACGCTGATAGGCAGCTCGAGATGTTTTACCAAATACTTGGCCAAATTGACGCTGATAAGAGCTGCGAGAAGCTCTGCTCGTGGAATGGTCATCGGCTTGATGTCGTTGAGCCGCGATTTTGCCATAACCAGACGGGATGTTGTTGAATCCGATGAACGGCAGACCAAATAGGCACAGCAGGCGTAGAGACGCTGGGAAGCGTCTCCAAACACGCAAAGCTCTAAAGAACGCGGGTAAAACTAACCGTGGTATAGGTGGAGCTGGGTGACGAAGATCTTCCAAAAGGTTCATCCAACGCTGGAGATCAGCTTGGTCCAACGGGGTGTCCCATCCCAGCTGTTTAATCCACAGATCTTGTAGAAACACCTTGAACGGCGCTAAAAACGGGGTAAGCAACCCAAGAGGGTCATACGTTGAGGCAAGCGCACGCAAAGCGGTGCGTTTGCTGCTTACCTTGATATCCGCAGTTCGTATATGTACACGCAAGGAGTCTCTTGTGGTTAGCCACGGTATACCTAGTAAACTTACCTGCGCGGAGTTAGTTGCCCGGTCTTGAGTGGGTATTGAAGAGTTGACAGCTTCTGAGTTGCACACGAACTCCCGAAGGTTCATGTGCATGCTGTCGAAAACGTCCTTGGCAAGCTGATATTTTTGCTTAGCCTCTTCTTGTGACGCAGCTCCGAGGATGACATTGTCGACGTAGGTGTTCTTCTCGATTTCGTCATTCAACGGGGTCGCGGAAAGTCGTAGGTAGAATTGAATGGACGCAGCAAGTAGGAACGGCGATGCGTTGACACCAAACGGAATGCGAGTAAAACGCAGAAAACGTAAGTTGTGAGGTGATGGAGGTTTTGAAGGGTCCTTTAACCATAGAAACCTTGTCGCATCCCGTTGCGAAAGCTGAAGATGGATTTGATGAAAAGCTTTCTCCACGTCCGCGATTAGCAGATAACGATGTAGTCGAGCACGCAGCAAAATTCCCGTAAGTTCCGGAAGGAGTGTTGGTCCTTGGTGCAAGCAGTCGTTGAGACTGTGCGTACCGGTGCGTTTCGATGAAGCATCGAAAACAACGCGGAGCTTCGTAGTCGACGAGGATTCCTTGTACACCGCCTGGTGCGGGATGTAGTAGACGCGGGAATTGTCGAAGACGTTTTCTTGGACTTCCTCAACGATTCCGGCGGTGATATGATCCTCAATCGTCTGCGCATATCGGCTCCAAGCTTCGGGCTTCTTGCTGAGGCTCTGAAATTGCGCCAAAAGGCGACTATATGCTACCTGTTTGTTATCCGCCAGATCTGGAAACCGTGTTTTCCACGGGAATTGAACATACAAAACATTATTATCAAAATAGGAAGTATTATAAAAATTTTGAAGGATTTCTTTGTCCAACTTACAATCCGCTTTGGGGTCGTGATCGTCGAAAATTCCTATTGAGTCGAGCGACCAAAGGCGCTGGACTGCTGCGTCGTCGTCAAGATCGGGGTCTCGGACGGGGTGGATAACGGGGGCTTCCAGTCTTGCTGGAGGCGTTGCCGAAAATCCTGGGTACCTGAAACAACTGTACCGAAACGCGAGTGACTCAAAACCATACCTGAGGGTAGGCAAATGGGAGTCTCAGCGGAGACGATGTCCCAGAAGTGGTCGATACCGATGAGGATATCTGGTAGCACAGGTTCCGATCCACAGGATGGTAGTCCGAGATGGTGACGCTGGATAAATTCCACGTCATTGTCGCTGAGGCACGGTGGATGTTGTGCAAACGTGAGAACGTCCTTGGTGGTGAGTTCGACGCTGAAATACCTGTCAAGCAAGTCGACCAAACTTACCTGGACGATACCAGAAACTTCAGTTGTTTGACAACCACCAAAACCGACGAAAGTACGCGGTTTGCTATCAGTCGACTGCAATCCCAAACGCTGTGCTGTGCCAGAGCAGATAAAACTTTTCTGCGCGCCGGAATCAAGGAGTAAAATTACATCCTCGAGTCGTGCGGTGACGCAGTTCATGGCTCTGGCTGTGACGAGCATAAGCGAAGGGTGGGATTTACGCGGTACAACTGTTGATGATCCAATATTGCTGATAGTACTGTAGAGCATCTGAAGCTGTTCAGCTTCCTCGTCCGACGGAAGCACATGGTACTGTGCTGGATATGGTGAATTGCGGCGCAAATTTGGAGAATTTGAGCGCTCCCTGACGGGAGAATGAATCGAAACGCGACTGGGAGATTGCGGGCGAGTACCGTACGGACGGTTAGACTGATACGACCTACCAGACTGATACCGATCTCGCGATGGGGAGCGAGATGGACTGCTCCTTGACCTTTCACGTGTCCTGTCGTCTCGTCGAACGGGACTTCTCGACGAATATCGATCGCTTGGAGAACGGTGACGTTGGCGGTCGCGGCTTCGACGGTCGCTGTGCTCATAGCGGTCACTGGAAGAAAAGCGACGGTCACGAGGACCTTGCGTGTTATGACGGCAAAGGAGAACGTGGTGATCTCCTCCACACGGCACGCAGAAGAGTTTGCAGTCACGCGAACGGTGACTGCCGCCGAGGCACTTCCAACAGAGATCGCGAAGTTGAACGATGTTGCGGCGAACCGATACTGGAACATCTAAATAGCATTGCATAGAACGATGGTTAGGTGACTTACAAAAACAACACTCCACTGGACTGTTACGTCCTGTGGGCGACTTAGAACGCGATGTTGAGCGTTGCGGGTGCTGGATATTCACAGAAATACTGTCCGAAAGGGCTACGGAGTCGTCGTATTTCTCTTTGGATGCGATGATGCGGTCCAGTTTCTGCATCACCTGGTCCATGTCGAAATCTGCGTCGGACTGGAACTCCAAGTCGTGAAGCTTCTGCCGGATCTCCGCAGGGAACTTGTTCTTGACGGCATCAAGAACGGGTAGAACGTTCCGAAAGTTTTCGTACTTGTTTAGTCCCTGCAAAATACCTTTAACGCGGAACCAAGTTTTACGCAGATCAGTGCCCACGTTGGACGCGGGTGGGATCTGCTGCAACTGCTGGTGCAAGGTAACACGCGTTTTGTGCGGACGATCGTATCGAGCCTTGAAGGCCTTGACCAAAGCATAGTAGTCGCACTCGTCCGGGTCCAAATCCTGGAGAACCACTTGAGCTTCACCTTTCAACAGATTCTGCAAATATAAAAATTTGTGTGCGGGCGCAATAGCAGAGTTGTTATGAACCGCAATTTCGAACGCGCACCAAAACCGACGAAAATGGGTTATATCGCCACTGAACGGCTCGAGCGTGAGCTTGGCGAGCTGCAACGGTGAATATGGTTGTTGCTGAGGGGGCGTGGCACACCCTCCCATACCACCTGGGAAACCAGTGGGATATGAAAACGCGGTGTTTGGTGGCTGCGAAAACGCAGAAATCGCGGGCTGCTGATTGACGCTGGGCGTTACGGCGACGTGCTCATTTGACTCCTCTCGAACCGTGGTATTGAGCGTCACGTCGGTCATCGCTGTCTGACGACAGCTCTCGATCAGCATATTGGTAGTAATTAGGTTCTCATTGAGGGTAGTCATGAGGGACTGAGCCTCGAGCAGTACGTCATCAACGCGGGACTCGTGCACGAAGTTGGCATATGCCTCCCCATCCTCGGAAGGATTCGAGGATTCTCCGACGTAGCTGAGCAGAAGTTGGCGTCTTTCCTGAACATGACGCAGGGCAACGCGGATGGCAGCCAAATGCGACTCGATCGCTCGTTTGCGATCTTCCAGACATCTTCGCTTGTCCTCCACGCGAGTGTCGAACGGCTGCAAGAGATGAGTGGGGATCGTACCTTTGGCCACTTCCAACGCGATTATTGCCCTGGTCAGATCAGTCTTCAGAATACCAATCGATGTCATGATGGCTGAACGTTTGCAGGTGGTAGACTGCGATTTCCAAGTCTGTAAAGAGTAAAGAGTGAGTGTTATGCTGTGTCGCAGGGCAGCCGCGGTCGCAGGCTCCCTACGACGGGTACGCGTAATTTAAACGACGCTGGCCTTGCAAAAACTGCGACATAAACAGGAGTGGATGATATATCTACCCAGAAAATGTGAACCGTGAGCAAGCAACTGTGACATAGCAGTATGTGGGTGTTAGGAACGGAGACCATGAAGAATAATTGTGAGACAAACTAATTGGACGGTAGGGTTACTAGGGGTCATAGTGTTGCGGAAGACCTGACGCGGGCCTCCTCACAGCTTTCGGCTGCACCCGCTCCCTTGGCGCGCCCATGGCCATACGCACCCCTCCTTGTCCCCTGCCGGTCCGTGCCACCCGAAGCGGCCGAGGGGGAGGAGCGCGACCACAGAGAGGGTGTGGGCTCTGTCCCAAACGCCAGGTCCCCTTGTAACGCTCTGACACCAGGACTTACCTAGCACTACCTAGCGCTGCATAGCCGTTACGCAATTACCTAGACCTATGCCGGGATAAGGGGACGCACGCGGATTCGATCACGCCAGCCGAACGCAGGTTTCCCCACGCTCGACTGCGGCCGGATGCACCATGTCGCGACGTGTGCTGCACTACGCTCCGAGTCTGCTTTTATCCATCCTGCAGCATCGGTTGTCACGGAGTGTGAGCAGCCGCTAGCCCGACACAACTGAACCAGAGGACTTACGCGGCGTCCCTTGCTTAAGCCTGCCACGCGGATGAATATGTAGTATTTTACATTGTCTCACATGGGATAGGCCCTACAGCCTCTGGACACGCCCACAACAATATGACGCCATGCTGTCACACAGAACGACAGTTTCACCATCGTATACCAGATCACACTTTCCGCTATGTCAGCGGTTATGATGCAATAGTCAATAAATACAGTGTTTACGCAATACCATACTTTCATACAGAACAATACACTCTTTGCTGGAACTTCTTTACGAGACCTGAAATAAACATTAAAACACGCAGTTATACCCACTACTCCCGTGGGACGCAGACCTCGCCCAGTTAGCTACGAGGTGGGTGTGGAGCCAGCAACGACCCCCGTTCATAGCGAGGCATGCGAGCAGACGAGTGTCAAGCACTCGCAGAGGCCAAGCCAGAGGAACGGGGTTACCTGAGATGTTTGAAGTTGTAGTCGTCGGCAGGAGTCGTTGTCGTTGACGCGGCTGGAGCTCTTCTTCTGCGACCTCGCACGTCCACTCGACCATCAGGCGTTGACAGGAGTTGGAGTTGCAGGCAGGTCGCCACTGCATTGGAGAACCATCGGGCAGGAGAAGTCGAGAGCAGCCGCCGCACACCGTCGTCGTCGCACACCAGAATGAGGATGCCCGGCGCAATCGATAGGCGGGGCGCCGAGTTGTTTACGATTATCGGCATACGGTAGAAGTCGTGGCGGGACCAGGCGCGGAGAGGCCAGGCGCGGCCTTTAAGGAATTAAGTCGTACGGAAGTCACGACAAGGCGGCCGTCGCGTTCGCCGCTCTCAGACGAGCATGCGAAAAGACCGCCATCGACTACGAGCGGGGCCGGAGCCGGCTGGCAGCAAACACTGCGCCGATCAATCGCTCCGCAGACGGAGGGGAGAGGGGACGGCTGTCGTTGAAATCCAGCACTCGTCCGAGGGCGGCACATGCGACGGCCGCCTGGTAAGCACGCCGGCCTCGTGGGCCGCATTCTCATTAGGGCACACTTTATGTAAGTTACATTATACTTGCCATAACCTATCCTAATCGCTCGGAAAACGCTAAACGAGCTTCACATTTGTGTTCACCACCTCAAAAACCCCCGAGGCAAAGTTTGGAGAAATTTTTTTTTACCTCTGAAGCTCCAGGGGGGGGGTAGCCCAATCCTATCTTTGGGGGTGCAGAGGTTAAGGAAAAAAATTCAGCCCAAACATCGCCTAGGGGGTATTTTTGGGAATAGAACACGAATCTGAGGTCTGTCTGTGGTTTTTCTCGAGAATATTTCAGGTTGTGGCAGCTCAGTGGTAATAATCCCCAAGAGCTCTTCATTTTTGGTCCATAACTTTCCTTCAGTACTATTCGGTTAGGGTTAGTACTCCTTATAGCCAGCTCGACACGTGCGTGATGCGCGGGCGTGGCGTTGGAGTATGAATGATCTGACACCACGCCTGCGCGGCAAGCGTGTGACGCCCGCTCCACTATGGCGGCGACGGTCTTAGCAACTTTTTCTGGGCCGTAACGACTTTTCACCATTCATCAAGAATTTCATACCGTCTCATGATTCATGATGATTAATTTCAGTACTATTCTTGGCTACCGTGAACGTCCGCACAGAATTCGCTTGTTTGGAAAAGTTAAGGCCCACTTTTTTCCACTCCGCCGTGGCGCCCCAGCTGAAGTATGCATAGTCTCAGCAAGCGCGTGACGCGCGTGACGCGCCGAGAAAGTATTCAAATGTACTCTAACCTCGCGCCCGCCTGTCACGCTCGTGCCGCTCTGGCGTTGAGGAATATCAATAGCTTCTAAGAAAGAAGACGAATGGGCTCTAGACGGCCCTATCTTGAGTGATTAGCCGGCGCCCCGCTCCCTCGTTCGGTGGCTACCAATAGAAGTAAACAGCTGAAAAAAGAGAACAACAATTAATCAAAGCATTATAAACCATCCCACATACAGAACCTTTTGTTTGGGAAATTTTTTGCCTTCCTGGAGCCGGTCCAGGCCTTCCGATTTTCGCTTGAAGTAGGAAGATTTTTTATCGTGGACACTGCCTTCGAGAACGCTGGTCAGGAATGTGAGTTTTTAGGAAACAGAAAACAGAAAAAAATTCTCAAAGTGATCAGAAGACAGAAAATTTTCAAAAAATCAGTAGACAGAGTTAAGCGTGCACTATGCGAAAATTTTTAAAGGATTGAACATTTTGAACTTTTTATCGCGATTAATCCCATTTTCTCATATTTTTCGAAACCTGGTAATTAGTCATAGCAAGTAGTAAAGACGCCCAGGAAGGGTTATGAGTGCGAGAAGATACCAAGTATGGCCTATCTCGTTCACATGAATCCGGGCGATGATAGCAGCGGAGCGGTCTATCATGGCGAAATGTAACAGTGATGAGAAGATACAGACATGATAGGCTTGATAAACCTTACTTCGCCCGACTAGAAATGAGGAAGGACGGCTGTATTTCTCCAACCCATTTTTTCCGCGAAGCAGTTATATACATTCGATTACATGATGGAGAGTATTTTTAAAGGCAGAGTTCACGATGAAAAAAGTGTTTGAAATTCCACTAGGAATGGGTAGTGGAGGGACACTCTGTAACGTTAACGTCGAAAGAACGCATGAAAACGAGCCAGGAAGAGCCCCAAAAGAGCTCGAAGTTGTCATTTTGAGCGCAAGGCAAACTTCAAAAGCGCATTGCGCTCCCACCGACGTGAACAAATGAAAGCTTGAAATCGTTAGACGAGCGATGGTTTCCGATTATTAGCCACGTTCTTCTCTTCATTCTCGACCTCTCTCTTTACTTAGGTCATCTCGCATACATCGGCTGCAAAAGGCGGAAGTTACAAGCCTCGGAGAACTCGTCCACCATGCTTCTCTAGCTCAATTTTTGAGGGACCATAACTCCGTTCCCAGACGGTCGTGTACATTTCAGATACATCGTTTTAATCAGCATGGGACCGTTCTCAAAATAGGCTGAGAAACATAAAAACGATTTTCATCGTGGACACTGCCTTTAAGAGAGAAAATGAGGTGTCTGGCAACTTAACCAAACATCGGAATGATTTGCATAAAACAGAAATGCAATGCCGCGATCCTCGAGGGGGGGGAGGGCGAGTATTCGAATGTCTTGAAAAGGAAATGCTCGGATATTTGAAATGTTTTCAAATGATGTTCCGACTCGAGCAACTAAGGATTCGAAAAATTGAATAAATCAAGTTCCGAAATACACTGCGCGTACCTCAGATAATCGAGATCAATTCCTTGCGTCCGTTTTGATTTTTGATTAATTTAGTTCTTAACAACAACGATCGTCAACTTCTGAGAAAAAACAAACAAAGTTACGTGTGATCGAATAAAAGTTGTGCCACCAACGATAATTGTCGAACACACAGTGGAAGATGTATGGCTTCCATTTTCGTTTTGGTCTTAGGCATGAACCAGGCAGCTGGCCGTGCGGTGTTGTCGGCCTCACTGGAGAATGAGGTTTCCATTCGCGCAGGGTGATAAAATTATTAAGCAAACTCTACTGTATCTTACGCACTGAAAATGAGGGGAAAAGACTTGCATCGCTTTCATGAAGAGGGAATTCAGCCCCGGTTATGATCTTTCGCGTGCGCAATGAAAAGTTTGCTACTGTTTGTAACTGATTGGTGACCTCGCCTTCAAGAATCCTCATACACCAAAGGAGTACTTCGATACCTGAGCGAGTAGTTTCAAACAGCTCCGTTTCGACTTCATACAAAAGATGAAGCAATATCGTATCGGTATTCTTGAGCAGTCGAACGAGATTGTACAGCTTTATTCGGCCTACGTTTTTTTTGTTTTTTGATTCACCCGCCTTCTAAGACCTTATGAGGGTGTCTGGCAGGCTTCAGTCTGCACATTAAAGGTTCAAACGGAGGCGTGATTGCCGAAACTTAAGCCGAATAAAGCTATACAATCTCGGTTTACTAGAATACCGATACCATATACTACTATGCCGAGATTTATGGAAAGTCGAACGTGGAATATACTTCCCGATGTGAAGCAATAGAATCTGTAAGCAAATCTTGCTTTGTCTTTGTGAGCTTTTTCAGTGGTGTTCCTTATACATCAAATTATGGTTATGGCGGAGACAGTACTGGAGGATATGGGTACGGTGCTGGCGGAGGGTATGGATATGGCGGATACGGTATGTGGAATATCGAGTATGAAGCATTTCCATATCTAGTACATGATCATATTCACAGGCTCAATGACTGGCCTGGGATCCTCGTATGGGATGAGCGGATACGGATATCCTGGAATGTCTCCCTATGGAGGATATGGAGGAGGTATATCCCAACGTTTTTCGTGATGTGAGAATTACACCGCACTTTTAGGGATGTACGGTATGGGAATGGGAATGCCTGGATCAATGGGCATTGGTGGATATGGTGAGGAGAATACACCTTTCGACTTTTTCGTTATGAAGTCCTTGTATCGTCTTCGCTTCCTTCAGGATCGCCATTTGCTGGAGGAGGGCTCTACGGTGGCGGTATGGGATCACCGCTCGGAGGAGGATTGGGATCGAGTATGCTCTTCAAGAAGTGATTCTCACATGTATGATATCAAGGATATGTCTTTCATCCCATGATCTACATGTTTTACCTTATTTATTCTGTTATTCTTGTACAAATCGCTTTTTTTCTAAATGAAGTTTCTCTTTGAGGGGGTACTTCTGCAACAGGTCGTTGTGTCTCAAATATTGTGTGAACACAAGTTAAAGAAGTCATGATATTCCCATCACGAGTACTTTCTATTCAGAAGTTTTTGATCCAGTTCTTTGCGAGCTATCACGTTTAAATCATGTTACCTGTGCCTCATCCGAAATGTTTGAGTTGCTTGCAAGCCTTGTAAGCATCTTTCCCCGTGCTGACCAAGCGGAACAAACCCGTGCCACCTCTGGGGAGTCGAAGGGCCTATCGCCGGCTTCGCGTCCATTGTATCGACTTTTGTCCGGCTGACCACTTACTCAAATCTACTTCCCTCACGACATGAGCTTTACAGTGCGTTGCAAAATTATATGACATACCCCAACTTCCGCGGCTCCGAGCTTCGCGTGTGTTAAAGAGACAAACTGTAAACGCTAATCAATGCATCACTCTCGAAAATTCCTGGGCACGAAACTTAATGAAAGTAGGACAACTGGCAGGAAACTGGGAACGGAAGTGGTCAAAAATGACCGTTGCAAAATTACATGACACAGTTGACGTTCTCGCTCGAATTTCGATTTTAGGCGCCCTGTATCAGTCCGCTCATGGTCAGCACCATAAGAAACATAAAGTTAACAGACTTCGAATTTGTCTCAACGCAGAATCACTTCAAAAACTCTGTTTCATAGGTTTCAACCCAATTTTTGTGTACGCCCTTTTCAATCTGCGCCCATTCGCTTGAAACGGCGAGTTTGAGCTAAGCATCACGCTCGTACTGTCCTCTCTGGATGTGGATTCAACGCACAACAATACCTCACTTGTTCTCCATTGGGCTGTGGCCCTGCGAGCCGGCCGGCCATTCTAGCAAAACGGCATGATCGGCCTGCAACCAAGCCTGTTTCGTCCTACTGACAAGATGTGAAGGCCGAATTGGACTAGAAAGAACTGGAAAATATTTTCGGTACATTCTCATGATCTGTGATGTTCATAGGTCTTGTCGCAAAAACCTGGTCCAGCTTGCCACACCACCTGAAACCGGGTCGACACATTATTTTTTCCACATGTATTCTCCCTCAGAGTTCCTACTCGTGGATATGTGTGGGTCCTTTTGTAGGTCTCTCCAATGCTCAGAATGTTTGGTCAAATTGTGGTGCGCGCGAAGCCAACTCACAACCACGGAATGCTAAAACATCTGCACAATATCATCGCTTAGGTGAATAATTTCTTCACGTACACTGTCCGTGATCCCCCCACCCCCAACCCTCAACGGGGGCAATAACCCTTCTCAAAAATAACCCGATAGGCCGTACTCCTAGCGGGTGTCTCCTTAAAGGCATCGTGCGCGCTGAAAACCAATTTCCATTTTTCATGCTCAATTTCATGAATGAGCCCGGTGGACCACGTCGGCGAAGTTTCGCGCTTCAAAAACGTATGATTCTTTAGTTGGAGTGGTTCAAAATGACGATCCGCCACCAGTTTTCACCAACCATCTAGCACAAGGAACAGAAGCGCCACCACAGGCGCAGATGATTCAGCATTTGAAATTTTTAATTCGGTAATTTCTCACATCCAAACTTGCCCAATTGATACTTCTTTTTTTTAATAAGTTCCAGTGAAGGAAAGGCAAGAGAAATCCACCCACTTAATAAGTTTGAAGCAAAAAACACTTCCGACGTTTGCGAAAAAAACTTCCGACGCATTGCACCAGACACACCGAAATTGACGGAGGGGCGGGAAGAGAATAATTCGAGACGTTTTGAAACGAGTTTTTTCGCGAAAGTTGATGGTTTTGTGGAGCCTTTCCACTCTTATTCTAAATGTCAGAGAAGTGCCTTCGCAAAAACATGAAAAAAGGAGATACGGTTTTCTGCGCGTACGATGCCTTTAAAGGCAGTGGTCGCGCTCAAATTTGCTCTCCTTCTTTTCCTCTCTAAACCTTTTTTTGGGTATAGAGTAGTAGAACCTATAAGAAAAAATCGCGAAAAGATAGCTGTTCTGGGGCAAATTTGAAGCCTGAACATTCTTGTCTTTTGATGGTGGACGAGTCCACCCCACATCATCGGCATCGATGATCTCTAATATCAAGAAAATCGGCTGGCTTGAAATTGAATTTCAATCAAGGAACTTTCGGATTTATGTACACATCTAGTCAAAAACATTGGTTGAAGTGCTTGCTTTCATTGTTCAACTGTTTTATTAGGTATTTTTGCATGTATTTCTTCCTCTGAGTGTCGATGATTTTTCAATGCTTGGCTGTGATCTTTCTGTGCACGTGTGCACGAACTGAAAATTTATGGTCCTAATAACTCTGATTCTAGCCCGTTTTTCACCGCGCTACCTTCATAGTTTTTGAGCTGTTTTATATCTAAGCTGATTTTTGTAGTTTTTTCGATAACTTTTTTCATCGTGACTACTGCCTTTAACGTCTAGTGAGTGAATCAGGGTACTGTGATTCTCTGGGCCAAATTATGGTCCGCAATTGTGTCTAGACACGCTTTGCGGCCGCACGCGCTCGAGTCAGTCGAGTTTTCAGCGCCAAGGCCGACTCGGTATGGATTTTTTATACCGTTTTCTCCAATTTCGTTCAGTTTCCAGTTTCTAAAACCCACATAGTGTCAACAGATCGGCGGCTGCGGCGCTGGAAACTCTCCCGACTCGAAAGCGCGCGGCCGCAAAGCGTGTCCAGACGCGATTGCGGACCGGAATTTGGCCCAGAACAGCACAGTACCTTCCTTTTTTGCCATCCCGCAAAGTGCGCGTTAGTTACCTAACTTGGTCGGTGACGCCTCCAACCGAATCTTCCTGAGACCGTGTTCCGTATATAACACGGGTTCGGTCTTGGCGTTCAACGTGTCATGCAAGCGCGCATATGTGCGCAGCGGCCGAACTGCCCCGGCCTGCTCTCTCAACTTTCCCGGCCTGCCGATCTTGAGACTCGGCGCTTTTCTATTCTTTCGGCCAGCCGTTTACCACTGAAATTCTCCCGGTCTGCTGATTTCCAATTCTGAGTAGTGTGTGTAGTGCGTGTGGCAGCAGAGGTTGTACGCAAATGCGGACCGATATTCGTTTAGATGAGGACAGTAGTTCCCAAACCACGACAAATTCCAAAGAGTTTATGATGACGCTCAATTACCAAAATAGAGCAAACGAGCCTCAGAAAATGAAAAGAAAGTTAATGGAATGTGGTATTAACTACGTAATTCTAGCCGATATTGCAGAACTGTTGCCCCAGTACTGCATAGGTCCGAGGGAAGGAGCACAGTTACTAAACAAAACTGGATGCGAGCTGGCGAGCGATCATAGAGGGGGAGGGGGAGATGTTCCATTTGATAGAAAATACAATCTCATTGAATCTAATGATCAATGAAAGTTGTCACTTCAAAAATGCACTGGATTGGAAGGGAAATGAACTCTTATACACAAATATGTTTGAAGTGTTTTCTGTGAAAGGGAAACCTCTGAGAAAAATTGTGAAGCTTTCAAAAGGTTACGCTCCGCTTAAAATTTCAAGGATTTGGCATTGCCACAAAATGCTGTGGAACTCCTTGTATGGATCTCAAAAGGTAGGGCACCGCAGGGAAGGCTAAACGTTTGGTTTTGCCGAAAGAAAAAATGTGAAATTCCTTGTGATGGATTTGGCAGTTGGCAAATCTTTCGAAATATTGTGTAATTCCCCTTGCTGGATTTCGCGATTAACGAATTTTTTCCAATGTTGTGAATTTTTTTTGCAGATGGATTTGGCCTTTTTACAAAGTCATAGTAGGGTGTTGTGAAACTCCCCTTGTTGGATTCGGTAATTAACGAATTGTTTCAAATGTTGACAAATTGTTGCGAATCGATTTGGCAGGCGCTCCATAAATTATCCTGAAGGGATGGACGCGTCCTTTGATCAGTCACTTAGACTCTGCGGGAGGGGGGGGGCAAGCTCCGGACAATAGAGCCTGTTTTCGACTTGGGGGAGCGACAGCGGAGGCCTCCCCCGAGGGGGGCTTCAGGGGAGGCCCCTGCTCTCCTCCTGCGCTTGCCCCCCCCCTTCCGAGGGGAAGAGAGGGAAAAGATGGGAAGAAGTCGTAGAGGGTGGTTTACGACAATAGAGGCCAGAGAAGACATAGTAGACCAAACGCAAGCATCGTCATTCACGTCAAGTTTTGTCCCGATTTGGCGTGATTTCTCCTGTGATCTATCACGTGCTCAGCCGGTATAAAAGGCGCCTCACTCATAGAGAGCCGCATTCGGCCTAACATGGCCGGCCTTGGACGGGGACTTTGAGTTCCTGTCAGAAAGGGATATTCTTGGAGGAGAGCGGCAACGCTTTCCGGGGGGGGGGGGGAGAGGGTGACGTCGCTGCTCCGGGGCCGTGACGTCACTGCTCCGGGGCCGTGGCATCAGTGCTCCGGGGCAGTGACGGGGGGAGGGGGGGCTTCAAGGCCGGTTCACCTCATAGAGAGCCGCATTCGGCCTAACATGGCCGGCCCTGGACGGGGACTTTGAGTTCCTGTCAGAAAGGGATATTCTTGGAGGAGAGCGGCAACGCTTTCCGGGGAGGGTGACGTCGCTGCTCCGGGGCTGTGACGTCACTGCTCCGGGGCCGTGGCATCAGTGCTCCGGGGCAGTGACGGGGGTTTCAAGGCAGTGGAGGGGGGGCTTCAGGGCAGTGAAAGGGGGCTTCAAGGCAGTGACAGGGGGCTTCAAGGCAGTGACAGGGGGCTTCAGGGCAGTGACAGGGGGGCTCCGATCAAGCCAAATTGTCACTTCGGCGGTAGCCTCCCCACCCCCCCCCCCCCGATTGGGGGGGGGGGCAAGCGGGGGGGCTCGGAGGGTTGCCCCCCTGAAGAGCTGCGCTAGCCCCCTCCATTGTATGAGCACGCCAATACATGGTCGCCGAAGCCGCTGTAGCGGGTGAGGGCAGTCCTGCGGTTCCACTACCAATGAACTATTTTTTCACTATTCAACGCAAGCTAAGACCCAAACAATTACAAGAAATTGATTAGGAATAATGAATTAGTATATCAGAAATGATAAAAATAAATAAATAATGAATAAAATAACAGTAACATTATAAATATATTATAGGAAAATAACGAGTGACATCATTGTTCTCCAGTTTATGAATCTCTCAATCGTCTGGTGCGAACAGTCACCATGAATCTGAATGGCCGTGTTAGCGTTCAAGTTGGACGGAAGGGGCTGCAGTGTCAGCTAGAGTGTTGCCCGAATATTAGTTTATTCGAATCATATTCGAATAATTCAAATATTCGAATATTCAAAGAAGTGGGTGATTCGGGCTATTCGAATAATCGAATAATTAAAGAAGTGGAATATTCGTTTATACGAATAATCGAATATTCAAAGAAGTGGATTATTCCAATTATTCGTTTATTCGAATATTCAAAAAAAAATTATTCGTTCCATCACTCTAGTGTCGACATGCCGGTCATAGCGCCATGCCTTGCCCTGGCATACGTGCAAATGAATACCAATAGAAAAAACTAAGAAGTATGTATTATGGTAACCTATCTTGATGCAACTTATGGCCGAGGCCTTTGCGGCGTTTTCTTATGTTTGCTAGATTTGTCGCTATTTTAGCCTGATCCGAATTAAACTCTACGCGAGATCCCTCCAGGCGCGTGATTTGACTTTGATAATTTATGGAGCGCCTGCCAAATCAATTCGCATCAATTTGACAACATTTAAAACAATTCGTTAATTTCCGAATCTAGCAAGGGGAATTTCACAACATTCTATGTCTTTGTAAACCGCCAAACCCATCTGCACAAATTTCACAACATTTGAGAAAATTCGTTAATCGCCAAATCCATCACAAGGAATTTCACATTTTTCTCGGCAAAACCAAACTTTTGTCCTTCTCTGCGGTGCCCAACCTTTTGAGATCCATACAAGGAATTCCACAGCATTTTATGGCAGTGCCAAATCCTTGAACTTTTCCGCGGAGGGTAACCTTTGGAAAAATCCACACAAGAACCCGAACTCATTCTTAAGTAGGAACTTTCAAGGAGAAAGAATCATGTGTTGGTCTGGATTCAGGTGGTGTAGCAAGCTGCACCACGTTTTTGCGACATGACTTAAAGGCAGTGTCCACGATAAAAACCATGTCTGATTTTTTGGCGGAGATCGGCAGCTGCGGGGCCTAGCGCAACCCTAACGTTGAAAAAACTAAGAAAATGAGCTCGGAACGGTCCCCTACGGCCCCCAAGTTGGACACCCGTCAGCTCGTCACACCCCAGATGCACTTTCCACGCCCACCGACGTGAACAAATGAATGCTCGAGATTGTGAGATGAGCGATGGTTTCTGATCAATAGCCCCGTACTTCCCTTTATTCGCAACTCCTCTCATTACTCAGGTAAGCTCGCATGCATCGGCTGCAAAAGACGGAAGTTATGAGCCTCGTACAACTCGTCCGCCATACTTCCCTAGCTCAATTTTTGAGGGACCATAACTCCGTTCCTAGAAGGTCTTGTACGATTCCAAAAGCATCGTTGGAATCAGCATGGGGTCGTCATCAAGATAGGCGGAAAAGCAGAGAATCGATTCTTATCGTGAACACTGCCTTTAAGAAATCTCACAGATTATCAGATTTAGTCGGAAAATCATATCCTGTTCTTTCTAGCGCGAATCCGCCTTCACTTATTGTCAGTAGGACGACGAAGACATGGTTTTGGGCTAATCATGCCTCTTTGCTAGAATGGCCGGTCGGATTGCAGGACCTCATCCCCGTGAGTTGAATCTACATCCAGAGCAGACAATATGAGCGTGTGGCTCCGCGTGAACTAGCCGTTATAAGCGAATGAGCGCAGATTGAAAAGGGCGTTCCTAAAAAGCTGGGTGGAAACATGCGAGGCAGAGTTTTCGAAGTGCTTCCAAGTTAAGACACATCTGAAGACTGTTAGCATGATGTTTTCGAAGGTTCTCACCATGAAAGAACTGATATGGAGGGTGTAGAAGCGAAAGTTCAGCGAAAACGTCAGCTATGTCATATAATTTTGCAGCGGTAATTTATGACCATTTCTCTTGCTAGTTTCCTGCTAGTTGATCTAATTCCATGGAGAATTTCACTCAGGGGTTTTCGGAGGTGCTGCATCGATTGACGTTTACCGTTTGTCCCTTATATCACGCGAAATTCGAAATTGCGGAAAGGGGGTATTTCCTATAACACTATGTAACACGACTTTTGTTCGTGGCTTCTAAGTGTTATATTTCAATTGCTTATGTCCAACGTATGTGAAAAAATGACTTCATTGAGACTAAACTTGGCTTACACTACAACAGCACGAAGTAACCCCGTTTTTGTGAATATAGAAAGATTTATTTATTTATTTATTTATTCATACGTGGTGAACACCACGCGAAAAGCAAACAGTCACAAGAAACATGAAAAAGCAACAACTAAATGAACATAGAGAAATTACAAAACTCAAACTTGCATCAATCCCTTACAAGAAAGAAAAACTGGAGATGAGCACTAGTCGGAGTAGTAACTACTGACAAGCCTCTTGAATTTTGCTAGAGAGGTGGGTAAAGGATACCTTTTAGAGAACTTCGAGAATTCCGAGCCTGCCCTTTGTGTGAAAAAGGATCCACGCAAGCGACTTCTAGCTTCCGGAAAATGAATTTTATTCTGACTTCCGCGTGTGTTAGACGGCAGAGTGAAGTAGAAGCGTTCTAGAGGTAAATCAACCTTACCAACAAGCATTTTGAAAATCATGACAAGATCGTTCCTCCTACGTATTAACAGTGGAGGTAGATTCAGAGTTCTGTTCCGAATAGAAGCGGAAGGGATGCTGGCGTAATCATAACCGTGTAGCCTGATCCAGAGCTTCCTAGTTAAGCTGTTTTGTACGGCTTGGAGCCTTTGAATGTCACGCTTGTACAGTGGACTGTAAACTGTCTATTCATTCTTGGCATTATGAACAGGTAAAAACAAAATGTGCACAAGGAATAGACGATCACAGTCGGAAATCACTCAGCGGGCTTCAAAAATTTGTAGATTTTCTAGATTTACGATTGTACTGTGAATCACTCTCTCGAAGTTGCATCCAAATGTAGCCCCTCATCATCTTTCGTTATACTGTCCTTGGTAACGACTCTGTCCGAGGCTAGGGTCAGGGCTGGAATATTCGTCGGACTACGGATTGAGAGGATCTTAAAATGTGAGAATTTCGCAAACCTGTTGAAGAGCATGGAGAGAACGGCTTGGAGCAATTTCTTTGCAGTTCTTCACGGCTTCCTACATAGGTGATCACAAAGCTGAAAGCTATATGGAGTTGGTGCACTCTCGTAAAGAATTACTCCAAAATGGGATGCAAAATGTCTCCGAAAGTCCATATAATTGATTCGCATCTCGACAAATTCAACGAGCAAGGCGAGCCCTTTCATCAAGATATAGGCCCGTAGTAAAGCCGGCGAAAATTTTAGTTCAGCCTATCTGAATCCATGTTCTGAAAAGAATTCAGATGAGCCGCACACATTTCGGACGTACGTGTTGTAGGATAGCGACCTAGGCTAAACAGAGAAAGTCAGCAACAAACAAGTTAAGCTGAATCACTCAGTCAGATCTGACTGAATCGATTCAGTCAGATCTGACTGACTTCTTGGCTAGAGAAGAGTGAAACAGTGTGCCAGGTCAGGAGTGCGCTCTGGACTTTTTTAAGGATCAAAGGAGTAACTTAAATAATTCAGCTGAGATTTTGGCTTATCAATGTATCATTATCAATATCAGCTTCCACGAAAAAAGCAGCATTTCATTTATCGAGAAACGGAGCATGGAGTTGGTCGATTCGTGAACGACCACGTAGAGAATAATGGCCGGTTGTTCTTACCATCACAGGTATCTTCATGTCCCCATCATCATGTCTTTGCAAGACTGACCGCTCGAATGCAATCTATCGCTCAAAACAATTTCGGACTCGTCTGAGTTCAGTTTGAATCGTTTCGGGCTCGTCTTATCACTTATTCAGATGATCCTGACTGAGTGGTGGCTTTACTACGGACCATATTGGACTTTGAACGTCGTTACCAACGACAGTATAACGAAACCATGAGGGGGGACTACATCTGGGTGCAACTTCGAGAAAGTGATTCGCGATACAATCGTTAATCTAAAAAGTCTACACTTTTCTAAACCTTGTTGAGTGGCTTCAGACTGTGTTTGTCTAATCTTTGTGCATTTTTTGTTTTTACCTGATCATAACGCCGAAAATGAATAAAAATCTTTCTATTTTCACAAAAAAACGAGTTTTCTTCGTGCTGTCATCGTGTAAGCAAAGTTTGTGCTTTAGGAGGTCATTTTTTGTATACAATAGACATAAGCAATTGAAATATAACACTTAGAAGCCAGGAACGAAAATTGTTTAACACAAACACGCGATTTTCCAAATTTCATTGTCCCAGTCACAAAAGCGAAGTTTTCCTGGAATAACAGTAATTTCGTGTCTTTTCTAGACCTAACGGGTTAGGAAAACACAATTTCAACTCAGGAACAGAAAAGAGTGAAAATCTGTTACATAGTGTAATTTTGCAATGCAGTGTAGTAGCCGTTGGGAGGACGAGAGGGTCAAAGCACATTTCTTCTGAAGCAAACGTCAAGTCCACTGCTTCATTCAACAATTATGAAATGGAGCATTGAACCCCACGCTTGCTGCTCCAGCGGCGAAATAGCAACTCATGAAGGCGCAATCAGATTTCAGAATCGTTTCCTCATTCTCTAGCGTGCATTAGAGAGAATTTCATGCTGCTCACAATGATGTCTCCAGAATCGCTCAGAACTCTTTACGAGTGGAATTATGGTCCCTCGAGGATTGTGAATCTGAACAGGGAGAATTTCGTGGACGAGTTGTCTCGAGCATGTTTTCTGCCACTAGCGGCCATCGCAGTAAAGAAGATCACAACACAGTATTTGATCAATAACAAATTGAAGGACGTAGATTTCGAATTGCGCATCTCGTCTCTGTTGAGATCGAGAACTTGTCGCTGGGCGTTACCAGGGATGTGCGTAATTGCGACTAACGAATTTAACGACTAACGGGCTTTTTCGGTGTTACGTCTAACGACTAACGACTAACGAAAATTAAAATGTTTTCGTAAGCAATCCCGGAATTCGTTAGAAAATCAATAGTCGATCGCATCGCGCTCCATCCCAAGGATTACATCAGGAATGATACATAGCTTCCTGTTGGTTGCTCGAGGTCGATGGTACAAAACAATCATAGCCTTCAATATCCATTATTTCTAGTGACACTGCTTCGCAGTTCTGGAACCCCCGCAATATGACCCCAACCGAACGTTGCTCATGGTTATTCGCAGCATTTATGCGACTTCGTGTAGGTTGCGCGACTTTATGACAGGCTCACTGAACCGGTTCCGACACCGAGCGGCTCCGGCGGAGATTTCTACAGAGGGCACTATCAGATGTGATAATATGGAGGGTACCTGCAGGCCACAACTGCGCACCGACGAGAACTGCATCCAATGATTGAAAGGGCCGACCTCCGGTTTTCAGTTATGAATTCGAGATATGGGATTTCAATAAAGTGGTGCTGGCACCTCTTAGTGGGTGAAATTTTTATTTGGGCGCTAATTTCTTCCGACTTTTTCTCCATTATGGGAACAAGCTCCAAACGACCCGCGCACTCGGCTCGCAACGCTGGGAAAAGAACAATTAGTGCAAAGTCGGTGCAGATCTGCGGGTTGTTACCATGGGGTATATCTCATATAACATCAGAACATTGAATTCTGCACTGAAACAAAGCGAAGAGCTTAAGGTTTCCTCGGTTTCCCATGTTGCTTCTTAAAAAAAAGGAAAAAATCGACAGACACACACTCTCGAGTATTGGGCTTTCATTCATATTTTCAATTATGTATATGTAGGTTTGCAGTTTAAACTAGGTTCTCTAACGATGAATATTTTGTGTGTTTAATGGGCATGGATGTTTTAGAGAACATACATCTCTTCATGCTTTTCTTATTTTTCTTTTTATGGAGATTTTTTTCTGCCTCAACCGTGCTTATTTTCAAGACCTAGATTTTCAACGACTAACGATTAACGACTAACGACTAACGAGGGTTTTGGCCGCTTGAACGACTAATGACTAACGAACTACAAAATTTCTATTACGCACATCCCTGGGCATTACCCATGTTTTATTTTCCAGGGGGGTGGTCGACCTTTCCCTAGCTTTCTTCCTAGCTTATTTTAGATTCCGCAGTTGCTATACCTGGCGGCTACACCATAATATTGAAAATGGGTTGTAAGCGCGTTACACACCAAGCGAGGAGCTTGGACAAGTTTTGCGTTCTTAAGCGGTGCGCGCGGCAGGTATCCGTTCTGTTACTCAACCGCTAGAGCGCGTTTACTGTAACCTTCTAATGAGTTTCCGGAACCTCATGGTGAACGCGCTCTAGTGTCATAGTAAATCCGACGCGCCGCGTCGGATAGTAAAACTCGTCAGCGCTCCTCCCTCGATGAGCAACGCGCTTACTGTCGGCATGAACCCTGGTGATACCTTATGCTCCACCTTGAAGGTTGACGCAAACTCGGGGCATCCCCTAGTGTGCCTTCGAACTTGCTGCATTTGTGGTAAAGCTACAAGTAAGTTTGTTGATGACTTCACGTAATGCACCCAATACCCACATCTATTTTTATCAAAGGCAATAATCATTCTAATTTTCCATTTTCGGATTATTCGGTAAATCGATAATTTGGCCTCCAGGTAGAACTAAAATGCCGGAGAAATCAACAAAAAATGTACTAGAAGAACACGAAATCGTTTACTCTTACAGGAACTGTTCGTCGTGACAATGAAATCTTTGTGGACCCGTCCTATGCAACTATCTGCTTTCTGTTGCTCCGTTCTTTGGTTTGGACCCTAACTTATAACTGCCTTTGAGAAAATCCGAGTGGGCAAAGTCAACCTCAAACTGTGATTACACTTAGGAATTGCATGACCATCTGAAAAATGTGTGGTGGGAGGAAGAAGGAAGTCACGAGATCATCACAGATCTTCATGACTTCAGAAAAAATTTTGCGAAATCGTGTAGCACGAGGTCTGGTTTCCACAGTTCCACAGAGTAAACACTCACTGATAGGTCAAAGGGAAACTGACTCAAAAAAAAATACGGAAAGTTGCTGAAGCCAATGAGTGGGAACCGCTTCCCCAACCATCTAGAGTGCAACCCACTGCGACACCGCGCGCGCGATCGAAGCTCCATTGGTCGGTGTTGCCGCCAACATCGCGCGGCCAGCCTCCTGTTCCATGCGTCAGACTAAATCGAATACGGAAACCTTGTGTACAGTGCGAGGCAAATTCATGGAGGCACCCTATTTTTTGCATCTGGGTAATCAGTGTCCGAACTTTGCTATACAAGATCAAGACTTATGAATTGAGAGCTCATGGAAACTCCAGAAGGTTTGGCTTCTGAAAATGCAGTTTGTTAATCAAGATATTATGAGTGTTTCCGCAGAAAAAAGTGCCATTTTTATGTTGTGCAACCTACAGAGCCACCCTACTTGCTTCTACTTTATGGGACTTTCTCGCTCCAACAAGTGTTTAAATTTGTCAGATCGAAACGTAGGGACATATTCGTCACTGCCGGAGTGCCATTGATTGGTTCCTAGCAGGGGTAAGCGGAATTTTCGGTTTTCTGCTTTCTTCCCATTTTAGGCCCTTTTTTCTGTTTTCTGTAAAAATAGGCAAAATTAGGCAGAAAACAGACAAAAAAAAACGTGAGCCGCCATTTGTAGCAGGATCGCCTTAGGGACAAGAGGAGGGATTCATCAAAGGTAAGCCAATAGGTTGAGGGTGAATGTAACCTGGGTGTTCTGCAGTTCCTCTATCATTCTCTGAATATACTCTGATGTGCTTGTATGATCTTCATACATGGGACACTATTTTCCACCCTGAGGCGTGTGCCTTTTGAAGGGCTTTGCTCGGCAACAGAAAGCCTCGATCCCAACAAGGGCACTCCACACAGTGACAAGTATGCCTCCATGATCCAATTTGACGTATTCGAAACCGTATTGAAGCCTTGATATTCCACTATATAGGAAAAGGTAGGGTGACTTTACACTTTTGCACTACTTGAAAAACGATATATTTAAACATCCGCAGAGTTTTATTGGATGATCTGAATTCTCTGAAATCTTGCCTCCTAGATTTTTTTCAGTATTGTACAGTTGACTGGTTATGCTTCCACACTGCAAAGTTTGGAGCCGAAGCTTTTAATCACTTCTCGTATGCTTCCGCAAAAAACCCCTACTGGATTCTGAGGCGAGGACTGGTGGCCGTCAAACTCTTGCTTCATCTCTCGTTCTCTGCCAACACCCGAAAACGTAAAACTAGGCAATATGAATATTGTGCTGGGACGTAATATCCATGTGTTTTTGCAAAGAATGGCATTTATTGATCCTTATTGTTAGAATGTAAATCAAAAATTTCGAAGCTTTGGATAGTGCTGTGAACTAATATCGACATGCACTTGTGATGGTGTCAGTTCTAGCTAGGATGGATGCCGTGTGGCATATTCTAATGGCCACTGCCTTTCTTTCTCCTCTGGGTAAGCTTACATTTGATCTTATTCATTTTCCATGCAAGCAAATAAATGCGTCACACTGAAAACCAGTGGCTAAAGCAGTGTTAACGATGAAAAAGTTTCAGTTTTTAATGGAGAAAAAAGATTTGGGTCCCTACAAGGAGAAGTAATAGCTTCTGCATTCCACATATAACTACTAATAGTTTATTGCAGCTAATTGCATCATGATAGATCAGTCCACTCGCTTCAGCCTCCCGGTGCTCTCGTCGTTCCTCGTCCCCCCTGCTCCTCGCATTTCATCCCTTTTATCCGCCGTCTCCGCCTCGGCTGATCGGCACCATTGATCTGAAACACGTCAGCACAAAGTGATATTATGCCAGAACTTAGACACACTTACACCTTCCCCCTCACAAGAAGTCCGTCCCGGACTTGGACAAGAATGACCTACCGTTGGTCTTTGGCTGCAGGTGTGTCGTGCTTGTGCTACGTCCACTATGTGGTACAAAGAACATATGATATTCGAGGTGGAGTACCCGATGAAATGGTGTGGTATGCGCACTGTGCTGGGCCAATGAGGACTCCAAGCTGCACGAAGGCGAACCATCGAACAATTGATCTTGATCTGGGTTGATCGAACCAAGGGGAGTTCCGACGGGTGATCACCAAAATGCGGACGACTGACGACCCTCGCTGGAGGCTGAAGGTGCAGTGGCCAATCTGAACATAATAGAACCAGCCGTATGTATGAAATGGGTCCGATTCGAAATGACATCTGTGTGCCACCATTCCTGCCTTACGGCGGATGTGTCAGCGAAGAGTCAAAAACAACTACTGCCTACCACTCGCGATGGCCGAGTAGCACTCATGAGCGGTCAGTTCGAATCCGGCCTATGTGAGTATTTAAAAATGAAAAGCATAAGAAAAACTGAAGGAGATAAAATATGCAGACTACATGGGATTTGAAGGCCCGAAATGATTTCTACGGAAAAATTGTTCCAACGGCGTCGGAAGAAATGACGGCTCGCATCTGTTCGGCCCAGCGTAGCAAAGCTCCCCAGTGAGGTAGAGCACCCAACGAGCTCGCATCTCCTAAAACGAATTGACCGAATTTGCATCGAGTGACGGCAACGTTCAAACGCAAACGGTCATCGATAAACCCAGCCGAATCGGACTCCCGAAACTCGGTGCGCGTTGACAGGAGAACCACAACGTCAATCTCCCTGCCTTGAATCGAGTCAACCGTAGCTATCTCCACTTGACGATCGTGCGCGAACATTTCCAGGCGCCGGAACTGCTCCCTATAAAAGGCGATGATACACACTTGACTAGGAAGTAGTCCCACCTGCAGAAGCCGACTGACAAGGTCGGTGCAGACGAGGGCCTCGTCATCGTTCGCGTAGGAGCGCGATGCTGCTCGAGTCGCGAAACCGGCTACATTCACGAATAGGAATGGAAGGGCGGGGTTCGGGAAACGAAGGCGATCTAGGAGCATTTTCCGGTCGACCGCACGTGCTCCACTGACCAAAGATCCGCCATAGGCAAGCATATTCGGTAAGCCATTGAGGGCGGGGTGTCCGCGAAACGTCGTCACCAGGGGCGCCTTTGGCATCAAAGCCGAGCGTGCCAGTACGGCCATTATACTTCGGCCACCAAAAACTGCGGGGTTCGCCTCCGGGTTACATTTGACGTGCGGTTGCATCTGGTAGGTGTCTCCGATGTAAACCTGTCTTGCCAGTGGGAATTGGGTGATGAAAGATGCAAAAACAGGCTCTGGTACCTGAGATGCTTCATCGCAGAGGAGGAACTTGCAATCGTTGAAGTGCGATTTGAAGATACCATGGGGCCCAGTGCAATTAAGCAAGGACGCCGAGGTGATCAACAAGACTGCCGGCCGCCGAACGCGAAGCATGATGTTGACGATGCGTTGCATGTTGTCGGAGACGTCCCTATCAGCAACGAGAAAATCTTCTCGCTCTTTGTCGGTCATGTTCATTGATCGTTCCTGATCCCGGGCGTACTTTTAATAGATGACACGTCCGTCGCGGAAGAGCCTGCAGTAGGACTCTTCCAGAACAGTCAGGGAGTCGTCAGGAGTGTGTCCGATAGATTTCAGAACCTCATGTATATCTGCAGGCGTCGTGGGGACTCGTCCAGAAATGCGGCATCCGAAACATAGCGAAGCACATTGAGCTTCTTGAATTAGTCGAAGGCTAGAAGCGTCGTTGTGAAATGTGCGATCGCGGTGTTTGTAGTGGAGACGACGATCACTGGACCCGATCCTCGAGGCGCTAGTAGTCCAGCCAATATAGCCCCAATGATGGTCTTGCCTGTGCCGAACGCTGCTTGTATCAAAGAGATCGGAACGTCGGACAGCCCAAGGCGCAAAGCCGTCGTTTGCTCACCACTGAGGCAGAGACGTTGACCTTTGTAGCGAAATTCGGTACGATCACCGGCGCCAGAGGAGTTGCTTGGTCGTGGGGGAGGCGGTGCCACAGGTTTCCCGTACACGAGGTCTAGTATGGCACTACTAGTCGTTCCAGGCGGCACGTGTTCAACCAGGTGAAGCATACGCGAGACTGCTTCATTCGCAGGGCTTGCCGCTCGCACCGGTTTCGCGAGTTTGACATAACCTTCCAGAGAGAAAGAATCGCAGTCCGGGCGTTCGAGGAGACGTATCAGCGTGGGGTGCGTCCATGTAAGGGCCGCTGCTCGAACACGCAGTTGCTTTGCGTCAGTGTCGAAACCGGTAGATTCGATCCGCAGTTTCAGAGTTCTGTCACAGCCGAAAGTCCAAAAGTCAACTAGCCGTTCCTTACTCCAACCACCGTCAGTCGCCATATCGTCTAAAACTATGTCGAGCCGTAGCGGACAAGCAGATAGAGAAGGGACTGTCTGCTACCAGTGTCTGCAACCACTCGCTGCTACCAGTAATAGCTTCTGCATTCCACATATAACTACTAATAGTTTATTGCAGTTAATTGCATCATGATAGATCAGTCCACTCGCTTCAGCCTCCCGGTGCTCTCGTCGTTCCTCGTCCCCCCTGCTCCTCGCATTTCATCCCTTTTATCCGCCGTCTCCGCCTCGGCTGATCGGCACCATTGATCTGAAACACGTCAGCACAAAGTGATATTATGTCAGAACTTAGACACACTTACAGAGAGTAAGAACGGAAGAGGGGCGAAATTCGACTTGGAAGTAGGTAAGAATTTTGTGGATCAGCCGACCCATTGGATCACCCGGCCCACTTCATGTAACAATTGTCAACCCAAGGAATGTTTTATGGCTCTTTATCTCCGACGATTCCAACTTGAAGCATGTACATAAAGACTAGCTTGCTCGGATAAGTCCGAAGGAGTAAGCGGCGGAGAGGTCGGGCACGGCAACGTATAACAGTGATAAGGAGATTTTGATATGATAAGCCCGATAAGCTCAATTTCGTTCGGCTCAAAAATATGTAGGGAGCTAGGCTATATGAGCGATCTCATTTTTGAAGAGTTTTCGATAGAAGAGACAGGAATCAAAGTCAGTTAATCAAGAAGTTTGGAGCGCAAAAACATTCCCAACGTTTGACTTTTCGAACTTCCGCTGTGCACCAAACGACTGGCGTAATTTAATTGCACTGTTCGCCATAAACTTCATTCTCGATTTTTCATGACAAAGGCTCTCAGAAGCAGAACAGCGTTGAAAAAACGGGACGAAAAGCTACCCAGGAGCCGCAAAACGGTTTAGAAAAGTGGGAAAACCCCGCCGCTGTGGGCAAGCCCCGCCTCTTCCCGCCCCTCGACGTAAACAAAGGAACACTCGAAATCGTGAGTTGAGCGATGGTTTCCAATCAAAAACCCCGTTCTTCCCTTCATTCCCAACTTCTCTCTTTACTCAGGTCAGCTCGCTTACATCGGCTGCAAAAGACGGAAGTTACAAGCCTCGGCCAACTCGTCCACCATGCTTCCCTAGCTCAATTTTTGAGGGACCATAACTCCATTCCCAGAAGGTCTTGTCCGATTCCAGAAGCATCATTGGAATCAGAATGGGACCAGTTTCAAGATAGGCCAAAAAACAGAGAAGCGATTTGTATCGCGAACAGTGCCATTAATATTTGAGAGTTTTTTATAGTTTTTTTAAAGGCGGTTTTCGCGATAAAAATCGCTTTTCTGTTCTTCTCCTATCTTGAAACCGGTCCCACTCTGATTTCAATGGTGCTTCTGGAATCGTACAAGACCTTCTGGGAATGGAGTTATGGTCCCTCAAAAATTTAGCTAGGGAAAACGGAGGACGAGTTGTCCGAGGCTTGTAACTTCCGTCTTTTGCAGCCAATGTAAGCGCGCTGACCTGAGTGAAGAGAGAAGTTGAGAATGAAGGGAAGAACGAGACTTTTGATCGGAAACCATCGCTCAACTCACGATTTCGAGTGTTCCTTTGTTCACGTCGAGAGGCGGAAAGGGGCCGGACTTGCCCACAGCGGCGGGGTTTGCCCACTTTTCTAAGCCGTTTTTCGGCTCCTGGATAGCTTTTCGTCCCGTTTCTTTGACGCTGTTCTGCTTCTGAGAGCCACGAGAAGCCTTTGTCATGAAAAATTCGAGGATGAAGTTTATCGCGAACAGTGCCTTCAAATTTGAGGATTTTCGTTCTTTAATTCGTGGTCTTACCCAAGCAGAAACACTAAAAACTGGTATACGATTTCTATCGTGAACACTGCCTTTAAGAACAGATTGTGCGTTTGACGTCAGAGTGCTCAATGAAACAACTTGCCTTGGCAAGGTAATTCACAGGATTTGGGAACTTCGAAATATTGGCCTTCTAAAGCGCGAAATTCCTTGCAAACTGGGCACAGAAATCGGAAAACATTTTTGAGGTTGTCTATGTTCTTAAAGAGGTTTTGATAGTTTTTTCGACAGTTGGAGGTTTCTGGGACCTTCCACCTTTATCCTCTCCGCGGGCTTGCCTGCGTTGAAGGCAGCAGACACGCTCGAAAAAAGTTGTTGAGTTAACTTCGTTTCTGAAGTCGCATGGCTCCCAGTAGACTGCTCACGCAGTTGGAAGCGTCGAAAACGAGTAAAAACTATTAAATTCCAGCAATGAAAATCGAAAAATTTCTGCAACCCGCCCCTGAGCTTCTGAAACCCCACCCCAAAATACAGACTCGTCCAGATTGATAGTACTGATACGGTCCCTTTGGCTGGTTTTTGATACTTCCAACGAGGTTAACGTTCCAGTACAGGCTGTAAGAGTATATTGGCTTCTCTATCTCAAACGTTTTGTTGCTAATATTCGCTGTTTTAACCGCGCGCCGCAAAACTCGTCCACTTTCACCTGATAACAAAATAACCGTTATTCCTCTATTTGCGCGCAGTTTTCGTCTGTTTTTTCGTCAGTTCCCAATACAACCAGCTCCAAACCTTTGATTTATGGCATAAAATCAATACCATTTTTGAGCGTGTCTGCTGTCTTCAAGACTTCGAGTGGCAAAGCAGGGTTCGGCGTGTACGCTTCCTTCAAGGTCATCACGCTGACCAGACGGGCCTTACTATGCAGGAACACCAATAGGCAGATGCTTTTCTGCCTAATTTTCAGCCAATAAGAATAATTTTTTTCATGCCTCGCTGACCCGCAGCACCCAAAGTTTGCCTTCAAGGATGCCCTCTCAGACGATGCGTAAGCGCTTAGTTGATTTTGTTTTTTTATGACGTCACTACCAATCACTGCTTCTCCATTTCAGTCATCTAAAAGAACATTTGAAGAACAAAATTGAAATCGGTGAGACAATGACAAATGAGCAACGGATGTGAGTTTCTTGAAATAACTAAATAGCCTATTTATGCTCGCTGAGAACTCGGCTCAATTTTTGTCACATGTCCTAAATTCTGCTGCCTGCATGACCACCATTAAGGTTTCACTACTTTTCGATAACAGACCTTAATCGCGACAATCACCTGGATGGAATCGAGCTCATGAAATCGTTCACTCATTCACATGATGGCAATTTAAGTAAGTTCATCAGAAACGTTCGAAATATGGGGTCTACCTGAAAACAAGTGTTCCTGCCAGTGAAAGAAGTGTTAACAGTACACGTGTCAACAGACTTGTCATCGAAAATAGAAAGACTCAAGGCTCACTGCAGCAGCCGTGTCCGAAAAACAGAGAAGGATGAGCCCGGATTAGTCCTAAAAGAATAAAAACCTGAAGCCATCCATTCACGCTCACTTGCGCTTCACTCTTGGCGTGAAAAAAACTTATACAGGCCCATCCTGGCTCACTGCTGCGAGCCGTGACACGATGCTGGATCCTCCTCTAAGAACAGAGGGCAGTGACCGCTTATCTCGGGGGTAGGACAGCACAGGGTTTCAGGGCCGTGACGGTAAGGCGCCGTGAAGGCTTCGGTGCTCGGAGGCTTGCCCTTCTGTGGACTTGTGCTCGGCTCATCCAACGTGTGTGTGTGAGAATGAGACACCGATAAGCGGTAGTTGAGGAATGAATCATGGTTTTGCAAAAAAAAAACTCTAGCTGTCGTCCAATCCCGCTGGGGATGCGCCACTTGACTTTCATTCGTAGAGGCTTTTGGCTTTTTATGGGGCGTAAGCAATGATTTGTGGGAACAGCCAATGTCCGAGACAGTGTTTCCATCCTCTCGAACAACTCCGTTACCAACTCTGGCAAATCGGGGGACACTCCGCGTAGAACTCCCGATAGTAGAAAAGGAGCACAGATCTACGCGGAGTCATACGACAAGGGGCAGCGGGAGTGCAGCATTGCGACGCCCGTGATGACGTCACAATCGCGGTCGGGACACTAGCTAAAGGCATAGCGGGAGACTCCCATCGAGCAGCTGAACGATGACGTCATTGACCTCGCAGGGGACTCGCAATTACCCTCCAGGGCGGCCTCCACTCAAACGATCAATACAAAAGCGATTCACACGGTTTCTAGACTGTATAAGCTCCTTAAAAAGCCCTAAGTTCGTCCATTCTAAAAAACATGACGAATTCAAGGCTTTGTAAGGAGCCTATACCGTCTAGAAAACCGTGGAGATCGCCAGAAAAACCTTCAATTGGTCGCGTTAAATGTAACGCGGCCAACTAAAAGCAATTTTAGCATTCAACAGCACAACTGATATCCTGAATCGCATTTATTATGATTAAATCATTATAAAAATAGACAACAAGTAAAAAAAGGCCGGTTTAAATCACAAATGGCCGTTACTTCAAACAGAAAACACTGGCAACCCCTATAAAACGCAATGTGAAATGTACTGGTTAACTCATCGCTTCAAATTCAAAAACTATCTGTGAAGCAGGACAGCATGTTCCAAGCCAAACAACTGCGAAAAATCTCAAGACAGTGTAAAGGAAATTTGAGTTTTCAGAAGCTATAATCAGTGGGTGGTGTGCGATTGTGAGACGAACTGCCTTAGAAGGAAATCCAATTGGAATGAAACATATTGAAAAATACCTTTCTAAACTGAGGTAGAAAGAGCTCATAAAGAATAACCATAGAATAAATTTTCGAGTACAGTCAAATGCAGCATGCGGATTAAACTGAGTAGTACAATGCCCGCGCTAAGTTTGTAAAAACGGGGAGCATCTGGCGAATTGGGGATAAGCGTCCGATGCATGCAACTTTTTGAATGAAGACTTTTTTGCATTCTGAAAACGCTGTCATATTCACAGATCAAATTGCTACCTAATTATGTGAGTTGTAGGCCGAAGCTACCTAAAATCGCTTTGTTTTCGAAGGAAGTGGTTCTTGCAATCGTTTTTCAAAAACGCCCGGAGCGATAAAGTGCAGCAAAACTTTTAGCAGTATTTATGCAAGTAATGGAAGACCAAACTATGCATCTCTTCATAAATTAGGTCCAGGTGAGAGAATCTCAAAGTTTTTGTTGGTTGAATTTCCGAAATCCTTCACTTGAGAGTCCGGAATTTCTCCAATAAAACTCCGACTTTTCAGCTTGTTTTCAAGCGTGTTTGATTAAGGAATTCGATAATTCAACCAACATAAACCTTGAGATTCTTTCACCTGCACCTAATTTATGAAGAAAGCATACAGATTGCTTTTCCATTACTTGCACAAATACTGCTAAATGTTTACCCGCACTTCGCCGCGCGCGACGTTTTTGAAAAACGGTTGCAAGAACTATTTCCTTGAAAAACAAAGCGATTTTGGGGAACTTCGGCGTACAAGTCACATAATTGGGTATCAGTTTGATCAGTGAAGATGATAGCTTTTTCAGAATTCGAAAAAGTCTCATTCAACAAAGTTAAATGCATCGGACGCTTTTTTTGCGAAGTTTGCCAGATAATCCCCGTTTTTACAAAACTTAGCTCGGGTATTTTATATGTATTTTTTTTGTTCTCAAAACGCCCTCAGATTTCCCACTTCATTATGAAAATTATGGTGTCAACTGGCCTCATGCAGAGTAGTCAATTGGTTATGGTCTCCCCACAAGGTAGCAATGTGAGAAAAGTAAAACTCTGATATAGAAAGGTTGAGAATGAATCTGGGATTATGAACGCAGATAACAATGAAAGTTCCTTGACTTGAAGTCGAGTGGCGATGGGGTGTGAGTGTTAAATCATTTATTTCCTCACTGGTACGATCATCTATGTTTTCTATCCCTTCAGCAAACTTGTGAACATCGTCTACGGTGCCTCTCCGCTCCCAACGATGCCTGAACGTGGAAAAATCTTCGGAATTTGCAAATCCAATCGAGAAAAAAAAATTCACAAAATAGGTTGATAGATAAGAGTACCTTGCACAAAAACGCAGGCGTAAGTTGCACGGCGTCGAAAGTGCCGATCATTGACTCGGAACCCAAACCCGCAAATGGCTAGCCTAAACTTGGGAAGGTTTTCAATCGTAATTTAATCGAAAAAGAAAAGATCCATTAAATTAAAACCAACCCTATCTTTTGTGGATTAAAAGCAAAAGCAAGTTCATACTCAGACAAGCCCAAGGACGATCCGCGGCGCTTTTGCAGGATCGTCCGCGGCCGACGACCGGACGATCCTTCACCGAGGCCGGGGATGCGCCGGCAATGCGCCGCGGACCATCTTGCCAGCGCCGCGGATCGTCCTGCAGGCGCCGCGGATCGTCCTGACAGCCGCCGTGGACCGTCCTGAGAGCCGCCGCGGACAGTCCTTTTGAATATTGTTATCCAGCCCACCCCAACCGACTCATTGGCCGTGGGACAGATTTTGGCATTGGAGTACGCTTTTCGCGCTAGCATTCCATACTCCTCAGAAAGCCTCAATATCACAATTTTGCAGGATTTCTCCATCGTAAGAGCTAATTTCAGGAGTAGAACAGCTCGACTAACATGCATAACTGGTTTCGATAGTTTAGCTGTACAGCTGTGACATGTATCGCTGAAGTATTGTGAAAATATTATATTTTATTGCAATCTTTTAGACATCGGTGATGTATAATTATGATTATGAACAAATGATTAATGTATGATCATGAGCTTTAAATTCTCGAAATCGAGAGCTCATATTTTATGACTCTTAAGCAACAACTTTGTAATATTAGTTTAGACTGAAGACCTGTAACACATAGTTATTGCACAATCAGTTGTTTGTGTTACCATGGGCATGCATTGCAATATGCCATGAACTGAACAAGTCTACGAATGCACATCGAAACCAGTTCTGCATGTCAATTGACCTGTTCTACCTCTGAAAATAAGTCGTACGGTAGAAGAGCAACCCCTGCGAAATTGTGATACTGATGCTTTCTGAGGAGATAAGAACGCTAGCGCGAAGAGCGTGCAACAATGCCGAAATCTGTCTCACGGCCAATGAGTCGATTGGGGTGGAGCGAACTGACTGTTTCCATCTAATTGGGAGTGGTGCTCTACTAGAATATCCCACCTCGATGGAAACAGAGTTCATGTACTGTGCTTCTCTGCGTCAAATTCCACTCCTCTGCGTCAAATTCCCCTCCGCAATTGCGTATTGAGACGCTTCGCGGCCGCACGCGCTCGAGCCGGACGAGATTCCGGCGCCGTAGCCGATAAGCTGATTGTAGGTGTTTTTTTTTCATTTTCTTCAATTTTCTTGGCTTCTGTGACCAAACCCGTCCTTCTGTGTTTCTTCATATATTAAAGTATTATATCTACATGCACACCAATTGTATTCTTCCAGATGGCTCCGCAACAACTTCTAGGGGAGAAAAAAATTCACGGTGGTAGGTAATTTTCATTTTGCGTTTATTTTTGTAATTCTCTCTTTTTGTTTTCCTTCCTTACATTCCAGTGATTTATATGATTGTTTGGTTTTCTAGGGTAGATCTGGTTTCATGCCGAAATCGATCAAAGTCGGTATCAAACCGGAACTATTCTTGAAAAAAAAACATGAGGAGATTTACCAAACCAAATAATCATGAAAATTATTTGAATGAGAAAAAAAAACAAAATCAGAGGAGAATCTCAAAAATGAACGAGAATATGAAAATTTACTTACCATCGGGAGTTTTTTCTGCCCTAGAAGTTGTTGCGATGGCATCTAGAAAGAATAATTAGCGTGCATATAGATATACAACGGTTTGAAGAGGTTACAAATACGATAAATTCGAAGTCAGCGGCTGGAAAATTGTCTAAGACTGCGGGAATGAGGTGGTGGAGTCGTTCAATCCAAAACAACTCAAAAATATATGTGGCTGCTTTTGATCGATCAGTATTGAGATGGTGGATTGGCGGTGCGCCCCGGAGCCACCCCCTCGAGAACAGCGCCGCGGATCGGCCGTTTGACCGTCCCACTATCAATCGTGCCGCGGATCAGCCGCCAAGCGCCGCGGACCGTCCGGAAAGCTCATCTGCCGCCGCGGACGAGCCGTGAGTTTGTCTGAGTATGAACAAAAACAGTAAAAACGTGAACACCAACTCAAAGAAAATAAAGGATTCGAAGGATTCCGTGCCGTGAAGCTCCGTGTTTCCTAGCGCACTGCATATAGAGCGTTTAATTTCACGCGCGATTTGTAGTGACTCTCCCGTTGCGTGTTATGCGGCAGACCCGCTCTTGAAAATTCTGCGGGAGAGTCCCCCGATGCGCGCAGTGGGACTCCCGAAACGAGCAACGCCCACTTGTTTTTCTAGTGACTTTCCCGCTGGGTGTTATGCGGCAGACCCGCTCTCGAAATTTCTGCGGGAGAGTCCCCGATTTTCCAGAGGATGTACCAGCGCCAGCCAGGTCACACGCCTGATCGGCCTTGGATATGTAACGATCACTCGACCATGTGCGCGACAGTGGCGCCTCTTGCCACTGCTCTATGAGTCCCGATATAACTTGAAGAGGCCTCATTTATCTATGATGGTCGATATTCCACATCTTTACTTGTTCATATCTTCCATCTAATACACTGAAATGGTGAGCAGTTTTGCGTCGACTACATGTGATGTCTCATCGATTGCAAGTTATTTCAGCACCAGTGTACACCGATGAGGAGATTGAACAGGTTATCGATCTGATGATCAAGAAATTCGACACAAATGGTGACGGCCTCGTTGATTTCGCCGAATTCGGAAGACATGCATGGGAATGACAGACTGTTTCTCGTTCATCATCTGCAATGAATATCTTTTTCGGTGAGACGCTATTCATGCTCTTCAACGCCAGCGTGTCACGCGCGGGCTTGGTGTTGTGATATGAATGGCTTGACCACCCGCTTAGCAACCTCTTGACGCCCACTACGCCCTGGCGGCGACGGCCGTAACGAATTCTTCATAATTTTAACTGTTATTCCATCATCAATTTCATTCCATTTTATGACAATTAATTTCAGTATTGTCCTCTGATACTATGATGGTGAACTCACTTCCAGACTTTGCTTGTTTGAAAGGGATAAAGTCCACTCTATTCCGCTCGGTCATGACGTCGCTGCTGAAGTATTCAGGAGTGTGAATACCGCATGAGGTGTAAAGACTGTCGTCCACACATCATTCTATGCGAGAGTGGTTACATCGCTCCCACTATTGTACAAGTAGTTTAAAGGCAGCATACACGCTCGCAAACATGGTTCAGATAACAGCATAAAAAGGCCCGCACGGCCCTTACCATGTCGTAGACGAAGTTTGACCATCCATCCATCCATACATCCATCCAGGATGACAATTTTTGAGCAAATCTGTCTAGCACGCGCGTATTTCCCCACCCATTCGAGTACGAAAATGAGAAACGAAACTGGAGAAAAGTTGTAATGACTTAGAATGATAGCACAATGAAAAGGGAGTGCAAAAAAGAAAAAGCTCGATTTACCTTAAAATAACGTGTTTGTGCACTTATGAAATCTTCCATTTCGAAAAGTCAGCAGGAGTAGAGCGGCATTCTCGAAAGTGGACGAGAGTTAATAGGTATGGAGACATGTTAGACTCAAAAGAAAAACCAAGCTATTTCTTCCGTGCACTCCTATTTGATAGTGCTATCACTCTAGCTTATCACATGTTTTCTCAAGTATCAATTCTCATTCTTTTACTCGAAGGGGTGGGGAAATACAGGTTTGCGAGACAGGCATGCTCAAATGCTGTCATCCTGGACAGTTTTCAGCGCTTCAAACGTCGTCGACGACATAGTAGGGGCCTTGTAGACCTACCCATGCTGTTATCTCGACTAAGATTGCGAGTGTGTATGCTGCCGTTAAAGGCAGTGTTCACGATAAATTTCACTTCCGATATCTCCACTGCTTACGGA
This sequence comes from Aplectana chamaeleonis, assembly GCA_029168955.1. Classification (NCBI taxonomy): domain Eukaryota; kingdom Metazoa; phylum Nematoda; class Chromadorea; order Rhabditida; family Cosmocercidae; genus Aplectana; species Aplectana chamaeleonis. The sequence continues at coordinate 540,130 of JAPDOI010000150.1, forward strand.
AGGTCTGGTGCCTTATATAGCAAAGCATGCTCAAAAAAGACACGAAAGACGCGTTTTTGAGCAAAAATAGGCCCTTTCTTGTTTACGTTGATTTTTGAGCGTGGAGGAATTGACCGCTAGAAGGATGATACCTAGCAGTGCAGTGAAGCGATCAGCTCACTTATCAGCACTTCCTTGACTTGATCATTCCTGTAATCTGAGTCTTCATTTGTTTATTCCGAGGGGGCGGATCTGGGGCGCCAGGCGTGTCTGAGGCACCAAAACGCTTGTTTGCAGTCGTTATATTGCCGCTCCTGGCTCGTTTTCTACCGTTCTTTCGACACTGGGAGCCTAGGGTCCTTTTCGCCTATCATTTCACTGTGGAAAGTCAACGAGGATGATCGTCGTGAACGCTGCCTTTAAGGATGGGTCAGAATTTATAGCAACTCATCAGCAAAGTAATCCTAGCCTTGATAGGATCTTCCGAAAAATTCAATCTAGATCCAAAATTTATGTGCATACATGTACTGTCAATTTCTGTTGGTATGCTGTAGGCACTCCAGCCAGCTGCGCTTGATCTCGGTGGGGTTATCCTATAGAAGATTACTCTCCAACGGAAGTCAGTACGAATTATCTGTATTGACAGAAATGATATGAACCAAAAAATTAACGAACGCTCTCATTCATGCTGTTCGAAGCGCAGCGAGGCATTATTTCTTGCTTGCTTCATCTCTTACAGCAAGGTACTGTCGACCTCAGAGTCGAATTCCAGTCCGCATTTGCGGACGACGGCAGTTGCAACACGCAACAGGATGATAATCGACCAGAACCGACCGAAATTCGATATGCCTTATATGCACTGTCGCGGTCGCAGGTACTATAACTCCGGCCATAGTAAGCTATATTAGCGTGGTTCGAAGCGAGTCCTCCTTCCACAAATATACAACCCAAAAACTAATCATCTCAAAACAGTAGGTTACATTAGTGAATTGACGTTGTACGCACTTCTTGTAACCTACAACCCTGAAACCCAGAACTTCGAAAAATTGAAAACGGATCTCATTTTCGTGTATTGCGCCCACAGATGACTCCCCTTTAATTATCAAGAAGTTTCCAACCCTAGGGCATGAAAAATATGGACCAAATGCGACTCATAATCAGTTACGAATTACCAGGAATTCGAAAAAATAGCGGCTTACGAAGTTACAAAATTCAGTTAGGCGCAGCCCTGCCCCTAGGTCCGTCTGGACCCACTAAGACGATTCTCACTCCCGAGCCTGTCAGTCTAGCTCGTGTTTCCAAAGTCTCCGGGGTATCGCTATTGCTGTCTGTGCTGCTTCGACTGGCCCGGACAGCCTCATCAGTTGCTTGGACAGCAACGCCAGTAGCCCAAATTGGGGAAACACGAGGGAAAGTTTTAGGCGGTCCGAGGCTGATAGACGTCTGAGCAACCATCAAAATGTTTGTTACATTATGAAGAAAATTTTGGGTGTGAAACTTCACTGATTGAGCCCTTTTGTGCCGAAAAAAAGACAGCCAAAACCTAGAAGAGCGTCACCTCAAAGGACCATGGGCATCCAGACTTAGATTGGGATTGGGCTGGCGCGATCAAAACACTGAAGTCTCTCGTTCAGGCCTAGTATTTACACACGGCAGCTACAGGTGGTATTTTGGTTCGTTCAAGGTCCTGTTGTAAATGTTTCACACTTCTGCTTTTGTACGGTCAGAGTGCTGCTAGAATCCACAGAATCTTTATGATAAACATTTACAACAGTGGATGCCAAATAGTACGCATCCTGGATTTTCTATCACTTGTTCGCTTCCGTAACTTTGACGTATTCAGCGAAGTCAATGAACCCATCCTTATCTGTGTCCATCAAGGTGATGGCCGGATCGACCAGCTGCTCAAACATCTCATCCGTGTAAATAGGATCTGAAAGAAAGCATTTGACTCCTTTTCGGATAAAAATCATTTGCGAGATGTCGACCAAGTCAGTCAACGTGAGTATCAGAAAGGGCAAGTCGCGGCAATTGGAACAGATTCTGATGACGCCCCTCAGTATCATATCAACATCAAATCTCCCAGTTTTCCTTTGATGTGACTCACAAGGGAAGTGTTTAGAGTGGTAAACGCATATGCCAAAACGACTAGTATCGTTAGTATCTATATTGGCTCAATAGTGAAACTGCGCAGTATCCAGCCCCGAGCTGCAGGTTCCAAGAAGTTACAAGCTTAAAAAGGTCGTTTTTTGTGTTTTTTTGTACCCTCCAAAAAGGGCATTAGTCTTTCGAAATTTCGGAAGTGGACCCCATAAATGTGTTCAGCACCCAAAACTTTCCCCCTAAGCAAAATTTGGGTGAAGGCGCATTTTCCATACTTTGTCCAGACTGACAGCGTTTTGGACTTGTACGGATTTTCGGTTAGGAGGGCTCTGGAAGCATTTTAGAAAAAATGTTCCAGATTTGACTTGAAATTCTCCCAGGAGGGTTTTTTGGGGCGCTGATTACGAATCTGTAGTTTATTAGTCGATTTTCCAAAGTTTTCGGCTAATTTCGTTCAAAGCTTCCCAACCGGGGAAAATTTCGAGGGAAAAACGCCACTTTCGAGATTTTCGGAGTGCTACGGTAGATATTGCTCAAATTGTTCCTCTGGGAGGTTATATGAAGTGCTCAACACGAATCTGGAGTCCGTTTAGTGGTTTTTTGCAAATTACGGTAGATCACGGTGGGTATACGGTGGAGTGTTGGAACGAATAATTTTTTCTTGAATATTCGAATACACGAATAATTCGATTAATCCACATCTTCGAATATTCGATTATTCGAATAAACCGATTATTTCACTTCTTTGAATATTCGATTACTCGAATAGCTCGAATAATCTACTTCTTTGAATATTCGAATAAACGAATATTCGGGCAACACTCTAGTATACGGTAGTTTGGTCAAAATCTCAGATTCTACTCACAAATTGTATACCGGGGTTAATCGGGGTGGAGAATACGAATGTAACGTCCGTTTGTCGATTTTCAAAATACTAAGGTGGCTTTTGTCCCCTAAATGACATGCTACCTACCGTGACCTGCAGTAAATCTTGAAACTTCGACAAATGAACTCCAGATTCGTTTTCATCACCCTAGATTACCCCTACATACAAGTTTTGGGCTAAATCCGAAAAATTTTTTTGAAGCTCGCAGAAAATGCCTGATGGGTGGTACCCTTGCCTTTTCGCGAGGCTTCAAAAATGCTCATAACTTGTTCGAAACTGCAGCTCGGGGCGGGATACTGCGCATTTTAACTATTGAACCAGAAGAGATACTAACGATACTGAACGTTTTCGCAGATGCGTTTACCACTCTAAACACTTCCCTTGTCAGTTCTGTTCCCAAACGACACGAAATGGCAAGATTAGGAAAGGTTTCAAGAAGGCTGACCAATGGTTCGGTAGCTCGCTGTTAGGCGAGAGCGGATAGTCCTTCGAATTGCCAATAAGCATGTAGTCCCCTGGTAGAGTTTAATCTAGTAAATGAACGGTGTTGGGAGGTAGTTTGTCGCGGACGATCCGAACCCGTTGGCCGATGGTGCCGCGTTGTAGGCGCAGTACAAATCAAAGGAGGAGTGTGGCTTGTCTTCTGCAGTTCGAAACATGTGGGTATTCTATTCAAGCGAAGGAGTCTCAAGTAGAATTCGAAACGGAGAAGGAGGGGCAACTCCTATTCCAGTATGTATGGTGGTGTCTCACAGGCCGCACGGGCCCTGTAATGGTCGCGTCGTGTCAATTCACTAGATTAAGCCTAACAAGTATGCCATACAGTCGGCACGAATAGCACTGATACATATTGTTCCTCATTGACGATTGGCGCCGACCCGGGTGCACACATGTTATGAAATACGTGCACCGAGTTTGCGCCAGCCGTCAATCGAGGTCCAAAAGTATCATTGCGATCCGGGCCGACTGTATTTTCACACTGTTGTGGATGGCTATTTAGATTTCGGCGACCGATTAGGGATGGCAGCGAAAAAGCTTGCCTCTCTACCCGACAGAGAACGATGATTCGAGCCAATAACCTATGTACGAGGCTGTAAAAAAAACTCCTGCACCGAATTCAGCAAGTCTAGTTCATTCTACCGAAAAAAAAACAAGACACACGGGGGTGTGTCAGAACTTTGTACAGTGTTACCGCAGTTGTCTCCATAGGCCGGATTCATTTAGAAAAAAATTTAACGGTAAGTTATTGTCTGTATCTTAGGCCTCGGTCAGAGTTGGTGCTATTTGCATCTGCAACCCACCGACTCCCCCCCGCACCCCCAACGCCCCCAACACCCACCCGGTCGATACGTATGTTTAAATGATGGAGTGAGGTTGAGAAAATCACTCGGTGTATCCAACTAGATATGACGATGATTACGTGGCCAACAGGATTGCACCTGTTCAGAGAAATAGTGAAGGTGAGTATGGTGAAGTAACGGAGGTAGTAGTAAGGTTAGCTTTCTAGTGATATGCAATGTTTTATCTTCGACCCGCCCACCCGGTGATTTTCTCGTCCGCCGTCATCCACGTATAGCATGGATATCGACCGCGTCGGATACACCGAATGATTTTCTCAACCTCACTCCATCATTTTAAACATACGTATCGACCGGGTGGGTGTTGGGGGGGGGGTGTTGGAGGGATACACCGAGTGGTTTTCTCAACTTCACTCCATCATTTTAAACATACGTATCGACCGGTTGGGTGTTGGGGGTTGTTGGGGGGTGCGGGGGGGATACACCGAGTGATTTTTGCATCCCATTTCCAATGCATTCTGTGTGTATCGACCGGGCTGGAGACGTCGGCTCATCCAACTACGACCGGGGCATAACCTCTAGGAAGTCACATTGCAGATATTATCACGCTATCTTCGGAGCGGAGCGGTTGTTTCTCCATTTTCACCATTGTGTTTTCTTAAAAACAACAGCTCGGCTTTTATGATGAGGCTATCATAGCAGGGTCCCGGCTTCCCCCCTCCCCCATCCAGAGATTGACGACAGCTGAACCGGCTAGCCGCAATCGCTTTCTTGAAGTCAGCAAGCGCTAAAATCGCTGATAACTAATGCGTTTAGCCGACTTAGCTAACTAACTACCAAAAGCCTCGAATAATGTGGGCTACAAGAGGTTTTTTCAGTTTGCTGGACTGGAAAAGGGCTGATATGTTACGAGCTGCTTAATGCAGTCAAGGCCGTCGCAATTACCATTTATATACGTCGATAAACTTTAATAATTTGCAGATGTTATTTGAGAAAAAACCGACTGGGTGTGTTTCCCGCCAGAGCTGCGACTTGCTGCCGGCACGAAAGCGCAGTTACCGTCAAGGCTGACTGAGATGACTAAGCCGGGCGGCGCTGGGATAAAGCGAGCGCGGTCGCGCAGTGTGTACCAGTTTGCCCCGCCACTATTGTTCAAGGGTTTTCGCCAACCTTCCGCCCATATTCCTGTAAATTTCAGGACGAAGAAGTCGAAATATCTTAGGTATATAAACAGCAGGCTAGCAGAATCACCTGTTGTGGGGGCAATCTAATGAAAGCCGCGCTACACGGCCGCGCCGCGCCCACTTCAACTCAGCGCCGCCCGGCTTAGTCATCGCAGCCTTGACTATATTTTCTCGTCTAAAACGAATGAAAATACTGTGGCTGGGTCACGAAACACGCGGGAATCCAATCTTGGATCCATGAGGGGCAAGCGCGGCTGAAGTGACTAGGGACTAATCCCGAAAAGCATCACTCGTCCACAGTAACCTACCGGGTGGTGGCCAACGTGTATCAACACCCCTGAGGAGGCGGGAAAAACGGGGGGAGGAGCGAGGTTCTTGATTGGAAGAGCGAGGCTATTCCGTCTTGCGTCCAATCAGTATTCTCGCTCCTCCCCCGTTTCTCCCGCCTCCTCGGGGGTGTTGATACACTATGGCCACCACCCTAACCTACCATGATCTTCCAAAAAATAAAAGGGACATTTTTTTCCGTGTTCAGCGCCCCAGATTACCCCATAGACAAAGTTTAGGCTGAAAAAGGCTTCTGCGTTTTTGATCTACCTAGGTTGTGGCAGTGCTTACGATAAAAAAACCGTATTGCAGTTTTCGATCGTTTTGGGTAGGTTAGTCCACTAAGAAGAGGTTAATAGGGTAAAGCCCCCACAGAACACTCAAGTACCGGAGAAAAACTATCTAAAGAAATCTCTGAAAAAAATCAATTATGCAGTTTGTGTATTTCGGTAGACTGCGTACAACCCATCGAACCTGACGTCGGAGAAATGGTTTCGCGCTTCAAAATTCTTAAGTAAAATTGTTAAGTGGCTTTGTTTTCTATTTCCTGCACCATTTCGCGATAAAGAATACTCGAAAATTCGAACGCAGGACATTTCTTATAGGACGTGGGCGGGTTGGCCCAATGGGTTGGCTGGCCCACGAGATTTTCACCCACTCCCTGGCCGTTTTTCGTCGTATTTCCGTTCTTATTCTTCTTAGAGGAAACCAAAGCTTACGTTTTCACCCAGAAAAAAACCGGGAAACTTTTTCATTCTGAACACTGCCTTTAAGGAAATCGAACAAACTTTCCAATGTTTCTTATCGTCTCCCCACAACATTCAGCCGGCCTGTCAGTCCCATTAGGTTCGGTTCTCTTATTTTGGATTACCAAGGATATGCCCATGCTTAACGCAATCCAAATCCGTAAACCCAGGGTTAGCGCAATGAGATTCCATCCTCTGAGACTAACTTACTAAGCTTGCCATCGTGAGAGTGCGTCAAAGCCTTCATAATCTCGAGTCCATCCAATTTAAAGTCGTTGTTAAGATCATTGAGCATGAAGTAGTGAAATCTAAACAAAGTTTATTTGCTTTTCACGAAAGCGCTCTGCAAGCGCGATTTTGGTAATAAGTAAAACCATGTACTGTCTATACTTAAAGGCAGGGTTCGCGATAAAACCAATTTTTGAGTTCTATTCATGCGAATGTAGATTTGGACATCACAAAAGTAAAAATAATTATAAAAATTTGGAAATTTGCCGGGAAAACGCTCAAAAACAAGGTATAACGGCTAATTACAGGTGTCGGCCGGCCCCCTAATTAAAGGCTGCAGACACGCTCGAAAAAGTTGTTGAGATAACAACGCTACTTGGGTCGTGTGGCACCTAGTAGAATGTTCACGCATAGGGAAGCGTCAACAACGAGAGAAAAGTACTAAATTTGAGTGGAAAATTTTCGTCGGCCACGCCCGTGAGCTTTCAAACCCGCCCCCTCAATATACGAATACGGTCACTTCGGCTGCTTTTTGAAGCTTCCAACGAGGTGAGCGTTCTAGTGCAGGCTGTAAGAGTCTATCGGCTTCGCTATCCCAACCGTTTTGTCGTTAATACCATATTAATCGGGCATAACGTCCAATTTCACCCCAAAACAAAAACAGCCGTTATTCCTGTATTTGCATGCAGTTTTCGTCGGGTTTTTCGTTAGTTTCTCATACTACTGGCTTCAAACCCTCGAATTATGGGGTAAAATCGATACCATTTTTGAGCGTGTCTGCTGCCTTTACCGCGATTTTCATTACCAGCGGCGTCGGCCGGCTGACGCCGGCCTCTGCCGTTGGGGTCCGGCTACGCCGGCCCATTTGCCGGCTTCGCCGGCATCTTGAGTATAATCGACATCCGCTGATTCTATGTGAGTTGGCGTTCAGAAGTTCTCACGCTTGCCGGCTTTCGCCGGCCTCTGTCGCTGGAGTCCGGTTGCGCCGGCCCATGAGCTGGTTTCGACGACAACGCTCGAGCAATCAGAAGTTACTAAGCATTTCAAACCTTGCAAACCCTGCTAACCTACTTTCTTATGCTGTTGCACACCGACCCTTCTCTAATTTTGAGAGGTCTTAAAATGGTAGCTCATTTATATCCATTTCTGTCATGATAAAGGCAACCGCTGTTTCAGATTTAGTAAAGGCCTCCATGACCAACCGACACCCTGTAACTTTTATTGCCAAATGAAGTATAATGATGTTTGTGTTTTCTGGATGCACATTTTGATTAACTCACATTTCCATCGTATATAAACCCGATTCAGAAAGGTTGGTGCATATAAACAGCTAAGCAGTTGAAATGAGTGGTTAAGGGGGAGGGGACTTGGAGAAAGGGGTGGTATACACTCTCTTATAGACGCACAAAACGATTTTGAAGTTCTGCGCTCACCCACTTCGGTCCCGCACACTTTCTACGGTGTCCGGCGCACTCCCACTTGGATCCCGCATACTCCCTATGGCGTCTGGCGCACTCCCACATGGGTCCCACTCACTTTACACGGCGTCCGGCTCACTCCCACTTCGGTCCCGCACACTTCCTACGACGTCCGGTGCACTCGCATTTAGGTCCCACACACTTCCTGCGGCGTCCTGCACATTCCCACTTGAGTCCCGCAAACTTTCTACGGCGTCCTGCGCACTCCCAATTGGGTCCCGCACACATTCTACGTCGTCGGCCGCACTCTACCTTGGGTCCCGCACACTTTTTATGGCGTCCTGCGCACTCCCACTAGGGTTTCGCACACTTTCTACGGCGTCCGGCGCACTCTACCTTGGGTCCCGCACACTATCTACGGCGTCCGGCGCACTTCCACTTGGGTTTCGCACACTTTTTATGAGTCCTGCGCACTCCCACTTGGGTCCCGCACACTTTCTACGGCGTCCGGCGCACTCTACCTTGGGTCCCGCACACTATCTACGGCGTCCGGCGCACTTCCACTTGGGTCCCGCACACGTTCTTCGGCGTACGGCGCACTCACATTTGGGTCCCACATACTTTCTCTGGCGTCCGGCGCACTCTACCTTGGGTCACGCACACTTTCTACGGCGTCCTGAGTACTCCCACTTGGGTCCCGCCCACTTTCTTCGGCGTTTGGCGCACTCGCATTTGGATCCCACACATTTTCTACGGCGTCCTGCGCACTCCCACTTGGGTCCCGCACACCTTCTACGGCGTCCTGCGCACTCCCACTTGGGTCCCACACACTTTCTACGGCGCTCTGCGCGCTCTTGAGCCCGTACCCGTAAGGTCGCCCGTCTTGAAAATCAAGCCGAATAAACGGTCAGACAAACACACAGAGAAACGCACACATACGTACATACATATCCTCCATTTCCCTGCTACTCGCACTTTTCTGTATCACTATCTTAGAAGCGGTGTGGTTTTGAGAATGATTTCTTCATTTTCGTAGTTAAATTTCACTGAAAACAACCGCTTCGCCCCTACGATTGATCGATAATCAACAGTGTCAGTAGCGGCGGAAATGAAATAGCTACACACGCACACACAAATTTACCAAAAAATATATAGTAGGATTGCTTGTTTATCCGCCTTTTATTTTGCTGCTAAAGTAGTCAGTAATCTCCAGAAGTGCTCAGAAATCACTTTAGAAGCAAATTAAAAGTTGGCAAGACAGGCATTCACATGAATCTCGATAATTGGGCGCGGGAGGTCATCAAGCAATAATTTGTTCCTGAGCGTTTTCTATTTTTCACTTATTTTCACTTTTGTGTTGGCCAGATCTACCTTTCCATGCGGACAGCACAACCACCTATTTTATCAAGAACCCAGCATTCAAAAGCAGTGGTCGCGATGAAAAACGTTATCTAAGGCCCCCGTCATAGTCGGTGGATCTACTGAGTCCCACCGGGTCGATACGCACCGAATTCGTGGGAAATGGGTGGAAAAAAATCAACCCACTGAGTCCGACTGCGACCGTCTGATGCCCACCGCAATCCCCCCGGTCGATACTGATGGTTCTCATGCGTACAAGGGCGGGGCCAATGCACCGACTGAGTCCCACTGAGTCCCACTGAGTCCCACCCGGTCGATAGCGGTGTTTTTCACGTGATTTGGGTGAATTTTTTTCGGCCGACTGCGAGCTGCCGAGTCCAGCCGCATCTCGACTCTCGTCGTCTGCGCTCTGCCCCACCTGCTGCTGACACGGAAATCAGATTCAGACATGTTGAAAACAAGAAAAAACAGCCACCAAACACGTTCCGATTCACAGCTAAGGTGATAATCGTCACTATCAATTGCGTGTTTCGCAGAGGAGCTGGTTAGTGCTGGGGGCAACCGGACTCAGTGGGACTCAGCAGGTTTTTCCACCCCGGACTCATCCGGACTCAGTCGGACTCAGCAGGTTTTTCGACGAAGTCTGACCGGGGCCTAAGAAACAATAAAAATCAGCTCAGATGGAAAACAGCTGAAAAACTATGAAGGTAGCGCGGTGAAACACGGGCTAGAATTAGAGTTCCTAGGGCCCAAAGATGCTAGTTCGTGCACACGTGCACAGCGCCGCGAAAAAACCAGTCTCATGATGAGCAATCAAAAATCATCGACATTCAGAGGAAGAAATAAATTCAAATTTACGTAATGAAAAGAGTTGACCAATGAAAGCAAGCACTTCAGTCAATGTTTTACTAGATGAGTCCGAAGGATAATGTTCATTGATTGAAATTCAATTTCAAGCCAGCTGATGTTCTTGATATCAGAGATCATCGCTGCCGATGATGTTCAGTGGGCTCGTCAACCATCAAAAGACAAGAAAGTTCAGGCTTCGAATTTGGCTTTTTTCGCGATTTTTTCTTATAGGTCCTACTACTCTGAACCCAGAAAAGGGTTTGATTAGGAAAAGAAGACAAGCATATTTTATCAAAAACCCAGCCTTCAAGTGAAATTGCGGTCCGCAATTGTGGCACAACATTTAGAGGTAATCGTGTGCGATTATCTTCGAGCTGCTTGCTGCAACAGCGGTTGCCTGCATCTGCGGTACCCGAAATTTCACCCCAATACGGGCACGATGTACAAAGTATGTATGTATGAACTGTTGAATTGATTACCTCTGTTCCTCTGGAGACATGGTTTTGTTCGTATCGACTTTGTTCTTCAGATGCTCTTTATATGGCTATAATTAAGAAAATTTGAGAAGGAGTGAAACTCGAACTATTTTAAGGCTCTCTTGTCCAATATGTCGGCGAACCTTGGATATTACAGTTTTTGTGATTATGACACAAAATTGCTGTTTCGTAGCACACATATAGATGCATAAACTTGCAGTTGACACTAATCGGTGTGTCGGTTGTGCAACATGTTCTACATGCGCCGAGTTTACGTCAGAATATTGTGCACTGGCGAAAACCGCACACCAATCCGTGTCGACTGTGCCTCTCCTCATTAGGCCGCCATTCTCGTTAGGACACTTTTTACACCCAAATCCTCTGGTTTGTAGTCACGTTTACCCTGCTTCATCGCGCACTTGTGCGGAGCGAGTGTAGAGATAGAGAGAAACTGTGGAGAGAGAGACGCAGCATACGCGCAGACGCACGCAATGAAGGAAAATAAATTGCACTCCTAAACAGAGAATATACAACGGTACAACGACAAACTCCGCCAACGCGTAGCTAGATGCCTCACACGGGAACCAGAGATGCCCAGGGCTTCGGGGGCATCTAGTCTAATTTTGACACGAGAATTTACGCAAATTACGGAAAGTTTAGCTTTAGTTGCTAAAATTTAAGCTACAGCGCCCGCATATTCTACGAAAATTCTCGTAGCAGCACTCGGTCGATCGACCAACCCAGTCCTGATCCGTATTAGAGAGGCGATCCCCGCTGCGATCGAGCGCATCGCCGTTTCTTCCCCACAGTCTGCAGCTCCCAGCGGCCAAAATTATCCTAGCAAGGTCTTCCAGAGAGCGACACGGGGTCACCCTCCGTGACCACCCACAGAGTGTCAAGTTATCCGTGGGTTGACTGGGCCAACACTGTTCGAACGGCATACCTGCGTTCCGCGTAGCCAGCGCGGGTTTGAGATTGCATTTCAACACAGGCTGTCGTTAAATCCGTAGATTCTCGCTACAAAATTATATACGGGTTTAGCGTCAGAGAGATCAATGTTTCGAATTTAGCCTTCGTTTTTACGTAGAATATGCGCAGAATTTGCACCCTTGTAGCCTCGATGAAAGAATATGCGGGTTTTAGCTATCGTAGCCAAAACCCGTAATTTACCGCTACATGGTATGGGCTGCGTTTTCAGGCCGCGCCCTCGGAGGCGTCTAGCTACGCGTTGGCAGAGAATATTGAGATTTCTCGAAAAGTACATTTCCCGTCATTCATGACCGCTTTTCAAACAAAATGTTTCCTTATCAAACTCACCAAACGCCCTCCCGAATGCAAAAGGCTTATTATCTAACTGTTTTGCTTTGCTACGGATTAGTATGATTTGGAAATGAAACATTTGTGAAAAACTCGTTAAAAGAAGTGAAATGTCTGATGCTACTGATTTGGCATGGAAATAAACTCGAAAGAAGCGCTAAAAACTCAGTGAAATGATTCATCGTTGATTTGGCTGTGCACTTGTTCACTAAACAACAAAAATTGAGTGTGAGATTGAAAAACCAGATCACGCACATCTCTTCTGAAATCAACCTAACGCTTGCAGTTTAGGTTAACAAGTCTCAGGTCCTTGCAAAATTATGTTGTGTCTCCCACCTCAATCATTCAGAAATATCGATTTTCAAGCATTACTAAATTATTTGACGCGTTCGCTTCCGGTTGACTATCAATTAATGAAAGTGGAAATAACATCACGTAGTGTGTCTATGCGAATGTTGTCACCTAAGAGAATTGCAGTCACACGAATAAATGTGTGTGCTTTGTAAGATGTGCGTGATTTGGTTTTTCAATCTCACACTCAATGTTTGTAGTTTAGTGAACAAGTGCACAGCCAAATCAACGATGAATCATTTCACTGAGTTTTTAGCGCTTCTTTTGAGTTTATTCCCATGCCAAATCAGTAGCATAAGACATTTCACTTCTTTTAACGAGTTTCTCTAAATGTTTCATTTCCAAATCCATACTAATCCGTAGCAAAGCAAAACAGTTAGATAATTTCACTTTATTTTAGCAAAGGTTTCCTTTCAAAGGCACATTACAACCCTCAGATATGACCTTTCAGATGTTCATGCAGTTGTGTAGTAGACCCTCTTGCATAACGCACTTGCCCACCCTTCTAGCACCACCACAGTTCACACCTTTTTCATGGTTTCCGAACCCAATAACGATCTAGATGAACGGTTGAATCACAACCGCGTTTTCGATTTTCACTCCCTTGCCTGTCCTCCCGGTTGGGTCGAACACACGATCCGTAACGCTTGGCATACTTGCAGTTGGGTCCCGCCCTCTTTCCCCGGCGCTTGGCGCTTTTTAAAGGCATCGTTCGCGCTGGAAATCAATTTTCATTTTTCAGGCTCAATTTCATGATTGAGCCCGGTAGACCACACTGGTAAACTTTGGCGCGTCAAAAACGTTGGGCAATGAGGTTGGAAGGCGTCAAAGATTCGCCACCAATTCTCACCAGTCATCTAGCACTTTTTCCTAGAATGTTGGTGCGACCGTAATACAAAATGAAAAATAGTTACGACACGAACTCCACATGCAGAAAAACTCAGAAAATGAGAGTGACGAGGCCTCCAAAAGCAGAAAAACCTCAAAAAGGATTTTGGCGCGAAATTCAAATTCGTATTTACAATGTGTTCCGATTGACTTTCCTTTAGAAATGAAGGTTTTTCATGGGCCCCTTCGACATTTTCGTTCACTAGAGAGGCCAAGCTACACAAAAACATGAAAAAATAATATACAGTTTTCTGCGCGTAGGATGCCTTTAAGTCGAGTCTTACACACTTTCCCCGGCGCTTGGCGCACTTCCAGTTGGGTCCCGCACGCTTTCCTCGGCGCTTGGCGTACCCAAAGTTGGGTCCCGCACACGTTCTCCGGGGCTTGACGTGCTCCCAGTTAGATCCCGCCCACTATCCCCGGCGCTTGGAGCGCTCCCAGTTGGGTCCCGCACACTTTCTCCGGCGCTCAGCGCTTTTTATTTGGGGTCCCGCACACGTTCCTTGGCGCTTGGCGCACTTTTGGTTGGGTCCCGCACACGTTTTGTGGGGTTCGGCACACTTCCAGTTGGACACCGCGCACGTTCCCCGGCGCTCAGCACAGTTCTACTTGGGTACCGCATACGTTGCCCGGCGCTTGGCGGACTTCTACTTGGGTCCTGCACACGTTCCCCGGCGCTTGGCGCACTTCTGTTTGCGTCCCGCACACGTTTCCCGTCGCTTGGCGCCCTTCTACTTGGGTTCTGCAAACGTTCCCCGGCGCTTGGCGCACTTAAATTTGGGTTCTGCACACGTTCCCCGGCGCTTGGCGCACCTAAATTTGGGTCCCGCCCACTTTCCAGGCGCTTAGCGCACTTCTAGATGGGTCCCGCACACGTCCTCCGGCACTTGGGGCACTTCTGTTTGGGTCCTGCACACGTTCGCCGGTGCTCAGCACAGTCACAGTTGGGTCCCGCATACGTTGCTCGTCGCTTGGCGCACTTCTACTTGGGTCCAGCACACGTTCCCCAGCGCTTGGCGCCCTTCTACGTGGGTTCTGCACACGTTCCCCGGCGCTTGGCGCACCTAAATTTGGGTCCCGCCCACTTTCCAGGCGCTTAGCGCACTTCTAGATGGGTCCCGCACACGTTCCCCGGCGCTTGGCGCACTTATAGCTGGGTTCCGCTCACGTTCCCGAAGCTTCGCGCACTTCTAGATGCGTCCCGCAATAAACGGTGTGCATACGGTTCCTGATGGACGAGAAGCAGACCTACCCTAACGCTTGCAATCAATTCACTCTTATCACAATACCACTCCATTTCTCTCAATTGGCCAACCATGTTTCTTATCATTCAAAAGCTTCACACACACACACACACACACACACACACACACACACACACACACACACACACACACACACACACACACACACACACACACACACACACACACACACACACACACACACACACACACACACACACACACACACACACACACACACACACACACACACACACACACACACACACACACACACATACACACATACACACACATACACACACACACACACACACACACACACACATTTTAAAATTCACAAATTTTTCCATACCTCGAGAACCACAAAGCGGATTTTTCTGAAATTCGGGCAGTGTTAAGAACCTTTACTGCTCTACATTTTGTGAAAATGCCAAGTTCGGAACTATCTTCCAAACCGAGATTCTGTAACGAGGGGTTTGCGCAGAAGCAATCCTTTTCCAAATCAGGTGCGCGCTTCGCGCGCACCACAATTGACTGGTATCTTCAGCCATGTTTTGACTGCATCGCTGTTGTTTTTCATCGAAGCGATTTTGCACCCGCTACTGCATCGTCTGGCAGCGGCAGCGATCCTCACTGATGAACGAAGAAATTCAATCAACCAACGAAATTAATGGCTGGTAGTCATTAATAACACCTTTCGACTCGTAAACACTGATCTTGTCATGTGAAAGGGTCAATATTCACTAGACCAAACGTGTCATTCGCTGGCAATCGCTCCATAGCTGCCATAATAACAGCGATGGAGCGATGATCAGCGACCATCGAGAATCGCTCCTCCAGCAGCGAAGCAGTGAAACATAGGATTTCTTCGCCGCGACCCAGGGATGTAGGACGTTTGCCACGAAGCGATCACAATCGGAGCGCGTTCCCTTTATGCACGATGAAAAAGGAACAGTTGTCGCTTGCATGGCCGCAGCGACCAGGTGCAGACAAAATATGGCTTTAGGAGAATTAGCACTTGGCAGTCGATTTTATCCCTTACGGTTTTTCCTCCGCTGTCTAGATATCTCTGATGACTGTTTGTTCTGTACTATCAGTGCTCCGTCTAGGTATACCGCCCGCGTGTGACGTTCATGCGCCCAAGAGATCAAACAAATAACTAAATAGGTTATAGCGTCCGTGCACCGAGTTTGCGCCAACACAAAACAACGAGCCCAAATCTCTGTGCGATCCATGCCGACAGTAACCTACACCCAGAACATTGAACATTGCATACTTACCCCTCATCTTTGATCGCGTCCTTTTCTGCAAATGAATGTAAGGCCTCATCAGCGAACACTCAAAAAACACGAGTAGAAGAAAAGTGGAAGGTTGCCAATGTTGAAAACTACAGATGGATTACCGATTGTCAAAAAGGCGCCAGCCAAGATTATGAAAAGCCTGACGACCATGAGAGCGGATTCGAATGGAAGGGCGTGAAAGGGGAGGAAAGCAGAGCATTGGCGGACAGTGGTTTTAATTGAAATGGAGGTAATCGATAACTCAATTGAAAAGGAACTGTTAAATAGGTGCCACACTGCAAATACTCATTGTGCTTGTGCCTTCCCTGCCCTTAGTCCACATGATAGTACGACAAGGGCAGTGAATTATCCAATTGAGCTAACAGGCATGCTTTTAGTTATATTGCAACCATTTTTGCATTGATATTTCAGAAACGGAATTTATCTGACATCTAAACAGTTTCCATAGATAAGAAGCAAAAGCACCATAGATTAAAAGTACAACTGATTAGAGAGCCGTGCTGGGTGAACAGTATAAAATATTCAAGCGCTCAAATGAACAAGAAATTACTCTCCATAAGTCAGGATACCAGGTTGTTCAACAAGTTTTGTCGTTCATTAAGAAAAACACTATTTTATGGTTCAAAATACACTTTATTATTCAGTAGAATCTCCCTGAGCATTAATACACTTGCTCCAACGATCCTCCAATCTGTGGATCCCACCCCTGAAATGAGAATCCGGAAGGTCGGCAAAATACACTCCAAAAGCCTTTATGACTTCTTCATTTGATGAAAAACGCTTGTCACGCATAAATTTTTTGAGTTCTGGAAACAAATGGAGTACTTTTTTCTCAAGTACTTTTTCCATCTTGAACACTGCCTTTAAAGGCAGCATACACGCTCGTAAACGTGGTTAGGTAACAATGTAAATCGAACAGTATGGCTTAAAACATAATGCCTACGCATTTTGAAGTGTCAAAAAATGACCCACAATGCCGTTACATAAGTTAGAAGTTAGCCCCGCCCTGTATTTATACGCCCCCTGTATTTGTTCTTTTGCTCCAAAGCAGGGTTGCTGGGTCATCTCCGCCGTCAGTGACGTGTGTGGTTCACTTGTTAGGCAACCTAGCAACAGTACCGACGGTGAATATGACCCAGCAACCTTGCGTTGCAGGAAAAGGGCAAATACAGGGCGCGTGAAAATACAGGGCGGTGCCAACTTTTAACTCATGTAGCGGCATTGTGGGTCGTTTTTGACACTTCAAAATGCGTAGGTGTTGTAATCTGGGCCATACCATTCTATTTCAGTAGTTATCTCAATCACGTTTACGAGCGTGTATGCTGCCTTCAATCCACCGGCTCAGATGATTCGCCTGCGGAGGTCTGAAAATTTTTTGACGATCGCGGCCCTGACTGGCTGGCCAAAACTTTCTATCTGATGAACACTAAAGAAGAGACCTCGGATGCCTGAGAGATCAGTCTGACTGCGTCCATTTGGAAGCGGCAAATAAAGATAGCTGATTGTTCATAATGTATGCCTATTCGATCGGTATGTCGTACTATGAAGGCCCTCGAGGCGTATGATGTGAGAGAAGTTTTCGTGATAACAGAAAATAAATAAAAAGTTTCACAGAGTGCGGTTCCGAGTGCGGTTTTGTCCTGATTGAAAATCCTTGATAAAAAAACCGCATTACACATGTCGCGCTCTTCGTTCTGCAGAATTCATTCGATCGCGTTCCGCAAGATCTCATATGTATAGCGTTGACATCTCAAAGTGCTTCAGATAAGTATCTACATACGATGATCGAGATTGCTGTACGTGAAGCAGACGAGTGTGATCAGAAGTTCGGCAGGATGAACCCCCCCTCCCGCACACAACAATTAAGGAAACGACCAGGTTTGTTCGCCGTATCAGCTTGAACCCCCAATTTTCTAACTATAACTCCTGCCTTAAAGGCAGTGTTCACGATGATATTCGTCCCCGAGTTTCTCACATAAAACAATGCATTGGCCCCCAAGTATTACCGAAATTACGAAAAAACAGCGAGAAACGCATTAAAACGTTGTATTTCAGTGACATTATTTCAAAGCATGGACTAGTTGTCCGACTGGATGAACATGTTCACGGTGGTTGTCACCGGTAAAAAATGGAGCTTATCAAAAAATAGAAGAATATTTCAGGCAAAACAGGATTAGTTAGGGCCCTAAGGAAAGAACTGAGCAGTAGATAGTAGAGAATTGCAAAAGACGGGTCCACAAAAGATTTCATTTTCACAACAAACACTTTTATTGATACTTAAGAGGCGGGCTGATACTTAAGGATTTCGGGCACTTCTGGTGCGTTTTTCTCAGTTTCAACGTCATTTTAGTTCTACCCGGTGGCCACTTAATCAATATAGCGAATAATCTCAAAATTGAAGATTATCGTGAACACTGCCTTTGAAGGCAGTGTCCACGATAATCTTCAAATCTGAGAATATTCGCTATATTGATTAGGTGGCTTCCGGGTAGAACTAAAATGACGTAGAAATTGAGAAAATCGCACCAGAGTACACGAAGTCCTTAAGTATCCCCTGAACAATTCCACGGTTGTTACTGAATTGAAGGTTTCAATGCACATATGTAGTACTGAACAATGGAGCCTTCAAAATATTTCGAACGCGTCGTCATCCACGTCGCCGTTTGCTTCGTACTGCGATATTGACAATTAGCCATTGAATTCAAATAGATATACGTGGATGGTCAGCATGAGCTCCGTTTTTTGAATCAAGGTTCCATCGTCATACGCAGACTCGTCCTCATGTTTGTCAGGCTGTTCATCTCGGCCGTTACATTTCTCACGATAGGTAAACCCACTGCTTTAACACCATAAAAAACCGGTCATAAAAGATTATTTCAGGGAGTGTTGATGGCGGAAAGCATTTTGCCGAAAAGGATGTGAACACAGATCAGAAGTAAATGCGTTTTCAACTCTGTCACAGACTTGTTTTCAAAACAAGTATTAGTCAATGGTATACATGTAGAAAGCCTTACTCGCTCTAATCATACATACATGACTTCAATACCGACTAGCGTGCAGTTTTTGAGTGGTGGCTTCCAGCTAAACCTCGGAGGCCTCTCGTAAGCGCTGGGAAACGTTCTTAATGTTCGAGATCGACATCACGTTTTTGAATTGAGAGCGTCGTCATTGTTTGAAGCTCGAGGAAGTCTTATTCACAGAAAGATGTACATCTATAGACGAAGTATGTAGAAGCGGTCGATTGGCGCTCAATATGCATGACACTTGAAGGCCGTGTTCACGATAAAAATCGCTTTTCTTTTTTTTGCCTTTGAAAACGGTTTCATGCTGATTCCAATGATGTCTCTGAAATCGTACAAGACCTCCTGGGAACGGAGTTAGGGTCCCTCAAAAATTGAGCTAGGAAAGCATGGTGGACGAGTTTTCCAAGGCTTGAAACTTCCGTCTTTTGCAGTTGATGTATGCGAGATGACCTGAGTAAGGAGAGAAGTTGAGAATAAAGGGAAGAACGGGGCTATTGTTCGAAAACCATCGCTCATCTCACGATCTCAAGTTTTCATTTGTTCACGTCGGAAGGCGGGCATTGCGCTTCTGGGGTTTTCCTTGCGCTCAAAGTGGCAACTTCGCGCTCTTTTAGGACTCTTCCTGGCTCGTTTTCATGCGTTCTTTCGACGGCAAGGTTACAGTGTGCTTCTCCACTACTCATTCCTAGTAAAAACTGACCCACTTTTTTTTATCGTGAACACTGCCTCTAAGTTAGTGCAACACGCTTGCTACCGGTTAAAGAAGAGCCATTCTTCTAGAGTCTGTTTCATGCATATTCACCTTCAACCGACCCTTCTGCGTTGTCTACCAATGAGCAACTTTTGTGACCTACTAGACTACAGATTCCCTGGAATCCTACGAAAACGGCCATTAGGGCGTTGCACACAACTACAGTCATCTGTTACTCAATAAAACAGTGACACGATGCTAGTGCATAGAAGGCGCAGCAAAGTTAGATTTAGAAGAATTCTCATTTAAGCTTATTTCAGTCATATAAAAGAGCACCTGAAGAACAAAATTGAGATCAACAGGACAATGTCAGAAGAAGAGCAGCGGTAAGCCTTGCAGGAGTTCTCCGTTTTATCTAGTGATTTTTTCCGTTATAGCTAGCTAGCAGGTAGCTTCACTAAATGAGCGAGGCAGCCCGAGTACAAGCCTACGTGCCTACGACCAGGTTTTACCCTTTCCCTGCTCTTGTGACTCTACTTCAGACTATAGTAAAAGTCGGCTCCAGCTTTCGATCGGCACAAAATTCATCCCCCGAAAGAAGATCTACTTTCTGCAAGTTTGAAAAAAATCCATTAGTCTATCAGTCGATCAAAATAGCTGTTGGGAACCATCTTCAAGCTTTAGTCGGTCCGCACAAAAAGGGGTTTATTCAACTCGTCACCTTTGTGTACGAAATCCTCCTGTGCACGCATGTGAGTTAGCCAACACCCACTGCTCATCCTTCCTCGCTCTCGCTGAGGGGGAATAACGGAAAGAATTAGCAAGGTATGCGCCTTTGTCTTGGCAAAAATGGCATAGTCCCGCTGCGTAACTTAGGTGATCGAAAACTATAGCAGCGCCCTGAAACATGTGAAAGTGAGAGGTGATTCCTACAGCGGCGGTTCGCTACGTTCACTTACTTCATTGTCTAGTGCAGAAAATAGTATTTTCAATTCGACCGCGTAAGGAGTTCCACCGTAGTGGTATGTTATTGGCATAGCATTCTGCAGATCTCGCAACAATCTTTCGAAGAGAAGATTGAGTGATTTTTGAGATGGTTTCCCGGCTCCTCTGATAAACCCTAGCACAATAAGATAATTTTGTGTGAATCGTTTTCCTGGATGAATGTCCATTGACGCTACTGTGGCTGGCCATAGGTTACCCCTGAAAGTAATCTCTTGCCTTTCTGAAAGTTCTAAATTCCGATTCAGCCGTAGCAGAAAAAAGGAGTTTTCGTGCTCCACGGCTAATTTAGTATGTAAACCCACGATTTTGAGGTACCCTTCAAAGTAAAGGTATCGAGTTCAAATTGGAATAGGAGCGACCTGCATCCATTTCCAGCCTCCTGTCCAAAAATGAGCTCCCTAGCTCAATTTTATCTGGTAGCACAAGATCGTGAACGCCGTCTGAGAAAAAAAGGAGATTAACAGAGAAAACTTGCGGTTTTTCAAATTTTGCTCAAATTCTAGGAGACCATTCCAAACCATTTTTGGGAATTATATACAACTTTTTGCGCTCTTTTCAATGCAATTTAGAGCTAATTTCTACCTTCAGCCTGAACTTAGATTTCGAAAAACGGGTTGCGCGCGTGGCCGATTCAAAACCAAATCTAGTGCGCGCTTCGCGCGCACCACAATTGTCACCCGCGGCGTAGCTATGGGCCATGGCGGGGTAGAACTAGAGTAAGGACGTCTCGACAAAAAATCACCGCTTTTTGTTGGTAGTTGTTGAATAAAGAGCACTTTCAAAATGTCTCAGACCTCACGTAAGTTCTGAGATCGTATAGGTAAGGATGCGCCATAACCGTACCTTGTTTGACTGTTGAATCCGAAACCATCAATATGTATAATTCCTTGAAGCCTTACGTAATTCTCGCGATGCTCCTTGACAGATTCCATGTTTCTCTGGAAATTGGGGAATCAATTGAAGGGGGAGCTACGTAAACTTTGAAGATAAGCTTTGATTGTGTATCTACCACTCAGCCAATCGAAATCTACTGCGAAAGCGGAGATGTACCAGAAAATCACCCGGGATGTGTACTAGAAACGGCATGTTCATTTGTGGGGATTGCTCGGTAATAAGCTATGGTTTTTCAGTCATCCTGTAGAACGTTTCAGACTCTTTCCGTGGTTCAGTACTGCATTCTTGGAAATAATTTCATACTAATGCTATCCCAAGGTCACCCTCGCAAAGGATCCTCTCGAAGATATCCTCCCTTCGTGTAAGGAGCCGTGTTAGCAGGTCGCGCCAGCCCACACCTTTTTGCGCGCTGTGTAGGGTTAGGGTTTCCGAATTGGTTCCAACATATGGACTACTGCGACCTGGGCACGCAAAAGCAGTGTAGCCCTACATACTTCCATTTCAAAGACTTCCGACGTGTGGTTGTGTGTTTGTGTACGTGTATAGATCCTCTCACGTTTGTCTTTGTGTATGTGTGTTTGTATCTACGAATGTGTGATGAAAGTATGCTTGCGCGCGTGTGAATTTTGAAAATGTGACCTCTGTCCTTCGAACCGTCTGCGGCCAAGCTGATTTTGGTCAAAGTATAAGAGTACAGAAGTATCCGCTGATAAAATTGAATCGCATTTGCATATGCGTGAGCGCGAACGTATGTTGAGCATGTGGCGCATGTATCCGCGTGCTTGAGCGCGTAATCTAGCGCGCACATGCGCGCATACAAGCAGCCGGCGCGGATCACGCGGATACTCTGATTTTCTTATTGTGCGTTGGCGCAACTCGGTGCACACGTGTTATAACACACGCGCATTGGGTTTGCGCCATTGCATAAAAAGAAACTCAAAGTATCAGTGCGATCCATTATAACTGCACCCTTGTGCACAGGGGAAACGCACTTCTGCGTATATGTGCGTCGAAATGAGCATGCAAATGAAAGAAGTGGCGTCCCATCCCCCTTTTAGGGAGTTGCAAAGGTCAAGGTCGCGCTCCGCCTCTTCGTCCTAAGCGGAGACAAATCAGTTATTGAAAAAGGTCATCGGTGGTGTATGTCACCACTGGATTTCACTACTTTTTCAGAGATCGAGTACCGAATCACTAGGAAAAAATTAGCATGTCAAAAGCCGCTCACTGAGTAATAAGGCCCCGGTCATAGTTGCATGAGCCGACGTCTCCAGCCCGGTCGATGCACACAGAATGCATTAGAAATGGGATGCAAAAATCACTCGGTGTATCCCCCCACACCCCCCGCACCCCAACACCCACCCGGTCGATATGTATGAACAACATGGTGAGGTGAAGGTTGAGAAAATCACTCGGTGTATCCCCCACCCCCCGGTCGATACGTATGTTTAGAATGATGGAGTGAGGTTGAGAAAATCACTCGATGTATCCAACGCGGTCGATATCCATGCTATACGTGGATGACGGCGGATGAGAAAATCACCGGGTGGGCGGACCGATGATAAAACATTGCGTATCACTAGAAAGCTAACCTTACTGCTACCTCCGTTACTTCACCATACTCTCCTTCACTATTTCTCTGAACAGGTGCAATCCTGTTGGCCACGTAATCATCGTCATATCTAGTTGGATGCACCGAGTGATTTTCTCAACCTCACTCCATCATTTTAAACATACGTATCGACCGGGTGGGTGTTGGGGGGTGTTGGGGGGTGCGGGGGGGGATACAGATGCAAATAGCACCAACTCTGACCGGGGCCTAAGAGGAAAAACTGCTATCATCATTGCTGGCAAATCTTCGGGAATGAATTTTTTTATGATGCTCAAGTATTTCTTGGAACTGAGAATCTAGAATCTCTCTTAGCTGCTGAGCCATATCATATGTATTAATAAATCGTCGTTCCGACGAAGTAGACCGCCTTCCAAGATGCCTGAAAGGTGTCTTGAAAAGCTTTTTTCAATAGAATGGGTGGCAGATACAACCATGTCATAGCACAGCCTACCCTGTACATGACGGTGTTTCGCATACAGCGGCTGGACTTGTTAATTCCTCGTCGCACAGGCTGCACAGTATATACGTCTGAGCTTCTATAGTGCTCAATATTTCGTATTCGAGCTGGCGGATTTCATTTTCAGATACTCGAGTAGAGCCTCCAAATAGAGCGGCACCGGCATTGAATACTGTTCTCAACTGAGAGTTCGACCAGCAATTCCTCACAGCTTCCGCTAACATATACCATAGCAGGTCTTGCCTGCGCCCTATAAATCAACATAGCTTCCTGATTTCATCAGCATGGTCCAAATAACATACTTTGCAGTATACATTCCATCCGATGGCCAAAATGGCATCGGATCGGATTTTCGGATATTGCCGATTTTGCAAAACCGACTCAACGGATAAATCGTATACTGTCCCAAACCAGAATTTCGGATAACGGATCCTATCCGAAACCAGAATTTTTTATCGGATCGGATATCGGACATCCGATCGGATAAAATCGGATCCACCGGATAATTCGGATGAAAAATGGATAAGAAATTCTTTTAGTAGTACCGAGGATTCAACCCCTTGTATTCAAGCAAATACATTCTGTAGCCACGTGCGTTCGCGTCGCGGTCCGGTGAGTGTCGCGCTCGCGGCGAACACTAAAAAACCCCCCACCGTTTAGAGTAGTCTTCAGCGCTTTAAAGGAGAAAATGGCCATCATCTGTGACCAGAAATGAACGCGGGAAAGCAAATTATGCCCCTGGACATGTCAATTTACTTGGTTTCACCCTAAAGCAGGGCGCAACTCGTCGCGTGCGACGCTCGCCAACCGCGACGCTGCACGCATGGGTGAGAAACGTCGCCCTCCCCTGCAACCGGTGAGAGCTCATAACTGACCAAAAAGAAGACCTGCTACAAGATCATGGTTTAGCGGGGCGTTGCGACCAATCTCGGTAGGGCTACGACCCCTTACCTTGTTAAACGAAACCTTGGAAAAAACCCGAATTCGTTACGAACTTCCCCTTCTGGGTAAAAATTGAGCTTGAAAATTATATGATCCCTGCAGAATTAGCGCTGTCGCAGCAAGGGGGGGGGTAGTACCGAGGATTCAACATACACCGTGCAATCGTACATAGCCACGCCCATTTTCCCGTGCCGCCGCACCATGAGTACACCAACCAAGGGTTTCCCTGCCCTCCTGAATTCAAGTCGTTTGATTACGACACGGGAAAATGGGTAAGGACAAGTGCGAAACCGAAGCAAGGCTAGTTCTTTTTTGCACACTTCCTCTGTTATCTTCAACATAACTGAAGGACACAACACCAATTAATTCTAACACAAAACTACGGGTTGCGGAACGTGCCACATATTTGACGGTAAAGCGCGTCCCCGCGGTTGCACCGTCAATCCGTTTTCCACCGCCATATAACCGTCTCCGTGTATTCAATTTCTCTCCATCTGCGGTACAACCAACAATTCGACTCCTCCCCGTTTTGCTCCCGCCGTCGCACCGACAAGCCTTTTTACCCCGCTGAACAACCGTCAGCGTGTCTAAGTCCAACTGCAGAACGTCAACCGAGTTATGAACACAGATTCGCGTTGTAATAAAGCGTCTGAACAAAAAACATTCCTCCGAAACCTGTCCATAAAATTGCAAAATACAACACTTGTTTGTCTTCTTGAGCGCTCAAAATCATTTGTGTGCCATTATCAGGAGCACTTCTAATTATTTCGCAGAATCATATAAAATGTGGACACGCTTATATACACTTCCCTTTTACAGTTAGTGTGGATGGCTTTTGATGGCAATAATGTATCATGAGATTGAACAAATTGAATTAACATCGCAAATTGCAAGTTTTTCCCCAATCTAAGGCCCCTGTCAGACTTGGTCGAAAAAACCGACCGAAGTCTGACTGAGTCCGGGGCAAAAAAACCAACCTCGGTGCAATGGATCTGCCCGTGTGCGAACGTGAAACACCCGTATCGACTGGGTGGATTGCGGTTGCAATTAGTCGGTCGCAGTTGGGCTCGGGTCGATTTTTCTGCACCCGACTGTCACTATTTCGGTGCGTATCGACCGGGTGGGACTCAGTTCATCGACCATCCCTGATGGCGGCCTAAGGGCTTTTAAAACGAAATAAGGCCTCTTCACTTCGCGAAATACCCCCTATCACATGTTATGCGGAGCTGGGGGAGGACGGAGTACGGGGTGGCGCCGGCGCCAGCCGGCTGGCAACAGTGCCCGCTCTCGGCCGAGTCGCCCCGACAGCGAGATCGATGGCTCGCTCGCTCGTTGATTGGCGATCGGCGGAGATCACGCACGCGAGATCAGGGCCTGTGCGTGAAAGGCAATCGTTTACAAACAAAAAGGGTGAAGATTTCCTATTTCCCTGAAAAATCAGGGAAAACTTTGCACTCATGTCAGAATTTCGCCCACCCGGGGTTCCAACCCCCTGAAAAATCAGGGAAAACTTTGCACTCATGTCAGAATTTCGCCCACCCGGGGTTCCAACCCCCTGAAAAATCGGGGAAAACTTCGCATTCATGTCAGAATCTCGCCCACCCGGGGTTCCAACCCCCTGAAAAATCAGGGAAAACTTCGCACTCATGTCAGAATTTCGCCCACCCGGGGTTCCAACCCCCTGAAAAAATCGGGGAAAACTTCGCATTCATGCCAGAATTTCGCCCACCCGGGGATCCAACCCCCTGAAAAAATCGGGGAAAACTTCGCATTCATGTCAGAATTTCGCCCACCCGGGGTTCCAACCCCCTGAAAAAAATCAGGGAAAACTTCGCACTCATGTCAGAATCTCGCCCACCCGGGGTTCCAACCCCCTGAAAAATCAGGGAAAACTTCGCATTCATGTCAGAATTTCGCCCACCCGGGGTTCCAACCCCCTGAAAAAATCGGGGAAAACTTCGCATTCATGCCAGAATTTCGCCCACCCGGGGTTCCAACCCCCTGAAAAAATCGGGGAAAACTTCGCATTCATGTCAGAATTTCGCCCACCCGGGGTTCCAAACCC
The DNA here is from genome assembly GCA_029168955.1 of Aplectana chamaeleonis. Taxonomy (NCBI): domain Eukaryota; kingdom Metazoa; phylum Nematoda; class Chromadorea; order Rhabditida; family Cosmocercidae; genus Aplectana; species Aplectana chamaeleonis. Next base: position 566,773 of record JAPDOI010000150.1, read on the forward strand.
TGAAAAAAATCAGGGAAAACTTCGCACTCATGTCAGAATCTCGCCCACCCGGGGTTCCAACCCCCTGAAAAAATCGGGGAAAACTTCGCATTCATGTCAGAATTTCGCCCACCCGGGGTTCCAACCCCCTGAAAAAATCGGGGAAAACTTCGCATTCATGCCAGAATTTCGCCCACCCGGGGTTCTAACCCCCTGAAAAAATCGGGGAAAACTTCGCATTCATGTCAGAATTTCTGCCCACCTGGGGTTCCAAACCCTGAAAAATCAGGGAAAACTTCGCACTCATGTCAGAATCTCGCCCACCCGGGGTTCCAACCCCCTGAAAAAATCGGGGAAAACTTCGCATTCATGTCAGAATTTCGCCCACCCGGGGTTCCAACGCCTTCAAAATTCGAAGATTGGGTCCTCTCCGGCGAAAGACTTCAACCCCTAAAAATACTTAGGGGCTGCATGCTTTAATATAGGAAATCTTCACCCTTTTTGTTTGTAAACGATTGCCTTTCACGCACAGGCCCTGATCTCGCGTGCGTGATCTCCGCCGATCGCCAATCAACGTGCGAGCGAGCCATCGATCTCGCTGTCGGGGCAACTCGGCCGAGAGCGGGCACTGTTGCCAGCCGGATGGCGCCGGTGCCACCCCGTACTCCGTCCTCCCCCTGTACCTGTTATGCAGTTATTTTGTGATATTCTGACCCCTTCACCATGAAATATTTGTATTTGTTCGATATGCATGTAGTAAAGTGTCAAAATCCATTCCTCACACATGCTTAATCAGCGATTCCGCAACCGTCAATAGCGCGCTCTACTGCGAATTCGCGCGACCTCCACGCGACCGTGTTCGGAGCTGGCTGTTACGGCGGGCGCACTTCTATCCGTTTTTCATCCGAAATTATCCGATATTTATCCGAAATTATCCGATTTTTATCCGAAAATATCCGATTTTTATCCGATCGATTATCCGTTTTTTATCCGATTATCCGGTTTTCTGATCGGATCCTTCGATTTTCACTTTTCCGGATATCGGATAATTCGGATATCGTGTTTTTTCGTCTGATCGGATTTCGGATCAATCCGAAATCGCTATTTTGACGTCGGATCGGATTTCGGATAATTATCCGATCGGATTATCCGACCCGGATATCCGAAACCGACTCGGTCGGATGGAATGTATACTTTGCAGCCTTCTTTCGAGAACCTCCTCTCCTACTTCATTTACCCCTTCGACCAACTGCGGCTCATCCATCTCTTCAAAACCATTTGGAGCCTCACGGTACTGCGCTTCCTCACCGTCTGGATCCTCACGCGGAGCCAACTGGTTAAGCTCTAAATTGATTTCTCAGCTAGAAATTATCGGGACAATTTATCACATTCTGGCCAGCAGTTCAGTTTTTCTTGCTAAGAGTCTATTTCTCATTACATGGCAATCCCTTTCTGGGCTGCTAGTGAACACCCCTTTGTCGTGACGACCATTGTCACGACAAGTCACGACTTGCCACGCTTAAAAGACGCGAGTTACATAGTTATTCCTCACATCCCAGTAGGCGGAACACTAGACGAAAAATACCGTGCGGTACAAATTGCCACGATAGCCGTAAAATATAGTGTATAGTGCAATTACACAACTCACACCGGGGATCACGCCTGTAATTCCAGTGCAACCGCATTCTCAATAAATAATCACATAGGAACGGTTGTTTGGCGGTGGAAAAGGGATTGCCGGTGCAACCGCGGAAGCAAGAATAGAGATATCAGGTTGAAATCACTTGAAACCCAGATTGGACGGTGCAGCCTTCGGCTTCACCGTCAGGCAAGGGAGGAAATCCCCGGGTGGGGGCTGATTTTCGTGTTGGCTGCAATTCGGAGTGGTTTAAATCATTTGAGACCCTGGATGGACGGTGCAGCCTTGGGCTGCACCGTCAGGCAAGGGAGGTGATCCCCAGGTAGAGGGTGATTTTAGTGTTGGCTGCAATTCGGTGTGGTGTAAATCACTCGAGACCCTGGATGGAGGGTGCAGCCTTCGGCTGCACCGTCAGGCAAGGGAGGTAATCCCCGGGTGGAGGCTGATTTTAGTGTTGGCTGCAATTCGGAGTGGTTTAAATCATTTGAGACCCTGGATGGACGGTGCAGCCTTCGGCTGCACCGTCAGGCAAGGGAAATAATCCCCGGGTGGAGGCTGATTTTAGTGTTGGCTGCAATTCGGAGTGGTTTAAATCATTTGAGACTCTGGATGGACGGTGCAGCCTTCGGCTGCACCGTCAGGCAAGGGAGGTAATCCCCGGGTGGAGGCTGATTTTAGTGTTGGCTGCAATTCGGAGTGGTTTAAATCATTTGAGACCCTGGATGGATTGCAGCCTTCGGCTGCACCGTCAGGCAAGGGAGGTAATCCCCGGGTGGAGGCTGATTTTAGTGTTGGCTGCTATTCGGAGTGGTTTAAATCATTTGAGACTCTGGATGGACAGTGCAGCCTTCGGCTGCACCGTCAGGCAAGGGAGGTAATCCCCGGGTGGAGGCTGATTTTAGTGTTGGCTGCAATTCAGGTGGTTTAAATCATTTGAGACTCTGGATGGACGGTGCAGCCTTCGGCTGCACCGTCAGGCAAGGGAGGTAATCCCCGGGTGGAGGCTGATTTTAGTGTTGGCTGCAATTCGGAGTGGTTTAAATCATTTGAGACTCTGGATGGACGGTGCAGCCTTCGGCTGCACCGTCAGGCAAGGGAGGTAATCCCCGGGTGGAGGCTGATTTTAGTGTTGGTTGCAATTCGGAGTGGTTTAAATCATTTGAGACCCTGGATGGACGGTGCAGCCTTCGGCTGCACCGTCAGGCAAGGGAGGTAATCCCCGGGTGGAGGCTGATTTTAGTGTTGGCTGCAATTCGGAGTGGTTTTAAATCATTTGAGACTCTGGATGGACGGTGCAAGGCAAGGGGGGTAATCCCCGGGTGGGGGCTGATTTTCGTGTTGGCTGCAATTCGGAGTGGTTTAAATCATTTGAGACTCTGGATGGACGGTGCAGCCTTCGGCTGCACCGTCAGGCAAGGGAGGTAATCCCCGGGTGGAGGCTGATTTTAGTGTTGGCTGCAATTCGGAGTGGTTTAAATCATTTGAGACTCTGGATGGACGGGGCAGGCTTCGGCTGCACCGTCAGGCAAGGAGGTAATCCCTGTGGAGGCTGCTTTTAGTGTTGGCTGCAATTCGGAGTGGTTTAAATCATTTGAGACTCTGGATGGACGGTGCAGCCTTCGGCTGCACCGTCAGGCAAGGGAGGTAATCCCCGGGTGGAGGCTGATTTTAGTGTTGGCTGCAATTCGGAGTGGTTTAAATCATTTGAGACCCTGGATGGACGGTGCAGCCTTCGGCTGCACCGTCAGGCAAGGGAGGTAATCCCTGGGTGGAGGCTGATTTTAGTGTTGGTTGCAATTCGGAGAGGGTTAAATCATTTGAGACTCTGGATGGATTTGTAGCCTTCGGCTGCACCGTCAGGCAAGGGAGGTAATCCCAGGTGGAGGCTGATTTTAGTGTTGGCTGCAATTCGGAGTGGTTTAAATCATTTTGAGACTCTGGATGGACGGTGCAGCCTTCGGCTGCACCGTCAGGCAAGGAGGTAATCCCGGGTGGAGGCTGATTTTAGTGTTGGCTGCAATTCGGAGTGGTTTAAATCATTTAAGACTCTGGATGGACGGTGCAGCCTTCGGCTGCACCATCAGGCAAGGGAGGTAATCCCCGGGTGGAGGCTGATTTTAGTGTTGGCTGCAATTCGGAGTGGTTTAAATCATTTGAGACTCTGGATGGACGGTGCAGCCTTCTGGCTGCACCCGTCAGGCAAGGGAGGTAATCCCCGGGTGGAGGCTGATTTTAGTGTTGGCTGCAATTCGGAGTGGTTTAAATCATTTGAGACTCTGGATGGACGGTGCAGCCTTCGGCTGCACTGTCAGGCAAGGGAGGTAATCCCCGGGTGGAGGCTGATTTTAGTGTTGGCTGCAATTCGGAGTGGTTTAAATCATTTGAGACCCTGGATGACCGTCAGGCAAGGGGGTAATCCCAGGTGGGGGCTGATTTCATGTTGGCTGCAATTCGGAGTGGTTTAAATCATTTGAGACCCTGGATGGACAGTGCAGCCTTCTGGCTGCAACCGTCAGGCAAGGGAGGTAATCCCCGGATGGAGGCTGATTTTAGTGTTGGCTGCAATTCGGAGTGGTTTAAATCACTTGAGACCCTGGATGGATTTGTGCAGCCTTCGGCTGCACCGTCAGGCAAGGGAGGTGATCCCCCAGGTGGAGGCTGATTTTAGTGTTGGCTGCAATTCGGAGTGGTTTAAATCACTTGAGACCCTGGATAGACGATGCAGCCTTCGGCTGCACCGTCAGGCAAGGGAAATAATCCCCGGGTGGAGGCTGATTTTAGTGTTGGCTGCAATTCGGAGTGGTTTTAAATCATTTGAGACTCTGGATGGACGGTGCAGCCTTCGGCTGCACCGTCAGGCAAGGGAGGTAATCCCAGGTGGAGGCTGATTTTAGTGTTGGCTGCAATTCGGAGTGGTTTAAATCATTTGAGACCCTGGATGGACGGTGCAGCCTTTCGGCTGCACCGTCAGGCAAGGGAGGTAATCCCCAGGTGGAGGCTGATTTTAGTGTTGGCTGCAATTCGCAGTGATTTAAATCATTTGAGACCCTGGATGAACGGTGCAGCCTTCGGCTGCACCGTCAGGCAAGGAGCGTAATCCCCAGGTGGGGGCTGAGTGTAGTGGTGGCTGCAATTCGGAGTGGTTTAAATCATTTGAGACCCTGGATGGACGGTGCAGCCTTCGGCTGCACCGTCAGGCAAGGGAGGTTATCCCTGGGTGGAGGCTGATTTTAGTGTTGGCTGCAATTCGGAGTGGTTTAAATCATTTGAGACCCAGGATGGACGGGGCAGCCTTCGGCTGCACCGTCAGGCAAGGGAGGTAATCCCCGGGTGGAGGCTGATTTTAGTGTTGGCTGCAATTCGGAGTGGTTTAAATCATTTGAGACCCAGGATGGACGGTGCAGCCTTCGGCTGCACCGTCAGGCAAGGGAAATAATCCCCGGGTGGAGGGTGGTTTTAGTGTTGGCATGCAATTCGGGAGTGGTTTAAATCATTTGAGACCCAGGATGGACGCAGCCTTCGGCTGCACCGTCAGGCAAGGGAAATAATCCCCGGGTGGAGGCTGATTTTAGTGTTGGCTGCAATTCGGAGTGGTTTAAATCATTTGAGACTCTGGATGGACGGTGCAGCCTTCGGCTGCACCGTCAGGCAAGGGAGATAATCCCCGGGTGGAGGCTGATTTTAGTGTTGGGTGCAATTCGGAGTGGTTTAAATCATTTGAGACCCTGGATGGACGGTGCAGCCTTCGGCTGCACCGTCAGGCAAGGGAGGTAATCCCCGGGTGGAGGCTGATTTTAGTGTTGGCTGCAATTCGGAGTGGTTTAAATCATTTGAGACCCTGGATGGACGGTGCAGCCTTCGGCTGCACCGTCAGGCAAGGGAAATAATCCCCGGGTGGAGGCTGATTTTAGTGTTGGCTGCAATTCGGAGTGGTTTAAATCATTTGAGACTCTGGATGGACGGTGCAGCCTTCGGCTGCACCGTCAGGCAAGGGAGGTAATCCCCGGGTGGAGGCTGATTTTAGTGTTGGCTGCAATTCGGAGTGGTTTAAATCATTTGAGACTCTGGATGGACGGTGCAGCCTTCGGCTGCACCGTCAGGCAAGGGAGGTACTCCCGGGGTGGAGGCGGATTTTAGTGTTGGCTGCAATTCGGAGTGGTTTAAATCATTTGAGACCCTGGATGGACGGTGCAGCCTTCGGCTGCACCGTCAGGCAAGGGAGGTTATCCCCGGGGTGGAGGCTGACTTTAGTGTTGGCTGCAATTCGTAGTGGTTTAAATCATTTGAGACCCTGGATGGACGGTGCAGCCTTCGGCTGCACCGTCAGGCAAGGGAGATAATCCCAGGTGGGAGGCTGATTTTAGTGTTGGCTGCAATTCGGAGTGGTTTAAATCATTTGAGACCCAGGATGGACGTGTAGCCTTCGGCTGCACCGTCAGGCAAGGGAGGTAATCCCCGGGTGGAGGCTGATTTTAGTGTTGGCTGCAATTCGGAGTGGTTTAAATCATTTGAGACCCTGGATGGACGGTTCAGCCTTCGGCTGCACCGTTAGGCAAAGGAGGTAATCCCGGGTGGAGGTTGATTTTAGTGTTGGCTGCGATTCGAAAAAACATTTAAAACCAAAAATCGGCAAGGAAGGAAAACTTCCGGGTGTGGGCCGATCTTTACTGTTGGTCAAAACTCTGATTGAAGAAATGAAAGCGAGCAGCCTTATAGTCAGAGTGAATAGATAACAAACGAGGTTGAAATTCTTGTCTGATTACCCAAAATCCCTTCACTTACCAAGCCAGTACCCTTATTAACTTACAGTCACATTTCACTGCCACTTTCATGAACATTTCTACCTGAAATTACCGCTTTCCGAAGGAGACGTGAAAGTTTTTTCAAGATTTCCGCAGCTAATCAATAAAATAGGCGTCAATGTTACCATGGATTCTGCATCTACACCATCACACACGCCATTTTACGGCTATCGTGGCAATCGGTACCGCACGGTATTTGGAGTTTACTAGGCGGAACTCGTGTTTGTCACGAACTCTGTGAGACATTATCGTGACAACAAGTTCGTAACAAACACAAGCTCCGTGCTCTAGGATACGAAGCAGACCTATAGCTTGCGCCTTTCACTCGTGACTTCGTCATGGTCACGTCACGATTGTCGTCGTCACGTCACGGTAGTCGTCACGACAATAACCTCATACTACCAGCCCAGGTAATCCGAATGAATATCTTAAAAAAACCTTCGTGCTGTTCAACTCTCTGGGCTTGTAGGTTGTCATATCCGGCTTCGGCCCGCCCATTACGATTTGCCAGAGCTCCAATCGGGATATATCGCATCGGAACTCTTCTGAAAACTTGCCAACTACTCCGGCTCTCTGTACGACGCAAATTCATTATTCCTGTAAGGTAGCAAGCTCACCTTCTTGGTATAAGAATTCCTTGAACTCCAAACATCCTGATCACTTCAAAGCACTTTCAATTATTCCATTCGAGCGCATGGATTGGATGGGAAAACAGCCAGCCTGGAAGGTGCGAGCGATGAAAATGACTGCAGTGCTCCAAGTTGCTGCAACTTATCTTATCGACATGTTCTTTCGCATTCTGAACTTCATTTACGCAGGCTTCTTTGACTCACCAGCCTGCTGACTAATGTAGCGGTGGTGTCGCGGTGATATCGCGATGCCGGCGCGGAACTGTCGCGAGGCCCCCGCTTTGCTATCGCGGTACCGTTCATGATTGCGGTGCCGTTGCTGTACTGTTGCGGATAAGAAGGAATCTTCCAAGATCCCGGAGCCGTTGCTACAGTGTCGCGGCACGGGCTCGGATCACTGGGCCGTTGCTACATCGGCCCGGCACGGTCTCGGGTTGCGGTACCGTCCCGCCACGGTCAATGCAAATTTTCTCAGAGGTCTGAGTGTATGCCAAGCGGCGTGAAAAGTGTGCGGCACTCAACAGGCACTGCTCCACGCGCCAGGGGAAGTGTGTGGGCCTAACTGGGTTTTGAGGAGCGATAATACTTAGGATCACTTTTCGCAATGATTGGATTAATCTATGCGTCACAATATACGCCTACAAGTACGCCGCGAAGCGGCGTGGGTGTGCACCTTGTAGTACAAATAAGCAGCCGCGAAAAAATGTACAATTTGATGTTCTTTTTCCGTTTAATAACCTCGAAGTTGATAAAATTCCATTGTCTCTCCCGATTTTCAACTCTCCATATGTTGGCCTGCAATTATAATGATCCAGGGGATCAAAACGATGGCTCTGGTCTCGGAAAGCGTCAACGAACTGCTTCGAATTCAAGGTTTGAAAGAGACTGCGGATGCAGCCGTCGCTTTTTACATGACTTAATGTGTAGTGGTTGTGTTGTTCCAAGTAACAGTTACTGTACATTGAATAATAACGCTGATCCTTGTTACAGAGGTGGTTAGTTCACGGTCAAGCAGTGGCTGATTCGTGATCAACCAACGGTCAAGAGCGCGTGGTTGAACCGCGTTAGAAGACAAGATTACTACCACCCCTAATTTTTATTTTTGGGTAGAAAGCACTAATTCACGGCAAAATGTAGGGAATAGGGATAGTACATGCTACAGTGAAGAATGGGAGGTATTCCGCAAGAGATGTCATTGAAATTTAGAGGCAGTGTTCACGATTAATTTCACTTCCGATACCTTCACGGTTTACGGAAATTCTGGTGCCCTTTATAGCAAGGCATGCTTCAAAAGGATGCGAAAGCTACGTTTTGGTCAGAGTAGACCCTCCCTTGTTTACGTTGATTGTTGAGCGTGGAGGAATCGACCGCTTTTAAGGATGATGCATGTCAGTGCAATCAAGCGGTCAGCTCACTTATCAGCACTATCTTGACTTAATCATTCCTGTAATCTGAGTGTTCATTTGTTTACATCGAGGGGGTGGTAATAGGGCACCGGGTGATTCTGGAACTCCAAAACGCTTGTTTGCAGCTTGTTTATTTTGCCACTTTTGGCTCGTTTTCTACCGTTCTTTCGACACTGGAAGCCTAGGATACTTCTCGCCTATCATTTCACTGTGGAAAGTCAACGAGGATGATCATCGTGAACGCTGCCTTCAAAAGCAGTGTTCACGATAGAGATCCCTTTTCTGTTTTTTGCCTATCTTGAAAACGGTTCCACTCTGATCCCAACGATGTCTCTGGAATCGTACAAGACCTTCTGGTATAGGAGTGATAGTCCCTCAAAAATTTAGCTAGGGAAGCATGGTGGACAAGCTGTCGGACGCTTGTAACTTCCGCCTCTCGCATTCAATGTATGCGAGCTGACCTGAGTAAGAGAGAAGTTGAGAATGAAGGGAAGAACGGGGCTTTTGATCTTAGACCATCGCTCATCTCACGATCCCGAGTGTTCCATTGTTAACGTAGAGGGGCGAAAAAGGCCGGACTTGCCCAAAGCGACTGGTTTTCCCACTTTTCTAAGCCGTTTTGCGGCTCTGGGTAGCTTTTCGTCCCATTTCTTTGACGCTGTCCTGCTTCTGACAGCCACGAAAAGCGTTTATCATGGAAAATTAGAAAATGAAGTTGATCTAGAACAGTGCCTTTAAGAGAATGAGGGAAAAGTGTCTGCGTATACCAATAAGAATCTAATATTGGTAACTTCTAATCTGCTCTGAAAGCGAAAAACGGGAGCCCGTGTGTACCTGCTTACATTAGGCAAAGGCTACTTCTGCAAAGGGCCAGTAACTGATAAGGTGATTGGAGGAAACACTTCAGCATGCGAAGGTCATTAGGAGGGTAACATATATTGGAATTCGCCTGCTGACTAATGCAGGAACATCCTCTCTGCGTCGCAGAAGTTTTGGATAACTTGTCATCAGTATTTACAACAAAAAACGAGTAGTTGCATCCAGAAGGAAACAGTTAAATCACAATGAAGTTTTAGGTTCCACTACTTCTTGCTGAGCGACCTCAATGATGACTTGAAACTGGATGGACTCGAAGTGATGAAGGCTTTAATGCATGTACACGACAGTACAGTAGGTAGAGCTTACAGTGTTTGCTGCTGCTTTACAGCGACAATTATACAAATTCAAAGTCTGAGGCAATTTCTGAAAGTTGGGCTCCGCAGAAAAGGTCAAAGATTTGGCGTTGCTCTCAAATATCGTGAAATTGTTCCATTAGATTTGGCTATCAAACTGATTTCGTGAATGTAGGTAGGTAGTGAAATCGTTGAACCGATTTGGCTGTTGTTGGTATATGCAGACAACATAATCATTAAATGTAGTGAAATTGTTGCAAACGGATTTGGCAGGAGCTCTATGAATTATCACAGTCAAATCACGCGTCAGAAGGTCCTCTGGCGAGCGAATGAGGACTAAAAGAAAAAAATAATTCCCAGCCAACAATGCTGAACGAAACGTGGCCTTATGGGCTAGAAATAAGGTTTTCGAATGTTATTCTGCCTTTTCAGTGTAGCTCCCACTGAGGTACCAGACCTCCCCTCACCGATTAGATAAAAATCATGAAAACGAAATCTAATGCAATTTATTTGCTACTGACGCTATGTCTTCGTGTCCTCAACGCTTTCACGGTTCCCATTGTATGGAAACGTTTTGGCTGCTAGACTTATTCTTGTTCTCATTTGATTCAATATGCGCTCCAAGAAAAACCCCTTCTGACGCGTGATTTATCTGTGATAATTCATAGAGCTTCTGCCAAATCCGTTTGCAAAAATTTCACTACATTTAATGATTATGTTATCTGCATATGGATACCAACAGCAGCCAAATCGATTGAACAATTTCACTACATCTAGGAAATCAGTTTGATAGCTAAATCTAATGGAACAAATTCGCGACATTTTGGAGCAATGCCAAATCCTTGACCTTTTCTGCGGAACCCAACTTTCAGAAATTTCACAACTTTTTCCAAGGGTTTCCCTTCTACAACATCGTCGATCTCTAACAGTCAAGTTGTTGTTTTTTCGAAAACATAGTGGCAGAAATGAAGATGCAACCGCTCCGCTGCTAAGACTGCATGATAATTTTTGCAACGCGGCTTCCAACAAATAAGATGCAAGGCATATACTTTTTGAATTTCAAAGTCGGAAAAATGAAGAAATGAGTTCTAGATGACCCAATTGTACAGGGTCTAGGCACTATCCTAGACAAGGGGGGGGCCACCATTCAAGACAGAAATGAAATGAACCGCCAATTGGTAATGCTAATAATAGTCGGACTATTTCCGTAGAGCTCTTATAAAAATAACGATTGATAGCGCAGTATCAGGCATCTTTCATCAGAGTTTTTCATCATTTCTATGAGTAAATTTTGGGTGGCCCCACCACGACTAAGATAGACCCACGGTCAGCCGCTCTAGCCAAACGTCACCGGTTCATGCTGATGTGGCTCGTCTGCGCCGGCCCATATGTCTGATTCGGAACAAGAACGATAGTTAAAGGCAGTGTTCACGATAAAAACCATGTCTGATTTTTTGGTGAAGATCGGCAGCTGCGGGGCCTAGCGCAACCCTAACGTTGAAAAAACTAAGAAAATTGAGCTTAGAACGGTTCCCTACGGCCCCAAAGTTGGACACCCGTCAGCTCGTCACACCCCAGATGCACTTTCCACTCCCACCGACGTAAACAAATGAATGCTCGAAATAGTGAGATGAGCGATGGTTTCCGATTAATAGCCCCGTTCTTCCCTTCATTCTCAACTTCTCTCTTGACTCAGGTCAGCTCGCATACATCGGCTGCAAAAGACGGAAGTTACAAGCCTCGGACAACTCGTCCACCATGTTTTCTTAGCTCAATCTTTGAGTTATCATAACTCCGTTCCCAGAAGATCTTGTACAATTCCAAAAACATCATTGGAATCAGCATAGGACCGTTCTCAAGATAGGCGGAAAAGCAGAAAAACGATTCCTATCATGGACACTGCCTTTAAGTGCGCCAGAAGAGGACTACCGTAATCTTAGGGATGATGTTATTTGGCTCTCGTAAACAAATTTGATTATACCCAATTGATCAATGGTAAAGAATAAAAGAAGTGAACACACACAGTCCTTCTCCAGAGGTCAGCAGTTGAGGATCTGCCTGGACTACTAAGCAGGAAAAGAGCACCACCGGTGGTGAAGATGTAGCCAATTCGGAGTCAGAACATAGAAAATTTTAGAGCAATCTCGAGTGAGATTACGGTAGCCCTGTTCTGGCGCACTTTACTATCGTTCTTGTTGATTCGGAGGCATGGCTTGCATACGGTGTCCTGAACATTAAACTGAGGTCATGTGCACGTTCCTTGATGTCCTGCACACCTCTAATGAGATCCAGCACACATTCCATGTCGTGCTGCTCATCCTTACAGGTGTCTTGCACATGTTCTATGCTGTCCTGCACACTTTTACTAAGGTCCTACACACATTCCATGACGTCCTGCTCATCCCTACTGGGGTCTTGCACACGTTTTATGATGTCCTGCACACTCCTACTAAGGTCCTGCACACATTCCATGACGTCCTACATACCCCTACTAGGGTCCTGCACACGTTCCATGATGTCCTGCACACTCCTACTAAGGTCCTGCACACATTCCATGACGTCCTGCATACCCCTACTAGGGTCCTGCACACGTTCCATGATGTCCTTCACACCCCTAGTGGGGTCCTGCACACATTCTATGATGTCCTGCACACTTTCACTAAGGTCCTACAAACATTCCATGACGTCCTGCTCATACCTGCAGGGGTCCTGCACACGTTCCATGATGTCCTGCACACTCCTACTAAGGTCCTGCACACATTCCATGACGTCCTGCATACCCCTACTAGGGTCCTGCACACGTTCCATGATGTCCTTCACACCCCTAGTGGGGTCTTGCACACGTTTTATGATGGTCCTGCACACTCCTACTAAGGTCCTGCACACATTTCATGACGTCCTGCACACCCCTCCTAGGGTCCTGCACACTCCTTCTAAGGTCCTGCACACCCCTACTGGGGTTCTGCACACCTCTATTAGGATTCTACACACGTTTTATGATGTCCTGCACACTTTTACTAAGGTCCTACAAACATTTCATGACGTCCTGCACACCCCTAGTGGGGTCCTGCACACGTTCTATGATGTCCTGCACACTTTTACTATGGTCCTACAAACATTCCATGACGTCCTGCTCATACCTAAAGGGTCCTGCACACGCTTCATGATGTCCTGCACACTCCTACTGATGTCCAACACACATTCCATGATGTCCTGCTCACCACTAGTGGGGTCCTGCACACGTTCTATGATGTCCTGCACTCTCCTACTGAGGTCCTGCACACATTACACGACGTCCTGCACACCCCTACTGGGGTCCTGCACAGGTCCATAATGTCCTGCACACTCCTACTGAGGTCCTGCACACGTTCCATGATGTACTGCACACCCCTACTATACTTGGGCAAATTGGAAATTTTTTCGAATGATCGACTTTTCGAATAAGTCAAAAATTGGACTTTCTCGAAGGATCGACTTTCCGATTTAGCCGAAATTTCAACTTTTCGAATGATCGTGTTTTTCGAATAAGTCGGAAAACACCTTTCTTCGAATGATCGACCTTTCGATTTAGAAGGAATTTCCACTTTTAAAATGATCGATTTTCTCGGATAAGTCGAAAATCTCACTTTTTCGAATGATCAACTTTTCGAATGAAAAGTCGACTTTTTCAATCGACTTAAAAAATTGTCTACCCTTCCATTCAGCCATTCGGACGGTACATGAAGACGTGACAGCCTAATTGACTTTTTCGTTCCTGAAACAGCTCCATCACATATTTTTCCGCATATCTATGAAATCGGAATGCAAAAAAAAGAATAGCTTAAGCACAAAAAGTTGATAGGATTCACTAGGAATTATTTGCGACTTAGGGAAGTCTTTAAATAAAAATGAAAGAACCGATAATTTAGGAAGCTGGTTTCAGGGTTTAAGGGCTATTGTCCGGAGGAACAACGGCGGGGAAGTAACACTTGGGAACTAAAGCGAGTCTCCTAAATTTACCGAGGTATGGGGCAACGAGTGTAGTCTGCTCGGATCGTGCTAATACTTGGCGGTTCCTATCGACGGTTAGTGTAAACTAGGTGCCCCGTGTTGTAGCATGCGGGCACCGAGCTTGCGCTTCCGCACGACAGGGAACGCAAAGTATCAGTGCGATCTGCGCTGACTGTATGAAGAAAGCTTTGATAAGAATGGCCCCTTTCCTCGTGCGCGCGCAGATGCGTCGCGACATTCTCAATGTAGCGCACAAGCTGACACCCCATACCTAGCTCAGATATCAGCCGAGGCCTATTTCAGCTTCTAAAAGCAGTGTTCACGATGAATCTTAAGTTTTTAGTGTGAAATACTACGCTGACAGATGCTAGAGGGGATAGGGTCAAATAAAAAGCAGCGAAAACGGGCCAGAAATCGATAAAACGACGGCAAAAAGATTTCGTTAGCCAAGTGCGCCTGCTTTTGGCCGCCCGCCCCGTCCTGACGAGCTTGTGGCGCCGAGGACGTTTCCGATGGCAAATTGCCAAGGAACTCCGCCACGTTCAGTCCGATCGATTCGCGCACATTTCGCTTGTAGCGCGCACTTGCGGAAAGTAGCAGGGCCCGTAAGCTCGTCCACGCTCAGAACGTTACAAACAGCTATTTTAGCTTATTCTGAGCGCTGTTTATTCACTATTCGATAGCTCACGACCGAACGACCCTATTTTTAAGTCGAAGTCGAATACGAGATTTATCGTGAACTTTGCCTTCAAAAGCTTCAGCCAACTGAAAGTCGCTATGGGGTCGATCATCTAGCACTTCTGGTCCATCATCTACAACTTTCTCATAGAATGTTGATGGGACTGTCAAACAACACTAAAACAACTATGACCCAAATTCCACTTGCAGGAAAACTTCAAAAACGATTTTGGCGCGAACTGCAAGTCATTTTTACAGTGTATTCAAACTGGTTTTTCTTAACAAATGAAGATTTTTTAGGGACTCGTCCGACATTTTCTTTCACTAAAGAGGCCAAGCTATACAGAATATGAAAAAAAACCTATGATTTTCTACGCGTAGGATCCCTCTAATATGACAATTTTCCTCCTCGATCTTCTTCTTCTTCTTTGCAGCCACTGAGAGGGGTTTCGTCACAAGTTGAGAAACTGGGCGACCAGCACTGGATTCGTCCACAAGTCTATTGTAGTGAGCGTTGTTGGCTTCTTCGGACAGTCGAATAGGTGTTTAGTGTCGTGGCCTTGGTTTCCACAGTCCGGGCACACGTCAGGCTGACTATTGTCGATCCTGTGCAGGTAAGACATAAGCAATGGAGAATGTCCGCAGCGCAACGAAGCGAGGATACACCTGGCGCGCCTACCGAGCTCGGACTCGGTATCACATACCCTGGGCGGCACATCACCGAGAATTGGGTTGACGGCCGCTTTGGCGAGATGATCCTTCACAAACCGGGTGTGCTCCGCGCGTAAGAGACGAAGCCGTTCTTGATTCGAGTCGGTCCATCTCTGTACATTCACTTTGTTCGGAGCATCGGCAAACGGCACTCTGATCGATCTCTCTCTCACGGGATTTAATAGTCTTCTCGACGGATGATTAGGTTGCTTAAGGACATTAATAAACATCTGCTGAGCCTGGAGCTGACAATGCTCTTTCACTGGCAAGATACGGGCCTCGGCGTGAAGGTGCTCAATCGGCGAGCTTTTGCACATCCAGTGGCTATTCGTAGTGCAGCATTCTGAATTCGCTGCATCTTAGTCCAGGAACTGTCCGACACGATGTGCTGCCAGACAGGTGCAGCATACTCCAATGCAGGCTGCAGAATAGCTCGATATGTCGTCAAGATTGTCTCTCTGCTGCCACCCCAGGACGTTCCTCCTAGAGCTCTCAACACATTAAGCTTTGCCTTGATAATTGCCTGCTTCTGTTCAGCATTTTTGTGAAACTTCAGCGATGGGTCCAAAACGAGGCCCAGCAGTTTAGGAAATTGCGCTGTAGGCAAGAGGTCACCATCCCACCTGACAACAGGTTGGGCGCTGTGTTCCTTTGGGTCAGATGTGAATACCGAGACAGAAGACTTCGCCGCGGAAACTGTGAGCATCATACTATCGAGAAAGTTTTTAAGCTCGACGAGATAGTCGCTGATCTTGTTTGCGGCTACCTGTATGTCACGATTACGGCACATGATGGTGATATCGTCGGCATACGCAACAATTTTTATGTCTTCAGGAGGCTCGGTAGGTCTTCAATATACAGGCTGAAGAGGGCAGGTGACAAAACTCCACCCTGCGGCACACCGGCTGCTACAGGTATACTATCGGAGACGTGATTCTGGAATAGCACTTTGGCCCGACGACCTTTCGTAAACGCTGCTATCCAACGCTTCTGCCACGGTTGCAGCGAGGACTTCAATAGTTTCTCGGACAAAAGTCCTAGGTTAACAGAATCAAATGCTTTGGTTAGATCGAGGCAACGGCCACTGTTCTAAGAGGCTTTCTGAAATTGAACCCATCGACCGCATAGCTGACAATCTCCAGAAGGGCAGTGGTGGTGGAGTGAAGCTTTCTAAACCCATGTTGATGTTCCTGTGCCTCATTCTGCTCTGCCAGGTCCCTTACGATTAGCTTTTCGGCTACTTTCGCGATCGGTGATAACAGGCTAATAGGGCGATAGCCCTTCACCGTGCTTTGCGATTTGCCTGGCTTAGGCAGGGGTATCACATTGGCGGTCTTCCATGCTTGTGGTAGAGTGCAGGTTCGGAAAGAAGTGTTTATGATATCTGCGATCATCGGTAGAAGTTCCGTGGGAAGCTTCTTCAAGATGGCTGCTGAGATACCATCAGGTCCGAGAGCCTTCGAGTTCCGCATTTCCTTGATAGCCTTCTCCACCTGAGCAGGAGTAAAGGCCTCAGTGGCGTTCATCAGCGGCAGACGGCTTAGTTCTCTTACCGTGACTCTGTTTTGTAAGCCACGCTTGGTACGTGTGATGAAGAAATTTTGCCAAGAGCATATGCGGCAGCCTTTCCTGATTTGAAGACGCTGTTATCGAACTCTATGGTAGAGTTCGAGGAGGGGCGCACTTGCCAGATATCTTCCTCAATACTTTCCACGCAGTTGTTCCGTCGGTTTTAAAGTTCAAACTTTCAGTGAACTTCTCCCAACTGTCTTTCTTGTGCTTGTCCAGATCCTTTCTTATCTCTTCATCCAGCTTGGCCACCTCAGGGTCCAAATGATTCTCAGCTCTCTTTTCATCTCTTGTCCTGATCTTCTGTAGAATCTCCTGGTGACATTAGGGTAGAAACTTTTCACACGTCCTTCAGGTATGGCCGCTTTTGTAGCCTTCCGGAGGGCGACAGATATGTGATGCTCTTTCTGGTGCACATCGCCATTCCATGGATACTCAGCTGCCTGGCGGAGCGCAACCTCTCTGAACAGGACCCAGTCAGCAAGGCCTAAATTGAGATAAGAACGTTGACGAATACCAGTATAAGGGGCAAGAGAGTTTGAGAGATCAATATGGAGAAAGACGGGAATGTGGTCGCTGGGAAGAGTTGTGGAAGGGGACCATGTGCAAGAATTAGAAAGATTGGATGAAACGAGGGGGGTGGCCGGGCTAGGAGGTCGGCCGTAGGAAGGAGACGAGTAGGCTGATCATCGTTGAGGATAACCAGATCACACTCCTCAGCCCATTCCTCGACGTCTTCCTCTGGCGTCGGACTCAAGCGTAGAACAGAACGTTTGAGCATTGAAGTCACCTGCAAAGTCAGCTGATGGGGAGAGAGAGCAGTCATGCAACTGCTTAAGAAGAGGTATGGGGTTGTAGGTTGGGGGACAAGAAGTGGTAGGAGGGATGTAAATATTAAATAGAGATAGTGGAGTTTTAAGAGGGAGGTGAACGGGAACGCACTCGAGAGTACCGTCCTTAGGAACATTTGGAATTAGATGAGAAGGTAAGTTAGAAAGCACAAACGTAGAAACTCCGCCTCCAAGAGCTGTCCTTGGGATGTGATAGGCAGTGTAGCCTGGAATGTTTGGTTGGGGATAAGTGGTAGAGAGAGAGAGTTTGGTTTCTTGAACCATAATAACATCCGGATGATGAGTACGTGCGAAGAGTGAGAGTTCAGACAATTTGGTGCGAAGGCCGTTAAGATTTATATGTACAATAGAGAGGGCGGTTGGTGAATGAGAAATCAGAGTTGCTGGGGGCGGAGCACAGAACACAACGGAAGGATGAGTTGTGATGCCTCACAGAACTAAGACCTGAACAGGAGAAGTGCACCCACCTTTGGCATCCAAAGCATTGGACGCTTGTTCCATTCCAGTTGACTTTCTTGCTGCAGGTGGCACATTGATACTTCTGCACAGGTCCAGGATTCCTCTCGACGCCAGCCCTTTGTAGTAGAATCTTCAGGAGAGCTGGGGCCAGCCAGCGACTCTCCCATGACGAAAACCCTCTCGGTGGAGGGAGTGATGTCGGTTTGCACGAAGGTGATGTTGTTTCCTCCACACTGCCACGGCACGAACGTACGACATCTCGGCAGCTCCTCCTCGATGATCAGCATAATTCGCCCGCAGTTTCCCCATTTTCATTTCCATTCAGACACCTTCATTTAAAATCTTATGAGCTCTTAATTCAGTATAAAACTCATTGAACATGTAGAAACAAGGAAAAAAAACTAATTAGATAGTAGAAAGAAGGCATCAATTATGTTTGTCTGCGGCTACAAAAATTCGGCATTGATTACGCGCAAATTAGAAAAATGTGTCCAGATGGAGTAGCAAGCATTTCCAACATCTTTCTCAGTAACCAGGTACTATACTTAGTATCCGAATCACTCCTTTTCGAATATCCTACCGGATACCCGAATCGAACCAATATCCGGAAATTTTAAAATCGGCATTATCTGAATCAAACATTATTCGAAGGGTAAAAAATTCGGATAAAATTCGGGTAAAATTTCGGATAAAATCGGATAATCTAGGGGATAAAATCGGATAAATTGGGATAAAAGTGCACTCGGACACGCCCATTTTTCAGTACCGCCTACTGTTTAGTACATCAACCCAGGGTTTTCCTCCTCCTTCCGAAATCGGAAGGGTCGTTGCGGTGCGAAAAAATGGGCGTAGTCAAGTGAAATGACCATGTGGCTAGTCATTCAGTGTAGAAGTTTTTCCCATAGTAGCTTTGCATACTTTTTACTTCCTAGTTATTCTGAAAAACCTGCGTATGAATGATACTGTGCCTCCAAAAGACGATAGATTAATTCAAGATTTGTTTTCATATTTTTATTAATATGCGTTTCTGAAGATTGATGTTCGTAGGTGAACGTGCTGCAAATGCAATGAAGTACTTCTGTTTCTTCGATTATGGATGTTTTCAGAGGCTTGCCTTGATTACCTGATATATTTTTTACCGTTTTGCATCAATTGAACTTTGTTCCGAAAATATCCGAAGTTATCCGAAATTATCCGACCGGATATCTGTATCCGAGTCATTGGAAAAATGACGTTATCTGAATCGATCCATTATCCGAAAATTTGAAAAAACGCAATATCTGAATTCAGCCAATCAATATCCGGAAAATTTAAAATCGGCAATATCTGAATCGATCCATTATCCGAAGAATTACCTTTGGATAACAAGTATCAGGTACTCTTGAAAGCGGCAAAAATTTCAAATAAGTCGGATATTAGTCTTTTCGAATGATCGACTTCTCGACTTATCCGAAAATCGCCCTTTTTCGAATGATCGACTTCTCGACTTATCCGAAAATCGCCCTTTTTCGAATGATCGACTTTTCGATTGAGCCGAATTTTCCACTTTTCGAATAGTCGACTTAGTCGATTTAATCGAAGTCGACTTTTTTTCAATCGGATGATGATTCGATCATTCGATTCGGCCCAAGTATAACCCCTAATGAGGCCCTGCACACATTCACCGACGTCCTTCACACCCCTACTGGGGTCCTGCACAGGTCCCATAATGTCCTGCACACTCCTCCTAAGGTCCTGCCCACGTTACATGATGTCCTGCACACTCCTATTGCGGTCTCGCATAGTCAACCGACACTTCAGCACACCCTGCGACGCCTTCTTATCGATGGTGCGCTTGGAACGAATACGCGCCGCGCTCAAGAAAATCCCTCCCGCACAGCGTCGTCTTCCGAGCTGGACATTTGAAGTATACCACCCTAGAGAGCAAAGTGTTTATATGGACTCTTAAGGCCTTTTCATAGTATGATGACCGACGTCGGACGACTCGGTATCAAATATGATGAGCTAAGATAGATAAAGTGGGTAGGATAGGGTAGACAGATATTTCACATTCGATAATGAATCGTCCGACGTCGGTCGGCCAACTATGAAAGGGGCTTGAGAAAACAATGGCTGATAACGAAAGAATCCATCATTTTCATAAACTAATCTTGAGAGGCCGGTTTCCGAGTTTGAAAAGCCCGTTAGGGGCCCAGAAGTCATTATGGTGAATTCTGACAGATATTTTCGTCATTCCCGTGGCCGATTACCTCTAGACACAAATTTTCAAGCGATTTGGTGCACGCCTTCCAAAAAAATGGAATTCGACGGACGGAGGTGACGGCGGAGGTGGAGGCGGTGGTGGAGAACGTTTTTGCGTACTTTGAGAGGTTTTAACTTTATAAAGAGGGGACCAGTTAGGGTGAAAAGTTGCACACTTATGTAATTCCTTGCAGCGCATCGAATGGTGTACAGCTCATACCTCTGGTGACGGTATGCATAGGTGATCTCAGTGTAGGGTATTCGGGCGGGAAGAGATCAAAGCCAAATCCTGGCACCACAATTATAGGGAGTCCTGCATTCCAAATCTTACCACTGGTCAGTTTCCATTCTGCCTACTTCCACCAGAACCCTGAGAGCCCCATAGCCTCTGCCTATTGAATCTACACGTGTTTTATGCGCAACATTTGGAAAACAGCATGAAACGCTGTTCAAGCAGTGGTTTTCGTTTTTCGTTGTTATTTGAAGACTGTGTTTTCCAGAAGTTCGCCTTCGAGTTTTTTCTCATAGTATGAAATTTCTGGCAGTTTTGCACAGCGCGCTCTAGTGACGGCATCTACGCGGTGGTTTTCCACCACGCCAATCTCGCCTACGCATTGCCCCGTCTCCTAACAACACACGAGTTTATAATTTGGCAATGGCTCAAAATCCTCATGGAAGTACAGAAGTTTTTCTTTCCAGAGTTTTCCATGTTTAGGGCCCCATATCGTGATATCTTCATCACCGGTGAGACTGCTTCCCTACTCCTTAGTCTGTTTAAAGCTTCGGGCAATCACCTCTGGAGAAATGCGGTGTGTGAATGTAACACACCGCTTTTCGCTCTTCGTTCCCTTGTACCCTACCCTTTATCAATTATGTATCATCAATTTTGTTTACCGTGAACATTTTGTGCCTTTGGCAATTTAAAATCGTCTTGACAACACCGTCTATGGGAGGCCGTCTTGTCGTGCCAAACAATGAGTGTTTGCGCAGGGAAAGCTAGGCGCTGCTATTGGTCGACGCCACATCGGTAACCAATAGCGCTGCTTAGTCCTTCCCTCTGATCCGCCCAGTCTTCTAACTGTTTGGCGCCACAAGACGTCCACCCCACCCCCATCATTTTTCGATAAACACGTACAATGTTGAAGTCGAGTCATGGCGCTAACCCTGTGTTTTTCGATTCCGATTGGTTCTAATGGGAGGGTATTCGCGGTTATTTTCCCGCTAAACTCAACTCAGGTCGACAAACTCAAGGCTAGCGCAATGATCATGCTGGGGCGGCATGCACGTACGAGGCGGGTTAGGTTGGGGTTAGGCAGGGTTTGGGGCGTCGGCGCGTTTCATGATTGCTGTGCGAGTGCCGGAGATAGTCAATAGTTGGAGTCTCAACAGGGTTTCGGCTGCCCCACCCTCCTAGGTAGGGTTTGCGAGGGGACGATTTTTCAGTGCTAACTTAAAGGCAGTGCTCACGATGAAAATTGTGGTGAGCGCGAAGCGCTCACCAGGATTTGGCTTTGATCTCTTCCCGCGCGGATGCCCTACAATGAGATCACCTATTCATACCGTCAACAGAGGTATGAGCTGTACACTATTCGACGCGCTGCAAGAAATTACATATGTGTGCAACTTTTCATCCCAACTGGTCCCCGCTTTCTGAAGTTATGACCTCTCAAAGTACGCAAAAACGTTCTCCACCACCGCCTCCGCCTCCGCCTCCGCCTCCGCCACCGCCTCCGCCTCCGCCTCCGCCTCCGCCTCCGCCTCCGCCTCCGCCTCCGCCTCCGCCTCCGCCTCCGCCTCCACCTCCGTCCGTCGAAAACCATTTTTTTTGGAAGGCGTGGACCAAATCGCTCGAAAATTTGTGACTAGATGTAATAGACCACGGGAATGACGAAAATAATTGTCAGAACTCACCATAATGACTTCTGGGCCCCTAACGGGCGTTTGAAACTCGGAAACCGGCCTCTCAAGATTAGTTTATAAAAATGACGGGTTTTTCGTTATCAGTCATTGTTTTCTTAGAGACTCCATATAAATACCTTGCTCTCTAGGGTGGTGTACTCTAAACGTCCGGCTTGGAACAGGACGCTATGCGGAAGGGTTGTTTTTGAGCGTGGCGCGTGTTTGTACCATGCGCACCAAAGATAAGAAGTCGTCGCAGGGTGTGCTGGAAGTGTCGGTTGACTATGCGAGACCGCAGTAGGAGTATGCAGGACGTCGTGGAACTACAGCAACCCCTCAGTAGGGGTGTGCAGGACGCCGTAGAATGTGTGCAGGACCTCAGTAGGAGTGTGCAGGACCTTAGTAGGAGTGTGCAGGACATCATGGGACCTGTGCAGGACCCCAGTAGGGGTGTGCAGGACGTCGTAGAATGTGTGCAGGACCCCAGTAGGGGTGTGCAGGACCTCAGTAGGTGTGTGCAGGACATTTTGGGACCTGTGCAGGACCCCAGTAAGGGTGTGCAGGACGTCGTAGAATGTGTGCAGGACCTCAGTGGGAGTGTGCAGGACCTTAGTAGGAGTGTGCAGGACATCATGGGACCTGTGCAGGACCCCAGTAGGAGTGTGCATGACATTATGGGACCTGTACAGGACCTCAGTAGGAGTGCGCAGGATATCATGGAACGTGTGCAGGACCCCAGTAGGGGTGTGCAGGACGTCGTAGAATGTGTGCAGGACCTCAGTAGGAGTGTGCAGGACCTTAGTAGGAGTGTGCAGGACATCATGGGACCTGTGCAGGACCCCAGTAGGAGTGTGCAGGACATCATGGAACCTGTGTAGGACCCCAGTAGGGGTGTGCAGGACATCGTAGAATGTGTGCAGAACATCAGTAGGAGTGTGCAGGACATCATGGGACCTGTGCAGGACCCCAGTAAGGGTGTGCAGGACGTCGTAGAATGTGTGCAGGACCTTAGTAGGAGTGTGCAGGACATCATGAAACATGTGCAAGACCCCTGTAAGGATGAGCAGGACTTCATGGAATGTGTGCAGGACATCAGTAGGAGTGTGCAGGACATCATGAAGCGTGTGCAGGACCCCAGTAGGGTTGAGCAGGACGTCATGGAATGTGTGTAGGACCTTAGTAAAATTACACAGGACATCATAGAACGTGTGCAGGACCCCAATAGGGGTGTGCAGGACATCATGGTATGTGTGCAGGACCTTAGTAGGAGTGTGCAGGACATCATGAAACGTGTGCAAGACCACTGTAAGGATGATCAGAACTTCGTGGAATGTGTGCAGGACATCAGTAGGAGTGTGCAGGACATCATGAAGCGTGTGCAGGACCCCAATAGGGGTGTGCAGGACATCATGGAATGTGTGCAGGACCTTAGTAGGAGTGTGCAGGACATCATGAAACGTGTGCAAGACCCCTGTAAGGATGAGCAGGACTTCATGGAATGTGTGCTGGATCTCAGTAGGGGTGTGCAGGACGCCGTAGAATGTGTGCAGGACCTCAGTAGGAGTGTGCAGGACCTCAGTAGGAGTGTGCAGGACCTTAGTAGGAGTGTGCAGGACATCATGGGACCTGTGCAGGACCCCAGTAGGGGTGTGCAGGACCTCAGTAGGAGTGTGCAGGACATTTTGGGACCTGTGCAGGACCCCAGTAAGGGTGTGCAGGACGTCGTGGAATGTGTGCAGGACATCAGTGGGAGTGTGCAGGACCTTAGTAGGAGTGTGCAGGACATCATGGGACCTGTGCAGGACCCCAGTAGGGGTGTGCAGGACCTCAGTAGGAGTGTGCATGACATTATGGGACCTGTACAGGACCTCAGTAGGAGTGCGCAGGATATCATGGAACGTGTGCAGGACCCCAGTAGGGGTGTGCAGGACGTCGTAGAATGTGTGCAGGACCTCAGTAGGAGTGTGCAGGACCTTAGTAGGAGTGTGCAGGACATCATGGGACCTGTGCAGGACCCCAGTAGAAGTGTGCAGGACATCATGGAACCTGTGTAGGACCCCAGTAGGGGTGTGCAGGACATCGTAGAATGTGTGCAGAACATCAGTAGGAGTGTGCAGGACATCATGGGACCTGTGCAGGACCCCAGTAGGGGTGTGCAGGACGTCGTAGAATGTGTGCAGGACCTTAGTAGGAGTGTGCAGGACATCATGAAACATGTGCAAGACCCCTGTAAGGATGAGCAGGACTTCATGGGACCTGTGCAGGACCCCAGTAGAAGTGTGCAGGACATCATGGAACCTGTGTAGGACCCCAGTAGGGGTGTGCAGGACATCGTAGAATGTGTGCAGAACATCAGTAGGAGTGTGCAGGACATCATGGGACCTGTGCAGGACCCCAATAGGGGTGTGCAGGACATCATGGAATGTGTGCAGGACCTTAGTAGGAGTGTGCAGGACATCATGAAACGTGTGCAAGACCCCTGTAAGGATGATCAGAACTTCGTGGAATGTGTGCAGGACATCAGTAGGAGTGTGCAGGACATCATGAAACGTGTGCAAGACCCCTGTAAGGATGAGCAGGACTTCATGGAATGTGTGCTGGATCTCAGTAGGGGTGTGCAGGACCTCAGTTCAATGTTCAGGACACCGTATGCAAGCCAGGCCTCCGAATCTACAAGAACGATAGTTAAGTCCGCCAGAACAGGGCTACCGTAATCTCACTCGAGTTGGCTCTAAAAATTTCTAAGTTCTGACTCTAATTTCGCTTCATCTTCCCTACAGGTGGTGATGTTTCCCTGCTTTTTAGTCCAGGCAGATCCTCAACTGCTGACCCCTAGAGAAGGACGGTGTGTGAATCAAGACACACCGCTCTTCACTTCTTTTATACTTTATCATTGATCGATTGGGTATCATCAAATTTGTTTACGAGAGCCGAATAACATCATTCCTGAGATTACGGTAGTCCTCTTCTGGCGCACTTAACTATCGTTCGCGCTGGAAATCAATTTCATTTTTCAGGCTCAATTTCATGGTTGAGCCCGGTAGCCCACACTGGTAAACTTTGGCGAGTCAAAAACGTTGGACGATGAGGTTAATATCCGCCACCAATTCTCACCAGTCATCTAGCCCTTTTTCCTAGAATGTTGGTGCGACAGTAAGATAACAGGAAAAATTGGTTACGGCACGAACTCCACATGCAGAAAAACTCCGAAAATGATTTTGGCGCGAAATTCAAATTCGTATTTACAATGTGTTCCGATTGACTTTTCTTTACAAATGAAGGTTTTTCATGGGCCCCTTCAACATTTTCTTTCACTAGAGGGGCCAAGCTACGCAAAAACTCATAGAAATGATGGAAAACTCTGATAAAAGAGGCCTGATACTGCGCTATCAATCATTGTTTTTATTAGAGCTCTACGGAAATACTTCGACTGGTAGCCTCACCAATGGGCCGTTCATTTCATTTCTGTCTTGAGTGGTGCGTGCCCCCCCCCCCCCGTCTAGAAGAGTGCCTAGAACCTGTACAATTGGGTCATTTTGAAACTCATTTCTTCATTTTTCGACTTTTAAATTCAAAAAGTATATGCCTTGCATCTATTTGTAGGAAGCCGCGTTGCAACAATTATCTTGCAGTCTTAGCAGCGGAGCGGTTGTTTCTTCATTTCTACCACTATGTTTTCGAAAAAAAAAACAACTTGACTTCTGGAGCTCGACGATATTGTAGAAGGGAAACCCTTGTAAAAAGTTGTGAAATTTCTGAAAGTTGGGCTCCGCAGAAAAGGTCAAGGATTTGGCATTGCTCCTAAATGTTGTGAAATTGTGGTGAGCGCGAAGCGCTCAACAGGATTTGGCTTTGATCTCTTCCCGCGCGGATGCCCTACAATGAGATCACCTATTCATACCGTCAACAGAGGTATGAGCTGTACACTATTCGACGCGCTGCAAGAAATTACATATGTGTGCAACTTTTCATCCCAACTAGTCCCCGCTTTCTGAAGTTATGACCTCTCAAAGTACGCAAAAACGTTCTCCACCACGAATACCGGTATGGAGCTTCGGGGGTCGGACCTGCTCCGCGCGCGGTCGCGGCGCGGCACAGCTAATCACCATCATTTCAGCCACATCGCAACTCTCATTCGCGAAACGAATGAGGAATCAATAGATGCTAATGGTAATACATACAACTACTTACATGGAAACAATGACAAACAATTAAAACAAAAAAAATGCAAAGGGAGATTAACAATAATGTTTAAAATCGTATGTTCGTTGAGCTGCACGTGTTGTGTTCATTCACGGCGTAACGCGCCAATATTACGCCATTTTTTCTATTTTCTCTGTTATTTTGGGCAGCGGATGATTCAAGTATTGGTGGCATCTTTCCTGCGATTTCTTTGGGTGCAAAGCTAGTTGGTGAAAGCCACTCACGTTTCAGACATGAAAATGAAACACGATAGATTTAGCCTCCATGCAGGGGATTTTCGTTCAAACTGATTCCCACCCCCGAAATACCCGATACACGATAGATTTAGCCTCCACGCAGGGGATTTCCTTCCCTGAGCGACGGTGCAGCCGCAGGCTGCACCGTCCACATAGGGTTCAAACTGATTCCCACCCCCCGAAATACCCGATACACGATAGATCTAGCCTCCACGCAGGGGATTTCCTCCCTTGAGCGACGGTGCAGCCGCAGGCTGCACCGTCCACATAGGGTTCAAACTGATTCCCACCCCCGAAATACCCGATACACGATAGATTTAGCCTCCACGCAGGGGATTTCCTTCCCTGAGCGACGGTGCAGCCGCAGACTGCACCGTCCACATAGGGTTCAAACTGATTCCCACCCCCCCGAAATACCCGATGCACGATAGATCTAGCCTCCACGCAGGGGATTTCCTCCCTTGAGCGACGGTGCAGCCGCAGGCTGCACCGTCCATATAGGTTACAAACTCATTCCCACCCCGAAATCCCCGATACACGATAGATTTAGCCTCCACGCAGGGGATTTCCTTCCCTGAGCGACGGTGCAGCCGCAGGCTGCACCGTCCACATAGGGTTCAAACTGATTCCCACCCCCGAAATACCCGATACACGATAGATTTAGCCTCCACGCAGGGGATTTCCTCCCTTGAGCGACGGTGCAGCCGCAGGCTGCACCGTCCACATAGGGTTCAAACTGATTCCCACCCCCGAAATACCCGATAGATTTAGCCTCCACGCAAGGGATTTCCTCCTCTGAGCGACGGTGCAGCCGCAGGCTGCACCGTCCACATAGGGTTCAAACTGATTCCCACCCCCGAAATACCCGATGCACGATAGATCTAGCCTCCACGCAGGGGATTTCCTCCCTTGAGCGACGGTGCAGCCGCAGGCTGCACCGTCCACATAGGGTTCAAACTGATTCCCACCCCCGAAATACCCGATACACGATAGATTTAGCCTCCACGCAGGGGATTTCCTCCCTTGAGCGACGGTGCAGCCGCAGGCTGCACCGTCCACATAGGGTTCAAACTGATTCCCACCCCCGAAATACCCGATACACGATAGATTTAGCCTCCACGCAGGGGATTTCCTTCCCTGAGCGACGGTGCAGCCGCAGACTGCACCGTCCACATAGGGTTCAAACTGATTCCCACCCCCCCCGAAATACCCGATGCACGATAGATCTAGCCTCCACGCAGGGGATTTCCTCCCTTGAGCGACGGTGCAGCCGCAGGCTGCACCGTCCACATAGGGTTCAAACTGATTCCCACCCCCGAAATACCCGATACACGATAGATTTAGCCTCCACGCAGGGGATTTCCTTCCCTGAGCGACGGTGCAGCCGCAGGCTGCACCGTCCACATAGGGTTCAAACTGATTCCCACCCCCCGAAATACCCGATACACGATAGATTTAGCCTCCACGCAGGGGATTTCCTCCCTTGAGCGACGGTGCAGCCGCAGGCTGCACCGTCCACATAGGGTTCAAACTGATTCCCACCCCCGAAATACCCGATAGATTTAGCCTCCACGCAAGGGATTTCCTCCTCTGAACGACGGTGCAGCCGCAGGCTGCACCGTCCACATAGGGTTCAAACTGATTCCCACCCCCGAAATACCCGATACACGATAGATTTAGTCTCCACGCAGGGGATTTCCTTCTCTGAGCGACGGTGCAGCCGCAGGCTGCACCGTCCACATTGGGTTCAAACTGATTCCCACACCCGAAATACCCGATACACGATAGATTTAGCCTCCACGCAGGGGATTTCCTCCTCTGAGCGACGGTGCAGCCGCAGGCTGCACCGTCCACATTGGGTTCAAACTGATTCCCACACCCGAAATACCCGATACACGATAGATTTAGCCTCCACGCAGGGGATTTCCTCCCCTGAGCACCGTCCATATAGGGTTCAAACTGTTTTTCACCCCCGAAATACCCGATAAACGATAGATTTAGCCTCCACTTAGAGGATCGACGGACGATCCTGTGATAGAGTGGCTGAGCTGCACAGCAGCACCCCTTTGTGAAGCATGGTCTCACATTGTAGCTAGTTATGCTCTTCCGGTGTTGGTGTATTCTCAAGGAAAAAAGCAAATTTCAATTGTATTCCAGAAATTTGGTATTCGGAAAAAGTAAACTCCAAAACGAAAAAGTGCACCGGACTATATGAGTATTCTGCAGGGTTGTTGGGAGCAATCATTCGATTTCCCCCATTTTCTGATTTATTTAACGGTCTAGTCCGATATCGCTAGTAGTTTTCATATTGATTGCAGCTTTTGTGTGAAAATTTTACGGCTAATACGCTGTCTTTGTTACGTCGAACGTCATGCAGACGCCTTGGAACGCTTGTGCTAATTTTTTTATTCACATCCGGTTTTTCTATCATGTTCATGAGATCGCATGTATTAAACAGCTCAACGTTCAGGTTATATTCATGTGTGACTCGTTTTTACTCGTTTGAGAGCATCCAAGTTATAAAATCGAATAGATAATCGGCGTTCTGCTGGCTAATGACGATTTTTGAGAAAATTGCTCTCAAAATAATACTCAGCTCAATTTCATATACGAAATCATTTCGTATGTTGACATTGCAGAGGATTGGTCCATTACCGAGAGCCTTTGTACCGAGGGTTTCTGCCGAGCCGTGTTCAGCGCATGTCCGCGACGCGACCGCGCGCGGAGCAGGTCCGACCCCCGAAGCTCCCTACTCGCACCCCGCCACCACCGCCTCCGCCACCGCCTCCGCCTCCGCCTCCGCCTCCGCCTCCACCTCCACCTCCGTCCGTCGAAAACCATTTTTTTGGAACGCGTGGACCAAATCGCTCGAAAATTTGTGACTAGATGTAATAGACCACGGGAATGACGAAAATAATTGTCAGAACTCGCCATAATGACTTCTGGGCCCCTAACGGGCGTTTGAAACTCGGAAACCGGCCTCTCAAGATTAGTTTATAAAAATGACGGGTTTTTCGTTATCAGTCATTGTTTTCTTAGAGACTCCATATAAATACCTTGCTCTCTAGGGTGGTGTACTCTAAACGTCCGGCTTGGAACAGGACGCTATGCGGAAGGGTTGTTTTTGAGCGTGGCGCGTGTTTGTACCATGCGCACCAAAGATAAGAAGTCGTCGCAGGGGGTGCTGAAGTGTCGGCTGACTATGCGAGACCGCAGTAGGAGTATGCAGGACGTCGTGGCACTCCAGCAACCCCTCAGTAGGGGTGCAGGACGCCGTAGAACGTGTGCAGGACCTCAGTAGGAGTGTGCAGGACCTTAGTAGGAGTGTGCAGGACATCATGGGACCTGTGCAGGACCCCAGTAGGGGTGTGCAGGACGTCGTAGAATGTGTGCAGGACCCCAGTAGGGGTGTGCAGGACCTCAGTAGGAGTGTGCAGGACATTTTGGGACCTGTGCAGGACCCCAGTAAGGGTGTGCAGGACGTCGTAGAATGTGTGCAGGACCTCAGTGGGAGTGTGCAGGACCTTAGTAGGAGTGTGCAGGACATCATGGGACCTGTGCAGGACCCCAGTAGGGGTGTGCAGGACCACAGTAGGAGTGTGCATGACATTATGGGACCTGTGCAGGACCTTAGTAGGAGTGTGCAGGACATCATGGGACCTGTGTAGGACCCCAGTAGGGGTGTGCAGGACATCGTAGAATGTGTGCAGAACATCAGTAGGAGTGTGCAGGACATCATGGGACCTGTGCAGGACCCCAGTAGGGGTGTGCAGGACATCGTAGAATGTGTGCAGAACATCAGTAGGAGTGTGCAGGACATCATGGAACTTGTGTAGGACCCCAGTAGGGGTGTGCAGGACATCGTAGAATGTGTGCAGAACATCAGTAGGAGTGTGCAGGACATCATGGGACCTGTGTAGGACCCCAGTAGGGGTGTGCAGGACATCGTAGAATGTGTGCAGAACATCAGTAGGAGTGTGCAGGACATCATGGGACCTGTGCAGGACCCCAGTAGGGGTGTGCAGGACATCGTAGAATGTGTGCAGAACATCAGTAGGAGTGTGCAGGACATCATGGAACCTGTGTAGGACCCCAGTAGGGGTGTGCAGGACATCGTAGAATGTGTGCAGAACATCAGTAGGAGTGTGCAGGACATCATGGGACCTGTGCAGGACCCCAGTAGGGGTGTGCAGGACGTCGTAGAATGTGTGCAGGACCGTAGTAGGAGTGTGCAGGACATCATGAAACATGTGCAAGACCCCTGTAAGGATGAGCAGGACTTCATGGAATGTGTGCAGGACATCAGTAGGAGTGTGCAGGACAACATGAAGCGTGTGCAGGACCCCAGTAGGGTTGAGCAGGACGTCATGGAATGTGTGCAGGACCTTAGTAGGAGTGTGCAGGACATCATGAAACGTGTGCAAGACCCCTGTAAGGATGATCAGAACTTCGTGGAATGTGTGCAGGACATCAGTAGGAGTGTGCAGGACATCATGAAGCGTGTGCAGGACCCCAATAGGGGTGTGCAGCACATCATGGAATGTGTGCAGGACCTTAGTAGGAGTGTGCAGGACATCATGAAACGTGTGCAAGACCCCTGTAAGGATGATCAGAACTTCGTGGAATGTGTGCAGGACATCAGTAGGAGTGTGCAGGACATCATGAAACGTGTGCAAGACCCCTGTAAGGATGAGCAGGATTTCATGGAATGTGTGCTGGATCTCAGTAGGGGTGTGCAGGACGCCGTAGAATGTGTGCAGGACCTCAGTAGGAGTGTGCAGGACCTTAGTAGGAGTGTGCAGGACATCATGGGACCTGTGCAGGACCCCAGTAGGGGTGTGCAGGACGTCGTAGAATGTGTGCAGGACCTCAGTAGGAGTGTGCAGGACCTTAGTAGGAGTGTGCAGGACATCATGGGACCTGTGCAGGACCCCAGTAGGGGTGTGCAGGACCTCAGTAGGAGTGTGCAGGACATTTTGGGACCTGTGCAGGACCCCAGTAAGGGTGTGCAGGACGTCGTAGAATGTGTGCAGGACATCAGTGGGAGTGTGCAGGACCTTAGTAGGAGTGTGCAGGACATCATGGGACCTGTGCAGGACCCCAGTAGGGGTGTGCAGGACCTCAGTAGGAGTGTGCATGACATTATGGGACCTGTACAGGACCTCAGTAGGAGTGCGCAGGATATCATGGAACGTGTGTAGGACCCCAGTAGGGGTGTGCAGGACGTCGTAGAATGTGTGCAGGACCTCAGTAGGAGTGTGCAGGACCTTAGTAGGAGTGTGCAGGACATCATGAAACCTGTGCAGGACCCCAGTAGGAGTGTGCAGGACATCATGGAACCTGTGTAGGACCCCAGTAGGGGTGTGCAGGACATCGTAGAATGTGTGCAGAACATCAGTAGGAGTGTGCAGGACATCATGGGACCTGTGCAGGACCCCAGTAGGGGTGTGCAGGACGTCGTAGAATGTGTGCAGGACCTTAGTAGGAGTGTGCAGGACATCATGAAACATGTGCAAGACCCCTGTTAGGATGAGCAGGACTTCATGGAATGTGTGCAGGACATCAGTAGGAGTGTGCAGGACATCATGGGACCTGTGCAGGACCCCAGTAGGGCTGGAGCAGGACGTCATGGAATGTGTGTAGGACCTTAGTAAAATTACACAGGACATCATGGAACGTGTGCAGGACCCCAATAGGGGTGTGCAGGACATCATGGAATGTGTGCAGGACCTTAGTAGGAGTGTGCAGGACATCATGAAACGTGTGCAAGACCCTGTAAGGATGATCAGAACTTCGTGGAATGTGTGCAGGACATCAGTAGGAGGTGCAGGACATCATGAAGCGTGTGCAGGACCCCAATAGGGGTGTGCAGGACATCATGGAATGTGTGCAGGACCTTAGTAGGAGTGTGCAGGACATCATGAAACGTGCAAGACCCTGTAAGGATGATCAGAACTTCGTGGAATGTGTGCAGGACATCAGTAGGAGTGTGCAGGACATCATGAAACGTGTGCAAGACCCTGTAAGGATGAGCAGGACTTCATGGAATGTGTGCTGGATCTCAGTAGGGGTGTGCAGGACGCCGTAGAATGTGTGCAGGACCTCAGTAGGAGTGTGCAGGACCTTAGTAGGAGCAGGACATCATGAGACCTGTGCAGGACCCCAGTAGGGTGTGCAGGACGTCGTAGAATGTGTGCAGGACCTCAGTAGGAGTGTGCAGGACCTTGAGTAGGAGTGTGCAGGACATCATGGGACCTGTGCAGGACCCCAGTAGGGGTGTGCAGGACCTCAGGAGTGTGCAAGACATTTTGGGACCTGTGCAGGACCCCAGTAAGGGTGTGCAGGACGTCGTAGAATGTGTGCAGGACCTCAGTGGGAGTGTGCAGGACCTTAGTAGGAGTGTGCAGGACATCATGGGACCTGTGCAGGACCCCAGTAGGGGTGTGCAGGACCTCAGTAGGAGTGTGCATGACATTATGGGACCTGTACAGACCTCAGTAGGGAGTGCAGGATATCATGGAACGTGTGCAGGACCCCAGTAGGGGTGTGTGCAGGACGTCGTAGAATGTGTGCAGGACCTCAGTAGGAGTGTGCAGGACCTTAGTAGGAGTGTGCAGGACATCATGGGACCTGTGCAGGACCCCAGTAGAAGTGTGCAGGACATCATGGAACCTGTGTAGGACCCCAGTAGGGGTGTGCAGGACATCGTAGAATGTGTGCAGAACATCAGTAGGAGTGTGCAGGACATCATGGGACCTGTGCAGGACCCCAGTAGGGGTGTGCAGGACGTCGTAGAATGTGTGCAGGACCTTAGTAGGAGTGTGCAGGACATCATGAAACATGTGCAAGACCCTATAAGGAGATGAGCAGGACTTCATGGAATGTGAGCAGAACCTCAGTAGGAGTGTGTAGGACATCTTGAAGCGCGTGCAGGACCCCAGTAGGGTTGAGCAGGACGTCATGGAATGTGTGTAGGACCTTAGCAGGAGTGTGCAGGACATCATGAAACGTGTGCAGGACCCCAATAAGGGTGTGCAGAACATCATGGAATGTGTGCAGGACCTTAGTAGGAGTGTGCAGGACATCATGAAACGTGTGCAAGACCCCCTGTAAGGATGATCAGAACTTCGTGGAATGTGTGCAGGACATCAGTAGGAGTGTGCAGGACATCATGAAGCGTGTGCAGGACCCCAATAGGGGTGTACAGGACATCATGGAATGTGTGCAGGACCCAGTAGGAGTGTGCAGGACATCATGAAACGTGTGCAAGACCCCCTGTAAGGATGATCAGAACTTCGTGGAATGTGTGCAGGACATCAGTAGGAGTGCAGGACATCATGAAACGTGTGCAAGACCCCTGTAAGGATGAGCAGGACTTCATGGAATGTGTGCTGGATCTCAGTAGGGTGTGCAGGACGCCGTAGAACGTGTGCAGGACCTCAGTAGGAGTGTGCAGGACCTTAGTAGGAGTGTGCAGGACATCATGAGACCTGTGCAGGACCCCAGCAGTGGGTGTGCAGGACGTCGTAGAATGTGTGCAGGACCTCAGTAGGAGTGTGCAGGACCTTAGTAGGAGTGTGCAGGACATCATGGGACCTGTGCAGGACCCCAGCAGGGTGTGCAGGACCTCAGTAGGAGTGTGCAGGACATTTTGGGACCTGTGCAGGACCCCAGTAAGGGTGTGCAGGATGTCGTAGAATGTGTGCAGGACCTCAGTGGGAGTGTGCAGGACCTTAGTAGGAGTGCGCAGGACATTATGTGACCTGTGCAGGACCCTAGTAGGGGTGTGCAGGACCTCAGTAGGAGTGTGCATGACATTATGGGACCTGTACAGGACCTCAGTAGGAGTGCGCAGGATATCATGGAACGTGCAGGACCCCAGTAGGGGTGTGTGCAGGACGTCGTAGAATGTGTGCAGGACCTCAGTAGGAGTGTGCAGGACCTAGTAGGAGGTGCAGGACATCATGGGACCTGTGCAGGACCCCCAGTAGAAGTGTGCAGGACATCATGGAACCTGTGTAGGACCTCAGTAGGGTGTGTGCAGACATCGTAGAATGTGTGCAGAACATCAGTAGGAGTGTGCAGTACATCATGGGACCTGTGCAGGACCTCAGTAAGGTGTGCAGGACGTCGTAGAATGTGTGCAGGACCTCAGTAGGAGTGCCCAGGATATCATGAAACATGTGCAAGACCCCTGTAAGGATGAGCAGGACTTCATGGAATGTGTGCAGGACATCAGTAGGAGTGTGCAGGACATCATGAAGAGTGTGCAGGACCCCAGTAGGGTTGAGCAGGACGTCAGGGAATGTGTGTAGGACCTTAGTAGAGTGTGCAGGACATCATGAAACGTGTGCAAGACCCCTGTAAGGATGATCAGAACTTCGTGGAATGTGCAGGACATCAGTAGGAGTGTGCAGGACATCATGAAACGTGTGCAAGACCCCTGTAAAGGATGATCAGAACTTCGTGGAATGTGTGCAGGACATCAGTAGGAGTGTGCAGGACATCATGAAGCGTGTGCAGGACCCCAATAGGGGTGTGCAGGACATCATGGAATGTGTGCAGGACCTTAGTAGGAGTGTGCAGGACATCATGAAACGTGTGCAAGACCCCTGTAAGGATGATCAGAACTTCGTGGAATGTGTGCAGGACCTTAGTAGGAGTGTGCAGGACATCATGAAACGTGTGCACGACCCCTGTAAGGATGATCAGAACTTCGTGGAATGTGTGCAGGACATCAGTAGGAGTGTGCAGGACATCATGAAACGTGTGCAAGACCCCTGTAAAGGATGATCAGAACTTCGTGGAATGTGTGCAGGACATCAGTAGGAGTGTGCAGGACATCATGAAGCGTGTGCAGGACCCCAATATGGGTGTGCAGGACATCATGGAATGTGTGCAGGACCTTAGTAGGAGTGTGCAGGACATCATGAAACGTGTGCAAGACCCCTGTAAGGATGATCAGAACTTCGTGGAATGTGTGCAGGACATCAGTAGGAGTGTGCAGGACATCATGAAACGATATTGCAAGACCCCTGTAAGGATGAGCAGGACTTCATGGAATGTGTGCTGGATCTCAGTAGGGGTGTGCAGGACCTCAGTTCAATGTTCAGGACACCGTATGCAAGCCAGGCCTCCGAATCTACAAGAACGATAGTTAAGTCCGCCAGAACAGGGCTACCGTAATCTCACTCGAGTTGGCTCTAAAATTTTCTAAGTTCTGACTCCGATTACGCTTCATCTTCCCTACAGGTGGTGATGTTTC
This sequence comes from Aplectana chamaeleonis, assembly GCA_029168955.1. Classification (NCBI taxonomy): domain Eukaryota; kingdom Metazoa; phylum Nematoda; class Chromadorea; order Rhabditida; family Cosmocercidae; genus Aplectana; species Aplectana chamaeleonis. The sequence continues at coordinate 602,502 of JAPDOI010000150.1, forward strand.
CCTGTTTTTAGTCCAGGCAGATCCTCAACTGCTGACCCCTAGAGAAGGACGTTGTGTGAATCAAGAGACACCGCTCTTCACTTCTTTTATACTTTATCATTGATCGATTGGGTATCATCAAATTTGTTTACGAGAGCCGAATAACATCATTCCTGAGATTACGGTAGTCCTCTTCTGGCGCACTTAACTATCGTTCGCGCTGGAAATCAATTTCCATTTTTCAGGCTCAATTTCATGATTGAGCCCGGTAGACCACACTGGTAAACTTTGGCGAGTCAAAAACGTTGGACGATGAGGTTAATATCCGCCACCAATTCTCACCAGTCATCTAGCCCTTTTTCCTAGAATGTTGGTGCGACAGTAAGATAACAGGAAAAATTGGTTACGGCACGAACTCCACATGCAGAAAAACTCCGAAAATGATTTTGGCGCGAAATTCAAATTCGTATTTACAATGTGTTCCGATTGACTTTTCTTTACAAATGAAGGTTTTTCATGGGCCCCTTCAACATTTTCTTTCACTAGAGGGGCCAAGCTACGCAAAAACTCATAGAAATGATGGAAAACTCTGATAAAAGAGGCCTGATACTGCGCTATCAATCATTGTTTATTAGAGCTCTACGGAAATACTTCGACTGGTAGCCTCACCAATGAGCCGTTCATTTCATTTCTGTCTTGAGTGGTGCGTGCCCCCGTCTAGAAGAGTGCCTCAGAACCTGTACAATTGGGTCATTTTGAAACTCATTTCTTCATTTTTCGACTTTTAAATTCAAAAAGTATATGCCTTGCATCTATTTGTAGGAAGCCGCGTTGCAACAATTATCTTGTAGTCTTAGCAGCGGAGCTGTTGTTTCTTCATTTCTACCACAATGTTTTCGAAAACAACTTGACTTCTGGAGCTCGACGATATTGTAGAAGGAAACCCTTGTAAAAAGTAGTGAAATTTCTGAAAAGTTGGGCTCCGCAGAAAAGGTCAAGGATTTGGCATTGCTCCTAAATGTTGTGAAATTGTTTTATTGGATTTGGCTCTCAACTTGATTTTTCAAATGTAGTGAAATTGTCGAATTGATTTGGCTGTGATGATACTATATGCAGATAACATAATCATTAAATGTAGTGAAATTGTTGCAAACGGATTTGGCAGGAGCTCTATCAATTATCACAGTCAAATCACGCGTCAGAAGGTCCTCTGGCGAGCGAATGAAGACAAAAAGAAAAAATAATAATCCTCAGTCAACAATGCTGGAACGAAACGTGGCCTTTTGGGCTAGAATTAAGGTTTCCGAATGCTATTCTGCCCTTTCAGTGTAGCTCCCACTAACAATAAGGTACCAGACCTTCTCTCACTGATGAGATAAAAATCATGAAAACGAAATCTAACGCAATTTACTCGCTACTGACTCTATGTCTTCGTGTCCTCAACGCTTTCACGGTTCGCATTGTATAGAAACGTTTTTGCTGCTAGGGTTATTCCTGTTCTCATTCGATTCAATATGCGCTTCACGGAAAACCCGTTCTGGCGCGTGATTTGACTGTGATAATTGATAGAGCTCCTGCCAAATCCGTTTGCAACAATTTCACTAGATTTAATGATTATGTTATCTGCATATAGTATCATCACAGCCAAATCAATTCGACAATTTCACTAAATTTGAAAAATCAAGTTGAGAGCCCAATCCAATAAAACAATTTCTGAAAGTTGGGCTCCGCAGAAAAGGTCAAGGATTTGGCATTGCTCTTAAATGTCGTGAAATTGTTTTATTGGATTGGGCTCTCAACTTGATTTTTAAAATGTAGTGAAATTGTTGAATTGATTTGGCTGTGATGATACTATATGCAGATAACATAATCATTAAATGTAGTGAAATTGTTGCAAACGAATTTGGCAGGAGCTCTATGAATTATCACAGTCAAATCACGCGTCAGAAGGTCCTCTGGCGAGCAAATAAAGACAAAAAGAAAACAGCCAACAATGAACGAAACCTGGCCTTATCGACTAGAAATAAGGTTTTCGAATGTTATTCTGCCTTTTCAGTGTAGCTCCTACTAAGGTACCAGACCTTCCTTCACCGATTAGATAAGGATCATGAAAACGAAATCTAACGCAATTTATTAGCTACTGACGCTATGTCTTCGTGTCCTGAACGCTTTCACGGTTCACATTGTATGAGAAGGTTTTTCTGCTAGAGTTATTCTTGTTCTCATTTGGTTCAATATGCGCTCCAAGAGAAACCCCTTCTGACGCGTGATTTGACTGTGATAATTCATAGAGCTCCTGCCAAATTCGTTTGCAACAATTTCACTACATTTAATGATTATGTTATCAGCATATAGTATCATCACAGCCAAATCAATTCAACAATTTCACTACATTTGAAAAATCAAGTTGAGAGCCCAATCCAATAAAACAATTTCACGACATTTAAGAGCAATGCCAAATCCTTGACCTTTTCTGCGGAGCCCAACTTTCAGAAATTTCACAACTTTTTACAAGGGTTTCCCTTCTACAATATCGTCAAGCTCTAAAAGGCAAGTTGTTTTTTTCTTCAAAACATAGTGGTAGAAATAAAGAAACACCCGCTCCGCTGCTAAGACTGCGAGATAATTGTTGCAACGCGGCTTCCTACAAATAGATGCAAGGCATATACTTTTTGAATTTAAAAGTCGAAAAATGAAGAAATGAGTTTCAAAATGACCCAATTGTACAGGTTCTAGGCACTCTTCTGGACGGGGCACGCACCATTCAAGACAGAAATGAAATGAACGGCCCATTGGTGAGGCTACCAGTCGAAGTATTTCCGTAGAGCTCTAATAAAAACAATGATTGATAGCGCAGTATCAGGCCTCTTTTTATCAGAGTTTTTCATCATTTCTATGAGTTTTTGCGTAGCTTGGCCCCTCTAGTGAAAGAAAATGTTGAAGGGGCCCATGAAAGCCTTCATTTGTAAAGAAAAGTCAATCGGAACACATTGTAAATACGAATTTGAATTTTGCGCCAAAATCATTTTCGGAGTTTTTCTGCATGTGGAGTTCGTGCCGTAACTAATTTTTCCTGTTATCTTACTGTCGCACCAACATTCTAGGAAAAGGGCTAGATGAGGTGAGAATTGGTGGCGGATATTAACCTCATCGTCCAACGTTTTGACGCGCCAAAGTTTACCAGTGTGGTCTACCGGGCTCAATCATGAAATTGAGCCTGAAAATGGAAATTGATCGCCAGCGCGAACGATAGTTAAGTGCGCCAGAAGAGGACTACCGTAATCTTAGGAATGATGTTATTCGGCTCTCGTAAACAAATTTGATGATACCCAATTGATCAATGATAAAGTATAAAAGAAGTGAAGAGCGGTGTGTCTTGATTCACACACCGTCCTTCTCTAGGGGTCAGCAGTTGAGGATCTGCCTGGACTAAAAAGCAGGAAAACATCACCACCTGTAGGGAAGATGAAGCGAATTCGGAGTCAGAACTTAGAAAATTTTAGAGCCAACTCGAGTGAGATTACGGTAGCCCTGTTCTGGCGGACTTAACTATCGTTCTTGTAGATTCGGAGGCCTGGCTTGCATACGGTGTCCTGAACATTGAACTGAGGTCCTGCACACCCCTACTGAGATCCAGCACACATTCCATGAAGTCCTGCTCATCCTTACAGGGGGTCTTGCACACGTTTCATGATGTCCTGCACACCCTACTGATGTATTGCACACATTCCACGAAGTTCTGATCATCCTTACAGGGTCTTGCACACGTTTCATGATGTCCTGCACACTCCTACTAAGGTCCTGCACATTCCATGATGTCCTGCACACCCCTATTGGGGTCCTGCACACGCTTCATGATGTCCTGCACACATTCCACGAAGTTCTGATCATCCTTACAGGGTCTTGCACACGTTTCATGATGTCCTGCACACTCCTACTAAGGTCCTGCACACATTCCATGATGTCCTGCACACCCCTATTGGGGTCCTGCACACGTTCTATGATGTCCTGTGTAATTTTACTAAGGTCCTACACACATTCCATGACGTCCTGCTCATCCCTACTGGGGTCCTGCACACGCTTCATGATGTCCTGCACACTCCTACTGATGTCCTGCACACATTCCATGAAGTCCTGCTCATCTCTTACAGGGTCTTGCACACGTTTCATGATGTCCTGCACACTCTACTAAGGTCCTGCACACGCTTCATGATGTCCTGCACACACTCTAAGGTCCTGCACACATTCCATGATGTCCTGCACACCCCTATTGGGGTCCTGCACACGTTCTATGATGTCCTGTAATTTTACTAAGGTCCCTACACATTCCATGACGTCCTGCTCATCCCTACTGGGGTCCTGCACACGCTTCATGATGTCCTGCACACTCCTACTGATGTCCTGCACACATTCCATGAAGTCCTGCTCATCCTTACAGGGGTCTTGCACATGTTTCATGATGTCCTGCACACTCCAGTAAACTCCAAATACCGTGCGGTACCGATTGCCACACGGGCATGAAATGATGATATCAGTTGCATTTCTATATCAGACCGACCGACTCAGACTCGCAAATGAAAGTTGAGAAGTATTTTATGGCTTTGTGGCAATCGGTACCGCACGGTATTTTTCGTCTAGTGCACACTCCTACTAAGGTTGTGCACACATTCTACGACGTCCTGCACACCCCTACTGGGGTCCTGCACAGGTCCCATGATGTCCTGCACACTCCTACTGATGTTCTGCACACATTCTACGATGTCCTGCACACCCCTACTGGGGTCCTACACAGGTTCCATGATGTCCTGCACACTCCTACTGGGGTCCTGCACAGGTCCCATGATGTCCTGCACACTCCTACTAAGGTCCTGCACACTCCTACTGAGGTCCTGCACACATTCTACGACGTCCTGCACACTCCCACTGAGGTCCTGCACACATTCTACGACGTCCTGCACACCCTTACTGGGGTCCTGCACAGGTCCCAAAATGTCCTGCACACTCCTACTGAGGTCCTGCACACCCCTACTGGGGTCCTGCACAGGTCCCATGATGTCCTGCACACTCCTACTAAGGTCCTGCACACTCCTACTGAGGTCCTGCACACACTCTACGACGTCCTGCACACCCCTACTGGGGTCCTGCACAGGTCCCATGATGTCCTGCACACTCCTACTAAGGTCCTGCACACTCCTACTGAGGTCCTGCACACATTCTACGGCGTCCTGCACACCCCTACTGAGGGGTTGCTGTAGTTCCACGACGTCCTGCATACTCCTACTGCGGTCTCGCATAGTCAACCGACACTTCAGCACACCCTGCGACGACTTCCTTATCTTTGGTGCGCATGGTACAATAAGCGCCACGCTCAAAAACAACCCTTCCGCATAGCGTCCTGTTCCAAGCCGGACGTTTAGAGTACACCACCCTAGAGAGCAAGGTATTTATATGGAGTCTCTAAGAAAACAATGACTGATAACGAAAAACCCGTCATTTTTATAAACTAATCTTGAGAGGCCGGTTTCCGAGTTTCAAACGCCCGTTAGGGCCCAGAAGTCATTATGGTGAGTTCTGACAATTATTTTCGTCATTCCCGTGGCCGATTACCTCTAGTCACAAATTTTCGAGCGATTTGGTCCACGCCTTCCAAAAAATGGTTTTCGACGGACGGAGGTGGAGGCGGAGGCGGAGGCGGAGGCGGAGGCGGAGGCGGAGGCGGAGGCGGAGGCGGAGGCGGAGGCGGTGGTGGAGAACGTTTTTGCGTACTTTGAGAGGTCATAACTTTAGAAAGCGGGGACCAGTTGGGATGAAAAAGTTGCACACATGTGTAATTTCTTGCAGCGCGTCGAATAGTGTACAGCTCATACCTCTGTTGACGGTATGAATAGGTGATCTCATTGTAGGGCATCCGCGCGGGAAGAGATCAAAGCCAAATCCTGGTGAGCGCTTCGCGCTCACCACAATTTCACAACATTTAGGAGCAATGCCAAATCCTTGACCTTTTCTGCGGAGCCCAACTTTCAGAAATCGTTTTTCTGTTTTTCCGCCTATCTTGAAAACGGCCCCATGCTGGTTCCAATGGTGTCTCTGAAATCATACAAGACCTGTGAACGCAGGTATGGCCCACCAAGGTTGAGCTATTGAAACATGGTGGACGAGTTGTCCGAGGCTTGTAACTTCCGTCTTTCGCAGCCGATCTATGCGAGCTGACCTGAGTAAAGAGAGAAGCTGAGAATGAAGGGAAGAACGGGGCTAATGATTGAAAATCATCGCTCATCTCACGATCTCGAGCATTCATTTGTTCACGTCGGTGGGCGTGTGATGCGCTTTTGGGGTTTTCAATGCGCTCAAAGTTGCAACTCGTGCTCTTTTGGGGCTCTTCTTGGCTCGTTTTCATGCGTTCTTTCGACGTTAACTTTACAGAATGTCCCTCCACTACACAATCCCAGTGGAATTTCGAAAACTTTTTTCAACGTGAACACTGCCTTTAACCTCCTTTCAGCCCTCGCGCCGCTATCATCAAACGCGCCGATGCTTCAAACACTGCCTAACCCCAACCTAGCCCGCAGCGTACGTGCATACCGCCCACGGTCACAAAACGTGTGTCAACGTTGAGTCTGCCAAAAAAGGTAGCCTTTGCCGCTCATGAATTCCAGCCCTGTTCGAGCTGAACCGCCGAGGCCGGCTAAAACCGGCCAAAACAGCCGGATTCTCTAACTTCAGCGAGCAGTGTGTTACACTTATACCCAAAGGGACGTCAGCAGCCAGCTCAGATGACAGGGTTTTCACTTTCACTCTGCATGTTGTAGACACTCATCGACAAGGCCGACGATGGCGGATCAGCCAACTATGGCGGCGGCCATATGCAGTCGACACGTACTAAAACGACACTCGGATATCCGTGCCGAATATATTGCGGGAACTTCGTTCTGATACAGCTCATAGCTGCGGTTCCAGCAATACCTTCGAAAATGTTTTTATCGTACATAGGCCTTTTTTCGGAGAAAAAAATGTAGTTGGATCCAATGGAAATAGGGAATTGTTCCCGCTAACATATTTGTAATCTTTCCAGCGCCTACTTATCCCGATGAAATGATCGAGGAAATGGTTGACCCGACAATCAGAAGGCTGGACGCAAACAAGGACGGCTTCATTGACTATGCTGAATATCTCAAAGGAACGGAGAACTATTCACAATAATCCCCACCTTTCATTGTGTATAATAAACGATTCACGTATCTTCGTTGTTGTATTATGATTGAAAATTTGGGTGAACGAATAGTTTTTACCTCTCTATCCACAAGTCAACGCAGAAGTGTTTTGGAATGAGAAGCGAAATCGATTTATCACACGCAAGGGCGACTGACTGGCTAGAACTCTACACATCGAACCCGCTTTTAGATTGAAAGATAGGCCAGAATTCCCGGCAAATTGCGACAGTTCCTGAAAATCCATTTCTCCCCGTTTGTCCACGCTTTGCTCTCTCTCTCTCTCTCTCTCTCTCTCTCTCTCTTTCGAAATCATCGATCGACCAATCTCGCATAATCGCTGAGCAGCTAGGACACATCATGGAGGTTTCTAGGCCAAGGCCGTTCCCTAGCCGCTGAAAAAGTGGGCGTAGCGGGCGGAACCACTGCAGCACGCCATGCTGCCTTGCCAGTTTGCGTTTGAAACCTCAGTTCACGGGACATTAGCTGCTTCCAGCCTTTCTATCCACGCAAAATCTCGCGACTTATGCTGCTCCCACCGAGACGCGCACCATCACTGAAATTTCGCCGTGAGCGCACCATCACAGAATTTTTTCGGCCTGACATGCCCCGGGGACATGCCACTGTGGTAATCCACTTTGGGGTCCCCAGAGGGAGGGGGTCACCCCACTGCCACGGTCCGCAGCGGGTTCACCCCACCGTGGACCGTGGGGAGGTGACCCCACAGTTGGGTACCACCCCCCGAGCCGTGGGTATCCCCCTCCTCTCGTCGACAAAAATTATCCTCCGGTATCCGGTGGATCTTCTGGTGAGTGACTCGAGGCCACCTTCCAGGTCCGACTCCGAAGAGCCGACTGAAACACACTGTGAGATGAGAAGCATTCTACACCAGCAACATTGTTAATACTTTTGTCTAAACATGTCAGGATTAGACCAGTTAGGAAGAGGGGTGGGCGGAGCCATTCAATGGCGAGCGGCCGCTGGCTCTAGGACATTTTGCTTCCGTAGGGTGCCGGAGCTCCGCAACATATGCTGCACTTCCAGCATCATGGGACGATATCCTGCGACGATGGGGTTTGTAACGATGAGTCCATCAGTCAATCACAAACTGGTGGGCGGTCGTCAGCAGATATCTCCATGATGGTGCTCAGAAAATGAGAGGCCGTTTCAGTGCCCTAGCTGCTCAGCGAATTTCTGGGAACATTCGAGGACTTTCAATCTGGCAGTTGAATGTTGACCACTGATGGGACCTCTACTGCAGCTCGCAGTGAGCGCTGTTCTCTCGCTCGCAAGTTTATAAGAAGAAGCAGACCATGGTGGTGGATGCGGATTCATCCGCCATTCGCCCGCGATCAACCTCCCGTCCGATCGCGGGCGTTAACAAATGGAGGACTTCTCCCAGTCTTACTGATTGTTTACTTGAGCTGTCTTCTATCTCAAACGGTTGAGGGCACTCAACTCAAGAGGTGCGGGAGTGTAACTATAAGGTTTTTGTGGGAGAAGTCCCAACTTCTCCCACTTGAATGTCAGTGTTTGATTCCTGCGTGCATGAAACCTGCACTTTTACGCTCTTATTATGTACGATGTCGAGTAAGTACAATGTAATGCGTTTTTGATTATTGCGTGCAATTTCGTCATATTTGAAACACGTCTACATGAATGTAAATTAGTTGCACTGGTTCATCAAGTAGCTGCAGCTTCCTTCGGAACACTTCTTGTCTTCTGATTTGGTACTGCTGTCGCAGTCGTTGCAGATCTGACCCATTCAGGAGAGTATCTGCAATCGTACAAAAACATTCCGTTGATGCCTTTCGTCAATGATGCAATAGGTGTTCAGGCTGATTGATATATGAGATATCTGCAGTGATCCCGTTCGGGGCTGTCGGATGTGTAGCTATTCAATTTTACGGGCTGTTGACTCTGAAAGGAATTTCCTGGATTCTAGCGAGAAACCTTCCGTCTCGGTGCCGGATCGGAATAGAAGCGACAGATTTCCGGCACATCCGCGGTAGAATCAAGGCATTGCCTCAACCAGGCAGAAATTTGGCATTGCAGGGATTTTGCCGGAAATCCACCGTGATTGAATTTTTGCCACTGCATGCCAAGAATCGAACCGTCAACCCACTAAGCCATCTCCGCTGCGGAACTATGGCGCTCTCATTGCAGTGATTGGTGTGCTATTGCGGCGCGTCGTTTTCACGGCTCGCGATTGCTTAGCGTCAAACTCTCGGTAAAAATTAGGGTCGCGGTAAATTCCTCTGTAAATTTCAAGCAGTTCTTCCCAGAGGTATCCAGATTCTTCCTTACAAGGGAAGTATAGAGCGTAGGTCGGATCTGCGAAAACGACCAGTATAGTTAGTATCTCTTCTGGCTCAATAGTAAAAATGCGCAGTATCCCGCCCCGAGCTGCGGGTTCGAACAAGTTATGAGCATGTTTAAGCCTCGCAAAAGGCAAGGGTACTCTACCCATCAGGCATTTTTTTGAGTTTCAAAAATTCTCTCGGATTTGGCTCAAAAGTTGTATGTAGGTGTAATCTAGGGTGACGAACACGAATCTGGAGCCCATTTGTCGAAATTTAGAGGTTTACTGTTCTAGGGGCAAGAGCCACCTTAGAATTTTCGAAAATCGACAAACGGACGTCAAATTTATATTCTCAACCGGATAACCCCCGTTTACAAATTTTGAGTAAAATCTGAGATTTTGACCAAACTACCGTATACCCACCGTAATCTGCAAAAAATCTATAAACGGACTTCAGATTCGTGTTGAGCACACCAAATAACTCTCAGCAAATGATTCTGAGACATATCTATCGTAGAAAACCGGAAATCTCGAAAGTGGGGGTTTCCCTCGGAATTTCCCCGGTTGGGAAGCTTCGAACGAAATTAGCCGAAAACTTTGAAAATCGACTAATAAACCAGAGAATCGTGATCAGCGCCCCAAAAACCCACCTGGGAGAATTTTAAGTCAACTCTGGAACTTCTTCTTCTTCTACTTCTAGCGTTTGTCCAGCATTGTAGCAGGCTCCGCTTTTCTCGAACGTTGCCGCCATTTGACCTTGTCATTCGCGTTGTCAGGATGGAGGCCTGCAACTTTCATATCGTTGTGCAAGACATCCAGCCATCTCTGCTTAGATCGTCCTCTTGGTCGCTGGCCCGTCACTTGGAGCTGCATAGCCGTTTTCGCTATCGAGTGTTCTTCAGCTCGCAGAACGTGCCCATACCATCTCATGCGATTTTCGCGAAGTTTGTCCGAAATGGGCGCGACACCGAATCTTTCACGCACATCTTCATTCCGAACTCGATCCAATCGGGTCAATCCACCACTCCACCTGAGCATCTTTGTTTCCATCACGCCGAGCCGTCGTTCTGCTTCCTTGGTCATTGGATAACACTCTGTGCCATACAGTGCGACGGGCCTCACAACCGAACGATAAATCTTTGACTTGAGCCTGTCGCAAACCTTTTTATCACACAGCACTCCACTCCGCGGTACGCCACTTCAACCAAGCAGCATTGATGCGTGCGTCGACTTCAAGCCGTCAGCGTCCCATCATCGCAAAGCGTTGATCCAAGATATCGAAACGTATGCGCTTTTGGCAAGACTGCGTTGTCGACTTGATGGGATCGTCACAAATCGCATTTGTCATGTATTCGGTTTTCTTTTTATTGAGTCGTAAGCCGAATGCTGCCAGTCTGTCGTGCCAAGCTTGAACTTGTGCTTGGAGATTTCCTTTGCTGTCTGAGGCGAGCATCACGTCGTCAGCATACAACTGTCCCACAGCATACAGTGTCCAAGGTGCTGAACTCTGCAAATCTCGTGTGATGACATCCATGACGATGATGAAGAGCAAGGGGAGAGGGCGGAGCCTTGATGAACTCCAACAGTGATTCGAAAAGGCCTTGATGTTCCTGCCACGGATCGTATGCAACTTGACGTGTCCACGTACAGCTTCACCAAATCTGAAGAAATCTTCGGGGACATCTCGGCTACGCAGAGCATACCATATTACTTCGTGAGGGACTCCTGTCGAACGCTTTCTCAAGATCAAGAAAGGCGAGGTGAACAGCTTCTCCTTTTTCACGATGCTTTTCCACAAGAAGTCGGGTCGCATGGATAGCGTCGACGGTGCCGCAGTTCCTGACAAAACCACACTGATTTACGCTCAGGTGAACGACATAACGTATTCTTCTATCCAGAATCCTCTCCAAAATCTTCATCGTATGGCTAAGAAGTTGATGGGCCGGTAGTTGCAACAGTCTGCAGGACTCCCTTTCTTCTTGAAGATCGGGACTGTGTTGGTTGACTTCCAGTCTGAGGGAACCTTGCGTTCAGTCACAATGCGGTTGAATAACAATGCAAGCCAGTTGGGTTTCAACTTCGACTCTTCCACAACTCGGCGGCAATATCATCAGGTCCGGTAGCTTTGCCATCTTCATCGCTTTCAGAGCCTCTGCTACTTCGCTCGCTGTGATAGGCGACACCGCCCCATAAACGGGAAGAGCATGAGGTAACGGGGGATGCGGGAACTCTTCTGTCAAAACCGCTTCAAAGTACTGCCGCCACCTTTCCCTCGCCTGTTCAGCATTCGATAGCAGCCGACCATGTACATCGTTTTATCCCAACAAACTTCTCTATATCCTCCGTCTTTCGGTTTCGTGACCTGACGAGCCGGTAGAGATCGCGCTCACCCTCTCTCGTGTCAAGCTTGCGATATAAAGCTTCGTATCGTTGACCTCTCGTTCTCGCTACTGCCTTCTTAGCCGCAATTTTCGCGACTTGATACTCTTTCCAGTTGGACGGGGTTTTCCTTTAAGGAAAGCGTGGCAAGAAGCCTTCTTCCTTCGTACACATGCCTTTACTTCGTCAGTCCATATCCCCGCTTCCTTCTCGATGTCCCTCCGTCCAGGCTTTGTCGTTCCAAGAACGGTGCGAGCAGCTTCAACTACGCTCCTCTTTGCTTCCTCCCACCTCTCTTCGACGCTTGTGATCTGCGGTAGATGGATCCGAACAATTACTTCGGGTGCCTTGTCCTGAAATTCCACCACTTGATCCTTGCAGGATCTGTGAAGTCTGCGCGCTGTTGTTTCGGAGGGCTAACGCGGAGCGTGCAGATGAGTGAACAACGTTGAGTAGCCACCGCCTCATAGGGAATCACTTTGGCATCAGTAACTAACGTGCTGTCTTTGCTCCTCACAAGGAAGTAATCGATTTGCGACGAAACGGTTCCACTGTGATACGTTGCTAGCCGAGAGCACCGCTTTCTATACCATGTATTCAGCAGCATGAGGTCGTGACTACCGCGTAGTCGAGAATCCGCTCGCCATCGTCATTTCTTCGTCCATAGCCGAACCCACCATGACTGGGATGTCCGTTGCTCGCCTGTCCCACGTGTCCATTCAAGTCGCCAGCTACAACAAAACAATCTTCTACCCGAACGGCAGCGGGCTCACCATCAAGGAGTGCCCAAAAATCATCTTTCGTTCGTGACGAGCAGCCGCTCTGTGGAGCATATGCGCTGAAGAAGTGCATATTGCGAGAATTGATGACAAAAACGATTTTCATGAGACGGTCATCGTACCGGAAGACTTCAGCAACAGAATCACGATAGCGCTCAGAAACGATAACTCCAACTCCGTTTGTCGTTCCTGGACTGCCATTAAAGATCAGCTTGTAACCAGCATCAATGTCTTTAGACATCGCACCAGCCCATCTTCAAGTCAAATCTGGAACATTTTTTTGAAACGCTTCCAGAGCCCTTAATTGGTAGAAATAAACGCCCAACCGAAAATCCGTACATGTCCAAAACGCTGTCAGTCTGGACAAAGTACGGAAAATGAGCCTTCACCCAAACTTTGCTCAGGGGGGGGGGTAGTTTTTGGCGCTGAGCACATTTATGAGGTCTGTTTCCGGATTTTCCAAAGACTAACGCGTTTTTTAGAAGGTACGCATAAAATGAACTTTTTAGGCAAGTAACTTCTTGGAACCTGCGGCTCGAGGCGGGATACTGCGCAGTTTTACTTTTGAGCCACAAGAGATACTAAGGACACTAGTCGTTTTGGCAGATCCGACCTACGCTTTGTATACTTCCCTTGTTAGCAAAAATTACACGAAACTACGGGGAAAAATCCATGTTACAATCAGATATTACAGAGGAAAAACAATTTCTGATAATCCTGAAATACAAGACTGACAATACTATTCTCCCTAGGGTATCTGACACTTTCGTAGTGTTTCAAAAATTTCTGTAAATTTGATATTGATGAAAAAAATGATTAATCAAGAAAAAAGAGACCTTGTCAGGAAATAATATACCTTTTTGGCATTGGGAGCAGATTGCTCTAATCCTACTCGAACGAATTTTTCAGTCTGCTGATATCCACTTTCTCCTCACTGTTGCTCATAGCTTCTGCTATAGATATCAGTGCCTGGGGCTCTGAGTCATATTTGATTGGAAATCTGAAAGATTAAGCTGTGGTTAATCCCTAGTGACCTGTCGATTTTGGATTATCACCAGCAGCGGATAGGTGGGCCTCGGTTAAATATAATCAGTGATAAGAAGTTTCCGACGAAAGCGCCACTGCTCCGCGCTGTGATAATCGAAAACAGGAGTTCATTGAAATGAAACGGAGTCTACATTTAACATTAATTCCTGCACCTCATCGACTACGGAAGAAAAGAATTGGTACAGCTGTGTTTTCCTAATCTTCCAGGTCGATGCGCACTTCGCTGCCAAACCCATGGGTTTTGCATAAAATATGATGAGTTTTACCAAGCAAGCTTCTGCCTATCCTGGGACTCGGAACTTGAGTCAATAGCGTTGGAGTCTCCCAGGAAACATGCACATTTCTCACAGTTCTCATCAACCAATCCACAATCAGTACTGACAGTCGAGGGTAGAACGTCGGCATAGTAGCGTTTGTAATTCAGATCAAACATGGAATACTAACGCCCGTTGTGAGCAGGAGCCGCTGGCTACGGCAGCGTTAACCGGTGCTGGGTATGATCCTTGTCACGCCCTAAGGCCATTGTTATACCTGAAGTTTGCGACGGCGACAGGTGCGGTCAACTGTTACGAATCGTGCCGGGACCAAGCCTACACAGTAGAAAAATGCTGTCGCAAGAGCAGATTGCAGCACCTGTCGCGGTCGCTGGTTCGAAGGGGTGTTATGCCTGAAATGTGGAAACCGTGCGGTAATCGGTCGCTGTCAGCCGCTGTCCGTCGCAGTGCAGTGCACTGCGACGGGTGTCAGCGACAGCGACCCAGCCAAATCAGGCATCGTGCCGGGTGTCTCTTGGCCCTGAGCGACAGCGACGGCTGGCCCTCAGCGACAGCGCGACGTAGCAGTGCTCTGCGACCGCGACAGGCCTGTAGTGGGGTATAACAATGGCCTAACCCTCGTTGTCGACAGCCTGTTCTGCAGACGAAAAAACATTTGAACTGTCATCCTCTTACCGGTGTTGGGTATGATCCTTGTCACGGCCAGCAGCAAGGAGGCCACCCTCGCCACGGATCATCATCTTCGCCACGGTCCACAGCGAAGAGGCTTTCCTCGCGATGGACCATGAGGACGATCCCCTCAGCGTCCAAAAATTATGTCCAGAAAGTGACGCGAGGTTATTACGTCCAGAAAGTGACGCGAGGTTACCTTCTCGGACCGGCCTCAAACGGCCAACTGCTCCTCGGCTACACTGGCCGCCTTATATACCCGCCGCCATCGTACAAGAGGATGATGCAATGTTCATTCGTTTCAGATAAATTAAAGGCAGTGTTCACGATGAATATCGAACTCGAGTTCGACCCCAAAAATGGGATTGTTTGGTCGTGAGGTAACTAATAGTGAAGAAACAGCGAAGAAAAACGTCCAGATAAGTCAGAATAACGGTTTCTAAATTCAGGGCGTGGACGAGAATCATGGGCCCCGCTGATTTCGGCAAACGCGCGCTAATCGCGAAATCTGCGCGAATTGATCATGCTAACTGCGGCAGAGTTGTTTGGCAATTTGCCATAGAAACGTGTGCGGCGCCACAGGCTCGTCCGATTGGGGGGGCGGACCGGGATAGGCAGGCGCACCGGGATACCGATTTATTGATTTCTGGCTTTTTTTCGTTGCTTTCTTCGACCCTATCCTCTACAGCGCCTGCCAACTTAGCGTTTCACACCGAGACCTCGAGAACGAGATTTATCGTGAACACTGCCTCTAATCGAGGAGAGTGTCCGCAGACATTAGCAGAGAGGGGCTGGCATCTGCTAGTTGGTAGGAGCTTCTGCTGCTTGTACTGGAGTCCTAAGCCTTTTATCCCTCCTGCCGATCTCACGCGTGTCACGATGAGCAAAGGGATAGTATTCCGGCACAAGAAGCACGAGCTCCTGCACCTTGGTAGCAGCTTCTGCTGTTAGTAGTAGCTACAGCACGGGTGCTGCTAATCCCTTTGTGCCGGAGTACTGACGCTATTGTGCCAACGTACTACCCTAGACTTTCTGAGTGTTTTGCCACAATCGACGTTCCCACCTGCTCGCAAATCAAAATGGAGAGATTTTGAGAAATGCTTCTGTGTTTACTACACTAGCAGTTCAATAGTCTCAAAAACACTATCTGCCTCTAGGGCTGGGATTCATGAGATGATGGTCATGAAGGCTAGACATACCTGCCCAGAAGCCCGCTTTAGCTTTCTCCACTTCAGGTTCGTCTAGTTCTGCTTTCCATGTCAAGATGCTTGGTATAAACCTTGAAAGTAATAGAAACAACCTTTTCGATCAATTTTTTCATACTCTCGAACATGAGAGCTTTAGTATTTTCAAATGGTAAGAAAATCGCTAGTCCAACATTTGAGTTCAGATTAAATCTTATCCCAAATCGACACCTTAGAGACTTCACGTCAGTGACCGCCTCTCTTACAAGAGAAGTGTTCTTAGTGGTATACGCACCTGCAAAAACGAACAGTATTGTAAGTATCTATTTTGCCTCAATAGTAAAACTGAGCAGTATTCCGTCCCGAACTGCAGATTCTAAGAATTTATAAGCGTTTCTCAAGCTTTGTGAAAAGGTATCCCATCAGGCATTTTTTGTGTGTCTTGAAAATGTAACCCTAACATTTCGAAAATTGGCAAATGGACATTAAATTCGCATTCAGTCACTCGAATAGCTAAAATTTTGAGTCAATTCTGGGACTCTGACCGAACTATCGTATACCCACCGCAATCTACCGTGAGGTGTCGAAAATCCATAAACGAACTTGTTTTTGTGTTTAGCTTTCCAAATAACCCGTATAGAATCATTTTGAGCCATTTCTATCCCAGCGTTCCGGAAATCGTCAAAAATTATGTTTTACCCCCGAAATTTCCTCCGATAAGAGGCTTTAAACGAATTCAGTCGAAAACTTTGGAAAAGCGACAGATAAACCTCAAATTCGTGATAAGCACACCAAACCACCTCCCATGAGGATGTTTTAAGTCAAATCTAAAGAAATTTCCTACGCTTTCAAAACCACCAAATTACTAGAAACGGTCAACAAACAATTCGTACAGCTCCAAAACGCTATCAGTCTTGGCAAAAAGTTTGGGAATGTGCCTTCACCCAAATTGGGGGATGGTTTTGGGCGCTGAACACAATTATGAGGTCCGTTTTCGAACTTTACAGACTTTTGTGTGTTGGGAGCTACAGAAACCCCAAAAAGCGACCGTTTTAAGCTTTTAACTTCTTGTCACCTGCAGCTCGGGGTGGGATACTGCGCAGTTTTACAGTGGAGGCCAAAGAGATACTAACAATTCAAGTCGTTTCTGCAGATGCGTTCACTCGCCATAAACACTTCCCTTCTGAGTCCTTGTAGGCTACTCATAATAACCGTAGCATATTTCTTCCACAATCTATAGAAAAACGATATTTATTTGGTTCTCTAGCGTACGCGTGCGAGCGCGCGCTGTTCTCTACTTCTGCACCGCACTCTCTCGCTGTCTCTTCGCCTCCCTCGGGATAGGGGCTCTCTACACATGGAGGGAAGGGTTGCCTCGCCTTTCGCTGCTCCAATTCCACTTCGGGACCCCTTCGCTTGGATTGAGAGTGTGACTTGTCGAACTGCAAAAACAGGACAACTCTTGCCTTTCTGTGTAGACGGCCCCTGTCCTCCCTCCCTCCGCACACTTGCGAATAAATCAAATAGATTTCGCTCCGTTCAACGTTCGAGAAAATTAATTCATTCCTTGAATCACACACAATTAATTTCTCTTTATGTGACTAAATATTTGAAGCTATTCCAAACCTGATTTGTCAAACCATTGCCAAAATTTCATGTTTGACCCTTTATAACATATTCCCTTTCAAAGGTAAACTTACAGATCAGCCACAGCATAAAACCATCCTTCGAGGTCGCTCTTCTCTGTGGCCGCTTTTCTCCGATGCGTATCGATGCTCCAAAATGGAAGTGTAAACGCGTCCGGGATCCCATATCTTAATAGGGACTCCTAAGTTCCCTCCCAAAGCCATTCAGGTCTCAGTCTACTGTACGTGTTGCTTCTCAGTGTGCATATTTTAGTGAAAAGCCTCACTTAATCTTTTTCCCTGATCGTACTGTGTCACCGTAGTCTATGAGATATATACGAGCTGATTGGGTTGCCAACACCGACACATATATTGGTTGGTTTTACATCTCTGTGCACGAATCCACGAGAGTGAAGGTCCTAGAAATATGTGTCTACAGATGTGAATACGCTGAATTATAGCACAAGTGCCTTTTCAGAATGGGCGACATCCTGGAGCGAGAGGGGTATGGAAGAAGTATGCAGAGTTCAAGTCGCGGCGCTGGCCGCAGCGACGAAGAACGCTGTGTGATGCAATATTGATTACATTGGGCGACGTGGTCGACCGATACGGCGTGAAGGGCGACGAGGGGGCACCGCAGTGTTTTGACGCTGCGACGACACTGCGTCACTGGCAGCGAGCAGCAACCGGCGCCGCGACGATAATATTCAAAAACGCTTTTGTCGCGCTATGGTATCCCACTACGCTACGCCCATTTTTGCGCACTGCAACGACTTCTATTTTTGAAAAGGGAAGAAAACCCCGAGTTGGTGTTCAAATGGCGCGACGGCTCGGAAAATGCGTGAGGCGAAGTGGACACCGTGGTGTACCTCCCCTGCTGCCGTAGGGTAGCACCGAAATGCAGCTGAAATGCCCAGAATTTTGGTTCTGCAGTATTGCGCTGTGTACGCAAGACCGACGCAGGCGTCAATTTCCAATCCCCTCAGCGAACTGCGGCAATGCCACCAAGTGATGTTTCCATTCGGCTGGTGTATAACTAGGGCCATATCGAAGCAGATCAAATTCGTTGACAGCTTCAGTGGCATAAGCATTTGCTAATACCATGATTTTATGCTTCCAGTGGATCGCCTGATCCGGAAAATTAGACAGCCGCAGTCGTCTGTTATAGTCCCAGGTATACACTGGACCCGAATCGCGGATATTCGAATCATTATAAAAACGATGGTAGCGGATTTCCGATTCATGCGAATGAATTCAAAATAAAAGCACTGCTAATCCGGTACTGCTTGCTACCTCTCAGGATCCATCCGAATGCACTCGGATATCCACAAACATGGTTTTCGAAATGATTCGGATATCCATTTTTCGATTCGGGTCCAATGTATAGTCCCGGGCAAGCACGAGGTGCTTTGAGTGAAACAAATGGTGTTTCGTACAGAACTAGATTTCAAGCAGTTGACAATGAGCGATGTTTCGGGGAAAACGGCGGACGGTTTAGTTCATGAAATCGAGTTAACAAGCGGCAGCGGTCGTGGGGAAACTACTACAAGCGTGTGAGTACTACTAGTTATTTGGAAAATCAACTTACACCTAATGCCGTTAAAACTTCGCCCGCGATGTAAAATGCAGATGCTGGCTTGAACTTTCCGCCCAGCATCTCTCGAAGTTTGTCGATATTCATGTCGAGTAGACCCATTACTAAAGCAGAATCGTTTTGTCACAATGCCCGGGAACATTGTTCTGTTGTGTCAAGAAACATACTGATGAAAGGCATGTCACAAACTGTTCCGCTGTCATAGAATGGAGGCGCCCAACCTACTTTTAGCTTTTGACATATCGGCCAAAATTCTCAATTCTCTCTGCAAACATTCTCCACAAAACAATTAGAGTAGTGATTTTTATCGCTTACCTTCATTTTAATATTGAATGTCTGACTACCATTCCGTATTCCTGTCTTGAGGGCAAACAGACCGGCTACATCCTTGACCACGTTGCTGAATAAAGAGATTTTACATGTACTTCTGCGTGGGTGTACGAAACGAGGGGAGGCAGCGAGAGTGTGGTGGAATGAGAGGCAGATTACGCGTGCACACGCGCGCGATGCACGTGCACACGCGCGAGTCAATTACCGACGAGAGGGTTTGTCAGAGCGCGTGTAGCGTAGTGGCAAGAGAGCTTGAACCCGTCCCGAACTCAGCTGGGGTCTTTCCCTCTAGAAAAGTAAATTGACACAAGACTCCAGGATTATAGAGCTGACGTGAGCGTTGGTCCTACCAGTGAAGGTGGAAAACGCAATAGATTATCTGGGGCATCGACTGACATAAAGTATTGAAGAAACGAGCTCCCAAAGCTACTCCCAGGAATTCGAATCCTACAATGACACCCAATAATAGCATACCGCTACGACATGGATTCATCGGTTCTCGTTCCAGGAGCCGATCTCTCACAGTCATTGTACATAAAATCCGTTCAAATGAGATTGTCGGCTCACGCTGAAGGCGTGCGTGTCAAGTGGCTGTCGCAAAGACATTTTTCGAACTTGAAAATCGATCAGCAGGAATAATCGATCAATGCTGAATAAAGTCCCAATCAGCTGTTTGCAGCCGTGCTCAGGCTTATCTGAAATAATGCCATTGCGACGACCGCCCCACATGCACACCGACCGCGCGGACGGACAGTCCCAATCGGGCGACTTTACTTGGGAGCGCAGAGGTAGCTCTCAGAACTTGGCGGCTAGTGCGTTTTCTCTTCACTGGAAAGTTCACTCTACAAAGCACGCATTTTAGTCGTGTTCTGTAGTCGTTCGCGGAAACGATACTATGCTATGTTGACAATTCTACTCCTCTAAAAATACGAGATTCTATAAGGCAACAGTGGAGAAATAAACTCACTCCCTGCAAATTTGTTTCGACACTATGTATATTGCAGAATACCGGCCTTCATTGTACTTCAGTTGTACTTCATACCGAACAAAATGTCGTTCGTCCTCGTCGTAACTGAATGAAACCGTTTTCCGAGACTACTGAATATTCCTCCACAATTTACCCAAGTACCAGCCAAATCACGTGACGAACAGAATAGGTCAAAACAATCTGGACGCCACGAGTTAGCAGCTGAAGCCTGTTATGCAAAAGCAAAATGTTGATGTAACTCCGTATATTGAGATTGATACAAATTTTTAACCCTCGAGCGATCGCCTGCTAACTCAAGTTGGTCATTTCGCGGAGGAAGACAGTAAGCAGCGTGCAATGCCAATGGCTACCAGCCAGCTTCACTTTTGACACATAGACGTAATGGATTACATCAACTCGTATAATGACATTCGTTAAACTTGATGTTCCGAGCTGGAGGCGTAGCCTGCGATCATAGTAGGGGTACAAGCTGAAGACATCGCACGGGCACTACGGCGTGTATCCCTCTAGTGAATGAAAATGCCGAAAGGGGCGGTAGTAATCTGGCCTAAAGTGAGAAGAACTTATTGACCAACCGGGTCGGAAACTCAAAGGGTTCGAAGGCTCTGGGCGTCCAAACCGGTTGGCCAATAAGTTCTAGTCCTGAAGTGCGAATTAATGATAATGAACATCTTCCACTGATGTGGAGTAGACAAGCATAATAATGAGGAGCCAGTCATATGTTGAATGAGGGGCTATAACTCTGTAAACAAAATCCACCACGCCTGTCGGAAGCGAACCAGGCCAACACGAGTGACACGAGAGCAGCGCGACATTGCACTGCGCCATTGCGCTAGCTGTTGAGTGCATGGAGGAAAGCAGAATGCAGCCATCAGGCTCACTGATGCATCACATAGTGTACTCATTAACACAATACACTCTCAGACCAACAATTCTATAGCTCTTGTCGAGTGCAAGATCTCAATTCCCTCTAATAGGCGAGATATAGGTGGCCACCACAGGTCTCCCCTTTTCTTAGTCTTCGAGCTCAATAGCGGCTGCATATATGGATGGACTTCATCCACGACTTCGGTGTTTCCATTCCTTTGCCAGCTTGTCTCTTTATTCTGTTTCGTTCAAGAATTGGGTGAAAAACTAGTTCGGGGATGGTGGGGGGGGGGGGGAATACGATTAGCGAATGATTCTCTTCAACTCAGCATAAAATTTGAAGTTTTTCGGGTGTCCTATACCTTTAGGGCAGTGTTCGCGATAATTTTAATACTTCCATCATTTTCGCTTTGAAGGTCTTATTAGATTAATAGTTTGTTGTTATTTTTGCGATTCCTCTTGTCTGGCTCTCCTTACTTCTTGACCAAGTCCTAGAACTTCAGTTTTGATGGCGAAGAGACTATTTTGGTGCATGATGACAGTTCGTATGTATGGTTTCTTAAGTACGGTGTGTTCAGTGCAGTTTGGTATTCAATTGAGATTTTTTTGCAAAACTCGTTGGTTAGAGAGGGAGAATAGTTCTTGTATTGCATAATTGTTGAACTGTTGCTTTAATAAATAGAATATTATTATGGAAAATCAGCAGATCATGTAAGGCAAAAATGGGTGGAAAAAATTGGTACTGAAGGGTGAAGACGAGCAGAGTGACTTACTTACTTGACTTAATCGGTTGGCTTTCGCCTGACGCGGCTTTGGTCATTCCGCATCTTCACCGGAGGTGTGCCAGTCCTAGTAGTCAAAGCCGTGTCCATTTTTCTTGCCACGGTCTTCAGCCACAATTTGAACACATTCCATCCAGCTGTCACTATTCCATTTCTGCGAAACGAAACATCATGCGCCTGAACTGTCTTTCGATGCCGAGTGACTTCTAAATCCTCTTTAACCACATCCGTCCAGAACTTTCGCCTACGCCCAGGTGGCCGTTTCCAGACAGGATTTGGAAGCATTTTTTTTGGGAAGCGTGTCAAACGAGACGATCCGGCGTTCTTCTTAGTATATGCCCGCTGAGCAGTCGAAGTCGACTCTTCCATTGCTGCTTGAGGATGGCGTTAGGAGATGCTGGCACCTCCTCGTGTCAAGTTGGGCAAGTTGATGTACTGCGTCGATTTCCCTTGTAAAGCGTCTTCGTTATGGCATACACGCGGCCAGAAATATCCAAGCAAACGCCTAAAAAGCTTCCTTTCCGTGCAATCCAACCTTTCCATCTGCGTTTCTCGGTGCCGCCCACGTCTCCGATCCGTACATCATGATAGGGCGAATAGTGGATACAGGTAGACGCGCAACTTGACTTCCTTCGCGATGGTGGTAGACCACAAACACTCTGGCTTAGAGAATTGAATGCAGACGTAGCTTTCGCACATCGTTGTCGAATATCATCCGCTGCGATAACTACTTCATCGTTCTTCAGCAAAACAGCCCAAATAAACAGAAATCGTCCACCAGTTCGATACGTTGTCCGTCCACACAAACTCCAGTTGAAGGCCTCTGAGAGACCCACATCTGCTTCTGCATTTGTCGACGAAGACGAAGTCCATAGGCTGCGGCATACTTCTTCGAAACGAGGTTCACAATCCTTTGCAGTTTTGCGTTGTTTTCAGCGAATAACACAATGTCGTCGGCGTACTCCAGGTCGACAAGGAGCGTCCTGATGGTGTTAGGATAACATCCGCAGGGAAACTGTTCTGCAACTCTACGCATGATGTCATCAACGGCGAAGTTGAAAAGAAAAGGTCCTGCAACGGCTCCTTTGCCTTTACTCCTGTTTTCACCTCGAAAGCTGGACGTAAACCCGACAGGTGTACGAACTGCTGCTGTTGTTCCTTTGTTCATGTCCTCGATTAACCGAAACATACTTTTCCGGGACTCCATCTGCTCGCAGAGCATTGAGCAATCGATCACGATGAGGAGAGTCGAACGCGGCTTCAAAGTCCAAAAAGCAAGCTGTAATGGCCTTCGAAAACCGCTGCCACGATTCACCATTACTTCTTCCTACGACGGCAGAACACTTGGTCGATGGTCGATCTTCCAGGTCGAAAACCGGCTTGCTCGTATCTCTGGTCATGTTCCTTCACGATGTTTGATAAGTCGCCCGAGAATGATACGTCTCTAAAACCTTGTAAAGCATGACACGAAGTAGCAGAGATTCCTCTGTAGTTCTTAGGATCCGGTGACGGATAGCTTCTGTGAAGAGGTACGATGATCGCATGTCTCCAAGAATCGGGTATCCTTCGCTCATCCATATGGCACGGATGGTGTTGGTCAGCCTTTCACGAATCCCAGACGGAGGAAGAGCTTTCAGCATTTCAGCAGCGTGATGTTGTCATCTCCACCTGCCTTTCCATTCTTCATTTTCCGGACACAATCCAAAAACTTCAGACTCAGTCGGCGGTTCCTTTCACTGACATCGTAATGTGCTCTCTGAACATGCGGGAGCCTCAGTGTACTGATGGCGCTGGACGATTCAGTAGTGAACTGAAGTAATCCTTCCCATATTGGCAGCGTCGCATCACCAACTGCAACCCATTGGTAGTGCTTCAAGACAGGAGAACATCTCTTCATCTTCCCGCTATAACTGTCGCAGCAACGTGTAGGCTTTCTCGGATTCTTCTCCTCTTCCTCCCAAGCCTTCTCGAACTCCTCTTAGCTCTACACGTCCACTCTCGTTCGCGGTCACTTTGAAGCTGCCGACGCAACTTCCTCCCTCAGACGCTTCTCCTCCACGGAAGTTTCCTGCAGTTCGGAGAGCACATACTCTGTTGTAGGTAGATGTTGTTTCCTCCTGAGACGTAGGCGAACTTCTTCTTAGGCTGTGGCCACAACCGGGAGTGCCTCTTTCGAAGCGTCCTGGATGCATTTGACAAAAGAATCCGCGTCGCAAAGTTTCTTCCTTAGTCCGTAATTCGATGTGAATAGAAACGCGTTGTCGGAAATTCCTTCTGCACTCTTCATCTCTGAGACTTGTCATGTCAATCCTCTGAGAGGCTGAGCCCTCGCTTCCTCTTTATGAATCCTCGCAGTGAAGTTCAACAGAAACAGGACGGTGATCCGAATCGAATGCGACATCCCACACAGCTTTCCAGATCTTCGAATGTCCGATACTGGAATATTCCTCGTCAGACAGTTAGTCAAGCTGTAGTTTCAAAGTTGTCATCTTCCGCTTCCGCTGCTCTTTCTGGGAGATAAAGGCTGGGTTGGTCCCTGCCACGTAAGCTGGGATGGCGGCGATGATTCCTCTTGAATGTCGATGCAATAATCAGACCACTGCGTTCACAAAAGTCGACAAGGCGGTAGTTTCCATTGTCCGATGTTTGTTCCACTGGGTAGAAATCCATCACCGAGTACTTCGGATTCCTGATTCAAGTCCCATCTTCGCATTTGCGTCAATCCCCACGACAACAGCATGCTTGACAAGGTATCCTGGCCAGCAACGTATTGAGTTCCTCATAAACGCATCCTTCGAATTGTCTTCGGCGGTTTCCCCAGTGGGCGCATGAGCACTCACTATCCAGCCAGATTGAATCCTCTGTGATCCCGCAGTCGTACGAATGCATTCCGACACGACGTTGAGCCGAACTCCCTGACTCATACCATTGAAATCCTTCCTTACAGCGCATTGCACACAGCCTCCTCACTCTTCCTATCGTCAGCGTTACCGCAGTAGATGGTGTACTCTCCGACGCTGATGACGGGTCTAATTCTGAGGCGGGTTTCCTGCAAAGCAGCAAACGTATAGCGCGGAAATAGCTCAGAAGTCTGGCGGATAGCGCAGTTTTTGATATCACTCGACAGCGATCGACAGTTCAGGGTGGCGAAATTGTGGCTTGTGGCCAAAGACTCCATGACTCTCAGGTACGGATCTCCAAGGGGTGTTATGGACCATTTGAGGCCTTAGGTGTGCCGGACGGCGACACCTTTATGCAATGTGCGGATACTTTCGCGATATAGTTGTGCACGCTATATCGCTCGAACGTTCCCTGTGTACACTCAAACGTCTGCTGGGTCTAGTAGAAGCAGGGGCACCAAACGAGCAGGTGTACCAACAGACGAGCAGAGTATTACATGTAATACACAATAAAGTCCCATCTAGGATTTCAAAAGAGGTCAAGGGGAGGCGTTTCCCAACAGAGATACAGATCCCCTTGATGTTGATGATGCCACAAGCGTTTATTTGAGAAGGGGTCACCCCTGTTCACTGTGGCGTCTGCACAATGCTTCTTCCATACGGGCCGCTCCTGTTCGTGGTAGGGTTGTTGACGGCGCTTATCCATGCAGGCATCACTCCGTCGATACGGAGTTTACGAACCACGCTTGTCCTGAACGACTCACCCCGGTCCGGGATGCTTCCCGGCATGGTCGTCGAATCAGTTTCAACGTGGAGTCCCAAATGTACTGAGAGGACATTTAGCGAAGATCGAATCTGGAGTGCGCTGCGCTCCTCTCTTCTTTGCCGCACTGTCTCGTGCGCGCTCTAACCACCACACAATCAGCGACAGCCGCTCTGTCGCTGACGTTTGCAATCAGCGACATCTTCGAATTTTAGATACAAGATGAATTTGATTTGGAGCTTATTTGCTCATTAAGAGTCAAGATTTTACCTAGAGCATCCTTATGCATCAAACAAAGTTTCTAAACTATTACACAGGATGTCACTCGGGGATGCAATTGAATAAACGATTTAAGTTGAATATTAAGCTTCAGATTATTACCGCCCCAGGGCTTTAAAGTTAGTTGATAGCGGTGTTTTAATTCGCGCCCATGGTTTTTTTTGAACAGTTGCGCTAAATCGCAAGCCATTCCCCGTAGAGTCGGAGAGGAGGAGGGACACAGCGGTAGATGCCTGGCGAAAGACCGTCGCCTTTCAACGGAATGACATGGATTCGGCTTGCAGGCAAATTTCCTTAGGCTTCTTTTTGATCCGCGCAACTCGTCCTCCGCTCTCAGACAGACCAAAGCGTGGGGTTGAGCAAAAAGAAAATATAAGTTGCTTTCCAGCGCAAACTTTCAGTTGCTTTGCTAGTGCTATCCAACCCTGTGTAAATTGTTATTTCGAGAAATACAAAACTTGTTCTTTCTAAATACACTTTGCAATCTTGCTGCTGACAATATTCTAGTGAACAGTATTAGATCGAAGCTTTGTTGACTTTTTTTCTGCTCGAAGCGAATTGTGTTTCCTATTCAAATACGTGGACGGTTTGCGAGGCGTGTCTGATTTTTTTATTTTTTGTTGTTGCTTTTAGCTTCTGTTTCTAACATTTTTTGTATTTTTTTACTGCGTAATGACCAGTTGATTTTTTGATTTCCAGTGCTGCCTAACTATGCGCACCACTGCGTGCATTAATAAATAGATAAATAAATAATCAACAGATCAAATCACTTCCAAAAACCAAAACCTTCATCAGGACAACGAGAAGTAATTTGACTACGGAGTGGTACAGTCAATATTCGAAAAATGTCTCTCTAAAAACTGTTGCAAAGTAGTCTTCACGTGGTCCATTAGCTCGGCGCTAGACGCTTGCGCCAGCCTTAGGTAATCCTCTTCACAGATTGGAAGATTCTCACCATATTAGGAGCTCTATAATCGCCAGTTTTGTCATCAGCCGCTATAAAAAAACTCTAGCGGAATGATTTTCACCGCCAGTGGATATGGCACAGGCAATATCTGGCCAATTCGACAACTGCTGTTTCGTGCTTGTTTCCGAAGTACTGAGACAAAGATGGTTGGCCACAGAGTTCGGGTCTGTTTCCGGACCGCAATGAAATTGGGGTTTTATCCACCCCTGCGTAGTAGTATCCATGTTGGAGCGGACTCAAATTGAGAAGCGAGTATTAATTCAAAACTGGTGAAACCATCATATGTTGGGCTTTGAATGGTGTCGATATGGCGGTGCTGGATGGGTCGCGAGGTGACAACTTTCATAGTGGCACCGCGCTCTCGGCGCTTGCGGTGAGGACTATAAAAGATGCTCCAAGGTGGCGTATGCGAGAGCGGCTGGGGCCAAATAACGAGATAATGCAGACTATGCTATTGGTCGCCCCTGTTATGCTGGCTTCCGGTGTCTCTGCGTCTCGTTTGCCTGCTACCGTCGCCCTTCCGCCATCCGAAAGCTACCACCCAAGTTTTTATCGCATTTGAGCACAGAAGAGGATGATGAATACCGCTACATAGCTACGAAGGATTCTCTATGACCTCTGAGCCTCATCGGCGATTATCTGATATACAACAGCTTTAGGAAATTCAGTACTGAAGACCACTCACTTATCATCATTAACTATGATGTCTTCCACTAAAAGTTCAGCCCGATCACGCACGTGTCTATCAAGCAGATCCAATTCAGTAGCCTGCAATACGCCAGTTACGCTAGTCTTAGGAATCTATGTCGACATCTCATGCTCCTGGCTAAAGTCCTTCCGAATAAGACTGCCCGCCGCGCGTGTCGAAACAGCCGTCGCAGCGCTTTTTCCGAGTCAGTAAATTGACTCATCAGGAATATCAGACGGAAAAGGAGTAACATCCCCAGTCAGTTTTATGCAGCCGTGTAACGGGTTGGCCCGGAAATGTCTTTTAAGCGACGTCCGCCAGGGCACACGCCGACCTCGTGGGGCGGCTTTCCTATTCGGACAGGCCTACTTATTGAAAAAGACGAAGATACATGCGTCGCGCAGACTCCTTTTTACTACACTCTTAGAGAAATCGGTTTCTTCACGTGAGTATTGGTCCGAAACAATATGGTAGCTGATGGTCTCACCTTCTAGTTCATATCCTCCTTCCCAGCTAAATCCGGCCTTTCCTCTTCAAGTAGCAATTCGTTTGTACCAGGACGGGATCGGTGGAGGAGCGATTGGGGCAATCTGAAGAATCTACAGGCACGTAAGTACTGGGTGCAGTAAAACTAAACATCAACATGAATACACTGCGTGTCATAAAGATAGACACTCCTGAATTTGTCGAGTCTCTTGTTTGTTGAGCAAGATGGTGATCTTTTTCTGGTCGTTTTTCACCTGTGTGATCAGAATGTAAAATAACTCCTCCATATACCTTCTTTTGGGTTAGATTGAATGTTTGTCAGCACTTTTCTAGAAAGTGAATTTATGTTTTGAATCGCGTTGCAAAAAGATAGGACACCCTGAGTTAAAATCGGATTTTCTCGTCCGAGAAAAATGTGCGATCCCAAATCTAATGGCCGATAGGCCTTTCTCGCTCCATTAATTCAACAAATACTCGATTTCGTGTACTTTCAACCAGACTGTTTTCGCATCCGCAAGTCGATCTTGCTCCATTTCTCGGTTACTGCCTGTTGGAGCTGCAGCAATCAAGAGAAATAGCCGGCCATTGGATCAAACCCGACAAACTTGAATATCCCAGAGATTCTTCAGTTCTGTTGAGATTAGGATCCGTAGACCATCCATTCTGGACAAGATAGTTATTGCCGATGCAAAAGAAGCCGACTTCAGACCTGCTCACGTGAACTCTGGTTGCCCGGCTTAGAAACTGCAATCGCTTTTTCTGCCCGAAAACGTGGGGAAATTGAAGGTAGGGTTACTCTGATACCCTGCGGTAATCATCCGACTTCAGGCCAACGCAAGCTGGGGACGTCATTGACGGGCAAATGCTCTGACAGGGATTCATGGGAGATCTCAGAACGCAGTTCCAGGCTGGGCTAAGCGTGGACAGCCACTCCGACTATTTGTGTACAGTAGGCGATGGTTTCTGATAGGAAGGAGTCTTTTCTCCATTGGTCTGGTGGTCGAAGTGTGCTACTAAAGCAATTCGGAGGGTAGGCGCCGTCCAATTTAGCCATTTCAGAACTCCGGAACGTAGATCTCCATAATCCGTCAGGGGATAATTTTCCCGTCAAGGACGCCTGTAGCCTTGCGTTCGCCAGCAGTCGGATGGATCTCCAGTGAGTACCATCTAGGGCAAAACCATAGCTCCGAGCCGGGAGAGCTACTCGAGCGGCGCTGCTCTCTCCGCCCGAGCGAAAAGTAGCCATCTACTCGGGCCACAGCAGCCGCTCTCCGGGCCACAGCAGGTATTCTCTCGGTTGAGCGATCTTCGGTCCCAACTGGCACTGCGGTCTCTGTTCAAGCCGATTTTCAAAAATTTCCTAATTGGCATATTTTTTCTTTATTTCCGCCTCTTCTGAGAGGATTAAGCCTGTTAAGAGTGATAAGGTACCTGTTACATCCTGTGCGTCAGGAGGTTAGTCCCGCCACAGGCCGCAACAAGGATACCATCCCAGCATGGTCAGCAACGAGGAAGCCTTCCCCACCGCGGGTCATGGGGATCCCCTCGGTCGCAAAAAATTGTCATCCTGAGAGTGATCCGAGGTCACCTTCCTCAAGAGTGGCCTCGGAAAGGCCAACTACCCGTCTACACGAGGCGAGCCGCCTTTATACCTGCAGTAGGATTGGTTGTTCTTTGAGCGATAACGTGGCTCGCACGTTATCACTCAAAGAACAGCCAATCCCGCGTCTCTCCCATCTCTGGCGATGGCACCCGCCTGTGGCCCCGAGAGCGTACCCTCGGAGAGCGACCGAGGGGCGAACTACACCGGACAGGGACCGCGGTGCCAGTTGGCCCCTCGGCCGCTGTCCGGGCGATGACGTCATAATTGGGAGGAGCCAGTCCCGCTCCGGAGCGATGGTTTGCCCCTGAGATAAAGGGTATCAGAGTAACACCTACCTTCATTTCCCCACGCTTTCGAGCGAAAAAGTTGCAGTTTCTAGTCGGGCGACCAGAGAGTTCACGTGAGCAGGTCTGAAGTCGGCTTCTTTGCCCGGCAACAACTATCTTGTCCAGAGTGGATAGTCTGCAGTCCTAATCTCAACAGAATGCATAGTCTCTGGGATATTTCGGTTTGTCGGGTCGCCAGGGAGCGCAATAGGCCGGCTATTTTTCTCGATTTCTGCGCTCCAACAGGCAACAACCAAGAAATGGAGCAAGATCGACTCGCGGATGCAGAACATTTGGTCGAAAGTGTACGAAATCGAGTATTTATTGCATTATTAGAGAGAGGAAGGCCTATCGGCCATTATATTTGGGATCGCACATTTTTCTCGGACGAGAAATCCGATTTAAGGGCAGTGTTCACGATGAAAAAAGTTTTCGTAATTCCACTGGGATTGTGTAGTGGAGGGACATTCTGTAACGTTAACGTCGAAAGAACGCATGAAAACGAGCCAAGAAGAGCCCCAAAAGAGCACGAGTTGCAACTTCGAGCGCATTGAAAACCCAAAAGCGCATCACACGCCCACCGAGGTGAACAAATGAATGCTCGAGATCGTGAGATGAGCGATGATTTTCAATCATTAGCCCCGTTCTTCCCTTCATTCTTAGCTTCTCTCTTCACTCAAGTCAGCTCGCATAGATCGGCTGCAAAAGATGGAAGTTACAAGCCTCGGACAACTCGTCCACCATGTTTCCATAGCTCAATCTTTGAGGGACCATACCTGCGTTCACAGAAGGTCTTGTATGACTTCAGAGACACTATTGAATCAGCATGGGGCCGTTTTCAAGATAGGCGGAAAAACAGAAAACGATTTTCATCGTGAACACTGCCTTTAACTCAGGGGTGTCCTATCTTTTTCATACGCGACTTGAAACATAAATTTATTCTAGAAAAGTCCACAAATATTCAATCTAACTCAAAAGAGGTATACGGGGATTGCTTTACATTCTGATCACAGTAGCATCGACGAAAAAGATCTATATTGCTCAACAAACACGAGACCGACCAATTAAGGGTGTCCTATCTTTATGATACGCAGCGTATAAAGATGACCCGGCTATAGTGGAGAAAGAAGCACGGGGACGGGCCAACCTCCACGCTCCTTGGAGTTGGGGTGGAGTTCTGTCCACGCTCGAGTGCGGTGTTTACTCGTCGTTGAAGGGGTTAGAAGTTGGGCTAATGCCACCCCGTACTCTTTCCTCCATCTGAGCCGATGTAAGCACCTCTCCTTGTAGCTATGCGGATTCTCGCGAATCTGTGCTACCTTTTTATCCGGTACCCGCATTGCTTGTGGTATGTTGGTTGGCGTGATCTGTCCCGGTGCTGTCTTATTAGCTTGAGCATCATCCTCCTCGTCCGAAGAGTCTTCCTCCTCTGTTTGACAAGACTAAATCACAATGTATAAAAAATGCATGAAAACAGGCTAGCAGCTGTCCTTGTGAAATACTCACTTCTCCCGACATACTCTCCATCGCAGCTTTCTTCTTCTTAGCCTGTTTTTTCTCTTTATCCTTTTTCTTATCTTTTTTCTGTGTCGTCTTCTCCTTTCTGGCAGGAAGCGGTGCATTTTTCTTTTTGGTTTTGGTCGAATTCTTGGTTTTGGCTTTTATCTTCTTGAACTGGAAGACCAGTAATGGTTTCATTTTCACAGAACAACTTAATCGTTTTGAAACCACCACATATGGTAATAAGCTTTTCTATTCGGTTGTTAGGAACTCAGTTCTTCAGCGTGACTCATACGGGTATAGCCTAGGCCGTCTCATTTCGAGCCGGTCGAAGCAAAGGCTTATTCGGGCTTTATCATGTCAAAAAATCTCCTTATCACTGTTATATTTTGCCATCACCGGACCGCTCCGCTGCTTTACTCCGCCCGCACTCATCCGAGCAACCCCTAAGCGATAACTGAATACACTCGGAGCATACACATGCGAAAATGAGTTTTCATACAGGACAAGCATCACGCAGTCGAGACAAGCTCAGGCAAACCATCTCTCGGAGAGGTAGGACCGGAGAGCGACTCTGAGCGATGCTGTCTGCTTTCGCCCGGAGCTTGAAAATTAGCCATCTACTCGGGCGACAGCAGCCGCTCTCCGGGCGACAGCAGTCCCGCTCGGAGCGATCTTTCGGTCACAACTGGCACTCCGGTGGGCTCTTCGGGCGGAATGAGCGTAAGCTTCACCGATGGCTTCCCTTCTTTCATTGGACATATTCGTTTCTGCTTCTCTTTTTCGCTTTCTTTCTTTTTCCCTCTCCTCTCCCAGCCTCTTTTTCTTCCCTCTCCTGTTTCCTCATTTTCCCCTTCTTCCTTTAGTCTCGAGGAAGAACTTCTTTTCTATCTGACGCTGCCTTCCACTTGGTCCAAAACCTGCTTGTTCGCGAAATATATGCTGTAATTCAGTGATAATTTTTAGTACTGTGTATCTTTGAGTGCTTCTATTTACTCTGAGGTAAATCTCAATCCCAACCTGCCATTATAGTTGACAAAATATCTGAGTCACCTCAGAACTAGATACATTATAGCGTTGGCGAAGATTTTGGACAAAGCGTCTCATAATGATTTATATCTGATTTTGTGATTTCGCAGCTTCGGTATTTTCTGACTTATCCGAGAGGTTTAGGCCTCGAAGCTCCAAAGTTATTTATGAGATATAATGACTGCACGTCCTTAATAAAGCCAGTACTTTCCACACAATTATATATAGTTTTTTTTTTGAAAATTCGATTATCGCCTTTTTTTCATCGATTTTCAAAATGCCGATAAATACTCCATTGACGAAAAAACTATGGAATAGGAACCTCAGTCGTTATAACGTCGGCATGGGTCCTAGTGATACTTTGCACATACTCTGTTTATCTTGAATTGCACAAAACACACGGTCCGCCAATAGTCCTTCTAATTGGCCCGCTAGTACCGTAGTGTACGTCCACGACGCGTTCTCGGCGGACCCGGGTGTGCACCCAGTGTGCAGAGCCCATCGATTCGTCAATGCCGCTCACTCGGCCACCCACCCTGTCACCCGGGTCTGCCGAGTACGCGTCGTGAGACGTACACTACGGTACTAGCGGGCCAATTAGAGGACTATTGGGCGAACCGTGTTTTGTGTGCAATTCAAGATAAACAGTATACCATATGGTTGGCGCAAACTAGGCGCCATAAGCTATAATGTAGGTGCACCGAGTTTTCGAAGCAAACTTCAATGGAGAACGCGAAGTATCGTTAGTATTCTTGCCGACGCTATAACGGCTGATTTCCTAATCGATAGTATTTTTTCGCCAATTATGTATCGTTATTTTGAAAAATCGATAAAAAATGCGAGAATCAGAATCTTTCAAATAAAAAGCGATTGATAATTGTTTGAAAATACTGTTGATTAAGGACTTAGCCATTATACATAATTTTCAAGCTTCGAGGCCTAAATTTCTCGGATAGGTCAAAAAAAGGCCGAAGCTGCGAAATCACACAATAAGCCAAAAACATTAATTACGCTCTGTCGAAAATTTTCGCAAACGCTATCATCTAGTTCTATGGTGGGTCAGATTTCTGTAAACCACAGCAGGTTTGATGGTTCACCTCAAAGTGAATAGATGCACTCAAAGATACACAGTACTGAAGATTAACACTGAATTGCAGCACATATTTCGCAAATGAGAAGGCTTTGGCACGAGTGGAAGGTAGCGTTAGATAGAAGTACTGCACGAGTAGACGGGAATCTGGCGTATGCAACGTGCCCGAGGACGGCACGCGTCGATGGCATTGATAATATTAAAGACAGCCGCTCCTGCCGGTGAGGGCAGCGAAGCAATAGCGGATGTCATCAATATTATCAACACATATTTACACACCATCGTTAGCTTAATGCCTAACGCACACTAGGATTGCTCCAAATAGTCTAGCGGAATACCTAGACCATACGACCCTAGATGAGAAGATTACCCAACGCAAGATTGGAACATTAATTTTGCGAGTAGGGAGTGGGTAAAAGAGCAGTACTTGGGTTTCGATGTGTTGTGCGTGCGGGGCTTCATCAAAACGTTCCTTCTCAAAACTTGTGTGAGCGTGAATAAAACTCACAAATCAGGAGATTTATCGAGATGGGCTAAGAACGCTCCGCATAGCCATGTTCCATGACGCGGCGCTTGCTTCTCGTAAAGCGCTGCTCATTTTCCATGACCTGTAGCACGCTTCTCATGTAGCGTAAGCCATTTTCAATGAGGCGGCATTCGCTACGCATTAATGACTACTCGTTTTCCGTGACGCGATCGCAGGATTCTTATAAAACGCTCTCCACCTCACCACAATATTCCATGCACCACTAACCCCGCCCACATTTTCCAACGCGGAGATTCGATCACAGAGTGATAGCCAGCGACCCAGGAAAGCTGAGGCTTTCGAAAACGTAAATACTACAATTGACAGTACAAATTCCATGCTGGGTCCGTGATTGCAGTGTACCAAGTGACGGTCTGGCTAACATTGCTCGCACTGCTGTGGCCCCGAGAGCGAACGGACAACGGCCGGGGCTGCTACTCACACAGGACATAGACCGCAGCGCCATGGCCTCGGCCGCTGTCCGGGCGATGACGTCAGAAATGGGAGGAGCCGGTCCAGCTCCAAGCGATGGTTTGTCTGAGAGGGTGAAGTGCAAAACTAGTTCGGGGGAGGGCAATTACGGCAAATCGAAGTATTCTCATGGAGTTTACATTAAAACAATGACCGAAAACGCTATCAGGCATATGATATCAGCAAACATTTTATTTTCATGGATGAATCGTTTCATTTCCTCGAGTGTCCTCGCCCCCTTAACTAGGGCTCTATTCTAGACAGGGGGTCCGCCCGAGAGTTGTTCATAGAAATGGAGTAAATCTCTGATGAAAGATGCTTGATACTGCAACCAATCGTTGCCTTTTGAAAACAGTATAGAAATACCAGGCCGTTCAATAATTCCTGTCTAAAAATTTTCAAAATTCTATAATTTTCCTTAGAAGTGTTATAATATCAGGCAAGTGTAAGAACCTTCTAGAAGGTTCTCCAAAGTTCTACGCTAGGAGTATATAAGGCGCAGTCGCCGCGTCTAGCTACCAGTACAAGCTAAAATGGACCAAGGTCGAATTTGTACGTTCGTGTACTACGAGTGGCTGCTGGGCAACGACACGGGCACCGCGGTCGCCAACATCTGTAGAGCGTGCAAGGAGGATGCAGTGTCCCAACGCACAGTCAGCCGCTGGTTCAATCGTTTCGAGAGCGGCGACACGAGCCTCGAGGACAGGGAGCACAGCGGGAGGCCTTCTACGGTGGATGATGACGAAGTCCGTCGCTGTATCAAGGAGAAGCCAGAAGCCACCACCCGTGAACTGGCGACGACGCTCGGCTGCAGCAAGTCCACCATCCACAATCGACTTAACTTACTCGGCTACCACAAAGTTCTGGCCCGTTGGATCCCCCACCGTCTGACGGACGCCAGCAAGCAGAGCCGCCAGGCCGTCTGCCAGTCCCTCCTCCTTCGTCCGCATCGCAAGGAGTTTCTCGAGGACCTGGTCACTGGGGATAAAAGCTGGGTCCTTTACGACAACGTGGCCCGCCGTGCCGTCTGGATCCCGCGCGGAGAAGAGCCGCCGACGACGCCGAAAGCCGACCTGGCACTCCGCTGAAGATCATGCCCTGCCGCTGGTGGGACATCAAGGGCATGCTGTAACTCTCGAGCTGCTCCCGCAAAGGGGCAGGACGGTCACCGCCTCCATATAAACCGGGATCAGCTCGAGAACCTTAGCCGCCGCCATCCGAGAAAAGCGTCCCCGACGGGTCCTCGGTCCCACCTGCTGCACGACAACGCGCGCCCCCGTGGCGAAGGAGACCCAGCAGAAGTTGGCGACGCTTCGTGCTGGGAGACGGTTGCCCATCCGCCGTATTTCCCGGACCTCGCTCCCTCCGGGACTACTCACTCTGTTCCGCCCGCTGAAGCACCACATTTGGCCGGAAGAAAGAATTTACCAACTACGACAAACCTCAAATCCGACATCGCGGATTTCTTCCGAATCCGCATCCCCCGGAGTTCAGGGCGAAGAGCATCCGGCGACCCAAGTGCCCAATCCCGATGGGCCACTGTTGTGGATAACTGTGGTGATTATATTCCTGATTAGACTTGTTTTTCAATAAAGTTGAAAAAAATTAAAAATGGTGAAATTTTCGGACAAGAATTATTGGACAACCTGGTACTTCGATTGATGGTGTTTTCAATCAGTGGTTCTTTTAATTTCTCTCTTGAACCCTGACTGCCCCCCCCCTCGTCTAAGATTGTGCCCCAACTAGTTTTGGCACCTATAGTCCTGCTCCTTCGTTTTTAAGCCGGTCGAAATAAAACTTATCGAGGTTATAATGTCAAATTCGGTGTTCTTTCCGGAATAGACGACCCATCGCAAAGAATGTGCAGCTTGCTAAGGTGTGTCCGAATAAGATTAGCCATGAGACTGGCCGACCACTTGCGGAACGTCGTACGTGGCAGGCGGCTGTCGCGTGTGTACTCTAAGGGGTCGCTTATAACTTCGTGCACGCGGCGCGGCGAGATGCAACTACAGCCGTATCGATCAAGCGGCGCCGCCTCGGGGGCGCCGCGAGGCGTTTAGGAGTTTTTCTGCTCGAAATCTTCCAACGACGCCGCACGCGGTCGCCGCCTGGGTGCTTGCGCGCCGCCCGCTGGGGAGAGGAGGCGGCGTGGCGGCCGCGTGCGATCCTCTTTAACATCACATGGTTTTTTGCTGATATTTCATATACATTCTCAATTTGGTTCCTCTTTCATTGATCGCTAAAATTTTTTCCGAGGTCCTGGAAGTTGTTTTAAGAGGTAAGGCTGGGTTGTGAGTTCTTTTTTGTTCTCCAAAAATAATTTTTCCTATATATGAAAAAATTTTCCAGAAGAACTATCTGCTTTCGAGTGCGGTGTGTTATGATACAAAAGATTATAAATGTTTCTTCTGCAGAAGAAAGCACTCATTACAATCGACCTTGTGCTATGTCAGACCTACTGCAGGCTGTGAGTTTAGCGTCATTCTTGCGACTTCGCCGCGTCAGTCCGTCACAGCTCGATTATTCATCATAGTGTGGCGCGATTTTCCACGCGGCGCGGCGCGCCGCTCTGCGACGGAAGTATAAACGACCCCTAAACTAATCATCACGCGGCGGCTTGCGGGGGTGTAACTCATATTTTTCTCTCTCATTTACGTGCACCTAAATCGGTCCAAATGCGCAAATGGGTTCCTGTATTAAGCCTCACCTTTCTGGAAACAGGACATGACTTGGGTCCTTTCATCGAGGAAATCGGTTGAGTTGCGTTTCTTAATAGGTGACGAACAACTCGTCCTCCGCGTCCCTTTTTAGCAGCACGGATGTATGCAACCAAAATTGGGATTTCATTTTCTTCCTAAAGTAGTAAAGGCTCCCACACGCAACAGGCAAACTTCTCTGATCCTCCCGGAGGGTTTCAATACCTTTCCCCGAAATCCGCTTTTATGAGCACCCTGCAACACATGGACGGGTTGATACCCACCGCAGCAGCCGTGACGGTTAGCTGCGAGTCGCGTGTGTCGCTCTTCGGACGAGTATGCGAAACGACAGCGAGCCTTCCCCGCAGCCATGCATTAGGAGCGAGGCCGGGCAGCTGGCTGGGAATAATGTTCAAACTGGCCCACCCCCATTCGGCTCCCGTAAACAAAATTGATGACACCAAATTGATAAAGCGTAGGTTATAAAAAAAGAGGTGAGCGGTAAGTATTCATTCACGCAACGTTTTTCACCAGGGTCAGCAGCTGAGAGCTCTGCGGAGGCTAGAAAGTAAGAAAACAGCACACCGTCACCGGTGCTCAATATATTGCGAAATCGGAATCGAAACTTAGAAATTTCCGGAAGCCGACCCGAGTGAGCTAATTGGGGGTGGGCTGGATAGGAGCAACCCCCGCGGGCTGTCAGCAAGCAAATGAATGTAAAGGGTATGGAGCTTCCGGGAAGCGATGAAACTCATTCCCGTCACGGCTCTTTGAATTTCTATGTTTCTAATTTCAATTTTGATATATCTTAGTTTTTACTTCGATTTTGTTATATCTTTATGAAGAATACTACGTGGCCTTGAGCAGTGGCCCACTACCCATAGCGGTCGCGCTGCGGCGTTGCAATTAGAGCACGTTTACACGTCGCCAACACTTTTCGATACGGTTATTTGTTTGTAACACCAAAAGGGATGAAAGAAAAAGATGTACAGAAAACAATGTTCAGGTGTTCAGGCATGAAGACAGCTTTCTTCCATACAGAGCCATTAATGGCGATCAAAAATGGTTCTACTTCAAGTAACATAGCACGGGTTCCTATTGTGAGACATCCTTCTTCCGCATTTCCTAGGCTGAACACCAGAGCTCACCAGTTATCTCTCACAAGACTCTGCCAACACTACGATCGGTAACACTAGACTACGATCGGTTCCAGAAAATCTCACGGAAATCATTCAGGCATGGAGAACGCATAAGTTTTCTGTCCACTGTGCAAGCTGGGCCTTTTGCATTTAAGAAGCTATATAGGCACATGAGAGGGGGTTCACGAGCGTTCAGGAAGCACAGGTGAAACAGGCGAAAAAGTGATGTAAGAACGGCTATTCTAAGGACACCGTAATACCTGCAAGAAAACCTTTTATTCAGCAAGCGGTCTTAAGAAATAAGCACAGGTATGTTTAAGTAGTTTGTGTTTATATGGCTTCAAAAATTACCACATCAAGTTGTGCACTCTGGCCGAAACCACTCCATTATCGTCCTTTCCAGGGAGGAAAATGGGCAGAAAAATACCAGGTGTCAAAGAAGAAATTTTTGGCCGTTTGGCAGAATACATCCTTTACAAGGTCACATAAACATTTCTTATAAATAGCTGTGTTGGGACGAAATGATCAAGATGACCAAATATTGACAATGAAAGGGGATTGGTTCCAGCTAAAAACTATGTATCGTTCAAATTCTTGAAGGTCTTGGCAACTGTTTTTTAATCAAAAACAAAAGGGTTTCATATTAGTTCACAGTATAGTTAGGTTTCATCTTTAACTTTAATCTAATAACAATTTCTTTGTAATACTTCTCTTCTTTATATATCTGGGGTAACCGGTAATAATTAAGTTATATATGTGAGCCAAAAGGATAGTAACACTGTAGTGGTGATAACACCCTAAAGTTATTATTATTATAGCCAATTATCATTATTATCCTGAAAATAGTACCTATTTGGTTTACTCCATACTCGCCCTGCAAGCGCTGCTGTGAATCATATTATGCTGCCAATACTTTGAGGTGAGATGATTTCTCAATGTTTGTTACAACACACTCAAATAATGGAAGGAAACGAGAGTAAGTGAAGGATTACGCATTCAAAGGGACGTCGGGCCCCCAGCCCGACGTCCCTTTGAAAACAAGAACGATTCTATTGGGCTGCCGGAACGCCGATATCGTAATCCCTGCCGTAAAATTAAATGCCTCGCTGCTGTTGGTTGCAGACAAAACAACTGAACCGACGGCGACAAGCAATTACTTGTCTATTGCACTACTTGGTGACTGGAATTGATAAACGAGCCGTTTTTTTATGAAATGAGCCAGTTTAGTATTCATCAAAATCGGGTGAGAAAGATCGTTTTTCTAGAGATTCAGGTACAGTACAGAACATATGGACGTAAACTCTTTTTTTTCTAGGATCGACGGGGAAGTTATCATTTACCCAAGAGTCGAACCCTAATACCTGTTCACTATATTCTTTTGGTGTTTTTTTTTCGCATTTTTAAATTCGAAGTTGTGATGCTTTTACCAAGTGTTGTGGAATTTCATTCAAATTATACCAATACAAGTGCTATTAAAAGCATTCAAGCTGCATTCAGTTTCTCTAAAGTGCAGTTTATAGATTAACGAAAGCTTGAGGAATGAAATGTCGTCATGAGCATGAATATGGGTAGGGACTGGATTTCGAACTACTTATCAAACTTTTGAGGAGTGAAATGATAACAATGATGGTGCAATATACTTCAGCTATTTTTTTGGGTGACTTCGACAGCGGTACTTCATGATGTTTTTTTTTTTTAAGAAGGGAGCTTCAGCTCCCTGACGCATTGGATACTCTTTCTGTCAAAGATTAACCGTAAATTTCACCAAAAGCCCAACAGATTCTAGGCCATTCCTGCTGGGATATAATCCTCAAAAAAGAGTGTTCCAAATTAGCGGAATGGTGAGCTTCGATTTCGTGAGCATGGGCTCGTAGGATAGCTCTTCATTTCTTTGGAGGAAAAATACAGGAAATATTGCAGCATTGTCCTTAAATATGATTCAACAATGTGAAACAACATATACCCAAAGTAGCAACCGTAATAATGGTAACAGCACTGAAAATGAGAGACATTTCCGAAAGATATTAAATGGTAATCCTTCTCCAAGCCGCACAGAGATTCATGGATGCTTTCTTGCACACCACGGAATTAAAGTATTTACTAACCGGACAATCGAATGACTCGTACTTCCCATTTTACCCGGAGCTGCCCCCTCTGTCAAGTTGGACAGTAAAAATCAAATAAATGAGCAATTCATAGCTAACGGAAGTATTTATCTAGAATGCCTGGAATAACCTCCAGATTGATAGGTACAAAAAATAGTTCGGGAACTCGGGATGGCAGTGGAAAGTGAGTGAAACCTCTTTCAGAAATCGATGAATTTCAAAGCATGAATCTATGAAAATAATGACTGATAACGCTATCAGAAAACTGACATTGGCAGTGATTTTCATTATCAATTTATGTATTTTGAGCGGTCTCCTGCAAGGCCGCAAAATTACTTTAGTCGCCGTCAGTTCAGTTGTTTTGTCTGGGTAAACCAACAGCAGCGACGCATTTAATTTTACGGCAGGGATTACGGTATCCGGCGCGTTCCGCCAGCACACTAGAATCGTTCTTGTCCTTTGAAACAGCGCGCTCGAATTGCAACGCCGCAGCGCGACCGCGACGCGTAGTGAGCCACAACCAGGGGTGTGCGGCAATTGCCGTTTGCCGATTGCCGGCCATTTTTGGGGTTTGCCGTTGCCGTTTGCCAAAATTTTCGTCTAAAACGGCAAATTTTCGGCAAAAGTTCGTTAAAACAACAGGATTTGCCCCCGCCGCAGTCTCTGTGTTGGTCAGCGATTCGGAGCTGCTACAAATAATCACTTTGACTAGTTCCAGCTTCTGGTTCCGGCTGACTCAATATACCCTCTCAATCGCTAACCTATGAAAACATCTCGACTGGGTGATCAGAGGAGTTCGTTCGAGTTCTAAATTGTTCGGGAGCCTTCAGATGTCATTATTTAATCATCAAATTCTGAACCCTTTAAGAATGCCAAAAATGCAATAAAAAACCTTCTCAGAGGCCTACCGATTACTGCAGGTTCTAAGATTACAAAACCAAGTCATATCAAAGCTGTAGCGCAAAAAGCAGCCTTATTTAGACATATGAACCAGTGGAGAACTCGTGTATATAGGCCCACTCTATTGTCGGTTGAGGCTGATGGTAATAATTGGGACAAGGAAATTATAGAGATTCTGCAAACACTTTTTCCGGCTTTTTTAAAGTTGAACAATATTAACAGCGGTCATTAAAGGCAGTGGTCAAATAATATCAATTGATTTCTAGAGATCATAAGCTGAAATGAAAGGTTGACTTAGAGGCGAGTGTTCACGATGAAAATGTGTTTTAGTTTCCACTAGAATGGGTGGTGGAGGGGCACACTGTAACGTTGACGTCGAAAGAAAGGCATGAAAACGAGCCAGGAAAAGCTTTCAAAGAGCCCGAAGGTTGCCACTTTGTGCGCAAGGCAAACCCCAAAGCGCAACACACGCCCACCGACGCGAACAAAATGAAATGCTCCGAGATCGTGGAGATGAGCTGATGATATCCAATCAATGGCCCTGTTCTTCACTTCATTCTCAACTTCTCTCTTTACTCCAGGTCAGCTCACGCATACATCGGCTGCAAAAGACGGGAAGTTACAAGCCTCCGGACAACTCTGTCCACCATGTTTCCTTGGCTCAATTTTCGACGGACCATAACTCTGTTCTCAGAAGGTCTTGTACGATTTCAGAGACATCATTGAAATCAGCATGGGGGCCGTTTTCAAGATAAGGCGGGAAAACAGAAAAACGATTTTCCTTATCAAATGAACACCGCCTTTGATGACAGAGCTGGTTTTGCTAGGAAATGGTGTAAAGATGAAAAAATAAAAAATCTTTGAAGGCAAACGATTAGAGACAGCATTCAACTTTTCAACTAGAAATTCGAGGGTTCGAGGCCCATTACGCAACAACAATGTGGGAAACCGGCTAAAACTGAGCAACCACAAAGCAATATACGGCCCGAAAGATGAACGTGGTGTACTGCTCCACCCACTTCCTCGGTAGCCACAGGGGAGGTGAGTTGGGCGGGTAAACCACACTCAAGTTTTGAGACCTTATAATTTTGATTTTTATTGCTTGTTTCCAGCCGACATTGTTGCTGTAACTGGCTCCTCGTGCCAGCTTGTAGGCCGAATACGCAGAAAGGGAAAGAGCCCAAGAGCAGTCCTGCTTGGCTAGCGCACTGTACGCGGCGCTCCAGCGACGCGAAGTGAGCGCAGCGGACTTCGCGTCGCATGTACCAGTCAAAACGCCCTCATTCTGTGCATTCGATCAACATGCCCCTCGGAGCTCTTGAGAAATTCGGAGGGCTGCTTTTACCGTGAGCACTGAATTCCAACTAGACTAGTTTCACTCCATTCCTGTAACCTCACAAGGGGAACCATTCAATGGTAGTTCTCAGTGAGCAAATTGAAATCCTTGAGCTTACTACTTCTGCTACTAACCGTAAAAATTGTGACTCCGGTTATAGTTTCTAAACCGCGCGCTGCAGATCGCGGTGTGAACTGTCTTTCGCCATCAATCCCGGATCAATCATCGCGTATTCACCCTTCTATTCGCACCTGATTGTGTTCGTACCAGTATCGTCCACAGTCTTTGGCTCGGCGCACACTCCCATCGCACCAAGGTTGCTTACGATTTGCTGATCGTCCCCGGATCGAACTAGGCTGGGACGCGCGCTGGCCGCAGGCCCCTTTCAGAAAATTCTTTGCGGGCCTGTCACACTTTGCACGGCTCAAGAAGACGCCCATATTTTGAATTTCTAGCACTGAATTGTACGGAAACTTCAAATGGAGAGGGATTAACGGAATTATCGCCGGCGATGGAGAAGCTAACAAGGCCTTGTTGACCTTGGTAGTGACTCCTGATTACCTAAGGCTTTCAAGTAGCTTCTGATATAAAGCGATTTTTTCTTCCTGTAAAGGCTACTGGAAACAACAGGCTCATAGTAAGTGGCAGATATTGCATGGAATACTTGCAGCATGATCAACAAGGAAGGGTTGCCTACATCAGATGGAGTTTCGGGATACACTTTTACTATGTTCTATGGGGGAAGACAGTGTTTC
The DNA here is from genome assembly GCA_029168955.1 of Aplectana chamaeleonis. Lineage (NCBI taxonomy): Eukaryota > Metazoa > Nematoda > Chromadorea > Rhabditida > Cosmocercidae > Aplectana > Aplectana chamaeleonis. Next base: position 646,069 of record JAPDOI010000150.1, read on the forward strand.
AGAATTCCAAACTCAGAACCTGCTTGCTAAATGCCTTCAGGCCGTTCCTAAAAAGGTCCAAATCTGAAGAAGGCCAGAATCTGAGCTCGGCCGAAGGGAGTAGAGCCGATTTAACAATTGAATTAATACCTGAATGAGTATTCTCCAGAGGAATAGATCAGAATTTGTGCAACAATGCATAATTTCTGATCTAAACAGAATCAGTGCACCAAAATTTTCTACATCTATTCTGAACGCATCTAAAAGTAATGCAATCGTTATATCGGCTCTACTCACTTCGGCCGAACCGTTCTGGCCTTGATCAGATTTGAAGTTGGCAACCCTCCCTTGAACGTAAATGTTGGTGTATTATAGCACAAAACAGATTTTGCCGTTTTGCCGTTTGCCGGCCCTTTTTGGGGTTTGCCGTTGCCGTTGCCGTTTGCCGAAATTTGAAATTCCTTTGCCGCACACCCCTGGCCACAACTCAAGGCCACGTAGTATTCTTCTATCTTCATAACCGGTGTTTTCCTACATTTTAGTCCAGACAGATCCTCAACTGCTCACCCCTAGAGAAGGACGGTATGTGAATCAAGACACAACGCTCATCACTTCTTTTATACCCCTAATCTTCATCAATTGGTTATCAACAATTTTGTTTACGAGAGCCATCCTTCACGAAGCTCCATACCTACATTCGCAAGCTCCGCAGCCGAGGGGGCAACCGCTCGAACACTCGTCCGAAAGCGGCTCATGCGACGGCCGCCTGCCACGCACGGACGGCCGCATGGTCGGCCAGTCACACTTAAAGGCAGCAGCTTACACGCTCGTAAACGTGATTGAGATAACTACGGAATTAGGAAAATGATATGACACAGAACACAACTCCCCTGCACTTCGAAGCGTCGAAAACTTGACTCACAATGACGCTAGCACGAGTGATAAGTTGGCCTCGCTCCCTGTATCTGCCAGCCTCCTGTATATGCATCCTCTTCCTAAACAGGGGTGCGCTGGGCCATTCCCACCGTCAGCGACGTTTGTGGTTCTGGTGGATTAGGTACAATAGGTAAACCACTCACACCGACGACCGTGGGAATAATCAGTTAACCCCAGCACCCCTGTTTTGGATATGATTTAGAGACGCAAATACAGGGCGCGCAAACTTCTCACTTGTTTAGCGTCATTTTAGGTCGTTTTTGACGCTTCAAGAATGCTTCCATCGTTGTGTTCTTGCAGCCATTAAAATACATTTCCGTAGTTATCTCAGTTACGTTTGGCTGAGCGTGAAATCTACTGCCTTTAAGTACTGTTTGAAACAATTGACCGCATTTGGCTGCTCACATAAAACAGTTCAGTGTGTTCAAAGGCAAAATCACTCGACTGCTCTAGTGGGATGAGCATTTATCATGAAATCTCTCTCTTATGAGTCGTCTAGTCTGTTCCGAACAAAAGAAAATCCACAACCGGGCAGAGCATGGAAATACAGCAACCCTGTACATAAAGTACATCAGTGCAGTGTAGATCAGGTCGTCCTCATCACAGCAGAAGTAGAATGTGAAGCAGCAACACCCTTCAAGACCTTGCTCGAATTAATATAGAAGGGTGGGTTATGGTGGTTTTATCTTGCATGGTTAACTGTAGATTTTTCTTTTTGTCTATTCCGAGAGAGTGCCTCAAATTCTCCTTAGTTACAGTAATGGTATATAGTCTACAGCAATCAAGAAGTAGGACCTGGCGAGGTTGCCGGACTCGTCCCATCATACGGTAGTTTGTTAGTGGTATCCTCATTTTTCTTGAAACAGCTGCGATAGATCAGGTGAGTCTGTGTTTTCACCGATATGACCACATCTGTGGAAGGAATGAAAACAGTGTAGAAAAATGTGAGAGTGGAAACAAAACGACCAATCTCAGTTATTTCGGAAAATGAAATGAGTGATAACACAATCAGACTACACGTATTAGGACGAGTGCGCAACCGCACCATTTTTGTCCTTTAACATTGCAGGTAAACTATGGCATTTTCTCCGACACTGGGAGGAGGTCATCTACTGGGTTTATCCGGAGGATCTACTGTTATCAGCTGTAGATGAACGGAATTCTCCCTGTAGATGACCATGAAACCTAATAGGTTTTGTGCAGGTATCACTAGCACAGCAGATGAACAGAACTGTTAAATTTTGGAGGAGAATTTCCAAATTCCGGTGTATGAAGCGGTAACCTAACGTCGTTTGACAGGATTATTACTGTTTCAGGGTTCCGGGTTCACAGGGGACCCTGGGGCCTGAGGGGGAGGGGTCACCCTACCACGGTTCACGGTTGGGGTGCATCCCACCGTCAGGACCGTGGAGATGGCCCACTTGTTGAGTTGGGTACCACCTCCCTCAGCCGTGTGAAGCCCCCTCCCTCGGCGACAAAAATTTCATCCTCCGGAATCGAATCCGGTGGATTCTTCTGGGGTGCGTTCCAAGAACGTTTCCACGACTCAGGTTGAGGAAAAACCCAACCTTTCGATGGAAAATTTGCTTTGGTATGGATGCGAATAATAACTGAACATCGCTCTGACGTGGCTATGGCTGGCTACGTTTCCATGGACGCGTTTTGCCATGGGAATGTTCTTGGAACGCACCCCCTGGTGAGTGACTCGAGGCCACCTTCCAGGTCCGGCTGCGAAGAGCCGAGTGAGGCATTCCGTGAGATGAGAAGCCTTTTATATCAGCATCATTGTTAATAGCTTTGTGTAAACATGTTAATGATCCTGACGAATATCTGGCGTCATATATTTAGTTTATAGGTGTTTACTGCGTTCAATACATTTGAAATGACGCAATAACGGTTCGCGTCGCGGCTGCAGAGCGGCGATCACTCCAGTAGTTCACCTCATCACCATCAATCGTTCATCTTAAGTATAACATACCTCTGTAGGTCCTCCATTAATCGTCATTTTTCTCCGTAGATCTCCTCTCCCAGTGTCGGAGTTTCATGACCGACCGCTCCTTATAAAGCTTACCCGGCCGGACTCATCCGGAACAAGCTTAGGCTTTGCTTCTTACACCCCTTGGTTCATGCTTTTGCGATACTTGCGATAGCAGCAAATGGCGCAGAATTTAAATTAAAAAACGAGGCATCAGATTTCTGATACAGTCATAGTCATACAATGAAAAATCAGATGCCTGATAACGGTATCAGACATCTGATTTCTCAATTTTTCATTGAAATTCTGCGGCATTTGGCTCTACCGCCAAAACATGAATAGGTGTAGGTGTGAGAGAAGAAGGGCTAGCTAAAAGACGCGAAAGAAATTCCCGCACGCCCTTCTGACAAAACCGCACGCGGCTATTGCACATATTGTCGAGCAGTTCACCAGTGGTATGTTCTGGTTCCATAGAGCAGTTAAGTAAAACGGCCAATGTCTCACCGCCGACTGCGTACCACGCGCTGAGGCGCGACCGCACGCTTGCGCGTCAGGAAGTGATGCGTTTTGACCACCGCGCGACGGTGCAGCCGCCGTGCATCGTAAAGAGACGGGTTTTTTGACTGCCGCGCGAGCCGCGTGCGATGCTCTTCTTCATGAAGCGAAACGGCCGAAATCAGCGTCGCAGCAAATCGTCTGCTTTCAACAACTCGTCTGCTTCGCACGCACGTGTATCGCGTCGACGGTACGCAGTCGACGGTGAGACATTGGCCGTTTTATGGCCTGTATGTATGGTCTGTCTCATAACTCTAGGGATTCAATGACAACTCGTACCCGCCGCAAATCAGGCGTTCCGTAGTTCGCCTAAAGCAGTGTCCACGATAAAAATCGTTTTCGAGTTTCCACCAAGGAAACGAAGGTTTAGAGTCTCAATCTATTGTTTCATCAGTGAAGGAAGAATCATGAAAAACGCTGCGAAACATTCAAAATTAGCTCTTCTTCTTGAAAGCCACATTTCAACGGTGGATTGAGTTGCGCGGGAATGTGGGCCTGAGGTAGAACGCAGCGAGCGATAATGCGCCCCAATGCCAAAAACTCAGCCGCGCTCATATCTGTTCGCGCTCCAATGCTAATGTAGAAGCGGACCAACCTGTTCCTCGGAAAGCTCGACTGCGAGCGGAAGGGCTTCCGCGAGCGAACTTCGGAGCCGTAAGGAGCTCTTGTTTTCGTTCGTTCTTTTGACCCCAGTGCTGCGATGAGACCCTGAACTTTCGATTTCCGGCTAAAAACCGAGGACGAGATTTATCGTGGACACTGTCTCAATGAGCTCGCTTTGCAGTCCAAATTCGTGTGTAATGTGTATAAAGCTCACAAGCCATTTACTCTTTGCATTTCGAAAGGGGAAGCAAACCGTGGCTTGGTGTAGAGTTTGGGGTTATGTGAAACGGTGGGATGTGACATCACCGCAGCCTGGAGGGGCCGGGTTCTTTGACAGCTATCTCTAGGAAGTCGCAACGCATGAATTATCATGCTATTTTGGGCGCGGAGCGGCTGTTTCTTCATTTCCATCAGGGAGGAGCGGAATAAAATTATGAAAATTCGGAAATCGGTTTTCGGGTTTCGATCCAACAAAGTTTTTCTCGGGTTTCCGGAAATCATGCGCCAAACGCCTGAAAGTGCGCGGAAATGCGGTTTTTCCGGAAGGCGAAATGAGGGAAAAATCCAGAAGTCATCTTATGTTTGTTTCCATCCCAGATGACCCAATATTTTTCGCATTCCGCAGCACTTTCTGCGGTCTTCGGAATGCGGAACGCGGAATGCACCGAAAATGCGCGAAACTGCGGGTTTTGGAGACGCGGAGACTCCCGATCGTCCCTAATTTTTCTATGCGATGGTGGATGTGAGAAAAAATCGCTATGATTCTATTATAGAGAATCAGAACAGAGTCGCGGCTTGCCGAAATTAGGAGATGGACGACGCCCTCTGTGTGAGGAGTGAAAAACATTGCTCAGGTACTCAGGGCGATGGCCGGCAGAACCTCTATGCCGACAACGACGGCAGGCGCCCCACATTTCGAGGAAGCCGGCCAGCGGCGAACCATGCTGCATGTGACGCACACGCAGCGCGGGATATTGGCTCGCCCGCGAGCCTACAAAAACACGCCACGCCATCTTCGAATTCTGGCCGGTTGGAAAGACAATTGATGATGGTCATGAATGATCACGTCGTAACGTGCTTATCACGTGCCAGCCGGTGTAAAGCTGCGCCTCATCTCACTAGAGTCCTCCCACTCGGCATTCTAGCCTTGCGCCGGCCCTGGAGGGCGACTTCGGAGTCAGTCTCCGGAGGTCAGTAAGATATTTTTGACCGCTGAGGGGATAGGGTATCCCCACGGCTGAGGGGAGGGGGGTGCAGCGGCTTTCGCCGCAGGGAGGAGTGGTTCCTCACCGCAGACTGCGGCGGCCGAGGCGGGCGTTTCTCCGCCGTCGAAGTCGGCGGGCCGTCGACATACGGCTGGCCGGCGAAGCAGGCGCGAGCCATCCACGAGAAAAAGGACGGCGGGTCATCGACATGGAAGCTGGCCGGCGAACCAAAAAGCGGGCGGCCGGTGGGCGTGGAGAACGCGGGCGAGGTGGGATAGGTTTGCAGGCAGTCACCCTGCTCAGACAAACTCAAATGTCGACAGCAGGTGTCTGGGGTGTCATCACAGAGCACATCAGCTGAGGACACGAAAAAAAGGGTGATTTTCGGTTTTTTTTCTACCGTAATTATTATTGAGGTATAACTCTTACCGACTCAATATATGACCTATTTCGCAGGTTCCAGCCGCCGGCAGAACAAAAAAATAGTGATTGATTTTTTTTCCGAACCCATTCTGACTTAAACGGGTTTTTTGAAACTCTAAGCAAGAAATATGCAGCAACGATACAAAAACCAAGAGAATTAGGGCCAAAACATTTATATATATAGAACTTTGGACTCTGCGAGGGCAGGATTATGGCACTAAAACGGGTTAATAAAATTTCTCCAATGAGCGAAAATTGCAGTTTCCTGGACTTTTTTTGAAACAGGAGCTCCTGGCATAAAGCTTCATTATCTGGAGAATTTCTCCTCACCAAATCTCAAGATTCTCGGGTGTAGAGTATTATTCACAGTGTCTTCTCTGATTATAACTATTTTCCTGATTGTGGTTAATTCTTTTCAGAAACCCTTCAAAAGTGTTAAAAATCTAATCTCTGAAAATGATTGATAATTGGGCAAAATGATTAGGTGTAGGCAAGGTGAGCTAAATCGTTGTACATTATGTGTCAATTGTGGAATCTGATTGGCTTAAAGAAGTTGGATGATGGGGATATAATGGGAATCGTACTCTGCTAAACTCGTTAAATTAAAGGCGAGTGTCCAACGATAAAAACCATGTCTGATTTTTTGGTGGAGATCGGCAGCTGCGGGCCTAGCGGAACCCTAACACGTCGAAAAAAACTAAGAAAAATAGAGCTCGAAACGGTCCCTACGGCCCCAAAGTTGGACACCCGTCAGCTCGTCACCCCCAGATGCACTTTCCACGCCCACCGACGTGAACAAATGAATGCTCGAGATTGTGAGACGAGCGATGGTTTTCGATCAAAAGCCCCGTTCTTCCCCTTCATTCCCAACTTCTCTCTTTACTCCGTTCAGCTCCGCATAGATCGGCAGCAAAAAGATGAAAGTTTGAAGATAGGCGAAAAAAACAGGAAAACGATTTCTATCCTGAACACTGCCTTTTAAGAAAAAGTACAGGTTTCAAAAAGTACGAGTAAGTTCAAAAATAGATCACATACTCGATTCAATTGTTTTACGTGTGAACATTTGTACAAAAAATTGGAAGCAACTAATCGTTTTCGAAGTCCAAATGGTTCTCCAAGTAATATACTTGTGCAGATGATAGCAACTTTTTCGATGGGTAATTATGATGTAATCTCTGAATTGAGACAAATATTCGAAAAACGGACATTTTGACCTAAACGAAAGAGAAGAATTTTTCGATTCCCAGGATTAACGGAATACACGAGAGGCGAAAAGAAATATAAAACCTCAATGACGCTAGAAACAAAACAGTTAACATCACCACGAAATCAGAATATTCAAAAAAGGATGTTTCAAGACTCCAAATATACCTGGTGTTCGAAAAATACGCATAATCGAATCTTAAGAGTCGAATTAAAATAGTTGAATACGACAAAAATCTCTAGAACACTATGCTCGAGTAATAATTCCATTCAATACAACGCCTTATTTGTCCGTTATCGCACAAATATAGGTGTCGCTTCACGAAAGACAAAAAACAAAAGCAGGTTCTTCAATTGCTGCAACCAACTGAATGTTTTGTTGAAAAGCAAGCCCATGCCGATCACTTTTTCCTCAGGGCTACCGTAAGCATTCTTGATCAAAACAAGATAACGAATGTAAACTTTACACGCTCATAACAGTAAAGGGTATAAAAATATGGAGGGAGAGCGGAGGCGGTATGCATTCACTCACACACACCGCTCTCCCTCGAGAAGCCACTGGGGAGTGGCTGAGGAGAGTCGAAGATTGTGCAAACATGTTTGTTGGCTATTAAGATGTGCTGACACTTGGAAAAATTTTAAAGGAGGGTTACGGTAGCCCTGCGGAAAAAATGATCGGCATGAAGCGTGCTTGTGTTTTGTTGAGCATTCGGAGATTCGGACGATCAATCGTCGCCGGCTGTAAGATGTGTTGTCTGGTCCACCTGCCTGTGAACCTGCTATCGACAGGTCGACAGCAGGTCGATAGGCTGGTCCGCGTCCATGTTATTCTCCCGAAAGAACCTGGATATTCTCGCTTCAGAAAAACCGCCGCATTCAATGCGTGTCGAATATGCATTCAACTCCGAATGACCACACGCATCGAAAGGCTCTATCACCCAGGCACGCGCTCCAAAGCAGCAGCACGTGGTGCAAAAACTTTATAGCGGGAGAATGCGCCGCAGAATTTCAATCGCAGAGAGTACGTTTTGCAAGGTAGTCCAGCGCTATCGTAGCAGCACCACCCGACGCGGCCAGCTCGCCGAGCACCATCTGGGGCGGCCATCAGCGATTGGACGAGGCCTCCAGCGTCCGGGCGGGGTAAAGAACAACAAACTTGGGTAATTGAACCAGCAAAGCTGCTGACCTCTCAGTTCCGTCTCAGGAGTGCATCAGTGTACTTTCCTTTTTGGATCATCGTTTTGTCATCGTTCAGTTGAATGTTGCTTAACATGCCCGCATTGGACGGCTTATTTGTTGGGGCACCTGCTGTAATTTCCCAAAACACAGTAGGAGCACGTGCTCCCCCGAGCAGCACGTTCCCTGACTGTACTGAAAACCACCTTGTCTTCGAGTTGAATGCATATTCGACACGCATTGAATGTGGCAATTGTCTGAGTTGCTGGTTGCTCGAGAAACAGGTGGTTCAACCAGCTGTCGACATTTGTTGCTTGCCTGAGTGAGTACCTGAGTGGGGATTAAGTTTCCACTGCGAGCAGTCTTACCGGATAGCTTCGCAAGTGCAGACCATCATCGGCCCGCTATTACCAGAGAGGCAACTGGTCGAAAGGTCGTCGACTATTTCTTCCTGGTTGAGGAGGAAAGCATTACCGAAGAGCCACTCGGGTGACACCTCTATCGTGTACTGTTAGAAAGCAGTCGCAACTTACAGAATTGCGAGTCCTGAAACGCCACTCCCTCTTCATGACCGCCGGGTTTCTACGAGTAATAGCAATGAAATGAGATCTCTGCTGCTCTCAGTATTCAATAGTGGAATGATATTAGTATAATCTCAATAGATCGATGAAAAATAAGCGCTGATAGTGGCTCAATCAGCTCAGAACGTCGGAGGAGCCGTGTGCCCGGGAATTTCCGCGGACTCAAGGGCGAGCGGCAGGGGCCATGTTTTGCGGGCGGAGAATCATCAGGTGCGAGGCGTGGGCGCCACCAAATTTCGTTAGCTTGGTCCTGCAGGGAGAAATTTGCGAAACAGAGGAAAACATGTTCGCTTGGGCAAATCGCATCACACGTTGAACGCCAGAATCAAACCCGTGCCAACATACGGAGCACAATTTTATGGTGACTTTCTGCTGCAAGGCACCACTCGGAGTAAGTACCTTACATCATCGCGCACTTCGCGGGAGTGGCAGTAAGGTAAGTTCCCCAGCCTATCGATTAGACTTTTGAATGGGACACCCACACCATGGGGTTCGGAAAATTTTGGAGAGGGGTATAGCACCCGCCCAGGGTGTTAGGAGAGGTGGTTCCCGGAGATCGTTATACAAGGAATCAATGGTTGAAGCGATGACACAACGCCGGAGATGTTCTGCCCGGGCCTGGGGCCCTTTTTGGTTGGATGTGTGTCCGGGCGTCGCGCCCATTATGAGTTGTGGGGCTGGGGCGGGGACCTGGGGTGCGTTCCAGAACATTCCCATGGCAAAGCGCGTCCACATGGGGAAACGTAGCCACGGCCACGTGGGAGCAATTTTCAGTTATAATTCGCATCCATGGAAAGCAAATTTGTCCATGGTGAGGTTGCTCTTTCCTCCCACGGGCGTCGTGGGGAACGTTTTTGGAACGCAACCCCTGTACGGCGCCAGGCGCAGAGGGGAGCCTCGCCTCGCTAAGTGGTGGTACGGGGGCGCGGCTCTCCGACGTTCTCAGAGGATGCCCATTATTCGTCCCAGCCTACTGCGCTCTGCGCCTGCGTCGCGATGGTTGACAAATCTCAATGGGGCAGCGGCAGCAGCTCCTACATCTGACTCGAGAAGCCTTTGAATTATGGTTAGGTGAGGAAATGGGTGCTACGCTTCTGACAGAAGCATTTTCCAGCAATCGACTAGGAAGTATGAAGTGAAATAACCGAAAAATGCGATTTGGTGGTCGATTCATTTACACAAGCTCCTCCGTTAAACTTACCAAAACGAAACCAAGCGCGCAACGGAAACATTAGGCCATTTTTGAAAGCTGTAATGAGGGAATCAGCATAGGTCAAACTAGGTGAACGCGACAGCTTCATTCCATGTCGTGCTTGGTTTCGGTTTTGATAGTTTAACTGAGAAGCTTGTGAAATGATCAGACCACCAAATCGCATTTTCGGTTACTTGCAATTTCACTTCCTAACTTTTTCATTTTTCCAGCTTATTTCACGCCAAATCTTTTAAGAAATTTCAAGATATTTTTGAAGTTTTTTTCACTATCACTAAATCGTTACTTTTTGCCAGGAAGCTAAATTTTTAGAAATTTCCCATATTTTTCCCTGAAAGGTTCCTTTTCTGACTTCAATAATTTCGCTCAACGATTTGCATTTCGGAATGATGAAGCATCTAACAGACGATATTGTCGTATGAGTACAATTTTTAAACCTACGACTTACAAACCATAAAAAAATTAAAACTCATTGCCGCATTTTGGTGCAACATGAGAAGAACTCGATATTATTGATCATTAATATTTGATCTTGCATGATGAGAAAAATTTCCCAAACAGGTGACTTGGTAGAGCCATCAAAATCATTGTGGCAGTTTGTGCAACAGGCGAAAAAATCAATACTATTGATTGGTATTTATCGATACATAACTGATGAGCAGAAATTTCCCCAACCAAGAAAACCAATCCCACCAGCAATCACCACTCCCTCGCCGCATTTTGTGCAAAAAGCGCGAAAATCGATAATATTGGTTATGTTGTGGTCAGACAGATCACGTCCAGCAAAACGCCGTGATCTGGGCGGGAGGAGTTGACCAATAAGGGTCGGCTCGATACCCGGAAGTACCGCCCACCGCCCAGGTCTGGTTGCCCCACCTCCTGTTCGAGAATCATCTACAGTTCGTCTACGGCCGCACCAGCCGAGCCACTCACCGGGTCTCATCGTTCAGCCCACCTCATTTATGGGCATTTCATAAATCACATTCATTTATTTGCAATAAATCATTATAACTATCTTTGTGTCTCAAATTCCATCCCCACGATCGGTTAGTGCCGTAAATTTCTTTATTCGCTCGAAAGAATTGTTTGCGTTGAAGAAATCTGGCCCGGTACATGGGGGCCGAACCAGTCGAGCAATAGAAGTTAACGGCAAATATCGAGCAAAAACTGGAGCAGATAAACTAGGCCTAGGCTGGATAAGAGAAGATTGGAATCTAAGGTCCTAGATCCAGAGGACCCGAGAAGATTAAAGAAAGTGTTGTGAGAAATAGGTGGAGAGTGAGGTGCAGGAACCGGAAGTGGAGAGAGGGGTGGTGAGACGGTCGATTGAGCATCCACAGATCAGGGTGGCAGGCCAGTGGTGATCGATCGCGGTGATAGTGGTCAGTGGAGGCGCAGAGTAAAGTCGCCAATTGCACCTGTAGGGAATTGGAGAACGAGGGAACATTGAGAGGAGGTGCACAGTAAGCCGCCCGTAAGTGTTCCAGGGACTCCATAGTAATCGGAAAAGGGTTCAAAAATTCCACCAGATATTGAGATTCCATTGATCAAATTTTGTGTTTTGCTGTCGATCACGTCCGATATACCCCTCAGTTGTGAAGAAATGGATGTTTCCGAACAGCAATCCCGGTATTCCAGAGACGTATGGCTTCGAAGGACAAACACGATGCTCACATGGAAACCGGACAAGATGGAACTGGAGCGTCACAGGTTAGCTAGAAGACATTGGTGTTTTCGACATTGTTGATGTTAGGGAAGAAATTTTTTGAGGGCAGTTAAAAGAATTAGAGGCAGTAACCGGAAAGAGTGGGGGGAAGACCTTTTGGAGGCACGCATTGGCTCGGAAATACAGGACACAGTTGGCGCATGTTTTTGGAAAAAGAAGTGGCTCAGGCTTGCAAAATTCTTGAGGACCTCGCAGCCAAATGTGACGGGGTACAAACAATTCCGGGCGTCAAATGTTTCGTGCTATACAAAGTAAAAGGAATTGAATCACTAGATGACTTTAGGAAGATTATTTTGCCACCACAGAAAGGGGACGGAGATTTACTTGCAGACATATGTGGAATGTTTCAGACAGGACGTGTCGAAGGTGAGAGTCAGTCTTGGGGGAGATCCAGAAATCGATGACTCAAGTGCTATGTCGCAAGCCGTCGGATGAAGACGATGACGCTGAGATGGACACGCGGGAAATGGTAGGCGAGGCAACACAACATGTGAAAATGGGAATTACAGAGTTTTGTAAATGATGGGTTTCAGAGCGACGCTGATGATGACGGAAAGAGCCAGCTCGGACTGAGGTGCCATATCCGCGCAACACTGGAGTCAGCCACTGGGAACATGTGGTGGAAAGAAGGCAGCAAAGGAACAAGGTCAGGACTCCGTTCGAATTTTTTGGCTATGATGCAGGCTGAAATGCGTGTGTAAACCCGGGGAATGTTGAGAGGGAACAGATCAGAAAATTTCAAAGGAATTCATTCGTCGGTTTAACAGAAAGTATAGAAATGTTATTTTTTGATGATGGTACCCTCATTGACATTCTCGGTGCCGAATCATGTCTGGAAGGCGAGGAGCAAAGAGTGTTTTCCTATCGTTACCCAGGGAAAGTGAGAGCTAGAGGGTTTGATGCCGTGGTAACCGAACTAGGGAAATTTTTGTCCAAATGATTCAACTGCAGGTCGTCTTTCCGGGCCCTTACAGAGTTAAGGAATCTGAAGAAGAGAGTGGGTCAAAAGTGTGTCAGATTTCTGTGTGGCGTTGGAGAAATTGGGACGTCAAGCGAATCCTTCATGCACTTTTGCGCGATAGATCCATGGAATACGCGCAGATTCTACTAGATAATCTTGCAGTAGATTGGCCGGAACATCGTACAGCTTTTAGGCGCACTCCATAAAGTAGATCCCAAGGAGGCTTATGATTCAGTGAAAGAATTGGCTTTGAGCATTGAACAGTCCAAGTCAATGTGGGGGAGGTCAGTGATAGTAAACGGAAAGGTGGAAGCGAGACGGTTGGAAGCGAAGATCTTTCATGTACCAGGAAGGGACCAGAAATACGAATTTTCAGCGCCCATCAAGACAAGATGGTTACGGCGACAATGGACCTAGGTTGAGTATGGAACCGGAAAGACAGGACGTTAGGCGTGCGCAGATAGAAAGACCGGGCCCACGAGGGGCGATAGGGAATAGTGAAAACCAGAGAGATAATAACAGTTCAGGAAAGGGCGGTAGAAAATGTTACAATTGCTCCAAGTTCGGACATGTAGCAAAGCGATTGTCCTGTAAGGAAGCCAGTGGTGAAGCAAATCCCGGGAATAGGGAGGTGAAGCGCGAATCCAAGTGAGAGATTCCCATTTGGCAAGAGGTGATTGCAAAAGCGAGGAGTTTGGGAATAAGGACCCCCAAAGCAGTCAGAGGAAAACACTATCCTTATTGGTGGGACAAAGAACAGGATGGGCTAATTTGTTTGGCAGAATCGCGTGCGGAAGACAGTTCTTGACACAGGGTCCATGATTAGTATAGTTCCGGTAGGTATTTTGGCCCACGCGCAAAGGACTGGAGTCGATATGAGGCACACACTTCTATATGCTTTCGGAAAAAGGTATGGTGCCAGTATATGATGCATCTAGTAACCGGCATGGAGCTTTTTGGGAGCTGTCATGGATTAGAACGGAACTGGAGGAGGTAAAAACAGCGGATGTAGCTTTCCATATTGCAGATACCAATGATAAGGGAGATCTTGTTAGGCACAAATGCCTTTGGAAAACTTAGGAGTGCAGTTAATCCTCTCACCCGACAAAGTTCTGCGAAAGGGAATAGAAGACGTTGAAAGGAAAGTGGGTGGTTACAAGAAGAAGGATATAGAGTTTGCACAATAATTTTTAGTCCTGATGAATGGATGGGGCTGCGAAGGTAGATCACCACTTGGCGAATCGAAACTGCATTCTCCAGTCTCAGGCCGCCAACCCCGCACGGCCAGCCGCACAGCGGTGCATGCGTCAGACTAGATCGAGATACGGAAACCATATATCCCTGCCCATGGTAAAGGTGCATAGTATCAGCGAAGTGTGAAGGTAATAGCGAAGAGAGGATGAACGTGTTGTGTGGCCATCAAAAGACGGTGCGTAGCAGCAGGAGTTGTTAAGGTACGGAATCAGATAGTGGAACTACCCGTCATGAATGAGAGTGAAGTGCCTCTTGATTTTTAAGGAAGGTGAGGAAATAGGAGACTGAGGGAACAGAGAAGTGGAAAGAAAGATGGGAGGACTTGAATCCGAATTAATGATGGATGGTGAAATGTTAGATGTGACTTCGGGAGAAGAGAGAAGAGAAATGTTGCACGAACAAGTGGAAAAGAGCTCGAAAGTGGAACAGTTAAGTGAGGATCATCAAAGGCCGTGTTAGATGACTTACCAGATGCGTTTGCTGTGTGCGATAGCAGAGTTAACAGGGACATAAACAGGGTGGAAATGGATATTGATACGGGAGAGCACAAACCCATCAAAATGAAGGCCAGACCCGTTCCCTTGGGATTCGGAAAAAGCTCAGAGAACTGCACCGGTTGACCTGGAAAATAGGAAAATCACTAGAAAAAAGCAGTTCCGGAGTGGGCGTTCCCAATCATGTACTGGTAGAAAGAAAGGATAACAGTCTAAGACTTTGTGTGGACTACCGGGAATTGAATAAAAAGAATCAAGTTAGAACTCTTACCCGCTACCTGACGATTGACATAGTATTGCAAAGTCTGTCCGGAAAAGTCGTATTTCTTTCACGCTCGATCTCTGCAGTGGATATTGGCAAATTCCGTTAACCCTCGAAGCGCGAGAAAAATCAGCTTTTACGACCACAGAGGGACTGTTCCAGTTTACGGTTACCCCCGTTTAAAGGGTTGAGTACAAGTCCCCCGGTTTTCCAGCGATTAATGGACTCCGGTGCTGCATGAGGTGTTGCAGGAACAGAGGTTTTTTGCTACATTGATGACATCATCATTTGCACGAGCTCGCGAGAACGTCATATAGAACTTGTTAAGAAAGGTCTGTACGCTATTGCGGGATGCGGGGCTCGAGTTAAAGGCACAGTCCAACCTCCAGAGGTAATTTTTGATATTTTGGTCCGGTCGCCGTGTATAACCCAACCCTGCCAAGCGCGAAATCTCAGTTCTGCTCAAATAAACGAGAAAAAGCTAGGAAAAAGTCGGCCACGCCCCTTTGAAAGAAAAAATGGGTAACGCCCACGTTGCCAGGTTTCCGACCTCAACAGGGAAGAGACGTGCGAATGATTTTTGTTCAAAATCCATATGTTCTTCCTTTTGTTTTTCGGTCTGGCTTGACATATTGTGACCGTGATACAGAATGATGGCTGCGAATAACGAGAAAATACAGGCTCAGCGAGACAACTCGTCCGCGAACTTCTAGCTAGTTCGTATTCAAACTTTTTGAGAACCGTAACTCAGTTTGTAGTGAGTTCTGAGCGATTCTGAAGACACCATTGTGATCAGCGTGAAATTTTCTCCAAGATAGGCTAAAATACGAAAAATCGATTCTGAGCTTGGACTGTGGCTTTAAAAGGCACAGAAATGCGTCCTATTGCAAACCAGAGTTAGTTTTCTCGGACACGTTATTGACAGCCAGGAGTATCCACATTACGGATCCGAAAAAGTGGAAGCCATCCGGAAAATACGTAATGAGAATTGCCCAGGAATGCAAAAGAATTACGAACGTTCCTCAGAATGGCATCTTTTTATCGGAAATTTTTGCCTAGGATTCGCGAAGGTGGCTGGGTGTCTGTTTTTCTTTAACGTCAGCGAAATCAGGTTGGAACTGGACCAGTGAACATGAGCTGGCTTTCAAAATATCAAGAAAATGATCTCATGCTCGCCAGTACTTATGCAACCAGAACATAGAGAAAGCTAGGGGACGGTTCGAGACGCTTTTCATTATTTGTACGGATGCATCCACGTTTGGACTAGGGAGCAGTTCTGTCGCAGGAAGGAGATGACAGTCAGCTTCACCCAGTGTACTTTTTTGCGTCAAAAAGGGTTAAGCAAGGGCTGAAAGAAGTAATATCATGTAACGGATCTCGAAGCATTAGCAGTAGTTTTTGCCGTGAGGCGATTTCATATGTTTATTTATGATTGCCGACGGTAATAATCGACAGATCATCAGCCGTTGACGGCGTTGTTCAACCACAGCAACGTAAGGTCGGCAAAGTGGTTTTGCGCTGGTCCTTGGAGCTGCAACGATATAAACCTGGAAATAAAAAGTATGTAAAAGGTAAAAATAACGTGGTAGCGGATGCACTCAGTAGAGGAGTAGCACAGTGGAATGGTGTCTAGAATCTCTGCAGGGAGTCAACGAGGCTGTGGTGAATGCAAATACGAGCACAGGAGAAGACCAAATGGATGGAAGAATTGGAAAAAGATGAGGATTTTCGCATATATTTTGGAAGCTATGGAAGAGGGAAATAGAGAAGGGCATGATAGGTCTGCGAGGCACAAGAAAACCAGTGCGTGTAGCGGATTTCATAGTCGATGATGGAGAAGCTGAAAATGTACCAGCCAATCTGATGTGGAACGCTTGGTGTTTGTGGTGCCAGAAAGTGCGCGGTATGAAGGATTTTCCATGAGGCGCACGCTGGGGACTTTTGCAGGACACTTTAGCGCGCATAAGTTGTTGAACAAGCTCAAGAAGCTTAAGTATTTTTGGCCTTCTATGGTGCAAGATATCCTGAAGTGGACAAAGCGAATGCCAGAAGTGCTTTGTAAGTAATCCTAGATCGGTAACTTCACCGCCGTTGAAACCCATTGTAACCCGGAAAACCATACGAAATCGTTGGAGTGGGATATACTAGGAATTAGGGATGACATCTAGTGGAAATCGCTGCGCTGTAACGGTTATAGATCACTTTTTCGAAGTTCGCGGCAGCCTATCCAGTACCCGATAAAAAGCGCGGAAATAGTGGCAAAAGTGTTGTTTTCACGCTGGATAACAGAGGGATGTCGTTGGCCGAAAAGTATTCTGTCGGATAAAGGCGGAGAATTTGAAAATAGGGTTATGGAAGAACTGACGCGGATAACGAAAATAGGTCATGTAATACACGACAAAAGGCCATATAATCCGCGAGAGAATGGCATCACAGGAAAGGTTAAATGGTACTATAGTGGCGATGCTTAGGCGCGTAGTACCTGCGTTGTGCCGATGGAGTGGGACATGCGGTTACCTTTTGCATGTTTGCGTATAATGTGATGCCGCAGAGTTCCACAGGAAGAGAGCCCGTATTTTGTCTTTTACATGGAAATGGACCCCGGATATCCTTCTGCGATAATCCTGAATGACCGAGTGTCATAGAGGTCGATGAAGCTCCCAAAAAGTTGGTGATCGTGTGTATATAGAGGGTCCCCGAATGGAGAAAAGCAGCAAGTTCCTATCTCCGAAATTTGTTTGCGAATGGGCAGGGGGCCATTTAAAGTGATTCAGACAGAGTATGAAAATTCAGCACTGATCAATAGGATAGGCGAAAAATTCAGAACCTATTAAGGGTGAGTTTTTGACATGTTAAGGAGTGGTACCGTCATGCATTCCAGATGATCGTATAAGACACGGTAACGAACAGAGGAAAGAGAGGCAGAAAACCACAGGTTAAAGTGAGAAAGAATAATCAGTTGTTGTTTAAGAGGTGCAGTGATTCAGTCAAGGGAAGAAAAAGAGGCCATCTGAACTTTGCATGCAAAGAAGCGATGTCTGAAAAGATCACGAAACTTGGAAGAATTCCTGGAGTACAGTTCCCGGGCGCGCTAGCCAACAAACCGTTCGGAACCTTATGGAATGCCTGGAGGGCGGCAAGCATCTTCGTGCGCACGGATATTACCACCAGCATGAAGATCAAGTTTTGGAAAGAAGGAACAGTTTGCTTGGACGAGACTGCACTGCAAAAAGCTTCTTGGAGTGGCATTACGAGGACTGTTTCGGACTGGACCAGATTTCATATATGCATGACCGAGGGAATCCAGAAAACACGAGAAAATCGGAAGACTACGGATTTGAAACGACTTACGATGCGGCACTGAAAAAGCTAAAGAAAGAACTCAGAGATGCGGAAAAGGCGGAAGTAGACCGGTTAAAGGAAGGCCCAACAGCTTTTGCGGCTCACCTTCAGCGACACTACTCGAAAAAGACGGGTCAAAGAGAGGAATCATAACCAAGGTCGCAAGGAGTTTCGGCGATTTGCGAGAGATTCCTAAACGAATGGACGGCGAACACGATATGTATTCTAGTATGGCCAATGGATAACAGGATGAAACAAGATGAAGTAGTGGAGATCGTGAGAGCATGTGAGAAGCACTTTGAAGATGGAGGTCGAGTGGTGACCACGCATGGCCCCAGTAATAAAAGAAGACAATAGAGGAATGGGAAGAAGATGGTGGAAGTCTGAGGAATACTGGACGATATGTTAGAAAAAGAGCAGGACTTGATCAATTTGTGAGCACAGCGAGCACAATAGTGAGGAATGGAAGAGTTTTTTGAGGTGGGAACTCCCGAGGCCCAACACTAGCATTCCATGGCACAGACGCAGACAGTGGGCTGCGCCCGAAAGCGCTATATGAGGCTATCAGAAGAAACTGCCCAGTAGTTTTACGCCAGAACTACAAAGACTTTGCATTACGAGGCTCCAGTACATTTCGAGTCGCCGAGGACGATCGACTGCGGAGGGGAGGCATGTTGTATTGGTCAGAACAGATCACGTCCAGTGAAACGCCGTGATCTGGGCGCGGAGGGTTGACCAATAAGAAGGTCGGCTCTGATACCTGGAAGTACCTGCCCACCGCCCAGGTCTGGTTGCTCCCACCCCCTGTTCGAGAATCATCTACATTCGTCTACTTGGCCGCACCCGCCGAGCCACTCACCGGGTCTCATCAGTTCAGCCCACCTCATTTATGGGCATTTCATAAATCACATTCATTTATTTGCAATAAATCATTCTAACTATCCTGTGTCTCCAAATTCCATCCCCACGATCGGTTGAGTGCCGTAAATTTCTATTCGCTCGAAAAGAATTGTTTGCGTTGAAGAACTCTGGCCCGGTACAATTATAGATCGATGACATGTCATGAGTAAGAAATCTGACAAGTTCAGTACTTACCTCCGGACGACCTTGTGTTGATTGGCTGAAGACTCACCCACACACCCCGGTCTCCACAATATGCCGTAGCAGAAAAAAAGCAGTTTCCGTGCTCCACGGCTAATTTACAAGTATGTAAAGCCATGGGCTGTGCGGAACTGTTCCGCTTTCGATTCCGTTTCCGTATTTCCGGTGATTTTTAGGCTGTTCATTCCGCTTCCGCTTCCGACTTTTCCAGGCCCGGAAACGGAAAGAAAATAGTGCTACACGGGTAATGGTAGTTGGTATAGGCAAACCTGGGTGCTTGGAGGCATCATGAGGGGCAGAAAAACACTTTCGACCTCTTGTGTTCAATCGAGTATCTAAGCCTGGCTGAGATCCTCATCCTCGGGTTTCTAAAATTAGAGGCAGATCAAAAGTGATTTTTCCTATTGTCACCTAGTAGTTTTTCTTTACTTTTTGAATTTATTCGTGCGGTATTCGCTCCGACGGGATTCAAAATAAAGGTTCAACAGAAAATCTAGCACGTCGTCGGTGACAATCTGGAGGTTCACTTCTATCGGTCCCTGGTTTTACACACCGCGGCCGCCCGCTTCATCTGCACCTGGTACAACATGGACTGCTTTCTGGAGGACAGGCTGTACATTGTTTCGTAGGGGCAACTACATATACTAATTTTTGAAATTTCTGTTTTTTTTTTCTGAGGCGAAGATCCGAAATCGTGGAACGCCTCTTAGTGAGTCTATGTAGTTTAAATAATTATTGTTTTATTGACTGAAATCATTGGTTATCGAATTAGAACTGTAACTAATGAGCAGCGGTGGAACGTGAGAGTTAAGACAACCCAAAGTTTTTATCTTGATCTGTTCCAGATTTCCGAATTTCCGTTTCCGGCGTTTTTGGCCATTTTTTCTTCCGTTTCCGCAAATCTTGAAAAAGATTTCCGCACAGGCCCCTGATGCAAAACCCTTGATTTTTGAGGTACCCTTCAAAGTTAAAGTATCAAGTTCAAAATGGAGTAGGAGCGACATGCATCCATTTGCAGCCTCCAGTTTCTAAAAATGAGCTTCCTAGCTCAATTTTAAAGTGTACCTTTGACACAGATCGTGTACGCCGTCTGAAAAAAGGAGATTAACAACAAAAACGCGCGGTCTTTCACTTTTTACTCGAAAACCAGTAAACCATTATCCAAACCATTTTTAGGGTGTGGTAGCCAACTTTTGCGCTCTTTTTGATGCAATTTAGCCCTAATTTCTATGATCACTCTGGGGTGAGTTCCAAGAACATATCCATGGCAAAACGCGTCCATGTAAACGTAGCCACGGCCACGTGGGAGCAATTTTCAGTTATAATTCGCATCCATGGAAATCAAATTTGTACATATAAGGTTGTTTGTCCTCCCACGGCGTCGTTAATGGGAACGTTCTTGAGGCCTTGCACCCCCTGGACTGAGATTTCAGCAGAAAAAGGGGTTGCGCGCAAGTGGAGCCGATTCAAAACCAATCTGGTGCGCGCGCTTCGCGCACACCACACCCGGAAATAAGCCAAGCGCCACAGAACGTGTGTGGGACCTGACTGGAAGTGCGCCAAGCGCCAAGGAACCTGTGCGAGACTCAACTGTGATTGCGCCAAGCGCCGGTGAACGTTTACGTCACCCAATTAGGAGTGTGCCAAGTACCGGGGAACATATGCGGTGCCCAACTGGAAGTGTGCCAAACGCCACAGAACGTGTGTGGGACCTGGCTGGAAGTGCGCCGAGCGCCGGGAACGAGTGCGGGACTTGACCGAAAATTCACCAAGCGCCAAAGAACGTGTGCAGGACCTGACGGGAAGTGCGCCATGCGCCAAGGAACGTGTGCGAGACCCATTTGTGAGTACACCAAGCGCCGGGGAACGTGTGCGAGACTTGACTGAAATCGCGCCGAGCGCCGGGGAACGTGTGCGGAACTTAACAGAAAAATCCCAAGCGCCGGGGAACGTGTGCAGGACTTGACTGAAAAGGCACCAAGCGCCAGGGAACGTGCGCGGCACTTGACTGAAAAGGCACCATGCGCCCGAAAAAAGTACGGGATTCAACTTGATTGGAAGTGCGCCATGCGCCAAGGAACGTGTGCGGGACCCAACTGTGAGTACGCCAAGCGCCGGAGAACGTTTACGGCAACCAACTAGGAGTGCGTCAAGCGCCGGGTAACATATGCTGTGCCCAACTGGAAGTGTGTCAAACGCCACAGAACGTGTGTGGGACCTGACTGGAAGTGAGCCAAGCGCCAGGGAACGTGCGCGGAACCCGACTGAAATAGCCCCGAGCGCCGGGGAACGCGTGCGGAACGTGACTGAAAATTCACCAAACCCCGGGAAACGTGTGCAGGACTTGATTGGAAGTGCGCCAAGCGCCAAGAAACGTGTGCGGGACCCAATTGAAATTGCCTCCGAGCGCCGGGGAACGTTTACGGTACCCAAGTATGAGTGCGCCAAGAGCAGGGAAACGTGTGCGGTGCCCAACTGTAAGTGTGCGAAACCCCACAGAACGTGTGTGGGACCTGGCTGGAAGTGCTCCAAGCGCCGGGGAACGTGTGCGGAACTTGAACGGAAATGTGCCAAGCGCCAAAGAACGTTTGTGGGACCTGACTGGAAGTGCGCCATGCGCCAAGGAACGTGTGCGAGACCTAACTGTAAGTGCACCAAGCGCCGCGGAACGTTTACGGTGCCCAACTAGAAGTGTGCCAGACCCCACAGAACGTGTGTGCCACCTGGCTGGAAGTGCGCCAAGCGCCGGGCAACGTGTGCGGAACCCAAACGGAAATGTGCCAAGCGCCGAGGAACGTGTGCAGGACTTGATTGGAAGTGCGCCAAGCGCCAAGAAACGTGTGCGAGACCTTACTGTAAGTGCGCCAAGCGCCGGGAAACGTTTACGGTACCCAACTAGGAGTGCGCCAAGCGCCAGGGAACGTGTGCGGTGCCCAACTGGAAGTGTGCCAAACCCCACAGAACGTGTGTGGGACCTGGCTGGAAGTGCGCCAAGCGCCGGGGAACGTGTGCGGAACTCGAACGGAAATGTGCCAAGCGCCACAGAACGTGTATGGGACCTGACTGGAAGTGCGCCAAGCGCCAAGGAACGTGTGCGGGACCCAACTGTGAGTACGCCAAGCGCCGGGGAACGTTTACGGTACCCAACTAGGAGTGCGCCAAGCGCCGGGGAATGTGTGCGGTGCCCAACTGGAAGTGTGCCAAACCCCACAGAACGTGTGTGGGACCTGACTGGAAGTGAGCCAAGCGCCAGGGAACGTGCGCGGAACCTGACTGAAATAGCCCCGAGCGCCGGGGAACGTGTGCGGGACTTCACCGAAAAGCGCACCAAGCGCCGGTGAACGTGTGCGGAACGTGACTGCAAATTCACCAAACGCCTGGAAACATGTGCAGGACTTGACTAAAAGCACCAAGCGCCGGTGAACGTGTGCGGAACGTGTCTGCAAATTCACCGAGCGCCGAGGAACGTGTGCAGGACTTGATTGGAAGTGCGCCAAGCGCCAAGAAACGTGCGAGACCTAACTGTAAGTGCACGAAGCGCCGGGGAAAGTGTTTGACCCAACTGGGAGGACCGGAAAAGGAGTGAAAATCGAACACGCGGTTGCGATCCGTTCATCTAGTCGTTATTGGGTTTGGAAACATAGAAAAAGGGTGTGAACTGTGGTGGTGCTAGAAGGGGTGGGCAAGTGTTATGCAAGAGGTGTCTACTACACAACTGCATGAACGAAAAGTCATATCTGAGGGTTTAATGAGCCTTTAAAAGGAAACTTTTGCCAAAATAAAGCGAAATTCTCTAGATGTTTTGATTTGCTACGGATTAGTATGATTTGGAAATGTAACATTTGTGAGAAACTCGTTAAAAGAAGTGAAATGTCTTATGCTACTGATTTGACATGGGAATAAACTCGAAAGAAGCGCTAAAAACAGTGAAATGATTCACAGTTGATTTGGCTGTGCACTTGTTTACTAAACAACAAAATTGAGTGTGACTTTGAAAAACCAAATCACGCGCTTCTCTTCTGGAATCAACCTAACGCTTGCAGATTAGGTTAAGAAGTCTCAGGTCCTTGCAAAATTATGTAGTGTCTCCCGCCTCAATCATTCAGAAATATTGATTTTCAAGCATTACTAAATTATTTGACGCATTCGCTTCCGATTGACTATCAATTAATGAAAGTGGAAATAACATTACGTACTGTGTTTATGCAAATGTCGTCAACTAAGAGAACTGCTGTCACACGTATACATAAATGCTCAAAAAGAAGTGCATGATTTGGTTTTTCAATGTCGCACTCAATTTTTGCTGTTTAGTAAACAAGTGCACAGCCAAATCAATTTTTTAGCGCTTCTCTCGAGTTTATTCCCATGGCAAATCAGTAGCGTAAGAGATTTCACTTCTTTTAACGAGTTTCTCACAAATGTTACATTTCCAAATCATACTAAGCCGTAGCAAAGCAAAACAGTTAGATAATTGCTTTACTGGAGAGCTTTCGGTGTTCATCAGACCAGCAACATCGTTGCTGCATATAAATAACAAATCTAAAACAAACGAGAGGTGGAACCAACCCAGGACGGCGCGTTACTCAACGATACCTGTAACGCCGCATCTTAGACAACCAGATACGGTGCTCAAATATAGCTTGAGCTCACCTCTCACTCAGCTCAAGTCTGGGAAAAAACGTGCAACTTTTTAATCGTGAACGCCGTGGTTCGTGAACCGAAGTTCCCTAAAATCGCTTTGTTTTTGAATGAAATTGTTTTTGGGGTCGTTTCTAAAAAACGCCGCGCGCGGCAAAGTGAGGTGAAACTTTGGGTTATAATTGTACAAGTAATAGAAGAACAATCTCCACGTGTTCTTCAATTATTAGATGAACTTGTGGGACATTCCCGCGAGATTCGTGCAGATTGAATTTTGAGGAACCCTTCTAATAAACACGCTAGGGAACATCCTGAACAGTCCGGGCTTGTGTTGCGAAAACCCCCATAACGGTAAAGGCAGCGTTCACGATAATCATCACCGGTGACTTCCCGCAGTGAAATGATAGACGAGAAGGACCCTAGGCTCCTGAGTGTCGAAAGAACGGTAGAAAAATGAGCCAGGTGTGACAAAATAACGGCTGCGAACAAGCGTTTTAGTGTACCAGAGCCTCCGTGCTCAGATCCGCCCCCTCGTATGAACAAATGAAGACTCAGATTACAGGACTGATCAAGTCAAAGGAAGTTAGCTGATAAAATGAGCTGATCAGCTTGATTGCACTTAATGCTATCATCCTTCACATAGCGGTCCAATTCCTCCACGCTCAAAAATCAACGTGTGAAACAAGGGAGGACCTATCTTGGCTCAAAAACGCCCGCTTTCAAGCGTCCTTTTTCAAGCGATAGCTTCGCTATATAGGGCACCAGACCTGTAAACCACGGAAGATATTGGAAGTGAAATTTGTCGTTAACACTGCGCTTTAAATGGAAGGAATTCGAGAATTCAACGTGCACAAATCTCGAAATTGTCCCACCTGCCATCTGGATTCATGAAGAAAAACATAGAGGCGTTGCTCTGCGGCGTTTTTGAGAAAAACGACCGCATAAAACAGTTTCATTCTAAAACAAAGCGACATTAGAGAACTTCGGTTCACGAACCACAATATCAGGTAGGAGTTTGAGCTGTGAATATGGTATGCAGTTTCAGAAATCCCAGAAACGCGTCTTCGTCCGAAAAAGTTACAAGCACCGGACGTGTTTTGCCAAAGTTTAGGCAAATGCTCCCCGTTTTTACAAAACTTAGCGCCTTGGTGTTGTACGTTAGAAACGCACTTTTTCGGATTAGACGACCCACTCTTGTTGAATAATGCTTTCCCATGCAGCCGCACGCCCATCATTTAGGCCATGTTTTTTCTTCTAAAAATGTGGGAGGGCAGAGCAACGCTCCAGAATTTATGCAGAAGAACACATACATATAAAAAGATCACAAAAATCCAGAAATTTTTTAGGTGGGTGTTCCAATCCGAAAGAATACATACAGTTTAGGTTGCTAGGATGAGTCCGGGCCGGAGTAAGCAGCGGAGCGGTCGATGATGGCAACACTAGTATATACGGTGATAAGGAAATTTTGACATGATGGAGATAAGTTCGATAAAGCTTTTTGCTTCTGACCTGCTCCGCAAAAATGAGCGGCCTTGGCGTATAAGTTTAGATATGATGGCTTGGATAGGGTGAAGATAGATATCCCTCATTCGATAAACGAGTCAGTCCAACATCGGATCTGGCCAAACATGGCAAGGAGCTTTAGAACTAGAAATTCTGAGGCGACCATACATTTGCTTTTGGGTTGCCTTTTTCAAATTCTACACTGGTCCCAATTTTAGTATGAAAGATAATACATTCAGCCATTTGGGAGCGAAAAAGACGTTTTGTCAAGAAGGAACGGTCATCACGAAATGGTTCATCGGGCCAGTGTAGTATTCGTCTTCGCTTGTTGACGTATTACAGCCACGGACGCCGTGACCGTGTTTGTCACCTCTTGTCGATGTTTTGTTGGAGGCCCAACGCATTAATGGTGAGGAAATCAAAACGATGCACGGCGATCCAATTCTAAGTAGAATGTGTCGCCTAGTCTCTGAATCTTCCGTAGAAAAACACCAATCTGACTAAAGACACATATTTTTCTCAACCAAACAACTGAGCAATCACATATAATTTATTCCGCGCGCTTGCCTTTACGCTTATATATAGCACAATGGCGATCTGAGATGGGATTTTTGCATCTCATTTAACAGAATTGTTCGCACTCGCCTGGAGTTCGTGGATGAGGATGATTTCCAATCTGACTGAAAAAGAGATAAGATATTTCTTTCCCTTCTTCAGTGCAGACATACCAACATCGCTTACCAAGACAATATCCATCAAGGGAATGACTGGCACGTGCCGTTGACTTTTTCCCATCGATAGACGAATTGAGATGGCATTCCACTGTTAAGCAGAGGTACCTGTAGGCGGTCTGCGAACACAAAACTTTTGCTGAAAAAATATTGCGAATTTTTTGGACTTTGCCCATTTCACCCAGAGGGAAATGTTGATGGATTCACCTTCATTATTTTTATTTCCAAAGTGTTTGGGAAATCCAGAGTAGACTCGACTTTAGTATTTCCCTCCAACTCGACATCTTCTCCGCTGAGAATTTCCTACAGATATTCTGATTGTCCTCTTCCTTCTTCTCTTGTGGAGCTTCTGGAGTGACTAACTGCTACTTCATTATCGAAACCACCATTGTTGTCCTTTTTCCAAACCATCTTCGGATTTTGGATAACACCAGTGTCATCATTTGCTTGACTATTCGATTCCTTTCTCTCGAGAAAGCTCCGCTGGTTCCCTGTAACTACAGCTCCCAGCAATCTCTCGCCACTGTTTGTGCACCTCTGGGTAGACACTTCCAGTAGACTGTATGGCACTGGCAGTTGCTCGTACTCCTTGAACTTTTCCTTCCTGGGTCACCAGCTCCATCGTTACTAGGGAGGTTCGCAAAAGAAGAAGATTCTACTTCAGACTCGGTCGAAGTGGGTATTTCCGGATGTTGCAGGAGTACCCAAAGTCCGTCTTTTTTGCTGGTATTTCCGGTTTCTGGTCTAGAACGGGAGGGAGAGTCGTCAAGCGATGAAGTCGTCTGTTCATCCATAGCCGGATTTTCAAGGTACTGTCGGTGACAAAAATTGAATAAGCGGGAGCAATCCCCAGGGTTGCCAACTCTTTTTCCTTCAAGTTCTGGGCTTAACCTCCATTTCCTGGATTCTGAACCAATTTTTCCATCAGCATCGCCATTCGCGAAGATTCAGCTGGAAAACGAATGTGATAGTCATAACAAGATTGCAGCAATATTTTGCTTCGCAATCAGTAATTTGCTCTGCAACTGTGTCTATCATCCGTTGGTCAATTCATCTGCAGAACACCTGTTACAAAGGCACAGTTATAAATGTATAAGAAGTTTTCAATCGAAAAATATTCGGAATTGAACACTCCCTACAACTGACTATGGTTGTGTTGAATTTGCTTGGTTTCACGCTTTGAATGGTATGCATTCCAGATTAGTGTCAACTCATTTTATCGACTCCTCGACGTCCTTACACACCTATCCAAGACTGTTCTAACCCTTTCCAAGCACTCTCGTTTCACATTCCATCTTTGTACGAATCGTTGCTGATGCTACCACCCTGATCTCCTGAAAGCAGTTATTGTAAAGGTGATACCTCTGGTTATGACATATTCGGAGGTGGATTCGTACTGAGTATTCTCGAATGGATGAAGGCAGAGGATTTATCCAAAAACACTTGAAAAAAATTGTGACTTCAGAGCGTGAGGTCGAGTCCCAACCCCTGCTAAGGAATGTGCCTTTAAAAAGACCATCAGGTGCCAAAAACGTGTTGAAGCGCTGGGTTTTCGGTGAAAACGGTTGTTGTGCCATCCTCATCAGAAGGTAGATCTGGCCATCAAAAAGTGAAAATAAGTAGAAAAGTCCTTGGTGTCCGCCCGTCCCTATTATCACGGATTTCTATGAATTCCTGTTTTGCCAGCTTTAGGTTTGCTTCTTAAAGAAGTAATTTCTGAGCTTTTCCAGAGACTACTGACTAATCCAAGAAAGCAAGATAAAATACGGATAAACAAGCATTCATGGAAATCTCATATTACCTTCGATTTTTTTCACTATTTTTTACTTTTGTGATGACCAAATTCTACAGTTCTAATAAGGAGAACTCAAAAATCTTTTTTTATCACGGACCCTGCCTTCAATGGCAGATATTGGATTAGTTAAGCCAGCGCGCAAAAGTTAGTTGTGCTAGACTAATCCACCTGCCCAGTCCTTCGACGGCCAGCAACGCAGTCTACGGGTAGGGCATAGCGCATACGAGTTTGAGGGCCGTATAGGGCCATCGCCATGGCCTCGTTTTAGCCGCTTTTCGTCACTATTTTTTGCAACGGATCCCGGTACACTCGATTTCATCGCTGAAAGCGCGAAGGCCGTCGCTTATCGTGAACACTGCCTTCAAATACAGAACGGCACGGAAATAGCCGAACATCGTTTATCTTAAAGGCAGCAGTGACACGCTCAAAAATGATATCAATTTTAACGACTGCTAATAATGTACTCCGTACGGCCCTTTCTGGAACGCTTGTTCATTAGAAGCCTAAAAGTAATCTAAAGTGGCCGCAATCGAGCATTGAATACCAGTATGGAGGGCGGAGCCCGTATCGATGGGCGGAACAAGGATGATTTCGTGACTGACTACGGCTCAAATACGGTCATTTGGACTCGTTTTTTAACGCTTGCAACTTCGTGAGGGCTCTTCTAGGGCCTGCACGACCCCACCTATGTAGTTATCTCAACAACTTTTTCGAGCGTGTCTGCTGCCTTTAAACGCCCCAGATATGGCGTGGGACGCAACTGATTGCGCACACTATTGTATTTCAGTACCTAATAGTGAGCCTGGATCTGACACGCCTCATCTGAGACCCGTACCTTCTCCCCCCGGGAGTCCCCATCACCACGAAGTCCGCATGGGATGTGACGCCTGATGAGCAGTGACAAGAAGGCTTCTCGGGATTGGTATGCTTGGAGAGAGGAGTAAGTACACGGCCCATGAATAAATCGTTAGCGCTCCGCAACCGGTTTTTTGGGTAAATAACAGCCTACACAGATGTTTTTCTCAATAGGGTTTCGGTCGGCACCTTGCCTTATAGAGTCACGTTGGAATGAATCCGATAGCATCGTTTTGCTTGGAAACCTCACTGGCGAAGACTATCATGGATGCTACTTTGTATCTCCGAACCTCATCAACGAGGCAACCATTCATTTTTTCTCACCAACACAAGAGCTTTCAACGCAGGGTTATAGTTCGTTTGAGCTCATTGAGCTCAGTTGATGCTTAAGCTTTCGCAGATCGATATCGACACAATTGACACCGCTAAGGGGCCATGAGTTTTCTTTGAATTCAAATTTTCCACGAGAATGATTGAAAGCTCCAGTCAAGTGATTTCGGTATTTAATTATGTTGAACGGCAGAAACGCATGGGCTTGATTTCGCAGTGATGCTCTAGACGCCGTGATGAAGCCGTGATGCAATACAAGTAAGCAGGAAGTTTGGTCAGATTGCATGCAGCGCCATTCCTCGCGTACTTGGCCTACCAAGGGAACCACAATTAGCCATAGTAACCATTCATGGAAAAAGAGATGTATACACGATTGTAGGTCCAGGTAAGGTAGTAAACATATATCACTAGCTGCTCAGACCTCCCACAGAGAGCGCTGTGACCTGCCGAAGTTTGCTCCCGCAGAAGAGGGGACATTCTACGCGGGGTAATCATTCTACGGTGTGGCAGCCGTGATGATAGTGGTAGAGCTCGCTTCGTGGATGAGCTATGGAGGGTTCTGATCCCCGGCCCATGCGGAATTTTGCATTTTTAGTTTTCTCCTCGGAATTTAATGATTTTCTTACCTTCGACATTTTTAGCACTTCGCACATATAATCAGGTTTCGGAAAGTACAATTTTAGACACATTCTCTCGCTGACGCATTCTGTTGCCTTGAATGGAAGAATTGCGTTGTTTTCTACTTCGTTTGGCGTTGAAAATGGAGAGCGAAAATTCATTTTAACAACGATGGAACGATACGAAAAAATGGGAAAAGCACTGAAATGATGTCTACAAACGGCGCATCGAATAAAAACTGCAGACGACATCCGTCCTCGAAACAGTCTGCTGCCTGCCTCGGAATAGGTATCTCCTGAGCGTATCAAACTGAGCCTGGACGGCTACCCCTGCCATATGCCAAGAGTACTTGAGGAAATTCCACAAATCTCGGTGCACAAAACATTCTGTAGACTTGCGAAATCACCATGAGAATGTTGTCTCTTTGTGCTACCATTGAAATCGATGTCGTTAACTTGAGTATCATGTGCTCGGATTCCCCCTTCATGACATTCTTCTTCAATGGCCCGGAAAAAGAAGACGTCGAGAGGTTGAATCACTGATGCTGCACCAGGAAGGGATGTTCCGTACAACTACGCGATGGCCCAAACTAGGATTCTGCAAGGAGGAGATTTACCTACAGGACTAGGGAGTGAATTAATTACCTTCGGGAACCGCTTTTGTTTATGGTCTCGACATCAATGAAATGACGACCACGAGTCCACAATGAGATATGTCTCACGAGGTCCTTCAGGTACAACACGCAGCTCCTCAACCACTCCACCATATGATTTTTCGTCATTATGTAGAGTGGTACCAGCTCTGAACAACGAGGTTTGGAGAGCCTCAAAGTGACCTTTGACGAGGAAAACTCTGCTTCTTTCCTGGTGGAAGGACAAACGAGCTTGTCTCCAAGTCTGCCATCAGCGTAGACTAGTAGCAACCACTGTGTAAGGAGTGCGTAGGTTGCCCAGCTGGTTATCCACTATTCTTTCAACCCATAAAGCCAGATGACGGTTATTTGGCTTATTACGGTAATCAAACGGCAATAGCTATTATTCACCTTTTTACAACCGGCTGGTGCCAGAACTTCGAGCCGTGGTCATTTCTTTTTCGCAAAGCCGGGATTGGTCCCCATTACGAAAAACAGGCCAGCGAGCGTTCTCATGTCGATTTTCACGGATTCCCACGAACTTTCTTGCCTGCATTTCCCTATATCTTCACGGGATCTGAGCGCCCCGTCTTGTCACGAACGCGTAATATCTCCTTCTTTGAAACGACTCCATAACATCTTTTGAATGAATCAATCCATGCTGGGCTCGCCGTAAAGTTCTCAATGTTTTGTTGACGTGCGAGGTTTAAAGCCAGCGAACGAAGGTCGTGATCATGCAGCGATACTCCTTCAAAATATTCGAGTGAATTTGTGGTGACAATATTCTCTCGTGTTATTACATTAGTACACACCTGGCTTGAAACTTGCTCTGAAACAATTTCATGAAGCCAGATTGGCGAGATCCTTAAGTTTTGCGGCCCGCTGAAACCTCTGCACGTCGTGCTCCTCGACTCGTACTCTGGCCAAATGATTCCAACATTTTCGATTCCATCGGAAATTATGTTGCATAAACTTCGGCGCATTATTTACCCTTCACTGATGCTCGATGAGAAGGCAATAGCATCTTTAACTCCAGAATATGTCCAAATGGAAAATGAATTTTGGAACAAAAACATTCTGCTTGATTTAGTGGTATTTAAACACACCCTGGCCGTTGGAACATAAGCGTCTCCCGAAAATCACTACATCTTCGCCTGTTTTAACCGGAGGAGTTTCCCACCTAAGTAATTGTCTTCGCTGTTCCAGCCTGGACCATCGGTGCATCGTTATCCAGGTCTTCTTCCGAGTCGGCGTCGCAGTGTGCCAAGATGCAGTCGCGTAGTACAACAATTTTTTCCCGCAATCTTCTTCTCTTCCAGCGACAAACGCATCTTGACAATCGAAAAGAGCTGTCCAAACTCAGCGATTAATAGAGAAACAAGCCTTTTCAGGACGGAAAACCATCGCGAATAATCAATAGGTGGTAGACGGCGCGTGAATTGGAAAATCTCATGATCTCTCTAATCAATATATCACAAGCACCGTTGATTAACAGTCCGCTCCAGACTGCACCTGACTAGGAGTCACTTAAACATTCTATTGTGGGTGCAAGTGCTCCAACAGAGATGTTTTCTTCCTATTTTCAACGCCAAACGAAGAGAAAACAACGCAATTCTTCCCATCAAAGGCAACAGAATGCGTCGAGAGAATGTGTCTAAAAAATTGCATTTCCGAAACCTGGGATTATATGTGCGAAAGTGCTAAAAATGTCGAAGGTCAAGAAAATCATTAAATTCCTATGAGAAAATCAAAAATGCAAAAATTTCGCACGCCTCGGGATCGAACCCTCCATAGCCTATTCACGAAGTAGAGAGTTTCACCACTATCCACCACGGCTGCCACACCGTGGAATGATTACCCCTGCGTAGATGGTCCTCTGCGGGGAGCAAACTTCGGCGGGTCACAGCGCTTTCTGCTGTGGAGGTCTAGGCAGCTAGTATTGATAATATGTTTACTACCTCTACCTGGACCTACAATCGTATATACATCCACTCCAGAATGGTTACTATGGCTTATTGTGGTTCCGTCAGAGCCCTTTTTCGAAACTCGCTTCAACTTCAGTTTTTTATTTGGAATTTGAAAACAGACTAGATTTCTGGTGGGTTTAGCTATTCAACGGTATAATGATACAATACCCACCCTCCAAACTTGGCAAATCAACGAAAAAAACGCGTTTCCGCGTTTTGTTCGCCCATTTGGAATAATCCTCTCAATCAGATTTCGGTTTTCGGGGGGTGAGAAAGATATCGCTAGAAAGCGCCTCATCAAGATCCTACAAGATGGTGTCAAATTTTCGATTATAGTTTTATAACTATACCTTAATTACATAGCCAGGATGCGGAGAACGCTGTGACTGGTCGGGGTAAGTCCTGCATGAACATAGTTGTATCGTATGTACGTTTCCCAGTGGCCTACTAACTACGCGACATTCTAAGCGCTAGCAACCACCTCCGTTGACTACCATTCTTGGATCTGGTATGTACGCTTCCCATGTAGCTGTATCTGTTGTAGGAACAATAATGTTTACATTATGTATAGTTATTGCACGTGTTGTACTATGACTCATCGCCGTTGCGCACTTTGACTGCGGCGGCCGTGTGTATGACTGTGACGTAGCATTGCATGTTAACGCCTATTACAAAACCCGTTTTGTGTACGATGCGGCTTCTATAAAGGGGCCTCTGACTGTTTTTTGATGGGAGCAATTCTTCGGTAGCTAATGAAGCTCAATCGTCATTCGTCTAAAAGCAGCAGCTCCTTCAACAACTGGCGATCAGGATTACGGACGTGGACGCGGCTGCCCGACAGCTTCGACTCAGCCCCGGCTCTCTGCACGGTAGAGCCCAGGTCGATCGGCTGATTAATTGGAGGATTCAGCCCCGGCTCTCTGCCTTTAGCCCAGTCGATCGGCTGGTCAATTGGAGGATTCAGCCCCGGCTTTCTGCCTTGAGCCCGGTCGAGCGGTTGATCAATTCGTGGATTCAGCCCAGGTCGAATTTCTGTCGACGATCCATTGATTCCCGGCTCTTTTTCAAGTCCGGTGGAGGTATTCACGGCTTCGTTTCCAAATCCGGCCGCACATTGAGTCCAAATCGATTAATTAGCCCCGGCTCTGCCTTGAGCTCCGGTTGAGCTGCTGATCGAAGTACAGCTCACGCAGCCCCGGCTCCACAAATTTCTCGAGCCCGGTCGAACTGCTGTCTAGAGACTGATCAATCAACGCAACGAGTGAGCATTTGTGAGCTGTGCAGCCAGAAACGAAGATGGACGCTGCAACACTCCGAGAAATTCTGGATGCTCAGAGCCAAAGCACAGCTGTTCGATGTTCAACAGAGGTAGTCAAACGCATGGAGGGAATGGTCTCCAACACAGGACCATCCGCCTCGACCAACTCCTAGCCACTACAAACCGAGTTCGTCACTAATAACTCGCTGTCAACCAGGAGTTACCAGAATTTGTCTACGATCCAGACAATGGATGCACCTTCGACATGTGGTGCAATCGGTACGAAAGGAACGTCATCCTCGAAGGATGGTGCCACCCTCGACGACGCCGCAAAGGCTAGACTGATTGTTTCGAAGCTGAAAGCCTCCGACGTGTCACTGGCGGATACTGTAAAGACCTTGAAAGAGCTGTTTTGGGCACAACACCTTCGATCTTCGCTCGATGCATACCTGAAAACGCAGCGAGTGGACGAGACACTACACAGGACTTGTCATCGACATCATAGATGCTGCTCTTCTGGAACGTCATGAAATGGCGCGGAATTCAACGACGTTATACCCGAGCAAATATGAAGTGTCTTGTGTGGATTTGTGGACTTGCCTCTCCAGCGGATGCCGATATCCGTGCTCGTGCTCTGCGTAAGATGGAAAACAATCCTCAAACGACGTTGAAGGATACTCAGCTCAGAGATTCAACAATTTTCATCGACATCCGACAAGATGCTGCTTCTTCTGGAATGGTCTACTCCAAGATCAAGCGTAAATGCAGGTCAAACGAACCGCGACCGGGTGTTCCCCTACTTCAGAGATCGAGAACCGCCTTCTCCATGCTTCCGATGTGGAGGGGACACCACTGGCCAAGAGGACTGCACGTTTATCAACAAGACGTGTCACGACTGCAAAACCGTTGGCCACAAAAGAGGTTTCTGCAAGAACTTTCGGGAAGAAGAGTACGCAGCACAGTAGAAGAAAACAGGCGATCAAACAACGTCGTTATCGCCTCTACACTCATCTGATTCCGCTTCTGTCAGCCGTATCTACCGTTCGAGTGCAGATCAATGGAACGATGGTCCGGATGTGCGCATCGACACCGGAGGCAGATGTCACCCTGCTCAGCCAATTCGACTGGATCGCTAACGGCCGCAGCCGAGAGTTGCGGGCGCTTCGCTCATCACTTTGCAATCAGCTAAACACAAGAAGCTGAATCGTTTGGGGACAATGTGAATGCGGACTCCGCCATCGATGGTCAGCAATGGACGAAGGTGCATCATGCTACGTCCGCCGATACTTTGTCATTGCTTGGGCCTTTGACTGAATTTCTCAACACGAGCCGCGCCTGTTTCGCCACCGTCTGACAGAAGGCTCCGTCTTCAACGATGTCTTCATCTACGCTGCATTCTTCCCTAACGACAAGGCTGAAAGAACCAGTTCACTGCCCAGTGTTTGCAACCCAGGATGCAGGACGGGGCATGAAATCAAGAGTGAAACTCTGTGCTGGAAACCCGACGCCAAACCTGTCTTTCGCAAAACTCATGCCCAGTCCCGTATGCTGCGCTTCCGCAAATCTCGGGCAAGAAATTGACCGCTTGGTGGCTGCCGACGTGCTCTCGCCCGTAGATCACTCAGTATAGGCTGCGCCTGTCGTCACCGTTCCAGAAGGAAGATGGTTCAATCCGATAGCTCAGCGTGGACTACCCAACAGGATTGAACGACGCACTCGGAACCCAGCACCAGCACCCTCTTCCAACCCCAGATGACATCTTCACAAAAGCTGAATGGAGGTCGATACTTCTCGCAATCCTCGACCTTGCTCAAGCCTATTTCCAATTGAAAATGGACGACGAGTCAAAGCCCTTGTTGACGATCAATACGCACCGAGGATTGTATCGTTTCAATCGACTACCTTTTTGGGTAGTGAAACCCGCTCCTGGAATCTTCCCAGAAGCACATCGGATGCTCTCATCGCTGGCGTTTGGAAGGAACTGCCGCCTACATACTGGTCACCGGTAGGACCATCAAAGAGAACACGATTCCCGTTTTGAAGCTGTGCTCCAAGGATCCAAAACTATGGATTCCGTGTTCGACTGGAGAAATGTTTTTTTTTCTGCAAGACGGAAATCACCTACTTGGGCTTCATCATCAATGGGCAAGGACGTCTCCCGGATCCAGCTAAGATCAAAGCAATCCACGAGATGCCACCTCCAAAGAACGTCAACTACGCTAGCGCTTTCGCTTGGGCTCGTCAACTCTCTATGGTACCTTCGTCAAGGACCTGCACAACCTCCGCTCTCCGCTGGATCCCCTTACCAAGAAGGATGCTGTCTACAACTGGACACCGGAGTGTCAATTTCGCTTCTGCCGAATCAAAGAAACTTTGAAGTCGGATCTTCTGTTGACGCACTTCGGCCCATGCCTGCCAATCATCCTCGCAGCCGACGCTTCCAACTATGGGATCGGAACAACGCTGTCACATCGCTTTGCAGATGGATCAGAGAAGGTCACACACCATGCAAGCCGTTGCTTCACTTCCGCGCACAAGAACTACAGTCAGATTGAAGGAAGGAAGCGCTCGCTCATCGACCATTTTGCCGTGCAGAGAAGTTCCACCGCTTCAGACATGGTGACGTCATTTCACGTTGAAGACCGATCACAAAACCACCTCCTAACGGTATTTGGAAGCAAGAAAGGAAAACCAGTCTACAATTGCCAACCGTCTGCGGCGATGTGCGGGGCTACGACGCTACTCAATCCTACAACTTCTCGATCGAGTACGTCAGCACGAAGGATTTCGGCGGCTGAAGTCGACGCGCTCTCGCGTCTCATAGCATCACACTCACTAGGAGCCGAAAGACGACGTCATCAGAAGCCGTCGATGCCGGTATCACTGCTGAGTTTGCAAGAGCGGCTGCAGTCCACTCCCAGTCTCAGCCGAGAACGATCCAATCCGCAAACGTTGGCGGATACCTCTCTCAAACCAAGTGATCGACAACACGAAGTCCGGCCGCTGGCCGAAAGTCAATCGTGACTCTCCTCTGTGGTACTACTACAACCCGCAGAAACACGCTCGTAACTGCCAATGGTTGTGTACTAGCGGCTTCCCGCATAGTGATTCCGAAATCACTGCAACGCCGTATACTCGCGACGCTCCACAAGGCTCATCCAGGACAAACAAGCGATGAAGATGTTGGCAGCGCAGTCATGTCTACTGGCCGACACCTGTGGATTGGCGACATTGAAGGAATTTGTCAAAAAGTTGCAGTAAGTGTGCAGCAGCATCCAAGAATCCCGCTCAAGGCAGAACTGCAATCCTGGCCAAAACCCAGCTCTCCATGGACACGCCGTACATGCAGAGCTTTGCTATGGGCCTCTGGATGGTCAATTCTACCTGCTTATCGTCGACGCTCACTCCAAGTGGCCAGAAATTATCCAGATGACAACAATCTCGTCGTCTGCAACTACCTCCGTGATGAAAGAAAATCTTCTCACAATTTGGAAATCCGGAGACCCTCGTTACACCAACGGCACGCAGTTCACGTCTTCACAGTTCTCGTCGTTCTGCCGTTCACGAGAAACTCCGCCACACGTTCGCACGCCACCGCTCCATCCGCAGAGCAATTGGCGACAAAGCCGAACGTTTCGTGGACACCTTCAAGCGAGAAGTTGAAGGGGGAAGGGAACCAACAGCAGATGCACTTCAAGCCTCCCCTGATGGAATACCGGTCGGCTCTTGCCCGTCTGGACCAGGAACAATCTGTCTCCCGCCGAGAACTTCCCTGGGACATCGGATGCAGAACCGAGCTGGATCTGTTATCTACAAGCGTCACAGCATCAGGATCACGTGCCGTCAAGATGGAACGACAATTCAATGGCCAGAAAAAACATGGTGCTCCGGGCTCGTCACTTCAATGTCGACGACGCGCTGTTTACGCCAAGGATTACCGCAGTCCGAAAGCCACATGGACTCCTGCCGTCATAATGCGTAAAAGGAAACTCCACCTACATCGTCCGTTGTGGAGGTTCTAGAGTGGACCCGTCACATCAGCCAGCTACGTACGAGAGATGATACGACAATATCCAAAACGACTTCTCGACGTTTTTGATTTGCCGATGATCAACAACCGTGCTCAACCTGATGATCAACAATCGACTACACTGCCAGCAACGCCGCCTGCTCCTCAACAGCTTAGACGAATCTACTCGACACCGTCAACCGCCGTCGCGCGCATGGTCGTGGATCCAAATCAAAAGACATACAAGTGATAACCCAACGGGGGAGGTATTGTAGGAACAATAATGTATAATTATGTATAGTTATTGTGACGTGTTTATCTTAAGTTGCCATGGCACGTGTTGTACTATGACTCATCGCCGTTGCACTTTGTCTGCGGCGGCCGTGTGTCAACTATGACTGTGACGTAGCATTGCGTGTTAACGCCTATTACGAAACCCGTGTTGTGTACGATGCGGCCTATAATGGCGTCTTGATTGTTGTTTTCGATGTGTGTACCGCATTCTTCGGTAGGTAATATAGCCTCATTCGTCACTCGTTTAACAAGCAGCAGCTCTGCAACAGAATCATATCTTTGTGCACCTATGTGAGGAATGTCATTGCATTGTTGAAGGTCTGAAGAAGCCATCATTGGCGAAAGCTAGCCAAAATAAAAGGTGGGAAGAAGAAGAAGTCCTCAGAAGCTGCCACAAAAAGAAAAGACATATACCACCATAATTATTTGGTATGTTCCTCACTTTCTAAGACACGTTTTGACTCGTCAGAATGAAAGTGCCAGCCCAGCGTCCTGACGAGTCAAAACGTGTGTTTGAAACAGCAACATACCTATAATTATGGTATAGTTCAAGATATCAATAAAATTTTTACACCATATTGTAGATCTTGATGAGGCGATCTTTTCTCACCTCCGGGAAGACCCCAAATCTGGCAGAGTTATTCCAAAGGGGCAAAAAACGCGGAAATGCGTTTTTTTCGCTGATTTGCCAAGTTCGGGAGGGTGGGCATTGTATCTAGGGTGTGAGTTTGAACAAAAAGTTTTAGACTTCATTTCCAACATCGTCATACAGTACATATATCATTGTGCAGTTGCATACTGTATTTGTATACTGTATAGCACAACGAAAAATTCTTGGCAGGAACTTTTTTTTTAGA
Organism: Aplectana chamaeleonis; assembly: GCA_029168955.1. Classification (NCBI taxonomy): domain Eukaryota; kingdom Metazoa; phylum Nematoda; class Chromadorea; order Rhabditida; family Cosmocercidae; genus Aplectana; species Aplectana chamaeleonis. The sequence goes on from JAPDOI010000150.1 coordinate 684,541, forward strand.
GCTTTAAAGAGGCGCAGTCCAACCCCCAGAATCGGATTCCAGTTTTTTCTTCGCTTGCCTTGCGGGAAATTGCGCGTCACTACGGTGTCTCCAGAATCGCCTCAAAACACTACGAAGGGGAGGTTGGGAAATTGAATGACGAGGAGCTCGTGGACGAATTGTCTCGGTCCTGTTGTTTCTTCACGTTATTCGCAGCCATCGCACTATGAGCAGACCTCAATATAAAGCTAACCGCATAGGAAAGCAAAAGCACAGGTTTCCAAAAATAATCCTCGCGCGTCCCGCCCTGCTATGAAAATCACAAATTTGTCGCTTTGAGGCGTAACCCAATTTCTCTCTTCTGAGAGCGTACTTAACTTTTTCCTCGCTTTTTCCCGCTTATTCGAGAGCGAACTGAGGATTTTGCGCTCTAGTGGCAGGGCGCTGCTATACCTGGCTGCACGAGTATGATATCAAGAATTACCCCTGAGGTTAGACTCTGCTTCTGGAACCTCGCAGGCATTATAGCCTCATCAGGATTCCCAAACCACTTTTCAGATACGGAAAACATTGGATTTGAAGGGAATCATATAAAAAGAGCTAGGAACGCGAGGATGTGCCGCTGCATGCATTCTGACCAAAACCAGCGAGCGCTTTATTGTAACACATTTCTCTGCACATAACCTGGACAGTATCCCCATGGATAATACTCGCACTGGCCGTTCTCGTTCAAATACCAGCGAATTGTTGGCTGGAAGTTGCGACTTTGCCAGAATGACACGAAAACCCTAAAAAAATGTATATTGAGGAAGGAACAATGATGTGAATTAGCTATTGAAGATGGATTTCTCACACATATAGTTGTCTTTCGCATGAGAATAAGCCGTTTGAACTTTCTTCGCCTTCTCCTTGCTGTTTGTCTTCTTTATTTTCCTAGAGCTTTCACTGGGAGTTCAGCTTCGGTCCCATCCGTCATTATTATGCACTCCTTCAAGTCGAGGTGGCTTCAAAGCGCTTGTCTCCACTGTGGCTGTGTTTTCTTCTGATGAACTCAATTCTCTCCTCCCTCTGATGATTCTGCGCCAAGTTATTGACTCTCCTCTGTTGAACTTGGCTCCTCATTAGGCACTCGTACTCGATTCCTCGCTTTGGTCGGAATGGCCATTTCGAGCACTTGCTGGACCACGGTCTCAGAGCTCAAAGGTGACTCTGTGAGGGCTATTTTAGTCTTCTCCTCTCCAGTGTCAGCAACACTAGTAAACTCCTTCTTTCGAGGAATTCCCCACCCGGAACAACTAGCTGAATTCAAAGATCAGCCTTCTACTACCGTATGAGATTCCCCTTTTGCATCTTCTCCCCTTAGAAATCTCATCATCCTTTAGCTTCTTCTGTGGCATTGGTAGCGCCCTCTTCCATCAGCACTCCTGTGTAGACGATGTGGTTGAACTTCGGCTGCGCAGAAGAAAATCCTCTCAGAAGGATTCTCTTCTGTATTTCGTACAACTCCCTCTATTTCCCTTGAAATAGTAGATTGAATACTTTCCATAGTTGCATTTAACGGGACAATAAATGGGGGGTGAGTCGCTGATTATATATCATTATATTAGATATCCACTATAGGAGCACTGCTATCACGGAGTGTGACTTTCCCGGGGAAAGGGGACGAGAAATTTGAACTTCTTTGCCAGCCAGAAGAGGGAACCACTTCGTAGAAGTAGCCGAAGGCGCGATGAATTCAGTCGCAGTGGCGATGATCCGAATGGACGGAGTGTTGAATAGGGAAGTGGTCAGAGTGGGGTCTGGTGGATTGTTCCGAGAGGCGTTCAGATCTCCAAATTGAATCAGCGTGCATCCGATTATCGCTTCCATAGAGCAGAAAAAAGTTCTGTCTGATTTGGCACAGCAGATGCCCATCGATGGCGTACCAAGCTCATCCTGGAATTGTAAAGCATTATATGTCCAGCACTACTCACGCTCAGTATCCAGCACCCCACTGGATAGGTATCAAAACAGTTACACCTCAAATACAGTAGCTTTGGCTCGCTTTTAGATCGCTCCCAAAGGCTCATGCGCTCTGATGCAGGACGCAAGAATCACGTAATGTCCGCTTTGTTCAAGCATTGTTTTGATTGGGCCACGCCCGCAACCCCCTTTTCGGAAAATCTCCAGTTAAGAGTGAACGCAGAAATTAGAGCTATCAGTTGCATTAAAAAAGCGCAAAAAAGTTGGTAATGCCAAACAAATTGGTTCAGAAGCGGTTTACTGGTTTTCGAGTAAAAAAGTGAAAAACAAGCGAACGTTTTTGTTGTTAAAGGCATCATACGCGCAGAAAACCGTATATTATTTTTTGATGTTTTTGTGTAGCTTGACCTTTCCAGTGAACGAAAATGTCAGAAAAAGGTCTATGAAAAAATTGTGGTGAGCGCAAAGCGCTCACCTGATTTGGTTTTAAACTGCATGTGCGCAAAAACGCCGATACCGAAATCGACGTTCTGAGATAACCCGCCAACTTATGATCTGTTCAATCTCCTTTCTCTTTCTTCAGTTGGCGTTCACGATCTTGTTTGTACACTTAAAATCGAACTAGGAAGCTCATTTTTGGACCCAGGAGAGACTGGAAATGGATGCAGGTCGCTCCTATTAAGAATTTGAGTTGAAAGCTCAATTTTAGCGGAACCTCCAAAATTGAAGAGGTCGAAGATAGGCAAAACAAGTAAACGCTATGTTTATACAAACCAGCACGACGCTCTCTTTTATCCTTAAAAAATGAACTAATGAAAATCAACACAGTTGCACTGATAATCGCTCCTTAACAAGATTGTGCCCAGTTCGAGACAGGGTTTTGGTTTCCAAGCTGTACGGAATTTGACGAGACCTTGGAAGTATTTTTCGGACCGCCGTAGTTGCGGCGTGATGTAGGATTCCAAGAGCGCGCAGGATGCCGTAGAAGGCGTACGGGAACACAGCGAGAGTGTGGCAGGACGCTGTAGAAAGTGTGTCAAGATATCGCCATATGGTGGTGCGCCGGACGCCGTAGAAAGAAGGTGTGCGGGGACCCATATGGGAGTGCGCCGGACAGCTGTAGAAAGTGTGCGGGACCCATATGGAAGTGCGCCGGACGCCATATAAAGTATGCGGGACCCATTTGGGAGTGCGCCGGACGCCGTGCAAGAAGGGAGTGTGTGGTACCCAAGTAGATGTGGAGCCTGATGCCGTAGAGAGTTTGTGCGGACGCATATGGGAGTGCGCCGGACGCCATAGAAAGTGTGTGGTACCCATATGGGAGTGCGCCGGACGCCGTAGAAAGTGTGTGTGGGACCCATATGGGATGGCGCCGGACGCCGTATAAAGTGTGTGGATTACCCGATATGGGGAATGCGCGGGACGCCGTAGAAATTGTGCGGGACCCATATGGAAAGCAGTGCGCCGGACTGCCGTAGAAAGTAATGTGCGGCACCCAAGTGGGAAGTGCAAGTGAACGCCAAGGCATAGAAAGTGTATGGGCAGGGCACGGCGCGCGGTGGATATTCACACCGAGGGTCTGCCGAGATGCCTGCATGGGTAGAGTGGGGGTCTGAGCTCCAGCCAGAGACCAAGTGAGCCCCAATCTGAATGCGAGTGCACACTGGTAAAGTCATTTTTCTTGCGAAGAATTCGATTATACTCCTAGCCTACATGAAATCGTAAAGTTGTAACTTAGTTAAGAGTAAAGGTCAAAAATCATATGACAAAGGTTCTCCTAAGGCTGAATTATGAATTTTACAACAAACATAGAACAAAATCTTGTTAGCGGGTGTGAGAAATTCGCCGAAATTGTTCTATCAACACGCTTCTGAGGTGGTCTGAGAAAATCGTCAAACTTTTGCTCTCCGGAGGGGATCTATGAGTACAATTGGCCTTGTGCACAACTCGTGCCGTACCTGTGTGCAAGTGGACCCAAAGTGGCGGAGTGCGCAGGACGCTTTGATAGGTGCATGGGACCCCACTGGAAGTGTGGAGGTCGCTTTTGAAAGGCACAGACTCAGAAACTTAGGGGTGGGAAATTTGGTATAATAGTCTGCCTTTTCACTGTGAATGTTATTTGGGGGCGCTGAACACAATTATGCCAAGTCCTTTTCCAAGTTTCCAGTAGATTACGAAAGATAACGACCGGAAAATCATAAACTACCTTTTTGCTCTTTTTTTCTCAAAGGGGAACCTTTTCTAAAATAAAATGAAATGTGTAACTGTTTTGCTTGAGCTGCTATAAAAAGCGATTATGATTTAGCATTGAAAAATTAGGCGAGAATCTCGTTAAAGAAGTGAAATACATCTTGTGCATTAATTGGCACATTTGGCACGAGGGAAAGCCAAAAAGTGAGTGAAATGATGGACCAATTGATTTGGCCGTGCACTTGTTTAAAAAACAAACAAAATTGAGAGTAGCATTAAGAAAAAAACAAATCACACCCGTATTTTCTCCAATCAAGCTAATATTTACAACTCTAGCTATGCAAAGCTGAGATTCAAGTTTTGGCGTTCACCAAAATTCAGAAAACGCTTTATAATTTCGGAACAATACGGATTTCTTTCGAGTCTATATATTCGCTAGCGGATATAGTAATGAACCACATTTGTACGAGAAACATTATTTAATAAATTTGAAAATAATTGCAGTCACACAAAGATGGGTGCTCCTAGTGAGACGGGTGTGATTTCTTGCTTTCTTCAATGCTTTTCTCCATTTTTGCTGTTTTATTAAACAAGTGCACAGCCAAATCAATGATCCATAATTTCACTCATACTTTTGGCGTTCCCTCATTTCCGAATGTGCCAAATCATACACAAGAAGTATTTCTACTTCTTTTTAACGAGATTCATCGCGATTTTTCTAATGCCAAACTCATAACTCCTTTTTATAGCGAAGCAATATTCAGTTCTACAAACCTTTTATTTGGAAAGGAAATTCATTCGGATCACATTCGCAAGTTTGAATTTGAATTTAGCGCCAAAATCGTTTTTTGGAGTTTTTCTTCGTTTGAGACCTCTCGTTAGTGCTCATTCCCGGGATGTTTTTCTGCATGTGGAGTTTGTGCCATAACTACGTTTTTCATGTTGTTTGACGGTCGCATCAACATCCTATGAAAAAGTGCTAGATGACTGGTGAGAATTGGTGGCGGATCCTCCATTCACCCATTCATCTATCTTTAACCCCCCTTCCAACCTCATAACCCTATGTTTTAACGCGCCGAAGCTCACCGGCGTGAGGTCCACCGGTCTCATTCATCAAATTGAGCCTAGAAAAACGGAAAGTTATTTAGAGCGCGCGAACGATGCCTTTAATCTCCCGGCCTTTTTTTCAGACACGGCGTGCACGATCTTGTGGGTAGATTCTTAAAATTGAGCTTAGGGAGCTCATTTTTACAAGTGAGCAGAAGGCTGGAAATATATGCAAGTCGCTCCTATCCCAATTTGAACTTGATACCTTTAACTTCGAAGGGTACGTCAGAAATCATTGGGCTTTACTTACTAAATCAGCCGGCTGGAGCACGAAAACTGCTTTTTGCTACGGCTGGCTAGGAGACCACGGTGTGTCGCGAGAAGGGATGTGCGGGAAAAAAATTGTTGTGGGAAACAGAAAACAGAAAACTCAGTTTGACAGAAAACAGAAAAGAATCTCCAAAATGGGCAGAAAACAGGAAACAGAAAAATTTCTCAAAAATCAATAAAAAATTGTTCAGATAAGTTTTTTCACAGCATCGAATTCTCATATATCTTGCAGGTTATAAATGTTTTTAACACAATTTTCAAAACCCAACCAATTGACCAGGAGTAAGAGAGGTACAGACACCCAAAAACGCTGATTATCAGCGCAGAAGGCGACAACTTTCTGCTCATTGCTACTAATGACGATATTATTGGCTGTCTTTAGACATTCGCGTTTCTTACTGCATCGGTCAATTGTTGTTTCCTCATGTTGCTAGATGATGTTGCTTTATATTGTTTTACCGTTAATGAACTATTACTATTACTATGCTAGTAACGGCTTAGATACTTCAAGTGGGATGGCCCGAAAAAAATTTACTGCTACGCCTAGCCAGGGCATTGAAGGCCACACCGGCCCTACGACTGAAAAAGTGCAGTCTACCGGCCTAAATCCTTTGACCGACTTGGTACTTAGCGCCCTTCAGCTTATCGCAGGTTTTCCGCCAGTATTACTTGGATCGCTTTTTGACCGACTTGGTGACCAGCGCCCTTCAGCCTATCAAGTTTTCCGCCAGGATTACTTAGATCCTTCTTGACCAAACTTGATTATCAGCGCCTTTCAGCCTATAGAACTTTCCGCCAGGGTTACTTAGATCCTTCTTGACCGAATTGATTACCAGCACCCTTCAGCCTATAGTTTTCCGCCAGGATTGCTTGGATCTTTTTTGACCGACTTGATTACCAGCGCTCTTCGATCTATAGGATTTTTTCCGCCACAATTACTTGGATCCTTCTTGACCGACTGGATTACCAGCGCTCTTCAGTCTATAGGATTTTTCCGCCAGAATTACTTGTATCCTTTTTGACCGACTTGATTACTAGCGCCTTTCAGCCTATAGAATTTTTCCGCCATGATTACTTGGATCCTTTTTGACAGACTTGATAACCAGGGCCCTTCAGCCTATCGAATTTTTCCGCCAGCATTACTCAGATCCTTTTTGACCGACTTGGCAACCAGCGCCCTTCAGCCTATCAAAGTTTTTCCGCCAGGATTACTTAGATCCTTCTTGACCGACTTGACTACCAGCGCCCTTGACCGACTTGATTACCAGCGCCCTTGACCGATTTGATTACCAGCGCTCTTCATCCCATGGGATTTTTCAGCCAGGATTACTTGGATCCTTTTTGACCAACTTGGTAACCAGTGCCGCTCAGTCTATAGAATTTTCCGCCATAAATACTTGGATCTTTTTTGAAAGACTTGAGAACCAGCCCCCTTCAGTCTATCAGAATTTTCATGCCGGAGTTACTTAGATCCTTCTTTGACCGACTTGACTACCAGCGCCCTTGACCGACTTGATTACCAGCGCTCTTCATCCCATAGGATTTTCAGCCAGGATCACTTGGATCCTTTTTGACCAACTTGGTAACTAGTGCCGTTCAGTCTATAAGTTTTTCAGCCAGGATTGCTTGGTTCGCTTACGACCAACAGTAACCAGTGCCGTTCAGTCTATGAGAATTTTCCGCCGAGAAATACTTGGAGTCCTTACGAAAGACTTGAGAACCAGCGCCCTTCAGTCTATCAGAGTTTTTCACGCCAGGATTACTTAGATCCTTCTTGACCGACATTGACTACCAGCGCCCTTGACCGACTTGATTACCAGCGCCCTTGACCGACTTGATTACCAGCGCTCTTCATCCCATAGGATTTTTCAGCCAGGATTACTTGGATCCTTTTTGACCAACTTGGTAACCAGTGCCGTTCAGTCTATAGAATTTTCCGCCAGAAATACTTGGATCCTTCTTGACCGACTTGACCACAGCAGCGCCCTTGACCGACTTGATTACACTACGCTCTTCAGTCTACTAAAATTTTTTCCGCCTGGTATATGATCGATCACTGGTCGAGAGATCGCCGCGTCGAACACACATCGGCACGCACACAAGCGAGGAGGTAATAATACTATCATTACCTCCTCGCTTGCGTGCGATGCCGCCTGTGTTCGACGCGGCGATCTCTCGACTAAGTGATCGACTGATACTGGATCCTATTATGGCAGCTTGCTGATAACCAGCGCCCTTCAGCCTATCAGATTTTTCAGTCAGGATTAATTGGATCCTTTTTTGACCAACTTGATAACCAGCGCCCTTCAGTCTATAGTAATTTTTACGTCAGGATTACTTGGATCGCACTTTTTCACTGACTTGATTACCCAGCGCTCTTCAGTCTATAGGATTTTCAGCCCCGGGATTGCTAGGAAAAGTAGGAGCCCTCAGGATCCGTGCTCCAACAAGAATGCTTTTCAGAATGTTTCTACCTTGAAATTTGTCACCACGGGTGTTCATTTACCGTATACCGATTTTACGGATTTCCCGGCAGATTTCGGTAAATTTTGATCTACCGATTTACTGGCTCAACCTCCGGAATTTACCGGAATTTTTACCGATCAAACTCAATCAACCTTTTTTCGCTAATTTTTATTTGGCATTTCTAGCCTATATTGGCAGAATAAACCCTATAACGACTCACGAAGTGACCACCACGGTGAGGATTTCCCGTACTACTGATTTCCATGTTTCTTTTCAAGAGACTTTTTGAATTTCATTTTGATATTCAGAGATTGCCTTTTCAAAGACATGCTCTTGATACCTTTATTTTGCTAAGTCACGCCTACTCACCATCAAACTTATCAGTACCTTGCTAAGAGTATGAGATCAGGTCAAATCCTTTACAGCTCATGAAAAATCTACTTTTGTGAATTAGACAAGCGGGAGAAATGTAATCCTCATCCGCTTAAAGGCAGTGTCCACGATACGAATCGTTTTTCTGCTTTTCTGCCTATCTGAAGATAGGTTCCATGCTGATTGCAATGATGTTTTTGGAATCATTATAAGACCTTCTAGGAACGGAGATATGGTCCCTCAAAAAGATTGAGCTAGGAAACATATGGTGGACAGGTTGTCCGAGGCTTGTAACTTCCGTCTTTTTTGCAGCAGCCGATGAATGCAGGAGCTGACCTGAGTAAGGAGAGAACTTGAGAATGAAGGGAAGAACAGGGTTAATGACTGGAAATCATCGCTCATCTCTACGATCTCCGAGCTTTCATTTGTTCACGTCGGTGGGCGTGGAAAGTGCCATCTGGGGGTGACAGGCTGACGGGTGTCAACTTTTTGGGCCCGTAAGGGGACCGTTCCGAGCTCTATTTTCTTAGTTTTACTCAAGCACGTTAGGTATTTGCGCTAGACCCTGCGGCTGCCGATCTCCACCAAAAAAACCGACACTGGTTTTTATCGTGGACACTGCCTTTAAAGGCACAGTACACACACTCAGATATGAATTTTGAGATTTTCATGGGTGTGTGAAGACCCTCCACTGTATAACATTACTTGAATGCAAGATCTCAATTTCTCCCAAATAAGCGAGATATAGCGAGCACCACAGGCCGACCTTCGCTCACCACCACAGGCCCGACCCCTAGCAGATTTTCCGGACTCGATAGCGGCCCAATGGATGGATGAATTCAATGAGTCGTCGTTCTTCAGCCCATTGCTGGGCTATCTCCTTATCTGGCTCGCTCGCGCAACGATTGCGAATGAAGAGAAATGAGCCTGAGACAACTCGTCCACCAATTTTTTCACCCTCCAAAATCCTAGGCATCTTTGAAGAGCCATAACTCTGTTCAAAGGGTCTTGGACGATTTTAGAGACACCTCTGTGATCACCGTGTGACTCTCTCCAAGATAAGCATGAAATCTGAAAATTAATTTTCTGGGTGTCCTGTGCCTTTAAAGGCCGACCATGAGGAAAGATTCCCAAGTTCCTTCTGAAAGGAGGCCTAAGATCTGATCCATAATGCAGGAAAAATTAACAGACAAAATTGCTGCAGAGGCATCAGATCAAATTACTATAACAGCTCTGCTAGTTCTGGGTATCCACCTCTTTAAGTTAAATCCACGACCAAATGGTAAGTTTTTCGTGAAAGCTAGTTGCGTTGCAAATGATAGGTTTCGGGTGGAAAAAAAGAGAGATCGTGTTTTTGCAAGAACTGGCAGCTCTATTTTCTCAAAAAAATGAGGCGTTTGATATTATTTTCACCTGTTTCTTACTAGTCCATCCCGATGCTGTAGTCAAAATGATTAATCAAAGTGATCCACTATACAGCAAAAGTTAAAAATTGTCACAGCAAACGCCGTCCTAAAAGCCAAAGGGTTATGTGAGTATCGAGCGATTCGTGTTGGCACTTCTTGTGAGTATGTTGGCATTCCGTTTGCAAAGAAGTCAGTGATCAAAAGTTTTACACTCGCGACGGTAGATCGCGCCATACAATGACCGATGCGCCTTAAATTTCAGACGAATCAAAAGTTGGTGAAGACGGTTGAATCCCATTATGCCCAGCAAATACTACCCAAAATCCCCGGAAAATCTGAAACCTGTTGCCGCGTCAATAGTTGAGACTTCAAATAACCGCGCTTTGGAAACAATGTTGGGCACTTTTCTTATAAAGAGGGGATTAAGGCCAGGTCCCCCCCCCCCACTCGTGTTGGGCAATGCCCCTTGCCATGAACAGCTTCCCTGAAAGAGATCTAAAAACCGGAATAAAAACAACAAACTGAAACAAAGGAGGTAGGAGGAATCAGCGATAGAGGATGGAAAACAATCGCAGCGTGTTGCGTCATCTTCCCGCCAACATGTTATAACTTGTCATCAGAAACGGTACTGATTTTGCTGCAGTGTTAACAAGACCTATCCTAGCAAGGTCTTGTCGTGTTTTAGAACCAGGAGTGGACGCGGGAGAAGTTCAAAACTCTGCACTTCCGAAATCTCATCGAATTATTTTGAAAATTTCTGTGCCACACCGAAGAGAATTCGTTGCCGGGACCGCTCCACGATTGCGAACGGCGAAGACATGGACGTATGTAAGCACCGCGATCACTGCTATTCCGGTGAACTGAGGAGAACACTGCACGTACAGTAGGAGCCCTTAGGGTCCGTGCTTCACAAGAACTCCTTTTGGCCCGGTCAAAATGTTTGTATCTTAACGCGGGACGTAAAATAATTTCTTCGGGACGGTAGATCGGGTGCGAAACAAATTCTACGGCAATAACTTCATTTTCAGACAAATCAAAGTTGTTGAAGATGGTTGAATCCCAATATGCCAGCACATACTAAAAAAATCCCCAAAAAATCAATATTTCACTGATGCCACCCCCGCCCCCCCCTCCTCAGCTGTGTCTTGCTCCATTTTATAGGGCGAGCACGGCGGGGCTAACTCCCACGCCTGGTGCAGAGGGGAAGCATCATTACCATGGATCATGACACACCCCAACGACGTGTTGAGGACTGGCTTTAATTTAATAACCCTTATACAAGGTAAACAGGTGGAGGTGATTAAATTTTTTTCTATCGTGGACTTTTTTCACCACGTACAGTACCGAGCAAATTTTTTGCAAGGAAAGCGTTTTGCGGCGTTTTTGCGCTCACAAAGCGCCGCAACGCCATAACTTTGTCTCAAAGTTTTCCAATTTCAATTCTGAAGTCATTTCTGGATTGCTTTCATTTAGTCTTATACGATAGTGTTACAAGTGATAGATTCATCTTCAGAATTTTCTTGAAAATTGCATATTTGCACCTCTAAACCCCTCATTATAGACTGATCAGACGGTCGCTTGATATCAGAAATCTGTCATGTTTGACCTGTGGTCGTGTGAATTTCAAAAGGAAATGCCCACACTTTTTCAACTAAATACCACAGTGAAAAAGGGCTTTCTACACAAACCGTCACCTTCCCGCCTCACTGAGAGGGAATACGAAAATTACCTGAAAGAAAGACTCATTTCGTCAATTTTGAAGTGAAGGCTAATTGTGCGGTGCGGCGTTTTGTGAGCACAAAAAACGCCATATAAAACGCTTTTTGCCAAGAGAAATATGCTCGGTACTGTACGTAAAAAAACCAGTATATCTTGACATCAATGGGATCAGTATAATGATGAGGAATATCCTGCAGTACCTTACACACATGGGCACAGACCAGAGAGTACTCAGCACTACCGCTTTAGTGGAGTGGGGATAAGTTGGGCTCAAATGTACCATACAAGCAACTTCTGAGGTGCGTAATTTTAACTCATTGCAACGCAGGACGGTACAAGAATATTAAAAAAAGGTGAAGCGCAGAAGAAATCGTTGGTGAGGCTATAAAGCGGTTGATAAAACTCCTAGAGCGGTACGAGCGACCACACCGCCAGTGGAGCGAGCGGCGCGCGTCAGGTCATTTTATACTCGAACGGCACAGTCTGCGCGTTACGGGGAGAAAAACATGGAAATTCGCGGGAAAAACAGCTCAAACAACTTCAAGTATAACTGCTAATTACCGGTGTCGGCTGGCTCCCTAATTAACGAGATTTTCATTATTGTGCTTGCTTATCCGCCTTTTATTTTTAACTGCTAGAGTAGTCAGCAGTCTCCAGAAATGCCCAAGAAATAACATTAGAAGCAAAATAAAAGTTGACCAAGAACAGGCTTTTACACAAATCTCGATAATGGGAGGCAGGAGGACGCAAGCAATAACTTGTTCCTGAGACGTTTTTTTCAGCTTCAATCGTTTCTTATTTTCACTTTTGTGATGGCCAGTGATCTACAATTCCATGGGGATAGCACAACAACGCCGATTTTGTCAGAAAAACCTGCCTTTTAAATCTCTGTTGGGTTGCGCAGCGCACATCGTCGTATTCGTAAAGGCTTGGGTAATGCTTTGTTCGGGAGGCTACTTTAGTGACTTGCTGGCGAGCCGACTTCCCAGTCAGTGAGTTCTTCTCCCCACATAGGGCTGTTAACAACTCATGTGAGGACCTCGGAGAGGGGATGGTAGGTTTGGCTGACCTCCGGCGAGGACCGAATCCGACCGAGCATTGCGAGCAGCGACTCCTGCCATCACGCCACAAGCGCTGAGATAGATCGCAGTATAGCGGAGGGAATGCTAGGTGTGGGAGAACTGCAGAACCCCCTGGTTTTCTGTTTTCTGCCAAATTTTGCCTATTTACAGAAAACAGAGAAACAACAAAAAAAATATGGCCAAAAAATGGGGCGAAAACAGAAAACAAAAATTTCCGCACATCCCTGGTCGCGAGGTCTGCAGCCAATTAAAACAGGTCGTCGGAGGTAATTACTGAACTTGTCAGAAATCGTACCCCATGACACGTCACCTGATCGATGTAATCAGTATTACAGATTTTGGCGCTTTTTGCTGGACAAAATGCGGCAAGGAGAGAGTGATTGCTGATGGGATTAGTTTTCTTGGTTGGGAAATTTCGCTCATCAGTCAATATCGATGGATACCAATCAATAACATTTGATTTTTTCACCTGTTGCACTGAAATGCCGCAAGAATTCTTGATTGTTGAAGGCTCTGAGTCACTTGTTTGGGGAAATTTTCTTCATCATGCTAAAGATAAAATATTAGTGATCAATAATATCGAGTTCTGACATGTTGCACAGGAATGCATAGCAATGAGTGGTATTTTCATAGGTTTTGGGTCATAAGTAGTCAAAAAAATTTGACACGACAATATCGTCTGTTAGATGCTTCATCATTCCGAGAGAATGGGAAGTCGTGGAGCGAAAGTGGAGGTCAGAAAGGAACCTTCGGCAAAAATATGTGAAATTATCAAATATTTAGCTCCTGGAAAAGAAAGAGAGTTTGGTTATGTCATTTATAAGTCAAAAAAGGTTTCAAAATTATCTTGAAAAATGATTTGGCGTAAAATAGCCTGGAGTAATAAAAAAAGCTAGGAAAAGAAGTGAAATAACCAAAATACGATTTGGTGGTCGATCATTTCAGAAGCTTCTCCGATAAACTTATCGAAATCAAATGTAGCGCACAACGGAAACATTGAGCCATTTTTTGAAAAGCTGTAATAAGGGGAACTAGCTTAGGTGAGGGCTAAGGTGAACGCAACGCTCCGGTGTTCCATATCGTGCTTGATTTTTTGTTTTGATAAGTTTACCAAGAGAAGCATGTCAATCGATCGACCATCAAATCGTTTTTGTTATTTCACTTCAATCCCTAAGCTTTTTATAACTCCGGGCTTTATTTTACGCCAAATCATTTTTCAAGATATTTTGCGAATTTATTTTTTGACACATGATATGACATGACCAAAATCCGCTTCTATTCACAGGAAGCTAAATATTTCAAATTTCTGCATCATGGTTAGGGAATCTAAATGGAAGCAGACCATATTTCATTGCGTTTTCCAAATAACGGAACAAATACACATCTAGCTTCTTCAACACCACTTCCATTTTTGCTGAACTACGTGCGAAAGTTGTAGAGAAAAATCGCCAAACTGCAATTGTGCGAAAAATTGACGAAGGCATGAAACGGGAGGCAAACATGACAAAAGGCAACAGGTGATTACCGCATATCCATACTCACATTCCACAAAACCATCAAATGATTAGGCAACAATCAGAATGTGGCCAATCACAGAAAGGCTTTAAGCGTGGATGCTGGAGACGCTCCAGGGGGGTAATGCATAAAGCCTCTGGCAGGACCGCTCAACGAAGATCGTAACAATATGACTGATAAGGCGGAAGAACGCTAGAGCTGAATACTCCCACTCTTCAGTACCAGCTTCAAGATGCTGGGCATTTAAAATAAATAGTTTTCATAAGCCAGGAAGTATCCACTTGCTATCCAGGGACTGTAATGGGGACAAATATACACTGCTTGAGTGGCAAAGGGGCGCACAGCTATTGCATTAGAAGACAAACAGGATTCGCGATAAATGAGATTATGTAGCTGATGCTGATTTCAGGCGCTATTTACAAATGTGTTTTCTGCTTCTGAATATTCCAAAGGTTTCTAAGTAATTGCTCACGGTGGTCGTAGAAAAAATGGGTGAAAAATCGGAATTATTATGCCACTTCGCGTCAAGCGCTTCCAGACGAATGAAATAGGAACATCGTTAACGCGCACTTTAAAACCGTGTGCTATTTTTTCCAAGTTTCTGTGTAAGCTTGGCCTCTCTATGCAAACGAAAAATGTCGAAAGAGTTCCATGAAAGCAACCTTCATTTATAAAGGAGAGTCAGTCTGAAGACACTGTCACAATTCAACTTCAAATTAACGCCAAATCGTTTTGAAGTTTCTCTGCGATCAGAGACCCCGCCACTGTAATTTTGAAGTTTTTTTGATTTTTAAGTCTGTGCCGTAACTGATTGTCATGTGATATTTGTTTGATGATTTGCTTAGCATCAATGATCTATGAAAAAGAGTTAGGATGACTGGTGAGAACTAGTGGCGGATCCTCAACTTTAACCCTTTGCAACCTCATACCCTTAAGTTTTTGACGAGCCGAAGTTTACCAGTGTTTACCGGGCTCATTCAGGACTTTGAACCTGAAAAGAAAAATGAAAAGTGGTTTTCTAGCACGCGAACGATGCCTCTAAGGTACAAATCACGATTTCATTCTTAGAAACCCTTAACACTGTTGTAAAAAAGGTTCTCCAGGTATTTCAGACAAACTCTTCGTAGAACTTTTTATCTTTACCCACACTATATGTATGTATCCAGAAATAGTTTCGCGACATTCTTAGGCGAAATGCAGCAATATTCTACAGCAATATTCAACCTTACCTGCATTTCGCATACACGAATCCCATTGGACATCCTCTAGCGCAAGGGAAACGCATCGTTGGCTTCCATAAGTGGTGGCTGACCGTCCGTGCACATCGGAAACGAATAACTCAGTGCCACTGCAAGCAATAACGATAATGTTCAGATCGCCTTGCTCTTGAAGAAGAAAGCTTAGTCCTCTATCACGGTTCCCCGTCACAATAGGCACTTGAACTTCGCATACTGCGCGGGGAATTCAGCTTTCACGACTCAACGCCAACAAAGCCACTAATGGGTACGAGTCGGCACAGATCGCACTGATACTTCTCGTTCCTTGTACGGCGCTTGCGTAAAGTCGATGCACATATGCTACAACATATCCTCAGTTATCCACTTTTAGAAGACTCCTGATGTGGCGTGACTGACGCTTCGCTTTGCAAAATCGCGGCACCCACTCAAAGTGCCGCGCGATTAAAGTGCTCTGCAGCATTTGCACCGCGGCGAGGTCTCGCTGCGGCAGAGCAGTGATGAAGAAGGGGGCGCCACGCAGCGGGCGATGACGGCGACGTGCCCGCGCGGCAGCAGCGACGTATTTAGGTCTAGTGCATATTCCCCGCGACGAGCGACGCGACATCGTGTTTCGGTAGATATCGACGGAAAATCGATATGGTTTAAATGCACTGTCGCTGTCGAGCGTTGCGCCAAGTATGCGCTAGGCCTTACCTCGCAGTGTTTTCGCCACCGTGACAGCAGCGACTTCCGGTGACGCCGTCTCAGCAGAACGGCGGCGGCAAGAGTGGTCGCGACAGAGGTGTGTGCGGAACTTTCTGTTTTCTGCCCATTTTGGCCATTTTCTGATTTCTGTAAAAATAGGCAAAAATTGGACAAGAAAGCTAGAAAGAAACGAATTGCTATTTGCAGCAGGGTTTGCACTAGAAAAAGTGGCCAACTTCATCGAAGCTAAACCAATGGGTTCACCTACCCTCGATGTGTCCGTAGCAGCTCGCACGGAGGGCTTGGTCTGCGTTGCGGCTCGTTTTTGATAAGAAGGTGAACGAATGGCCGTGTGGTGTTCCGCACCAGCCCGGATACCTGGTAATCCACGCTGATGGCCATCGCCGCATCGATTACCAGGTGTCAGGCTGGGACCGGAACACCGCACGGCCCACTCCGTTCACCTTTTGTGAAACGAACCGCAACTGCAGGCCAAGCTCCTCCTGCGAGCTCCGGCGTTCCCATCCCGAGTACCTCTATAAACTTCTGCAGGTCCCCACGCTAAACATTTTTATCTCGCCGCTGTGGTTATCCATTAGAGCGCGCCCAGGCGAGGTGGGGAGGAAGCGCTGCTGTTCGCTGCACATCGTCGGGTTCAGATACGTTCAAGTGAAACCAGACCAACGCTATCTGTCCGGGGTCCTTTTATTGGTCAAAGGTTCATGTAGGGAGATAAAGGCACTCATTCAGAAGTCAGGCTGGCCTCCCGCAAGCCTACAAAGCTAGAAAGCGCGAGAACGATTCAAGCCTCTCTACGAAAACGATAGCGAAATGCTCTGCGCATAGGGCTCCCACGAAGCCGATTCACTTATCTTCATCTTTAGTGAATACCGTTACTTTTTCAGAGGTTTACCGTTCACGAATCCCTCCAGATGGTACGTGACGCAGTCAGAATGACGCGAAAACTGCAATGTTACTGCTTATTAACAATAGCGGGCCTCTAATACTGCTTAACGCCCACTATTCCATACCCTCACTGGCGCGTCAGCTTGAGTATGAATAATTTCTACACGTGGGCAGAGACTGGGAGTTCTCCAACACACTCGCTTTGGTGGGGGTGGGGTAATGTTGGTCCCCAACTCAGCCTGCATGCGGACAAACTCTAAATACTTGTTGTAACTTATTGCAAAGCTTGAGGGGCCGACTTCCTCTCAACGCGTGGAGTTAGGGGTAACGGTAAGGCTCCCGGAACTTTTGATGATTACTTCCCGCAAAGGCAGCCCGTCTCGTAGCCGAGCGGTGGCTGGAAGTTGCCCCTGCCTCTTAGTGGGGGTTAGAATTAGGCACGACTGGTTAGCGATCTCCCGCTTGCACAGAGGGTATTGGCATGAAGAAGTGCCGACGCGCTATTGTATCGCTAACCAAACCTACGCGTTGATAAATTCGGCCCCAGATAATGGTACGAAATTCAGTTAAGATGAAGCGCCAAAAATTGATGGGTGAGGCTATGAGGCAGATGATAATTCTGCCACATAGGTACAAAGAGGAGCTCTCAACAATGAAGCTGAAGAGGCGCGTCAGGCCATTTCCCTCTAAAGGCCTATTTTAGAGTTTCGTCTGGCGCGGCGCGTGAGATGTTTTCTGTGGGCATCGATCGATATCGCGCCGCTCGTCGATTCGCATATGAATGCTGAAATCGCGCGCGCCGTGGTGGAATTCTAAAAACCCCTGGGGTACACCGCAGCCGTAAA
Source organism: Aplectana chamaeleonis (assembly GCA_029168955.1). Lineage (NCBI taxonomy): Eukaryota > Metazoa > Nematoda > Chromadorea > Rhabditida > Cosmocercidae > Aplectana > Aplectana chamaeleonis. The sequence goes on from JAPDOI010000150.1 coordinate 702,282, forward strand.
TGCGGGCGTGACTTCCGGCTTTATGAGGAGTTGTACAGGGTTCCAAAACAAGCAGTTATCTCACAATCAGTGTCGAAATATGTACATAAGGGAAGAGAAATTTCACCTGGCTCGACTGCATCTATGTGTTTCTTGCACAGACACATTTAGCTCCTGATAGGGTAATCAAGCCTTAAGTGCCTCTTCGCTTTCATAATCTCTGCCTTTCTTGGGCATTTATACTTCATGCTCTGACCAACTATAAGGTTTTGAAAAATCCCTAACGAAAGAAGAATAGATCACCCTAAAAAATTTACAAAAAAAAAATCAAAGTGTGAAATTTTCGTATAGTGTACGCCCCTAAACACTCTTTATTGATTTTGAAGAATTTTCTAATTTTCTGTTTTCTGTCAAACTAGATTTTCTGTTTTCTGTTTCCAAAAATATTTTCTTGCCGCACATCCCTGGTCGCAACCATTTCCCCTTCGTCGACGATCGATTCGAGCTTCATTTCTGTTTCCTTTTGAATTGGAAATTCTGACAGAATCATTTTTCTCTATTTTAGCACCATTCGAAGGGAAAACCTTTGGAGCACACATCAGACTATCAGCAAATCCGCAGTCCTATCTCGAATTGGTTTTTTTTTTGTTTCCAGCTTTCTTTGAGATTTTTTTGTCCCAATGTGGTCTAGTACTATGTATAGTGATCAAAGCATTTACGACAAAGCGTCCACTAATTTTACTATCTCGGAAACTATTCATTGAGGCATCATTCTACTGAACCCAAACTTCAAGTTTTTCACTGCTTCTTGATCACAATATTTTTTAGAAGTTGTTGGTGGGCATTTTCCTAAGTTTTGAAACACATCAAACCAATAAAAACTGTGGAGAGCAAGATGTGATGTCAAATGAATGAGGGCGTGTGCAGTGATAGAATGCGATGCTTACGACAACATCGCAGCAACTCTGCGAAGTCTTGGTGCCCACAGCCGCGTCCGTTTTCGACCACGCCCCAAAGCTCTCGCTCGGCGGCATGACGCCGGTCGATGCAACTCTGCAGCCCCTCTTACCAGGTTGTTCAATAAGTTTTGTCGTTCGACAAGAGAGAGCGTTGCTACTATCCCAAAATTTTTGGCTTTGTTGGTACACTCTTCATATGAACGTATGTGAAGTTTCATTTCAATCCGTCAATTCATTCTTTGTTTACAAGACATTTAGTGCTGCCGTGTCACAGCAATAGAAAAATTGAATATCGTGCAGTGATAAAATTCTTATTTTGGAAGGTGTAGCACCAAAAAAGAAATTCACGAACGAATCCTAAAAGTGTATAATGATTGTTCACCTACAATTAGAACATTAGAAAAATGGGTTGCTGAATTTAAACGTGGTCGTAATGCAGCCTTGAAGACGATCCACGTGAAGAACGCGATCCCAAAAAGCGCATCAACACCAGAAATCATAAGCCAAAATACAGGATATGGTTTTGGAAGATCGTCGATTGACTGAGAGAGATTTAGTAGAAGCTCAACACATTTTATTAGGCAGTGTAGGCCATATTTTAGAAGTGAAATTTTTTATGGTAAAAAACACATTCGAATGCGACTTTCTCAGCAACATTTGGAGCGTTTCCAAAAGGATGAAGTGGATTTTGTGCATCGATTCATCACAATGGATAAGACTTGGATCTATCGCCATGATCCTGAAACTAAACAAGAGGTTAAAGAGTGGTGTGTACCTGGTTGTTCGGCTTCAAAACGAGTTCGTGTCCGGAAATCGGCCAAGAAGGTTACGGCATCAGTTTTTTGGGATGCGAAAGGAATTTCGTTTGTGGATTACTTGCAAACTGGTAAAACAATTAATTCTGAATACTATTGCAACCTTTTGGCCCAGTTGAAGAAACAAATTCGTGAAAAAAGACCCGGTTCGCCGAAGATGAAAGATCCTTTTTCATCAGGACAATGCACCGTGTCACAGAAGCATTTTGACAATGGCTAAAATCCATGAATCACAAAGTTCAAAATTGTTGGATCATCCACGCCGTATTTAATCACTTGATTTGGCCCCAACGACTTCCATTTGTTTCCAGAACTTAGAAAATTTATGCGTGGCAAGCGTTTTTCATCAAATGAAGAGGTCATATCGGCTGCTTGAAAGCGTATTCTGCAGACCTTACGGATTCTCACTTCGGGGATAGGATCGAGGATGTGCGGCAAACGATTTTGAAATTCGGCAAACGACAATCGACAAAAAAACGCTTAAAAATTGCCGGCAAACGGCAATCGGCAATCGACAAACGGCAAAATAAAAAACCTGGTACAGAAAAAGATGCGAATGTTTGGAAAGTGATGTATCTAGCTTTTCTTGACTATGGGATCGCCACTAATGATTGGCTTACGTGCAAAATAGTTTTGCACTTCCTGAAAGAAGACTTTTGCACAATTTTGAAGCCCAGGATCAGTTTGATGTAAAGTCATACCCTTCGAACTACACCGCATTTTTAGAACCTCTTGCTATTTTTTCCAGTACTACCACAAAACTGCAATCGTTTATTTGGTTGTGATTTCACAGCACAAAATTCAGAGTACGGTGCAATCCAAGTTAGTGGGTGAGAGACACTTGAAATTTATCCAAGGAAATAAAAGCTCGATGTGGTCCTACTTTCAATGCAGCGTTCACCAGGGTCAAGCCAGAGCGTTGGGTGACTTATCGAAATCAGAGCGACCCCCCACCATCAACATTTTTTCCAAAAATCAAGCTTTTGCTGACCCCCTCCCAAAGCGCGATTTCTGGAGCAGTTTGTATTTGATTAATAAAACTGTCAGGCTGGAATGGGAAGAAATCACCAAATTTTAATTTTGGTCCAGATTTTTCGCGATCCCTCCCTTTTTCGCAAGCTCTGGTAAATGCTCAGTGACCTATGAATTTCTATTATCACCAGCAGCGGAGCAGTGGGCCGCGTCGAAATATGGTGGTGATAAGGAGTTTCCCGACAAAAAAATACCGCTCCGCGCTGTGATAATCGAAAACGGGAGTTCACTTGCACAGAAGCAGAGTCCACCTTCATTTTCAGGTTAAGAATTTTGCGACCCCCTCCACCCGTTGCGAAATTTCGCAACCCCGCTTGACCCTGGCGTCCACAATAAAAACAGTTCCAAGTTTGCAGCCCCGGAATTCTGGAAGCGGAGCCGTGCTTGGCAGCTACAGTAATGTGGGAAGTGACTGAAACTGAGGCCTATACGGCCTTCAACTTCAGTGTAGAATGCAATCCCCGCACACTCCCTGTCAACGGAACGCAGATGAAAGCGAACCACAGAAAAACTGATTTCAACAAAACACACATGATCGACTGATCAAAGCTATTTCCCATAATGCACAGAATAAACAAATTCACCCATTCAAATATTGATTTTTCTCAGGGTCTATTTTTCCAGTTGTTTTTTGGCCGTTGAGGGGAAGAAGGCAGGGAGTGCGCTCTGCACAGAAGTTCAGGGCCTTGTGTCAGGGTTTTCTTTACTAAAACTTTTTCTGAATTCAGAGTAGTAGATCCTATAAGTAAAACCATGGGAGACACGCCTATTTGGGTGGCATCAACAGCCTCAACCTTGCTTGCTTTTTGGAGGTGGACTACCTACACCACGTGATCGGCTTCACTGATTTGCAGTGTCGATGTCATTAGCTGGCTCAAAATGAGGGCTGAATTAGTGACTAAAGACTGTTGATCCGGCCCGTTAGGAAATTCTCGTTCTCTCGAGAGCGAAATATATTAGCCTGCTTATTTTCGCATGAACTGTTCAGCTATTCAACTTCAGCTTCATTTCTGGCTGTGTGCACGTCGATAAGGATTCGGCTGTTCGCAGCACGGTACTCAGAGGTTTTAGGCGGAGTTATTGCACCTGTGCATAAGAGTCTAACTCTCTTATTCTGACGAGTTTTCGGCTCCAGGAACCTTCACATTTTGAGGTTGTTTTCGCATCAAACTGCTTTTTATCGTTTTTTTCAGCAACTTTTTCCATCGCGATTACTGCCTGTTTAACCCATAAACGACCACGCCTAATTTTGGGTGGCTGCACGTTCGGACCGCGTGCAATATTGCGTCCCCGTATACAGTGTCCCACCGGTGGGCCACTTTTGCTCGAATAGCACGCCACCAAAAAATCGACTTTCGCTTTTTTGTTTATTGTACGACTTTCGACGTCAAAAACATGATTAGTTTCGGCTTCCATAACTCTTTCCTTCCAGAGAAATGGCCTTCTAAATTTTTGACTGTATAGGTAAGACCATCCACAAATCACCTGAGCTCGATGAATTCTAGCTGTTCGAAACATTAATCATCGTAGATTACCATAATAGACATTCTTCTGTTTTCTGTTGACAGGAAATGCTTAGTGAAATGATATTTTCAGATTTATCAGGAATTTTTGCTTTAGCTACTCCCTCGCTCTTGCGGTCTATCGCATACCGAGGAGAGTTTTTGTAGTAAACATTTTTAGCAATCTTCTTGACATTTGGGCAGTAGAAAATACTCCTCGATTTTCATATTGACTGGTAATGCTGTTGAAAATGACCTTTTAGATCTTCGCCATTTTTTCTAGGCCACCCCTTCACCCCTCCGGTTCGGCGCCTTCTACAAAGAGATTTCTTGTAGAAAAAGCATATTTGTTTTTACATTCAGACGTAGGAAATGGTTTAAATACTACAAATTGACTAGGAATGATTAGTGCTTAATAACCGTTTTTTAAGTTTCCACTCGTTTTCTGCTCTGACAATCCCCATTTTCTCGTCAACTTCTCTCGAAGGTAGTTTTCAGCGAAGTTGGAGCCCGATCTACGATGGTACACCAGCAGTTACCAAGCAGGACTTTCAAGAAAGGCCCTAGTGATCTCAATATTGGTGATCTTTGCATAAAAATTTCTGTAGCCGAACAACATAGGGGCAAAAGAAAAAGCCGATTTTCTACGCGGAAATGGTGAGCAATATCGGTAATCATGTTTCTGTGATTTATCATATAGAGCTTTACGATCTGATTACTCATATAAGTAGGGATTGTTTCTCGAGTAATGGGAAAAAATCGCCATTAAGTCAGTTGTAAAAATGTGTTGCGGTTTTTGACATAATTGCGGTTTTGACCTTGCTGCATTCGAAGGGTCAGATATATTGTAGTGGCGAAGCTGCCAGCCCGGACCACAGAGTTTATAGTCGACTCTAGAATAGGTAAATACATTGACCATAAGAAGGTTTAGAAATTCCTCCATGCGGCGGAGAAATCATATCCTTATCTAAATCGATTGCTGCTTATTGTGCCGAACAGTCTAGAAAATGACATCATTTTCAGTTATGATGTATCTCCCCCTTCCCAAAAAACACACCTGCCGTTGATCGATTGAGAAAAGGCCATCGAATGGCAAACAATTTCTAGCTGACAGGAATATGTCAATAGGAAGTGCTACGTGAGTTATTCGAACTAAGCCGAACCTCTCAACGCTGAGTACACAGAAGAATAACGGTATAAAAGTTATTTTAAGGAACGCGATAGTCGTACAAACTTATTCTTCCTTTTCTGGGCCAACGCTTTCTCTTTAGCTTCTGGATGCCTCCGCGTTATAACTAACTTTTGACAATTGCATCTTTCCTTTATCTCCTTTAATCCATTCACGACTATGCCTAATCTTGGGCAACTGCACATTCGGACCGCGTGCAATATTGCCTCACCGTATACCGTGTCCCACCGGTGGGACACGCAAGCTCGAAAGGCACGCCACCGGAAATCGATTCCCGCTCTTCATGCTCATGAAGAAGCTATTAGTGAAGTAAACATTGTACCACAATCTCCGCCTATACCGATCCTCCCAGGCGATTCTCTCGGCCCTGAGCCGCACGATTAGGAATCGCAGCCGCCTGATGTTCAACGCGTTCTTCTATCTCTGATCGCTGTTGCTGTTCGGGCCAACTGAGTCATCTGATGAGCAAACAGTGATGAGCCCTGAAAGCAATAGAAATGGACCGGAAAGCAACAGTGTGAGCTTGACTCTGGGTAGATTGGAAAACGAGCCGAACTGTCAGGCGGCTTCGGGGCCGATAATCTCCTGAGACTCTTTCCATCAAAACTGCCAGAAGTCACCGTAGGAGTCATATAATATTTTGCCCCCACTGTCAAACCACTACATCCAATAAAAGAAGGATTCAGTCCGATTTCATGTCCCATCTGTTTTCAGATTTAGTATAGTTTAGGTTTGGTCATGGTGGGTAAAACAGGTTAAGTTGAAGAAAAATCAGCTGGTCTCAATATAGTCAGAAATGCTAATGTTTCCAGGTGAACAGGACATGATTTCGACTCCAGTTATCCCAGATAGAGCTAATAAACCGCGTCAGTCCAAGCAAAAATTTAAATACAGGGCTCAAACAATTCTCTGTTTGCAAAGATTCTTGAATAGAGGTCTGCATATTTTCACCAAGTTTCTGAATTGTGCTATATTGGAGCCAAGCAGATGGGTCACGAGACTCTTGTAGGGAGTCTAGGACCAAGAAACACAGTGCACATGAGAAGATTTGGGAAATTCTGTCTCGTGGTAGAGAAATGCAGATTGAGGCCAACCACCGCCAGCTGGACACGCTGTCTGAAGTGGTAGTCTGCGCTTCTGTCCCATCGCCAAAAGACACACAGGTTCGTGAATGGGTTACGGTTCTCTTTGGGCCTTAGGTCTGTGGAAACGAAGATAATGCCAAGATTAGGCAGATGCCAGTTATATGAAGAATGTGGGAAGCGATGCGCACCATCATAGTTTCTTTACTGTGTCAGCTCTGCACAGAGAGTTATCCTAACAAATTCATATTACTCGTGCAGTTCATCCCGAGGTAGAAAAGTTACTCACAAACTCGCTAATGTTGAAAACCTTGAATGAGGATGTGTAAAACCACTGAAAATATGGCACCTGGCTCTGAATCATGCCCATGCTGACCAAAGTTTGGGCCAACTCGAGGCGAACCCGTGGCTTATCTGATCAGGATCCGCAGCCAGTCCTCTTCGATTCATCCGTTGACACTCTCGGTCCGGGCTGATTACCCTGCCTGAGTCAAAGTCCCCTGACGTCTTGTCCGACATGGCCTCAGGTAACTGTGGAAAGAGTGAGTACGTATTAGTTCATTATTTTCAAAAAAAGTGTTGAGCTTCAGCCGCGAAGCAGCAAGTGCTAAGCTTGTTGCGACCAAATAGTCCAGCAGCCCATTAGCAAGGGCTGCAAAATACTTTCGACCCACCCCCTTCGGTGGTAAGTCCGCTCAGGAAAGTTCTGATTCTCACGATCCCACCCCCAGAGACGCTTCTACTACAAAACATCAACATTTTCCTATTTTTTATCGCTCATAGCCGAGTCGTGGAGGAGAAGAAAGTTGCCATGTCCTGCCGGCAAGAACTCACTGCTTACAGCGATGGGGAATCGAGGCAATGTCCCAGATACTCAGGCTGAGACTAAAATCGTCGACTAAGATTGGAACTGATCTTCTCGAGTTGCAAACATTACAGTTTTGCCTTTTACGAGAGTATGTTTATTGCTAAGCTGGTTTCACTCGCTTGCTTTTTAGAGATACTTACTTGCCACACTCAAGGGAAATGTTCGGAGGCAGTGTTTACGATAAAAAATGTGTTTCAGTTTCTACTTGGCCAGGGGTAGTGGAGAGACCAGGCATGGGTAGAGAAACGTTGAAAGAACGCATAAAAACGAGCCAGGAAGTGCATCAAAGGAGCCCGATATTGCCAGTCTGAGCCCACCATCCGTACAAGGGCAAAACGCAATCAGTCTGTACACAGCTTGAAAATGTGCTCAATTAAAATTTGCAACTGGTGTAGTTCCCAGAGCTTGAGAAGAATCGCAGGTCCTTTTTCCGAGTTCTTCCAGAAACCAAATGCACGTTACTGAAGGTACAAAAGGTAAAAACGACCGCTTCGAACTTGTAAAATTTCTGGAACCTCCAGCTCAGACGGATACTGCGCAATTTTAATACTGAGTCACAAAAGATACAAAACAACACAAGTGGTTTTAGCAAATGCGTTCGCCTCAAACACTTCCCTGTAGAGAGAAAGTGGGGATGGGGGATAGCCACGATACGACGCTATGACGTGCTCTATCAAGAAAGTGGAGAAGTCTTTTTCCAAGAAAACACAGTGGTAGAATTGAAGAAACAACGCCCGCTCCTTTGATAGCGAAGATAAGGCCACTGTCAGAGTTGGCTGATCGGAGTAGCCAGGCCTGTCGATAATCATGAAAGACATGATTGGAGTGACGTGGAAAAAAACACCCGGGGCCGTATTCGCCAATAACCTGCCGGGTACCCGCCGGGTAGTCGAAGGGGAAATGAGGCAAATTCAGTACAAAACGCGTCTCCACGGGCAACACCGCCCTTGGTCTTCCGCGATCGCCGGAATTTTTCGAATCGCATAGCTAAGAAGAATGAAACAGCTTCGGCGATGCAGAATCTTTATCTTTCGCAGTGATGCTCGATACGTAACACGGTTTGCATTTCCATCTTACATGGTGTAAGATGGGTTGATCTGCTCTTCACGCGCGCAGCATAAGTCCCATCCGCTTCCTCTTCGACTACCTCGGCGGGTTGCTGGCGAATACGATCCCTGGCGCGCTAGATCCCGACCGTTGTTCACATGGTCTAACGTAAGAAATGAATGATATCCATGATATCGTTCCACATAATTCATACCCTCTATAGAACGTCGAAATTCACATCACTCGAAGCGCGAGCGGCGCGCACGCCGCCTCGGCCTCCTGTCTGCCCTACGCTCTTCCACTGTCTCTACCTTCCACTCCCACCAGCACGCCTAGGAACCAAGTGAATTTCGCCGTTTTATAGCCTGTACATACTGACCGCGTAAGCCAGCGTCAGCCACAGCTGGCCACGCCGGGTGGTTTTCTGCAAAATCCATCATCCATGTTTTCCATACGTATCGACCGGGTTGGCCACGGCGTTTTTCCAAGCAACTCTGACAGGGGCCTGAAAGCTACAACGCGGCTTCCTGGAGATAAGCTACAACTCATATGTCGATTGAAGACTTCACGTAAAATAATCAATAATCACACACATTAACCTGATTCCGAACTTGAGATCTGGGCTACAAAGAGGCAACTCTGCTCAGACCCGATGAGATATTACCGAGTGTCGGGTGGGCGAAGTTTTGGGTTGGACATGTGAGAATATGCTCTCGATGGGGAGCGTTCAGAGAACGAAATCAGTACTGGAGAGCACCCTTCGCTGGTAGTCCCTACGACGACGAATGAATGCTCATCTAGAAATAAGCAGACCCCTTTCCACAAAGCCTTTTCGTTTCAGAGTATGATTGCTGGATCCGGTCTCGTTCTCTTCCTCGTCTCTGCCTTTGTACTCAGTTCTCAAGCGCATTGGCATGGTGCCGGAAGTGATTTTTAACATTTTTCAAATTTTACAATTTTTATATTTGTCAAAAAACTTCTTTTAACTAATTTTTCGAAGGAGTGCACTTTTACAAATAAAGAAGGATACAACTGTTGAAAACGCCTTGAGTTTCCCAAGCAGTGAGCGTTCCCGAGGTGCACAACATCTTTTCGATGAGCGCCGCCGCTATGGTGACGATTACTAGGATACGTATAGCTTATAGTGAAGTCCACCAAGAGTGTCTCATTTACTTATCAATAAGAAGCGGTTGGCTGGGGATCAATGTGCACGAATCCCATACCAGCACGCTCGATACCGATTGTGCGAGAGCGGCTGTGCTGCAATGAGTTTTATGTTCATTGATCTCCAATCGACCGCTTCTCCTTGATAAGTAAATGAGACACTCTTGGTGGACTCCACCATACAGCAATGGAAGTAGGACCTGGTGAGGTTGCGGACTCGTCCTAACATACGGTGGTTCGTTAGTGGTATCACTCGTTTTTTCCGAAGCAGCTGTGATAGATCGGTGAGTTTGTGTCTTCACCGATATGACTACATCTATGGAAACAATGAAAACGCTTTAAACTTTGAGAGTGGAAACAAAAACTCATCGACCAATCTCAGTTATTCCGAAAAAATGTGTGATAACACAATCAGACTACAGTACGTTAGGAAGAGTCCGCAGCCTCACCAGGTCCAACTTCCATTGCTGTAGACTTTAGCTTGTTTCCGAGCTTTACACCGAATATGCACCACGGCAACCACTTCTGCTGAGATATTCATTCGAGCGCACCTCACAGCCTCATGCAGTTTTTTCATATTTATGAGAAAACTTATTTGGAAGGTATTTAGGTGGTGGCTATAGAGATTGGAACTCTTTCCAGGGCAACACGGGTTGGTGGCCGAACTCTGGAGCTGGAACAGGTGAGAATGTGAGAGTGGAAACAAAAGCTCACCGCCCAATTTCAGTTATTTCGAAAAAATCAGTGGTAACACAATCAGACCACAGTACGTTAGGAAGAGTTCGCAGCCTCACCAGGTCCTACTTCCATTGCTGTAGACTATAGTTCGTATCCGAGCTTTACACCGAATATGCACCACGGCAACCACTTCTGCTGAGATGTTCATTTGAGCGCACTTCACAGCCTCATGCAGTTTTTTTCATATTATGGAGAAAACTCATTTGGAAGGTATTTAGGTGGTGGCTATAGAGATTGGAACTCTTTCCAAGGCAACAAGGGTTGGTGGCCGAACTCTTTCCAAAACAATGGAGAAAGCTGGGACTCTTTTCAAAACAACAGAGCTGGTCCAAACTCCTTTCAAAACAATGGAAACTGAAGTATGCTATTCTTAATTCTTCCACAAATCACACAGTTTTAGGAGACTGGGAAGCTTGGAAAATGGATCAGAGCGGTTACCGTACCAAGTGTCAGTGGCCCAGCTAGCAGGAACTCGACGCATTTGTTTGCTTTCTGGACTGGAATTCACGAAGCGATAACCATGTTTTGACCATAGTTAGCGTAAGAACGATTAACTGGCGGTGTGAAAACCGACTGGCCATGACCCATGGCTAAAAAGTGGTTATCGTTCGTTGAATTCTATTCGTGATAAGGACGTGATGAGGGTGATCACGTACGCTGCAACACTCACGCTACGCTTTGCGGCCATAGTTCTGATTGGCGTTGATAAGAGCTTTTCGTGCTCTCTTACTATCACTAACGTTATTGTTACTGCCCCACTTGAAAAAAGAGACACGGGCATGTGATCGTTTTTTATCGTCCCTCATTTGTTTATCTACAGACGGCACCTTCACCACGTATAATTTACGTGGGCTACCGCCTTACACCAAGGCGCACCAGGTAAGTAGTTAAAACACTTTCCGATCATCCCAAGCAGAGACCTGCCCGTAACTCTGTCTGTTTTCGTTGCCATGTTTCACCCGCAAAGACCTCATTTCAAGCATAGCAGCAACCCATGAGTAGTGAACATGGCACTTTTGAATAAAATCTGTAATTTCAGGTTACGGCTGGAACTATGCTGCATGAATAAGATTGGGTTTACCTTGAATACAAATGAAAAACGTGTCGTCAACTTACAGTTTCGTCAATAAATCTGCAATGAATTGTGCAAACTTCGATGTCAGTGCTGTGCAAAATTATGGACCCAATTTATGCTGTTCCATGATCGCTGGATTTTTTTACTGCCAGAGGCTCAAGTAGGATTACAGTTCAAGTAACACCGAGGAAAATCTTGGTCGTTTCGAGAGACCAGCGCCCTTTCCACGCAGCGCAAAATTTTAGCTCCACCCAAAATATACCGAACATTTTTTCGCACTGATTTTTCCGTTTAAAGATGAGTGAAGCTGAATCACTTGGAGACATCAAAACAAATATGTGAATGTCTGAACTGATGCCTAATAGTACAAAGTCGAGTAGACTCAAGTGAAAGCCTACACGAACAACGTGTGTCAAATAGAAAAGCACGCTTTAGCTGACCGATAGCAACTGCATCTCAAGTGCCGAGACCGAGCGCAGCGGAATGTAGATATCTCCCTATCAGCACTCAGTTTTGCGCCTGAAGGCTGTTTGGCATTCGTTTGGCGCCGATGTCTCACATAAAATGTGCACGAATGAGAATGGAGGCCCACGCGGCCGGCGTGCTTTGCAGGCGGCCGTCGCATGTGCCGCCCTCGGACGAGTGTTGGATTTCAACGACGGCCGACCACTCTCCCACCGTCTGCAGAGCTGATTGATCGGAGCAGTGTTTGCCCCCAGCTGGTGCCGGCCCCGTTCGTGGTCGATGGTGGTGGGGACTTTTCGCATGCTCGTCCGAGAGCGGCGAACGCGACGGCCGCCTGCCAAGAACGCCGTGCGCATTGGCCGCCATTCTCATTCGGACGCACCTTAGCTGGTGACTCAACGACTTGCTTCGGGTAAATTAGCCCCAGGAGCAGACCAACGCAGTCTTGGAGGCTCCGAATCGGTGCCTTCAAGACAGGGTCCATCCAGAGTCCCGGCACCAGACATGGCTGATCAAGGTCATTCGACCTGGTAGCGACGCCGCCGTGACAGTGACTAAACACAGCCGCGACGGCTTCCATCGCGGTTGAGGTCAGGCACCGTCACAAAGACATTGCTACAAGGTCGCGGTGCGCTTGATTAGCCATGGCTGGTGCCGGGACCCTAGATCCTTCAAGACGGGATTGGTCTGCAACCGAGGTAATGTTTTTCAGAGTGTGACCTTTCACCGTGTTCTTAACTTCGATCACTCAACTCATATGAGGTGCTCACTCGGCACTTCAAAAGCGACCGTGAAAGTCGATATCGAGACGCTCTCCTAGGCCGCTCATAATTTTGTACGCCGAGAAGATCCCCCCCCACTGCTCCGGGAGGAGGGGAGTGGGTTCACACTGCAGACCGCGGAGTACATAAGACAGCGTACAGACGTCGCGAGGACGCTGTCGCGCGCTTTTCAACGGTCCCCAACATTGAAAATAGCCTGAAGAGACACGGGAAAACAACTCCCAGTGACTACTCAATTGATATCGTTTGTCCTGATGATCAATCACTCAAGTCGCTTTGTTGGCTACTCATTTACCACCATTTGTGACAAATGTGATGTGACTATGGAGTAGGAAGGCATTCGTTTTTGAGTAGGATTGACCCTTAACGCTCCAATAGTTGAGAAGTAAGCTTGTGATTATGTTGATTCATTTTTTTTGAAACTGGCGTGAGCGAGCGAGAGCGAGCTTAGGACCGGGAAAGCAAGCGGGAGCGGGTGTGCTAGCAAATCTTATGCCCTCGAGGCGCAATCGCGCGCTCTGGTTAGGGATGGAAGCTGCCTGATCTCATCGCCATGGTTTGCACTAGAAGCTATCCGAACTTTCCGGTTGACGAAAAGACTGGCGGGCCGCCTGCAAGTGATTGCTCAAAAACAGCACTGCCAGGTCGTACACAAGGTGATGCTTACCAAAATAATTTGCCACTATAAATAGTTATTCTATAGAAAACAAGTAAGCTAAATGAAACAAACGATTCAGATTCTCGATTTCATCTTCGCATATCATCACTGCGACCTTACTAAGAATCATTCGTCGCCCCAATCAAGAAGAGTAATGAAATAAAACATTTTTGTCAGATTAGGAGTAATCAATGACGCTTATGAAGGAGGAAAGAGATAAATGATATACTGTGTTGAGGTCCTCTCATAAGATGCCTTTGCGTCTCACTAGTGAAGATTAATGAGGACGTACTATAACGGACGAGGCAAAGATTCCGAGAGATTAATGTTCCAATCATTCATCTTCAGTCGGTATCAAATGAGGAGTGCACGACGGCAGGTACTCATTAAAGCGTATTCAGAGCACCCTATGAAAAACCACGGTCAAAAACTAATTGCGCAGTAGCTGCATCGATCATCGGAATTAATACATTGGGGAGCGTCCTCGAGAAGATGCTATTTGAAGCTAAAGCTGAATTTACCGGTGAATGTCGTGCATTTTTAGCCTCCTATGCACTGAGGATTATCAAGTGCAGACCTGATGAGAGAAATACTCAGATGAACCATCGCTCGGAGCCTGACCGGCTTCTCCCAATTATGACGTCAACGCCCGGAAAGTGACCGAGGGTCGAGATGCAGCCGCGGTCTTGGTCAGGTCGGGCAGCAGTCTCGGCACCCGCTCGCTCGCTCTTGGGGAGAATTCGGTGCCTTCAAAAAAGATTTAGAGACGCAGTATTCTTTGTCCTTTGAGTGATACCAAGAACTTTATACGAGGGTATCAAAGGCGGCTCGTCTCGTGACTATGGGCAGTTGGAATGCGGCAGAATTGTCCTCCTCGTCCACAGGCTGTGACAAGTACCCTAATCTCTTAAAAGGCTCCATCCCCTTAGGCAAAGGAGGAAAAAAAAGCACTGGTTTATGTAAAGAGCTCTCATTGCACATTCAGTGGCTAAGGCACCAATGCATAATTTTTGATCTGAACAAGATCAATGCACAATCATTTTTCTATATCTAGTCTGAAAAAAAAAACGTTAAGGCAACTCAATCTTCAAGTCAGATCTATTCAAATCGGCCGAGTCGTTCGGCCCACTTCAGATTTTGACCTTTTTAGGGACTGCCTAAGGAATTTAGCCGATTCTGAGTATGGAATATTGGAAGGTTGCCTTCTCTCAAGAACGTATTAGAATTGCACCCCGAAAATCCATCTGATGGTGGCGAGCCTCCTTTGTAGGGGCGGGGGTAGAGTGCGAGAATACCTTCGAAAGTTCACTTCGTCAAGTTTGAGTGAGTCATGGCAATAAGGCGCTTTGTGCGCTGAAAAAAAGCGCAAAACGCGATTTCTGCGAAAACAACTGCTCGGTACTGTATGTTAGTGTATTTGACCGTTTCGTTGGCATAGACTGTCAAACACCTCAGCCGAGGCGCCAGCTCCACCATCCTTTAATATTGATAGTTCCACCATGCTGACGCTTAACATATTCCACGAGTGTGAGGGTTTACCTACCTAAGCACCAGGGATGTGTGTATGTACGTCTTACGACTGACGAATTTCAAACAATTCTATCAAGCAAATCCCTGCTACGCACCTCTGTACGCAATCACCCCGATTAATAATGGCGACATGAAGGGCTGACGGCACGAGCTAATGTGGCGCAGGTGACCTGCAGCTGGGAACGTAAGCACGGACTGTCTTGTAGTTCCCTTTCAAGTAGGAAGTACCAGCCGTCCTGAGGGGTTCCTTCCGCCTGACGGCTGGCTTATTGGGGTTTCCATCTGCTTCATAGTTGAATCTTTCCCTCTGCACAAATTCCTCATTGTCAGAAGTTATTGAACTGGAGTATTCACAAGATTTTCCAATAGATATAGTCATCAATACAACGATGCTCCTCGTGCCTTTTGTAGACTAGGTTTGAAATACAGAGCACATGGAGACAACAACAATATTAGAAACGGATCGGTGTATCACTAGGAAAGAAGATATCAGTGTATAACTCAGGGGGGAAGTAGACTATGACAGTGGGAGTACCTTTCGTCTTCCAGCAAAACGTTGAATGTTAGCCAACGTGTAACATCTGAAAGCGCTAAGGATTAACACATCCATAGTGGGGTGGTGTTAGAAAACTGAAAGAAGACATTATTCAACTGGATTAGACAATCAGCTACTGAAGGGCTTCAGTGTACACGATGTTGCGCATTTTTCTTCCTGGAGCTTGCACGGTGGCATGTCTTTGCAAGCCGTCTTGTTGAGGAACTCCGTTGGGAAGTTTAGTGCACGTGGGGCTCAACAAAGGCTACGTGTTGGCTCAGGAACTTCCATTGTTCTCCTTGTAGATGCTACAAAACGGTATTGTTGATCATAAAATCATCACAGTTCCTTGGAGTTAGTACGACTTTGTCGGGAAGATCTGATAGTGATTTTGTCGGGAATACCTGCGGAACGACCTGTTATACCTTAACCAAAAACGGCTTCAATCATGTCTCCCATCGCACACAAATTCGTCTGGCACAGGAGCATCGCACTGATCGTCAGTAGGTATATTTTTATTTCCTAGGTGTAGTAGTCACTCAAACTGTTCATCATTTCGCTGAACGCACATGTTGACTGTGGGACAAAAAGTTACAGAAAAAGGCCATGAAATAGAAGACCTTCCGCAGCTTTAAACCATATCCGAGCTACTTGCTCTTTCAACAGCAGGTATGACCTAACGAAAATCTCCACCGAGCAGATCAATTTTACCACCGAATGGCGTAGCGATATGCGGTATTTCTCGGAAATGCGTGTTCACCGCTTCAAAAGCATGTTTTGGTGCCATTCGAGCTTCATACCAAATTACAACATAAATTTTGCAGGGGCGCCTAGCTTCGTTTTATTGACGTTTCATGCTGGAACTAAGGCTCTGATCAGTAACGATGAGGCGAAATACAGAACTCGCCGTGCAGCAATTGGGTAGGATATTGACCGCGATGCCCGTTCAAGCAACATTCAGTAATTCGCACTGTCTGGGAGTTGCCAAGTGGTAAAGCGTGGTGAACACAAAAGCCTTCTCAGTCCCACCCGGTCCGTCAATGAAAAACACTGTCCTTGCGGGCGCCGCACAGCGCCAAGCACTTCGTCAACAATACCCTTTTGTTCAGCGTTCAGGCGTGTGTAAAGCAATTCGCCCTCCTATTGGTGAGCACTGAAATCTGCGGTCGGTTCCATGCCGTCAATCACAGAAACACTGAGGTTTGAATATGTCCTGTTTTCCTTCCCAAACGATCAAAAGTGTTCAATTATGTCATGGAATGCTTTGGGTTTCTACGACTTCCCGGCGACGTCATCTGAAGGCCTGCCCACTTATCACGACGTCCTGCCGAAGCCATCTAAAGGCCTATCCACTTTCCACGACGTCCTGCTTATCTGAAGGCTTATCCACATTCCATGCCGTTCTACACACCCCTTCTGCATTCCTGTTTGATGGTTGAGGCGTAATCTTCTAAAACACAAATGTCTGCAAATACAGGCTGTACACCCTAAACCAATAGACTGTCGGACGGACGGAGTGACGGACAGAGGCCACTCTCTTTCATTACTATGGAAAGATATTAATAGAACATCGAGAACCGCTCTAAACACAATCTACCAAATTAGGAATGGGACAAAGGCGCTAACAAAGTAAAACGTGCCGACATGTTCTAGTAGTGGTGTAAGGAATCTCTTTTAGTAGACGACTGCATTGCTTGTGATCCGCTGCTTTTTTTCATCAAACTTCATATTCCCAAAAAGTCGGCCTATCCAATTAGAATTCATCGCCATGCGCTATCGCCTGAATTCTTGTGATTATCGAATCCCGCCGTTGAACTATTGAAATATGCCACCATTCATTGTGTGGAATGCAGGCTCCTATCTAGGCAACTTCCTGGTAGGAGGTTCTACTCTTCCTTCTGCCCTGTTCACTTTGCAACGACACGGCGGACGCGTGCCAAGTCCAGGGGCCAACGAGTTAGGCAATCTACGGAAAATTTAGCGAAGAACCCCATCCCAGCAGGAGGTTTAACCAAGTATCGCAATGCGTTTGTCGCGAAAGTCGTCTTAAACTTTGAGCATTCCCTTAAAGGCAGCATACACGCTTATAAACGTGATTGAGATAGCTACGGAAATAGAATGGTATGGCCCAGATTACAACGCCTAAGCATTTTGAAGTGTCAAGACCGACCCACAATGGCGCTACATGAGTTAGAAGTTGGCCCCGCCATGTATTTTCACGCCCCATGTATTTGCCCTTTTCCTGCAACGCAAGGTTGCTGGGTCATATTCACCGTCGGTATTGTTGGTAGATTGCCTAACAAGTGAACCACACCTGTCTATGACGGCGAAGATAGCCCAAAAACCCTGCTTTTAAGGAAAAGGGCAAATACAGGGGGCGTGAAAATATAGGGCACGGCCAACTTCTAACTCATGTAGCGACATTGTGGGTCGTTTTTGACACTTCAAAATGCTTAGCCGTTGTAATCTGGGCCATGCCATTCTATTTCCGTAGTTATCACGTTTACGAGCGTGTATGCTACCTTTAAATGTTTTTGGGTCTGCCGAATGACGGAATACTGGTTCTTTAACACGTCTGTGTCGGCAGCTTGTTTTGACACGTAGATTATGCGAGAAAATAGAACGTGAAGAAGTTCATCCAGCTCACCGTGATAGAAGTTTGCTATCCTCTAGAATTTAGGCTCGTGCGCAAAACCGAGAAAAACATGGTTGTGCGATATTTCATGAAACTAAAGCTACAAAATAACAAAAACATTGAATGCGAAAGTATCGAATATGTAAATATCAATTTAAAATTACTCCTAAAATTAAATAAAAGGTTGAGATTGACAGGCACTCCCACTTAACTGAAAACGTGTCACTAGCACTACCAGCAACGTGATCTGTAGAACGATGAAACATTCTAATAGTATGTTTTTACCCTTTTGTTCGAAAGAAAAATGGAGCTTTCAAAAGCAAGAAACTTGTCAAAATATAACTTCATCCCATTTTTACCCTCTGAAACTTGCGACAAATACCGCTAATTCGACATTGAGGAGAGAAATGAAGTGAAGCGATATTCTCAACAGGTTCTCGGATATGAGGATCGATTTAAATCTGATGTGACCGAGAATAAAAAGAAACAGAGAATTCGAGTTGAAAAGAGAGCTGCAATGAAGAGAAATATGAAAAAGGAAATCGATACCGTCGACGTGGTTTGGTGACGAGAAGCAGGTCAAAACGAGTAGAGACAGGTCGGTCGCGCGGCAGCATGCCGGTGGATGTGAGATATGCTCCAGTTGGGTCAGCTGGATTCGAAAAATTGGGTTAGATTAGAGAAGCTATCCTGTGCATTCCATTCGACCCGACTGCTATCCATTAGACCCGACTCGTTCAGGATAACTGCGAGAATGGTTCTTTTCTTCTTCACCCTGAACTGAAAATTTTATGTTTAGATGTATCTGGACTGAAAGGACCAATCAACTGATTTCAACTTCCATGTAACTAGGAGATTTTGCGATAAGAATTTCATGAATATACCGTCTTTTCGAGGGTGCAGAACTAGTTGGAGAGGCTTCAGAACTCGAGCGAAGAACGGTGGAGACCGCTTTCAGAAATCGGAGAATTTTTTCCATGGGGTCCCTTGGAAACAATGACTGAAAAGGCTATCAGGCATCTGATATTGCAAGAAATTTGTATTTATGGAAGAATCCTTTCATTTTCATGGATGAATCTAAGTCCCCCCATTTTGTTTTGCACCTTTTCGCGGATAGCCGAGTCCTTCCTAATAACATTCAGCGAATCAGCAACGATTTCGTCATCGCATTAAGGGCACAGTCTAACCTCAAAATCGTTTTTCTGGTTTTCTGCCTATCTTGAAACCGGCCCAACGCTGATTCCAATGATATCTCCGAGATGGTTTAAGACCTCCTAGAAACGGAGTTGCGGCCACTCAAAAATTGAGCTACGGAAGCATCGTGAACAAGTTGTCCAAGGCTTGTAACTTCCGCCACTTACAACCGATCTAGGCGATACGACCTGAATCGAGAGGGAGGCTGAGAATGAAGGGAAGAACGTGGCTAATAAAAGGGAAACAATCACTCATGTCGCCACTGTTGAGCCAGCAAGATCGTAAAAGGGGCGTGCCAAAGTGGCTTTCCGATTGGCGCACCTCAGAGTGTCTTCCTCCTATATCTCGCTTATTCGCAGGAATCGAGAACTCGCACTTGGCAGGTGTTATATGGCTCTGGGTATACTTCACAACTATGTGGAAATCTCAGACTACATCCCTGAGTCTGGACTGCGCCTTTAATGGCATATATACATAATGATTTTCGACTGAAAAAAAATTGAAGAACTAGACTGACGGCGACGGCAAAGTTGTGCTCTCACAGTTTTTCGAAATGAGTTGGATTCAATGTATGCTTCACATCCCCAAATGCTAGCAGGAAAGCACCTCATCGCATTCTGTATGTCGGGTCACATTCTTTGACGAATTCGCCAAAGAGGTTCAGCTCCGAGTGCTGGCTTGTGATCAAAGACTTGAACTCTCTAGATACGAGAAGGTATCTGCATACAGGCCCTGAAAAAGATGCGAGTGCTACTTATCGATTTAATTTGCAGAGCGCTTTAAACAAAGAATAGTTTAGAGCATTAAACTCATCTGCGAAAACGAATTACTTCGTCAGTACCTATTGAGCCTTCATAGGTAAACTGTAAAATATTCTGTGTCGAGCTGCTCGTTCCAAGAAGTTATAGGCGTTTTTAAAACTTTGACGAAGCATAAGGGAACCTGTCAGACAGTTTTAGGAGTGTTTTGAAAGAGCTTCCTGAAGTTTTGCGGAAATGGGATGCATCTGACAGGCATTTGACAGGGACTTTCTTTGAGTCCAAGAGCCCATACACATACGTGGCTGAAATTGCGGTGCAACGATGAGCGTTGTGGGGGTAATGACGATTTTATTTTATTTCGCGATCACTTCACACAAAAACAGATGTATAATTTGTCCCTTGCAGGGCGGTTTTTTATTGCCTTTCACTGAAAAATGAGAATTGTGGGGTCAAAATTTCCGTGATTTTTTCGGACTAAAACGCCTTCGGTGGATCTTTTTGAGCAAGGTCGATTCGTCCAAAATATGATAAAAAGATGTACCATACAAAAAAATTACAAAACATCATATAACTTGATGGGTCGAAAAGTGAAAGCCATCGAAGGTTCTGAAAACCACTCACCGTTGTTTGGAATCATTGGCTGGTCCTTCCCGAGAACGTTTGTTGTGTGATCAACTCATTACTTGAAAGATAAAGGTGGTCGAATATATCGAATCTCGTCAAGAGAGGCCGGGCCTCTGACAGTCGGGGGGCCCACTAAACAGGCAGCAGCGACCGTTTGCACACACCGTTTATCGCGCGGAATACTCAGTAAGTTTGGTTGCTGAAATATGATGAAACTCGTAGAAAACCTTTACTGGTAAAACAGTGTGATGGATCACTTATGTATAAATAGTCGCTGCTGCCTGTTTAGGTTTTCTGACAGTCATGTGGCATCGAATGAGAAAAGAAAATAACTGGTCAGCAAATGCAAATGACTGAAAATTGATGAAATATGTATATTACATGATGATAACGTAGTAACATTGCGATACCTGGCAATCGACTCTTGCTTTCTCCAAAGTCGATTGAGGAAATTTCCGTCTAAAAACTGTTTTCAGAGACTTTCTCGAAGTTTTCTCAGACAATGGAAGCATCGAACAGCTGGCTAAAATTCGCCAGTTGCTCAACAGCTGGATGACAACTGTCATTTACCTGGCAATTATCAATTACGAGGGTGACAGTTGGCATACATGCGTCATGTCAGGTAATGAAAGCGGCGGACGGCTGGCGAATATGTATTGGTTGCCTAGAAGCTGGATGATGACTGGCACTTAGCTGGCAATCGTCGACTACGAGGCCGACAGCTGATCTTTGACATTTCAATTAGTGCGAGCGAAGGACCGCTGGCGAAAATGTGCTAGTTGCCTGAAAGCTGCGTGATAACTTGCGTTTAGCTGGCAATGGCAATCCCGCCCTAAAATCTACTGAGCGCACGAAAACGCAGGTTTCGTCCACACTCGGTTGGCGCTCAACCGCCTAGTGGCACTCGCTTGGCGCCGAGTCGTCATATGACTGGCACTCGAGAGAGTTAACAACACCTCACGTTTAACCATGTTACAGTTTGATCAATGATAAGCTCAGACGGTATATAGGGTGATTCAGTCAAATGAGTACTCACTCGGCACTTTGGTGCCGGCCCAGGAAGGGTACCCAAAATATTTCTACAGGCTCCTGTCAGAGTTGGTTGAAAAACGCCGTCGCTCACCCAGTCGATAAGTATGAAAAACACGGACGATTGAAGTTGTGAAAATACCAGGTGTGGCCAGCTGTGGCTGACGTGGTCAATATGTATGAATTAAATGTGTAACGTTCTCATGGCTATCATTCATTTCTTATTTTATATCATCGATCGGGTCTTTTCGCCTCGGAAATCCACGCTTTTCCGCCCCTCGCCTCCCCTCAGAAGTCCTCGCTTCAGGGCCAGTAGCGATCCCCCCGAAAGGTGGCAGCTACCGGCTGTCACAGCGTGGTGACTGGGTCAATCACGTCTTGGCTATCAATATGAACAGGCCAACATAGAAATGCACAGGCGGCGCTCAAGTTAATGACCATAGCAGTCAGCCACCTGGGAGCAGTGAGCGTTCTTTTGTGAGGTGGCTGACTGCAAGAAACGGGTGGTGACTTCGCGCAGAGGAAAGTGCAATAGCGCGCGAAGCGAAGAGGAGCTGGGTCGATACCGCGGTCAAAGGGTCGAATACCCTCGATGCCCGAGCAACTCGCAGGGAGGAGCTTGGGCTGCGTTGCGGCACGTTTGAAAAGGGGTGAACGGGTGGTCGAGTGGTATTTCGGCCCCGAGCCTGAGCATGGAGGTAATCAATGCGGTGATGGGGTGCCTCCATTATCACCTGATTTGTTGGCGGCATATTCATTCCTGCACTGCTACTGCTCGCCTGTCTTTATTCAATTCTATATTAATGTATTCTATGCTGCTACTTTTTCACATCTATTAACAGTATGAGTAAGTTTTCCCATTTTCGATCATTTCCCAGTTTTGTTTTAATACTTAAAAATTCTATTTATTTCTATCCATTTTTCTACTTTTATCAATTTAATAATGTACTTACTGATCATCCATTTCATTAACAAATTATGATTTTTTCACTCATTCATTTTTCAATATGTGCCTTTAAAAAATTATTCAATTATGGTATTTAGATGTTTATTCAACAATTTTTGTATTTACCAAATTATATAAAGTCATAGCATTTTATTTATTCCAAATAATCTCGCAGTTGGTGCTTGATGGCCATAATTGAGGCCACGTTTCCTATAAGTATTATTTTCGGCTTTATAATATTTTGAAAAATTAATAAATGAGCACATTTCCTTTTGAAATAGGTAGCAGATGATAATTTAATATTTCGATCAAGAGAGTTTGTTCTACTACAACAGCTTATCGATATTCTATCGTTTTCCACTCCAAATGGGTGATATTTTGTTAAAGACTGAATGCTTGTAGAAGTTTTATGACTGTCTCGCCCTACTTCAACACTTGTTACTTCTTTTCATTCCTCATATTCTACCCAAATCGCTCACAATCCTGTTTTCGCACTCGGTTCCGAGGTTAGCAACGGTTGTCACGATTACCAGAAACGTGAACCCCTTGCTATACTTCTGAAAGCAGTGTCGAAATTGTTGGAATCCGAGTTACTGCTTAATTTCTCATTTTGTTTCTCTTTATTTGTCAACTTAACCTGTAAATCTGTACTCAACTCCTAATTTTTTTTATACGAAATTCCTACTCAGGCAAAACTAGTTGTCGAGAATCGGAAGAAAAGTTGTCCTGCAGGCGTACGCATGCAGGACAACTTTCGCAGACGCTAGAGAATTCTGCACAACTTTTCGACCAATTCTCGACAATTCCCGGCAACTTCTTCACCGATTCTCGACAGTTTGCACACATTTATGCACATGTACAACTATATGTGCTTACCAAAAATTGGTTCACCTACCCAACCCTCGATTAAAACGGTTGGTGAAGCCCATGGAGATGATTTCACGTTTCTTTATATGCTTAATTCCAACTTGGCTCATCCATCGACGTCCGGCAGAGGCGAAATGTGCATCGTATACGCTGTGGCTCTACAGAATGGTTCGACATGGGCGGCTATTCGTTTTGCCCAGCACCAGTGCGCTTTTAGTGTAGCGATCTTCGAAATTACTCTAAGACGGGAAAAGTTTGTATATGAAGTAAATCAGCCACGCTCGATTCGAATATCGTATTCTCCTGTCTCATACCTTGTAAAAATGTAGACTTCCAGCGCAACTGCACCTGCGGCAGGTGTTGGCCATACAGTGTAGTGCATTTCAGCGTCCATCTTTTTGGAAAAATTGTATATAGAGTAAATCTAGCACTCTCGACTCGGACTATCCTACTTTAGTGACCCTTACTTTGCAAAAAAAGTGAGGTCTAACGTTTTGCAAAGATTAGGCACCTCGCGGGATCGAATCCATGTCGTGTGTCTCGTTTATGAGTGGGTTTCGCAGAATGAAATTCGCAACGCAACCAGAATGGATGACGCTCTTTCCAACTAGCAAGTGTGCCATGTCTGGTCTGGCTAAAGTTCAAGCACCTAATTTTGTATCTAACCATTTATTTTGTGGTGCGCGCGAAGCGCGCACCAGATTTGGTTTTGAACTGGCCACGCGCGCAACCCGTTTTTCGAAATCTAAGTTCAGGGTGAAGGTAGAAATTAGCTCTTAATTGCATTGAAAAGAGCGCAAAAAGTTGTATATAATGCCCAAAAATGGTTTAAAATGGTTTGCTAGGATTTGAGAAAATTTTGAAAAATCGCAAGTTTTCTCTGTTAATCTCCTTTTTTTTATTCAGACGGCGTTCACGATCTTGTGCTACCAGTTAAAATTGAGCTAGGAAGCTCATTTTTCGACAGGAGGCTGGAAATGGATGCAGGTCACTCCTATTCCATTTTGAACTCGATACCTTTACTGTGAAGGGTACATCAAAATCGTGGGTTTACATACTAAATTAGCCGTGGAGCACGAAAACTTTTTTCTGCTGCGGCTGTGGAGACCGGGGTGTGTCGGTGAATTTGCAGCCAATCAACACAGGTTGTCGGAGGTAAGTACTAAACTGGTCAGAATTCGTTCTCATGACACGGGATCGATCGATAATCAATAGTATCGATTTTTGTGCTTTTTGCAGAAAATGCGGCGAACATTGGTGATTGCTTCTGGGATTGGTTTTCTTGGTTGAGGAATTTTGCTCATCAGTCATTATCGATATATTCCAATCAATAATATCGATTTTTTCGTCTGTTGCACAAAATGCCGCAATGATTTTTGATTGTTGATGGCTCTAAGTCATTTGTTTGGGAAATTTTTCTCATCATGCAAGATCAAATAAGTATTAATGATCGAAAATATCATGTTCTCACATGTTGCAATGAGTGGTATTTTTTACTATTTTGGGTCATAACTTTTGAAAATTGTACCCATACGACAATATCGTCTGTTAGATGTTTCATGATTCCGAAATGGAAATCGTGGAGCAAAATTGAAGTCAGAAAGGAAACCTTTGGGAAAAATATGTGAAATTTCTGAAAATTTAGCTTCCCGGCAAAAGTAGCGATTTGGCAATGCCATTAGGAAGTCAAAAAAAATTTCAAAAGTATCTTGAAATATCTTTGAAAAGTGATTTGGCGTAAAATAGCCTTGAGTAACAAAAAAGCAGGGAAATGAAGTGAAATAACCAAAAATACGATTTGGTGGTCGATCATTTCTAAGCTTTTCCGTTAAACTTATCAAAACGAAATCAAGCACGATATGGAATGGAGCCTCGCGTTCACCTAGCTTGACCTATGCTTATTTCCTTATTACAGCTTCCAAAAATGGCTTAATGTTTCTGCTGCGCGCTTGATTTCGTTTTGATAAGTTTAACGGAGAAGCTTGTGAAATGATCGACCACCAAATCGTAATTTTTGGTTATTTCACTTCATTTCCCTGCTTTTTTGTTACTCAAGGCTATTTTACGCCAAATCACTTTTCAAAGATATTTCAAGATACTTTTGAAATTTTTTTTGACTTCCTAATGGCATTGCCAAATCGCTACTTTTGCCGGGAAGCTAAATTTTCAGAAATTAGTGTGTGTTTTCCATACATTTACGGTGACCTGTTTTTCTCTGAAAGAATATTTATTTTTTTAATACATCTCGTCGTCTTCGCCCTTGCTAATCACTTCATCGCATCCACTCTTCTCTTCCGCCCCATTCCGAAGCTTCCAATCATAACTTTTTTAAAATTCAATACACAACCATCCTGGATACACGCACAGGACCTAACGTCGGCATGGATTCGGAAGAGACTTCGCGGTCACTGTTGAAGGATGGCGCAAACTCGGTGCCATATGCTACATATAAAGCCAATTTTATAGTTTTGCGACACTCGGTCGCGTCGCTCTGCACAGCGACAGCGACCGCCTGCCGCCCTTTGAATCTGTCGCTGTCGCAGTGCTCTGCACAGCGACAGTGTTAACGAGAGGCATCGGCACATTTGCAGTATGTCAGTCCTCTGCGACACATCGCTGCGACGAATATGCGACAACTGTTCCTACGACGGCAAGTGCCGTTGCTCCGATGGTCCCGCCACGATTTGTGCTACATGCCATGACTTTCGCTCATGACAGAAACAAAGTATACCATTGGCCTAATATAGGTGCAATGGAGAACCCAAAGTCTCTTCAGGATCCATGCCGATGCTATGTACTGAGCTTCCCTGGGCCTAATTCCGGTCCGCAATTACGTCCCGACACGCTTTGCTGCCCCACGCGCTCGATTCAGTTGAGTTTCCAGCGCCAAAGCCGACTCGATATGACTTTTTCATACTGTTTCCTCCAATTTTGTTTAGTTTCCAGTTTCTAGAACCCACCTTGAGTCAACGGATCGGCGGCTGCCGCGCTGGAAACTCTTCCGGCTCGACAGCGCGCGGCCGCAAAGCGTGTCGAGACGCAATTGCGGAATTCGGCCCCGAAAACTTTGTAAAAAAAAGAGCTTTATTAAGGTTTCTACCCCCGGTAGGAATGGTTCACCTGATCTCCCAGTGGAGCTCAGACCCTTCTTTTTCCTCCCATGCGCAGCTCAGTTCCCCCGAGTCGAGCGCTGAATTGTAGTTTTTTCAGCATTTCATTTTCTCTGCTGTTCACTAATTCATAGCTTTGCTGCTATTGTTCTCGTTTCATTGCTGTAACAGTTGTCTGATCTTGGCTTTTCGATCTGAAAAAACATTTTCCTCACTCTGCGCATAGGAATTTCGCATAAAAAAAATTAGGAGTAGAGTACAGATACACAGGGTACGTTGACAAATACAGAGAAAGAAAATGGGAAATTAAGCAGTAACTCGGATTCCAACAATTTCGACACTGCTTTCGGAAGTATAGCAAGGGGTTCACGTTTCTGGTAATCGTGACAACCGTTGCTAACCTCGGAATCGAGTGCGAAAACAGGATTGTGAGCGATATGGGTAGAATATGAGGAATGAAAAGAAGTAACAAGTGTTGAAGTAGGGCGAGACAGTCATAAAACTTCTACAAGCATTCAGTCTTTAACAAAATATCACCCATTTGGAGTGGAAAACGATAGAATATCGATAAGCTGTTGTAGTAGAACAAACTCTCTTGATCGAAATATTAAATTATCATCTGCTACCTATTTCAAAAGGAAATGTGCTCATTTATTAATTTTTCAAAATATTATAAAGCCGAAAATAATACTTATAGGAAACGTGGCCTCAATTATGGCCATCAAGCACCAACTGCGAGATTATTTGGAATAAATAAAATGCTATGACTTTATATAATTTGGTAAATACAAAAATTGTTGAATAAACATCTAAATACCATAATTAAATAATTTCTCAAAGGCACATATTGAAAAATGAATGAGTGAAAAAATCATAATTTGTTAATGAAATGGATGATCAGTAAGTACATTATTAAATTGATAAAAGTAGAAAAATGGATAGAAATAAATAGAATTTTTAAGTATTAAAACAAAACTGGGAAATGATCGAAAATGGGAAAACTTACTCATACTGTTAATAGATGTGAAAAAAGTAGCGCAGCATAGAATACATTAATATAGAATTGAATAAAGACAGGCGAGCAGTAGCAGTGCAGGAATGAATATGCCGCCAACAAATCAGTGATAATGGAGGCACCCCATCACCGCATTGATTACCTCCATGCTCAGGCTCGGGGCCGAAATACCACTCGACCACCCGTTCACCCCTTTTCAAACGTGCCGCAACGCATGCTAAGCCCCTCCTGCGAGTTGCTCGGGCATCGAGGGTACGTCCAATGGTGCTGACTTTTTGAAGTAAGTGCGCTCCAAGAAACGGCAGTTGAGCGCTTGCGATCCGACCAGTACGCTGCCCACTTATCACCCAGCACAGGACGGCGGCCTATCTCGTTGTCTAGGTGGGCAAGGAAAAATTGCACCCGCCGGCTGGCAGCCATCCAGCTCCGCTGCCAGCTGATAGGAATGACAGACGAAACGTTTGAAGGTTTTATTGATGTTTCAATGATTTCTGGCGAAGATTAGTGGGAGATTAACGTCAAATTGTTCGTAGCTGTCATGAATACGTCTCCTTCATAGATTTCACGTGCTTTAGTCCTATGCTAAGCTCAACTTCCAATTCCTAGAAGTTGCTGTGGCCATATTCAACCGTTTTCAGACTTTTTTTCAATATTCGCTCACCACAAATAAAATCAGATTTGCTTAGAAAGCCACCTAAGAAAGATGGCTGAAAAACGGTTTCCTTCCTCAGAAAAAGCATGAAACTTACGTGATCCGCGTGAACTAGTTACTAAATGCTGTATAATAGTTCATCTGAGTGCGGCTTTTATCTAAACTTCGTTTTCTTCTTTCACTTCAAGTTCGCTTCTCTCTATGTTGACTGGGAAGCGTGAAACAGACTAAGGATTAAAATAGTTCATAATTTAAAAAATCCTTTGAACTTTTCGGTACACTGTAACAGAAACACGAGGTTGGCTCCTCGACAATCATACTACAAAGTATTGTGTATCGTGGTTCAGTGGTAAGAGATCATCCAACAAAAAAAAATTCAAAATCGTTTTTTAAATCTAACATTCTCTCGCTTTGATGATTTTCGCGAAAAATTCCGAAATCCCATCATTCAAGGTTGAAAACTTATTAAATTTGAAAGATAGACACATTTTCACGCCCCCGAAACCCATATTTACTACTGCTAGTTCGATCAAAGTTACGATGAATACGAAGAACTGTGGAGGGAGAGTATGTAGAAAAACAGAAAGAGTCCTTCACGCATGAACATGTGGCCTAGTGGTCCAAGGCGCTGTGTTGTGTATCCGTCTCGTAGGATGGTGCTGGTTCAAATACGTCGGATATTGAGAGTTTTGCATTCAACGCTACTCTTCAAGAATGGTTCTCGTTCTAAGGTGGCAACCATAGGTGGCATCTAGGCGTCACCGACCTCAGGTTGGCTGCCTCTTTAAAGTCACCACATTGGGGGCTTGCTACTGGCCCAGAAGTCGAATTTATCAATCATTATACCCCGGGTGTAGGTAGAACTCGGGGAATAATCTTCCGCATCTCCTAGAAAAGTGTGGATGATTAAACCCTGCTGCACCCTTATACCCGGGGTGTATTCGATGGAGAATTCGGCCTTAGATCTTTGCGTAGGCGATCTCCTACGCAACGGTCTGTGGTGGGGGAACCATCTCGACCCATCGGTCTACCAAGAGACTGGTGGACCGCAGTTAGGTGATCGCTCAACAGTAGAAGTGCCAGGTAGTAGAGAAAACGCTGCCAGCGGTCGGCCAGCGTTCTGGTGGACCGCCGGCTAAAAGCTGGCGGACACCAAGAATAGTTTTTGCTCGCCACACAAATGCCGGCGATCCGCCTGTCCCATTGTCTGAGTAGCTGTTATAGAAGGTTCTAGAGTTCCCATCACACATATGGAAAACCCGAAAACAAAATCCATCGTGAACGACCACTTTAACCTATTTTAAGAATATTGTTTCAGCGTAGCTGATTACCTTCATACACTAGCGATGTTGTATCAACAAAGATATTTTCCGTTTGAGATACACGAAAATAAACTTTGAAGTTGCTCTTGTTTGGAGGCTCATAGTTTTCATTCTGTGATTTTAAAACCGTAGTAGAGAGTATTTACAATTTTTCCCACACCCTTTTTCGCCATCTCTTCCCTCTCTCTTCAAGAAAACTATGATGTGACGGGAGAATCAAGCGACGAACAGTGATTTGAGTGTGGGCGCCGCGCAGCGGAGCGAGTTCAAGTTAAAAGCAGAGGTCACGATGGAAAACGTTATCGAAAAAAAAAACTACAAAAATCAGATTAGATCGAAAATAGCTGAAAAACAATGAAGGTTGCGCGGTCAAAAACGGGCTAGAATTAGAGTTTTTAGGGCCTAAAGATATCAGTTCGCGCACATGCGCACAGCGCTGCCCAAAAAGATCGCAGTCTCATGCCTAGCAGTCAAAAAACGTCGACATTCAGAGGAAGAAATAAATGCACATTTACCTAATAAAAACAGATGGACAAAGAAAGCAAGCACTTCAGCCAATGTTTTTGACTAGATGAGTACATAAACATATTGAAAATCAATTTCAAGCCAGCTGATGATCTTGATATTAGAGATGATCGATGCCGATGATGAGGAGTGGGCTTGTCCACAATCGAAAGACAAGGAAGTTCAGGCTTGAAACTTGGCCCGAAACAGCGGTTTTTCGCAATTTTTTCCTATAGGCCCTACTACTCTAAACCCAGAGAAGGGTTTAGAGAGGAAAAGAAGACAAGCATACTTTATCGCGACCACTGCCTTCAAGTTGGACTTTGTAGATTTGCCCCGGACGAAAAGACCGAATATCGAATTCATTAGTATTATTAGTATAATAACCATGTATTAGTTCATTCCGTACCCTCTATCGATCCCATCAAATAAAAAGGGCAAAAAAACTTCTGTGCTTCAGCCCAGCTTGCATACTTGGCTAATGGTCTCGTATACAGAACGGCTTCTTTGCAGCTGTCAGCACGAGTATCTCAGCCCTTATTTTTGGAAACTGCATGTGATGCTAGGGTGTGTAGCCCCTGGCCAAAAAAAAGGTTGAGAACGTTGTTCTATTCCTGACAGGAAAACGGTTGATGTAAAGTGCCGTCCCTGCTGATGTTGCGGTGTCCTCCACAATGAGCGCAGTACGTGACCGGTGGCACGTCCCTAAGTCTGCAAAGCTGGTGTCGAAACTGATGAACTATCAACAGTGTCTTGAAATATTCATGAATGGAACCAGACGACGAACTATGTTGTTTTGCAGTTGTGCTGCGTTAGACACTGGACCACGCTACGCTCCTCAACATACGTTTCAAAATGTTCTCTTCATCGAGCATTACCATGATACTCCTAGCGGTAAGTGATCATTCTACTCCAAATACCGGTCAGTGTTTTAATGCCTAGGTGTTACGCTTCATTATTCACGCTTCGGATGACCAGAATGATGGTTCGCTTAAAACTCCACCACACACTCGAGGTACCACTGTTTCCCTATAATAATATTTCTGAAGTCGTTGTTTTTATAAATATAACCCACGATATATTATGGCCAGCAAAGAGCGATCAATAAAAACTATTCTAGAAAAACTCGGCACTCTTGAGAGGCTTCTGAATAGAGATCGAACTGTTTTACATTTTAGAAGTTTCGTCATGAATGGCCGTGGGATGTCCAAATTAACTTGAACTCGCTCCGCCGCGCGGCTCCCGTATTCCTGTCGCTACTGGTCTTTTGATTTATACGCTACATCACAGTTCTCTAGAAGAGAGGAGAAGATACTGCGAGATAGGGTGTGGGAAAAAAGTAGCGACTACATGCTTCCTACGACGCTGCGTGCGCTTCTCTTTTTGCTCTACCTACTTTTTACAGGGATATAGGCGCTCTTCTTAGCCCCTACTCATTTCCCACAACTCTGAGTGGGCTTCTCGTGGAGTCCTCTCACTTTTCACCGCGGTGTGTCCACTAACCTTATGTTCGAACTCACTTTCCACGGTACTGTGCACGTTTCTCTTCGAACCTTCTTTTTTCTCCGACGCTGTTCGCTCTCGTCTTCAATCCCTACTCACTCCCCACAATGCTGTGCACAGGCACAGTCCAAGCTCAGGCACGAAATCTGAAATTCCCACATGATTGTGAAGTGGACCCACCATATATAGCACCAGACAAGTGCGAGCTCTCAGCTCCTGCGATTAAGCGAGATATAGGAGAAAGCCCTCTTACCATTCTTCGAGCTCAACAGTGGCGAGATGAGCGATGGTTTCCGACCAATAGCCCCCTTCACCCCTTCATTCACAACTTCTCTCTTTCGCAGGTTTTCTCGCATATATCGGTTGCAAATGATGGAGGTCACAAGTCTCGGACAACTCGTCCACCACGCTTCAGCAGCTCATTTTTTAAGGGCCATAACTATGTTTCTATGGGATCTTGTACGATCCCAGAGACATTATTGGACTCAGCGTGGGACCGTCTCTAATATAGGTAGAACAGAAACACGATCCTAAGACTGTGTGTTTAACGCTCGTTTTCCATAGTTGACTGCACTAGGTCAGCGAGTTAGAGCGAGTCCGATAGGAATCGCGACGACTCAAGTATGTAGAAATGGCTGTTGTGCTGCCCTCATGAGATAGTAGATATGATTATTACAGAGGTGAAATTAAGTGAAACGTCGAAGAAAAACGACAAGTTTGAACGGCTAAACACCGTTGTTCGCCAGCCTGCAATCAAAGAGATTTCTATTGAAGTTTGCTTCGTCATCTTTTATTTAGCTCTTCAAGTAGTTACTAGTCTAATTCTAATCAAGCAGTATAAAAGACGGCAAAACAAGCATACAAAAACTGGTAATAACTGGTGTTTGGTGCACACCCCAACTTGTTCGTGCACATTGATTTTCCAATTTTCCATTGACTTTAACTTTTTTATGGCCAGGCCCACCTTCTCATTAGGATACCACAACAACCGTTGTTATCGCGACCTCTGACTTTGAGACAATGGAGATCATGGTGCTAAGATATGGTCAGTTTACACAAACCTTTACACAACAAAGACAGAACTCGACAAGACTCATTGAAAGGGCGACGCGATTTTTGCGTAGCACTGACATTTGTTTTTGCGTAACGCTGCGAAAACTCTGAACACCACCTCGATCTTGCATTAAAATTTATTTTCCGTGCGGTTGTTATGTTCTATTTTAGTAATAGGGGTTTAGTGCTGATCACTGAATTTTCTCACATAAATCTCATTATGGTGCTGTCAGGATCAAGTCAGAGGAATGGCGATAATGTGGAGGCCAGCGGTGATGTCGGGTCTATGGAATATGTGCTCAACATGATTCGTCAAGATCTATCAATACCGGGACACCTGAAAGATGTGTTATCTCATATGTACAATTCTAAGGAGCAAAAGGACTTCCTTGCACAGAAGACTAGGCAACTCGAAGATAGTACTGAATCTCTGACCAGTGAAATTGGACACTTTCGAGATTTTCTTAATCAGTGTATTCAAAACAGTCGCTCCCCTGAGAATGTTTCTGTTACCTCTGTTGATGCTTCTTCAGAAGAGTCTTCTAACGTTGCTAAATATATAGATGGGGAAATTCAATATCAACGAAAGTGTGCCGTGATTCTAAAGGGAGTTCCTGAACTGGAACTCCTCCCTGTGCCAGATCAGCTGTCATTTGACACCAACTGCGTTGAGGAAGTACTGAACCATCTAAATGTTGCGTGCACTCCAGTATCAATAGAACGAATGGGTGCGCCCTGGCCAGGCAGTAAACGTAAAATAAAAATTACTTTTCCGTCTCCATATTTCCAGAAAGAAGCGTTAGAGAACGCCTACCGTTTGCTGTCACTCCCCATTAAAGGACTTCGCCTCCATGAGTATGTCCCTCAGGAACGATGGAGGAGGAGCGGGGGTAGAAACGGAATTCGAACACAATTAGAGACCAGTCCTCTCGAGGAAGGTCAGGCAGATCACGCCATTGCCGCAGATGAATGACTCGCTCGATGCCAGCTCCGCGGCTGCTGCTTCCACGATCCCTTCCTCACATCTTTCAGATAGAGGTTCTGGGCCTGCACTTTTTTCGATTTTCCATAGCCTTCTTTTTTTTCAGGTTTGATTTCTCAGCTCTCAAAAGCACACTCCAAGCTCGTGGGTAAAATTTGGTACTGAGGTAATACCGCTGTGCGTGGCAACACTGCTAAACGTGAAATCTCAACTATTCAGACAAAAGGCAGTGTTCGCCATAGAAACGGTCTCCGAGTTCTTATCGGAAATCTACTGTACCGAGTTTCTATGCAAGAACGATGGTGGAAGATTGGTTTAAAACGAGCCAGGGATAGCCCTATACGACCCTCAAACTTGCGGGCACAATGCCTTGCAGCCCACTTCCTTGTGGGCAGTTGAGGGAGTGGGTGGGGTCTGCGCAGTCCTTTAAGGTTTAACGGCCGTAGAGAGCTATATGTGGCTCATTTTTGCCGTTCTTTCGCCAACAATGTTGCAATGGACCCGGTATATTCGATTCAAGTGAAAACTTGAAGACCGTTTTTTATCGTGAACACTGCCTTTGGGCAAAAAACATTGATCACCTATTTCCTCCGCCCACTTCCGGGTTTTTGGTCTCAATAGGAACGAAACGCGCAATGGATTTGGTGAGAATCTATGTTCCTCCATTTGTTATCGATCTGGCTATATACTGTGGTCTGCTCCAGTGCGATGGCTGCGTGCGGCAAGAAAAAATACAGTCCCGAGACAACTCGGCCACAATTTTCTTACCATTCAAATTCACAACATCGGAGGGATCATAACTACGTTCGTAAGGAGTACCTAATGACTCTGGGACGTCATAGTGATCGGCGTTAACGTCTTTAATAGCTGGGCGAAATAACTCAAAAAAAGATTGCGAGGTCTGTATGTGCCTTTAGAAGTATTCCTTTTTTGATGGTTCGAGACTCTTCTTCTTCCACTTTTTATTTTGGCTAGCTTTCGCCAATAATGGCTTCTTCAGACCTTCCAAAAACCACCTTGCTCATGTAACGGTATCATATCTCTGTAATATGCGTGCATGTTATTGCATTTTTGAAGGTCTGAAGAAGCCATTATTGGCGAAAGCTAGCCAAAATAAAAAGTGGAAGAAAAAGAGTCTCGAACCATCAAAAAAGAAATACATATCTGATGAGGCTCAGAGATAGCTCTATATTACCACATTGCCTTTAGAAGTGTTTAAAGTGGTTTATTCAGTACATAGAAGCCAAATCCCGCTAATAGAACCTAGCTGTTTTTCTAGATGTATCTGGAACATGCTTTATGGCTCTTCTTTTTTCATGTATCATAATTTTTTATGCATGCGAATCAGGTACAAAAGAATAAAGAGATTTCGTGACATCTACACTTTCTATAAGTACTGCTTACTTTCCCAGATGTCCACCACAATTTACACACAGTGTATGTAAAGCCAATCTCGGAAATTGCGAGATGAGAGTAAACAGCAAGTCTGATGAGATCATGGGGAGAGAAACGGGAAAAATGGTTCTATTTCGGTTTGAAAGCGAACGTTCAATATTTCCCGCTCAATAATTGCTTCCGCGGTTTTTCCAACATATTGTATTCGGTTTGCAGCGTTTTTGTTTTCGCTTTTGTTGTGTAAAGAGAAGTGCATCAATTGGCGACGTAAGCAAGTTATCGGAAGAAGAAAGAACCCTTCCCGCTCCACAAACCATTCATGTTTACTTTTCTAAAAAAATCTAGATTCATAAAATTGAGGTTTTAAAACATACCTGCAAGGTCAACATTACCGACAGCTGTTGTTTATTTCTTTTCATCCGAGTAAAAAAAAATGATTAAGCAGCTTTGGGAATCTATGACTACTTTCCAGAAAAGACCCCACCTACGAGTCAGAGTCACAGAACTTCACAACTACGTTAGGGTTCACTTTTCAGAAATCGTATAAGAAGTCAACCAGGCCCAAAAGTGAAGGGTCACCAGACATCTTTCATATTCCAAGCATCGAACTCTTACGGTATTGAGACTCCACCTTCTTTCATTGTGACCGTCCTCCACCGTTCAGTGGAA
Source organism: Aplectana chamaeleonis (assembly GCA_029168955.1). Classification (NCBI taxonomy): domain Eukaryota; kingdom Metazoa; phylum Nematoda; class Chromadorea; order Rhabditida; family Cosmocercidae; genus Aplectana; species Aplectana chamaeleonis. The sequence goes on from JAPDOI010000150.1 coordinate 737,963, forward strand.
AACGCAGTGGAGAGGAAGATTTTGAAAGCTTTGGAGATCAAGCGCTCAGCACCGGAGATGAACGGCAGAAGCGAACTAGGCGAACTAGTACAGCTCATCGCATGAGTACAGTACCCTACTAGCGCCCTCCTTCTCGGTTACGGTAATATCATTATCCATAACGGATAAGCGGTACTTAAAGACACAGTACACCCTCAGACATGAATTTGGTGATTTTTGACTGATTGTTTAGCAGACCCCTCCTGTATAACACGTGCCAACTGCGAGAGCTCAATTCCTTCAAATAAGCGAGATATAGGCGACCACCACAGGCGCGACCTCCTTCGCTCACCACCACAGGCCCGGCCCCCTACCAGATTTACGAACTCGATAGCGGCTAAAGGGATGGATGAATTCTCAACATGTCATCATTCTTCATTCCATTGCCGGTCTATCTACTTATCCTGTTTTTTTTTCTCGTGCAGCGATTGCGAATGAAGAGAAATACAGGTCCGAGACAACTCGTCCACGAAATTTTCGCTTTCAAAGTGCAGGTAATTTCGAGAACACATATCTTCGTTCAAAGGAGGCCTTGGATGATTCTTGAGATGCCACTGTGATCAACGTGTGACTCTCTTCAAGATAAGCACAAAAGCCGAGAAATTTTTTTTGGGTGTTCTCTACCTTCAAGCACGTGGTAGTTAGCTGGGACACTTTTGCTATTGCTGTGGCTGCGGTTGGTCTGGGGGTTCTACTTTTCTAACTGTACCGCAAAGCACACCGAGGTCGTTTGTAATAGCTTCAGCAGTGTTAGTTTGAAATTGTCATGTTTCTTTTAGGTCTGACGAAGGTGCTAAGCACCGAAGGCTCACCGACACTTTCTCGCAGTAGTTTGAAACCTTTGGAGTCTCATTCTCGCTCTTTTGCAATAAATCATTCAGAACTATCATCAGATTTCGGGGCAGATCAATTCCTATCTATCTTACATACACTTCCAGCCTTGCGCCAACGGCTCATGGACTTTTCCGCGGAATTCGAAAAACAACAAAAGTTGCAACGGCAGATTTTCGTCTCATGGCTATTCCATTTTATAGTGTAAAAACTTGTGGAAAACGGTAACTGTCCTGTAGATATGTAGATTATAACAGTTTTGTAGAGCAGAAAAAAATCCTTCAACTAGTGGGCCCACTTTGGCAAATAATCTGCCACGTAAGGTGTCCACTACTAACTTGGTTTGCGCGAGTAAGGTGGGCATTCTGTAATCGTCTTGTCGCCTTGTTCAGAGCAGATCTTGAGGTTTTTCGAGCCCGTATCTTCTTGTAATGTGAAACGTTTCTTGTTAGGATACGTCATGTTTATTCTTAACCATTTCAGGTTGCGACGAAGGCGGTTTAGCCAAAACGTCAACCCAATCAACCTACTAACGTCTTGGATTTGGCCCTACCAAAATTTGACACAGTGTTCAAGCTGTTGTAAAGCCAATGCGGAAACGTAGCACTACGAACCTATTTCTGAATCTGATACCCAGCACAGCCGTTTCTGAGTTACAAATAAACCCAAACATTTTTCAGTTTAGTTTTTTTTTTCGTGCGTTTTTAGTCCTGCAGTTATGGTATTTTGATGGAAGTCGACGGTAGGAGAAAAATTCTAACAGTATCTAACTCCATGACTTTCACAAAATGGTTCTCCATGCAAGGGAATAATTGCCGAACTCTCATGACTGCTGTTTAAATTTTGTTGACAATACAGATTATTGCTTTGATTACTTCTATGCCAGCAAGGTTTTGTATGATGGTACAGGTTTATTTGGCCTAAATTTCGAGCAAATCCTCGTTTTCAAGGCCTGAAATTGTGCGAAACGTTGATTCGAAGCATACTCGATCAAGCGCCTCTCCCTCTTTTCGGCTAGTTTCGACACCACCCACAGACTCCCAGTGAAGCGAACCCCCCGGTGACGAACCAACCTCACACCGTACCACCAGCGACGAGCTCCACACTCGCAGTCGTGACAAAATGGAGCGAGTTAGGCACACGCACACGCGAGCACACGCACGCGCGAGAACACGCATGCGCGAGGTATTCAAGTAGCTCGCGAGAGCGGTGTGTGATTTCCTCAGAGCTCACATAGTAAATGATTCGACCCTTACCGGTGGATGCTGCGGTACACTACAGATGGAAGCGATTTACTGTGGCACTCATTTACAATACAAATTTCAAATACAGCATGAAATCGGAATATTAAATCAGCAATCTAGCAGGAATGTATCGCGGCTTCTAGCCTATCGTCCCACGTCGCCATCCTCCCCTGGACCTGCGTTCTCCCCAGCTTTTATCCTCCTCCGCCGTGGGCTAAGGAGTGCATGATATTTCGGCAAAACTCGTCGTTCGACTGCTCTATCAACAAATCATGTGGGCGAATCGCAAGTGGGGAACTAGCCAAAAGTGGAGAATCTGTCAACTCAGTCGCGGGAGAGGAGACAAGGCAGCGTGGAAATTCCACGATATCCTCGCTCTCAGAAGCACCGTCGACAAAGGTGGAAGAAGCATTGCAGACCCGCGACAAGCAATCAGCTACCGTATTGGAAGAACCCTTGAGGAAATCGATTGTGATATTATAGCGATATAAAATCGCGTACCGCTTTTACGTTGCGATCAGTACGATACGATGCTTGAGAGATCTCGTACCCCAAGAATGTGATTTTCGAGCGAGCGATTTCAGTAAGCTTCTTACCAGAGGTTTTGATGTTAAATGTTCGAAAGCGGTCGAAAACTTTTCGCAGGGAGTGGAAATGATCTTCGAAGGTCTTATTGAATATTATGATATCATCGATGTAGGCCAAACAGTTATCGTCAAGGCCGGAAAAATGCGGCCCATCGCGTGGCAAAAATATGCCCCCGCGTTGCGCGACCCGAAGGGCAGATACACGAATTGATAGATTCGCTTATGTGTGGCCCATCCACATTTCTCCTGGCTTTCCGGTGACATAAGCAACTGCATGTAGCCTGAAGCAAGGTCAAGGGTGGTATAGAATTGATGCCCGGCTACCTTAGCAAGCAGATCTTCGATTCTCGGAAGCGGATAATGATCTGGGACCGTGACCGAGTTCAATGGACGGAAATCGAGGCATACCCGAAGAAATCCATCTTTTTTCTGGACAAGGACAGTGTTATGAACCCAAGGTGTATCGCTTTCTACTATACGGCCAGATTTCAACAGTTTTTGGATGTGATCGTCGAGTTCATTTTGAAACTTTAAGGGAATTCGAGGTGGTCGAAACCTTCCTGGACGAAAGTCTGTAGTGGTTTTAATGTTCACCAAAGATTCACAATAAGAACCGGGATCGTAACTGGAGTGCGAGATCCTGTCGCGGAATTTCGTGAACAAACTCAGGAGCTGATCGCGCTGCTCCTCCGAAACCTCTCACTGGGACAGGTCGATAATAAGTGGAGGTGTATCAACTGAAGGCGCGCGGTCGGTGACCGCTTCTACGTGAACTGTCGGCGGCATAGTACTGGGCATCGGCTCCATGAGAGCTCCGTTCGCATCACTAACAAGGGGCAGTGCCGAGCCTATTTGCTGATTGGCATATAGTACCTCCGGACGAGTAGACGGAATCGTAATCAATAGCGAAATATTGGGCGGCTGAAATACCGCTGGAGCGACAAACACATTTCGTTCATTGAGGCCCGGATGTTGGGAAACGAGCATCATGGGCAATGTTGGAGGATCAGTTATATAGCAACGAACAAAAAGTTCGGATTGAGCAGGAACAACTGATGTTTCCGCTACCCGCACCCTGCATTCACGGAAAGTAGGCAAAGGCTCCTTAGGGACAATTCCCTCGCCGGTGTGTATGGGGAGGCTGTAGTTGACCACCAAGAAGAGTCGACGGGAATAACTGATTTGCCATGGAGGAAGGCGGCACAAAAAATCGTTACCGAGTATGAGATTGTAGCGATCTATGTCGCGAGGTACGCAAGGGCGTTCTGTGAAGTATACCTCATGAGTCAGTGACACGGAAGCGCACTGGATAGTTGAAGAAGCTCTGCCTGCGAGTGGTACTGGGACACCTGCCATGCCAATGGCGGATGGTATGCTGGTGGAATTGAGTTGGAATATCCCAATGAGGGGCGTGATCGCGCAGCTACTGATGGTGATGGCCGCGCCCGTATCGATTAGAGCGAGCATTTGTATGCCGTTCACCACGACAGGAACCTGGGCCACAAAGAACGGAAAGGCTGGGTTGGGATCCAGCACCTCAGAAGGGGCCAATATCGCATGTGGTGGCCACCCGGATTGAACGTCTATGGCCACACGCTTCAATTGAAGACCGGTGTCGAGAGTCGAGACGGCGGGCTGAAGGATACCCAACCGTTGGGGATCCCCTGGCAACACGCATCTGACTGTTTGGGGACAAACAGCAGTCGGCAGTTCTTGTTCCTGGTGGGAGAACAGGGCCGAGACCCGTGCGGGAAAGTTGAGGCGAATATAGAGAAGTACGAGTGATCGGATGCAACGCATCGTCACAAGACAACTGCAAAAGAGGACCCAGAAATTAAAAATGGACCAAGTGCCGAACAGAGACAGGAATGAGAAAGACGGAAGAATGGATGACGTAGCGGAAAAATCGTTAATCCGTTTTTGGAATGACCTAATGGTATCCTCGACGTGACGACGCTCCAGAGCCGACCATGAGTCTTGGAAACGCGAGGCGTCGAGAACTTCACTCAGATTAGTGATTACCAGATTGTGGAAGACCGTCAAAGGTAACGACGAATTGGCCATGTTGGCTAAAGAAAAGCGGTTCGGACCAATTAACGGAGGGTTCACTACGGAGGTGTTTCTTGTCAAGCCATCGAACAACAAGAAACGCGAGCCATCGAATAGATAGAAATAGGAAGCATCTGAGCAGGAAGAGGGTGTGGCATGGTCGGTAATAACGCGAGTATCCAGATCCAGAAAGGCCTGATGGACGAGTCCTGAAGGGAGCACCAGCTGTACCGAAGGGCGAGAAAAACACGTGTCATTTTTGATTCCGGAATCGGAACGCATTTGTGAACCTGAATTACATCAGTACCTAGATATTAAGCAGAAATATCATGTCGCGAGAAAAGGCGGCGTGCGACTACGGTGGGTGAAATCTGTAGTGATGTGTGGAGAGCCAACCCAAGCAAATTGATACGATCACATAATAGGGACAAAGACCGGCGGAGAAAAAATTCAAAGGCTTCATGGCTGATCCCTTCCACTGCTAACAACTGTGCTGCCAATTGATTGGACGTGACGGTGCCCACTACCGAGGGTGCTTGGATTGCACGGGACACCCGACGTGAGACTGAAACAGAGTATCCCTGATCAGTTATTCGCTAATTCCGACCGCAGTCCAGGACCATGTCCGAAGGAGTGGTCCAGGACAACGCAAACTCCTTGGATTCACTGATCCATACGTTATCCACCAGATGACCGCGCATCTTGCCTACGGGTATATACGCACAGGCTTCCTCCGCTCTCACGGACCAGAGTAGCGCGGATCCGTCGCGCAGCGTACATGATCCATCTTGATACCGGCAGGTGTGGAGGTCACCGATCGATGTCTCCGGATGCTCTTGCCCATGCATAGCTTGTACCGTTGTTCGGAATACCACGCAGTTGGTGACGGAGACAGTGTGCGCACGGCAACAACCGAAAGGGGCCGTAGGCCAGTCGACTATCAACTCGTTAGAAGTGCGCCTGGAAGTATCATCCATAGACAATGTACCGTGCTCACAGCGATGATGTAAGGACATCATGCGACAGTGCTCAAGAGTGACCGTTCGGGATGATTCGAAATGCTCTATGGATCGGCTCCAAAAAAAATTGACGGAAAACGTGGCAGAATGTGTCATAATTTTACACCAGGAAGCATCAGAAACGTACCGTTTGGGATTAAATCTAAAGATGCTAAGCGAAAGAGGCGTACACGAAGCATTAGTTGGGGGGAGTAGTTGTGAACAATTATAGGAGAAAGGATTACGAACGACCTGGTCGTGGATATTACGTGGGCAGAACCACGCAGTGGCTGCGGAAGTTGAAGGAAAACAGAGTGCAACTACAACAGTCAGAAGCAAACAATGAATGCCTGGGGCTGACGCAGAAGAAGAAGACCCAGGTGAAGCAGAGCCACAATCAAAATTCGGGCGGGAAAGCTCTTGGTTCCGTTTCAGTAGGGCGGCAATGCGAGCACGGGACTGTTCCACCATCTGCTGGGAATCCCGCAATGCGGACTCAAGCGGATGGGTGTATCGGATGTATCAGCCGGTCTACGGGGTGCCGACGGGACTGTCGTGTTGACCGTATTCATGAGGGGGGACGGCGGCACGGGAGCCCTTCCCGGAAGAGGTCGTGTCCGTGGAGAAGGGCACTGTTGAGAAAAATGGCCATACCCTCTACAGTTATAACACTGCACACCTGAGACGTCCTGCCGCGGATAACGGGGCGAGTCCTGGTCGCGTAGTTGAATATCGAGGCGGGGTGGAACCACGCGATGGTAACGCTGTCCGGACCCCGACTCGAACTTTCGCGTGCACTGGTGTCTAGGAGGGGGAGTGTGACGAACGTGTCGCTGAGGATCAAACCTCATGCATTCCACCTGCGTGGCAAATGTCTGTGCTGGTACAGTTGGCTGCTGCGAAGTGGGATGCATCAACCTATCCGCAGTAGCTTCGGCCAACAATTGTTCAACCATCTGAGCTTCAGCCACGGCCTGATCGAAAGTCGAAGGGTTGTCAAGCCGCACAAAGTAACGCACGTCGCCACGGGGATGGGCCAGATATTCCTCCAACATACGCTCCTTCCTGGTGGTACTATCCTGACCGGAAGTTGCCGCTCTCACTAAGTTTAAGAGGCGGTTAGCAAAGGTAGCGCTAGACTCAGTGGGACCTTGGTAGCATGCGGTAAGAGCCTGCCGCGCTAGAAGGCGCTGCTGGGGACTCTCAAAAAATTTGCGGAGGTGGTCTGTTATAGCGTCAAAGTCCATCCTTTGCGTGGCAGAAAGCTCCTCAACCTTTTCGCGCGCGACCTCGTCAAGGTGACCGATCAGCAAGTTGGCTTTCTGTGCAGGAGTTAAAGGTGTAATCCGCATTCGGAGGACATCCTCGAGGCGTCGAAGCCACGTGGAAAACTGCGATGATGATTCACCATAACCTGAGAAGGATGATAGCTTCGGGATCGATCCTTCTGGCTTTGGGATAGTACAGAAGGCGAAACTTGAAACTTATCACCGACAGCAGCGAACGTGGTATTCAACTCTTGAAGGAGTGTCGCGTTATTGGCGTCGATTTTATGCGCCAACGCGGAAGTTGAATATCGCGCATCCTGCCAGGCTTCGGTTACCGCGGTTGCAGTGGCGTCGCGACGACTCTTCGCATCACGGCCAACTACCATATCCGTATCCTGAAGCTCCTCGAGCGTTGCACGCAAGTCCTCGGTGAATTTTGGTGCAACCAAAGGGCTGGTGCCATCGAAAGACTGCGGCGGCGGATCCAGCGACAATTGGGACGACTGAGTGTGGGAGCGGGTTATGGGGGGACCCATGATTACCTAAAGAGCAATGCGTCCGTTACCCATAGATACATTTCAGCTTTATCCAGGTAAGTCGAGAAAGCATAGGCGACAAGGGCAATTATTTGAGAAAGAAGAGGGTTAAAAAAAAGGAAATCCGCGAAGCTGCGGAATGACGGCGTCGTATGTCGCTCAAGTCGGCGAAGGTTTATATAGGAAAGGAAATCAGGGAAGGGGAATTGCTATGCGGCGCAGCGTTTTGAGAACTGTACTGATATGTTGCCATTGAGAAAAGATAATGCAATCGGATAACAGACGAGATGGGAAAGAACGAGAATGTTGTTTTTTCGTTTTAGATAAAAGGAATGTTCCCGGTTAGCTAGATCAAACCAGATGAGAAAACATCGGGAAATCGCAGTGGCGACGAGGCGTGGAAAAGAAGACATAGAAATCGAAAAGAATGTGGCCTTTGGTCTCGATCTATTGTGCAAAAAAAACTGGAAATACCATGACTCGAGAACTGGAAAAGAATGTATCTACCGAAGGGGAAAAATTACCGCCTCTGTGCAAAATTTCGCAAAAGCTTGCCAGTTCTGAAAAAACTCATGAGAATTAAATCACGGGAATATTATAAATCAGGGAAAAACAACTCTGTTCGGTATGGCGATCGTACCAAGCGTCGGCAGGAGAAAAAAAATGGAAATGGGAAAAAACAAACCATGACATTGGGGAATAGACAAAGGGTTAACCGCGCTGCGGGGAAAATCAAGGAAAACATATCTATACTCGAAAGGAGAATTACTCAAAATCCTTGGGGAACACAAATAGAGAAAAAAATCATGATAAAAAACGAAAAGGAAAAAGAAAAAACAACACAAAAAAACTCACCTATCCCGAAGGTGGAAACGGGAACGTCCTCGTCGCTGACGTCTCAGCAGGAACGTTTTCCTGGCTGACGTCGCAGCAGGAATTCGAATTCACGGGGCCCTGAAAAAAAATAAACTAAGCAAAACTACCGCGGTTCACATATCACAAAATAGCGCGCTCTTCGACGTCGGAATCACTCTTTCCCATCGACGTCGGATATCACGAATTTCATCGACGTTATAGTCTAAGTTCAAAACTTCACAAATTTGGCCATTTCAACGTCGGAATCACATCGGAACTCACGGCCGGCCGGACACACTTCCGCACATATGCGAAGAAAAAACGCAAAAAAGACACAACACACACCCACACGAAAAAAAACTAACCGAAAAAGAAATCACTACTTACCTTTTTCGTCGTTCGTTGCCGTCAGAGGCTGAAAAATCGAGCCCTCTGGGTTCTCTCGATTAGCACAGAAATGAGCTTGCAACGCCGAGTCGGGGAGAGGTTGGAAATGCTACAATAGCGAGTCGGCGAATCGGCGGAGCTGATAAAGCGATGAGGGACTGCGCGATGGAGGAGACGCCGCAGAATACTGTATAAACTGAGCCACTTTCGGAGAAACAAAGCAAATGCCAAGCTTGCGAGGTCTCGCAATTGCTTACTCATGGCAAAGAGAGGACAAGGAGAATGCTTGGAAAAGAAATTCAAACGTTGAAAAGCGAGAATACAGAAGACAAAGAGAAAAAAATTGTTTTACCAAATAGCAAGAGACTTTTAAAGAAAGAAATTGGTTATTACAAATTGAACATTCCCAATTGCTGAAAAACCCTCCAAGACCCTGAAAACACCGCTCGAATGGCCATTTCGTCCGGATTTAACGGTTTCATAATGGTTGTCTGAGATAGCGGCCCTACTAGGGCGAGAAGGCCAAGGGGGGGAACAGAAGATAGAAAGAAAAATAGGAAAATAAGGAAAAAACTATTTGTGGTCGAAAAAAACTGAAGAGCCCATGCTAAGCGATCTTCGAATCACTCACCATGCGTGAGGTGCACTGTCTCACGCAAACCATACCTGTGAAACTGAAGAATCAGCTCTGCTAGAGCTGAAAAGGAAAATTAAAATATGAACTGACCTGAGGGGGAATCGTGGTATCGCTGCTACCAGTAAATGATCCGATCCTTACCGGTGGATGCTGCGGTACACTACAGATGGAAGCGATTTACTACATCACTCATTTACAATACAAGTTTCGAATACAGCATGGAATCGGAATATTGAATCAGCAATCTAGCAGGAATATATCGCGGCTTCTAGCCCATCGTCCCACGTCGCCATCCTCCCCTGGACCTGCGTTCTCCCCAGCTTTTTTCCTCCTCCACCGCGTCACTCTCATCGCATCAGCTGATTTCCATAAACTCGACCACGGCCTGAAATCCTTCGTCATTACTCATGGATTTATTACAGAATCCGGGCACGCCTTTTATCTATGACCCCTCTCACTTACAACACAATGATACGAAGGGCAAGAACTGACTGACATTTTGTCACGACTGCGAGTGTGGAGCTCGTCGCTGGTGGTGCGATGTGAGGTTGGTTCGTCATCGGGGGGTTCGCTTCACTGGCAGTCTGTGGGTGGTGTCGAAACTAGCCGAAAAGAGGGAGAGGCGCTTGATCGAGTATGCTTCGAGTCAACGTTTCGCACAATTTCAGGCCTTGAAAACGAGGATTTGCTCGAAACGTCGGCCAAATAAACCTGTACCTTCACACAAAACCTTGCTGGCACAGAAGTAATCAAAACATATACTGAAAATGTCAAGGTTTCAAGAAAGCCGTTCATGGAGGTTATTGACAGTTTATTGCCTCATTCACATTGCGGCGGGATTGACATCAACCTGCAAGAAGCAAATCGGAAAAGTGCTTATTCGGATCAAATGCCGGCTGAACCTTACAGAGATTCCAGAGAAATCCTTCCAGCCCCAAGTCAGTAACAGAGAAACTAAGAAATGACCGCACCTTGCCAAAAAACTCTCTGCGAGAAATCAGTTTCGTAGCTATGCTTCGTTGTTTGATGTCAAGGCCGAATTTGTAAACGCCCTCCGATATTCATCGAGACGTGCCATAGCAGTCTCATTGTTTAACCCAAATAGCGATCTAAACATGAGAAACGGCAAGAAGCCATCCCTCCCAGTTCTTCCATAGTGAAGGTTATGCTAGCGTTCTTTGCGTAGAGCCTCTCTAATGTTAATTCAACTTCTTCTTCTATCGTTCCCACGACAACTTTTCATATGTATACCGCTTATACAACAGGATGACGAGAGTTATTAAAAATCTCTCTATTTTGTCCATTAAAATGATAGCCAAAAGTGGAGTCATTCGGTTTCCCTCTGCTAGTTCAGTCTGCTGCTTGTACAACTGTAACGCATCGGTAACGTTGGTGTCGCGTCACGTAATCGTTTTGGCATTTGAACTATGTATACGGTACAGCGCTCTTCACTCTTTTGCATGATTCTTCAAAAGCCGATATTGTTGACTCCTCGTGAAAAGCAAAGTCTGAAAGAATAGTTTTGTCCAACGTTTTTGACATAAAAACGAACGATTCGTACTTTTCCCCAATAGCGGTCAAGGAAGATGAGGATGGTGAGATGCGGAGATGGCCAAAGAGTAAGCGGTTGTTTGGAAGGTGATTCGGAGTGTTTTGGCCGTTGTTTTAGGATGCATCTAATGAACCAGGCGATTCTATATGTGACCACTCATGCGGTGGGTGATGGACTTGACTTTGGTGAAATTGGGAAAGATAGTACTCAGATCTGCTCCTGTGGAAAACTTGTGGGTTGCACGAGTAGATTAAAAATAGGGCAAGTTAGTGAGTCAGTTTTAAGTTTTTTGTTGTATATATCGATGGAGTGTGTGTATGAGAATGTGTCGTGTTTTATCCTCAGTTTCCTGGATTTATACGATAACCGTATGAACAATTGGAGTGAGCAACGAACATCATTCAAAAATCGGCAAATCTCAATGAGCTTGAGCTGATTTCAAGTAGATCATTGAATTCCAGGATGGTGTGCTCCGGTTGTCGAAAACATTCTGGTAGACGTCAGCGAGATCGTTATCGCATGTTTGAAGCTGAGACATTTCCTCGCCAGTTGTCGCATATCTTGACTCAGGGCAACATATAGAATACTGTTGCATGCTCCTAGAAAGTCATCTGAATAATTATGTCTTTCTACATAGGTGGAAGCTTACGATATAGCTCAAAGGATTTGGTCAATAGGCGCGCGAGAACACGTTGTTTGCGTCTTTTCCGCGCTTTTCGAACAACTCATTTCAAACTCATTTTGAGATAAACTAGTTTGATATTCATGGTTTTGGCGTTAAGGGCTACCCACTGGTGTCGACTTTGTTGTGATTTTATTGAGAAGTGAAGAAGTTCTCCAATCAGCTAGCTTTTCTTACACAGCCACGTGACGAAGAGGGTGCGGCCGCCTCTGCCCAAGTTTCCCTGTTTTCACCGTATATAAGAAGCTAAATGATTGCCCAACTTATTCAGTTCTCAAGAATACATCAACAAAAACCTTGGATTGGGTAGCCCTCAACAACAGATTCATTAGTACCCAGTTTCGCTCGAAGTTGAACTTAGAGCGAGAGACGCGAGAGCGCGCGTTAGCGCGCCTTCTTATCAAATCCTGTGAGTGGTATTGTACCTGCGGAATTCCACAATCAGCGCGAGCCGTAAGGCATCTAAACACATCAACTCATCTACCAACAAGATTCTCTGCTAATCTGTTCCACTTCTCGTAGAGATTAGGGGCAGCGTGCGCGCCAATACGGTTTCTTACTTTTCTATATATGGATACGCAACATTGGGCCTCAAGCTTTGCCGCCTACTACCCTAACTTGGTTCAAACACTGGATGGAAAAATATGTGGTGTCAGGTCCGGAGGATGCGTTTATAGCGTAATGCGATCGAGTGCCTATGCTGTCTGATAATATCTCGTAGCTGCTCTTTGAGCGACGGAAGACTACACTAAGGAGTTCAGTGAAGAATAATCTCTTAGGAACATACCAGCACAAAGCAGAGCAATAGAATAGAAAGGACCAACGGTCCTGATTATTGAGAAGCCTATCATTTCGACGAATCCGACGCCTACACTCGGAACGGTGACGAAGACTAAAGATGTTATCAGGATACCGGTAGTTGTGCGGTTGGCCTGCAAATCCCTTATGCTAGTTTGAACAAAACCCCTGCATTAAGAATAACTCACTTGTCTAAAAATATTCGTTTTCTTGTTGCTGGTAACATGCACCGTTTTCGAATTTTCGCTAACGAGTCGCAACTTCATCATAAGTATAATTGTCAATAAGATTATGAAGAAACTCATCCCCTGAAAACTTTTCTATACAGTTTTTGAACCTCTAGTCAACTGCCAGAGCGACACATCACCATAGCGCTCTTTGAGGATGTGCTCGCTGTACAGTACGAAAACATAAAAGAGTAGCTGCCACCCATTTTCGAGCACATACCGGAATTCCTGAAAGTTTAGCTTTCTGGCGAAAGTAACGCTCTCACAATGTCGCATTTCCGACGAACTAAGACTGAAAATTTTCAAAACAATGTCCTGAAACGTTCCGCAAAAAGCCTAGACAAAAAATGTCTCAAAGTTTTTAAAAAGTAAGGAACATTTATTCATTAATTTAGGACACATGGCACGTCCACGTAATAAAAAAAACACAACTTACACTTTTGCTATCTCGCCCTATATAGAGATGATGGAAATTTTTCGGGGGTAAGTATACAAGTCTGTTGGTACCTGCTCGTTGGTGCCCCTGCTTCTACTGAACCCAGCACACGTTTGGGTGTACACAGGGAATGTTCGAGCGATATAGCGTGCACAACTATATCGCGAAAGTATCCCATATATTGCATAGAGGTGTCGCCGTCCGGCACACTGAGGCCTCTGGTCCATAACGCCTTAGGATCCGTACCTAGGGACTTCATGTAGTCTTTGGCCACAAGCCACAATTTCGCCACCCTGAACAGTCGATCGCTGTCGAGTGATATCAAAAAACTGCGCTATCCAGACTTCTGAGCTATTTCCATGCACCGTTTGCTGCTTTGCAGAAAACCCGCCTCAAGGATAGACTCGTCATCAGCGTCGGAGAGTAATCCGTCTACTGCGGTAACGCTGACGATAGGAGAGTGGGAGGCTGTGCAATAGCTGTAAGGAAGGATCTCAATGGTATGGTCAAGGAGTTTGGCTCAACGTCTTGCCGGAATGCATTCGTACGACTGCGGGATCACAGAGGATTCAGTCTGTGGATAGTGAGTGCTCATGCGCCCACTGAAACCGCCGAAGACAATTTGAAGGATGCGTTTTGTGAGGAACTCAATACGTTGCTGGCCAGGATACCTTGTCAAGATGCTGTTGTTGTGGGGATTGACGCAAATGCGAAGATGGGACTCGATCAGGAATGCGAAGAGCTCGGTAAATGGTTCTACCCAGTGGAGCAGACATCGGACAATGGCTACCGCCTTCTCGACTTTTGTGAACGCAGTGGTCTGATTATTGCATCGACATTCAAGAGGAAAAATCATCGCCGCCATCAGCTTACGTGGCAGGGACCAACCCAGCTATCCCCAGAAGAGCAGCGGAAGCGGATGATGACAACTTTGAAACTACAGCTTGACTATGTCCTGACGAGGAATATTCCAGTCTCGGACATTCAAAGATCATGAGCTGTGTGGGATGTCGCATTCGGTTCGGATCACCGCCCTGCTCTGTTGAACTTCACTGCGAGGATTCATTAGAGGAAGCGAGGGGCTCAGCCTCTCCAGAAGATTGACATGACAAGTCTCAGAGATGAAGAGTGCAGAAGAAATTTTCGACAACGCGTTTCTATCCACATCGGAGTACGTTCGAACAAGAAACTTCGCGACGCGGATTCTTTTGTCAAGTGCATTCAGGACGCTTCGAAAGAGGCACTCCCGGTTGAAAAGCCTTAGAAGAAGTTCGCCTACGCCTCAGAAGAAACAACATCTACCTACAATAGAGTATGTGCTCTCCGAACTGCAGGAAACTTCGTGGAGGAGAAGCGTCTGAAGAGGAAGTTGCGTCGGCAGCTTCAAAGTGACTGCGAACGAGAGTGGATGTGTAGAGCTAAAGAGTTCGAGAAGGCTAGGGAGGAAAAGAATCCGAGGAAAGCCTACACGTCGTTGCGACAGTATAGCGGGACGATGAAGAGATGTTCTCCTGTCTTGAACACTACCAATGGAGTTGCAGTATGGTGAAGCGACGCTGCCAATATGGAAGGATTACTTAAGTTCATTACTGAATCGTCCAGCGCCATCAGTACCTGAGCTCCCGCATGTTCAGAGAGCACATTACGATGTCTGTGAGGAACCGCCGACTGAGTCTGAAGTTTTGGATTGCGTCCGGAAAATGAAGAATGGAAAGGCAGGTGGAGATGACAACATCACTGCTGAAACACTGAAAGCTCTTCCTCCGTCTGGGATTCGTGAAATGACCAACACCATCCGTGCTATATGGATGAGCGAAAGGATACCCAATTCGTGGAGACATGCGATCATCGTACCTCTTCAAAAGAAGCTATCCGTCACGGATCCTAAGAACTACAGAGGAATCTCTCTACTTCGTGTCACGTACAAGGTTTTAGTACTAGTACGTATCATTCTCGAGCGACATATCAAACATCGTGAAGGATGGACCAGAGATTAGCAAGCCGGTTTTCGACCTGGAAGATCGACCATCGACCAAGTGTTCGTCGTGAGAAGAGTAATTGAATCGTGGCAGCGTTATTGGAAGCCATTACAGCTACCTTTTTTCGACTTTGATGCCGCGTTTGACTCTCCTCGTCGTGATGGATTGCTCAATGCTCTGCGAGCAGATGGAGTCCCGGAAAAGTATGTTAGGTTAATCGAGGACATGAACAGAGGAACAACAGCAGCAGTTCGGACACCTGTCGGATTTACGTCAGCTTTCGAGGTGAAAACAGGAGTAAGGGAGGGAGCCGTTGCAGGAACTTTACTTTTCAACTTCGCCGTTGATGACGTCATGCGTAGAGTTGCAGAACAGTTTCCTGCCGATGTGATCCTAACACCATCAGGACGCTCCCTTGTCGACCTGGAGTACGCCGACGACATTGTGTTATTCGCTGAAAACAATGCGAAAATGCAAGGGATTTTGAACCTCGTTTCGAAGTATGCTGCAGCCTATGGACTTCGTCTTCGTCCCGACAAATGCAAGCAGATGTGGGTCTCTCAGATGCCTTCAACGGAGGTTTGTGTGGACGGACAACGTATCGAACTGGTGGACAATTTCTGTTATTTCGGCTGTTTGCTGAAGAACGATGGTAGTTATGCAGCGGATATTCGACAGCGATGTGCGAAAGTTACGTCTGCATTCAGTTCTCTAACCAAGTGTTTGTGGTCTACCACCATCGCGAAGGAAGTCAATATGCGCGTCTACCTATCCGCTGTTCACCCTATCATGATGAACGGATCGGAGACGTGGGCAGCACGAAGACGCAGATGGAAAGGTTGGATTGCACGGAGAGGAAGCTTTTTAGGCGTTTGCTTGGATATTTCTGGCCGCGTGTATGCCATAACGAAGACCTTTACAAGGAAATCGACGCAGTACATCAACGCTTGACACGAGGGAGGTGCCAGCATCTCCTAACGCCATCTCAAGCGGCAATGGAAAGTCGACTTCGACTGCTCGGGCATATACTAAGAAGAACGCCGGATCGTCTCGTACAACACGCTTTAAGAATGCTTCCAAATCCTGTCTGGAAACGGCCACCTGGGCGTAGGCGAAAGTTCTGGACGGATGTGGTTAAAGATGATTTGAAGTCACTTGGCATCGAAAGACAGTTCAGGCGCGATGTTTCGTTTCGCAGAAAATGGAATAGTGACAGCTGGATGGAATGTGTTCAAATTGTAGCTGAAGACCGTGAAAAATGGACACGGCTGACTACCAGGACGGCACATCTCGTTGAAGATGCGGAATGACGGCGTCAGGCGAAAGCCAACCGATTCAGTCAAGTGAGTAAGTCACCTTGATTTTAAATCAGTTGAAGGTTTCCTTTCCTAATTTGATACTTTAATACTATTAATGTACTTCATCTTTAATACTTCATCGATGATATGCCTTCACACTGATTGCGACGATAAGCTTTGCGAATAACATTCGATATGATAATTACATTAAGCTGTTAGTTTCACATTAAAATGTTTACATCTCACATTTCGAAGCAGTATTATCCAAAACTTTCCAACTAACTAAACAGTCTTCTTCTCCACTAAAGAGACCCGAGAAGACTGTTCCAATAAAGTTCGTCTGAAGAAAGGGTCGAAACGAACGTTATTGACCTTTTTTCAATGAGAGTGACATTCCAGTAGAAAAAGGATAACAAAGTAATACAGCTAGATTTATATTAATAAAATTTTGCAGAGTCACTGAAATAATAAACGCAACTGTGAAAACCCACACAGAAGAACCAACGAAACCGACTAGCCCGAAAATTACATTAAAAAACAAGTGAGAACAAGTAAAAGGGACACAAAAGAGCCGTCAGTACAAGTAGAATGAATGTCAGATATCTCTGAAAAGGAATAAGAATCTACTCAAAGACACACTCAGAAGGAACTCATTCTCAACGAAGATCTCGTTAAACTTTTCGCGCTACAACTTTTCGCGCTTTAACACTCTTTCTCGAAACGAAGCAAAATCAGTGCAATAGACCATTACGTCCACCTAGGAAGACCTATGCTGATGCCGTCTTAGAGCTTCAAAAAATGACTTACTGCTTCCCTTGCGCGCTTGATTTCGCTTTCATAGGTTTAACGGTCAGGCTTGTAAGATCCGATTCTGTCACTACTTATCGATGGTTAGCCGATTTTTGACCGCCGAATCGTAGTTTGAATCATATCACGGGACTTTCTAGCTTTTTTTTACACAACACACCAAACCACTTTCCGAAACATTTGAAGAATTTTCGTATTTTTCGGCTTCTATTTTCTTGGGCATATCAAATTTCCAAAACGTAACTTTTGGCAGAGGCTAAGCTTTCAGGAATTCCATATATTTCCCCAAAAAGTTCCCTTTCTGACTTGATTTTCGCTCGAAGATTTCTATCTTGGAGAGGCAAAACCTCCGACAGATGATATTGTCGGATGAGCGCGATTTTCAAAGCATATGATCTATCGTCAATCACTAGATGGGGGAAGCCGTGACTCTGGGTCAAGTGCTCTCTAAACAGCGAGGGTTTTTAGGTGACGCGCGCGTTGGAAATAACTTCATCGGTAGAGCGCGTCTACCATCAGCTCCAGGCAATCCACAGCATTTTTCGATGTGGAAGCTACCTCACAAAAGCAGTGGTTCAAACCGCCCTAAATAGTTAACCCCTGCGACGGCATGGTGTAACCCGTCGGAGGAAGTGTTGTGCCTATGTGGTGCTCAAGTTCAAAAGAAGGCAGAGGTTGAAAGTCCCTGGTAGTTTGAACCAGTAGTTTCGTGAGGAAGATTCCACAGCTTAAAGGAATCATGAGAGGAACTATGAAAATTGACAAATGCGTGCATTGCCGGAAGCTCATGGTAAACGCGCTCTACTGAAGAAGTGATCTTCGCCAGGCGCGTCGCCTTAAAACCCTCGCTGTCGCGAAAGCGCGATGCTATCGCTCCGCAAGGAGGCCTGGGCGCGGTCGGTCCCGCGACGAATGCCGACGCACGGTAGAGACGACTTCGGAGTGGCTCGGGCGACGCGGTCTGAGTCATCAGTCTTCGCCCCTGCCGCGACCAAACGTGGTCCATCTTCCAGCAGCTCTGTGCTGCTCTTCATTCCTACCTGTGCTGTGCATCGTCTCGGGGCCTCTGGCCTTTAGAACACTACTATTCCACCTGCTGTACGGCTGGCTCGCGAATAGCATATTCGATGAACAAGTTTCAAGCCTGAACCTGTATTATTGATCGTGATGCGTTTCTTCTCTTGTAAAATTGTTCTTTATTTCTATCCATCTCTTCCTCTAAGATCTCTCCATATTATCTTTGTAATATAAACTAATCTATGTTAGCTTGTGTTCTGTTGCGTAACGAGGGACATATATTTTGCACAATATATACTACAGTCGGGATCTGTGTTTATTAGTCCAGGGAAGTTCAAGTGTGTGGCCACTGGTGTCAAATGCGCATTATGTGGTGTTATCGTGGTCATTATCCTTATTACAGTATACAGCTTGCCGGGGTTAATTAGTACAGACAGTTATGTTATCGGTAGGGAGTCTGTAGCTTGTATCTCCCGGGACTGACGTCTGGTGTCGGACGCGGGGGAGAAAACCACCGATTCGCAACACTTGCTGTGTAGAGAGCACCTCACTCCGCGACGCTGCTTTGCCGATTGCGTAGCGCGGCTTCGTTCTTGAGACGCCCTGACGATACAAACATTAAAAATGCCACTCATCGCCGCATTTTGCGAAAAGGTGAAAAATTTATACAACTGTTACGCAAGATTCGATATTGCGCTCTGTTTGACATTTAACAGAAAAAACGCGAAAAGCGATATTGTTGATTTTCTGTCGATGACATGCCATGAGTACGAATCCTTGCGAATTCAATACTTACCCGAACAACCCGTGTTAATGAGTTACAGATTCACCCACGCACCTTGGGGCAGAGTTACCCATGGAAATGTATCAATGGCAGGCTTGGTGAGAGTAGCTTCAACCCGAACCTGGCCAAATGACACGATTCAGAAAGCCTCCTCTCACGGTGCCACAGATATAAGGCTTCTAGGCGAACCGAAGGTAGCAATGCGCTCGTGAAACAAAATAGGGTAGGGTAACAATTTTCAGAGGGTGGCGTTACCACTGGTTAGCGCTACTAGCTCTGCCGCGTCGATGAATCCGGTCCGTGGTCTTCACAGTCGTAGCATGCCCACGAATATGTGTTTCGTGTTCCACGGCTAATTTGGTCTGTAAAGCACCGATTTTAAAGTACCCTCCATTGTGAAGTTATCAAATTTAAATTGGAATACGGACTAGCTGCACCCATTTCCAGCCTTCTGTCTGAAAATGAGCTTTCAAGCTTAACGACAAGTGTTTCAACAAGCTATCTAAGAAAATACAAGGAAACTATGGTATTTCGAACAAAATCGAGCGATTTTTTCCATTTTTCCAAGCCTCTGGAAACCGATTCAGACTATTTCTGGTTGGTGATACCATCTTCACGCTTTTTCAATGAAAAGAATCGCTTCTCCACAGTTACCACGCTGGTTACGGAATTACCGGTTTGCGTACAGACGAGTTAAAGCCACAAGCGCTTTCCGAACGCAATATAACTCAAATCCAGCATATCTTCGTAGTAAAACCGTTTTTTTTTTAATTTTTGGTGATGAACTTCCAACTTGGTCTAAACGTTGAGGTGATTTTAAAGTATACATTGCTCACCATGTTGCTCGTTCCCCAGTAAAAACGAAAATTGCTGCTGACAAAGCAGCCGATTGCAGCGCAGTTTGGAGAAGGCTCGAACGGTGATAGAGCGAACTCCAGACCAAGGTCGAACACGGCTAGTAGGCAACCAATCACAAGACAAATCGAAGCATATACGGATGAGGACATTCTACGGTAGGTGAAGGGGAAGAAAAGTGCCTGAAACATGTTACTTTATTGATGAATAGGATTGTAGGTTCTTCGTCTTTACCAACGCGTAGCTATATGCCTCTTACGGAAACATGAGATGACCTGGGTTTTGAAGGCATCTGGTCTAATTTTGTCACGATAGCTTACATAAGTTACGGAAATTTATAGCATCAATGGGTCAATATTTTGCTACAGCCCCCGCATTTTTTGCGCAAATTCTTGTTACAGCACTCGACCGATCGATCTACCTTGTCGTGATCCGTACTAGAAAGGCAATCCCAGCTGGGACCGACTGCATTGGCGGTTTCTCCCCACGGCGCGCGGTGAGAATTATCCTTGGCAAGGTCTCCCAGAGAGCGACACAGGGTCACCCACCCCCTCCCCCTCCCCATAGAGTAAGGGGTTATCACTCCGTGAGATAACTAGACCAAACCCGGGCGTGCGGCATCCCTGGGTTAGCGGAACCAGCGCGGGTTGAGATTACTGTTTAACGCAGGCTGTCGCTAAAACCGTGAATCCTCGCTCCAGAATTATAGCTAGGATGTACGGGTTTAGCGGCAGGGAGATCATTATACCTAGTGGTTTTTACGTTGGAAAGGCGTAGAATTTGCACCCTTGGAAGTTTACGTGGGATTTTACTGGTTTTATCCACCGTAGCTAAATCCTGAATCGAATGGGAGGGCGACAGGCATCTAGCTACTCGTTGGTTGAGGTATTGTTTCAGTCCCTTCATTCGAGAGAACACAGCTCCCCTTTTTCATTCGCACGGGCTGCTACCGTAATGCGCCACGGTCGGTGGCGGCCCTCTCTCATCCGTTCTGCCAGATTCCATGTGCCAGAAAATGTCTGTCTCACGGGCACCGTCCAGTGCACCGTATGACCGGCTATCATACTCAGAGGCTGTGAGTTTCATTAACTCTTCTTGCTGTCTTCCATTGTTTCCTTGACTATTGAAGTGAAATGGTAATGAGTAGTGATTAAATGGCCTGTCGATTATGAACAAGAAACACATCCTATAAAAGAATGATTAACATGATAAAAAAAGAGAAGAGACGTTTTCCAAACTTTTCAGCACAGGAGTGTGCAAAGCTTTAGCCCTAATGTTTACCCAATACGAAGAAACTAGAGTTACCATCGAAAAATTTTGAGAGGGCGGATAATTCTGAGAAA
This sequence comes from Aplectana chamaeleonis, assembly GCA_029168955.1. Classification (NCBI taxonomy): domain Eukaryota; kingdom Metazoa; phylum Nematoda; class Chromadorea; order Rhabditida; family Cosmocercidae; genus Aplectana; species Aplectana chamaeleonis. The sequence goes on from JAPDOI010000150.1 coordinate 759,172, forward strand.
ATTCACCTTGTGTAAGCACGATTGCCGGTCATACAGACTATTCGACGGATGTCGTTCAGAAGTTGATGGCTGGCACATGGGGTGGGAGAGAACGGATGAGAGAGGGCCGCCATAGACCGCGCCACCGTGATGCATCACGGTAGCCGCGAGAGCGGATGTACAGGCAACCTGTGCACTCCCAATCAAAGCACTATATCTTACCAGAGTCCGTTCGAAAGCTATCCCGATAGTGAGGGTGAGGTTTAGTTTCGGTTGAGCTATCAATGGAGCAGCGGAGATCAATATATAGCGTGGATCAAGATATATGAATGTTGGGTTCCAGTGTGTTGCGAGGTAAATTACATACGGTAGAGCTGAGAAGAAGAGTAATTACTACTTTATACTGACATAAAGGCTATAAAACCGCAAAATTCCCATGGTTTCTACGCGTGCTGGTGCGGAGCGGCGGTTAAAGACGATGAGAGAGCGCATGACAGACGGATTTTTGATGAATTTGGATTCCAATAAGTTGCGAGATAAATTATATACGGAAGAGCTGGAAGAGAGATTGCTTGAAGCGATTCTAGACAAACGTTTTATAATAATCAGTGCTTTAGGTTGTTGTGCACAATAGAAATGATCTACGACCTTTTCTCTAAAACACGATGCAGTTAGGTGAATGTTCTAACCCGATTATAGAACCACAAACATAAGTCGAACTTTGATCTTAAAGGCAGTGTCCACGATAAAGTCAGTCTCCGAGTTTTCACCGGAAATCGAGAGATCCGAGACCAACTTCACCAATAATGTTGAAAAATCGGCTTGAACAAGCACAGAAGAGCCTTACACGGCCCTAAACTTGATGTTCCGCGCACGCAACGCCTACTCCTTCCAACCCCTCTGATCCGTAAATAACTGGAAAATCCATTTTAAGCGAAACATCATACATTCAGGGGGCTATAGTCCTCCCCAATTAACTAAACTTACCCCATTTGATGATCGGTTACCTTCTCAAACTGGAATTTTGAGTTGAACAACTTCATCGGTAGCTGTCGAGGGAGTGGGCGTTGCGTGAGCGGAACACTCTAATTAGGCTGTATAGGGCCTGGTTCGTGCTCGTTCTTAGCCGTTTTTTCAGCATTTCTGGTTAAATAGGGCTCGAACCTCTTGATTTCCGGTGAATACTCGGAGACTGATTCTATCGTGGACACTGCCTTTAATAATAGAGCTTGGGATGCATATGCACAATAAAATCGTGATGACAGCTTTGACGCTTTGACTTCTGATTCAGGGTTTTTACGAGATAAGATGAGTTTGCTAAGACTGCTGCATATTATTGAATCTATCGATAACTTTTCTTGCTTTTAAGAGAACTAGAATTTCTCAAATCAGGTGCTCACAATCAAACGCTTCTCGTTTTTTTTGCCAAAACGTGTGTTCTCTGCTTCTAAAAGAGTTAATGAGAAAAAACTATAGAAACGGCGAGAGGTAAAAATTTTTCGTCTCGAGGGATCCTCACATCTAAACATGCGGAAAACTGGGGTGGTAGTAATTGGGGTGTTAAATGCAAATTGACAGGCGCTAAGTTCGCGTCAAACGCGAGTTTAACCACTCTAGAATCTGAGCAGGACTACTAATGGTTGGGAGAGAATTCGCTCTAGTTTCACCGTAACATCCCTCAGTGGTAGGCATTTGATACACTTTCAATGAAAACGCCTCGAAAAAGCAACAACTCTAACCTTTGTAACAAAAAATAGCGATTTCAAAACGTTTTCAGGGCTGTTTTTTTCTCTAAAATTCCGACATGTGGCATCCTCGCGGTAAGTTCGCGTTTAGCATTTTCTCGCACAGAGCACGTAAATAGTGCTGAAATGCGAGAGGAACTCGCGGCTAACGAAAAACTCCTCCCGAGGAGTTTTCTTGTCGCGTCTAGCAGGATACTGTAGAAATAGTTTTGACAATCTATACTGAGGGCAAGTGCGAGTTTAATTAATGCAGAGGGTTGAGGAAGTGTGATAGCAGTGTCAGCCATTTTGATTCAGGACGTCAGCCTATCTCTAAAACTGAAAGGTGATTAAAGGGATAGTCTTGTAACGGCTTCCGCCAGGGACACGAGCGATGAGAGATCACAAACAAAACAGGGATCATTGCTGAAACACGTTGGCCGTCTTCTATGGCCTCACTAATCAATCCCTCCCAATCAGCTGCTGATTTTTCGGCCAGTGCCGAAACTTCTCTCCTTTTTCCTAATTTCCTTCTGAAATTCTTCCGCTTTGCTATTTTCAGGTTATTTTCCTCTTCATAATTCATTGCTTATCCTAGGCTATAATGGGTGTGTAGAGAATTAATTGCTTGCTCGCTTTTCGAAAGGGTTTCCGTAGCATTTAGTGCCAAAAAATGAAAATTTCCAAAGTGACTGATTTACAAGTGATTTGCTGCTTTAGTAATATTTCCGTATTTGATCTGTATGTTGGTGCTCCAGTAATGTTTCTGTATTAGTCAGGGCGTTTCGGGCGAATTTTGTAGCAAACCAATGCGAACTCTTTTTCAAAGCCAACTATTTTTGTTCTCCTGTTTTTGCAAGGTTTGAAAACCTCCTATTCATTGCCAGATCAGTGCCATCGTTGGTCGCTTATTTTTATTGAGGAATCGCGACGCACTTGCTTTGGTGCATTGATGGAACCACTCGAAGTGTTTCAATTCTTACCTTGCAATATTTGCACGGAATCTCTTCCTTGCATGATGCACATTTGAGCGTATAAGTCTTTTCTATATATTTTCAACAACAACCGGGCGCTCGTGACGAGTTTCAATTTGAGAAGACTGCAAACACTTCATTTCTTAAATTTTACCAATGACCGAAACCGCACAATCACCCCAATCTCGAACGTAAAGCGCCTTTCACAGTCTGCCGGACGACGCCGTCCGGTACGTTATGAGATAGGGCTGCGGCGTCGGTGCGGCCCGCACTGAGATGTCGGCCGACCGACGTCGCACTGCGGTGAAATCATTGACACGACGTCGGAGCAAGTTATAACGGGCCAAAACGTTGAATTTTTTACTGAAGAGTCGGAACTGACGGTTGTTCATCGCAGCTTCCCTCGCACTGCGGCACTCTTATAACGTGTCGGACGGCAAGGTCCGGCAGACTGTGAAAGGCGCTTAAGACTTCAGTTGCACGTTTCCAAAAATAAACACTTGAAATCTTTCTAAAAAGGAAAATCGACTATTTACTCAATCATTCTTATAGCTTTTTGATTACCCATTTCAGTTGAATGTAGGTCACCCTATCTACTCGTTACTCGACGATTTTCGTAAGGTGTTTGTCGCACCCAGTGTTACCCTCCCAGGTGCGAATTTTGATAAATTCATCCAAGGATTTAAAAATTTTTGTTCGTTCGAAATTCTGTTCAGAAAGGATATTTGTTTGGGTAACGTTCAAAAAAAAGTTACTGCAAAAGTGAGATCTTGTAAGATCACACACATCTGATGAATTAAGCTATTCATCAACCTCACACGTGTTTCCGAAAATGGTTCTGAAAATTGACAAAGCTCAAAAAAAATTACGGGAGTTTGGATTGCCAAGCGAAGTAAAATTCTAAAATTCCCTTCTTACTGTATTTCGAACCATAGAAATTTCAAGAAGTTCGCTTTGAAGGCTCTTCCTCACGAATAAATTTGGAGAATACTGCCGAAATGTGATTTTCGACATTTTTCAATGTGCGGTGCGATGTATTTGAACGATATTAACATACCAAAATAACTGAAAAGGAGCTCGTGCTGAACCTCCGGTTCTAATGTTTTTAAACTTACTATCTGTTCTAAACCTTGCTACACTTTAAGTCTGAAATCCACTGTACTTTACCATCTGTAAGGCGTTCAATTCATATTCTCACGTGAGGCAGGTTGCGTAAACCTGACGGCTTGTGTGAATCTGAAATCTCTAACGTGGGGCAGGTCGCGTTAAATTGGCGGCTCTGCGGCATCTATGTCGCGGTATGTTGGCGGCTTGGAGGTGGCGGTATGTTCGGGTTTAACACCCCATTTACTACCATCCCTGATTTTCTAGGAATTTTCGATGGGAGAACCTTATAAGTAAATCGTTTATCAATGAAATTAAAAGCTCAAAACTACTCGCGACGTTCACGGTTGTAACCCCGTACTGCCTTAGCTGGCATATCACATTCCAACATAAAGCTGATGAACAAGAATGCCAGATTTGGAGTAGCATCGAAAATTCGAAAAGGTGAAGAGCGAAAATTTCCCGCGAGAGGATAATGTTTCTTATTTCCTTTTATTTATGAGTTGCATTCAAGACACTATTCATGAAAAAAGCGTATCCAGGTTCTGATGATTGCGACCGGTTGAGATTGGCCAGCCGTGATCGCCAATCATTTCCCAATCGGCAACGAGGCCACCATGACACGATACTGTATTTCTAACTCAATTGGTTGGTTTCGGTAGCCACTTCCTTCTCTTGCAGTGTTACTTTCATCGATTGCTTTCAGAAGCAGTCTAACATTGAGTGAACGTAGGCCAAACGCTCTCTCAAAAGCAGACAAGAACTCAGAGGATTGTTCCAGTGTTCAGGCTGCACCACCCGACCTAAGCTGTTGTTATCAACAATGACACGGACAAATCACTGCCATAGCGCGAACTGCAATCCTCAAATTTGTCTTCCACGAAAAAAATTAAGGACGAAACTCATCGTCAACAGATTTAAAAAATTTATCCGAGGAGATACAAAACCACACTGGCAGTAACTGAAAAGTAAGAGGCTACCTCCAGCGCTTTATGTGCTTAGGACGACGCACAGTTTTGAATTACCGTGCGAACATGTAACGTTCATCAGTGGCACTAGTAGGACATTCTTTTTGATTTTCTTCCCAAAGAAAACTCACTGGTTATAGCATGGAGAAAGTCAGTAATAGCAAGAAAAAGCAGTAGGCGCAGATGAGAACGTATTTCTTTTACCCTGAAAAATACACGGTCAATCAGGTGTGAAATAAAATGTTTGATTTAGAAGCCAATGGAGTACCTGGCAAACATGAACAGAATAAAGCCATTACATATAATATTAATGAGCTGGAGAAACAGAGTGACAATATCAAGAATGATAAATGTCGTCGTACTCATCTGTTTTGTTGAACGATCGTTTTAAGGTTGTCTGTAATCAGTTGCTGCTTAACATAAGACTGAAAAAGGACTATCGTTTTGGATAATACTATCAATGCGTGGCAGGATCAACAAGCCAACTGGATTCGAGTTGCTAGAGTTTTCTCTCCAGTGCTCCTCTGCATAGTCTTGACTTCTTTCAACTCAATATCAATGGCCTGCGTGTAAAATTTGTTGAACTAACTTTGTACATTGAACGCTTTTATCCGGATGTCCAGGAGACTGAACTTAGGGCATCATCTCTCTTATCCCGCATTCCTGGTTATACGTCGTGCCACCTTACCAGCACATCTCATGTTGATGGCGTTTCTACATTTGTAAAATCTTCCGTACCATACCACCTCATTGCTCTCCCTAATGATAATGTTGTAGAATGTATTGCTGTTCATATTGTATAGCAAAGTTGCCCCCTGGACATCGTCAATATTTACATTCCCCCTACAACCTCATGTTCGAATTGGTTTGACCTTACTCCGTTTTTACATCCTGTACACTCTGCCTTCCCATCGTCCCCGGTTGTCAGGGCTGGCGATTTTGATGCTCGCTCTTCACACTAGTTCTCCTCTCTAGATCCTGATGACAGAGGTGAACTACCTGAGATTTTTTGCAGTAGATTGTGACCTTGTCTCTATTAATGGGAACACCCCACTCGCCTCCCGTCTACGGGTAGGCCGTCTTCACCGGATATCACATTTGTCTCCTCTTCTCTTGCTGTATCCTATAAATGGTCCACTGTTGTAGTAATGGCCAGCGATAATGTACCTATATCCGCATCATTGGCTTTGTCTTTTAATAGTCATCTAGCACCCTTCTCAGGCTCACGTAGCAAATCATACATTAATTATAGTAAGGTCTATTGGGTCCTGTTCAAGGAGGTGTTACTCAGTAGGGTTGCCAACTATCCGCTAACTGACTCTGTACACGAGAAAGAGAAGTTCTTAGTTGATGCCAAATGCAGTGCCCCAAAAGTAGCCATTCCGACAGGACGTTTGAGATTGTTTGAACCTAACGTTCATAAGGAAGCTCTGGAGCTGATCGAATTACGGGACGAGAAGCGTAAAGTCGACCCTGCTGACTCGAGTATTCAACAACTGTCTGACGAGATTAAAAAGTTGCTTAAAGGCAGTGTTCACGAAATGAAACCCTTCTCTGTTTTCTGCCTATCTTGAAAACGGTCCTATTCTGATTCCAATGGTGTCTCTAGAATCATACAAGACCTTCTGGGAAATGAGTTATGGTTCCTCAAAAACTGAGCTAGGGAAGCATGGGGGACGGATTGTCCGAGGCTTGTAACTTCCGTTTTTTGCAGCCGATGCATGCGAACTGACCTGAGTAAAGAGAGAAGTTGAGAATGAAGGGAATAACGGGGCTTTCGATCGGAACCCATCGCTCATCTCACGATCTTGAGTTTTCCTATGTCCACTTCTAAAGGCGGAAAGGGGCCGGAATTTCCCAAAGCGGCAAGCTTTGCCCACCTTTCTAAGCCGTTTTGCGGCTCCTGGGTAGCTTTTCGTCCCATTTCTCCGACGCTGTTCTGCTTCTGAGAGCCACGAGAAGCGTTTGTCATGAAAAATTCGAGGATGAGGTTCATCGTGAACAGTGCCTTCGGAGTTCACTGAGCCCATGAATTTTAATAGTGATGCCAAGAAGACATGGAGCATTCTCAAGAAGCTTTATGGAGAGAAAATGGCAACGGACCAAGACATACTCGAGATTTCTTCGGCTAAATTTGAGTCTGGCTATGGGGGTGTTTGTCGGCTTGGGAAACTCTTTGCCTAGGCATCGTCGCGCCGTGGTCGATCTCACAGACGAACTCTCCGGTCTATGTATAAGGAAACTGAGTCGACACGATGTAACTGCCTCTTCTGCCTCTGTACTATACTTAGTATCCGAATCACTCCATTTCGGATATCCGACCGGATATCCGAGATTCGGATAATCCGATATCCGAAAATTTGAAAACACGCATTATCTGAATCGAACCAATATCCGGGAAATTTAAAATCGGCATTATCTGAATCGAACCATTATCCGAAGGGTCAAAAATTCGGATAAATACGGATAAAAACGGATAAAACGGATAAAAACCGGATAAAACGGATAAAATTTGCGTAAATCGGATAAAACGGATAAACATCGGTTCATTTTAGGTTAAATGTAGGAAAGTGTGTGTTTGTGTGTGTGTGTGTGTGTGTGTGTGTGTGTGTGTGTGTGTGTGTGTGTGTGTGTATGTGTGTGTGTGTGTGTGTGTGTGTGTGTGTGTGTGTGTGTGTGTGTGTGTGTGTGAGTCTGTGTGTCTGTGTGTATAGTGTGTATGTGCGTATGTATGTATGTGTGTATGTATGTATGTGTGTATGTGTGTACGTGTGTATGTGTGTATGTGCATGTATGTATGTGTGTGTATGTGTACATATGTATGTGTGTATGTGTGTATGTGTGTATGTGTATATGTGTGTATGTGCATGTATGTATGTATGTGTGTGTATGTGTGTATGTATGTGTGTATGTGTGTACGTGTGTATGTGTGTATGTGTATATGTGTGTATGTGTGTATGTGTGTATGTGCGTATGTATGTATGTGTGTATGTGTGTATGTGTGTATGTGTGTATGTGTGTACGTGTGTATGTGCGTATGTGTGTATGTGTGTACGTGTGTATGTGTGTATGTGTGTATGTGCGTGTGTATGTATGTGTGTATGTGTGTGTGTTTTTGGGTGTTGCCTGAGGTTTGTTCCGATAATATCCGAAATTTATCCGAAATTATCCGACGGATATCCGTATCCGAATCATTGAAAAAATGGCATTATCTGAATCGATCCAATATTCGAAAATTTGAAAAAACGCATTATCTGAATCGAACCAATATCCGGTAAATTTAAAATGGCATTATCCGAATCGATCCATTATCCGAGGAATTTCGGATAACAAGTATACTCTGTACTCATCAAATCAATGGAGAAATCGAGGGCTGAGGGACCTGAAGGCATCTCAGCTCTCCATTTGAAGCACTTCTATTCGTGTGAAAATTGATGGGCACTTGTCGAAGTCAATTCCCCTGAAGGCAGGCGTTCATCAAAAAGAAGTATTATCACCTACTCTATTCTCTCTGTATCTATCCGATATTCGAAAGCGGCCGCCCAGCATCCACTTATAGATGCATGCTAATGACATCACTATCATTAGTACTGACCCATTTATCGATCGTGGCACCGCAGAGATGAACAAATAAGCTTCTGGAAGCGAAACAGCTAAAGCTCTCCCCTACCAAGTCTAGCGTTACTCTGTGCACTACTGCAGTGACTGAACACATTCTGCATCCCAAGGTTCTCTGGAAAAAAATTAACTGCCTCTATCTAAGCACCCTTGTTTACCTATGTGTTCCTGGACCCTTCAATGCGTTTTCACGAAAACACACGTATTCGAGCTGCTGCGGCCAACACGAGTAACAACATTCTCCGTGCTCTGGCAGACAGTACATGGGGGTAGCTCAAAAGAAGCTTTGCGAACCATGTACAAGACAATGATACAGCTAGTTCTAGAATATGGAGCCCCGATGTGGTCAAGACACTTGTCGGTCACCTCCTGGAGCAAGCTTCAGCGTTCACAGAACTCTGCTCTACGTGCAATCATTGGATGCCCAAAACCCACACCTGTATCATATCTACATCAAGAATGTGCACTGCTTCCTGTAAAGCAGCATTACCAGCTGCAGTCTCTACACTTCCATGTTGGCATAGCCAAAAGTGCCACACACCCCAATTTCCCCATCCTGTTATCCGATATCCACTCCCGTAACATTCGCACGCCCCTGCATGCTGCTATCTCTGCCACTGATCGCCAAAGATGGGCTACTTCAGAGCTCAATCAGAAGAGATTGCTACAAATGGAGAAGACCAGATTCGTCTCTGAGTTCCTTTCCTGTGCCCCTCCAAATTCCATTTTCGGTGGTGTGCCGCCCGGCGTAAATGATAGCGAAGAGAACCTACCTAGACGCTCCTGCGTCAATCTGGTGGGTCTACGTTGTAGTCATTCTTCGTACCTCGAGCCTTTGTCTATAGGATAAATCCGTCGGTCCCTGACGAATGTCTTGACTGCCATACTACAGGACATGACTCACTTCATTTATTTTCATGTCCGAAAAAACCAACTTCTCTGGCAGCTCTGGATGTGCGGAACAAGTCGTGATAAGAAGAAGAACGAGTCAATTAAAGTCAGAATTCGTTCCTATCTGCCAAGCAATTCCGTCGACCTCCAATGAGAAATGTTAGTGTCATGATAACGACAAACCTGAAATTGATGAGAAGCTGGCCAAACTACCATATCAGTTCCACCCTTTGGCTGAAGCTCCACTGAGATTTTCACGATTTGAGCCCAGGCGGGCGATAACAGAAATGATTAGTTTAGGTCGAGTGCTTTTCAATCTAACAGAGAGTGATGGTTAGAGAGCGGAGGAGACAAAAACTCGATAAACGTGTTTAAAGTTCTTTGGAAATTTATGGGCTAATTACATATAAAGACATTCCCCAATACAACGTAAAAGGAGAGATAGTTTTTTGAGTTGCAATGACAGTGGCTTTCGTTCTCTAATAAATTTAACTTTTAAATTCGAAAAATTTGATGAATGTCCATATCTTCGGTCTGGCAAATTTCACTTCCGTTGTAAGAAGAGTTGATCATGGTTATGAAACCGCATCAAAAGCTCTTTCCTACACATTCACTTGTACAGAAAAGAAGACTTCGAAATCAATGTAGGGTCTTGAAGTGTATACCCTTTACAGGTTTATCAATAATTATAGTATTCAATACGCTGTATAAGACAGACGTTCGAGAAGAACACAATCAAGCTATTACATACATTCTAGTAAAGAACCACAATGATAACACACACTAGTGTCCTAGAATGATTTTTGATTCCTTTCTTTCTAAGGGCGGCAAATGATGGGGTTGGAGGGGAATGGTGCTAGTTAACCCATTTACGATCACGCCTACTTTGGGTGGCTGCACTTTGGGCCCGTGTGCAATATTGCGTTACCGTCTACCGTATCCCACCGGTGGGACACGTGAGCTCGAATGGGAAAAATCTATTTTAGCTTTTCATGTTCTTAGTAAAGCTATCAATGAAGTAAACATTGTTCCAATGAAGAAAATTTTGTTTCGGTGTCAAGATAGGTGCACGTTTCCAGGTGAGCAGAACGTGATCCCGACTCCGGTTTTCTGCTCATAAAGCTAAGAAATGACATTCAAAAAGAAAAGAACTCATATTGAGCTGGAAAAATGCTTTTGCAACAATTCTTTCCTTACTAGGCCCCAGCTGTTTTCACAAAAGTTTGAACATCGTGCTGTAGTGGAGCAAATGACGCACCACGACTTTCGCAGTCGAGTCTAGCGAAGGTTAATACATTAAACATGAGAAAGTTCAAAAATTCGTCCTTGTGGTAGAGAAATCGATTTTTAAAGAAGGTGTCCCACCGGTGGGGCACGTGGTTGTGAATGGGTTAAAGGCAGCGATCGCGATAAAAACGTATCCTGGGCTCTCATCATGGGATTGTAGATTTGGTCATCTCAAAAGAAAAAACAAGTGAAAAAAGTCTGCAATTATCGAGAAAACGCTCAAAAACAAGGTATGACGGCTAATTACAGATGTCGCCCCCCCCCCCAATTATTGAGATTTTCATGGGTGCTTATTTATCCGTCTCCTATTTTCCTGCAAAAGCAGCGAGTGGTCCCCAGAACTGATCAAAAACCAGGTTGTAAGCAAAATGAAAGTTGACAAAACAGGTATATATGTATAGAAGTCTTGATAATTGGGGGTGAGCGGACATCAAGCAATAACTGGTTCCTAAGCGTTTTTCTACAACTTTTCACTTTTTTTTCACAGTTGTGATGGCCAGATCTGCCTTCGCATGAGAATAGCACAACAACCGTTTTTATCTCTAATGTTAAAATGAACAATCAGCCCTTTCTTGAACTGCAAATGTATGAGGTCGCATGGTTATACCGGCAGCGGGATTAGACATTTTTATGTTACCTCCTCCAGTTCTCGGAGTAGTGAGTCTATGGAACGATGATTTGTTGACTGCACGTGTGAGAAACTTTTTTGAAAATTATACCCACACCACTCAGTTTTCTCCGAAACTTCAAAAAATGAATCTTGAGTTTGTTGCTGAAATGCGATCTAGGGGTATGCTTGTAATCGAAAACTTTATATCTGACAATCAATATGCTACTAGTGTGGTTATTCTGAATTCTCTTGATGAGTTGTATATCCTTCTTTTCATGAGGTGAAAAATCTTTGGGACCGGATTTCAAATCAAATCAGAACATATGTTTAATTTGATTTCACCAATACATCAGCGTTTCTTGCAGCTTAAGCTTCGAAAATTCCATAAGTCCGACCGCATCATTTTTTCAGGAAGCATGGCGAAACTCTTCCTCTCAACTTCAACGCCCTTTTCAGTGACCCTTCTCAAACTGAATTTTTCAGATCTAAAACGTTATTGAAGGCAGGGCTCTCGATCAAAAACAGTTTTTGTGTAATTCTCAAGAAAGGGTGCGATTCATCTCCGCAATGCCGTTCAGTCCGCAAAGTGCACGCTAATTGTCTCATACCCTTTAATCGAGCTATACTTCGGTCTTTTTTTGATTTCTTCTTTGTAGTAATATATTTTTTGAATAAGCTTCCCGTTTGGCTCTAAAGTTTCATAGATAAAGCCGTTCTAGATAAGGACCAAATCTCTATCTGCTGGTGAATCGGCCACTCCATGTCAGGATCATAGAACACTTGGACGGGAAAGAAAGGCAGAGGGAAACAACAGTGCTTGGGGCGCATCGGGTCATGGCCCATTCTGGTGACAGTTTTGATATCTAGGTCGAGATAATGGCTCGGGAGACTGATATCGCAGCACGAAAAATATCAGATTCATTTTTCATTCAAGCTTATGACCCGCAGAATAATCGGAAGGGAGAAGGTCTGCATATAACCCGGGAGCTCAGGCCATACGCAAGGCTAGCCTTCTAACATTACAAGCGGTGTCTCACAGCGTTCCTATAGCCTCTCCCCCTCATTCTGAGTCAGTCCAAGTAAGGATTATCGGGCGTATCATGTCGGAATCTCCGTATCACTGTGGTATTTTTCCATGACCAACCGCTAAACTGCTTGTTCTGCTCGGAAGTAATTGAGCGAGACGGCTATACTATCGACCTACCGGGCTGATTTGTTTACTAGCGAAATCCTGCTGGGCGAGGTTCATTTGCCTTCCTCTCTCACACCCACGCGGGGAAAATTTTGCTCTCGGATTGGTAAGTTTAAGGCGACGTTTAAGCACAAATCTTATTCGATCCTTTCAGACACTGAAGAATGAGATTTCTCCGAAACGTCAGCCACAAAGAAGTTTTATCAACCTCGTATCGAGTACAGTCATCGGACAACTATATTATTACCATGCCGAGGTTTATGGAGAGTCGCACATGGAGATTATTAATATTATTACAGGTTTTGAAACATACCTGAAAGGCAAATGTGAACATCACCGATAAATGTTGTTTTTTCTTCTTCATCCAAGTGAAAAACTCGAGAAGCAGCTCGGGGATTCCGTGGCCATTTTACAGGAAAGAGCCAACCTACGAGCCAGAATCACGGAACTTCACAACTACGTTGAGCTTCATTTTTCAAAAAATGCCAAACCCTTCATCCAGGCCCTCGTGTGAAGGGTCTTTAGACATCTTCCATATACTTCCAACCTCGCGCCTCACCACCTTTTCCGCGGAACTCGAAAAAACAAAAAGTGTCACGTTGGCAGATTTTCGCCTCATGGTCACTCCACTTCAAAGAGTAGAACCTTGTGGAAAACGGTAATAATTATGACAGTTTTGTAGGGCAGGAAGATTCTTTCAAATAGTGGACCTACTTTGTCAAATAATCTGTCACGTAGGTGTGCAGTACCATCTTGGCTCGGTGCGAGTAAGGTGGGCATTCTGTGATCGTCTTTTCGCTTTGTTCAGAACAGATCTCGAGGTTTTTTAGCCCTTTTCTTGTAATATGGAACGTAGCTTCTGAGGATATGTCGCATTTTTCTTATTTTTTCCAGATTACGACAAAGGCGGTATGGCTGAAGGGTCAACCCAATAAATTCACTAACGTCTTTAATACTTTCCCTACTAAAATCTACCACAATGTATAGGCTATTATGAAGCTAAGGCAGAAACGAAACGCCGAAAACCTATTTATCAACCTGATACCTAACTATAAGTGTGGCAGGAAATTGAGGCGCAGTCGCTTTCGAGACTCAAACATATTTCGGTTTAGTTCTCATCTTGTGTGATTCTTGTCCTCAGTTATTTTGATGGAATTCGGCGGCGAAACAGGTTTCTAAGCGTTCTCTAACTTCATAATTTTCACGGAAAGTTTGTCCATGCTAAGGAAGCCTCATGATTGATGTTGAAACTTGTCGGCGACGATGGGACGGTACAGTTTATTGGCTCTCGCACATTTCTGTGAAATCGCCAACTCCAGAGCCTACAAGGAGAAAAGCGGAAGAGTGCTGATTCGGCCGAATGTAGGCTAAATCTTACTGAAATTCGAGAGAAATTCGTCCGAAAACTAGTCAATAACAGAGAAACTAAGAAGTGAGCTTTTCTTGCCAGGAAACTCTCTACCGAGGATCAGTGGCGAAGCACGGTTGGTGGAAAGTGGTGCACAGAACGGAGCTGCTACCCCTTGAAGTTCGAATGCGTGAGCGACAAAGCCGTCATCTATGCACCTAAAAACAATATAGCATTGGGACCCTTTACCAGCACCGGAAATTCGATTCTTCCATGAGTGCTATGCTGGGCGCTGTCCCATTGCCACTCCTGACCTGAGTAAAAGAATGACCCGACCATCTGAGTGCGATGCATCTGAGAACCCAATAAAGATTGTTATCAACTGGTCAGTTGACAAACCGTACTTAATTGTGGAGCCTTGATTTTTATCGAGAATCTTGAACGCGGCCTCCTTAGCATGGTCATTGCTGACATTGGTCTAGAGGGTCTAGACTTTGAAAGAGCCTTATTAGATATTTCTTCATTACTATGATAATTTGAGACTTCTTCTACCACCTTATACTTTAGTTAGTTAATTTCTCCAGTAGTGGCTTCTTCAGACCTTCAAAAATGCAATGACATGCACACATAATACAAAAATTTTATGCAATCACACGAGAAAAGCATACCAAATCTAAGAATGGTTGTCAATAAGGGGGTCGCGAGTGCTCAATGTCGTAGTCAGGTTAGTGGGCAAATCCATACGACAACGATTGCCATGCAGGACTTACACCGGCCAGTAACATTCGAGGATGGGGATCACCAAGGCGATTCTCAGGGAAAGGAGTGATGGAGAGAATAGGTCCGGAATCAAGGGATCAGTCTCATCAAATCGCAGAGCTCCTTCCATGATTTTTATTGGAGTTCCTGTATCAAGTGTCGGGGAAGTACCTCCACATCGAATAATGACGCGTTTTCACACCTGTGCTTCGGTGTTCAATGTTGGGATACGACGCCGGATTTGTAAACGCCCTCCGATGTTAATCTAGACGCTCATTGTCTGACCCAAATAGCGATCTAAACTGGAGAAACTGCAAGAAGCCATCCCCTCCTGGTTTTTCCACAGCGGAGGCTGTGTTAGTGTCCTTTGCGTTGAGCCTCTGCGAGGAAGATGAGGATGGCGAGATGCGGAGATGGTCAAGGAATGCGCGGTTGTTTGGAAGGTGGGCCAAAGTGTTTTGGCCGTTGTTTGTGATGCATCTAATAAAACAGGCGATTCTATCAGTGACCACTCACGCGGTGGGTGGTGGGACTGACTACGATAAAACTGGGAAAGGTAAACTGAAAAGTACTCAGATATTCTGCTATCAAAAACTTGTGGGTGTTCACGAGCAGGTATAAAATAGTGCAAGTTGGTGAGTCATTTGAGGGCAAGGATATAAATCAGCAGATTCAAGATAGTCGATTTTTCCATGATTAGTCCACACACTGGTTGTCTAAGATACTGTACGCTTTTTTTTCGAAAGTGTATCACAGTGGTGGTACTGAACGAAAGTGTATCGAAGCGATGTAGAGCTTTCCCTAGGAAAATGCGGTGATCGCTTACAGTTCACCTCCGCACTGCCGTTCAGTCCGCAAAGTGCGCACTGATTGCGAAAGCGTGCTGTGGCGCGGTTGCGAGTATTCTCAGACAGGGATGTGGGATCACCCATGCTGTTTTTGCCTGTGGTGCCTGGGTGATCACACCGCCCACGTGATCCCACATCCCTGTCTGAGGCTGAGGATACTCGCAATCGCGCCGCAGCACGCTTTCGCAATCAGTGCGCACTTTGCGGATTGAAAAGCAGTGCGGAGGTGAACTGTACAATGAAACGCAATGTAAGATAAAAAATCTCTGGGGCATTCCTAAAGACCTCCTTTTCATTGTGAACAGCGACCAGTTGCGGTCATCGATCTTGGCGGGAGACATTTGTTGTTCACATTTGTTGTTCATTCACACAACGATGTTCAGATGAAAAAAACTCCTGTCATGCTGCAGTACGTAGAGCTAATCGCGAAGGCCCAAAGATAATATCTACAGTGCCTTCAGTTGGAGCATTAGCCTTGCATGATTCGCTTTACACGAACTATTTTCCGCGGTCTTTACTGGTGTATACCCATCTACGGAAAGTCGCCAAAGGTTTAGAGCTCGTAAGCGAGCTTTTCTATGTGAGCCCCTTTTGAGCGTACCTTTTCGCTAAGGTTCGTTCCTCCGGCACTAATTCCATAAGAGCAACACGCGAAACTTGTTGCTTGTGATCATGTTCTTTGTTGCCAGCTGAGGACGTGAAGTCAGACGCGATTGTACAATACTACTAATCTTACCTCGTATATCAAACTTCTCGAAGGCAGGCAGCACACGTAACGGTTTGTTCCATATTATTGTGATTTCAGATGGTACAACAGCTTGTAAACCGTAAACACGGGAGCGTTGCTTGGTTAACGATTTATTAACAGATAGTAATAAAAGTTTTTTCCCTAATATTGTGCCGTGTTGGATAATGGCTGCGCTGAAAGTGCATACCTTCGTATGTGCACACTGCGGATGTCGAAATTGATGAACTTTCAACAAATTTTATCATGTTTTGGTGCGCTAATGAAAGGAGATAGGGGCAATGTCAAGTTGAAAATTGTTTTGCTGAATTCGCGCGATGTCAGACATTGAACATCGTAAGCTTTCGTGGCATGAGTGTCAGTATGCTGGCTATTTTTCACACTGGTACAATATTCCAACTGGTAAGTGGGCACCCTACTTCAACAGATCATTTAAAACGAAAATTATTTCTTCTAGGCATTAAGCAGCCCTGTTGGCACTTCGGATGGTCGAATCGATGCCCCACCACGAACGCTGTCACCCATAAATGGTATGGTTTTATAGAAAGTTTTCCCAAACCATCGTTTTTCAAAGTTTAGGGCAGTGTTCACGATAAAAAGATGTTTTTGAGTTTCCACTAAGAATGGGTAGTGGAGGGGCACATTGTAACGTCAGCGTCGGAGGAACTCAAAAAAGCGAGCCAGGAAGAGCCCCAAAAGATCCCGAAGTTGCCATTTTGAGCGCGACGCAAACCCAAAAAGCTCAGTCCGCCCTTCGAGGTGAACAAATAAAAACTCGAAATCGTGAAATGAGCTATGGTTTCCTATCAATAGCCCGTTCTTCTCTGCATTCTCAACTTCTCTCTCTACTCGGGCCAGCTCGCATGCATCGGCTACAAAATTCTGAAATTACAAGCCTCAAACAACTCGTCTACCATGCTACCTCGGCTCAATTTTTGAGGGACTTTAACTCCGTTCCCAGAAGGTCTGGTACGCTTCCAGAGACATCATTGGAATCAGCATGGAACCGTTTTCAAGAAGGTGCAAAAGAGAACAGTTATTTAGAGGTGGGACTGTGCCTTCGGAGGCAGCGGAAACCGCACTTGGTTTTTTCTTCTCAATCCATTGTTTGAACATAGTGGAGATAGTTGACAAATATGGAGATCTCACTGCTGGCTATTCATAATGCTATGTCCTCGTGAAAACTGCTCCGTGGTCTGAAAAGACGTTTTCCCGGTCGATCAACTAGCACGTGGAGCAGTCGCGCCACAACAGGCTCTGACAGACCTGGGAAATCCAAAATTTCATATTCTTTATTTGGAGAAATCCTCGCGTTCAAATGTGTATGAAAAACTTTTTTTAGAGAGTTCTTGACAATGAAAAGGCCAAAGGAAATAATCAACCTAAAAAGATACAGGGGCTAAACCCTTCAGACGTCCAGCATTTCCGACATTTGTGTATTACACAAGACACACCGGGCAGACATGAAAAAAGGAAGCTGAAAGCTACGCGTTTTTTAAACGAGTTTTTTTCCGAGAAACTTGAGTGCTTTGGGTTGGCTTTTTGCGATATATCACAACCTGGTTGGCCTACCTGCGCAAAATGGTGAAACACTTGAACAGGGTTCCTTGAGCGTACGCTGCCTTCAAGCAGATGTTCCAGGTGCGGGGCCGGAATAACATTAAGACCTTCTCTCTCCAATTTTTCATTGATTTTTCATCGTGGAGTTAGCAGATGAGGTTATCACAGGAAAATCCTGCCGGCTTTGCTTCCTGATGGCACCTAATGTACATCTGTGCTTCTTGTCACAAAGAGAAGACGCTGATGCGAGCAGATTGCCAAATTGATAGGCCTCCTTGCAACCATACTCACAATTTCCCGACGAGAATGCGAGTGTATTACGCTCAGAAGCCATTTTCTTGCCAGAGGGCCGCTCGAAAGTGCTCCATGCTTTCTTGGCATTCATGGAAGAGTAACAGTCTTAATGAGTTCCCTCCAGCGTGTTCACGATAGATTTCACTTCCAATAACTCCTCGGCTCACGGAAGTAGTGGTGCCCTACATAGCAAAGCATGCTTTAAAAGATGCGAAAGCCGTGTTTCCGAGCCAAAACAGGTCTTTATTTGTTTACGTTGATTTTTGAGCGTGGAGGAATTGACCGCTACAAAGATTATGCCTATCAGTGCAATCACGCGATCAGCTCACTTATCAGCACTTCCTTCAATCGATTATTCCTGTAATCTGAGTCTTCATTTGTTCACATCGAAGGGGCGAAACTGGAGCACGGGGCGGTTCTGGAACACCAAAACGCTGGTTTGCAGCCGTTATTCTGCCACTCCTGGCTCGTTTTCTGCCGTTCATTCGAAACTGGGAGCCTAGGATCCTTCTCGCCTATCATTTCACTGCAAAAGTCAACGAGGATGATCATCGTGAACGCTGCCCTGAACAGGGTGATGATCTCTCTGGACAACTGCGGTACGCACGAATCACTCCGGCCTTCCCTTCGATGTGCTATGAACTCGAGTGCTTCTTTCGGAACATTGAGATGACAAATTCAAATTTGACTACGAAATTGCGGTTGGCTGCAGTGGAGGAATTTCGAAATGCGGTATCGATGAATGTCTCTTTTTCATGCACTGTGCCATCTCGCGAGTAGCTTGTCCACTCGCCTGAGTAAGGCCTCTTTCAGAGTGCGATCGCTGTTCGCCGCGATGACATTTTTTTTAATACGGATCGACGTGCGATGCGATCTCGATCGATGCTCATGTTTGTCATCCCATCGCGTCTCGAGGCGATGAACCCTGAAAGAGGCCTAGCACCTCCCGCAAAAAACCCAGTTAGCTCACAGATACGCGCTGGAATAACAAGAAACATGAAACATTCCAAATAAACGGAAATACCATAGAAATTTTATTTTTCTTGATATACCTGCATGTACCCATGGTAAAGTCTTCAGTAATACTGCTAATCTTGATGTTTTTTAATATTTGATGCCTTATTATGGCATGGTATGTGATCACAAGTTATCACAAGGTAGCTGAGTTGAACGCGAAACTCAGATGTCAGGAAGGACTCGAACCTGCATTGTACGCTTTCCGGGGGGAGTTTCACCATTACACCACCGACTTCCCGTTCCGCATCACTCTGCTATTCACACATGAACTGTGTGGTTTCAACAGCATTCACCCGATGACGGGTATTATCTGGTAAGCACAAATCGGCATTAAATTCAGTTATGCTGTGGCCTTCTGAAGACATATTCCGATGCTTTTCAATATTTGATGCCTTGTGATAACTTGTGATCGTATACCATGCCGTAATAAGGCATCAAATATTAAATAACATCAAAATTATGTCTTCAAAAGGCCACAGCTTAACTGGATTTAATGCCGCTTGGCGCTTACCAGATCATACCCGTCATCAGGTGATTGTTGTTGTGCCTACACAGTTCATGTGTGAATAGCTGAGTGATGCGGAACGGGGTGTTGGTGGTGCAACAGTAACACTCTCGCCCGGAAAGCGTGCATAGCAGGTTCGAGTCCTGCCTGACATCTGAGTTTTGCGTTCAACTCAGCTACCTTGTGATAGTACTGCTAATGTTTCTGCGTGTGTGGGGGGAGGACTCACCGTTTTTCGACGTTCCCAAGGTTCTTTCTTCGAAATCCAGATAAAAATTACAACACTTTGTCGTCGATTATTGCGCAACTACAGTATGCTTAGTGGAAATACGCAACCGCACTACCGTCTTTTTTCGTTGCCGTGGGCAGTGCAAAACATGGCAAGTTAAAAGTTAAGAGGAAGCAAAAGTGATGTCTGGTGAGGAAGATCTACCGGTCGACGGAAGACGAGTGGGGGCAACCTTATTAATGGGAATGAGGTCACAATCTTCGGCAAGGAGTTCAAGTACTTCACCACTCTCATCAGGATGTAGAGAGAAAAGCCAGAAAGGGGAGTGAGGACTGAAACCACTAGCCATGACAACTGATGCAGACGAAAGGACAGAGTGGACATCATGCAAATAGGAAGTGGGATCATTCTAATTGGACGTGAAGTGAAGGGAGGCGTATGAGCCTTGAATAAATCTAGGTTACAACTTTGCTATACAGTTTGATCTCCTCGCCATTCAAGAACATTATCATTGGACAGTTCCCAAATTTAGTAGCGCCACCATCATGAGGTGAACGAGGAATGTTGTAGGACGTGTGAGTAGGGAGGCGGGTAAGGAAGGCAATGATGTGCTAAGCTCTGCCCCTGCAGGATAATGACATGAGGTTATGAGCGTTCTATATACAATGTAAGTTCAGCATACGTGACACGCAGGCCATTCAAATCGAATCAAAAATTATTGAGACTGTGGAAATAGACCAGAGGAGAAGGATTAGAGCAAAGAACACAACAGTAGGCGTGAGTGTAGTCATTTTAGCTGGATAGTCCCTAACACTTGATGTGTATCCAGCCATGGCCGCCACCGGACTTGTTGTGCAGAAAATCCATGGTGGTAGCAGGGATATCTTGTAGCGCGGTTCAAGGTTTCTTCAAATAACTGCTCATCGTAATATAATATGAAGGAGTGCAGCTACCAACCAGTTACACTCTGATTCAAAAAAACCCTCATTGAGTAGCCGATGCTCGTTTGACGAATCGCTTCGGTAGGCGGCTCTACAGATCCACCGCGCGTAGGTTGGGCATCTTTGATCCAGTGTCGTATCCTTTGGGGCTTCATAGCTTTGATAGCTTTGACAAAAATCGGAAGAAAGGAAATAACAGCAGTCAAAAACGCAAAAGAATGTGCGCCATCAGCAAAGCCTTTGAAAAATGCAGTAGTATATCGCTCCGAGCCGTATAAATAGTTGTTTCTCGTTTGGAGCGCAGAGATAGCGTCGATTCGTATGAGGTCCATC
Source organism: Aplectana chamaeleonis (assembly GCA_029168955.1). Classification (NCBI taxonomy): domain Eukaryota; kingdom Metazoa; phylum Nematoda; class Chromadorea; order Rhabditida; family Cosmocercidae; genus Aplectana; species Aplectana chamaeleonis. The sequence goes on from JAPDOI010000150.1 coordinate 780,098, forward strand.
CAACGTGGTGTCTTGTGCTCAGTCCTCAAAAAGGATGCTGCGTCGACTTTTTTGCTACTGAGATGGCGCATTATCTATATCACTGGAGTCTGTAGTGGTATACGGTTCGTTTCGTATCGCCGAGAAGGCTTCAGCGACTTTCTTGAAACGCTGACACTTGAATTCGAGTCAGCGTGCGCTAGGACCATGCCAGTTGTAGTAACTTTGGAATATACAGAGCGCAAGATCGAAAATAGAGTTCACCCTGAAAATTGTTCATTCCATACTTGTAGGCGCACTTCGATAAATTGGAGAAAAGCACGCTCGTCCTCTTATGAGTTTTCAGACTCAAGCGTTGAGTACGAAGATCTAGGTGTTCTCAACACACAGCTCAAATTCCTCAAAGTAGTTGCTCCCATCATTATTTGTTTTCAATCTCACGGTATGACGAGCTCAAAAATGGGTAACCAACTTTTGTGGGTGCCCTTCTTCAGCAGTTCCCAGCTTTTTCCTGAGTTCCAGGGTAACAAGGCGAGATCCCAAAATTCGAAGCAGCCCGTTCCAGAGACCGAAGAAGCCGGTCGCCCTAAAAGATCGTAGTCCTGTTCGATTTGTCTCCATTTTGACTCCTACGATCAATGAGGTCAGAGCTGCTTTTCAAACTTTGTACAGGAAGTCCACCTTGTGAAGCCGTCAACTATTGTATATCGTCAGACATTCCTAGCGTAGAACATCGTAGACTGACGCCAATGTACGAAAGATTTCGCAAAAGTGGTGACGTGCCAACGCGCCCGGCTGACGGACAATCTATTGACCGATGGCCGTATTAAAGAAACCGCGTGCGCGCGAAGAGCGAAGGGGCGTCACCCTACCGTGCCCGGTTTATGGCAACCTAAGGGATATGTGCTCTCTACACAACGAGGGAGAAGCTGTTGCGTCCTTGCTTTTCAAAATGTCACAGTACTCAATGCAAGCAAAGTAGTCCTGAGGTGAACCAATATTGTGCTTCCCTATCGAAATTTCAACAGTGGAGGCGCCCTCTTGCGCACCTGTGAGAGCAGAGACATAAGTAGCCGCCCGCAGAGGTGGATAGGAAACTGAAGTGAACGGATGCAGTCTCTCAGCTCCGCTAGTGATGCATCCCGGCGGGCATAGCACACCCGGCCTCAAATATGCGGGTGGGCAGAAAGTGCCTGAGCTGCCTGTCAGGTAGACATTGATCATCCTCTGTCACTTGAGATCGACGTAGCATTCAGCAACAGCGCTCTCCGCCCACACACTAGCTGGCTAGAAACCCTTTCTTCCACCTACCAGGTAGCTAGGAACCTTCCCGTCCACCTGCCGGCTACGTCGAAAGGGCTTTGAGTTTCCCGGGAGGCTATCGGGGTTCATGAGTGCAGCCACGGGTGACTTCCTTTTTTTAGAAACAGTGTTTCGGTTGATCTCTATCTAGGTCACCGGTTGTGTTCTTCCCCTGCTGTCCCTTTGGTGTATGAGTTGGTATGAGCGAGCGGAGGTGTGTAGTGGTCAGAGAGTCGATCGAGAGAGTACAGGATATGGCATATTTCAAGGTATCCTGTACGCCATTGCGACAGAGATATCGTGAAAATTGGAACCATACGGAAAACAAACTGTTGAATGAAGTTGTTTCTCCAGAAAATGAGTTCGCAAGTCGTTCGTCTATCTAATGTTCGATTTCTGATTGAGGACTCAACTTACAAAAGGTTGCGTATCCAAGTCTAAAACTTTTGGGTCCGTTACTGAACCGCTTCCACGCTTGCGGTAGGACCGCTCACCCATCGATAACGGATTGCCGCAATTATTGGACTGTATCTCCTGCTTATGAGTTTTATTGTCATTTCAGTCTCAATATTTTGTGCTAAATTTTGCTTATTACTCAACTTTCAACATCTCACATTATGTTGATTACAGAACCGAATTCTGCTGCTGTCACAAGCGATGCCAGATCTATGGTAGATGTGCTTAGAATGGTCCGCCAAGATGTCTTAATACCGGACCACCTAAAAGATGCGTTATTCCATATGCATGATTCCATGAAGGATATAAGCGTACTTTTGAAGAAGAACAGGCAGCTTGAGGACAAAATTGAATTTTTAACCAGAGAAATAGAGTATTTGCGTGAGCTTTTGAACCAATTCATTCAAGATTCTTCTATTCATCCCTCTGCTATCTCGGACGATTTTGAAGTGAAAAAACAACATCGACGTGAATGCTCATTGATTCTCGAGGGTGTTCCCGAACAAAAGCCAGTAGCAGGGCATCTCTTCTGGGATGTTCACCGTGTTTGGGACGTTCTCCAGCACTTGAATGTTGTGTGCTCTCCTATATATAATTGTCGCATTGGTGACCCTGTAGAAGGTCTTAACCGACCGATAAGAATAATTTTTCCGTGTGTTGCTTTCAAGGAACAGGCGTTGAGGTATGCCTGCCGTCTTCACTCTTTCCCCATTGAAGGACTCCGCCTTTCTTCGTATTCCACTTCAGTAGAGAAAGATAGCTCAAGACATGAGGCAACAGATTCGGGAGAGTGACACTGCTATAGACGACCCTTCCTGCGTTACTGCCCTCGTACGACACATTCATCCTATTCTGATTATGTACCCTCTATGCAACGTCGTAATTCACATCATTCGACGCGCGAGCGGTGCGCGCGACGCCTCGGTCTCCGTCTGTCCTCCGCTCTCTCACTGTCTCTAACCTCCACTCCGGAGCAGCACGCGTAGAAACCGTGTGAATTTCGCCGTTTTATAGCCTGTATAGCCTTCTTTGCATTGGAACTAATCCTTTCGTCGGTTCCGTACGTAGAAATGCTGGAAGAATTTGACATGCATGGAAGATCTACATCAGAAATTACAGGACACATGTCAATTTTTCGTGTTCTTATATATTCTTGCCAACAGTTATCGTTTATCTTTGCAGAAAACCAAAAAAAAAAGAACTTTGGACTCTTCTCAATTGGGTAATATCAATCCAGATTCTTTCGTCAAGAAATGTGAATTAGGGTGATTCTGGAAATGCAAGGAAGGCCATTTTCATCTTCCTACCTTTTACATACAGCGATGTGAAAACTTCCCGAATAAGACTGTCAGCCCAAGAGGTGTTCGTCGGCCGTCGCGAAGGCATTTCCGAGCTTTTAAATCGATTAGAAGGAATATTAGACGAAAAGTGAATTACTTAGCAGTTAGCCGTTCCCAGCGATAGGAAGGCTCGAGAATGCATCTGCGACAGCCGCTTGGCAAGCATGCCGACCGCGCAAGTGGAGAGTCCAATTCGGACATATGTCAAAACACAAATGAAATTATTTGCGGCATCGAGAAGGATAAAAAAAAACAACGCTGCGTCCAGAAGGTCCATGATCCACGGAATCAAATGAGATTAAGGCCGAACCGCGTTTTTGCAGTTGTTTCCTGAACATGGATGATGTATCCCTTGCTTATTTTCAGATCGCTTTTTGCTTTTTGATGAGTATGCTGTGATTTGGCAAGCCGTGACGCATCTGCTATTGGGTTTGGGAATAACTTCGTTCGGTTTAATTATCAAGGAGCTTTGCTGGAACAAAACACCAAAGTTGTAGCAATAATCTAATCAATTATGTAGTCGCCGCTACTGTTTACGACCTATTACCACCTCTCGACCAATTTGTTGATGCCGTTCCGTCAAAAATCGCCGGTGCCGAAGAAGTTGTTGAGCCAGTTCTTGAAGCCCACTCCTCCGTCGAAGGTTGACTCCCCTCTTTTGATTCGACATGGCGCGTAAAAGGTGACATCCGGTTGGAGCAAGGTCCGGAGGGAGAGCACAGTGGATTGTGAAAAAATTTCCATTCCAGCTCATGTAATTCGGCTTAGACGACTTGTGCAACATGGTGTCTGGCGTTTTCGTGAAGCAAGATGAATTGTCCTTGTCGGTCAGGTTCTCCAGTGGCGCAGCTTCATTTACGCCGCGCAGGTGGGCAATGCAGAGCTCCTTGCTCATCGCTGCGTTTCTTTCAAGCATTTCTCAGTGTATCGCGCCTTTCCAGTCCCGTCAAACGCAGATCATGGCCTTTTTCGAGTGGAGATCTTGCTTGAATCTCGGCTTCGGCTTTTCCCTTGGAGCCACTCACTTCTGTATTTGTTTTATATTGTCGTCCCCACACCATTTCTCATCTCCCGTGGTCATTCGGTACAAAAAGCGCTGCTTATGACCGCGTGTTGCTAAATGGCGCGCGAGGTGTTGAGCAGCGATTTGAAGGGTATTCGATTTCCAAGCTTGAGAAAATAAAAAATAGGAATAGATAAAGCCATACGAGAAAAGAAATAACAGTTCTGTAGAGTAAAAAAGCACTTTCTGAAGAGTACGAACACTTTGCTACACGAACATACAAACCATTTAAATAAATCTCTGGAAAAACCGAACGAACTTATTACTTAACCCAATTCATGTGACTTCATTATAATGAAACCGAATGGTTGCTCCGCCAAAAACACAAAGGTTGAAGTGGAAAGACAGCGAGATAGTACTGCGACGCGGCTTTCCAAGAATATTACACAAATCATACTTTGAATTCGAGGCTATACATTCGAAGCGGCCTATTATAATTTCCATTGTCAGAAATACCTAATCACTTCAGTTGTGGCGCTATGGGCTTTCCAGTTGTAATCGTGAGAAATCCAACCCACGCTGGATTTTACACATTGGAAAGAGCAGCTGCACTTCTGAAACGCATTCAAAAATAAATTTTAGAAGTCTTCTTCATCAAAATGGTTCTGAGCAGGCACCTAGAAAATAAGGGGCATTAGGCGGCGGACCTAAAGATCATCTGGGTGAAGCATGGCAGCTGTCTTGATTTTTTGACCCTGTACTCATGCGCATATATGGTCGCCTCGCCAGTTCTAGCTCACTGAATGAATGGAGGCGCAGCGCCCGTTTCTTCATTGGCTGTCAAATATCCGTTAACAGTGGCGTCGCGAAAGCCACACGGGTCGCGGTGAATGTTCTTTGCTGGACTTTGCTTAGCAGGTCAGGATGCGCATCTGTGAGAATCGTGAACAGTTCTTGCGGTACCTCTCCTTGTTCTGCGAAGGCCAGTACACATATAATCCAAGGTTGAAATCCGCGGTACGGAAACACCGTTTTCGACGAAAAATTCGGCTATGAATTCTTTCTAGCCGAGCCTAACAGAGGGGCGAAGGATATGTATCGCAAGACCTTTTCTCGATTTTCGAGTCACTCTTAACAATCCCATCCCAAACGGTGACACTACCTTAGATTTTTGACACATAGGGGCGGAGGATCAGCTATTGAAAGCTGAAAAATCTCTCTTCAGGTAGTGTGAACGTTAGTCTATTCCTAAAACGTTAGCCAGAATGCGCATGTTGTATTTGCTGTTTTAGATGTACTTTTAATAGAGGTGTAGTTCAAAAAGACGGTGTACTTCTATTTTTCGGCTTTGTTTTTTTGGAAATCTATTGTGGAAATTTTAGTAACAAATCTATGGTTTCCGACGTCAACAACCATGAAGAGTCATCTATTCAAGTTTCAAGTCTGATTGAGTCATCGCGAGGGGTACTTTTAGTAGAGAAAATATGGTTTGTGGGAACTGAGAAAAGCAATTACGATATATGTTTTGATTACTTCTGTGCCAGCAAGGTTTTGTATGATGGTACAGGTTTATTTGGCCGACGTTTCGAGCAAATCCTCGTTTTCAAGGCCTGAAATTGTGCGAAACGTTGACTCGAAGCATACTCGATCAAGCGCCTCTCCCTCTTTTCGGCTAGTTTCGACACCACCCACAGACTCCCAGTGAAGCGAACCCCCGATGACGAACCAACCTCACACCGTACCACCAGCGACGAGCTCCACACTTGCAGTCGTGACAAAATGGAGCAAGTGAGGCACACACACGCGAGCACACGCACGCGCGAAAACACATGCGCGAGGCATTCAAGTAGCTCGCGAGAGCGGTGTGTGATTTCCTCAAAGCTCACATAATGATACGAAGGGCAAGAACTCACTGGTTATGGCAATACACTCATTTCTGTTGTTTAGCCTAGGGTTTCTCTGTATTGCCATAACCAGTGAGTTCTTGCCCTTCGTATCATTATGTGAGCTTTGAGGAAATCACACACCGCTCTCGCGAGCTACTTGAATGCCTCGCGCATGCGTGTTTTCGCGCGTGCGTGTGCTCGCGTGTGTGTGCCTCACTTTGCTCCATTTTGTCACGACTGCAAGTGTGGAGCCTGTCGCTGGTGGTACGGTGTGAGGTTGGTTCGTCATCGGGGGTTCGCTTCACTGGGAGTCTGTGGGTGGTGTCGAAACTAGCCGAAAAGAGGAGAGGCGCTTGATCGAGTATGCTTCGAGTCAACGTTTCACAATTTCAGGCCTTGAAAACGAGGATTTGCTCGAAACGTCGGCCAAATAAACCTGTACCATCATACAAAACCTTGCTGGCACAGAAGTAATCAAAACATATACTGAAGATGCCAAGGTTTCAAGAAAGCCGATCATGGAGATTATTGCAATTACGATACCTCTCATCCCTCCGTGAGGGACAGTATTCATAGAATTGAAGGCTGTAATTTAAGACTCGGAAGCAATGTTTTAACAATGGTTAGCGTAGCCATGGCAAAGCAGAACGTTTAAAAATCGATTGGCCTCAAGTCATGTCGAAAACGAGGTTACCGTTTTGTGAATCCCTGCACTGATGTCGAAAGTTCTGTATTTTGATCATTACCTAAGACGAGCGGTTCCTTTCTGTAGGCTTTTTCGATATCAACAGTTGTAACGTCGGCATGGATCGTGAAGAGACTTCGCGTTCACTGTTGAAGGCTGGCTCAAACACGGTACCATATGCTATAAGATAGGAGCACCGAGTTTGCGCCAACCTTCAGCAGTGAACGTGAAGTCTCTTCACGATCCATGCCGATGATATTTTGCCATTATCGACAGCCCTATGCTTGCGGCACAATTGAGAGACGATGTCGAAAAAAATTAGCAATTTTGAGGTGGAATGCTGGGGTAATTAGAGACATTGGTATCTTTATTGTATGTGCTTTCGTTGTGTATAAAACAAGTGTTTGCGTTTTTTTTTTTCGTTCAATTATCTTCATAGGTATATGTGTGTGTTCTCAGTTTCCTCTTTGCTTCATGTACAAACAATAAACATGCTGACAACATATCGGAACTTTGACACTTACTCTAGCGGATACTGCCCACATTATCAGATATCCTGCACAGCGTACCAAATTTTCTTTCCATTTATCTTGCTAGCTTTTCTTGTTGGCCCGTTGTAAACCCGACAAAAAATTCAGTTGGGACTGACTGAGTCCAAGTTGTGAAAAAAACTCAGACGAGGTGGCACACATTTCCGACATATGTGTTGAAGGATAGTGACCTAGGCTGAGTGAGAAAAATCAGCAACAAATAAGAATCCAGTCAGAGCTGACTGAGTGGACGCAGTCAGCTCTGGCTGAATTCTTGGCTAGAAAGAGGAGAGGCAGTGTGGTTATTCAGGAGGGCACGCCTAACTTTTTTAAGGAGCGACGGAGCAACTTGAATCGTTCAGAGGAGAGTTGTGTAATATTGCGTCTTGTGTAGCGCAATGGGCGCAGACCGCGCAAGTTTTCGACGCCTCTTTTCCGATTTTTTTCAGCGACATCGACATTGGTGTCCAGCTGACGGTCGGCCACCATTGATTGCAACGGGCCTCGACTCGAAGGTGATAACGTGATTGACTCGCCCGCCAACGCTCGGATATTGGGAAACACTCGTCCGTTGTCAGGGAACGATGGAAAACAGTTGAGACCCTAGGCATATAAAGAACACGAAAACCGTTTTTCGTCGTGACCACTGTCTTTAAGCGTTGCGGTCGACCAATGACCTGCCAAATCGCTATAATTTCGGATCGTCTGAATCGTGTCTGAAACTTGTTGGGCTCGTCTTACCTCTCACTCAATTCACCTTGACTGAGTGGTGGGTTTACTACGGGCCAATGTCCGCCAAAGTTTGGCACTATAGTGGCGCAAGGCCTCCAAAATTTCCGCCCAAGAGATCCAACATGCCCTGCAGAACTTCTTTCCAGCGCAGCATCTGGAAGTCGTTAATAACTTTCATGAGGTCCTTTTTCACTTTTTGGATGCCTTGCCTAATGATATCAATGCAGTCACGCAAACTCCTACGGATGTCTGACGCACACTGTAACCACACATTGGTGGGGAAGTTCTTAAGGAAAATGGACCCGATTGAGTATTTATCACCCCTCAACTTAATCCCTACGACTTACGTTTGATCTAGTTCACTGTTCAGAGAGCAAAGGAATCTCCCCTCACGACAGTTCCCTCGGCCTTTCTCCAAGCATGATGAGTGCGAAAACAAATTCCAATGTTTACAGTGATTCAAATGACCTTGTCTGCAGGTGGTTTCGCACTTCGGAATTTTTGAGGGCAGAGCTGTGTCTCGAAGGCCGTGTAGGGTGTTTCTGTCCGAGTTCCAAGAAAGATAAAAGCTTCCCAGTGACCTGATATAATAATTCATAATATGTGCTCCTAGTTTAGCTTTGAAAGGCAGAGCTTTCGATGAAATCGGTGGTTGTGCTATTCTTATGAAAAGGTAGATCTGGTTATATTGAAAGTGAAAATAGGTAAAAAAATTGAGAGAAGAGCTCAGAAACAAGTTATGGGTTGATGTCCTCCCAGGCTAATTATCTAGATTTCTATGTATGCCTGTTTCCCTCCTTCTATTTTTCTCCCAAAGTATTTTCTTGGCACTTCTGGTGACTACCGACTACTGTGAGAATGAATTAAAAGACGTATGAACAAGCATCTATGAAAATGGCGTGAATTGGGTGGCGTGCGGACACCTGCAATTAGCCGTCCTGGCTTGTTTTGGTGCGTTTTCCCTGCAAATTGTCACTTTTTTCATATATTTTCACTTTTGTAATTGCGAGATTTATATTTTCATGAGGAGTGTTCAAAAATTGTTTTCAGCGCGAACCCTGCCTTTAAGTACGAAAAAATGTCGGAAGCGTCCAGTTTCGGCCAGCTGATATGTGGTCGATAGATGAACAATGGATGTTGGGTGGCGACATCATAGGGAAGACCTGCTGTAGGAACTACTTTTCGTAAATTGTTGGTTGGGCTGGTAGAACTCTATCCACAACTACCTATTCTGCAGCCTTTTCAGAATTAGGCTGACTCGAGGAATCACGCTGTTAAAAACTCCATCAGTCTGACTCATCGATCAGACATCCGCTGTTGCAGCACGCAGCGATGAGCATCGTGCTGGCACAAAGAGAAATCGTATCGGGACAAGGATGATGAACATCCTCGTCGTCATCGTCTGGCCGGGATCATTAATTAGATCTGAACCGAGAAATTCATACCTTCAGCTTCTCAAGGGTAGTTTTCTCAATAAAAACGATCTGCAAATTATCACCGGAAATCGAGAATTCCAAGTTCTGCTTTCCAACTTTCCAAGCGATTAGAGACGGGTCTTGAGTAGCCTTATACTTTTCTAGAACGTGGATGTGCTATGCTCGACCCAACCATTTTCATGGTGGTCAACAAAGAAGGGGGCGAAACGAGCATAGCTCATCCGTTTTGGGCCGTTGGTAGCTCTCTCCTAACCATTTTTCGAAATTATTGTTGCAAAAAAAACATCGGAATTCTCGATTTACACGACCGTTTTCATCGTTAACACTGAATATGAAACATTGTGAAATTCGAATACGAAAAATATAGGCTCGAGAGGTAGTTCCGGTTCTAAGTGCTCTGGTGTGAATAAAGCTTATCTTCCAAAGATGAGTCCGGGCGTAGCAAGCAGTGGAGCTGTCGGTTATTGAAATAAATGACAACAATAAGGAGTAATCGTCTTGTTAAGCCTGATTAGCCTTACTCTGACCGACTCGAAATTAGGGAAAGAGAGTATACATCAGATTATTTTTTTCACTCAAAGAAACATATTAAAGAGTAGGATCAGTCCTTTCAAATTCAGAATTCAGGATCACAAATGTAGTAATGTATGGAATGTGTGCATTAAATGAGCTGCGCTTTCACATCAGTTTGCCACATTTATACGACGACCGTATGAACAATTGAAGTGAATAAAGAAAAACAGTTAAGATGCGGCCTCTCTCATTGAACACAAAGAGATTTCAAGTAGATCATTGACTCCCAGGATGGTGTGCCCAAGGTGTCGAAAGCATTTTGTCAGATGTCAGTGAGATCGTCATCGCATTGTTGAAGTTGATACAATGCCCCGCCTGTTCTCGCACTTCTTGGCTCAGGGCGACATATACAACACTGTTGCATGCTCCTAGAAGACGATAGCGATATGGTTGATAATAGCGTTCTCCATAGGTGAAAGTTTGCAATACCGCTCATGGGATTCGGTCAGAACGAGCTTAAGAAGGACTTTCTGCGTTTTTTGTCCTTTTTGAGTAGCTCGCTTTAAAAAAAGTAAAACTGCAGCTAAATTTATAATTCTAGCGTTAAAAGCTACCAAATTCGTGAAGCCTTCGTTGTGACTTCCTTGAAAACTAAATGAGCTAAATGTGAGTGAAGCACCAACAAAGGCTACGCCATTGTGTTGCTCCCAACTTCAGGATCATGTGTATGAACACAGTCCCACTGAAAGCTGGTTAGAGCGGGTTAGTCGAAAAGCACGTGAAAGACGTGAGAGCGGGTCTTTGCGCGCCCTCTGATTAAATCCTACGAGCGACTTTGCAGCTGTGGAGTTCCATATGCAGTATTAGCGATCATGAAGCGACACGCATGAACTCATTTTCTCAAAAAAGAAGTCTCGCCTCATATGTACCACCTCTCATAGGAAATGTAGGCAACGCACACGCAGATTCCGTTTTTTGTTTTTCTATGATTTCACGTTCTATTGGTGTCTCAAAATTTGCCAGCTACTATCTTCACTTGGTTCAAGCGCGGGACAAAAAACAACATAGTTCCATCAGCAGACGGTGCCTTCAACGCAAGGTGCGACGAATCTTCCACACTGCTTGATGTTACCTCGTGGTTACGCTTTAAACCATGAAAGACTGCTCCAAGGAAATCGTTGAAAAAAATGAAAAATGATAGCGTCAGTAACATACCAGCGCAAAGCAGACCGACAATATAAAAAGGGCCAACGGTTTTGAACATCGAGAAGCCTATCATTTCGAAGAACCCGACGCCTACACTCGGAATCGTGATGAAGACTAGCGATACCATCAGGATACCGGTAGTAGTGCGGTTGGCCTGCAAATCACTTATGCTAGCTTGAACAAACCTCTACATTGAGTCTCACCTGTCTGAACTTATTCGATCCCTTGTCCCTGGTAACATTCAATTTTTTCGATTTTTTCCCAAGAAGTCGCAGCTTCGTCATGAGTATAGTTGTTAATAAGATTATAAAGGAACCCATCACCTAAAAAAATCTCTATGCAGTCTGTACACACCTGATCATGTGAAAAAGCGATCAATATCTTGGAGCTTTCACAGGATGTGATCACGGTACAATGCGATAAACGGAAAAGATGAACGGTCGCCTATGCAAACCAAGTATTTATATTTAGGATGATTTACTGCATATTCGGTCTGACTGCTCAAGTGCCTTTGAAGCAAATGTTGCTCACCATGTTGCTCGTTCCCCAGTAATAACGAAAATCGTCACTGACAAAACAGCCAATAGCAGCGCAGTTCGGAGAAGGGTTGAGAGGTGATAGAGTAAACTCCAGACCAAGGTCGAACACTGCCAGTAGGAAGCCAAAAACAAGGCAAGTCAACGCATATACGGAAAAGGACATTTTACGGTAGGTGAAAGGAAAGACAAGCGCCTGAAATCATGTTACTAACAGTTGAGTAAGACTGTAGCTCTCCGTATTGTATCTTACCAGAGTCCGTTCAAAAGCTATCCCGATAGTCAGCGTTAAGTTTATTTTCAGTTGAGCAACCATTGGAATAGCGGAGATTAATATATAGCGTGGATCGAGATTTATGAAAGTTGGATGCCAGTGTGTTGCGAGATAAATTACATACGGAAGAGCTGAGAAGAAGAGTGATTATTACTTCAGACTTTTGATTTTAAAGGCTATTAAACCGCGAAATTGTTATGATTTCTAGGCGTGCTGGCGCGGAGCGGCGGTTAGAGACAGTGAGAGACCGCATGACAGACGGAGGGAGCACAATCGCCCGCGCCGCTCGCGCCTCGATTCGTGAGAATTACGTTTTACAGAGGATATTTTATGCTCAGTACTTCGAGTTGTTGAGCAATACAGTAGAAGTGATTCACGTCCGCTTTTGTAGGATACAACGTAGTTACCGTATTTCCTGATATTGAACATCCCTCATATTTGATCCTCTCCCTCTAACTGAACCCATTCTCTATGGAAGTTGAAAAAATGGAATACCCCCTCTATTAGAGCCCCGCCTTCAGCTGAGAAGTCATTGGAGATTTTTTACTGGGATCCACATTCTGCCTCGTTTTCACATGATGCACATGTGTTTGGCAGTCTTTCGTATTCCTAAATTCATTTGAGGCGACGAGGAGACGCCTGATTCCAAGGCGAGTCGAGAATGGCTGGAAAACTTCTTGACACAGTTTCCGAACTCGTGTTCCGACTACCGTCTGTCAGAAGCCGCCTACCGAGTTTCAGCAAACGTTCGTGGATTTCATCATGTACCTCAGCCAGCACAGTATAGTCTATGTGGTCGTATCGGGCAAAACACGGACTCACCGATCTATCACAGCTGTTTCGCAAAATTGAGTGATACCACTAACAAACTACCGTACGTTAGGACGAGTCCGCAACTTCACCAGGTCCTACTTCCATTGCTGTAGACTATACTTAACATCAACTCAACATGTTTATGATGCTGGTGAGACAGCTTTCTGGCTGGGCTAGACTAGCAATGAGTGCATTGCTAACCGTAAAGCAGGAAAATTCAGTTTCTTCATAACCATCTTTATCGATTTGTATAGCTTCGTTCTAGCTTGCAGTCAGCTCGACTGGACACGAGAAGATGCGGTTCAGGGGCAAGCTAACAGCGCGTTCCGATGGCTTCAAATGTAAACCTATCGTCCTTCTTTCCAGCAAACGTCCAGTTCCAGAAATTCAAACAATGTTTGGAGCGAAACTGCATCTTGGGCTGTCAAGTCATGCTTCGACCACGAGTTGACTGGTGAGTACGCGAAACGCGTGTTTGGGCCCTTTTACTTCAGGAACAGCCTTGTAGTCTGGGTCGTATTCCGTTGCCATCTAAGTGAAACGGCCAAGAAGCTGAGAAAGGACTCGATCTTCACAGCAGTAGTTTCAGGTGTCTGCAGAAAGTTTAGTTCTCGGAAGCAGAATAGCGTTGAATGAACGGAGCCAAATGCTCCCTTGAAAGCAGAATAGGACCTACATAGAACATTGTTTCATTGCTCAGGTAACCCATCCCTCCCTGCAATCTCAGCTGAAGCAGTTGGACCCGACATTGTTCTAAGGCTGGCTCTGATGCTGAGTTGTTAAGAGTGGGGCATGCGTATCATCTGAAATCTTGACATCAGAGCTTACAGGAACGCCCTAGAGGTTCTTCCACCTGATTTATTTGTTGGCAAATAAATCAGGTGGAAGACGAACCTCTGGGGCTTTTCATTAAATGATGAATCCAATACATCTGAGGGCGCAACGCTATTATTGAAAAGGGTAAGATGAATTTTTCAGACACGAAAAGCGGAGAGCCTCCACTTGTTTCATTTTGCGCTTATTCCGTGTTTCTTACTGCACTTGGTTGATTTAATCGTGACTTTTCTTTTTTTCTTTTCGACGATCTAAACGTGCATATCAATAAACGAATAAATAGCGTCAAATACTGGATGGGAGGAAGCCTCGACGCTGCTTGGCGGGGAAAATTTGGTCTGTAAGCATTTTGTATGCCCAAGATTTCCGAGCATTTTGGGCAACGATATCGCATATTAGCAGAATGGCCGAATTAATTTTTGGACGCGCCATGTCATTTACCAATACACTTCAGCAAAAAGGTATTTGAGAGGTCATCACCGTAGATTGTTTACCAAACTGGAAGAAAATGGTATTCAGTCGCGTATTGTAGCAAGGAATCGTGCGTTTCTTACAGGAAGAACTTTTACAGTTTGGCTCAACGCTGCGTTTTCCTCCCATACCACAACCTTGAGCGGTATTCCACAGGGTGTAGTGCTTTCGCCGGTTTGCTGTTATGTTTATGCATACGTCTGTGCTCTCTATAAATACTCCCTCGTGTAAAGAAAGTATTCGCACTTTCTGATGATTCAAAATTAAGCAATGGTATTTCAATCGAGAAAATTTCTAGGTGTTTGCAAAGGGCTCTTGGTGATGTTGTCAAATGGTCGTATGAACGGAAATTGTCGCCGTTCAGTGAGAAGACCAAAGTCATGAAGGTTGGAAAGAGTCGAGTGAGTAGCTTCTATTGTATTGATGGTAAGCAGTTGAGCTATATCGGCGAGATTCTGGGTCTGAGTTTTCTCATCGAGGGCAATCTTTTTTCGATTATCACTGCCTGCAGATTGCATCAAAGAGAAGCAAAATGATGCACAGCGTGTTCGGAGCACTTTCAACTACCGACCCTTCTGTACTCATTGGAGGGTACCTCAGATCACGAAAGACGCAAGTTTTCACAGTAATGGTGTACAAGAACTTTTGTGGGTGTGCTGATATCCAGGCCAGCCGGCTGTTTGAGAGAAAGCCGTCGACCACAGTTGAGCGCTGGTGAAATTCGACATTGTTAGAGCTAACCGGGAGACAGCACTTTTTCCTTGAGCCGAGATCTCAATTCAACGAACTTCTTCGACTTGGTTACACTTAGTTGCTGAGACTCTCACTGCTTTCAAAAAAGCGCTTTGGAGTTAACCTTTATCTCCAAAGCTATGTGTAAAGAATCAATGTTCATTATTCTACATGTACTGCTGTTTTACGCTATCCCTCCTTTCATTTTGTGGTTTTAAATAGTGACTGGAATAGATTATGTCTTTCGAGATCATTGCTGAAGATCGCAGGTCAAAGTATGGAAGTGATTAGGCGTTCCGGCGTTGACGATATCAGAAGAGAAGCTTGGGGGAGGCGGCAGGGGGGAAGGGCGCAACCACAGGACCGCAACACGTCTTTAGACCCTGTTTTCCTATGAGAGAACAACTGATCCCGTTCTGTCAGTGTTGTTTCACTTAGAGGGGAGCAACAAAACCACACTTGCAGTTACTGAAAAGTAATTGGCTACCATCTGTGCTTGATGGGTGTAAGACAAGAGAGAAAACTCACTGGTGACAGCATGGAGAAAGTCAGTAATAGCGAGAAAAAGCAGTAGGCGCAGATGAAAATTTTTTCGAAGTCTTTTCACCCTGAAAAACATGAGATCAATCAGTAATTATATGATTGTTCTGTGTTTGTGGCCAATGGAATACCTGACAAACATTAACAAAATGAAGCCATTGCATAAAATATTAGTGAATTGAAGAAACAGAATGACGATATCTATAACTACAAACGAAATTCTACTCATCTGTTATGTTGAATATTCGTCCTCAAAATGCCTGAAAACAATCCATTGTTTTGAGTATGACTGTGGGCGCAGAACACATTCAACAAGCCAACTAAAGTCACAAACCGTTCTTTGTCCACCTGTCATCAACTTCCGCCAGCCTCACGAGAAAAAAGTGAGTCAGGACAACGAGAAAATTGAAGCTGCATCGCGGAACCGCGACTTCATGCTCACAAGGGAACTACTGTTAGTCAGTCTGGCCATTCCATGAGTAATGTACTTTTCTAGAAGCCTTTCTAGAGCAGAATCCGATTGTGGTCTTTGCAGCGGCCTAAAACCACTCGAGAAAAAAGTGATAGATGTTTTTCGCCAGATTTCCGTACCTATTGTACCTTCCAAAACGCGGATTAGTCTTTGAAAATTCCGGAAACGGCCCACATAAATGTGCTCAACGCCCGAAACTACCACCATGAGCGAAGTTTTGGAGGAAGGCTCACTTTCCAAACTTTGCGCGGACTGATAGGGTTTTCGATTTTTTTTATACCAATTTATCTGAGAGCGTTTTGAAAAATGTTCCAGATTGTACTGAAAATCTTCCACGGTGAGTTATTTGGGACGCTGATCAGAAACCTGGGGTTTATCTGTCAATTTTCCGAAGTTTTCGGTTTGTTTCGTTCGGAGCTTGTCATGGGGCCAAAATTAGACGTCAAATCGCGAGTTTTGACGATTTTCGGGAGTGCTACTTTAGGCCTGGCTCATATTAATTTACTGGGGGTAATTTGAAGTGTTGAGCACGAACCTGAGGTTAGTTTTTTGATTTTTGGCAGAATACGGTGGACTACGGTGGGCATACGGTAGTTTGGTCAAAGTTTCAGATTTGACTAAAACATAGTATGCGGGGGTTATTTGGGGCGTTGATCACGAATTTGGGGTTTATGTGTCAATTTTCCAAAAGCTAAGGTATGTTTGGCCCCCTACATGGCATGCCTACCGTAACGTTCAGTGAGCCTTAGAAGTTCGACAAGGTTGACCCCAGATTCGTGTTCAACACCATGGATACGTACAAGTTCCGAGCCGAATGCGAATTTTCTTTCGAAACACTAAAAATTTCATGGGGGGGGGTACCATTACCTTACCGCCAGACTTCAAAAACTCGTATAACGTTCTTTAGGGTGATCTTAGGCAGCTGCCAAAACCGTAACCGGAATCTTAGTGGAAAACCGTTCGAGAAAAGTACATTTTATTCGGAATGGCCAGCTGACTAAAAGTAGTCCCCTTGTCAGACAAACCTTCGCTCGGAACAAGAACGGAGATCAACTCTGATTACAATGTCTCCCTCTGAGCGAAAATTAGCCATATACTCGAGCGACAGTACCCGCTCTCGGGGCGACCGCGGTTCTGCTCGGATTGATACATTGTTGCATTTCTGAATTTCGAAAATCTGCCTGGTCTATTTTCGAAGTTTTCCCAGCTGCTATTTTTTGTTTATTTCCGCCTCTTCCTAAAAGGATGAAGTCTTTCAAATTGATAGAGTACTTGTCACAGCCTGAGGACAAGGAGGTTGAACATGCCACAGGCCGAAACAAGGATACCATCTCGGAATGGTCTGCAATGAGGAAGCCTACCTCACCAAGCCCATTGAGGACTCTTCGGCTGCCGAAAATCGTTTTCCTGAGAGCGACCCGAAGCCACCTTCCAGGGGCGACATGCACGTACGCAAGTGTTACGCAGGGGTTGTGGCAGGGTTTAGGGTAGGGTTTGGGGCGTTGACGCGTTTGATGATCGCAGTGCGAGGGCTGGGAATAATTTTTTCAGTGCTACCCCGAACCTTTCTGAGCCCTAGCACTGCTATAGTCAAGCGCGCCGACGCCCCAAACCCAGCCCCAACCCATTCGTAACAGTAGCGTTCGCGCATGCCGCCCCAAGAGTGGTCTCGAAAGGTCGACTGCCCGTCTTCACAAGACGAGCCTCCTTTCATACCCGCTAATCACGTAACCCGCACGTGCTTAATCAAAGAAATGCCAGTCGTGTGTCTTGCTATCTCTGGCGTTGGCACCGCTGTTCTCCTGAGAGCGACCGGACAGCGGCCTGACGGGGACAGCGATGGAATTTTACCTTCGGTCACTTTCTGGGCGATGACGTCATAATTGGGAGGAGCCGGTTCCGCTCCGAGCCATGGTTTGTCTGAGAAGATGCAACCGTACGCTCAAGATTTAAGAGAATTTTGGAATGTTTAGGTTTTTTAGATTTGTGAGAAAAAACCGGGGTTTTTTTCTGATATGGTTCATTCGAGAGTTTGAAAATTTCTTTTCAGATTTCGCTAGCTTCCATGTTTGTCAGATGAAAAGTTTTCATTCTAATAACTCGAGAGTAGAAAACCTGACACTTCGTTCGTTCAACGAATTCTATAAGAAGCTCTACAATGGATGCAAAATATATTATCAAAAACATTCTCAAAATGTTGGGGAGGAACCAATGAGAGAAGATAAAAAACGAAGAGTACAAACAGCAGCAATACTAACAAGGATTGCTCTAAAGTCAAGGAGGGCGAACCAGTAAATGAACGAAACTCGTCCACGCAAAGCTAGTCTGCGAGCTCAAAGGCCCAGCGCGACAGGAAATCGTTGCCCTATATTGGGGCTATTCTGAGCTCTTTTCAAATTGTTTTTTAGATACTATTACTCCAATTTGAACCACGATCTCTCAAGTTCCGGCGAAAACCGGAGGCAAAATTTATCGTCGAAGCTCGTGATGCAACAGCAGTAGTTCGCAATTGCAATCGGGGATTCGGCTCCGAGAACGCCACATCTTGATTTTTACTTATCCTCACATCTAGGCACTGAAACGAGCGCCTTCCTATCTTGATGCGTTTGGGCCGCCATAGATAGCACTGCTGGCAGACATTTGCCAGCGGGGAGTTATCCACAATTTAACGTGAGGTATAGTTCGCTTAATGATTTTAGCCTGGGCCAGTAGCAATCCCTCGATGTGGTGGCTTTCAAGAGGCAGCCAACCTCAGGTCGGTGACGCCTAGATGCCTCCTACGGTTGCCACCTCAGAACGAGAATTATTCTCGAAGAGTAGCGTAGAACGCAAAACTCTCGGTGGTCGAAGTATTTGAACCAGGACCGCGCCAACCTACGCGAGGGATGCAGAGCACAGCGCCTTAGACCGCTAGGCCAAATGTTCACGTGCGAGGGCTCTCTCTGTTTCCCTACATACACTCCCTCCACAGTTCTTCGTATTCATTGTAACTTTGATCGAACTACCAGTAGTAAATAAGGGTTTCGGGAGCGTGTAAACGTGTCTATTATTCAGATTTAATAAGTTTTCAACCTTGGATGATGGGATTTCGGGAATTTCCGCGAAAATCACCAAAGCGAGAGAATGTTAGATTGAAAAAACGATTTTGAAAAATTCTTGTTGGATGACCACTTACCAGTGAACCACGATACACAATACTTTGTAGTATGATTGTCGAGGAGCCAACCTCGTGTTTTTTTTCACAAGGTGAACCAAAAAGTTCAAAGGATCTTTTAAAAATATGGGCTATTTTCCTTAGTCTGTTTCACGCTTCCCAGTCAACAGAGAAAGAAGTGAAAGTGAACTTGTAGTGAAAGAGGAAATGAAGTTTGGGTAAAAGCCGCACATAGATGAACTATTATACATTTAGTAACTAGTACACGCGGATCACGTAAGTTTAACGCCTTTTCTGAAGAATGAAACCGTTTTTCAGCAATCTTTCTTAGATGGCTCTGTAAGCAAAACTGATTTTATTTGTGGTGAGCGATTATTGGAAAAAAATCTGAAAATGGTTGAATATGGCCACAGCAACTTCTAGGAATTGGAAGTTGAGCTTAATATAGGACTAAAGCACGTGAAATCTATGAAGGAGACGTATTCATGACAGCTACGTACAATTTGACGTTAATCTCCCACTAATCTTTGCCAGGAATCATTGAAACATCAATAAACCCTTCAAACGTTTCGCCTGTCATTCCTATCAGCTGGCAGCGGAGCTGGATGGCCGCCAGCCGGCGGGTGCAATTTTTCCTTGCCCACCTAGACAACGAGATAGGCCGCCGTGCTGTGCTAGGGTGAGAAGTGGACAGCGGACTGGTCGGTTCGCAAGCGCTCCACTGCCCTTTCTTGGAGCGCACTTGCTTCAGAAAGTCAGCACCATTGGACGTGCTCGACCCTATGACCGCGGTATCGACCCAGCTCCTCTTCGTCCGCGCGCTATTTCTCTTTCCTCTGCGGCGGTGAGCGAAGTCACCACCCCTTTCTTGCAGTCAGCCACCTCACAAAAGAACGCTCACTGCTCCCAGGTGGCTGACTGCAATGGTCATTAACTTGAGCGCGGCCTGTGCATTTCTATGCCGGCCCGTTCATATTGATAGCCGAGACGTGATTGACCCAGTCACCACGCAGTGACAGCCGGTAGCTGCCACCTTCCGGGGGGATTGCTACTGGCCCTGATGATTTGACGGGGCTGCGATGGTAGATCACTCTGCACGAATCGAAACCCCATTATCCAGTGAAGCCGCCAACACTGCACGGCCAGTCGCCTGGTTCATGCGTCAGACTAAATCCAAAACGGAATCTATAGGTGCCGAGATTGATGGCGGCTGCAAGGTGCGAGTCTGTTAGGTCAGTGGTATACATTGTCGCTGTCATGAGCGAGCGACAGTCATGACATTTAACACAAATCGTTCCGGGAGCAGAATCGGGGCAATAGCACTGGCCGCCGTAAGAACAGTTGTCGCGCGTCCGTCGCAGCGACGTGTCGCGGAGGGCTGACATACTTCAAGTGCGTCGATGCCTGTCGCTGCCACTGTCGCTGTCGCTGTGAAACGCACTGCAAGAGCGACAGATTCAAAGGGCGGGAGGCGGTCGCCGTCGCTGTGCAGAGGGACGCGACCACGTGTGGCAAAAGTATATCATTGGCCTTGTCGGAGTAGTGCGCACAGCCACGAGTGGCATCCGCCGCGATTTTGGTAATGGGTCGGGCACAACCGAAATGGTGGCAGCGCTGGTAAGATAGCACGCTCCAATCATGAGCACTGTGCAGTTTTGACCAACTCTACTAAAGTAAGGTGTATGTGCAAGTAGCGTCGGCATGGATCCTATTGATACTTCGACTTCTTCATTGAAAGTTGGCGCAACCTCTGTGCACCTATGTTATAGCATATGGCGCCGAGTTTGCGCCAATCTTCAATAGGGAACGCGAAGTATCACTAGCATTCATATCGACTGTACTATTACTGCAGTGATTAAATAAAACTCTACGTGCGGATCTTCGGTTTTGATTCTTGAAAGGTAGCCTCTGCAAAACTGAAAACGTAGATGTATAAAGGAAAATCTCCGCATAGCCAACTGCAGGGAAATAGGCGATTGTGCGACAGAGATTATTGATAAAACACGTTGGCTAGCTTCTAACTTGGCGCAAACTACTAGCTTCCAATCACCTGCTCATTTTTCGACGAGCGCCTGGATTTCTGCTATTTTTCCCTATTTCTGCATCTGTGGTGACAGGTGAGATTTCTTTCAGTAAGTTATTGCATATAGAGAACTATGCTGCTCGTGAAGGGAAGTAATCGCTTGCCCGCATTTCAAAATAGTTTTCTATTTTTGTAGTAAAAAAAACTTCCAAAGGCCACAAGGTGAACTCATGATTTGATTTCTTGTTATTTCAGGACAGGCATTCTGGGTAGGTTTTGTGGCACAAAGCTGCTGTCGAAGGTTTAAACCGCTATTTACTCTCTACGACGTGGTACGCGTCCCTCTACAAACCCCATTCACTTTTCATCACACTGTGAGGGCTATTCCTAAACACATACTCGTTTTTCACGCCACTTCGCAACAGAAGTCAAAGAGATGGATTTATTTTAAGAGCTGGATTTATTTTTTCATTTACTACGCTACCTGAGGTAGACGTTATAGAAAAAATCGCTCACTCATGTATCAGCTAAATGTAGAGAGGATATACGGGTGGCTAACTCATATACACACAAACATAAACATGGGGATCAGTTTCCTAAAGAGTTTCTTTCCCACGAACTTGGCAGCTTTCCTCTCAATAATTGCTCGACAGAACGACAGTAAGGAGATTCAAGGGAGTGTTCGAGTTTACTAAACAAAATCTGAGTCAGCCCTGCACGTAAAAGCAAGCAGGCTTGCCCAGTCTTTGGTGTGTTGCAGCAGATTCCCTCCTGATAACTCCTGGACCTAGGAGCCTGTCTTCTGAAAAATTTCGTAACATCAGCTACAACAACTCCGCTGAGAATTTCAAAAACCATACATTGGCTCGTAGTAAACCCACAACTCAGTCAAGGCCAACTGAGTGAGAGGTAAGACGAGCCCGAAAAGTTTCAGACACGACTCAGACGAGTCCGAAATTATAGCGATTTGGCAGGTCATTGGTCGACCGCCACACTTAAAGGCAGTGTTCACGATGAAAATCGTTTTTCTGTTTCCCCGCCTATCTTGAAAACGGCCCCATGCTGATTCCAATGATGTCTCTGAAATCGTACAAGACCTTCCGGGAACGGAGTTATGGTCCCTCAAAAATTGAGCTAGGGAAACATGGTGGACGAGTTGTCCAAGGCTTATAACTTCCTTCTTTTGCAGCCGATCTATGCGAGCTGACCTGAGTAAAGAGAGAAGTTGAGAATGAACGTAAGAACGGGGCTAATGATTGAAAATCATCGCTCATCTCACGATCTCGAGCATTCATTTGTTCACGTCGGTGGGCGTGTGATGCGCTTTTGGGGTTTTCAATGCGCTCGAAGTGGCAACTTCGGGCTCTTGTGAAGCTTTTCCTGGCTCGTTTTCATGTAATCTTTCGACGTCAACGTTACAGTGTGCCCCTCCACTACCCATTCCTAGTGGAAACTGAAACACATTTTTTATCGTGAACACTGCCTTTAAAGACAGTGGTCACGACAAAAAATGGTTGTCGAGTTCTTGCCATAAATGAGTTCTTTATATGCCTAGGGTCTCAACTGTAACGAAAGAATGGCGAAAAGCTCCCTGCTTTTGATAAAAATCATCAAGTTTTTTACACCGCTCCCTGACAAAGGACGAGTGTTTCCCAATTCCCGAGCGCTGGCGGGCGAGTCAATCACGTTATCACCTTCGAGTCGAGGCCCGTTGCAATCAATGGTGGCCGACCGTCAGCTGGACACCAATGTCGATGTCGCTGAAAAAAATTGGAAAAGAGGCGTCGCAGTCTGCGCCCATTACGCTACAGAGGACGCAATATTACACAACTCTCCTCTGAACGATTTAAGTTGCTCCGTCGCTCCTTAAAAAAGTCAGGCGTGCCCTCCTAAATAACCACGCTGTCTCTCCTCTTTCTAACCAAGAATCCAGTCAGAGCTGACTGCGTCCTCTCAGTCAGCTCTGACTGAATTCTTATTTGTTGCTGACTTTTCTCACTGAGCCTAGGTCACTATCCTTCAACGCGTTTGTCTGAAATGTGTGCCACCTCGTCTGAGCTCTTCTCAGAACTTGGACTCAGTCAGTTCCAACTGAATTTTCCGTCGGGTTTACTACGGGCCATTATCATTCACCCTTCATCGTGATTCTAAAGTGTGTAGACTACATTCCTGATTTCTCGAAAACAAATTAGGGATATCCTCGTATCGGAATCTTAACACTTTTGAAACTGTTTTCCTCTTGTTTCTCTTTGCACTTTTAAAACATTTATACCCTGTTCAAGATGTGGCGAAAGACAGAAGACGACTGCGTAGATTTCAGCACGAAAACCTTACTGGGAGCAGCCTTCATAATAGCCTCGCCCTAAGTGCACGTGACTTGTGATGACGGCGCACAAGCAGTTTGCAAGGCGACACCCTGCAATACATGTACAGGCCATAAAACGGCCAAAGTCTCACCGTCGACTGCGTACCACGCGCAGCGCGACCGCACGCGCGTCGGAAGCAGACGAGTTCTGGCCTCCGCGCGGAGGCCGAAACTCGTCGCGCGGCGGCAAAACTCGTCTGCTTCCGACGCGCGTGCGGTCGCGCAGCGCGTGGTACGCAGTCGACGGTGAGTTTTTGGCCGTTTTATGGCCTGTAAGGATACAAACCTTTTTTGTGTGAGTCAAAGTTGGCGTTCACGACGGCTTCTGTTCCCGAGTTTCCTATACACAGTAATGCGCTGTCCCATACGCGTTTCAAAATTACTTCGAAAAAAGCATCAAGAGCCCTGATTTGTGATAACAGTTGTCTGGGAACATAAACGGGTAGGCGGCAGGCGAGGAATATCTCATACGAGAATTGAGGGGTATATTTAGCAAGCTAATTTTAGTTAATGCCAAAAAAGTAAAGAGGAAAAAAAAAGTCCGGAATTCCGAAGGAACCGTGACACCACCCGGTCAATGTGTTTGCGAAGCGCCAGTACGAGAACAAGACATTGGTTTTTGATTGGCAGTTGTAAGTTGACCGTAGTATTCTTGGGGTCGCCGTTAGTCCAACCTGCTCTCGCGACGTCGATGCGTAGGCGGAGCATGCGGAACGAGGCAAAAGAGTGTCTTTTTAAGGGCCGTCGGTATTCCTCAGTCCCGCCGAAAGCGTACGTAATCCCAGCTTATACCTTCCAATCCAAATAAGATCGATGATACCACTACAGCAACCCGTTGAAAGCTCCAGAAGCTTGCCTGAGATAAGCCACAAGTAACTTACATAGGCTTATAAATGTTGCATGTAACTTGTTTTCGACCTTTTATGTTACCAGTAACTTGTTTTCACTTTATTGAGGTGAGCTCTTTTTCAACTTGTAAAGCTAGCAATAGGTACTGGATAAACATCCAAAACCTTGCAAAGCAATGACAGCCCATGAAAACTAATCGTAATGTCGGATAAATGAGGGCGTACGCAGTGGTAGAACGACGCTAACGGTAATGTCGCTGCAACTCTGCGAGCTGTTCGTGCCCAACGAAGCGTCAAGTTTCCACCCCGCCCAAACCAGTAAACACCAAATACCGAGCGGAGCCGATTGCCACAAGGGTCTAAAATGATGATATCAGTTGCATTTCTATATTGATCGAGCGGCTCACACTATGAACTTAAAATTGCTAAGCACTTTATGGTCTTGTGGCGATCGGCACCGCTCGGCATTTCTCGTCCAGTCCCCGAATCTCTCGCTCGTCGATGTGTCGCTGGCTGCTGAAACTCTGTAGAGTCCTTATGACTGCTCGCGGTGGCTTTTCGCAGCGTTTTTCTGTAAGAACAGTCCGTTTGGAGTGCCTCAGCATAGTGAAGTTGTCCATTAGTAACAGGTGAAATTATGAAACCAAGTGTATAACTTTTTAAGTATCTAACGTAGTCTCACTACAGTTGGTCAATAAAGTTCGTCTTCACTCTTTTACTTCAGAAAACCTTCATTGCAACAGTCTCCCCGGGTCTCGTCGGTGAAGAAGAAGACAGTTTCATCAGTGGTAAATACAGTCCTCCATGTCCACACGTTCTTCGAAACTGCAGTGTAAATATCGGTCATTCTGGCCATGATTTACATGCTGCGAATACCGCCTAACTTCCAAAAACGAGTCCGGGCGGAACTAAATGCGGAGCGCTTGCCTACTGCATAATGTAAAACAATAAAGAAATTTGTTGTCATGATAAGCCTGGTAAGCGGACGAGACTTCGTTCGGCTCAAACTTAGGGAGAGAGGATATATTAGATTATTTTTCTTACTCATTAGACTATTTCGAAGAGTAGGACCACTTCTTTCCTATTCGGAGTTGTAGTATATGTATATCTATGGATCATGGGCATGCAAATGTGCTGTGCTTTTTCCTCAGTTTGCCAGATTTATACAACAACCGTATGAACAATTGAAGTGAGCAAAGAAAAACAGTCGAAATTCGGCACCTCTCAAGGAGCCCGAGGTAGTCTCGAGTAGATCACTGAATTCCAGGATGGTGTGCCCGTGTCGTCGAAAATATTTTGGTAGATGCCAGCGAGATCGTCATCGCATGTTTGGTTCTGAGACATTTTCTCGCCAGTTCTCGCATATCTTGACTCAGAGCGACATATACAACACTGTTGCATGCTCCTGAAAGCCAAATGCTTTTCGGATAAATATGTCGTTCTCTATAAAGTGTGCCGGAATGAAAATGGCGGCCCACGCGGCCAGCGTGCTTGGCTGGCGGCCGTCGCACGTGCCGCCCTCGAACGAGTGTTGGATTTCAAGGACGGCCGTCCCCTCTCCCGCCGTCTGCAGAGCTGATTGATCGGCGCAGTGCTTGCTGCCAGCCGGTGCCGGACCCGTTCGTAGTCGATGGCGGTGGGGACCTTTCGCATGCTCGTCCGAGAGCGGCGAACGCGAGGGCCGCCTGCCAAGCACGCCGGCCGCATTGGCCGCCATTCTCATTCGGCCGCACCTTAGGTGGAAGCCTACAACATCGCTAAAGGGATTTGGTCAGAAGCTGCGTTCATTCCGACTTTTCCGCGTTTTTTGAGCAACTCGCTTCAAACTCATTTTGAGCAAAACTTGGTTGGTATTCATGATTTTGGCGTGTAAAACTATCCAAAGGTGTAGCCGTTGTTGTGATTTGCTCGAGAACTAGACGAGTTTTCCAATCAGCTAACAGTAGCGTGTCAAAGGCCCTGCTTCTACAGTCTATAAAGAGCTGGATGATTGCTCAACTTCTTCACATGTTGAAGATACCCCAACAAGGACTATACATTGGGTAGCCCTCAACAACACATTCATCAATAGCACTCAGTTTCGCTCAAGGTTGAGTTGAGAGCGAGTTATTCAAAAGGAGGGAAAAAAACGCAAAATCGCCTTCTCGCGCGCCTTTTGAGCAAATCCTACGAGCGGTATTGTAGCTGCAATATTTTAGAAACAGCGTGAGCGGTTACTCAGCGGCTCGCATAAACTTATTCCCTAAAAAGAGGAGCCTCTGCTCATCTGTTTCACCCCTCATTCAGATTAGAGGCAGCGCACACGCAAACACTGTTTCTCATTCTTCTATGTACAGCTACGCAGAATTGGGGTTTCAAGCCTTGTCAGCTACTACCTTCACTTGGTTCAAACATTTGAACAAAGGAAAACAGTTTTCATGCCCGGACGACTCCTTTAGCGCGGGGCGGGGTGATGGTGCGATAAATCGCTCAGTCTGCTTGATGTTACATTACCGTTCGTATTACTTGGTCAGAAAGCGCGCGAGGACGCGTTTAGCCTCTTTTTGGTTTTTTGCAAAACTCGCTTCGAACACACGTTGAGTTTGAAGCAAGTTATTCGAAAAGAACGAAAAAGGCTCGAACCAGGTCCTCACGCGCTTCCTGACCTTAGCCTACGAGCGGTATTGCAGCACGTAGCTATGCTATAAGCCACGGAAGACTGCACTGAGTAGTTCATTGAAGAACAATCTCCCAGAAACATACCAACACAAAGCAAGCCGACAATATAAAAAGGGCCGACGGTCTTGAATATCGAAAAGCCTATCATTTCGACGAATCCGACGCCTACACTTGGAATCGTGATAAAGACTAGAGATACCATAAGAATACCGGTAGTGGTACGGTTGGCCTGAAAATCGCTTATGCTAGCTTTAAAAAATCTCAACATTAAGTACAGCTCACCTGTCTAAATTTATTTGTCCCTTTGCTGCTGGTAACATCAACCGTTTTCGATGTTTTGCTAGCGAGTCGCAGCTTCATCATGAGTATGACTGTTAGCACGATTATAAAGAAGCCCATCCCCTGAAAAAAATTCTCCTACAGTTGCTAATCCTCTAGTCAACAGACAGAGCGGTACATCACCCTGGCGCATATTGAATACACAGTCCAACCACGTAATTGATTCTTTGTTTCCCTGCTTGTCTTGGAGGAAATTTCACCCTGATTATATTGGTGTTTCCATCACCGCTCATAACTCATTACAAACGCAGGTATGAAATGTAAAAGATTCTAAACTTGAATGGCGAAAATTTTGCGGCCGAGTTGTCTCAAACCTGTTTTGTTTTCTTTACACGCAGCCATCTTTCTGATCCACGCCACAATATACAGCCAGATCAACAGCGAATGGAGGAACATGAAGTTTGAACAAAACAAATCGCGCTTCTCCTCACTATAGAGATCGAAAGCTTGTCGGTGAGCGTAACCCATTTTTTCATTCATGAGGACGTGGTCTACTTCTTCCTAGCTTACTTGTGGGAATTGAGATTTCGCGCTCGGCAGCGTTTCTATAGGTCTGAGAGCAAGTCAAAAGCGAGCAAGCGTTTCTCGGCGTTTTTCCTCCGTTTTCCTCTCGCCGTTCCTCTCGCCCTGCGCCCTCAGGAAAAGGAAGCACACTAGCAGATCTAAATGAGAATTCGGTTACAGCTCTCGAACTAGCGTGAGGTGGGTATTAGGCGACCACATTTAACGTGTTTAAGGTTGCAAGAACTACTATCGTCAATTTGTAAATTGTAACTGGCTCAATTCCTTCAAGTAATAAATTTTAACACCAGAAGCTGAACTGGTTTCAAACCACGTGAAAAGCTGCAGTCTTTAATATAAAGCATGTTTATAGAAAATGCATGTATACTTCATGCAAAATTAGCAAACAAACAACCAAAACGAAAGCAAATCAAAAACTAAAAAAATAAAATTGAGTCAGTTAAATGGACAAGTTGAAATTCTCCCAAACAATTGAAAAAAACTATGGAATTTGAATAATAACTGAATAGTTCATCAACGAAAAGCTATTGAACGAAAGTATGCACATCGGCTTGGATACAGGCTCTAAACCTAATTGATCAGAACTAAATCTATTGAGGTTGATAGAGTTATTCATAGAAAATGATTGTTAACAATTATCCGTCGAAGCAAAACTGATTATAAAAGCTTTCGAGCGATGCCTTCTAAAGTGAGTTCTTAGCGTAAATTCTTTTTTTGCGGTTGATGAAATAGGAAATTCACTCATTTTTACTCATTATATGAGCGAAACACTATTTAAAAATTATTACGGCAACGCATGGTCCAAATCACAAATTAGAATCGATGACAATGAGATGAATATTTGAAGTTTTGGCTCGCTAAACAGAAAAATTCATTATCTTCAACTGTTGAAGTATTGGCAGTAACAACAAGGAGTTTAAGATGCTGGAACACCCCAGAATATATTCATTCGTTTCACCTAGCACGAAGCCTGCTTATCGCCGCACTAGAGCTTAAAAAAATGACTTGAAGCTCCCCTTGCACGCATCATTTTGCTTTAATGAATTTAACGGGGAGGGGGGAGGTGGTTATAGAACCCGATCAGGGGTGAGCGGAATAAAAATATGAAATTTTGAAAATCGGTTCTCGGGTTTCCGAACAGAAATTTATTTCTCGGGTTTCGGAAATCGGGCGGAAAACGCCTGAAAATGCGCGGAAATGCGGTTTTTGGAACGCTAAACACGGAAAAATTCAGAAATCATCTAATAATTTCTTTCGTCCCAGACGACCCGATATTTTCGCATTCCGCGGCATTTCTGCGGTTTTCGGAATGACGAACGCGCAATGCCAAAAATTGCGCGAAACTGCGGGTTCCCAAACGCGAAACGCGGAACTCCGCTCACCCCTGAACTCTATCCCTCGTCTGCCACTGCTATACTTCGGACCGAATCGTATTATTCGAAATTTATCCGAATGATTTTTCGAATTTCGAATCACTCAAAACTCGAAATTCGAAATTTTTGGTTTCTGAATAATAGGCGAAATTTGAATATTTCATACAAAGACTTTCGAATAATATTTGAAATTCGAATACTCCTCAAAAGGCGGTTAATTTTTTATTTTCCTTTTCCACTCTTTGACAATTCTTTGATAAGAGTTCCCATGCTCTTGTTCCAAATAATAACGCTGGCTTTTGTGAGGGGGTTATAAGGTATGCTGTTTAGGGGGATTACCTTGTCACCATTTTTTGCAAGTTAGCCAGATGCTCCTCGTTTTAATTTATTAACTTATTCTCTTATCTTCTTTATTATTTAGGTATGGCATAATATTACAAATTTTGTATAACTGCATCTTTCGTCTTATTGATGAGTGATTCTGAATAAGCATTGCTCACCATGTTGCTCGTTCCCCAGTAATAACGAAACTTGTTGCTGACAAAGCAACCGATTGCAGCGCAGTTTGGAGAAGGTTTGAACGGCGATAGAGCAAACTCTAGACCAAGGTCGAACACTGCTAGTAGGCAAGCAACCACAAGGCAAATCAACGCATATACAGAAGAGGACAGTTTACGGTAGGTGAAGGGGGAGAAAAGCGCCTGAAAATATGTCACTTTGTTGGTGACTAATAGTAATGTAATCTCCAAGTTCGACTCTCGATAAACCTCGGCATCAGAACAATGTGTTGAACGTTCGTCTGTAGCACGCACGAGGCGGTAGGATGACTTTATTGACTAACGTTTTAGCGGATTCGCCCTCGTCGGAGTCTGAAACGGTCAAATTTACTTGTAAAATTAATCGGCCAAATGTAGATACTATCCTACAGAAATTCAGACAAATTTTCCAAAACGAATGGCACGGAAACATAGAACTGAGTGGCATACCTGTTCAAAAGTTTCTGTCACTCTGGTACCCGCTTTGTTGTTCTACTGATCACATGATTTTCTGAGAACTTTTGAACAGGTATGCCCCTCAGTTCTATGTTTCCGTGCCATTCGTTTTAGACAATTTGTCTGAATTTCTGTAGGATAGTATCTACATTTGGCCGATTATTTTTACAAGTAAATTTGACCGTTCCAGACTCCGACGAGGGCGAATCCGCTGAAACGTTAGTTAATAAAGTCATCCTACCACCTCGTGCGTGCTACAGACGAACGTTCAACACAATAGTAATGTAGTTCTAATGTAGTAACGTAGTTCTGCGTGTTGTTCAGTGCTTTTGTTCTGAAGTGCATAAACCTCTCTTCTACCCCATGCACTAGCCATCGACTTCCGCATCAACACCGTCCAATCGTCAGTATGATTGGAGTTTTTTGAAAAATTTCTTCCCCGACTTCAATTTTTCAACGGTAAGTGAAGCGTCATCGCACTGAGTAATGAATAAATGGCCTCTCGATTTGAAATGGGACAATTATTCAGAAAGAATGACGAAGAGGAAAGGTACGCTACACAGACTTTTCAGACCGAATGAGAGGGCCGCCTCAGACAGCGCCACCGTGGTGCATTACGATGGCAGCGAGGGCTGGTGAAAAGGCGAATCCGTGCATCCCCGAATAAACGCACTATACCTTACCAGAGTCCGTTCAAAAGCTATTCCAATAGTGAGGGTCAGGTTTATTTTCAGTTGAGCCACCAATGGAACAGCGGAGATCATCACATAATATGGATCGAGATTAATGAACTTTGGATTCCAATGTGTTGTGAGATAAATTATATACGGAAGAGCTGAAAGGAAGAGTGCTGAAGCGATTTTGGACGATCATCTTCCATGCTAATCACTTTAGGTTGTTGCGCACAATAGAAATAATTCATGAATATTTCTGCAGAATACAAAGCAGTTGAGTAAATGTTTAGACTTACTTAAAGTAACACAAACTTAAGTTGGACTTCGATCTTAGTATGGGCGTCGGATGTATGTACACTATGAAATTGTAGTGATGTGTTTAACGCACTGACTTCCGGTCTAAGGCATCTTTCATAGTCCTCACCGCAAGCGCGGCACGCACGGGACGCGCGGTAAGAACTTTCGTAGTCCATCAGCACCGCCATAGCGGCGCCGCCCAAACCGCCGTGGCGGTTTTACCGTTTCAAACAGTAATTGCTTCTCGATTTAAGTCCACTCCAACATAAATAATTCTGGGACTATCCAGCGCCACCGCATACTCAAATGCAAGCCAGGAGTTTCTTTACAAGTCCCAGTTGAGGCCCGACTTTTACCCGCACCGCCATGGCGGTGCCGTTGGAGATTTCATAGTGGCTTCCCGCTCGTCCCGCGCGTGCCGCGCGTGCCGCGCTTGCGGTTGGGACTATGAAAGATACCTAAGTTCCTAAGATAAGTCTGTCGAAGCTGTACTTTTAACCTCACGATAACTTGACTAGCTTCGAAAAGAACTAGACTCCCTCAAATGCGGCTTTCTAAACGTAAATTTGTTGCTCCGCGTCTGAAAAACTGAAAAAGGGAAAAAAACTAAAAATAACGACCAGAGGAAAGGCGCGAAATCCGTGCATCGCTCCATATATTGTATGATTACCTTCAAAGTTTGGATGAGCTCTCCATCTAAGGAACAATTGCAGACGAAAACTTATCATCACAAGGGGTCCTCATATTCAGAATGCGAATGAAAACTATCGTATTTTTTGAAAATTTCTGCTGGGAGAAACATAAAAGGAGGTCTTAGTCGGAGAAATCTGAAGGGCAAAACTATTCCACATAACCTTTAAACATAAAGCTGTTGAGCAAGAATGTCCAAGCTGCAATAGTACGGAGAAGTCGAAAAGATGAAAGAATAAAACATTTTACGAGAATCCGGTTTGTGTCTTCTTCGGTCCATTAGTCACATTTAATGCAGTTTTTACGATAAAAAAGTGTATCTACGTTTTCATGATTGCGACCGGTCGTGATTGGCCAGCCGGGACCGAAACATTTCCCAGTCGGCAAAGAGGCTGGATTGACACGACACTGTATGGCGAGCTCGGTTGGGTGACTTACGGCAGCAGCCACTTCGGTCTCCCAATCTGTATTACTCCTCACGATTGCTCTCAGGAGCAGAATAGTGTTAAATAAACATATGTCAAACGTCCTCTCCAGAACAGAAAGGGGCTTAAAAGATTGTTCCAGTGCTCGAGTTATCATCCCCCCCCCCCCGACTCAGCTGTTGCTATCAACAACGACACGGATGTATCAAAACTCATCGTGAACAGTTTTTTTTTTCAATGAAACACACATGAGATAGCTCTCAAAAGCAGAGCAGTGTTGAAAAAAAAAGGATTCAAAAGACCGGAGAGGCAAAAAACGTGTTTGAAGATTATCCCAGTGGACTAGGCAATAAGTTGAACAGATGCTTGCCTGACGAAGATTCTTGGATGTTTTCGACAACGAATTCTCAAATCTAATGCCTCTTCCAAGAAAAAAACCGCTGCCGATGATCGCAGGTCAAAGCGTGGCAGTGATAAACACGTGTCGGTGTTGATGACAACAACTAGACACAAGGAGGCCGTACTTGCCCACCGTTTTTCCAACAGTGTTCTGCTTCTGAAGGCTATCACCACTGTTATTCAGAGAACACTGAAGAATAAAATTAATCGTGAACAGTGCCTTTAAAGTTTTACCGAGGATATACAAAACCACATTTGCACTTACTGAAAAGGAATAGGTGCTTTGTGGGCGTAAGAGAAGCACAGTACCTTGCGAACATGCAACGTTAATCTGTGGCACTAGTCGGGCATTCTCTTTCTTTCTCTATTTTCAAAAAGAAAACCCACTGGTAACAGCATGGAGAAAGTCAGTCAAAGCGAGGAAAAGCGGTAGGCGGTGATGGGAAGTCCTACGAAGTCTTTTCACCCTGAAAATAAGCGATCAATCCGTTATGGATTACTTTTCCGATTTCTGAGCTAATGCAGTACCTGACAAACATGAACAAAATGAAGCCATTACATATAATATTAGTGAGCTGGAGAAACAGAATAACAATATCAGAAACGATAAATGTTGTCGTACTCATCTGTTTTGTTGAAGACTCGTTCTTAGAATGTCTGTAGTCAGTAGTTGCTTGAAGGCAGCATACACGCTCGCAAACATGGTCGAGATAATAGCATAAATAGCGCTAAATATCACCCAGGATGACAATATTTGAGCAATCATGTCTCGCACGCCCGTATTTTCACACCCCTTTGAGTAACAGAATGAAAAGTTAAACTAGAGGAAACATGTGATAATTGAGAGTGATAGCACTAGCAAATGGGAGGGCGCGAGAGAAACAGCTTGATTTATCTGGATATTACATGTTTGTGCACTGAAGAAATCCTCCATTTTCAAAGGCAGCCGGAGAAGAGCGGCATTCTCGAAAGTGGATGGGAGTTTATGAGCGTTTAGACATGTGATACTCAAGTAAATCGAGCTGTTTCTCTGCACAATCGCGGAAGTTGGCGATCACGCACTTTTACGTACACATTCTAATCGACGCCTCTAATCGATTTCATGTTCGCGGTGTCGCGCCATTGGTTACTCATTTATAATGAAGTGGTGCATTGTGGTTTGTCATTTTATGATAATTACCACTTTATGGTAATATTTGTTCTGTATTATGATTGTTTTGCCTACTTATTTGCTGGATTTTTTTCATCTCATCAACCAGCGAATGTCATAATCATCATAAAGTTGAATTTGATTCGTATTTCTGTGGATCTGACGAACTCTGCTCTGACTTCACTTGAACTTTTCCCTCAGTAATAAGAAGAACTGGAAGAACTAAAAATAGGCCAAGAGAATACCATTCACATTGCGAATCACAATCTGGGCAGCCGAAGATGAAGGCGAACTACCTGAAAAAAAGCAGAACTAATAGAAAGAAAAGAATCAATGGCGAAAAAAGAGCAATTTGAACGAGGACATATGAAGCGGTCGCCGCGACCGGTCGCGCGACGCGATCTGGCTATGTCAGCCGCCCAATCGCGCGATTGGGCGACTTTCAACGCGATCTTGTCTGGAAGGCCGGCGACCTGATCGCGCGACGCGACCTGGTCGATACACCGTGTTTTCATTCGGTCGCATCGCAGAGCCATTGAACTCTGAAAGAGGCCTTACTCAAAGGGGTGTGAAAATACAGGCGTGTGTGACAGGGATGGTCAAATACTGTCATCTTGAATGGATTTCAGCGCTTCAAACGTCGTTCACGACATCGTAGGGGCCGTGCAGGCCTATTTATGCTGATATCTCGACCATGTTTGCGAGCGTGTATGCTGCCTTTGAAATACGACTGAAAACGTGTTTATCTTTCCGACAATGGTTACCAATGCATAGCACAGTCAACAAGCCACCTAAAATCATAAATAACTCCCGTATATCTGTCAAACATTTCCGCCAAGCTCCTACTAAAATTGAAATTGACTAGATCTCTTCTCTGATTCTTTAAGAGTCGCATTTCCATTTAATAAATGGAGTGCAAAGTTTTCGAGAAAACACAATGCTAAAATGGAGAGACGACAGGTTCGTTCCCAAGATAACGTGATAATATGTAGCTGCATAGCGGTTTCCTAGAAATAGGTCACAAACAAGACAGGCAAGGTAGTACGACCACCCAAGTATTATAACGCGTATCGCTGCGAGAACAGAACATCTGTCTGAAGTTAGCAATTATGGGTAAAGAAGTCGCATGCGCTGCAGAAAACAAGGTTTCTATGACCACTAAAGCTGAGGCTATTTCCTATAAGTAGATTAGGTTAATTGTTATGGCGCATGTTGCACAAAGCGGGAACATTTACAGCATATAGGAATTTCTCACGAAAGAAACTCGTTTTATCCTCAAAGTTTAGGGCACAACAAGACTGGCAGGGAATCTCTACACGAAAGGAATTTAAACTAAATACCAGCAGTGAGTCGGTTTACGTCCATATAGCTTCCCTGTAGGTTTATTTCACGCAGAATATTAGCAGGGCTCTTTTCAAAGACTGCCAGAAAAAGCAACGTAGCGAGACAGGCATAGTATTGCACTTGACCTGGAGGAACGGATTGATTCGTTATGAGACACCTCAAGATCAAGACTATACTGTGCTTATCTGGGCCAAATTCCGGTCCGCAATTGCGTCTCGACACGCTTTGCGGCCGCACGCGTTGGAGTCATTCGAGTTTCCAGCGCCAAAGCCGACTCTATATGGTTTTTTTATACAGTTTGCTCCAATTTTGTTCACTTTCTAGTTTCTAAAACCCACCTAGAGTCAACAGATCGGCGGCTGCGGCGCTGGAAACTCTTCCGACTCAAATGCGCGCGGCCGCGAAGCGTGTCGAGACGCAATTGCGGACCGGATTTTGGCCCAGATAAGCACAGTACCTCCTATTTTAGAACAGGGTCCAGCAACTTCGAAACTTTTTTAAAGTGGTGGGTCGTCACCGAAGTTGAACAAATGGGTTGGGGTCGCAGGTTTTTTCCATTCTAACTCAGCGTTTTTTCTCTCGTCTAACTCAGCTTCACCACAGATGGTTTCCTACACAACCACGAGTTGTTCGTATATATTCGTCAACCGCTGGCGACCTAAATGCTCCCGCAATTGCAAGCATTAGAACATTGAAAAAGTGATCTTAGGGGCCTTCCAGTGTCACGTACATTGCGTTGCAAAATTATAGGACATAGCCCGATTTTCGCAGTTCCGAACTTTGCATGTATTAAGAGGACAAACCGTAATTGCCATTCGATACAACACCTTCAAAAATCCCTGGACACGGATCTTCATCAAAACAGAGCAACTAGTGGGAAACTGGAAACAGAAATCGTCAAAAATGGATGTTGCAAAACTATATGATAGATCTAAATGATTTGAACGTTGTTTTTTTTTTGAGGAGGCGAGCCACGGGTCTAGCTGTCTACCCACATACAAGCCTGTTTAACTCCCCAACTATCAGCTTATCTGCCTACCCACCTGAACGGTTAACGTCCCACATTTCCACCTTGAGCCGAGACCGAATTTAAGTTAAAGGCAGCATACACGCTCGCAAACGTGGTTTTTAGACTAGGAAAATAGATTGGTACGGCTCAGATCACAACGCCTACTCATTTTGAAGCGACAAAAACGACCCACAATGACGCTACACGAGTGAGAAGTTGGCCTCGTCCTGTAATTCTCCGCCCCTGTATTTGCCGCCCTTCTCCAGAGGAGAGGTGCTGAGCCATTCCCACCGTCGGCGACGTTTGTGGGTGGTACAATAAGTAAACCACGGACATTGGCGACGGTAGAAATGGCCCAGGACAACTGTTTTGGACGAGACCAAAAATACAGGGGTGGAGCCAACTTTTCACTCGTGTAGCGGCATTGTGGATCGTTTCTTTGAGGCACACCATTACATTTCCGTTGTTATCTCAAACACGTTTGCGAGCGTGTACGCTGCCTTTAAAGGCAGTGTTCACGATAATCTTCGATTTTGAGATTAATCGCTAAATCGATTGTTTGGCCCCCGAGTAGAACTGAAATGACGATTAAACCGAGAAAAACGCACCAGAAGTACACGAAATCCTTAAGTATCAGCCCGCCTCTCAAGTATCAATGGAACTGTACGTTGTGACATCGAAATCTTATGTGGACCCATCTTTTGCAATTCTCCATTCTGTGTTGCTCCGTTCTTTCCTTCGGGCCCTAACTAATACTGTTTTGCCCAAAATATTCTTCCATTTTCGATTAGTCCCATTTTTTACCGGTGACAACCACCGTGAACATGTTCATCCAACCAGACAACAAGTCCAGGCCTTAGAATGATGTCACTGAAATAAGACGAATTAGTGCGTTTCTCGCCGTTTCTTCGTGATTTTGGTGACACTTGGTAGCCAAGGCATTGTTTTGAGTGGAAAACTTGGAAACGAGAATCATCGTGAACACTGCCTTTAAGCAACCGCTGATAAAACTCTTTTTCTTTGTGGACCGATTCTGCTAAAATTTTGTCAGCAGGTCTCCCTGGACCCCGTCACTTGAATCCAACAGGAAATCTCCGGTAATTCTTTGGAAGTCCTATTAACTCCTTTTCGAAATTCCAAGTGATCACAAGACTTGAAGGCAGCATACACGCTCACAAACGTGGTCGAGATAACAGCATAAATAGGCTCGCACGGCCACAACCATGTCGACGAAGACGTTCGAAGCGTTAAGAACCATCCAAGATATTTGACAATGTTTGAGCAATCATGCCTTCCACGCCTGTATTTTCCCACCCTCTCGAGTACGAGAATGAGAAATGAAACTCAAAGGCACAGTCAAAGCTCAAGGACGAAATCCGAGATGTTCTCATGATTGTGAAGTGAACCCGCCGTACATAGCACCTGCCAAATGCGAGCTCTCAATTCCTCCGAATAAGACATACTTTTTGAACGGCGAAGAATTCAAAAAGTTGAGATGAAATTTTACAAAATTTCACAATTGTTATATAAATAATCAAACAATGGTTTTCCATGATGCTGAATTCATTGATGAACAGTATTGATCACCAAACACAAAGTTTTATTGGAAACCTCGATTTTCGGGGGTGTCCCTGTTCTTTCTGAACGCACTATATATGTAGGATGGAGCCACCCTAAGGCGCCCACCCCCGGAAGCCACATTGGTACTCTTCTTTTATGATCGTTCGAGCTCAATAGTGGCGATATGAGCGATAGTTTGCGATCAATGGCCCCGTTCTTCCCTTCATTCTCAGCCTTTATCTTTATTCAGGTCGGCTCGCATAGATACATCGGTTGCAAATCACAGTAGTTACATGCCTCAGACAACTCGTCCACTATGCTTTTGTAGCTCAATTTTTGAGCGGCCACAACTCCGTTCTTAGGGAGTCTTGTACGATTTGGGTGACAACTTTGGAAACAACGTGAGACCGTTCTCAGTATAAACAGAAAAACAGAAGAATGATTCTTAGGTTTTATTGTGCCTTAAACCCTTTTGGGTCCCGCACACTTTCTACGGCATCCGGCGCACTCCCACTTGGGTCCCGCAGACTTTCTACGGCGTTCTCTGGCGCACTTCTGAGTCATATACCGTTCGTCGCTTCAAAAAGTACTTCCGAAATCCCGCCGTACTGATTGAAGCGTTGCCCCGTCAAATCCTGAGCAAAAGCCTATCAGTAACGGTGTTTAATTCACTAGTTCATTTTTACGAATAAGTAAACGTCGGATGGTTTTTAATAACATGTTTACGTGTTTTTGTCTTTCTTTACCCTCAATTTTGAGGTTCCGCGAAAATTGAGCTACCAACTTCAAAATTTGACAGGAGCTAGGTGCAAACAAAACCAGCTTCCTGGCCAAAAATGAGCTCTCTAGCTCAACGATAAGTGTTCCAACAAGATCGTGAACGCCAACTGAAAAAAAAGGAGATGAACATTTTTTTCGACCAAAATGACGTGGTTTTGACACTTTTTCTCGAATCTCAGGTAACCATTACGGGCCATTTTTTGAACAGTTATTCACCTTTCTAAAGTATATTTAATGCAAAAAGAACGGTCTTCTTACGTTTACTCTGGACCCTGTTACTGAGATCAGGGGGTTGCGCGATGGCGAATCAAAGCCAAATCTGGTGAGCGCTTCGCGCTCACCACAATACCATTTTTCTTGTGTTATCAAACCGAGCATTGCGTTTGTCCAACTTACAGTCGGCACTGATTGTAGTGATACTGGCACGGATAGCACTAATATGTTATAGCATACCTGCACCGCGTTTGCGCCAACGCGAAATAAGGAAAGCAAAGTTGGTGCAAAACTAGTTGGAGCGGGGCACTTCAGAAAATGAAATGATTCATATATGAAATTGAAAATTTTTCTGCTGATATCATATCTAAGAAAATACCTCGAGTTCTGATAACGATATCATTCATTCTGCAACTGGATCCTGAGTGCCTCCCCCACCCCGACTGGTTTTGCACCTGCCAAATATGCTCTCTTCCTGAAGTCCTGCTCACTTTTTATAACATTCCACATAATTTCCCCGTAGTACCGCTCACTCCTTGCAACACCATTCACTCCGTACGGTGGTCGGAAATCTACTCCTGAAGTCTTCATGCATTGTACTGAGCGTACACCTTCCAAAACAGGAGAAGGAGAAATTACTGAATGCATACCTCTCTCAGAAAGTGAACGAAATCTATTCCCTCGAAAGCTTCAAAGATCCATCCGCGTCTCTACACGCGATCGCAGATGGTCCTCGCACGATTAGCCTGCTTCTAAGGAAATCCGTAATATCGCGAAAATCGCGGATCTCGAAAAACGAGGAAGTCGTACAAACAGTCCAAGAGTTGAACGTGGTAGAATACGAGACGAATATGGATGAAGTACGAGTCATGCTGATGTACCGCTGAAATCCAGAAGAGTGTAGGTATTTGAAAGCGTCAGCATTGTCATTGCCGTGAACTATATAAACTCTGGCAAACCTCTAGTGACCTGTGGATTTCCATTATCACCAGCAGCGGAGCGGTGGGCCTCGCTGAAATATAATCTGTGATGAGGAGGTTCCGACGAAAAAGTCATAATCGAAAACATGAGCTCACTTGAAATGAAACAGAGTCTAACTACCATCAGGACAATAATGAAAGATAGCAAATAAACACTGCCTATCAGTGAAACACTGGAAGTGAGTTGAGGAGCTGTGAGTAAGAATCATTCTACTGAGGGCTTCTTCACAGCTCGGCCTTCTCATAACATAGCTGGACGTTTATGATCACAGTCCTCATCCATGCTGTGCTTATAAGTGAGGTACATGGTTGCAGCTACATGGTGAGTGCAAGGAAACAATCTCTCGAAATGTGTGGATTGCCCCAACCTTCTTGCTCGAAATTTAGCCGCCTCTTGACAAAGATGTCTCCTACGGCATCACCGAGTATCCAGCATCTGATCGATCGAAACGAGAGACACCCACTTGGGATTGGATACGCATAGAAACCGAATATGATCCGTCCTTCAACAGGTTGTGGTTGTTGTTTGTGCTGTTGTTGTTACAAACCAATAATTTTTATTGCTCAGAAAGCATCTAATACACTGCTTTTTTAACTTTTCATCCTGATACGGCTGGGGGGGGTGTATCCATATTTTTCCTAATTTGCGTGCACCTAAATCCGTTCACATGCGCGAATGTGTTCTGGATTTACCATCACCTTCCTAAAAACAGGGGCATGACTTAGGTTGTTTCTCAAGGAAATCGATTGAGTTGTGTTTTTAGGAAGTGAAAAAAATCAGGCAAAATTTTCGGATCTCCCCCGCTGTTTTTGGGCGGAGGAGGTCCGAAATCCCATGCGCGCGAGGTCTCCCGCGAAACTTTCGGGGCGGGGTTCACATCGGAACAACCGGGGGAGTAGAATCGGAGCTTCCGAGGATGCCGGCAATATCAGGTTCATCAACGTGTTTGGACAAAGGGTTCAATAATGTTGCAGGTATAAAAGGCTTCTCATCTCGCAGTGTGCTTCAAACGGTTTTTCGGAGCCGGACCTGGAAGGTGGCCTTGAGTCATCAGAAGATCCACCAGATGACGGAGGATAATTTTGGTTGCCGAGAGAAGGGGGATCTCCCCACGGTGGGGGGGGGTTGTTCCCAACTGTGGGTCCATATCCCCACGGTCCACAGTAGGGTGCACCCCACGGTGGAACGTGGCGGTGGAACCACCCCCCCCGTGGGTATGAAGAAAGGGGTCACCCCGATAGTGTCGAGGCTGAACAGAGCCCATGCCGCTAATGGGGAAGGGGGACACCCGAGATAGTATCGCGGCTGGACTCTTTTTCAATCGGGACTCCCCCGCTGGTTTGTTCGGAGCTGCCGGGGTGGTGTGCCCGCAGAGTATCCCCGTTTCCTCCCTCGGGACATCCGAGATTTTCGTCTGAGAGCTCGTCCTCCGAGTCCCTTTTACAGCACGGATATGCAACCGGAATTGGGATTTCCTTTTCGTTTAAAGTAGTAAAGGCTCTCACACGCACATGCAAGCTTCACCCTCCCGGAGGTTTCAATACCTTTCCCCGAAAAGCATGAGCACACTGCACACTTGGACTAGTTACACCCCGCAGCCGCCGTGACTGTTAGCTGCGAGTAGGACTTACAAAGGAGGCTTGCCAACTTCCAGTGGAGTTTCGGTGGAGCTTTGATATGCAACCTGAATATGTTCTAGGGGGAGGACCGTGCTTGAATACTCCACACTCAGAATCGGGTAAATGTCTCAGGGATTTACAGTAGAATTCCAGAAGTGGGCATTTCCATAGCTTTGCAAATAGAAAAAGGGTACACGACTGAAAAATTTTATGACGCATAAAAAATTTCCTCGGACTGAGCTCAAAAATTTGTTTCTAGGGGTCGTTTTGGGTGCTGATTACGAATCTGGAGACTATTCGTCGATATTCGGAAAATTCCTTCTGATTTGGCCGAATCTTCGAGATGAGGGAAACTTTGTTGGCAAAACGCGACTTTTGAAAATGCGGTATCTCGATCAAAGTCTCAGATTTGACTCAAAATTTCACTGTGATTGTTATTTGGGACGCTGAAC
Organism: Aplectana chamaeleonis; assembly: GCA_029168955.1. Classification (NCBI taxonomy): domain Eukaryota; kingdom Metazoa; phylum Nematoda; class Chromadorea; order Rhabditida; family Cosmocercidae; genus Aplectana; species Aplectana chamaeleonis. Next base: position 821,705 of record JAPDOI010000150.1, read on the forward strand.
GCGAACTTGAGGTCCATTTCGCCCCTTAAAAGGCATTGTGCCTACCACTCAAACGCTAACGTCGGACAGGGAACGAGACTCTCATGCCGTAAAATAGCGTGTTTTGTTGTGTCGATTGCGTCCAACACTACTCATTGTACGACACCATGGAAGTTTTTGATACCTTGGAGAATGCATTCCTGGATTTCCTTGGTTTATTTTGGAAGAAACCTTAACTTACATGATAATTCACGTATTAGAAGATTGAAACGACAAAGCATTTCCAATTTAGGCTGAGTTTCGGTGTGTACAGGCAAATTGAAAGAACATTGTTGTGAATTTTTTTTCCATAATGTCGTAGAATGAGTAGTGTTGGACGCAATCGACACAGCAAAACACGCTATTTTACGGCATGAGAATTTCGTTCCCTGTCCGACGTTAGCGTTCGAGTGTGCCTACCGTAACCTACAGTAACCCTGAGTCTGGCAGGAACACAACACAGATTCGAGTTCAGCGCCCCAAATAAACCCTAGTTGAAAGTTTCGAGCCGAATCCGAATTTTTTTTTCTGAACGTCCCAAAATTCCCTAATGGTACCCTTACCTTTTTTTGAAGCAGTGAAAATGCCGTTTTTGGAATCCCCGTAGCCATTTAGCCAATTTCAAGCACGGATCGTTTATATACTCTCACAGACCTACAGCAACGAGAACGTGAATTTCCAAATTGCCACCGGAAGGTAACAAGCCTCCCTTGTTAGTGAACTGCGTAATAGTATGCTTAGTTCATCGCTGAGTGGATTTGTCATGAGGGCTTCAGTGGCCACTTGAACGCTAACGTCTGAGGCTCCGGTCAGACTTCGTCGAAAAACCTGCTGAGTCCGACTGAGTCCGAATTAAACCGGGGTGGAAAAACCTGCTGAGTCCCACTGAGTCCGGTTGCCCCCAGCGCCAACCAACTCCTCTGCGAAACGTGCAATTGATAGTGACGATTATCACCTTAGCTATGAATCGGAACGTGTTTGGTGGCTGATTTTTCTTGTTTTCAACATGTCTGAATCTGATTTCCGTATCAGCAGCAGGGGGGGGCAGAGCGCAGACGATGAGAGTCGAGAAGCGGCGGGACTCGGCAGGTCGCAGTCGGCCGAAGAAAATGCACCCATATCCCGTGAGAAACTCCTATATCGATCGGGTGGGGTGAGGACGATTTCTGTGGGACTCAGTAGGACTCAGTCGGACTCAGTCGGTGCATTAGCCCCGCCCTTGTACTCATGAGAACCATCAGTATCGACCGGGGGAATCGCGGTGGGCATCAGACGGTCGCAGTCGGACTCAGCGGGTTGATTTTTTTGCACCCGTCTTCCGAAATTCGATGCGTATCGACCCGGTGGGACTCACTAGATCCACCGACTATGACGGGGCCTGACAGGGAACGGGATTCTCACTGCGTAAAATAGCGTGTTTGGGCATGCAAATGACATTTAAAATCACTGTTCGCGATAAACTTCATGCTCGAATTTTCCATGAAAAGCGCTTCTCGTGGCTCTCAGAAGCAGAACAGCGTCGAAAAAACCGGACGAAAAGCTACCCAGGGGCCGCAAAACGGCTTAGAAAAGTGGGAAAACCCCGCCATTGTGGGCAAGTCCCGCCTCTTCCCGACCCTCGACGTGAATAAAGGAACACTCGAAATCGTGAGTTGAGCGATGGTTTCCGATCAAAAGCCCCGTTCTTCTCTTCATTCTCAACTTCTCTCTTTACTCAGGTCAGCTCGCATACATTGGCTGCAAAAGACGGCAGTTACAAGCCTCGGACAACTCGTCCACCATGCTTCCCTAGCTCAATTTTTGAGGGACCATAACTCCATTCCAAGAAGGTCTTGTACGATTCCAGAAGCATCATTGGAATCAGAATGGGACCGGTTTCAAGATAGGCGAAAAAACAGAAAAGCGATTTTTATCGCGAACAGTGCCTTTGAGCATGAGAGCCATCAGTCATTCTCGAGGAGTAAAGAATTCTGTCTCGTGATTTGTCTGAAACTCCATATTTCTTTTGATCCATTGCCCAGTGAAGCTATCCTTCATGAAATCATTCATTCGTACTTTGGCGAAGTGGCGTGTAGATTATCGGTATGGAGCTTTGGGAGCCCGACCTGCTCCTACAGCAGTCGCTGCGCGGCGCAACTCATTGTGACCAGTTCAGCCCTCTTGCAACATTCATCAATTCGCCACTGACTCAGGCAAATCGGGGGACAATATACGTAAGACTCCCCATTGAAGAAAAAACAGATACCGCATCGCGACGCTCGTGAAGGCGTCACAATGGCGATCGGGACACTAGCTGAAGGCATAGCGAGAAACCCCCAACGATCAGCTGAACGATGACGTCATCAACTTCTAGAAGAACTAATTGGCCAACCGGTTCGGACACTCAAATCCTTCAAATCCTTTGAGTGTCCGAACCGGACGGTCAATAAGTAGTAGTAGTGTAGCATTTCTAGAAAAACTTATTGGCCAACCAGTTCGAACACTCGAAGTATTCGAAGGATTCGAGTATGCGAACCGGTTGGCCAATAAGTTCTTGTTCAACTTGACGGCTTTTTCATTTCAATATTCACCACAAGTATGTCGTCCCGGGTTGTCGCGGTCCCACGTCGGAGAAAGCCCCTGCCTGGGTCCACGACAGGAGCGTAATATTCGCCGCGGTCTGCGGAGAGGAACCACCTTCCCCGCGGATCGTGGAAAAATCCGCTCCCATCGGCCGGAGGATATCCCCCATGCAAACGGAAGCATATTGAGGCTATAGAGAAATGTCAGAACCGTTTTACCAGAGAACTTTTTATCAGAAAAGGAGGGATAGTTTTTAGCCAAATTCCTGCATTTAAGGCTAGAAATCGTCTATTCAGACTTCCTTAGCTACAATCAAGGAGAAAGTTCTTTGATGTTTCCATGTTTAGAAACTTTAGAATCTCAAAGTGAAAATTTCCTTCGCACAATTTTTTCAACTCACGCGGTCTAGAAGAAGAGGACCACATTATAAAATTAAAATCCCTAGGCCGAAGTCTAACTACACTGCGGACTTCTTTAGCACCAGAGCCGCCTTTGCATACAATTCGTTTATGAGTAAAAATACTAACACCATGGAGTTCTCAAGCTTTGGAGTGAATTGATGCGTGAGCCAATCTGAAAACATATTTCCTATTGATTTCAAGGAACGTATTTGTCGTGTATCTCCAGTATTTATATTGCTGTTTTGTGCGATTGTCTCAAACATCGTAATAAATCAAATCAAATCAAATCTCCCAGTGGTCAAAAATATGCTGGTCCCCAGAGATAGACTCCGAGTCACCTTTCGGGGCGGGCATCAGAATGCTGAATGAGGACTCGAATGCGATAAGAGCTTTTACACCGGCCGTGCACGTGATAAGCACGTCACGCGTTGTCATTCGTGATCACCATCAATTATCCGCTGGGTGTTGTGCGGCAGACCTACTCTGAATTTTTTTTCCGGAAGGGAATATATTTCCCGGATTCGCGTAGCGGGACTTCCAAACCGAGCAACACCCACTTTTTTCTTATGACTCTCCCTCTGGGTGTTATGCGGCAGACCCGCTGCCGAAATTTTCCCGGAAGAGTACCCCGATTTGCCGGAGCTATTCACACTTTGGCGAAGCGCAAGTGCGGCGGGTTATCAGAAGGAAAACGAGAAAGCAGACGTCTGATAACGTTATAAAACATCCGATTTCGGCACTATCCTAGACGTGGGAGGGGGCACTCAGAATTCAAGTCAGAAATTAAGCGATCCATCGATCGGCAACGCTACCAGACGAAGTTGTCCTATAGAATTTAAACAGCCACAATACTTTACAGCTATATCAACCATTTTTTAATAAGGATTTTCGTTCATTTCTATGAGAAAATCTTGAGCGGCCTCCCCCCGTCTAGGACAGAGCCCCGATTTCTTATTTTCCTTTTGATAATCCGCGGCATCTGCCGGTTCTGCGAACTCATGAATAGGGTGCTAACGATACGTCTCTCCTTTAAAATGTCGCCCTGAAGAATTTAAGCATTAACGTCGCTGCTCCGCTAGGGTTTCAGACCTGCTTCAACATACGAGGCTAATCAGCGTAGCTTACTAAGCCACCATACTGTTTTTAGCAGCGCAAAAACATTACGAGATAGTGCAAGAAAAAATCAAAGTAACCCCTTGTGCATAGCTAAGAGGGTACGGGAGAATATGATAGAGCAGATGAATTGCAGGAGGTTATTTGTCGCAAAGATGACCGAAAGGAAGTCATGAGGCGAACTGCAGGAGCTATTTTCGCTGTGCGATTCGCCGCACAAAACGTCATGCCGTAATTCCTGAAGTGGGGCCACGTTAACCGCCTCCTTTCAAACCTGCGGCAATTAATTCTGGCCTTGGGCCTCTGTCATTGTCGATTGAAGAAAATACTAGTGACTCGCCGCGTATGAAAAACAAGGACCAGGACGGTTAAAAAAACACCCGAAGCGGTCGATTTCAGTGAATCCCGAACACAATACCGCTGCTATACAACGAAAAAAGGGGCCAAATCGCCAAAAAAGGTAAACGAAGCGTCGTTGTCCCACAACTAGCTCTTTGGTGCTTCGTTTCAAATATTTAAAACGCCGAAGTGTTCAGAATATCGAAAATCAGTCGAGGAAAAAGTTTTTGCAATATTCCGCTGGAACTAATCCTGGGAGTGGGATATATTTCTATTTTCACAGTTTTATAGATCGCTTAAGGTTGATTGAAACGAACTGGCTCGCTGCATCGCACCTGCGATGGCATAAAATAGCTGCCTTTTTTTAGCTCACCGCCCGCTCAGCCTGTTAGACAAACCTATTCAGATTCTGATATGCAGGCCCCATACTATAGTTTTTCGTCAGGAACTCTTTACGTATCTTATCGTGAACAAGTAGTACATATCAATTATTGACTTACGGGCTTCAATCCTTGTGAAGAAGTGTAGCCTTCTATTTCACAGTTGCCCATCAAATTAGGGTAAGCTCAAGAAAATCAGTCATAGGAGAAATCGTTGCGTTTGCAGATTAACTGAGGAGAAAAAGGAGATCTTGGAGGATCTAATCACGGCAGCGCGCGACTACTTTGAAAGCACTCTCAAAGTGCGACGGCTCAGTAGTTTACAGTTGATGGCGTAAGTGGATAGATTTCTCCTTTCGTAAGAAAGATGCTGGTGAAAAATTTTGAGGTCCTGTCATGACTACCTTGGAGGAGTCTATCCCAACGGTACCTTTCTATGTGATGTTGACTGCGAGAAGAAATGTGCCGGCGGGCGCGCTTCAAATGAGGCTAACTATTTCTCGGTAGCTCTCCTTCTCACAACTTGTCCTACTTTTCCCTGGAAGTAGCGTTTCTTGGCTAGCTTGAAATTGTAATGTTTATAAAGAGTCTATGATATATGGAGCAGTGATTTTTCAGCAGTGTATGTGCAGGAAAGGCGGATGCGCTAAAGAAACAGGAACGTATGGAGGTGGGTTTACGTTTTCAGGGGATTCACTGCTCCTAGCTTCCTCTACGACTCCATCTCTTCAATATGCTTGCACGACCCTGGTTTTCCACTCTTCTAATGGTTTTCCTACCGACTGGAACAATGTGATTCTCATGAGTTGAATCGCAGCATTGCCTTCAATACAATATCGCTTAAAGGCAGCATACACGCTGGTAAACGTTGTTGAGATAGCAACGTAAACCTAACCGTAAGGCCTGCAACATAACGCTCATGCCTTTGGAAGCGTCAAAAACGAGGCGCAACTACTACTTTACATGAGTGAGACCCGAGTGCTGCCCCTGCAATTGACCGCCCCGGCTGTATTTGGCCTACCCCAACCAGGAACACATTGAACCATCGACCTCGATAATGCAAACGGTCAGCAAGAGAAATTGAACAGCCAGATAGGAGGCGACGCAAAAGATCGCCTGATTTGATAGAGAGATCATATTTTCACGTACTGGCCAATTCTTCCATTCTCATGTGTCAGTTGCAATAACATTGGATCATTTCAGGCCCAGTAAACAGATTTCCAATCACTTTTCGCGACTTTTCTCAGCACAGAAGTTGTTTAGAGCTCCAGGCATTCCCTAACCTGTGAAAAACACGGGAGCAAATTTTATCGTGTATGCTGCCTTTAAGGGATTCGAACCAAAACAACACGGGGCCCATTCCAGCGCCTTTGGCTTTTCATATCCCGTCGAATATCCCGCCGAGCATTTTGGGTGGAAATTTATGTGAACAATGCAAAATGCAAAAAATGTATTCCTAGACCTCCAGTCTTGATTTCGATGAACCTCAGCATCAGATCAATGTGTTGAACGTTCGTCTGTCGCCCGCAGGCAATGGTATAATGACTCACTTGACTATCGTTTTGGCGGATTCACAATTGAAAAAAAGGCCAATCCACATGTAGAAATAGTCGGCCAAAAGTTGATACTATCCTGCGAAAATTCAGACAATTTCTAAACAAATGACATTAAAATATAGAGCTGAGTGGGATACCTCTTCAGAAGTCTTCAGAAAATCATGCGATCAGAAGAGCTGGATTTTTTGGAAACACTGATTTTACTTGCAGTGAGCGGTTACTAAAAAAATCCGAAATTGGCTGAATATGGCCAAAAGAACTTCTAGAAAATTTGAGTTAAGCTCGTGCTATAAGTAAAACATGTAAAATCTATAAAGGAGGCGTCTTCATGACAGCTGCAATTAATTCGAAGTAAATCTCCGGCTAATTTTTGCCATGAATCATTGAATCATAAATTGAACATTCAAATGTTTCGCCTGTCATTCCCATCAGCTGGCAGCGGAGGTGGATGCATGCCAGCCGGCGAGTGCAATCATTCCTTCCCCAACTACACAACGAGATAGGACGCCGTGCTGTGCTGGGGTGATAAGTGGACAGCGGACTGGTCAGTTAACAAGCTCCTCTCGGGGCGCACTTTCCGAGTGGTCGTCTTGTGGCGCCAGATAGTGAGAAGGGCGGGCAGATCAGTGGAAAGAGCTGGGCAGCGCTGATGATTCAAAAAGTGACTTCAACCAATAGGTGTGACAGCCTTTCCCACTGATCTGCCCGCTCTCCTCACAGTCTGGCGCCACGAGACGACCACCCACACTTTCCTCAAGAAGTCGCCATCCTTTGACGTGCACGACCCCACCGTTTCTTGCAGTCAGCCACCTCTCAAAGAACGTTCACTGCTGCTAGGTGACTGAATACAACGGTCAATAGCTAGAGCGCCGCGTGTGCATTCTATACCGGCGTGTTCACACCGACAGCCAATCAGTGATTGACCCTGTCAACACGCAGTGACAGTCAGTAGCTGCCACCTCCGAAGGCACTGCTACAGGCCCAGGCCACCCGTGTGGTGGCTCGCCTCAGCGCATCAATAAAATTAACAGGAGAATCATTGAAATATTGACAAGAGTCTGGAATCAGGACACTTGCTTCATACTTAGTTGAATTTTATTTTAGAGAAAAGAAACCTGTTGCATATTTTAATTTTGGTGATGCTCTATATTAATGTCGATCGATAGGGCGGGATCGGAATCGCTCACATCGGGAAGAAATTTCCTTCCACAGTTGCGGGCAACTACTGTTGTGGCACGCACCTTGAAATTAATCGTGCTAGGGTGGTGGTCGGAATGTTCCAACCGCGAAAAAGGCAGGGGAAGTGGGAGAGGAGCGAAGCGCCGTGATTGAAACTGAATGGTCCAGATTGACGGTCTAGTTTTATTGTAATCTCCATGTCCCCTAGTTCCGAGCCAAATTTACTCTGTTCGCTCGCGCGCTTGTGCTGAGAGATGGTAGAGACAGCAAGAAAGTATGGGGAGAAGGAGACGCAGCGTACGAGCCTAGATGCAAGCGATGAACGGAAATAAAGTTCACTGCGAAACAGAATATAATCGCGGCAATTTTCGGTCGATTCAGAGAGATAAAGACAACTGTCAGAGACTCTGAGAGTGGGCTGTCACAAACGGGTGTTTGCTTCAGACACCATATATCGCTCGTCCTCTGTTTCTTCTTTTTTGAAGTTGGAAAATATCGAGACCACCACCATGCTGATCGGTCAAGGGGTCAAAGGCATTTTTTCGAAACAGCATTCGCGTGACTGCAAACTGCTGGCTGGGATGTCACTCTTATATGGTGAAACGGGAGCACCCACTCCCTTCCAAGATAGAGTCATAATAGTTCTAACGAGGCTTTCTGGAGATAAAATGCAAACCATATAGTGCAAACCATACAGAAATGGGGGAAGGCCCTGGTGCGGTTGCGGACTCTTCTTAACGCATCGTCAGTGTCTATTAAGTAGGAGGCCGCGCTTAGCAATCGGGCACAAAACCATCCGATCATTAGTCATCCTCGCTTCGATTCCCCACCCGCAATCCCCTCTTCGATTTCCCACCCGGCTTCCCCCCACCCAGTGCTAGACGATACTGTGATCTGATTGTGTTATCACTCACTTCTTTCGAAATAATTGAGATTGGTCAGTGAGTTTTTTTTCCACTCTCGCATTTTCACCTGTTTTAGTTTCTTCCACAAATGTAGTCGCATCGGTGAAAACACAGGTACTCTTTCGGTATAGACGATTCACTATAGAAATTCCGAGAGAAATGTTTATCACACTAGAGCAGTCGAATGATCTGGTCTTCTGCAAACACACTGAACTGTTTGGTGTGGCCAAACAAGCAGTCGGCCAAGCCCATACAATCTCCAATTTCATTGTATTCTTTAGTGGGTCGTCTAATCCGCAAGAGCGCCAGAACACAGACTTACCAATCCATCACAGCTGTTTCGGAAAAACATGTGACACTACTAACAAACTACCGTACATTAGAACAAGTCCGTAACCGCACCGCAGCCTTTTTCCATTGCCGTGAATTATATGATTCTGTGATAACATGGCCAGCCCTGGCAATTGATTCTTTCTTTCTCAAAAGTTGATTGAGCAAGTTCCAGCCCTAAAAACAGTTCCAGTGATTTTCTTTCGCGGTTTTTCCTCACGGCAACTGTCCTACGGGGTAATAGAGCTCCCATCTTATAAGGTAAATTCAAAAACAGAACTCATCTGAAATGATGCCTTCGAGTTGTCGGATTCGAATTCCAACTTCCTCGATGCACCCATTTCCTCATCCCAGGCCAAAAAACAGCTGTCTAGCCCTACGAAACCGTTCCGGCAAGCTGGTGAGCGACGTTTGGAAAAAAATGTTTGCATTTTTTCCGACCGACTCGTATGATTTTCTCGGGTCTCAGGAGACCATTCCAGACCATTTCTTGGTGGTTATATAAACTTTGAAGTTTTACTCAGATCAAGACTAAAATTTTTTTCGCCTTTATTTGTTTTTATATTCTGATGAAGTAGCGATGAGCAAAGCCGAATTCGGTGCGAGCTTCGCGCGCAAGACAATGCTACAGCACAGCAAAATATGTACTGTTTAAGGGCGATATCCACGATGAAATTCGCCTAAGGTTTTTGTCGGAAATTGAAGCGTCTGGAACACATTGGAGTAACAGGATCAGGACAAGAGGCAAAACAGAGCTCGGAAGAGGGCTTTGCGGCCCGAATTCGGCTTGCGCTTCACCTTTTAGGTCGCGTTAGTCCGTAAAAAATGCCCAGCTCGAGCTTATTTCGGGGCACACAGAACTCTTTTCGGGCACTCTTTTGTCCGTTCTTATGACCCTGATACCCCAAAGGGACCCCGAACTTTCGATTTCCAGCAAAAAACCGAACACGAAATTTATCGTTGACACTGCCTTTGAGGATCTGATAATCGCACAACGAATCGTTTAAATCTACCCTACCGAGCGTTTTAATGATGGACAGCAAACGCGGAGAAGCATCACCTGTGCTTTCTGTTCAGGTCCTGCAAGCGGTAGTGTGCTTCAGTACCTAACCTTTGCATGTTAGATGTATATAGTACCCGATTCGAATATTTAGTGTTCAGGCACGTTGAAGAACGCAGACTTTGTCCTATTTGTGTCCGCCAAGGAAGAGCATTGCGGTAAATCAACCCTTGCATATGCAACACACTGTGCTCTCGAAAGAACGACCAACAGGTGGGACAGCAGACTTTGACTGGACTCCCGCCGTTGTGATTTGCTGTGTCAATCCGTATGCTACTGGTGTGGACCAGAAGAGCAAGATCCCTCAACAAATACCATAAAGGCCTGAGGGCTTGAAAGTCAAGAACCAACTTCTCGATTAGGCTAGAGCGGTTATTATACGGAGTGGGCAAAAATTCGAAAGAGTGTTTTCATGCAAGTCTACCCTTTTTCTAGATTGTCACCCTTCATCCCATCTAAGGCATGCAAGTTTTGATATTTTGAATATTGTATACAGTGAAGTTTAGATAGCTTCTCGAATGGAGATCGAGCTGCCTAGTCGTATATACAAAACGTATTGATGAAAGATATCACGAGGCAGCTGAGTTTAATACCAAACTTGGGATGCCAGGCAGAACCCGAACCTGCATCACAACGCTTTCTGGGCGATGGTGTTATCATTACACTACCGACATCCGCTATGCATCCCTTAACTAGTTGGAACGAGAGCTGTATGGGCACAACAGCAATCACCCGACAACGGGTATTCCAAAAGAGCACCCGGGTATGAATTGGCAAGCACAAATCGGCATTAAAGGCAGTGTTCACGATGAAAATCGTTTTTCTGTTTTTTCGCCTATCTTAAAAACGGCCCCATGCTGATTCCAATGGTGTCTCTGAAATCATACAAGACCTGTGGACGCAGATATGGTCCCTCAAAGATTGAGCTATGGAAACATGGTGGACGAGTTGTACGTGGCTTGTAACTTCCGTCTTTTGCAGCCAATCTATGCGAGCTGGCCTGAGTAAAGAGAGAAGCTGAGAATGAAGGGAAGAACGGGGCTAGTGATTGAAAATCATCGCTCATCTCACGATCTCGAGCATTTATTTGTTCACGTCGGTGGGCGTGTGATGCGCTTTTGGGGTTTTCAATGCGCTCGAAGTTGCAAGTTCGGGCTCTTTTGGGGCTCTTCCTGGCTCGTTTTCATGCGTTCTTTCGACGTTAACGTTACAGAGTGTCCCTCCACTACCCAATCCCAGTGGAATTTCGAAAACTTTTTTCATCGTGAACACTGCCTTTAAATCCAGTTAGGCTGAGGCCTTTGAAGACTGAATTTTGATGTTTCTAAATATTCTGAGCTTTCTTATGGCATGGTGCATGATCACGGAATATTACGAGGAAGCGAGTTTAACGCAAGTTTTGCGATATTAGGTATGGCATAGAAAGGCATTAAACATTCAAAAACATCAAAACTCTAACTCTAAAAAGTCTCAGCTCAACTGAAGGCACAGTCCAACCGCAGGGTCAAAATTTGGTATTATATGGTAGTCCGCCCACCGTGAATAGCAACCCTGCCAGACGCGAAATCTCAATTCGCTCAAATAGGTGAGAAATTACAGGGAAAAAGTCGGCCCCGCCCACAACACCCCAAAGGCTAACCGCGCACACCGCCATGGAAAGGGAACCAAGAGCTGTGCTACTGTACATTTTTCCTTCGAGCCTCGTCACAAACCAATTTTACCGCTAGCTAAGATTTCGGTTCCCTCTTCGAGGCGAAAAGCTTGATTATGTTTTTTGGGTATTGGGGTGGGGCCGACTTTTTCCCTGTAGTCTCTCAATTATTTGATCGAATTGAGATCTTGGCAGGATTGCTATACACAGTGGGCAGACACAGTGGGGAGAGACAGATCATACCCGTTGTCGACTGATTGCTGTTGTGCCCCCATATTTCTCGCGTCAACTAACTGAAGCATGCAGAACGGATGCCGGTGGAGCACTGGAAACACTCTCGCCGCGAAAGCGTCGCAATGCAGGTTCGAGTCCAGCCTAACAGTCCGAGTTTTATTCCAACTGCGCTACCTTGCCTCGCGATACCTTGTGATCACATAGAACATCCAAAAACATTAAAATGGTGATGGATAGATTCGCGTCTGCAGACATTAACCCATACAGAACTATTCACGACTTATATTGTCTTTCTTTTTTTCTTCGGTTTTTTTTTGGCATGGATTCGTAGCTGCATAAAGATTTGGCGGGGGACAATAGCATTGAGTGAAATGAGTTGAAATATGTTGATAACTCACCATCGTTGAGGCTTTTGAATGTGGCAAGAGGCGACACCGCCACGCACACGGTCGAGTAATCGATCCTCGCCCAGGTTCAACCAGACCTTCTATCCCTTCGGGGTCGGTAAATTGGTACCAGACTTCTCTAGGAGGATAAAAACACTTACTTGAGCATCGGCAGTCCCGCGCAAGTCATTGTGTATGCCAAATACACATTCAAAAGTTTTTACGCGTCTACATGCATGTCGAATGTGTAGCGCATCCCCAGAGGATTGATATACGCCGAGAACTCTTACTTCTTTTAACATACCATCATTCGCTCATTAGGTACAGAAGTTTATGAGTGTTATTGAGTCATCCCTCCAACAAGTTTTAACGCGTCATTATCAAATACATAACATGACACAACACTGCAACCTCACTTCATTAGTTATTCGGTGTTGATGGTGATTCTTCTTCGCCTGAGCAAAATTGATTAAACACTCACGAAATGTCGATGAATAAGAGGCTTCTCAAGTCTCGAATTTGCGTGGTATAAGAAATCTATTTACAATTCCGAAATTCAGACCTATAGCTGGTCAGGTCAATGTATGTCCTGGGACGTTCAACAGTATCAAGTCGAACGAACTCCACCAATGGGAAGCCACAATCAAACACGAGTTGATACATGCTTTTGTCTTTTCGTCGAGTCTTTATGACAAGTTCTTAGTTACTGGAAAAGGAAAGAAAGGGTTGGTTATTTCTAAGCTGTGAAGAAGTGGTGACTCGAGCATCTTCGATTTTGTGTAGCCTGTTTTAGAGCAAATGGTGTCATACCTGGCATTCTTGAGCAATTCACCCGTAAAGACTGGGAAGCAGCATCTGGTTTTGTGAGTTTCCTTAATCAAAGTCCTTTACGGAGACGGGCTAAACAAAACAAACCTGAATGAGTAGATTGGTTAGGCGAAAACTGTATCAGGGTCTGTATGCACGAACGCGAGTGTTACGAAGGGGTTGGGACGAAAACATCACGTGCATCAGCGTTGTAGAACTTGACCGCATTAGAAGAATGAGCATGCCGAAAAAAGTATAGGTTAAAGGCAGTGGTCGCGATCAAATATGCTTGCCTTCTTTTCCTCTCTGAACCCTTTTCTGGGTATAGAGTAGTAGAACCTATGAGAAAAAATCGCGAAAAAACGCTGTTCTAGGCCAAATTTGAAGCCTGAACTTTCTTGTCTTTTGATGGTGGACGAGGATATCCCACATCATCCGCATCGATGATCTCTATTATCAAGAACATCAGCTGGCTTAAAATCGAATTTCAATCAATAAACATCCAGATTTATGTACACATCTAGTCAAAAACATTGACTGAAGTGCTTGCTTTCATTGTTCAACTGTTTTATTAGGTAATTTTGCATTCATTTCTTCCTCTGAATGTCGATGATTTTCAACTGCCCGGCATGAGACTGTGATCTTTCTGTGCACGTGTGCACGAACTGGAAGTTTAGGGTCTTAATAACTCTAATTCTAGCCCGTTTTTCACCGCGCTACCTTCATAGTTTTTGAGCTGTTTTTGATCTGAGCTGATTTTTGTAGTTTTTCGATAACGTTTTTCATCGTGGCCACTGCCTTTAAGTGCATTGAAGGCTCTTCAATCCTACCCGTCGTTTTCTTAGCCTTTCGGCAACTTAAAAACCATCATCGATATCAAAGCCGCAATACAACCTAAAGCAACACAGCGCAGGCAATGTGAAACAGTTGTCCGTGCTGAATGTCGCAAAGCCGTGCTAACGCTTTCGTGTCCGCTCCCAGCGAAATCCGCCAAAACTCACCACTCTATTATCAAGGCTCAGAAACGAGTTAACGAAAAACAGCCTCTAGAAGTTATCTCACGTACGTTGTTCAGATACCTCATAAGGTTACCATGGTCGTGACACCAAAAGTTCGAGAAGAGGCTCGGAAGCATTTCAAATGCCCAGATTTGGAAGGAGCGGAAATCGAGAATCACGGCGGTAGTGGAACTGTTGGTGCACATTGGGAGAAGCGAGTTTTTGAGGTGAGTGAAGATCAAGAACAACGTCGCCTGAGAGTAGTCTTTTTTGCCTCAGAACGAAGCGATGTCCGGCATTGCCACGCAGGTGTACGCTATCTCTCGGTTGACTTTGGCGCTTTTTGAGGATTCTGGATGGTATCGTGTTAATTACGAGTACGTTTTGATCATAATTTCTTACTACACGAAACATTATTCCAGAGGAATCGGCACGTGGATCGAATCCACACCGCGGGTGTGGCTAAGGAGCAGTTCGGCTGGTACACACGACTCGCGCGACGGTAAAACGCTGTGCGCGCTCATCGTCCTTGGGCGCGTTAACCGAGGGCACTCCAAAAAAATGTTGTTATTCCATTTTAGCCGTTCCCCTCAATCGTTTTTTTTTACATTTTGTTTATGTAGGTTGATGCGTCAGACGTAGGGTCGGCGTCGGAATGGATATCATCATCTCCCATTCTGCTCCAAGAAGCAAACAAAAAGAACTTCAAAAAACTTATATAAAAAGTGCGAATTCCGTTGGAACGATGGTTTGAAAAGCATTGCGTCTAAAAAAGCACATTATATACAAAAAAAACATGAATAAAATGTAAAAACTGATTAAAGGGGACAGCTACAATGGGACAACGCTACTTTTTTGAAGGTCCTCGGTTAACGCGCCCCAAAGACGATGAGAGCGCACAACGTTTTTTTGTCGCGCATCGCGTGTGCTAGCCGAACTGCTCCTAAAGACTCATACATAGCTGGTCGCTTCGACTTCAAGTCGAAGCGACCAACAAAACTGCCGCGAATTGAAATCGCTCCACGAAGCGATTTCAAATCGCTTCGTCGCTTCGTCAAGTCGCTCGGGCGGCCGCAGTTTTGCGTACAAAATACAGACAATTGCGGACAGCGCTGTAGGAATTGAAAAAAAAATTTTCTCGGTTTTCGCTGATTCCTCTTGATTTTTCGCGACTTCGGTGCCTTAATCCTCTAAATAAATTAGTCTTGCATAGCTTTCCAACAAAAACATGGCTTCAAAAGACGACGGGATGCAATTTGCTTGTACAGCAACATAAAACATCAACTAGCTTCAGTAGTAGCCGAAAGCTTTGCATGAAATGTGATTTCTCGGTAGCCTTATTGAACTTTCTCATCTCTATAATCCTAAATGTATGATAAATACACGTTTTTCCCTTTCACATGACGTATTTTATGCGAGTGAACTGTGACGTGTGCGATTTCGCGCCACATACACAAGGTTGTGACGGAAGATTGCGGACTAGTCACTTCGACTAGACGAATCGCTTCCATCATGGAAGCGAAGCGACTAGTCGAAGAGAATTACCAAAATCGAGCAGGTCGCTTCGACTAGCTATGAAATACCTCAGTCGCTCGACGATCGTGACTGAAACTGCAAACTGTTCAAATCCGTCGCGACTCAGTGCAAGATCTGTTGCCGCGACGGGTTTTGTACCTGTTGGCGGTGCCGCGACTAGTCGAAGCGACCTATGTATGAGCCTTTAGCCTCACCCGCGGTGTGGATTCGATCCGCCTGACGCGGCCAATTAGAATCTTAACATATAGTGGAGTTCACCAAGAGTCTCTCATTTACTTATCAATCAGAAGCGGTCGATTGGAGATCAATGAACATGGAACTCGTTGCAGCACAACCGCTCTCGCTCAATCGGTATCGAGCGTGCTGGTATGGGATTCATGCACATCGACCCCCAGCCGACCGCTTCTTATTGATAAGTAAATGAGACACTTTTGGTGGACTCCACTATACATAGGTGTGCCGTCCTAGTAGTCAGCCATGTCTATTTGGCAAAAACTTCACTCACAAATTGAACACAATCTATCCATCTGTAACTCTTCCATTGTTTTGCAGAGTATAACATCGCACCCGAGCTGTCTCTCGATGCCGAGCGGCTTCAAATCCTTCTTAGCCACATCCGTTCAGAACAGATGGTCGTTTCCGGGCCGGATTCTGAAGCATTTCCAGAGCGTGTTGTGAAAATGATCTAGCGTTATTCTCAGTATATGCTCAAATGATCAAAGTCGACCTTTTGCCAATTGAGAAGTCGTTGGAAGATGCTGGAACTACCTTCGTGTCAAGCGCTAGAGTATTGCTTTGATACCTCGGTAATCGTCTTCATTCTGACATGCTCACGGCCAGGATTATCGAAGCAAACGTCGATACATCTTCCTCTCCGTGCAATCCAACCTCTGATCTCTGATTCAGTGCTGCCCACTTCTCTGGTCCGCACGTCATGAGAGGATGAAAAGCAATTAGCTAGACCCTTGAATATACACAGTACCGTCAGGAGCTCTGTTTCAACTCCTTCAACCGCAACAGATGATGAAGAATCGGCAGCTACCGGCCAACAACGCAGCCAGTACTGTCGATTCGTGAACAGCCGTGGTGGTAGGCGTATAACGTTAGCGTGTGCAGCGCGTAGCGGCCGCCGTCTTCCGAAGTTGACAGCAGACGGGTGAGAAAGCGCCAGGCCAACTCGCCTTGTCCCCTTGCGCGCCACGGCACGACCGCTCGTGATGGTGGCTGCTTGGCTGTGACTCTTGTACTGTTTTTAGCTTGGCTCGTTATGTGGCCATCCCCGCTGCTTTGGTGGTTTTCACGAATCCAAGTTGTTTAAAAAATAACATTATAATCGCAAGGGCATCATTTTAGCAAAGCTGAAAGCATGATGTGGGGGCGAGACCTTGGATGTAGATTTGCCAAGCAGAGCTGCCTCACTTGGATGAAAGCAAACCAGGCCAATCCTTACCCATATTGCACGATGTACGAGGACACTAGGTGAATCTGTTTTCTATGTTTAATACTTTGATAGTCTTGCTTTCAATCAGACCGGTTATACAAAACGCAAGCGTGACTTATGCGGAAAAATCTGAGCGCAAGTGCGCACTTCAACAGCTTTTTTATTTCAACATGAACGGAGGGCGCACTCCTAAGGCTAGCATATCTTCAACAGCTTTTTTATTTCAACATGAACGGAGGGCGCACTCCTAAGGCTAGCATATCGGTGTGTTACCCCCTATAGTAAGCCGTCTATATCACATTTCTGGTCGAAGCGACACGGAAGCGAGAACTTCCGTGCAGCATCGACCAGTAGGATAATCTAGTGGTGCGCCGGCCATTAGTGGTTACACACCGATATTCTAGTCTTAAAGATGGACCCTTTGTTCTTGATGAAGAAGGAGAATAGGCGTTCATCAATGGTATTTCCGTGATTTTATGTATTCACCTCCAACAGATCTTTTATTTTTCAGATGTACCGTAAATCGATTGGCTAAAGTTAGGTGCAATCTGGAATACCTGGATAGTGAGATATCGGCTGAGTACAATTACAACATCAAAAATCTGTACGTTAACAAGAGAGGCGAAAGCATAGCTGGACATATGGGAGGAAGCGTGGAAGCAGCGGATTCTTGCCCCTATTATAGGGTATGCCTGCCAGCTCGCGTAATCTTTTTGACACATACCACATTGCAACACGAGAAAACAGCTTTTAATTGAGCTGTTTTCTGAAGCGATTCAGAATGCAGTGGAGTATTTATGTCTACGGTCTATAAAGGAACGTACGTTTCAGGTATATGGTGAGATGACCAGAGAGGATAGTGATACACGCTGCACATTTTCAGACAATATGAACTATAATAACTACTCGCTAGAGGTGAGCTTATAGAAAATATATGAGTTGGAAAAGAATGGCCACTCGAATGATCCGCAACAGATTAGAAGGAAGTATCATTCATTGTTCGGAGTTTGGTTGATTCGCCAATGCTTTGTTTAAAAACGAGTTAACCACAAAAACACCATACATGGTATGGCTATAACCACGCACGGAAGTTTCCGATCAAAGGCAGGCTTCAATTTGGGACAATCTGTCGGCTTTTCCGCAGAAAATTAATGGTTAAGTGATGGGTGAATCATAGATGAGGTGAAAGCCGGGAGGAAAAAGTCCGCCACGAGCAACCTGACACAGCATTTCGGTTCCTTGGACTTAGCCCTTCAATGTGCTCAGAGGCACACTACCGTGATAAGAGAAACTCTTCCCGACAAAACAGCTGATTATCACAAGAAGTAATGCAACCAAGTAAAAGCTGGCAAAGTAGACTTCTGATTACAGTGAAAACCGTCAGTCGTATGCACCGGTTCTAGATATTCCTGTAAAATCAGAAAACAAAAGAGCCAATTGATAGCTCAAGTGTGTTTCTGAACAATCTTGTTGAGTATGATCAGCATTGATGTATGTAAAGTACCTTTTTTCGGAGTGCACAGGCTCTCATTTTCACCTGCACTGGCTGATAACGTAATGCACAGCTGCGGCGCAGTCTGTGGCGGCCCTCCTTAAGACCGGCGATCATGCCCAAACACGGTTTTTATTGAAGAAAAAAGAAAAGAGCTTTCTCTGAAGTTATCGGTAGTACAGAGAATTAAACAAGGCGTCGACCGCCCCTCCCCCTTTTTTACCCAATACGATGGCACTTAAATTAACCTTTTTCTTTTTATATCTATGCTGCATAGAACTTTCATAACTAGTATGCAGATATTGAGCGCAATATATTTCCTTTCTATATAGGCATTTACAGCAAAAAAATCAGTTCGAAAACTCTCTGAAGTAATTGGCCGTGGAACGCGCCGGTCCAATACGGCGGCTAACCTTGGAACGCGCGGTCTCCTAAGTGTTAAAGGCAGCGTTCACGATGATCACCCTCGGCTACTTTCCACAGTCAAAAGGATAGGCGAGAAGGATTCTAGGCTCCCAGTGTCGAAAAAAGTTAGAAACGAGCAAGGAGTGGCAAAATAGCGGCTGCAAACATGAGTTTTGGTGTTCCAGAACCGCCCCGTGCTCCAGTACCGCCCTATCAACTCAGGCAATCGCAGCATTCAATGCGTGTCAAATATGCATTCAACTCGAAGACAAGGTGGTTTCGAGCACAGTCAGGGAACGTGCTGCTAGGGGAGCACGTGCTCCTATTGTGTTTCAAATCACAGCACGTGCCCCAACACGTAAGCCGTCCAATGCGTGCATGATACACATTCCACTGATGAAAAAACGATTATCCAAATAAGGAAAGTATACGATGCACTCCTGAGACGGAACTGAGAGGTCGGCAGCTTCGCCGGTTGAATTATTCAAGTTCGCGGTACTTTACCCGCCCAGCCGTTGGAAGCCTCGTCCAATCGCTGACGGCCCCAGATGGTGCTCGGCGAGCTGGCCGCGTCGCACGTCGGTGTGCTGGGCTACCTTGCAGCACGTACTTCTGAGATTGAATTTTGCGGCACATGCTCCTGCTATGAAATTTGGCAGCACGTGCTGCTGTTTGGAGCACGTGCCCCTGTCATGAAGCCTTTCGATGGGTGTGGTCACTCGAGTTGAATGCATACTCGACACGCATTGAATGCGGCGGTTTTCTGAGAATGTGAGCGAATCTACACTCAGATTACAGGCATGATCAAGTCAAAGAAGTGCTGCTAAGTGAGTTGATCGCTACATTGCTCTGATAGGTATCATACTTCACAGCGGTCCACTCCTCCGCGCTCAAAAATCAACGTAAACAAGGGATGGCCTATTTCAGCTCAAAAACGCGTTTTTCGTGTCCTTTTTGAGCATGCCTTGCTATATAGGTCACCAGACCTTCCGTAAACCGTGGAGATATCGGGAGTGAAATTTATTGTGAACACTGCTTTAGAAAACGCAAGCGATCAGCGCTACTTGACGCCAGAAAGTTGGATCTGGACGGAGTTTGAGAGAGGTATGCTACAAACAGCGCCGCCGGGGTGTATTTCGATAGCAGCGAGTGCAGGTGAAAAGGGGAACCTCTGTACTCCCGACTACTGGGATTGTATGTCATTCAAGCTAGTACAGTTCTTTATTATCTAGGGAGCACAACTCAAGATGGGAAGCTTTTGCGAACGCAGTCTCCAAGGAGAAAGACGTTCCCTTCTTGCGCCGCGCACATATCCCACATCAAAATTGTTTGTACCGAGCTTGGAAATGAGCTACAGGGTGTTCTATAATTATGGGCGCGCGGGTATCGAAATTTTTTTTGAACACCTAAGCAAAATTCAACAACAACAAGCATACCAAAATGTCCGCCATCTCCTCGGAGACTGGTAAGAAGTTCGCTTCGTAAGGCAAGGCAGCATTCTCGCAGGTAGCCGTCGTCCCTCTTGATCTAGAGTTTCCGAAGTGCAGCTTCGAGAAAGTCCAACTTTGGGGAACCTTGGTTCTGATCACAGCTCACATTAGAGGCAGTGGTCACGATGAAAAACGTTATCGAGAAAACTCAGCTCAGTTCGAAAATAACTGAACAACTAAATATGTCAGTTTGTGCACACGTGCGCAGCGCTGCTCAAAAAGATAGAAGTCTCATATGTGTAAAGCCAAAAGTCATCGACATTCACAGGCAGAAACAAACGCAAATTTAGCTATTGAAAATAGTTGAATCATGTAACACTCCATCCAATGTTTTACCTAGTTGAGAACATAAATATTCGAGCAGGTCAGTCCGAAGGTTAATGTTCATTGACTGAAATTCAATTTCGAGCCAGTTGATGTTCTTGATATTAGAGATCATCAAAGCCTATGATTTGGAGTAGACTCGTCCACCACCAAAAGGCAAGAAATTTCAGGCTTCGAATTCGGCCCAAAACAGCGGTTTTTTTGCGATTTTTTCTTTTAGGTTTCACTACTCTAAATCCAGGAATGGGTCAAGAGGGATAAAGAAGACAGGCATACTTTATCGCGACCACTACCTTTAAAGGCACAGTACACCCTCAGATATGATTTTTGAGATTTTCATGTGATTGTGTAGAAGACCCCTCCTGTATAACACGTGCCAAATGCCACATCTCATTTCCTCCAAATAAGCGAGATATAAGCGACCACCTCAGGCCCGACCCCCTTCGCTCACCACCACAGGCCCGACCCCCTAACAGGTCTTCGAACTCAATAGCGGCTCGATGGATGGATGAATTCAAACAAGTCGTCGTTCTCCAGTCAATTACCGAACTGTCTTCTTATCCTGGCTTTAACTCACGCAACGATTGCGAATATAGAAAAGTTTAGGCCTGTGACAACTCGTCCACCAATTTTTCACCTTCAAAATCTAGGCAACTTTGAGGAGTCATAACTCTGTTCAAAGGGGGTCCTGTACGATTTCAGAGATACCATTGTAATCAGAGTGTGACCCCCTCCAAGATAAGTATGAAACCTAAAAATTTATTTGTTGGGTGTCCTGTGCCTTTGAGAAGTCAAGAAGATTCAGGTTCGGTGAGCAAGGTGACCAATATTCGTGCAAGGTGAAGTCATGAAGCTTGCAACGCCTAAATTCTTGAAGAGACTTCTTTTTATGCGCTTGCTATTAATCCTGTAAGAAGCAGCAAAGCCTGCTGGCGTGGTAAGCAATTTTCCAGAGCTTGAGAATGTCCTCAAGGATTGCTTGCTTGTCTACATCCCTGTCATTTTTGACGCAAGAATCCATGTAAACAGGAGTAGTTCTGCCGGTACTCGTTATTGGTCCCAAAACCATGACAAAAGTGAGATGAGCTCCCCTTCAAGTGATTTTTACTCACTATGGGGCCGCCCATATTCTTTCGTCCTGTAGATCGACTCAAAGACTTCGTGTCTTTCTCGACTGATTGCAGCTTGCTGACTTGAAGCAATTTAGATTTTTCTGAAGAATACTAGCAGGGGTTTTTCACCATTATGATGATTCTCAACATACTTGCTCAAGTAATTCGATTTCAAACCTTCTTAACTTTCCTGTGGGTGGAACACTGACTTTTCTAAATCTGACGACTTCGTCAGAAAAGATTTCAAACTGAGCGAGACGGCTGTTTGCCTTCTAGATAGTTTTGTAAACAAGCAGATCAAATGTCGATGCTTCTTGAATTGTGTCCTTAATTGAGCATTGCGATGGCGGCACTGCGCATCGGATGAGCTTCTATTATGCTGCTCCTTAAAAGAATATCAACAAAGTAGTGATGGAAACACGGAGTTGTGATATGAAAGTACTGTGCTTCTCTGGGCCAAATTCCGGTCCGCAAATGCGTCTCGTCACGCTTTGCGGCCGCACGCGCTTAAGTCAGTCGAGTTTCCAGCGCCAATGCCGACTCGATTTGGCTTTTTTTCTACAGCTTTCTCCGATTTTGTTTAGTTTCCAGTTTCTAAAACCCACATAGAGTCAACAGATCGGCGGCTGCAGCGCTGAAAACTCTTCCGACTCGAAAGCGTGCGGCTGCAGAGCGTGTCGAGACGAATTTGCGGACCGGAATTTGGCCCCGAGAAGCACAGTAAAGCCTAGCTTGCTTATACGAGTCTGGGAGGACGCAAGTGGCGAAGCGGTCGGTCATGGGGAAGCATAACAGTGTTAAGAAAATTTTGACATGATGAGCTCGATAAGCTCTTATTCGGTCGCTTCAGATTGAGGGAGGCTATACATAATAATTCGAAAAGGCAGGAAATGAATCGCCAAGAATTTCGTTGGAGGTGAAGAAGAACAGCGCACCCATAATTTTGGAAAACCCCGTTTAACCAATAGTACGCAACAATAGTACATTGAGCGAATAGAACGAAATCGCCTAAAACAACCCGGACCTCTGTATCTTGATCTTCTTGCGACGTAAGATGGACTAAACCAAGAACCTAATTTCGATTCCATGTGTCCAGTTCGGAGCATCACATAAAAGCGAATCTGCGCGAAAATGGGCAGCTCCATTGAAATTTGACCATTTTGAGGTGTTCTCGCCGACGGCGCGCTGTTTTCAATTAGACGGTGGCGTTACTGTGAAGGACAAACGTGGCATAATGATGTGGGATCGGAAGGTCGGCTGCTACGAGGTAAGCCATCCGCGGTATATGTATATGTTGGCATGACCCAAACTACGATTCTCGCTCGATATGTACTGTACTACGCTGCCAATCAGGAAGCAAGCTAATGAAGCGTAGTCTCATATGGGAAACCCTGCACGCCCTTGGGGCGCATGTATTTGGGGTTTACCGTGAGGTCAGCCAAAAATTAATAATTCGTTTCTCCAAAACGAGTGAACGAAGGAGTTGACCTGGTTGAAAGCCACCACTCATCCAGTGATGGAAACACTACCGCTCCCGTTTAACTTCACTGAGGAAATTCCCGAGGATAATATCGGAAATGAATAGTGCTTTGCAATAATAGCAAACGTTATTTAGACAGAGTGCAGAAAGAATCGACTCTACATCAAAACTCAGAACTCAAAATTTTATCCATGTTATCATGGGGGACAGTTCATCAATGTCGAGAAAGTGAGTCCTGTATTTCTGTCATGACACCCTCTAAGGGGCTTCCATACCTAACAATCAGCATCAGCTCTCATGCTGCGATTTGGGTTGTTAATGTTGTAATTTATATCGAAAGCATTGTTTTCGCATAACAACGAGAGGCTGGGCAAGGCGGATGGATATAACGAATGGCGGTATAGCGAGCGTCACTAATGCTAGTACCGCAACCTTCTGATCAAAGGGCTCTCTCTACACAGAGAGGAGAGTTGTACTGTTTTTGCAGCTCGAATGGTCACGTTACTCAATCCAAGCGAAGTGGTCCCAAGTGGAAATAGAGCAGCAAAAGCAAGACAACTCCACCCTCAGTGTGTACATTGTCCCTATTCCCTAGTTCCTCTTCAACGCACCGCGGTCCTATTCCTGCAGTCATCTAAAACATCTCGATGCATGCTGCTGGTTGCAAGCTATGGAAAAAAATGCGAAGTTACCATTCCGAATTGGATAAATTGTTTCATTCAGCGAATGCATGGTATTGGAACGGTTTCCATGAAAATCGTGTGCCCTTCGTGCATTGAGCTTTGCGGTCAACAGTTCTGCGCCCCAGAAATGATCGTGACTGAGCACGTCGGCGACCCAAGAAGAGCTGGTTGTCGAACGGAGTTCCTCGTGGCCTTGCTTCTGTCACTGCTTTACCTCTAGCGATCTGCACAGTTGAATTATATTTAGCTTTGCCTATTTGACGAGATAAGTGTGCTATCCATAGTCTTTTACGAGTGTTGCATATAAATACCAAATCCATATCATTATTCTTCAGTTTAATTGAGCATGTGTTTTTGTATTCTATTTTTATAGACAATTTGCCTGGCTCACCCGTTAAACGTTTTTGCTTCAATAACTCGATGAATATGTTTTTGCATCTGTTGCATATACCTCTGTATGTAAAACAGACTCCACCACCATTAAAGTTGATTGAGAAGGATAATATCTAACGCATCCATTTTCATAATGAAAAAAATCCCGTTTTTTCAAGTCTATTTTGGGAACTAGTTCGCCTCGATCCAATAAGTCCCTTGTTTGCATTCCGCTTCAGAGCAGTGTCCGGAATAAAATAAATGTTCTTTTTTCTTCCGACATTTTCAGATTCTCATCTCTGAGCACTTCTCTATATCAAACACTTTAAGAAGTTCGGTTGACTTTTTGAGCTGGCCCATCCAGTAGATTACCATTTATGTAAGCGAGAAATGTTCATCAGCTTGACATCTGGTTGTCAAAGGGAATGTTTAGCACTTCTGGGGGATCGCTGTCGGGTGGGTAACCTCATTTCTCATAGTTATTATTGATCACATCTCTCACTGTTTGAGTGGCTAGAGCTTCGAGGCGAAAATCACCGGTTGCAAATCAGCTAAGATTCCCAACTGAATGGCTATAAATTTTTTCTGTGAGCCTGGTGTCGGCCATCGGTCATGAAACCTATGTTAGTCATCCAGCGCTAAAAAGGGCACGTTTCAGTGGAGGCAACAAGACTTCAGAAGTAAAGGGGGTTAAAAAGGCTTGGGTAAAGTAAATTTTTTGTTAGAGCGTCATGTAGCATAGTTGAATAGAGTTTCACTAATGCACAAGAAATTGCGGAATTCGTGCAGAACTAACGAAGGAGTGAGCAGAAGGTTGTGAAAAAGGTGAAGGGTCTCACAAAAAAATGGAATACCGTTGAGAACCGCAGAAAAAGTGCGCAGGAGGTCCGCTAAAGTGTGCAGACTCAGATGTAGTGCGAAGACGTCTCACAACTGTGCAGGATCTTCGAATGCGTGCACGGGGCCTCGTGGAAAAACAAGCACGGGTACGAAAGGGATTGCACAGTACGTTGGGGAAGCTGCGATATCACAGAAGGGATGTGCAAAACATACATAGAATGCGAGTGCGGCTTGAATGCAGCAAGCAGCTCGAACACTCGGAGCTAACAGCCTCAATATAGCTACACAACACCCCCCCCCCATATCGCCATTGAGGCCTCCGTCACAGGTAGCCGAACGACTTAATCCCAGCCGGACGATACGCATCGAACTAGTCACAGACAGGCGCTTAAAATCCTCCGAGTGATTCCGACCGCGGCCGTCTGCCTGCGTCCGCAACCCACGCAGTATACTTATGTCGAGTCCAGTCATCGAATCTTGGTATCGACTGAAACAGTCGACATCGAGTCATTGGACTACTCTATTATTGGAAAATTTAAAAAATGGAGTTAGTCGAAGGCTCGATTATTCGAAACATTTTCCGAGTCGCCGTAGTATACAACCTGATATGTTACAAGTAACTTGTTTTCATTTTTCTGTATACGCACGCGCAGGGGCAACTCCAATGCACCCTAGGTTGGTTTTTCTGCCCCCACACAGGCGGTTTTTTGACCAAGTCTGACGGGGTCCTAACGTTTGAATCTCTGAAAATCGTCAAAGTTTACAATATTCTAACGGTCAAAATTTTCTGTAGCAGCCCCGGCAAACAATAATCCTGGTGGTGGCGGGACAATGCGTAGATTTTCGGCACGGCTGTTCAATCAATATCAGCGATACATTCGTCTCCGAAACGTTCGTGATCGACGGTTTCCTCCGGTAAAACAAAGCAGGGCTTTTGTTTTATCGATCCATTCCATCCGAACACTTGTTCAATAGAGAAATAACTGTACTCACAGCACGTCTTAAAAGCTGAGCTGAAATAGCACTTCAATATTTTATGGATTGAGAAAAAGCAAGGGACTCGGTGGAGAAGCGCAGTGCGAAGGCAACACTTCGCAGATTTCAGAGTCTCAGGACTAAATTGTAAGGCCCCCGTCATAGTCGGTGGATCTACTGAGTCCCACCGGGTCGATACGCATCGAATTCGTGGAAGACGGGTGCAAAAAAATCAACCCACTGAGTACGACTGCGACCGTCTGATGCCCACCGCAATCCCCCCGGTCGATACTTATGTTTCTCATGCGTACAAGGGCGGGGCCAATGCACCGACTGAGTCCGACTGAGTCCCACTGAGTCCCACCGAAATCATCCTCACCCCACCCGGTCGATATAGGTGTTTTTCACGTGATTTGGGTGCATTTTTTTTCGGCCGACTGCGACCTGCCGAGTCCCGCCGCATCTCGACTCTCGCCGTCTGCGCTCTGCCCCACGTACTGCTGATACGGAAATCAGATTCAGACATGTTGAAAACAAGAAAAATCAGCCACCAAACACGTTCCGATTCACAGCTGAAGTGATAATCGTCACTATCAATTGCGTGTTTCGCAGAGGAGTTGGTTGGCGCTGGGGGCAACCGGACTCAGTGGGACTCAGCAGGTTTTTCCACCCCGGACTCAGTCGGACTCAGCAGGTTTTTCGACGAAGTCTGACAGGGGCCTTAAAAGCTGAGCTGAAATAGCACTTCAATATTTTATGGATTGAGAAAAAGCAAGGGACTCGGTGGAGAAGCGCAGTGCGAAGGCAACACTTCGCAGATTTCAGAGGCCCGTAATAAAGCCGGTAAAAATTTCAATTCAGCATATCTGAATCGATATACTGAAAAGAATTCAGATGAGCCGCACACATTTCAGACGTACGTGTTGTAGGATAGCGACCTAGGCTGAACAGAGAAAGTCAGCAACAAACAAGTTAAGCTGAATCACTCAGTCAGATCTGACTGAATCGATTCAGTCAGATCTGACTGAATTCTTGGCTAGAGAAGAGAGAAACAGCGTGCCAGGTCAGGAGTGCGCTCGAGACTGTTTTAAGGAGCAAAGGGGTAACTTAAATATTCAGCTGAGATTTTGGCTTATCAATGTATCATTATCAATATCAGCTTCCACGAAACAAACAGCATTTCATGTATTGAGAAACGGAGCATGGAGTTGCTCGATTCGTGAACGACATCGTAGGGAATAATGGCCGGTTGTTCTTGTCATCACAGGTATCATCATGCCTCTATCACCATGGCTTTGCAAGACCGACCGCTTCAATGCAATCTATCGCTCGATATGAATTCGGACTCGCCTGAGCCCTGTCTGAATCGTTTCGGGCTCGTCTTATCACCTATTCAGATGATCCTGACTAAGTGGTGGGTTTACTACGGGCCAGAGTCTCAGGACTAAATCGTAATCAGCGGAAGGCCGAAACCATGATGTCGAAGTGTGGTTCATTTTGCTGTGGGCTTCTACACTTTCGGTCTTCTTGAAGAAGAGAAGAAAGTTCATGATCGCGCTCCTCATTTATGTTTCACTTATCAGGGGGATAATTTGCTGCAGTTATGTTGTGAGTACCCTTCACATGCGTCGGAATTTTCGAAAACCAACTTTTTCACATTTCAGCCACCGCCGGAAAATGAAGTTTCCTACGGAATTACGGAGTACCCAGGGAATGAACGATCGAAACGAGAAAAGTCCAGTTGGGGCTCGATACGGATAAAAACCGAATATGACCCTTCATTCAACACGTAACTTTAACGATAGTGTATTTTCTCGCTCTCATTAGAGTTGCAGCATGAGGTGAACCGCATAGATCATTAAACGGTAATCAAGGCAGTAAACTCTAAATATCAAGAAGTGCCGTTTCCACGAGGGCATGGAATGATACTTTGACGTTTCCAATATTACTGCCTTCCTGGAAGAATCCATGTGAGGAAAAATGGGTTCCCTAGGGGTGTAACTAATCATAAGCTAAGAGATAGGCTTTCCTCAAGCAACCCATTTGACTATCATTTTTCGAATCGCTACTTTTTCAGATTAGACGACCAGCCCACAAATGTTGGTTTTTTGTAAACTCTCAAACTAGACGAAAAACGCCGTGCGGTACTGATTGCCACAAAGCCATAAAATACTTCGCAACTTTCATTTGAGAGTCTTAAGTGTCTTTCACAGTCTGCCGGACGAAGCCGTCCGGCATGTTATAAGATAGGATTGCGGCGTCAGTGCACCCCGCACTGCGGTGTCGGCCGACCGACGTCTCAGTGCGGTGAAATCATCGACACGACGTCGGATCAAGTTATGACGGGTTAGAACGTGTTGTTTTGGCCTTACATTTTGTTTTGGAGAGTCGGAACTGACGGTTGTTCACCGCAGTTTCCCTCGCACTGCGACTCACTTTCAACGTGTCGGACGGCGTCGTCCGGCAGACTGTGAAAGGGGCTTTAGGGCTGTAGTAAACCATTCCTATCAGATGATCTGATATTAATTCGATAAGATGATCCGATATTCTTCCAGACAATTTTCAGATGATCTTAATTCCATATTGATTCAGAATTATCGCTATCAGTCACAACTGGTCGCTGAACTTAGGCCCGTATTCATTCCATTAGCGATGATTCGCCCTAAGGGGCTGAGCAGAGTGCCGCCGCGGCGCGGCGCGGCCTGATGATTGAGAGCCGTATTGATAGATCGCGGCGATCTATCAATACGGCTCTCCATCATCAGACCGCGCCGCGCCGCGGTGGCACTCTGCTCAGCCCCTAAAGCGGTCGTCCTCGTATATTCATGATATGATAACACATGATTATACGTGTGAGAATAAGAAAAGCCGGCCCTCATTCTGCAGGTTGTCATTCTCTAATCGACCAACTCCATGGTTTCTTTCTCAGTGAATGAAATGAGATGTTTGTTGTTTTGTGATAGCTGATAATGATAACTGGTATTTCATCTAAAGAATAAGAGGCGCTCCGGGGTTACTCTTAAAGATAAGACGAGCTTCTGCGGGAGTGCGTGCTCTCTCGCTTTCCTCTGTCCAAATGATCTGTAGAAGTTCAGCTAACCTGATGAAATTAGCATCATCTTAAAAATGTTCATCATCTGAATGTTGCGCTTACAGATGAGATTCATATCCTTCACCATATCATCAAGACAATCTTACAGATCATTCCGACAATTTTTCATGCGATCGTTTAGGATCATCCTAACTTCATTTTGAGGGGGTTTACTACAGCCCAGAGTCGGTCGGTCTGATATAGAAATGCAACCGATATCATCAGTCCATGCCTTTGTGGCAATCGGCACCGCACGGTATTTGGAGCTTACTATCTCTCACACACGTTCTTGGGTGCTCTTATCCAGCCCACCCACCCCAATCGGCTAACTCGATTTTACTCTAAAATTTTCTAAGTTTTTATTCCGATTTTATTAGATCTTGACCACCGGTGGTGCTGTTTTCCTACATTCTAGTCCATGGAGAGCCTCTCCTGCTAACCCCTGGAGGAGGACGGTGCGTGAATGAAGACACACCGCTCTCCAGAGAAATGCAGGCAGAGAATTGAGTGCTAAAGGTATCTCAGATACGGGGTGAAATTGATTGGTATAACCTTTCGCATCTGATACAGACGATTTTTTTGTATTCCCCAATCTTCTTCTGATACAAATGGAAGAGATTGTAAGAATCAGTAGCTGCGAGGGGCTCCTCAGAAATTGAGACGACACTGAGCGACAAATAAGAAATCGAAATGTTACGTCTCCTCTCCTCAAAGACAGTGTTCAAGATGATTTTCTTCTCCGAGTTTTTCCCATAATACAATGTGTTGGAAACCAAGTGTATCCAAAATTACGAAGAAACGGCGAGAAACGCATTAAAACGTCGTATTTCAGTGACATTATTCTATTACATGGACTAGTTGTCCGGTTGAATGAACATGTTCATGGTGGTTGTCATCGGTGGAAAATTAGTCAATCGGAAACAGAGGAATATTATATGCATGCAAAGCAGGATTAGTTAGGGCTCTAAAGAAAGAACGGATCGATAGAGAGTAGAGAATTGCGAAAGACGGGTCCACAAAAGACTTCGTTGTCCCAACAAACACTTCCTGTGACACTTAAAGGCATCGTACGCGCTGAAAACGTCTCACCGTTTTATGGGTTTGAATGATTGGCTGGACCCATCTAAGCATGTAAGGAGAGTTTGCTGGGTCAAAAAACGCTTTATTGTGAGGATATATGATTCCGAATGCCCAAAATTCCGTAAAAAGAGGCTGTTTTTCCTTCAGTCATCTGACACAATTTGCTGTCAGCCATTGTAAAAGTAAATGATCAACAATTGATCCAGTACAATTCAGGGGAAGTTGAGGGAATATACTTTACGATTACGCGAAGGATGACTTTTACACATACATCGGTTCACCTGTCCTTCCCCACAAATCTCCTGGAAGAAGGATGATTTTCATTTGATCGTGAGATCATGGGTCAATACAGCAATTCCTGGCGATTGACTTTGGCAGTTTTTACGAGGTAGCTGTTCTATAGGGATGTAGAGCTTCCATTACATATGGGAAATTCAAAAACGAAATCCATCGTGAGTGATGCCTTTTAGGAGGCGGGGTGATACTTAAAGATTTCGTGTACTTCTGGTGCGTTTTTCTCAACTTCTATGTCGTTTTAGTTCTACCCGGGGCCACTTAATCAAGATGGCGAATAATCTCGAAATTGAAGATTATCGTGAACACTGCCTTTAAATAGATTCAAACCGTGAAGCACTCGTTGAACTCGGAAAACCCGATTCAAAGGCAGTGTTCACGAATAATTTCGTTCCCGAGTTTTCCACTCAAAACAAAGCGTTGGCCACCAAGTATTACCAAAATTACGAAGATTCGGCGAGAAACGCACTAAAACGTCTTATTTCAGTGACATCATGCTCAGGTCTGGACAAGTTGTTCGGTTGAACGAACACGTTCACGGTGGTTGACAACGATGAAAAATGAGGCTAATCGAAAATGGAAGAAGATTTCAGGCAAAACAGTATTCTTCAGGATCCGAAGAAAAGCAAAATAGAGTAGAGAATTCCAAGGACGGGTCCACAAAAGATTTCATTGTCACAACAAACAGTTCCAGTGAGACTTAAGAGGCGGTGTGGGATTTAAGGATTTCGTGCTCTTCTTGTGCGATTTTCACGATTTCTTCGTCATTTCAGTTCTACTCGGAGACCAAACAATCGATTTGGTAATTAATCTCAAAATCGAAGATTATGGTGAACACTGCCTTTAAAGGCAGTGTTCACGATAATCTTCGATTTTGAGATTAATCGCTAAATCGATTGTTTGGCCTCCGGGTAGAACTGAGATGTCGAAGAAATCGAGAAAAACGATCCAGAAGGGCACGAAATTCTTTACTCTCACCCCACCTTTTTACTCTCACTGGAACTGTTCGTTGTGATGATGAAATCGTTTATGGATCCGTCTCTTGCGATTCTCTACTCTCTACTGCCCCGTCCTTTCCTTCGGACCCTAACTAATACTGCTTGGCCCAAATTGTTCTTCCATTTTTGATGAACCCCATTTCTTACCGGTGACAACCGCCGTGAACATGTTCATACAGTCGGACAACTATTCCAGGCCAGAGAATAAGGTAACTGAAATAAGACGTTTCAGGGCGTTCAAAGCCGTTTCTTCGTAATTTTTGTAACACTTTCCATTATTTTGTGTGGAAAACACGGGAACAAAAATCATCGTGAACACTGCCTTTAAGAGCAAGATTCAAGAGTTCGGAACTTTGAGACTTCAGGCTAAGTGATGAAAGGAAAGAGGTCCTGCAAAGTTTGATAACTGCAGCAACTGACTACTTTGAAAGCACCTTGCAAGTACAACAGCTTAGTACTTTGCAGCTGAGCCCGTGAGTTTGCAGCTTTTCCAGCATCTGTTTCGCAGTGATCATGAAAATAGAACATTGTAGAAAATGCAAGGACAATGATGGAGGGTTCTATCCCAATGGCACCTATGTGTGTGATGTTGACTGTGAGAAACGTTGCGCAAGAGGTTACGCTCCAGTCGGAGCCACTTATTTCTCGGTAACCTTCCTTCACTAGATAGTTGTCCATTTTTGTTCTGTAGCAGGTTTCTCTTTCACTATTGGTAGGCACATTTATTACCACGGTTATAGCAGTGCGTATGCAAAGGAAAACGATGCGGATCAGATCTAGGAGGATATGGAGGTACGTCGCGTTATCTGCAAAGAGTGCGCTATATTTATTCCCAGAATACACCGGTGAGACAGAGGGTTAGTTACTCTCATGTTTCAAAAGTTCTTTTCTGTCGGCGACCACATAGAGGTGGGTCACGCCCGCTCATGCGCCAAATAACAGGCGAAATGGATTTAGGAATGCTTTCTCCGTCGTAACCACATATCCTAGCCATTTTCTCGACGAGTTTTGAACGAAAAATAGCCGCGAAATGCCTGCTCGCCGCGAAATGCCTACTCGCCGCGTAAATAGCTGTATGCCGCGAATAAGCCCCTACGGCTCACTACGAATTGTTTCTCGGCAAATTACATTCCCTGTTATATCAACCACTACCACAACGTTGTGGGCTCTGAAATGAAACAATCTCACTGCCCAGAACATTTTCACAAGGTCGCTAGAAAGAGCCTGGGCGATCAAACATGAGCACGAACTTGGAAAACTTTAGTGCTCCACGCAACAAAGGCGCCGCTTGTCAAATCGTGCATAAGATCATCTTCTTCAGAAGTAGAAAGTTTGGCGCTTCTTGAAAAACTTGTTATATTCGAAGAAATGCGAAACAGAAATCTGCGTGGGAGGGGGATTACCACCCAGTCTTTAGGAACAAGAACGTGAGTGGTGTTCCGGACCTCAGCATTTCCAATGCACCCCGACAACCGTCAGCACCGAGGCAACGATGTAGAGATCAGAACTGCAGTTCCATTGTCCTCCATACGGACGCCTGCATAAAAGGCAGTACTGTTGCTTTGTCCTTAGCTGTAAACTCAGCCTTTCATTGGAAGCACTTACCATTACACAGCAAACGCAATTCTTCTTTTTAGTGAGCGGATGCATCACATGTTGTCACAATGAAGTTAGAAGTCCAACCCACTCTAGGAAAAGTTATCGCTTTGCGATGTCGGAATAGCTCGGGATTGCATCGTCTGCGTCATTCGAATAGGGATCCGTAACTGGGCGCGGCTTCAGTCGATCAATTGTCGTCCTCTTATTGACTCCTTCCGTGCCACTACTTTCCGCCAAGCAGCTTTGGCTCTTCTTGGGCCCGTCTCAGAGTGCGATCGCTGATCGCCGCGATGGCACGTTTTGAATACAGATCGACGTGCAACGAGATCTCGATCGCTGCTCATGTTTTTTGTTGTAGGAACAATTATGTATGATTATGTATAGTTATTGTGACGTAATTACCTTTGTTGTCTTGCCTTTTGTATGGTTGAATTACGTCGCCATTGCACGTGTTGTACTATGACTCATCGCCGTTGCACTTTGGCTGCGGCGGATGTGTGTGACTGTGACGTAGCATTCCATGTTAACGCCTATTTGGAAACTCGTGTTGTGTACGATGCGGCCTATAAGGGCGTCTGACCGTTATCGATTGGTGTAGGTCTTCGGTAGCTATTAAAGCTCATGCGTCATTCGTCTCCCAGCAGCAGCTCTACAATGTTCATCACCCCATCGCTTCGAGCGGTGATCTAACTCGGAGAGAGGCTTAAAGCGAATGGCACGAACCTTGTGTTGTGCTAGAGTATAATAACTGTGATTCCTTTCTGTCTAGGTAAGCTGAAGGACACGGACTTTGTACTTTTTGTGTCCGTGAAAAGCCAGCAATGTGGTTCATCCACGCAAGCATCTGCAACACACTGCGTTCTCGACAAGATGACTGACAGGTGAGGACAGTTGAAGGCATCGTACGCTCCGGTAACCGTGTACTATTTTTCCATGGTTTTGTGTAGCTTGGCCTCTCTAGTGAACGAAAATGTCGAAAAGGGCCATGAAAAACCTTCATATGTAAGGAAAAGTCAATCGGAACACATTGTAAATATGGAACTGGATTTCGCGCCAAAATGGTATTTTTTCCGCCTCTGGAGGCCCCGTCACTGTCATTTTCAGTTTTTCTGCAGGTGGAGTTTGTGCCGTAACTGTTTTTCACGTTATTTGACGGTCGCATCAACATTCTATGAAAAAGTGGTAGATGACTGGTGAGAACTGGTAACGGATCCTCATCTTTAACCACTTCAAACCTCATAACCCAACGCTTTTGACGCGCCGAAGTTCATCGGTGCGGTGGCTCATTCATAAATTGAGCCTGAAAAAGGAATTGGTTTTTCAATGCGAGCAATGCCCTTAAAGACAGCGTTCACGATGATCATCCTGGTTGACTTTCCACAGTGAAATGATAGGCGAGAAGGATCCTAGGCTCCCAGTCTCGAAAGAACGGTAGAAAACGAGACAGGAGCGGCAAAATAACGGCTGTAAACAAGCGTTTTGGTGCCTCAGATCCGCCCCTCGAAAGGAACAAATGAAGTCTCAGATTATAGGAATGATCAAGTCAAGCAAATGCTGACAAGTGAGCTGATCACTTCATTGCACTGATAGGTATCAGCCTTCTAGCGGTCAATTCCTCCACTCTCAAAAATCAACGTGAACAAGAGAGGGTCTATTTTTGCTCAAAAACGCGTCTTTCGTGTCTTTTTTAGGCATGCCTTGCTATATAGGGCACCAGACCATCCGTAAACCGAGGAGATATCGGAAGTGAAATTTGTCGTGAACACTGCCTTTAAATATCAACCGAATGGAAAGCGCAACACTATACTACAGTGCATTTGATAAATACTTCCTCACCCCCTAAGATGTGTTATGCTGCCTGAAGTTGATCTTACACGAAAATCGTGATTACAGCTAAACCCCGGGTGCCCGAAAACCGTAGTATTCAGAACTTCAGGGCCACAAAAGAGAAAAATGAGGTGTTTCTGACGTGAAGCCTCAAAATTGGCTATTGCAAAAGTAAAGCCTCGATTCTGAAGTAAAACAGCACTATCAGAAAAAAGTAGATAGCGCAAGCTTAGTAAACAGGTCCTATGATTTGGCAGATCACCCCAAAAACGCGTTTGGATAGTGTACATTGCTCCGACTCCATTATTGACGATCGACCTTTCAAATGCGTTCGACCTGAAGTCTAGTCCAAACCCGAATTTGGAAAGGATCCGAGTTTTGAAGGCATTCGGTATCAAAAATTTAAAAAACACAAGGCTCGAACAATTTTGAAAATGGAAAAAAAATGAAAAATACGGCTCTTGTATACGCTCGAGAAACGAGTACCCCCCTCCAAGCCGACTAAAAAAATTCAAGATTTATTTGTTAGGTGTGCCTTATCCTCAGATTAATTGGTGGAACACACTTCGAAATACTGTGGAATTCAGACCTGTAGCCGGGCTTGTTAACATATGTCCTGATCTGTTCAACAAAATGAAATCAAATGAACTAGAAGAATGGGAGGCCACCATCAAACACGAAATAATACATGCCCTTGTTTTCTCGTCAGTTCTTTATGACAAGTTCATCGTTCCCGGAAAGAAGAGCAAGAGGTGAGATAATTTCGAGTGGCGTGTGCAGTCCGTAAGCTCTACTGTATGAAGTTTAGAGCAGAGAATTTTGTGCCTGGTGTAATCGAGCATATCACTCGCACAGATTGGGAAGCTGCTAGTGGCATTGTGAGTTCCTTCTAAAAGATTCGCTTAACTCGAGATAATTTTCAAGTCATGCGGATGCCAGGGCTTGCTGAAAAAGGTTGTGTTTATGCGACATCTTTCAAACAGCCTGATCAACTGCAACAACGCCGTGCTTGTGTTCCTTCATCTTCCAACCGATGACTTTCTCAACTGTTGTGCCGCACAACCGTAGAAAACTTGTCATTTACGAACCGGATATGGGGCTGCAACAGGATCACAGACAGTTCTGAGCACTAGGCTTTGATTTCGGATTCTTCCTACTCAGGTATCTCACACGGTTACAATGATAGTGACGCCAAAGGTTCGAGAAGAAGCTCGGAAGCATTTCAACTGCAAGGATTTGGAAGGTGCGGAAATAGAAAATCAAGGCGGTGAGGGAACAGCCGGCTCTCACTGGGAGAAGCGAATTTTCGAGGTAAACTTCAAATTCATGTCAACCTTATTTACTGCAAGTTTCCAACTGCTTCAGAACGAGGCGATGTCCGGCGTCACCACACAAGTCCATGCCATCTCTCGCTTGACACTAGCGCTTTTTGAGGACTCTGGATGGTATCATGTTAATTATGAGTAAGGTCTTATTAAGTTAGTCGCAAAGACAGAGGCTCACTCAGAAGGGTATTTGTTTGGCATCGCAATCGTTGTCGGGAGGATCACGCAATAGTGCTTCCATTGCAGATATTCGATGTTTTTGAAACTTTGATGCCTTCTTATGGCATGATATATAATTATAATATATCACAAAAACGCTGAGTCGAACGCAAAACTTAGTTGTCAGGCAGGACTCTGAACCTGCATTCCACGCTTTTCGGGCGAAAGTGCACCACCGCCATCCCGATCTGCATTCCTCAGCTATTCGCACATGAACGGACGAAATTCGGGATGGAATCGTCTTCGTAGGTTCAGAATGAACGAAAACCATATAAGTTTCTTATAAGAAGTCGAGCTAATGAGAATCAAAAAATTTTTTGATTTTGCATGTTTGTGAGTATTCTGAGCCAATGAGAGATTCACCAGTCTAAATGGGATCATTATGAGCGTTGGCTCACTGTTGTGCGTGTCTGTCAAAGCGTAGTACTAGCGTAGTGCTAGAAAGCGGGTGCTTGTGCTCAGACATTGGGAGCAGCGGACCGCTTGCGAAAATTCGCCAGTTGCTCAACAGCTGGGGGACAGCTGGCATTTAGTTGGCCAATGGCAATCACGAGGCCAACAGTTGGCATGCATTCGTCATGTCATTTAAAGCCAGCGGCGGACGGCTGCCGAATATGTGCCAGTTGCCTAACAGCTGGGTGATAACTGGCATTCAGCTGGCAGTTTGTATTTACGAGGCCGACAGCTGGCTCTTCCTTGACATCTCTATTAGACCTAGCGGCGGACCGCAGGCGAAAATATGCCAGCTGCCTGAAAGCTGCGTGATAACTTGCATTCAGCTGGCAAGGGCAATCAAAGCTCGAAATTACCGAGTGCATGAAAACGCAGTTATCCACCAACTGGCACTTGGCTGGCGCATTAGCCCAATGGCCTTCGCTTGGCACTGAGTCGTCACATGGCTGGCACTCGAGAGAGTTGACGACTACTCAAGTTTTAACATGTGATAGTTTGATCTCTGATTTCACTGATAAGCCGAGCCGGTATATAAGGCGATTCAGTCGAATGAGTGTTCACTCGGCACTTTGATGCCCGCCCTGGAAGGTGACCTGAAGTCACTCTACAGAGGCTAGCATATTTTTGGCAGCTGAGGGGCAAGTCCCCACGGCTAGGGGGAGGTGGTGTGGGTCCCCTACCTCAGACCGTTGCGTAGGCGATCTCTTACGCAACTATCTGCGTTGAGGGACCCACCTCGACTTATCGGTCTGCCGAGAGACTGGCGGGCCGCTGGCAAATGATTGCTCAACAGCGGGCTGCCAGGTATTAGTCAAGAGACTGCCAGCGGTCGGCCAACGTCCTGGCGGACCAATGGCAGGGTTTTGGCGGACCGCCTGCTATTGGCTGTCCGACACCGGGAATGGTTTTGCTCGCCAAGCAAATTCCAGCGGTCCGCCAATCCCAATGTCTGAGTGCGGTCGCCAGATGTCTGAATGGTGTTTTCCGTTTCAAAACTAGCGCTATTTTTCTGTCCACCTCCTCCTTCTTGTGAGTTGTGAGATTTCTTGCTGTACGCACCAAATTTCTGATCTCATTATTCTCCATGAATAATGGGTGATAGCGACGCGAGTGAAGAGCGATTGATTTTGTCGCAGATTCCGTATATCATGCAGTCTGAAATTGATTGTTTGTGATTTTAATTAGAGTGTTCAGAAGTGGCAGGTAGCTTTCAGGTCCCAGTCCTTCGGCTGTTAGCTTGATTGCGCCGCACTGTGAATTGAAACTCGACGAAACTTGATGGAGCGTCTCTCGTTCTTTTGCCACAATGAACATGTCGTCAATTTAGCGCTCATAAAAAATCACATCCGGTGTTGTTTTCCAACTTATCCATGAACAGTATCGCAAGGAGTGGAGCGAGCCTGCTCCCCATCGCGAGGCCCTTCTTCTGTCGACAGGCGATGTTGTAGATACTGAAGAAGTTTAAATTGACGACAGCGTTGAGCACTTGTTCGATATACTGCAGATGGAGATTGACAAGTTGAATATCATTCTGATGTTGGAGTATCGAGCTCAGGCAAGCTGCTACGGCTGCAGTAGTGTCAACGTTGGTGTATAGGGAAATGACGTCGAAGCTCTGGTGATCTATATACGAGTGCATTAAGCTTTTTTTTTCTAAAGATTTCCCAAAAACTGGTCAGTGTTCCCGAGATGAGCTGGCACAAACTGAAGCAGTGGTGATAGCATTTGTTGGAGCAACCAACTAATTGCGTCCGTGGATTCATTGCGCGAAGAAACGATCGGTCGCGTTCTAATCATAGCATTTGTTAACGGTCCCCTCGTGGTAATAGCAGAAGAGTTATGAGTCTTGGTAAACTTTTAATACGTAGGCATGGTAGGGTGCGCAGAAATGAGGCATTTCATTATGTTTTTTCTGGACTTTCTGGTACAGAACCTGTTTGATCATCCAATTTGATTGCTTCAAACTGTTGTTTTACTCGTTCGCTGATAAAATTGAGTACACGTCACGATCAGATAGTGATTCTTAACACAGCGTCATGTCTCTCTCACGTGTCACGTCTACAAAGCCTGAGTTTACCTGATCCTTTTGCGAGATTTTCCTGGTGTTCTCAGAGGGGGTCTGAAATGCCGAGGGGAGATTTTCGCGTTTGACCGAGTAAAGTACATTTTCGTAACCTTGCACCACGTATAGGCCTCTGAAGACGACGATTGGGTCGAAACGTCAGGCCAAATAAAGATCCACCGAAAACCTTGGATGGCATAGAAGTCACTCGCAGAATACTACATAGATCCCTACCACTAGGACACTTAGGTAGGGATGAGTCCCTACCTAAGTATGTTTATTTTTTCATCAACTGAACATCCAAGCCCTGGAACCGTAAGCCGGGGGGTTCGCGGCGCTCTGTCCGAAAATCGTGTGGCTTTTCTGAAAAAAAAATTACTTCGCGGTCAGGAAAAATGTCCGAAAATCGTGTGCCCCAAAAAACATATATCACGGTCAGGAAAAAACCGGCCAAAGAGCGTTTCGTGGTAGCGCGCTGGTATGTATGGCAGGGTTCAGAGCAGCTAAGAGCGGCGACTCGCAATTAATTTAGGCTTGAATGCACTACCGCGTATTCGCGTATTTGGAGTGAAACAGTAACTGAACAAAGACTATTGCTCAATGTCGTTAAGTGGTCGGTCGGTGCCCGCCCCATAACTTCTGCAGCCCCAGATTCAAAAAATCAAAATTGCTTTTGCAGGGATTCCGCATAACTTTCATCCCTTTCAACCTTATCAAAATCACCCAAGGGCCCCACTTTTTTTGACAGTGGTAGAAGCCCATGCACACGCATTGATTTCTCCTGGAACTTTGTTCTTCAACCTTCAATGCGCTGATCACGAATTTGCCATCAATTTTGCATCTTAAAGTCTTGTTAATGAGATATGGCTTTATTTTGGGTTGGGAGCTCGCGTAGTAGCAGAATATGAGGCGTTTCAGAATTGATGGTTTAGAGAAGGGTCCCTGATTACCTTTGCAAAACCAATTTAGGAAGGTATCATCGCCAGAGAAGGTTTTCGAAATGTTCAGAAATCCTTGAATGAATCTGAGAGCCACTTTAGAAGAATTTCCAACGATTTAACGGGCCTTGGGTTGGCGAATTAAGTCCGGAAGGTGGATATAAGTCACTTACCTGATTTGTCATACCGCATGAAGATAAAGACAGCAGGTGAAACCGAGAGCTGAATCTCGCCGACGTTATGAGGATGAAGTTGTTCTGCTGAAGAAAGGGAGAGGATTCAGACTACTTGTTGATTTTTTGGTTGTTCCGAAGGCAGAATGTTGAGAACCGGAAAGTTTTGGTCAACTGAAATGCGCGTACACCTCAGTACGGTTTTTCGAGTGGTTAGAGATGTGACGAAATAGTGCTATAGTGATGAGGACCCAGTTGGTCTTGCTTGTGCTGCTATCCAGATATTATATGGAAGGATTACTTGCTTACTTTGATACCTTGATGGTCCATCTTTATCGGCGGTCTTCTCGATGTGGACCACATTCGCTCCAGGATTTCCTGGAAAGAGCAACAGTCATTCAGTACGGTAGACCCTTCTTCTTGAACAATTTACTGAACGTGTCAGCCCAGCGTGTCGCGGTGCGTTCGCGGACACCAGTTCGAAATTCTCGCACTCCATCTGTCGTCGAACCGGCGTATTACGTGACCTGCCCATCTGTGCTTTGTTGATTCGATATGAGACAGCGCATCACGAATGTCAGACTTCTTTCGAATGTCCTGATTGCTGAGTTCTTTCTTGATATTGCTTTAGACCGTTTGTCTTCAGAAGACACCTCTCCAAAGGTCTTTGCGAAGTCTTCGTTGCGACGGAGATCCGCTTATTGTAAGCCCACGTCTCGGTGCCGTAGCATAACGCTGGAAGCACAGTGGAATTAAAGAGGTGAGCTCTAAAATTATTGTCATGAATCTCATTGGTCACTTCTCGGATAGTGCCCATAGCTCCCCAGGCTGCTCTTCGTCGCCGGCACATCTCATTTGTCAGGTCGTTTGCCACGTTGACTTCTCGCCCAATATGGATGTAGCTATCCACTTTATCCAGTACAGCTCCGTCGAGGGTAACCGGCGCTCCATCGTACCATTGATTCGTCATCGTTTGAGTTTTACTCATGTTCATCGACAAACCAATCGCTCTGCCCACTCCATCTAATTCATTCAGCATCTCGTTCATCTCCTGTGTGTTGTTGCTGATGAGAACAATGTCGTCTGCAAATCGCAGGTTAGATAGCTTTCTTCCCTCAATATTCAAGCCTTTCTTGTCCTATCAAGCTGGCTCATCGCATACTGGAGGGCAGAAGTCAATAGTTTTGGGTATATTGTGTCACCTTGCCAAACACCTTTTTTGATTGGAATTCGCATCATACGTTCAAAAAACTGAATAGTTGTCAATGTTCCTGTGTTGCACTGCTCCAATATACTCACGTACGCAGGGTCGACTCCGGCATGGAACAAAACGTGGAGTACCGCATCTATCTCCGTTGAATGAAAAGCCTTCTTGTAGTTGACAAAGTGAGACATAACGACAATTTGTTCTCCCGACATCTCTCGACCAACTGTGATATGGTGTGGATGTGATCCATGCGACAGAATCCCTTTCTGAATCCGGCCTGCTCTACTGGCTGGTAAGCATCCAAGGTGGCCTTCAAACGATTGAGTATAATCTTGGTGAAAACCCTATACGGAATCGACAGCATGGCAATGGGACGGTAATTTCTGATATCCTCCTTGTCCCCCTTCTTGAAAATCAGAACTGTCTTTGAGCATTTCCATTGATCTGATATGAGCCGGGCTTCCAGGTAAAAATTAAATTGTTCAGTCAAAATCTTGCACACGGCTTCGCCTCCTGATTTCAGCAAGTCTGCAGAGATGCCATCTGTACCAGGGGCTGTTCCTTTCTTTGGCGACCGCAGAACATTTGCGACCTTGTATGAAAGGATGGGCGGTACAGAGTCTTCCGTGGGAGATGAACATCTCGAAACCGGTGTGGTTGAGCGGAAGAGGCCTGTATAAAAGTCCGTTCCAATGCGCTCCATATCCGATCTGGCTGTTCTGGGATTTCCGTGCTTGTCTTTCAGGCAAGCCGTTTGACTTACTTGACTTATTCGGTTGTTTTTCGCCTGACGCGGTCATTTCGCATCTTCACCGAGTTGTGCCGTCCTAGTAGTCAGCCATGTCCATTTTTCACGGTCTTCAGCCACAATTTGAACACTTTTCATGCAGCTGTCACTATTCCATTTCCTGCGAAACGAAACATCGCGTCTGAACTGTCTTTCGATGCCGAGTGACTTCAAATCCTCTTTAACCACATCCGTTCAGAACTTTCGCCTAAGCCCAGGTGGCCGTTTCCAGATAGGGTTTGGAAGCATTCTAAAAGCGTGTTGTACGAGACGATCCGTCGTTCTGCTTAGTATATGCCCGAGCAGTCGAAGTCGACTTTCCATTGCTGCTTGAGATGGCGTTAGGAGATGCTGGCACCTCCCTCGTGTCAAGCGTTGATGTACTGCGTCGATTTCCTTGTAAAGGTCTTCGTTATGGCATACACATGGCCAGAAATATCCAAGCAAACGCCTAAAAAGCTTCCTCTCCGTGCAATCCAACCTTTCCATCTGCGTCTTCGGTGCTGCCCACGTCTCCGATCCGTACATCATGATAGGGCGAATAGCGGATAGGTAGACGCGCAACTTGACCTCCTACGCGATGGTGGTAGACCACAAACACTGGGTTAAAGAATTAAATGCAGGCGTAGCTTTCGCACATCGCTGTCGAATATCCGCTGCATAACTACCATCGTTCTTCAGCAAACAGCCCAAATAACAGAAATTGTCCACCAGTTCGATACGTTGTCCGTCCACACGAACTCGCGTTGAAGGCCTCTGAGAGACCCACATCTGCTTGCATTTGTCGGGACGGAGACGAAGTCCATAGGCTGCGGCATACTTCGAAACGAGTTTCACAATCCTTTGCAGTTTTGCGTTGTTTTCAGCGAATAACACAATGTCGTCGGCGTACTCCAGGTCGACAAGGGAGCGTCCTGATGGTGTTAGGATCACGTAAATCCGACAGGCGTACGAACTGCTGCTGTTGTTCCTTTGTTCATGTC
The DNA here is from genome assembly GCA_029168955.1 of Aplectana chamaeleonis. NCBI lineage: Eukaryota > Metazoa > Nematoda > Chromadorea > Rhabditida > Cosmocercidae > Aplectana > Aplectana chamaeleonis. The sequence goes on from JAPDOI010000150.1 coordinate 864,810, forward strand.
CTCGAGTAGTCGAACATACTTTTCCGGGACTCCATCGGCTCGCAGAGCATTGAGCAATCGATCACGATGAGGAGAGTCTAACGCGGCTTCAAAGTCCAAAAAAGCAAGCTGTAATGGCTTCAAATACCGCTGCCACAATTCAATTACTCTTCTCACGACGAACACTTGGTTGATGGTTGATCTTCCAGGTTGAAAGCCGGCTTGCTCATCTCTGGTCGTTCCTTGCCAATGTTTGATAAGTCGCTCGAGGATGATACGTTCTAAAACCTTGTACATGACACGAAGTAGAGAGATTCCTCTGTAGTTCTCAGGATCCGTGACGAATAGCTTCTTGTGAAGAGGTACGATGATCGCATGTCTCCACGAATCGGGTATGCTTTCGCTCATACATATGGCACGGATGGTGTTGGTCATTTCACGATTCCCAGACCGAGGAAGAGCTTTCAGTGTTTCAGCAGTGATGTTGTCATCTCCACCTGCCTTTCCATTCTTCATTTTCCGGACGCAATCCAAAACTTCAGACTCAGTCGGCGGTTCCTCACTGACATCGTAATGTGCTCTCTGAACATGCGGGAGCTCCGGTACTGATGGCGCTGGACGATTCAGTAGTGAACTGAAGTAATCCTTCCATATTGGCAGCGTCGCATCACCAACTGCAATTCCATTGGTAGTGTTCAAGGCAGGAGAACATCTCTTCCTCTTCCCGCTATACTGTCGCCGCAACGTGTAGGCTCTCTTCGGATTCTTCTCCTCCCAAGCCTTCTCGAACTCCTTAGCTCTACACGTCCACTCTCGCTCGCGGTCACTTTGAAGCTGCCGACGCAACTTCCTCCTCAGACGCTTCTCCTCCACGAAGTTTCCTGCAGTTCGGAGAGCACATACTCTGTTGTCGGTAGATGTTGTTTCTTCTGAGACGTAGGCGAACTTCTTCTTAGGCTGCACAACCGGGAGTGCCTCTTCCGAAGCGTTCTGTATGCACTTGACAAAAGAATCCGCGTCGCAAAGTTTCTTCTTCGTTAGTACTCCGATGTAAATAGAAGCGCGTTGTCGAAAAATCCTGCATTCTTCATCCCTGAGATGTGTCACATCAACCCTCTAGAGAGGCTTAGCCCCTCGCTTCCTCGTATGAATCCACACAGCTCTAGATCTTCGAATGTCCGATACTGGAATATTTCTTGTCAGAATATAGTCGACCTGTGGTTTCAAAGTTGTCATCTTCCGCTTCCGCTGCTCTTCTGGAGATAGCTGGGTTGGTCCCTGCCACGTAAGCTGATGGCGGCGATGATTCCTCTTGAATGTCGATGCAATAATCAGACCACTGCGTTTACACAAGTCGACAAGGCGGTAGCCATTGTCCGATGTTTGCTCCACTGGGAAGAACCATTTACCGAGTACTTCGGATTCCTGATCAAGTCCCATCTTCGCATTTGCGTCAATCCCCACGACAACAGCATGTTGACAAGGTATCCTGGCCAGCAACGTATTGAGTTCCTCATAAAACGCATCCTTCGAACTGTCTTCGGCGGTTTCAGTGGGCGCATGAGCACTCACTATCCACAGATTGAATCCTCTGTGATCCCACAGTCGTACGAATGCATTCCGGCACGACGTTGAGCCGAACTCCTTGACCATACCATTGAAATCCTTCCTTACAGCTATTGCACAGCCTCCCACTCTCCTATCGTCAGCGTTACCGCTGTAGACGGTGTACTCTCCGACGCTGATGACGGGTCTATCCTTGAGCCGGGTTTCCTGCAAAGTAGCAAACGGTGCATGGAAATAGCTCAGAAGTCTGGATAGCGCAGTTTTTTGGATATCACTCGACAGCGATCAACGGTTCAGGGTGACAAAATTGTGGCTTGTGGCCAAAGACTCCATGAACTCCTTAGGTACGGATCCTAAGGTGTTATGGACCAGATGCCTTAGTGTGCCGGACGGCGACACCTTTATTCAATGTGCGGGATACTTTCGCGATATAGTTGTGCACGCTATATCGCTCGAACGTTCCCTGTGTACACTCAAACGTCTGCTGGGTTCAGTAGAAGCAGGGGCACCAACGAGCAGGTACCAACAGACTTGTATGCACACCCCCAAGTCGTTACGGTGCGCTAGTCCGAAAGATCGGTCCGACAGCGTATCAGACTGCGCCTTAGAACTGCAATAGAGAGGAGTTTGTTTCTGCGATGTTTCCCGAGGGGCTCCTTTACTGCTATGCGACAAGCCTTGTTGATGACGGTCTTCTCAAGATACGAAGCATTAAGGTCTCGTCTAATTTCTCCTCGGCGTTTTGGGAGTTCTCTTGCATTAGAATACATCCTTTTCACTCCTGACTGTTGAAGTTCCATTTTCCCGCACTGAAGTAAACCATCGGCTAGAGCCTCAAGGTCCGTTTTAGGTTTGTCTGTCGATCTCAAAGGATAGTTTTTCATCGCTGCTTCCATTATTGCTTTGTTATAGCGAGGAAAGCGGAGGGGTGCGCGGCGATGTGTATCCCGCTCGAAGATGCGGTTGTTAAGAAAAATTTTGGCTCGAAGAAGACGATGATTGGAACCACAGTCGAAGGACGGGACTACTCTAGTATTCACCAACCTCCATTTTTCATTTGTTAGAATATGGTCAAGTTCTGCGCCCATCGGGGCTTTCTCATATCCACCGTCTGTGCTTTTTCTTTTTGAATAGCGAATTACTATGGAAAAAAGTTTCATAATGACATCAAGTCCAGCAAGCGAACGCCGTTGCTGCTTCTGACTCCGTCTCCATGTCGATCAAGTCTCCAAATGCCGTCGTCAGAGTTACTCAGAATCGCGTTAAAATCTCCACAAATGAAGTTGTAATAGGACTTTTTCTTCCTAATTGTTGTTTCGGGCTCAGCGTAAAACTTTCCTTTTCTTCTTCTTCAGCAACATCAGTGGGTGCGTAGCAGTTCACTATAATAATAAGCGTCTTCTGCTCGGTTTCAGGTGCAGTACAGCTATACGTGGGCTCAGAATTTCATGCGAATGGATACTTGACGGCACTCCAGGGTTAAGTCAAACAAGAACAAGAAAGCCAGCTCCTCCGGTATTTTTACCGTGACTTTCTTTCCCATTATCATCAGCTCTCTTCGATCGCTCTTTCTCGTGTACGCCTCCATAATTTTCGTTTCCTGCAAACAGATAACATCGTACCTGATTCTCCTTGTTTGGTGGAGAAGATTTCTGAGATCTGCGTCGGATGCGATTGTTCGGCAACTGTATGTGCACTTGTATAGACATTCTTAGCTCAGGGTAATGAGTTTTCCAAAGACGCCCCGTCCTGTTCCTCGTCCGTCCTCGGTAGAGGCATCTCCGGGCGTCGTGAGAGAGCATATCCGACTCATATCGTTTTTTTTTAAAGTTTTTCGGGTCGGTTTCATATCGTTAGCGAATGTAGGAGCATTTCTGTGGTCTAGTTACTCCTAGAGTGCAGAGCCGGTGCTACCGGGAACGGCCCGTTCTCACATCAGTAAAACTTATGCTACGTCGAACTGCGTGACCGTTTGTGCCGTTGGCCATTTCACAGGACGAATCCTGATCATCAATGTTCACCCCTCCTCCTCGATGAGGTTTACACATAAAGGGGTATGGAAGGATTACGTTTAAAAAATCGATGGAAAGAAGTACAGTCTACAGCAATGGGAGTAGGACCTGGTGAGCTTGCGGACTCGTTCTAACATACGGTAGCTTGTTAGTGGTATCACTAATTTTTTCCGGAACAGCTGCGCTAGATCGGTGAGTCTGTGTTGTCACCGATATGACTACATCTGTGGAAGCAATGAAAAGGGGAAAATGTGAGAGTGGTAACAAAAACTCACGGACCAATCTCAGTCATTTTGTAAAAATGAGTGATAACACAATCAGACTACAGTATGCTAGGAAAAGTCCGCAACGTCACCAGGTACTATTTCCATCGCTGTAGAATATATGCTCAAAATAATCTTAGTTAAGAGCAGTAGAACCACCCACACGAATCTCGTTGAAAAAGGAACTTCTTTCTACTAAGGATTCTCGCAGATATTTCTATATCACGAATGGTTCAAATGCCCAGTTGACATTGGCAGCTTTAGTGCGCTGCCACACTGATGGTAGAAACGTTTGAAAAAGCTCAGTCGGCATTCTTGATTTTCGTCAAATTTCGGTGTGAAATTCGGAGAAAGTCAAGTTTTATCAAAAGCAGAACTATACAGTCGGCACTGCGTTTCCCATTTAGGGCTGAAGCAAAGTCGGTGCACCTATTTTATAGCTTATGGCACCGAGATTATGCAAATCTTTGATGGAGAACGCGAAGAACCACAAGGTCGAAGTTACGTTAGATAGATGATTTGTGTTTTCGAGTGGTATAACATATTTGGCCAGAATACGGCTCAGAAAATTCTGACTGATTCACCAGAAAAGAGTGGTGGAAAACTGTCACTCCAAGCAATATGTTAAATGTGCGTATTGTGCGAGAGGAGGGAATAGTTTCTGCGAATCAATGCTTCTCAAGTCTTTTTTTTTTGAAGAAAGGTAATTATTACAGCAATGCGGAGAGCATGATGTGGGGACGCAATCTTGGGTGCAACTTTGCAAAACAGAGCTGCCTTTCGTGGATGAAAGCTAATAAAGAAAACTCCTATCCGTTTTGCACGGTATACAAGGATAAAAGGTAAGTCTTAGCATTGTTTCCCATAATTTTTTATGCTCTATCTAGAGGCATAAATACATTCTGAATTTTTAAAGTATACTTCCTCAAAATTTGTCAGAGAGAAAAAAGTATTGATTTCAAAATTTGAATGATAGCTACCCTCAACCTGTATCACATCTTGGATGATAGGGATTTCTTCTACCGTCTACTAGCAGCTCAAAGACTCACACTAGTTTTAATGGCAAGGACAAATACAATTTGATTTCAACCCAAACTCAATTTGGGTGTCTTACACGATTTTTGGAAGTTTTTTTTGCCGTAACTGCAGTTTACCGTCGCAGTGCACGTCATGGTATGTTTACACAAGGTGTTGAGTTGATCGCGAAACGCTTCCAGCATATTCCCTTTCCGGGGGAGCGCCTTATCGCACTGCACCACCGAAGCCCCAGCGCCGCTTTCACTCAACTGCTAGTTGAGTGAGAGCGACGCTGGGGCTTCGGTGGCGCAGTGCGATAGAGCGCTCCCCCGGAAAGGGAATATGCTGGTTCAATCTCGCCCGGAGCCCTGCGTTTTGCGATCAACTCAACACCTTGTGTAAACATATCAATTTGGGTGTGCCTAAGTCTACACCTTGTAGAGTCATGAGAAACCATGTAGAGCTTGACAAAGAAGTAATAAGGAAGAATGCCGAAAATCAATGTTGAAGTGTAGAGCTTGCAAAGCTGTTGGTCTTTAGTCCGCAAAATCGGTCACGAAATTTGATTGGAGATGGGCAGTATGTCGATAGAAACTTTCTGCTTCTATAATTTCTTTTAATGCCATCAAGAGTTCTTTGCCACTTAATTTGAGCACAACAGACTCTCTGATTCACTTCCAAAGCTTTAAATATTTTCTGAAATAGTTTTTAATATATCGGTTGTCAACTTCAGGTGTAACCTGAATCGACTAGCTAAGGTCGGGTGCAATTTGGAGTACAGTGAATATGTGCTCCCGCAGGAGTATGACTACAATGTCAAAGATCTGTACCGTAATGCGAAGGGAGAACCCGTCACTGGAATTATGGAAGGACAAGTGGAAACAGCGGATTACTGTCCGTATTACAGGGTATGTTCACTTGAGCGCAAAACATCCAAGGCCTCGGTCATAGTTGGCCGATCGCCGTAGCCAGCCCGGTCGATAATCATGAAAGACATGAATGAGATGGGGTGGAAAGAACACCCAATGTGGCTGACCCAAAAGATGTTCACATGACATCAGGCAAGGAGTGAATAATATCAATAATACCTTTCAACATAATTTATACATATCGACCGCGTCAGCCACAGCTGGCCACACCGGGTGTTCTTTGCAACCTCCAACGTACATGTTTTTCATACGTATTTATTGTGTTAAAGGAATGACTACCCCATCGTTCGAATAAAAGCGTCGAAAGTGATTTTTGAAAAACCGGTGTGAATTAGGATGAATAATGCAGTACTGAAAGCAACAATGAATTTTAGACATATAGCGAGATAGTCAGCGAGGAAAGCGAAGAAACCGATACACGTTGCACGAATACGGGGAACAGAAACAACAATAATTTTTCGTTTGAGGTGAGTTTCTCAATAAGGCACAGGGTGCACATGAGGGTCGCATGAATTAAACGAATGATCACTGAAAAGGCCTCATGAAGCAAAAAATGACGGTGGATTAAAATGTTACTTGTACCGCTTACTCGAGAGTTGCTGAGTCTTTGCCTTCTCACCCCTGTCAAGAATGATGACTTGCTTTTTTCGCCCGCTTCCTGTGCATCAGGAGAGGTTATCAAGCTGGCAGAGCGATTTGGCTGAAGATGGAATCAGTGGATGAAAATCATACTGTTAAACGCTTCTCCGAGTTGCCAATAGGCCCCTTGATCGATTTCTTTCTGCCAAATGTCCTTTCCTCAATGTTGAAATTGTCTGGGTAAACACCATTAACGTCTTAGTCGGCGACGAGACTCTTCTGCGCTTTGAACCGTCAAGCTTTCGCACTCTGATTACTCTTCTTTCAAAATTAAAAAAGAAACTGAAAAACCATATTAGGAAACGGCATATGTGTGTATCAAGCCTCTTTAAAGGCACAGTCCAAGCTCGGAGGCGTAATGTTAAATTTCCACAAAATTGTGATGAAGACCCACCCCGTATAACACCAGGCAAGTGCGAGCTCTCAATCCCTCCGAAAAAACAAGTTATAGGAGGAAACCACCCTAGGGCGCCTTCCTCTCCGGAAGCCACTTTGGCACATCCCTTTAACGATCACACCACTTTTACAATCTTTGGAGCTCAATAGTGGCAAATATGAGAAATGGTTTGCGACCACTAGCCCCATTCTTCTCTTCATTATTAGCCTCTCTTCATTAAAATTGTCTGGGTAAACACCGTTAACGTCTTAGTCGGCGACGAGACTCTTCTGCGCTTTGAACCGTCAAGCTTTCGCACTCTGATTACTCTTCTTTCAAAATTAAAAAGAAACTGAAAAACCATATTAGGAACGGCATATGTGTGTATCAAGCCTCTTTAAAAGGCACAGTCTCAAGCTCGGAGGCGTAATGTTAAATTTCCACAAAATTGTGATGAAGACCCACCCCGTGTAACACCAGGCAAGTGCGAGCTCTCAATCCTCCGAAAACAAGTTATAGGAGGAAACCACCCTAGGGCGCCCTCTCCCGGATGCCACTTTGGCACATCCCCTTTAACGATCACACCACTTTTACAATCTTTGGAGCTCAATAGTGGCAAATATGAGAAATGGTTTGCGACCACTAGCCCCATTCTTCTCTTCATTATTAGCCTCTCTTCATTAAAATTGTCTGGGTAAACACCATTAACGTCTTAGTCGGCGACGAGACTCTTCTGCGCTTTGAACCGTCAAGCTTTCTGCACTCTGATTACTCTTCTTTCAAAATTAAAAGAAACTGAAAACCATATTAGGAAACGGCATATGTGTGTATCAAGCCTCTTTAAAGGCACAGTCCAAGCTCGAGGCGTAATATTAAATTTCCACAAAATTGTGATGAAGACCCACCCCGTATAACACCAGGCAAGTGCGAGCTCAATCCCTCCGAAAAACAAGTTATAGGAGGAAACCACCCTAGGGCGCCCTCTCCCGGAAGCCACTTTGGCACATCCTTTAACGATCACACCACTTTTACAATCTTTGGAGCTCAATAGTAGTAAATATGAGAAATGGTTTGCGACCACTCAGCCCCATTCTTCTCTTCATTATTAGCCTCTCTTCATTAAAATTGTCTGGGTAAACACCATTAACGTCTTAGTCGGCGACGAGACTGTTCTGCGCTTTGAACCGTCAAGCTTTCGCACTCTGATTACTCTTCTTTCAAAATTAAAAAGAAACTGAAAAACCATATTAGGAAACGGCATATGTGTGTATCAAGCCTCTTTAAAGGCACAGTCCAAGCTCGGAGGCGTAATGTTAAATTTCCACAAAATTGTGATGAAGACCCACCCGTATAACACCAGGCAAGTGCGAGCTCTCAATCCCTCCGAAAAAAACAAGTTATAGGAGGAAATCACCCTAGGGCGCCCTCTCCCGGAAGCCACTTTGGCACATCCCTTTAACGATCACACCACTTTTACAATCTTTGGAGCTCAATAGTGGCAAATATGAGAAATGGTTTGCGACCACTAGCCCCATTCTTCTCTTCATTATTAGCCTCTTTCTTCATTAAAATTGTCTGGGTAAGCACCATTAACGTCTTAGTCGGCGACGAGACTCTTCTGCGCTTTGAACCGTCAAGCTTTCGCACTCTGATTACTCTTCTTTCAAAATTAAAAAGAAACTGAAAACCATATTAGGAAACGGCATATGTGTATCAAGCCTCTTTAAAGGCACAGTCCAAGCTCGGAGGCGTAATGTTAAATTTCCACAAAATTGTGATGAAGACCCACCCCGTATAACACCAGGCAAGTGCGAGCTCTCAATCCCTCCGAAAACAAGTTATAGGAGGAAACCACCCTAGGGCGCCTCTCTCCCGGAAGCCACTTTGGCACATCCTTTAACGATCACACCACTTTTACAATCTTTGGAGCTCAATAGTGGCAAATATGAGAAATGGTTTGCGACCACTAGCCCCATTCTTCTCTTCATTATTAGCCTCTCTCTTCATTAAAATTGTCTGGGTAAACACCGTTAACGTCTTAGTCGGCGACGAGACTCTTCTGCGCTTTGGACCGTCAAGCTTTCGCACTCTGATTACTCTTCTTTCAAAATTAAAAAAAGAAACTGAAAAACCATATTAGGAAACGGCATATGTGTGTATCAAGCCTCTTTAAAGGCACAGTCCAAGCTCGAGGCGTAATGTTAAATTTCCACAAATTGTGATGAAGACCCACCCCGTGTAACACCAGGCAAGTCCGAGCTCTCAATCCCTCCGAAAAAACAAGTTATAGGAGGAAACCACCCTAGGGCGCCCTCTCCCGGATGCCACTTTGGCACATCCCTTTAACGATCACACCACTTTTACAATCTTTGGAGCTCAAAAGGGGCAAAAATGAGAAATGGTTTGCGACCACAAGCCCATTCTTCTCTTCATTATTAGCCTCTCTCTTCATTAAAATTGTCTGGGTAAACACCATTAACGTCTTAGTCGGCGACGAGACTCTTCTGCGCTTTGAACCGTCAAGCTTTCGCACTCTGATTACTCTTCTTTCAAAATTAAAAAAGAAACTGAAAAACCATATTAGGAAACGGCATATGTGTGTATCAAGCCTCTTTAAAGGCACAGTCCAAGCTCGGAGGCGTAATGTTAAATTTCCACAAAATTGTGATGAAGACCCACCCCGTATAACACCAGGCAAGTGCGAGCTCTCAATCCCTCCGAAAAAACAAGTTATAGGAGGAAACCACCCTAGGGCGCCCTCTCCCGGAAGCCACTTTGGCACATCCCTTTAACGATCACACCACTTTTACAATCTTTGGAGCTCAATAGTGGCAAATATGAGAAATGGTTTGCGACCACTAGCCCCATTCTTCTCTTCATTATTAGCCTCTTTCTTCATTAAAATTGTCTGGGTAAGCACCATTAACGTCTTAGTCGGCGACGAGACTCTTCTGCGCTTTGAACCGTCAAGCTTTCGCACTCTGATTACTCTTCTTTCAAAATTAAAAAAGAAACTGAAAAACCATATTAGGAAACGGCATATGTGTGTATCAAGCCTCTTTAAAGGCACAGTCCAAGCTCGGAGGCGTAATGTTAAATTTCCACAAAATTGTGATGAAGACCCACCCCGTATAACACCAGGCAAGTGCGAGCTCTCAATCCCTCCGAAAAAACAAGTTATAGGAGGAAACCACCCTAGGGCGCCCTCTCCCGGAAGCCACTTTGGCACATCCCTTTAACGATCACACCACTTTTACAATCTTTGGAGCTCAATAGTGGCAAATATGAGAAATGGTTTGCGACCACTAGCCCCATTCTTCTCTTCATTATTAGCCTCTCTCTTCATTAAAATTGTCTGGGTAAACACCATTAACGTCTTAGTCGGCGACGAGACTCTTCTGCGCTTTGAACCGTCAAGCTTTCGCACTCTGATTACTCTTCTTTCAAAATTAAAAAAGAAACTGAAAAACCATATTAGGAAACGGCATATGTGTGTATCAAGCCTCTTTAAAGGCACAGTCCAAGCTCGGAGGCGTAATGTTAAATTTCCACAAAATTGTGATGAAGACCCACCCCGTATAACACCAGGCAAGTGCGAGCTCTCAATCCCTCCGAAAAAACAAGTTATAGGAGGAAATCACCCTAGGGCGCCCTCTCCCGGAAGCCACTTTGGCACATCCCTTTAACGATCACACCACTTTTACAATCTTTGGAGCTCAATAGTGGCAAATATGAGAAATGGTTTGCGACCACTAGCCCCATTCTTCTCTTCATTATTAGCCTCTCTTCATTAAAATTGTCTGGGTAAGCACCATTAACGTCTTAGTCGGCGACGAGACTCTTCTGCGCTTTGAACCGTCAAGCTTTCGCACTCTGATTACTCTTCTTTCAAAATTAAAAAGAAACTGAAAAACCATATTAGGAAACGGCATATGTGTGTATCAAGCCTCTTTAAAGGCACAGTCCAAGCTCGGAGGCGTAATGTTAAATTTCCACAAAATTGTGATGAAGACCCACCCCGTATAACACCAGGCAAGTGCGAGCTCTCAATCCCTCCGAAAAAACAAGTTATAGGAGGAAACCACCCTAGGGCGCCCTCTCCCGGAAGCCACTTTGGCACATCCCTTTAACGATCACACCACTTTTACAATCTTTGGAGCTCAATAGTGGCAAATATGAGAAATGGTTTGCGACCACTAGCCCCATTCTTCTCTTCATTATTAGCCTCTCTCTTCATTAAAGGCAGGGTTCTCGATGAAATCGGTTGTTGTGCTATCCTCATGGAAAGATAGATCTGGCCATCACAAAATAAAAAAATAAGTAAAAAATTGGAGAAAAAACGATTAGGAACAAGTTATTACTTGGTGTCCTTCCGCCCACGGTTACCGAGACTAGTCTAAAAGCCTGTTTGGTTAACTTTTATTTTGCTTCTGAAGTGATTTCTGAGCATTTCTGGAGACTACTGACTACTTTAGCAGCAAAATAAAAGACGGATAAGCAAGCATTAATGGAAATCTCGCTAATTAGGGGCCGACCGACACCGGTAATTAGCCGTCACACACGTTTTTCCCGCAAATTTCCGAGTTTTCACTTGTTTTTACTTTTATGATGACCAAATCTATATTTTCATGGAGAGAGCTCGAAAGTCGTTTTTAGCGCGAACCCTGCCTTTAAAGGCACAGTACAACCTGAAGATCGTTTTCCTGTTTTTCTGCCTATATTGAAAACGGCCCCACGCTGATTCCAACAATGTCTCTGATATCGTACAAGACTTTCTGGGAACGAAGTTATGGCCCCTCAAAAATTGAGCTACAGAAGCATGGTGGACGAGTTGTCCGAGGCTTGTAATTTACGTCATTTGCAACCGATGTATGCGAGCCGACCTGAATGGCTAGAGAGTCTGAGAATGAAGGGAAGAACGGGGCTATTGATCGGAAATCATCGCTCATCTCGCCACTGTTGAGCTCGAAAGATTGTAGAAGGGGCGTGCCAAAGTGGCTTCCGGATGTGGGAGCCCCAGGGTGGCTTCCTCCTATATCTTGCTTATTCATTGGAATTGAGAGCTCGCACTTGGCATTTGCCATATGGTGTGGGTCTACTTCACAATTATGTGGAAATCTCAGATTTCGCCCCAGAGCTTGGACTGTGCCATTAAGGTTCGCTCCCATACATCGGTTGTAAATTACGGAAGTTACAAGCCTCAAGCAACTACTCCACCATGCTTTCGCTGCTAAATCTTTGAGGAGCCATAACTCCGTTCCTGGAGGATCTTGTGCGATACCAGAGAATTTTCAAAAATCAGCGTGAGACGGTTCCCAAGGTAGTTGGAGAAAGCGGAAACACGATTCTGATGTTGGACTGTGCCTTTAAGCAATCTCGTGTCCCGTCTCCCAATCTCCGAGGACAAGAAAGGATAGGCAAGGAGGTAGATCGTCTCGGAATGATTCACTACGACGGTTCTGAGAGCTCCCCGTGTTACTCAACTCCTCTTGCGCAGCTGTTTTTCCCCATTCACTTCCTGACGTCACCACATATAAACCCAGCTCAGACATGGATAAACTTGTTCGGCTGAGCACTAATGGGACATGGAAAATGCATTTGCTTGCCATCATACTAGCTTCTGTAAAGTTAGAGTTAACTATCCTCTCCATACACATAGTTAAAGTTGGTCAAAGAAGGCTCGGCTAGACAGATGACCTCTTACATCCAAACGACTTTATCAGCGAAGCTCTTCGAGATAGTTTAGCTTCATTCGGCGATTCAACCTTCATTTCATGTAATTCAAACTTGCAAAAGGTATTTTAGAGGGCGGCATTCGAATGTTCCGACGAATTGGTACCTTTCCGATGAACCCCTTTCTACAGTTCACCTCCGCACTGCCGTTCAGTCCGCAAAGTGCGCGCTGATTGCGAAATCGTGCTGCGGCGCGGTTGCAGTATCCTCGAACAAGGATGTAGGATAACCCGGGCGCTTTTGCCTTTGATGCCCGAGTGATCCCACCGCCCGGGTGATCCCACATCCCTGTCTGAGGATACTCGCAACCGCGCCCGATTTCGCAATCAGCGCGCACTTTGCGGACTGAACGTGAAATGAAGTAATACGCCAGGCCATAAAACGGCCAATGTCTCACCGTCGACTGCGTACCACGCGCTGCGCGACCGCACGTGCGTCGGAAGCAGACGAGTTTTGGCCGCCGCGCGACGAAGTTTCGGCCGCCGCGCGAAACGTTGCGAAACGTTGCGCGGCAAAACCCGTCTGCTTCCGACGCGCGTGCGTCGCGCAGCGTGGTACGCAGTCGACGGTGAACATTGGCCGTTTTATGGCCTGTACATGGGTATCTCTCTCTGAAATAGCAGGAGTGCGGTTTTGAAGCTCTACGCAGTTCAACAATTTCTACAATTATCAATATGAGCGCCATGGTCTTTGGCTGCAATAGCCGTTCGTGCTTCAGCGGATTCTTAAGCTTGGTAGGCAAAGGGAAGGTGCAAAAGGCGAACTTGTGTACTGTGCTTATCTGGGCCAAATTCCGGTCCGCAACTGCATCTCGACACGCTTTGCGGCCGCACGCTCCCGAGTCAGAAGAGCTTCCAGCGCCGCAGTCGCCGATCTGCTGACTCTAGATGGGTTTTGATAACGGGAAACTAAGAAAAATTGGGGAAATTTGTATAAAAAAGCCACATCGAGTCGGCTTTTGCGCTGGAAACCCGACTGACTCAAGCGCGTGCGGCTGCAAAGCGTGTCGAGATGCAATTGCGGACCGGAATTCGGCCCAGATAAGCACAGTATTGCTTTCGAACGGAAGTCTAGTATATTTTCTTAGATTGATTCGGGCGTCGACAACAGGTCGATAAGTTGTCATCTCATACTGTGCTTATCTGGGCCAAATTCCGGTCCGCAATTGCGTCTCGACACGCTTTGCGGCCGCACGCGCTTGAGTCAGTCGGGTTTCCAGCGCCAAAGCCGACTCTATTTGGCATTTTTATACAATTTTCTCTAATTTTTCTTAGTTTCCAGTTTCAAAAGCCCACCTAGAGTAAGCAGATCGGCGGCTGCGGCGCTGGAAGCTCTTCCGACTCGGGAGCGTGCGGCCGCAAAGCGTGTCGAGACGCAATTGCGGACCGGAATTCGGCCCAGATAAGCACAGTACACCACTCCCTGTTGACTACTCAAATCGCGCGCATTCCCGGCCTGAGGCCTACCCGTTGCCCAGCGATTCCCGCCTGGTGTCGAGCTGTTGAAATATCGATGCGTCGCGTTTAGCTGCCTATTTAGCATCACTTCACATCCTGCAGAACTGTTTCATCTGGCTTGGGAACCGTCACCACATAAAGATGGCAACCAACCTCAGGTACATCGTCTCTCAGGTGCCACCTGTGACAACCAACTTGGAGGGACCTGTTCCCTGCATACAATTCTTGCCAAAACTCTGTTGCAGGGCAGTGCTGAACCAGGTTCGTATTCGCAATGACAGCGCACACGTCCTCTGGGCAATGACCGCAGTTGACAATGGGGAAACATTGCCTACTGATAGCTACGATATGTGGAGAAACTTCGCAAACAGATTGTTCAATGAAATTGCTTGGAACTCGTGCATCCGACTCATCTGTTTCCTAATCGATGGTCACTAAATATGCGTGGCTGGCTCCAATTATAGATTTCTACGCTTGCATTTAGACAAAATTTTATGTGTTTCACAGAAAAGTTTTTTGATTCAATTTCGTCGAATTTAATCAAACCGATAAGCTTTCAGATCATTTTCAAATGTTCTAAATTTAAACTTTCTGGTAATGAAAATTTCCAAATCTTCCATTTGGGATTCCAGATTTCCACAAAATTTTTGGAAGCCTCTAATGCACCTTCAAAATCTACAGCCTAGCTCAATTTTGATGTTAGCTTCTGAATGAATGTGAATATCTTCAATATGGCCTGGCGGAAACTTGCCAACGAAAGAATCAAGACGAACAGAATTCCAATATTTCTGAGCAAACAAGTCAATTAGAACACCTGTTCTCCATTGGATTCGAGGAAAATCTAACGAATATTCTTGCAATCATGGGGATGCCCGAGAAAAAGACCTCGAAAATTTACGAACCTAGAACAGTATGTATAATTGAAACCAGAAATTAGATCTCCCGAACTTTCCGAGCAATCGAACACTGTAATTTGCGAATTGTTCCAATTCTGATGGTTTTATTGACACTCTGTTCTAAGAATACAAAATGTGCGGTCCTAAGTTAAAGGCAGTGGTCACGATGAAAAACGTTATCGAAAAAACTACAAAAATCAGCTTAGGTATAAAACAGCTCAAAAACTATGAAGGTAGCGCGGTGAAAAACGGGCTAGAATTAGAGTTATTAAGACCCTAAACTTCCAGTTCGTGCACACGTGCACAGAAAGATCACAGTCTCGTGTCAAGCAGCCAAAAATCATCGACACTCAGAGGAAGAAATAAATGCAAATTTTCCTAATAAAACAGTTGAACAAAGAATGCAAGCACTTCAACCAATGTTTTTGACTAGATGTGTACATAAATCCGAAAGTTCATTGATTGAAATTCGATTCCAAGCCAGCTGATGTTCTCGATATTAGAGATCATCGATGCCGATGATGTGGGGTGGACTCGTCCACCATCAAAAGACAAGAAAGTTCAGGCTTCGAATTTGGCCCAGAACAGCTATTTTTTCGCGGTTTTTTCTTATAGGTTCTACTACTCTATACCCGGAAAAGGGTTTAGAGAGGAAAGGAAGACGAGCATATTTGAGCGCGACCACTGCCTTTAAGTACACACCTTTCCCAGCTACTTGTGCCTATATCCGACACTGGAACACTTTAATCTTCATTCAAAATCGCACACTAATTCAAGGATTCATATGGAAGAAATCAAATTATTTATCTTTAATTTTTGAAGTAATGTACTTGGATATCTACCATGCAGAGAAGCGATCTCCTGCTAACGAAAAATGAATTGTAGCGATTAGAGAATCTCCACTTGTGCACCAGATAAAGTGCCAACGCGGACACTTAAGAACAATAAGGGGCTATCGATGGTAGTCCTCTGGTAACAAACGGGAGAAAACTGATGCAGAAAAAAAGGAGAAAATAGTTGGATGTGAAAACAACCGCGTATTTTTCACCGTAAAAAAAACCTCAAAAACGCCCATTGTGGTGCTAAAACAGAAGCTAACGCTGATAAAAAAACCAAATCTCTCAGAAAATGTGGACGTTTGAAATTTTCTTCACTTTTTTAGTTCAAAATTCAAGAAGAAAGTCTTATAAACACGTGCAAGTGATGAAACCCTCACTACGGAGCGCACAAATATCAGAACAAAACTAACCTGTGGCGGGATTATAGGGACGGAAAAGAGAAGGAATACAAAATATGGTGTCCGTTTTCGGTTTAGTCTGACGCATAGACCAGGTGGCTAGCCGTGTGGTGTTGGCGGCCTCACTGAAGAATGGAGTTTCTATTCACGCGGGGTGATCTACCGTCGCAGCCCCGTCCATTCATCAGACTAAAATGATTGCGCAAACTCTAGAGTTCGCGCAATAACTTTAGTCTGATGATGGACGGAGCTGCGACGGTAGATCAACCCGCGCGAATCGAAGCCCCATCCTCAAGTGAGGCCGCCAACCCCGCACGGCCAACCGCTTGGTGTACGAGTCAGACTAGATCGAAACTGGAAACCTTACAAAGGCTCGGGGAAAATAAGCAGCTGATGAGGCGATTGATTACGACCATCGCAGCAGACAGCGAACACACATCAACGATGATCTATGCCTCTAATACTAGCGGTAGAGTTTCACAAGATTCTCCAGTTAACCACCTTCCTCATTTGAAGAGCTGCTCAGAACAAAAAGGGCTGTCCTTGTATGAAGGCTTAACGCAATTATTGCATTAATTGGATCTGCCCTTACATTTCAATAGAGGTGGTCAAATCTGAAGTGTTTCTCACTGGAGCGTATCATATTTCCGCGCCGTCACCATCTCGGTCATACCCCACCCATGACCGATATCTCAGCTGGTGCCTCTCGTGGCTGTGCGCGCTATTTCGCTCACTGTCTCGCACATCTCGCCGCCAACATCGACCCAGCTCCTACCTCACGTCCATAGGTGGCTCACATACCACTGGCAAATGGCTGCCTCCGCTGTCACTATCTGTCGCAGCCCGCATGCATTAAGATAAGAAGGCGCTTACGCTTGGCTGCCTGGACGTGAGCCACATGCTGTTGGCGCGGAGGCAGCGCTGAGTTCGCAAGATCAGATGGGTTTCGCTACGGGCCCAGATGCTGGGCGAGGCCAACGTATCGCAAACTTGGGTAAATGAAGCGGCTGCTTTCTTTTCATTTGAAGCATGGCTGAAAGGTGCGTCGTATACTTGCCTGTTATCCAGAGCGCGAAAACGCTAGTTGTGCAACAGCTTGACATTGAACAAACCTTAACTCGCGGACATGGCCGCAACGAACATCGGCTCGTTTGCTAGTGGTGACTCGTAGTGGGCGGATCAACCAGTTATCGACGCCCCAGTTGCTAGAGTTGTTATTGTGAATGCATGAACGATTGTGCCGAACTCACATAAGATCCTTTGTTTCTTTGCTGCTACTCCAGTGTGATGACACTTTTCAGTTTGGTATCATCAATCACTAGTTGAGAGGTAGCCGCGCCGCTGCTATGAGAGTTTTATCATAAAAGTCTAGCTCCCGTTTCTGATTAAACACAATCATAGAATTGGAGAAGCAACCGCTCCACTTTCAAGAGCATGATAACATTTCCAACGCGGCTTCCTGGAAATAAGAAGCTAACTCAGGCAAACCATCGCTCCGAGCGGTACTGGAGAGCTACTCGAGCGGCGCTGCCTCTCCGCTCCGAGCGAAAATTAGCCATCTACTCGGGCCACAGCAGCCGCTCTCCGGGCCACAGCAGTATCGCTCGGAGCGATCTTCGGTCCCAACTGGCACTGCTGTTTCTGTTCGGGCGATTTTCAAAAATTTCCTAATTGCTATTTTTTCTTTATTCCCGCCTCTTCTGGAGAGGATTAAGCCTGCTAAGAGGATAAGGTACCTGTTACAGCCTGTGGGTCAGGAGGTTAATCCTGCCACAGGCCGCAACAAGGATACCATACCAGCATGGTCCGCAATGAGGAAGCCTTCCCCACCGCGGGCCATGGGGGATCCCCTCGGCCGCCAAAAATTGTCATCCTGAGAGTGATCCGAGGTCACCTCTCAAGAGTGGCCTCGAAAGGCCAACTACGCATCTACACGAGGCGAGCCGCCTTTTATACCCGCAGGATTGGTTGTTCTTTGAGTGATAACGTGGCTCGCACGTTATCACTCAAAGAACAACCAATCCCGCGTCTCTCTATCTCTGGCGATGGCACCGCTGTGGCCCTGAGAGCGGCCGGAGAGCGACCGAGGGGCGAACTGGCACCGGACAGGGACCGCGGTGCCAGTTGGCCCCTCGGCCGCTGTCCGGGCGATGACGTCATATTTGGGAGGAGCCGGTCCCGCTCGGAGCGATGATTTGCCTGAGAATTTGCATGATTTGCTTCTAGGTGTACTCTCCGACTTCGCGATGTTTTAAATTGGACAGTGGCATTACTGTGTATGATGGGCTCTACACAACCACCTGGAGTCGTACTGTCGCATGCTATGAGGTATGCTATGCTAGTTCCATACACAATTCTATAGACTCAGCGCGCCGAAAGATCAGGGAAACTATCTATCTATTCTGCTCATTTTGTTCACCTGCTTCACGACGGGAGCACATCGTAGCTATATTGTTCGAGTGGGACAGAAAGAAGAAATTTAGTTTTTTGCGCATTCTGTAAAAGCGCGGCATAGTGAGCTCAGGTCTGTGCGAACCATGGCACATTTTAAACGCAAATATCAAATCGTGCCGCCACTTTTGTGCTGATAAGAAAATCAGTCCACTGCTGTCGCGGCGTTATATAGCGAACTCCTCACCCTAACCTAACCGATTTTGCCAGATGAGTCCAGTGAAAGCCATTACGATCTGTCCTGGGCCACTCGGCTCGCCTGATCGCGTGCGCGGTCTGCCCAGTGGTCTTCCTCGGTCCCGCGGGATTCAACTGGTGACTGGAGATGTCCAACCGTTTTTGGTAGGGCGAGCTGCTTGACGTGCCCATCTTTTATTTGCGTCGCATATTTTTCCAACTACACCTCCCACCCGTGTGCGCCGCTGTACTTCCTCGTTTCTCACTTTGTCTCTATTATTTGACAAAGATACATACATTTGACCATATATTTGACCAGTATTCGGAAACGTTCAAAACCTCGAGGTCGCTCGATCCGCCATGACGGCTCCAGTTGGACAGCGCTCGTTCCGCATCCCGATTATCTTTGCAAATTTCATTTTTTGATCCGATCCTTTTCGGTAGAGTAACAACAGCTCCTAGCGGATTCAGTCCCTTCAATTTTGATTTGCTACCGCGATACACGTCTCTCGGTGTACCATACTACTTTGGTGAGACTCGTCCACATTTTCCCATTTTAACCGGTAGACTGAAAATTCACCTTCGCTTCAAAGCTAATCTCCACCGGGGTGTGCGGCAAGGAAATCTAAAATCTCGGCAAACGACAACGGCAAACCCCGAAAATAGCCAGGAAACGGCGAAACGACGAACGGCAAAAACTGTTCTGTACTATACTACATCAACCTTTATTCAGTCCTGTGGTATTCCATGCAATATATGCCGGTTACTCTATATGGCGTTTCATTAGTCTTTACAGAAAGAAAAATCCATATATCATAAGTTACTTCAAAGCCCCAGGTGATAAGAGATCGCCAGTAGCGCTTTTCTGTATGTCATCAAGTTCAACAAGGCCTTCAGCTTATCCCTCTCCGGAGACAATTCTGTTAAGTCCTCCCCAACACTTGATGTTTCCGTACAAATCAGTGCTAGAGATCCAAAGAGTAGGCGCCTTTTCGAGCAATGCCGAGTCACTCTGAAAGGATCTTGCGGCCAGCGACACCCAGCCTAGTTGATCCGGGGACGTGCGGCAAACCATAAGCAAGCTTGATGCTGTGGGGGTGTGCACCGACCCATAGACTGTGGCCGATATCGGTAACACATTCAGTTACGAGTAGATGGATCAATACGCGATAATTGGTCGACACTTATGGCGAAACACAGTCCACACCGCAATCAGCAGCGCGAGATTTAGGTTGTTGCCGTAGTCAATCACAACTTTTACTGTTAGTAGCAGGTAGCAGGCTCGTGGTTCTTTGTTTCGCACACTTGAAAGTGCGCCATGTATGGAAATATAAGGTTTTCCTCGTGAGGCTACAGAAGTGGAGTGAGACTAGTAGGGCTTTTTCCGAAAATCAAGAGCTCCGAGGCGCATATTGATTGAATACACAGAATGAGAGGCACCTGGTGACAGTTCGACTGCTAAATGCGACGCGCACGACGGAGAGCCGCATCGCTAACGTCATCGCTTCAGCACAGCGTGCAGAGCATTTAGCCAGCAGGACTGCTGCTGGGCGCTTCCCTTTCTTTGTATATAGCCTACAAGCCGGAACGAGGTCCATCGCAACAACTAAAAACGAGGAATGAATTGAACTATAAAGTCCCAAAACCTGAACTTGAAGTGCCCGCCCCACCATTTTCCCTTGTGGCTACCAAAAAGGTGCA
Source organism: Aplectana chamaeleonis (assembly GCA_029168955.1). Taxonomy (NCBI): domain Eukaryota; kingdom Metazoa; phylum Nematoda; class Chromadorea; order Rhabditida; family Cosmocercidae; genus Aplectana; species Aplectana chamaeleonis. The sequence goes on from JAPDOI010000150.1 coordinate 885,243, forward strand.
CCACATTGAAATTTCGGAGCCATATACTGCTGTTGGGCACTCGCTTCAAACCGTATTACGGCACTATCGTTGCAATGGGCCTCGGACCTTTCGAACTCTGGTGAAAAGTTGAATGCTGTTTTGATCGTTGCCTTTAAAAGCACAGTCCAAGCTCAGGGACAGAATCTGAGTTTTTCTACCAGATTGTCAAGCAGAACCACCCATTATGACACCTGCTTTGCGAGAACTCTCAATTCCTGCGAATAAGCGTTCACTCCGATATAGACCGGCAAGCTGCCCGGAGTATACCCAGCCCTCGCGTAGAGTCCGTCAAACTATCTGCGAGCATCTTTATTGCCCCAAACAGTAGCACCAATGGGCCTCATTCCCCCGTCCCCGAAAGATTCCCCAATAAGGCAGCGTTGGAAAGAACAAGTACGAAGAGGCTGCAAGAATCTCAGGGCTAAACTAGGCTGCCAAAAACATGGAGGACCACGATGGCGATCTGTACTTTCAATGCGCGTACGCTTGCATTGGAAGCTTCAGTTGAGGATCACTTGCAAGCCAGAAAGATCAAGTACGATGTCATTGGACTGACCGAGACTAGAAGACACCGACCCTGCATGCCGTTTTGTATACTGGAGAAGAACTGTTCCTTGGAACATGCGACAGTAATGGAGTTGGTGGAGTCGTTGTCCTCGTCAACGCGCACGTAGCCATGAAAATCGGTTCCTTCGAACCTTTGACGACCCGAATAGGACGTTTGCGGTTGAAAAGATGTGGATCGACGCCTGCTTTGACAGTCTTCGCAAGTGTTCGCTCACGCACCAACATCGAGCCATGATGAAGATAAGATCGAAACAGTCTATTTGGAACTGGAGAAGTTTTTCAGAGCAGACCACCTTCTTCAAAGTCATCGTCGGCAATTTCAATGCCAAGGGCCATAGTAGGACGCCTGAAGAGCATCACATACACATACGTACTGGAATGGAACGAGCAGGGTGAAAGATTGTCTGAGATTATCATGCCAACCCATGGCAACTCACACTCCCAGAAGCCCCTCTCTTAACTTTGGACATGGGATTCTCCCGATGGACGGTATCACAATGAAATTGACCACATCAACGTTAACCATATATTTTGCCTAACCGATAACGCTGTTGTTCCAAAACTTTACACGGGATCGAACCACCGTCTTCTTCGCGCCAGGTTTTTCCTTGCGCGAATAGCGGAGAAAGCCCCAAAGTTTGGGAAGAGGAGCCCCAGAATCACCTTCAATTGGAAACTCTTTACCGCACTGGCTGGCTGTTGGGAAAATTCAGTCATGGATAACATCGATGAAGAGTACAGTCGGTCTGTTCAGCACCTTCACGATAGTGCTAGGGAAGCAGAGAGTTCGGTGACCACCTAAAGACGTTTGTCTTCGACACCTTCGAGCTTATTCGCCAACGAGGAGCTGCAAGAGCAACAGGCAACTATCAGCTAACGTCTGAGCTTGCAAAGCTATGCAGGGAAGCGATAAAAAAAGATTCAGAAAAAAGAGAAAAACATCAGACATGGCCGAAGCTGCAGTAGCCGGGAAAACGCCGCAACTTTGCCAACTACAAGAATAAGATGACCGCACTTTGGCGCCCCGACGGAACAATCACTGCTTCTAGAAGGACAATGGAAGGGGTCATTCAACTCCGATCGATTCTACTTCGATCTTTCATGTGCTTCCATACATGCTGATGCAGGACGACTATGCTTTTCATCCGCTCTCCCTTCCGAGATCCGCCATGCCATGATGTCGGTGAAAAATCGTACTGCACCCAATCCCGATAAGATTAAACTCGAGCACCTTAAGAACCTCCCACCGGCTCTGATTCTCACGCTGGCACGGCACTTCACTCGTTACCTATCGGAATGCAAAGTATCATCTCAGTGGAAGACCAGCAAAACTGTGTTGTCTACAAGTTGCTCACTCGTGTCATTCTCAACAGGATCGACAGAGCGCTAGACTTACGAAGCTTGTTGAAGTGTGGCGAGAGTACAAGACACCGCTTTGCCTCCCGTTCATTGACTTGAAGAAGGCTTTTGAATCCGTCGAAACAGAAGTGGTTCTCGCAGCCCTGGAAAACCACGGTGTTCCTAGTCAATATGTGAAGATACTTCATGAGCTCTAGCAACTTCAAAATAACTATTTCACCCTTCTACAGAGAGATCATCGTCGATGTGAAGAGAGGGTCTCGTCAGGGTGATACTATTTCACCGAAACTATTAAAGACCTCAATTAAAATATGGGAGTGAAAGTCGACGGTCTGCAGCTAAATCATCTTCGCTTTGCTGACGACATTGTTCTCATTACACCATCCATCAGCCAAGCCGAACCAATGTTGATCGACTTCGACAACAGGTGTGGAAAAGTTGGTCTCGAGCTGAATTCGACGAAAACGATGTTCATGAAAGACGGATGCGTTTCTGATGCCCCATTCCTGCCCAACGGTACAAACATCTCTTAGTGTTCAAGCTACGTGTATCTAGGTCGCGAGGTTAAAGGCAGTGTCCACGATAAAACCCATGTCTGTTTTTTTTTGGTGGAGATCGGCAGCTACGGGGCCTAGCGCAACCTTTACGTTGAAAAAACTAAAAAAATGAGCTCGGAACGGCCCCCTTCGGGCCGAAAGTTGGACACCCGTCAGCTCGTCATCCCCAGGTGCACTTTCCACGCCCACCGACGTGAACAAATGAATGCTCGAGATTGCGAGATAAGCGATGATTTCCGATCTAAAGCCCCGTTCTTCCTTTTATTCCCAACTTCTCTCTTTACTCAGGTCAGCTCGCATACATCGGCTGCAAAAGACGGAAGGTATAAGCCTCGGACAACTCGTCCACCATGTTTCCTTAGCTCAATATTTGAGGGACCATAACTCCGTTCCCAGAAGGTCTTGTACGATTCCAAAAACATCATTGGAATCAGCATGGGACCGTCTTCAAGATAGGTGGAAAAGCAGAGAAACGATTCTTATCGTGAACACTGCCTTTGACGTGAAGAACGATCTAGTACCGGAATTGAGTAGGAGGAAACGGGCAGCTTGGAGAGCTTTAAAACCATCGATGAAGTTGTGATGAGGCAAAGAATACCCGACTCCATGCCCACCTGTTCGATTCCACAGTTCTTCCAGCTTTAACGTATTCTTTGGAAATCTGAGTATTACGCAAGAAGGATGAAAGTGCGGTCCGCGTCACTCAGCGCGCAATCGAGACGGCGATGCACGAAGTGTCACGTTTCACGCAAGTGAGAGAAGGAGTTAGGAGCTCCGAGCTACGCAGGCGGTCAAAAATCAGGGACGCGGTCAAATATGCTAGTGGACCGGACTTGTAATGCGTTTCGAGGATAACCTTTAGACAAGGGCTGTAACAGATTGGGTACCACGGTACCTCAGATGCACAATTGGCCGTCCTCCAACACTTTGGTCGCACTTCTTCAGCAAAAGCTTTGACGGAAGGAGTGAGAGTCTTCGTGTTTCTAAGGCGAGTAGAATTTCCTGGCCAACTATTACGCGCGATAGGAGCGGATAGAAACGTTACAGGCGCTTGCTCGACACTGTCGATGATCAACGGGAGGACTGGTGATTCAGGTGAAGCGAGATGTAGGACGGAGCCACTCTGGGGCGCCCTTTTCACGATCCTTCGAGCTCAACAGTGGCAAGATGAGCGATGATCTTCGATTAATAGCCCCGTTCTTCTTTTCCTTCTCAGCCCCTCTCAGCTCGCATACATCGGTGGCAAATACGGAAGCTACAAGCCTTGGACAACTCTTCCACCAAGCTTCTGCAGCCCAATATTTGAAGAGCCAAACCTCCGTTCCCAGCGGGTCCCGTACGACTTGAGAAACATCACTGAAATCAACGTGGGACCGTATTTAAGATAAGCAGAGAACCAGAAAAACTTTTCTGATGTTGGACTGTGCCTTTAAAGATTTTTCAACTTATCATCTTTACACCATTTCTTAACAAACTCAGCTTCAGCTCTGCCTAAGCATAGGCTCACTAACCGATGATAAGGCGATCGATCTACACAAGTTTTCAACTGGTTCATAGGTCCAAAAGACTACGGTACAACCCGGATACCACTCGTTTTGTAATCTTGGACCCTACAGGAAGAGGCATATTTCTGGAAAAGGTTTTTCGCAATTTAGGCATTCCTAAGCGGTTAAGAATTTGATGATGAAAAAGAGACATTTGAAGGCTACAAAACAAATTTGAACTGGAACAAACTCCACTGTTTACCTAGTTAAAATATTTTCATCAGCTACCGATTTAATAGGTACAATTACACATTACATGAGCTTGAGCTAGTAGCTGGAACTGGTCCAAATTATTATTTATTGCAGCTTCGAATCGCTGACTAACACATAAACTGTTGTGAGGGCAAACCCTGTTGTTCTAACACATTTTTGTCGGAAACTTGTCCTTTAGAGCGAAAATTTCGGCAAACGCCGGCAAACGGCAATCGGGGATTGCCGCACACCTCTGATCTGCACGATAATAATCACAGTCGTCAAGTTTTGACTGGAAAATTACTCCCTGTGCTCACGTGTTCTGGAGCAATCCAAAACTACTTAAATGCATGATGGGCCACCCATTGTAGTAAACGAGTCAATAAGCAATCTCAATGCACATCGCGAAAGATTTCAATATGGGTGGCCGAGGAAGCGAATAGTTCAAGACGAAGGAGGATTAAACCGACAATTTCGTAACACGACCAGCCTCAAAGAACCACACGTAGACATTTCGCTGCCAGTTACCATTGCGACGTTTTGGAAGACTGCAAACCGTCTTGAAAACATTGTCAATGGAGCAACGAAACGTGGATGAAGGCTCGGAAGTGGGAAGCAGTACAGTTCTGGGTGAAACATGGTCCAGTCTACATTGTGGCAAGGTGGCCACAAACGAAAATGATCTCTTGCTGGGATGTTGGCGCGCGCTTTGAGGAGGCTCGTGGTCGAGCCCGACAAGGGTCGCTTCAACCCCGCCACCAATGCCACAGCTAAGAAGCTTCTTTGGCTGCTCATAAAATCTTTCCTTGCCATAACCTTTGAGAATACACAGCCCTTGCTCAGTACTGTAAGCGATAGACTCATCTTTCAAGGGAGTTCTCAGTCGCCACATAGTCCATAGTTGGAATAGGAGCTTTGTGGTCATCTTTCTGAAATCATGATTAATTGCAGTACTGTTGTAGCTGCGCATGTGCAGTCCGCGCATGTGCAGTCCGGTGTCAACCGTAAATGAGATGTGTGCATTGATGTAGGTGTCTCTAACAAATTTGGAAACCATAAGTAGCCTCTTGGCCACATCTGAACTTGTGTAGAAATGTTTTCTAATACTCTGAATCTAAAAGTAGTATTGACTGATCCCAAAATCAGGTGCGTCATATGAGATTAAGGGATTTCATAGTGAACCTTCACCTATGAAAAGCAATGTACTCATTGAGGCTTGACGTCATTAATGAGTCCCACCGTATCCACATACCGCATATTTCTCCCAAAAAAAACTATGCATGATTTTTCTTTCAGACGAAATGCAAATACGGAAAAGTTCACGTCAAAACTCAAAAGTCGGAGTTCTATGAATGTGATAAAGAAGGACAAGTTATCACTGTCAAGGTAAGACCTCCTCTTCCTCGAGTAAGCAGTTCGCCAACGGGGTCTCCACTTGAAGCAATACTCTGGCCGCTATGCGCTGTTTCAGTGAAGAAGAAAGCGAAAGAAATGTTGAAATTACTGCTCTCATTGGAATGATTGAACGATCCTGGCTAAGGCCCGGATCATACTTTCCGCGAGCAGAGACGGCGATAGTAAGGCATTTCGATTATTGCTCGATGTTAATGGTAAGCATTGCATCGCGTCGCTCGCCGCAAAAAGAATGATCCAGGTCTGAATCTGTCCAATCAAAATAGGAAGGAACCAATATACAACAGGGTCATACTTTAGTTCGGAAGCGGAGACATCCGGAGGTTAGGAATTTTAGAAAACGATTACATTGAAAATGACAGTCTCCCACCAAACAGTACCTAATACTACTAAAGTTAATAAGCGGACTAAGAGCCGAGCAATACCTCCACTTCTTGCATTTTTTTGAACTTCATAAACTCAGCAAAAAATCAGACATCCACTTCTTCGACTGATCTTGCAATTGAAACTCATTGCGAAAACAGATTCCATGGGCTGTGTTCATGATTGCTCACGAGAGCTCTCTGGAGATTTGGAGGTCAGGTAGCCTATGCAGCAGTCCTACTAACTGGGGAATGACCATACCTGTTTGACAGAACTACGCATGAAGCCGTGCGTTTTTCTTATCGACTACCTTCCGTGTATTTGAAAGAACACTACATATTTTAGCTGCCCGAGTAATAGATTAAAAAAGTTGTTTTCCAATGTTTTTGTTCAAGCTCCTCCTAGAGATAGTTTGGAGCACTGAACACGAATATATATAAGGCCTGATTTTATCATTTCGCACGATCACGTCCGTTTACGGCAAATAAATGTTGTTTTACCCACAGAGTTCGTAGCTTTCCAGCTCACAACTTTTTCTGATACTATTACTCGGGCAGCTGAAATGGTTTTTCTACTGATACCCATGAAGTTGTCGATCAGATCAGAAAAACATGTTTGCAGTGGTAGGTAGGGCAAGTCCGTCTGATCACTCCCTCATGAGAGAATTTTTCGAAGTGGTTGGAAAGGGTCTCCAAGAATCGGGATAGGGCCGAAAAAAGATGTCTTCATTTCACGCGACTTTGAAAAATTGAGGATGACATTCACTAGAAGCGATTTCTTCTAAGATAATCCTATAATGAATCTCATCGAGTTTCGTCTGTTCTTCATCTACTTCCGGAAAGCGGATATGATCACTGAATTTCACGTGGCTGCATTTTCACCCACATTTTCGTTTTCTCCTCCTAATAGTCTGTAATCTGTGGTACAAGGAACAAAGGCAATACACTTCTTAGACGATGCCTTCGACCACATCAGACTGCAGTGATTCCACGGTCGTAAATTGTACAATTCAGATCGTACGAGGCGCTGAAACCATAACGATAAAAATCGTTTGCCCTGCATACAATGAGGTTTGCAATCAAGAATTCACAGCTCCTACTACAGCTCCTACTGGCGGGAAGGACGGCAATCTCCCCACTGCTAAGAAGAGCCCCGAAACAACTAGAGCTGCTAAGAAGAGCCGCAAAACAACCAGAGCTGCTAAGGAGGGCCCTGAAACAACAAGAGCTGCTAAGAAGACCCGCAAAACAACTAGAGCTGCTAAGAAGGGCCCCGAAACAACTAGACGTACTAAGAAGAGCCGAAAAACAACTAGAGCTGCTAAGAAGGGCCGCGCAACAACTAGAGCTGCTAAGAAGGGCCGCAAAACAACCAGAGTCGTAGATCTAGCAGAATGTTTTTTTATCATATTATTGACACTAACACTCGCGTACTGATTATCTAATGACTGAGGAAAGAACCTTCTCTGTGCTGAAATTTGTAGGTTTTTGATTTCTTGTGCGAATAAGATCATATGTGCTTATTACTGATTCTCCGTTGTTCCTTAGCTTAATAAATATGATTGACTTGGGCTTAATTTTTGAGGATATTTGTCTCAGTTCAGTACAAAGTTGGCCGCTGCTGCTGAGCTCGGTGCACTCGAGTGTTTATCACTTATAAACCACCAGTGTTTTACTCCGGAAAAGGCTAAAACGAACACATTCTGTTGAAGTTTACAAATTGATTTACACCTTTTAGCTGCGATAAGTAGAGGTCTGCAGAGTTGAAGAGTCCTGTCGCCCGTTGCAGCAAATGTATGGTTCCTGTTCAGAGTGGAGCATGTGGTTTGAGCGGAGCATACACGCTTACGAAAGTGGTCAATTTAGCGAAGGGTAGGGGGTTTACTACTCCTCCATACCCGTGATTGAGCCTTCTTATGCCAACAAATTATGCCGCCTTCTACCACTGTCTTTACACTTCCCGCCCTTCAGCGTGAACTTGCGTAAATTGATTGCTCAGATTCGGTCTTCTTTGTCTATGAGGCCTTTAGAAACGTAAGCGTTATAGTGCAACCCGTGACAGCTCAGACAAATCAACGTTTGAAGGAGACCGGCTGCTCCCAAATATGGAGTCATCACCAGGGTAGCGGCCAGGGAACGAAACGCCACCGCAATCCCCGTCCGGTTGTAATAACATCCTTCGCCGCTGTCCGGTCGCTCTCAGGACGATAGCAGTGCTATCGCCAGAGTTAGAGAGAAGCAGGATTGGCTGAACCTTGAGTGATGAGGTGCGGGTCACATGATCAGCGAGCATAAAATTCGGCTCGTCTCTCGCAGAAAGGCAGTTTGCCTCTCGAGGCCTTTCCTGAGAGGCGACTGGGTTTTTTTCAGGAGGACAATTTCCGACCGCCTATGTTGGATCCCCTATTACCCACGACGTGGTGGGCTTCGTCATTGCGAACCATGCCGGAATGGTATCCCTGTTGAGGCCTGTGGCAGGATTACCCTTCTTGCCCAAAGGCTGTGACAAGCACCATGTCCCCTCAAAATATTTCATCCTCCTAAGAATAGGCGAAATAAAAGAAAAAAGTAGCACTCGGAGAAATTTTGAGCAACCGCGGTCCAGATTGCGGACTTATACCGCTCCGAACGGGACGGCGGTCGCCCGGGGAGCGGCTGCTGTCGCACAAGTAGACGGCTAATTTTTGCTCGGAGCGAAGAGACGGCGTCTCTCATGTAACTCTCCGGCCCCGCTCCGAACGATGGTATGTCTGGGAGGATACTAACTTCGCTATCTTCACCAGTTCGTCTCTGAATTTGCTGTATTGACCGAGCGTGTTTGCTGCGGCGTGACTCCAAAACGAAACTTCAAAAAAAAGCGACGAACACTCACTCACTCACTCACTCACTCCACTCACTCACCACTCACCACTCACTCACTCACTCACTCCACTCACCACTCCACTCACTCCTCACTCCACCACCACTCACTCACTCACTCACCACTCACTCACTCACTCCACTCACTCCACCACTCACCTCACCACCACTCACTCACCCACTCCACTCCTCCACTCACTCCTCCATCACTCTCTCACTCACTCACTCACCTCACTCACTCACTCCACTCCTCCACTCACTCACCACTCACCTCCTCTCTCACTCACTCTCACTCACCACTCACTCACCACTCACTCTCTCACTCCACTCCTCCTCACTCACTCACTCTCACTCACCACTCCACCACTCACTCCTCACCACTCCACTCCACCACTCCTCACTCACTCCTCACCACCACTCACTCACTCACCACTCACTCACCTCACTCACCACTCACTCACTCACTCCTCACTCACTCCTCACTCCTCACTCACCTCCACCACCACCACCACCTCACTCACTCCACTCCACCACTCACTCCACCACTCACCTCCTCCACTCCACCACCTCCACCACCTCCACTCACCACCACCTCACTCCTCACTCCTCACTCCACTCCACTCACTCACCACCACCACCTCACTCACCACCACTCCACCACCTCCACTCCACCACTCACTCCTCACTCCTCACCACTCACTCACCCACCACCACCACCACTCACCACTCACTCCACTCCTCACTCACTCACCACTCCTCACTCACCCACTCCACCACCACTCACTCCCACTCACCACCACTCACCTCACTCACCACTCACCACTCCACTCACTCACCACTCACCACCTCACCTCACCACCTCACCCACCACTCACCACTCACCACCTCACTCACTCACTCCACCACCACTCACTCCTCACCTCACTCCACTCACCTGCTCACTCACTCCTCACTCACTCACCACCACTCCTCACCACTCACTCACTCACTCACTCACTCACTCACTCACTCACTCACTCACTTACTCACTCACTCACCGAATTAGCTGGAGGCTGGAGGAGCGGGATGATCTCTCAACCAGTACGCTGCTGTAGGTGCAATAGGAGCTCCAGTGGTCTGAACGATACGCTTCCATTCAGAACGACTAGTCGCAAGTATTTTAGCATTAACGACGCTGCACCGTTGAGACTTCAGATAAGCTTCGACTTGCTTCAACCACGCCTTCTTCGGTGCTGTTCTCTCTACCTTCCAAAGTGTTGTGCGCGTTCTCCATAACAAGCTATGCGGTAGTCGGCTGGTTTTAATTCTGCGTACGTGTCCAAACCAACACAACCTCCTTGTTCGGATTTCTTCTTCAATCGTCGGTTGATGTTCGCAGCTGTCCCGAATAATGTCGTAGCGTAAGCGATCTCTTAACGCTGTTCCGAGAAGTCAACGCACCCTCAAGGTCAAGCTTGTTGAAATCCGACTTGAGCAAGGTTAATGACTCCGAGCCGTACAATAGAATCGGCACTATAACTGATTGGAAGAACCGCATCTTGATCTTAATTGACACATTGCCCTTTTTCCTCAATCACCAACCTAGTGATGCAAAAGCAGCACAAGCCAGCCCGATCCTGCCTTGTACCTCTGCTGTGGCCACTACTTTACGCTTTTGCACTACCGATGTGGAACGTGTGCAAGACTCCAGTAGGAGTGTGTGGAACATCATGGAAAGTGTGCAGGACCCCAGTTGGAGTGTGCAGGACCCCAGTAGGAGTGTGCAGGACGTCATAAGGTGTGTGCAGGGCCTCAGTACAAGTGTGCAGGACAACAAGTTATGTGTGCAGGGCCTCAGTAGGAGTGTGCAGGACCCCAGAAAGGTTGGGTAGGCAGGACCCCCGAAAGGCTGGGTAGGACGTCGACGAATACGTGCAGGACCTCAGTAGGAGTGTGCAGGACATCATGTGACGTGTGCAGTACCCCAGTAGATACGTGCAGGACAACGTGGAGTGTGTGCAGGACCCATGTAGGTGTGTGCAGAAGCCCGGCAGGAGTGCGCAGAACATCATGGGACGTGTGCACGACATCAATAGGGTGTGCAGGACAAAGCTCCTTCCGATGCGTGCTTTGAGTCTGATGATTTCTAGAGCGCCTGCCAAATCTATCTGCAATAATTTCGATTTCACTACATTTGAAGAATCAGCACGAAATTCGAATCTAATGAAACAATTTTACGACATTTGAGAGCATAACCAAATCCACAATCTTAATCAGTGGTGCATAGAATCCCGGGAAACACTCAATTCTCACGAAAAAAAGCAAAACGAGAAACCGGTATTCCTAACTACCTTCCCGATTGTAAAAAAAGAGGATCTAGCCCCAATATGGTCTCTTTCAAGCATAGGTTTCATGTTTCAAAACTTTGTTCAGCAAAAGTTCTTGGGCCTCATCTTCGAAGAACACGAGAGCAAATTTTTAGCATTGTCAAGCTATAAAATGAACTCTTAAGTTTTCCTTGTTGTCTGGTACACATTTCTTCAGTTGTTCTTCGAATATCGAAGTAATCGATCAATTATCGTTTTCTCAAACATCGATAACAAAAACACGAGCCGATGGGGAATTTTTGAGCGCTTTAAACCACAATATGTTCGGGGAATATTAAAGCTAACGAAAATGTGGGTGTCTATAAGTAGGAACGCTGAGAGTTTTGGCCGAGAAATAGCCGCGAAATGCCTCAATGCGGCGTATTAGCCGCGAAATAGCCGCCAAGTAATGCTCGCCGCGGAATAGACGAGAAACAGCCGCTAAATAATGCTCGCCCCAAAATAGCCGCCAAATAATGCTCGCCGCGAAATAGCCGCGAAGTAGTCGAGAAATAGTGCTGTCCAGGTAGATATGCGGCGCACTCCAGAGGCGTGATTGAGACGTCAGCACCTCCTTCGGTTCAATTACCCAAGTTTGAGGTACTTGAACCTCGTTTAGCCTCTGCAGGCCCCGCCTAGCCGCTGGCGGCTCCAGATGGTGGCTCGGCGACGGTTGCGCCTTGGTTAATTTTGCTTACTTCTAAATATTTCTCGGTTATATCTCGGCTATCTCTAGGCTACTTCTTGTCCTTTCCGTCAGAAGCCGAGAAATAGCTTGCTCTCGTACTCTTCAGGGTACCTAATAATTTTCGCTAATATAAGTTTTGAAGCCTCAGAAAAAAAGGAAGAACGCATTTTGATGGCAAGTTTACGGTAGCTTATTTCTTGAAAATCTTGTATCCCGCATAGTCCTTCCGCCATTCATTTCGAGAACGATTTCACGCTTCGATTTTCTGTCCTTTTTGAGAAAGGGGGGCAATAAGAGGAACAGACGATTCGAGATATTCGGAAACATGCATATACCAGCACAACAAAATTAGAATTTTTTTACCGTATTTAGTATGCCCCTGTAGATTTGTACGAGTTGTAGCGTGCGAAATAACTGTGCGAACGGGTTTATTTATTTATTTATATACACTCTAAAGCCCCTTTCGCAGTCTGCTGGACGACGCCGTCCGGCACGTTAGAAGGGAGCCGCAGTGCGAGGGAAGCTGCAGTGAATAGCCGTCGGTTCGACTCTTCAGTACAAAATGTAAGGCCAAAACAACACGTTCTAACCCGACATAACTTGATCCGACGTCGTGTCAATGATTTCACCGCGCTGAGGCGTCGGTCGGACACCGCAGTGCGGGCCGCACTGACGCCGCAGTCCTATCTTATAACGTGCCGGACGGCGTCGTCCGGCAGACTGTGAAAGGCACTTAAGGTGCGCCTGACAATAGCAAAAACATGTCACCAATCTAAGTTAGGAAAACAAAACAACGGCTGCAACACAAAAAAGGTGACACAAAAAAAACCGAGCGAATGTATTCAAACTAAAAAAATGATCCTAAATGTGCGAAACATTGCAGAATCTCCTATTGCCGCTCAAGCCACCTGCGATCAAAATTGATGAGAAAGCTGAGCGTAAACCTAACAAAGTGGCCCAGTTATGTGTAATATTTCAGCCAACGCGTTCTGATTACAGGTCAAATTTACTGTATTGTGTAGAAAATCTAGGCATCGATTCAAGCAAAACTGAAACCCGCACCTGCCGGCGGGGCTGTCCCACACTAGTGCGCCTGAGGAACAAGTCTAGAGCTTCGGTATACGGGTGCACCGACTTCCCCGTAGATCCAGGTCTGCCAGGAGTTAGTAATCTGCATTCGCCAAAGAATATTCGGTTAATCCATGAGCAAAAGCTGTCTAGACTGGAACAGCAATAGATTAACTGCAGTTATTCATCACTGACCTCCCAGGTCGACACTCAATTTATTTCAGCAGTGGTGCTTGAGAGAAAGGCTTTTCGAGACGGCAAGAGGACAAGGAATACTGACAATGTGTGAAATCACTCAAACACAAGGATCGAAAATATATCAAATCCACATCAGATCACATAGATGTGTAAAGCTCACTGCTTCTAACGCACCACTAGTATGCTCCACGTCCACTGCCAGAGTCCTACAAAAAGCTTTAGAAGTCTTTTATGTGCAGAAATGAGAGAATGTCAATGTTTTTCAACTTCCTACTGAAAACTGCAGTGTTTTGGTGGCTAATAATTTCAACTGGAAGCTTGCTCGGGCCCCTGTCAGAGTTGAATGAGCCGACGTATCCAGCCCGGTCGATACACACAGAAAGCATTGGAAATGGGATGCGAAAATCACTCGGCGTATCCCGCCGGCACCCACCAACACCCGCCAACACCCTCCCGGTCGATACGTATGATTAAAATGATGGGGTGAGGTTGACAAAATTACCCGGGGCTGGATTCATCAACGAAATTTGGGGTAATTTATACCCCGAGTTTAATTAACTCCACTCCATACCCCAAAATAAACCCCAAATGTATGTATCGGATACTCCCATATATACCCCAAAAGCTGGGGTTTATTTTTTGATGAATCGCAAAATTTTACCCCGCGGAGTAAATTATACCCTAAAACCACGGTTTTATCGTTGAAGAATTCGGCTCCCGGTGTATCCGACGCGGTCGTTCTCTATGCATTACGTGGAAGACGAAGGATGAGAAAAACGGGACAGGGGCTCTCTACACACCGAAGAAGGAGTTGTCCGGCCTTTAGCGGTTCTAATTCCACTCGAGACCTCGTCGCTCGCATTGAGTAGCGTGATGTTTCGAACTGCTAAAACGAGAAAACTCCTCCATTGGTGTGTAGAGAGCCCCTGTCCCGAGAAAAGCGCATGGTGGGCGGGCCGGTAATGAAACGTTGGGTATCACTAGGAAGCTAACCTCACTGCAACCTCTGTTTCTTTTATTTACTCTCCTTCACAATTTCTCTGAACAGGTGCAATCCTGTTCGCCACGTAATCATCGTCATCACTTCCGGTGGGCTCTAGTCGGATACACCGGGTGATTTTCTCAACGTCACCCCATCATTTTATTCATATCGTCGATAGCTGGTCGAGAGATCGCCGCGTCGAACACACGTGGGACGCACGGAAGCGAGGAGGTAATGATTCTATCGATTGGACCATTACCTACACCATTCCGTGGGTGCCACGTGTGTTCGACGCGGCGATCTCTTGACCAATGATCGATCATACGTATCGACCGGTGGGTGTTAGGGGGTGTCGGGGTGTTGATGGGTTACAGATGCAAATAGCACCAACTCTGACAGGGGCCTTAGTCCCCTAGTCGCACGAATGAAGAAACAATTATGGGTCTTCGAAAACTATCTATTTATTGGTGCATAGTGTATAGCAAACATACTCGTTCGACCATAGGTAGGTCTAAAAACCCAATACCTGCTTGGCTTTAGCAGCAGTTCCATCCGCAGATGTCGGAAAGAGATCACAACATCATGAAACACTGCGATAAATAAGGCTGCGCAAGCCAAGAAGTTCCAATCTTGATCTGTAACTAGGTTAGGAGTACGGGTGATTCGAATCTGGCAATATTTCACACATTATGATCAAAAGAAAGTTTGCTGCTTTTTTTCAATTTTCGCTTGCAGTTTTCTAGTGCTCGGACTGCATACCTGGCTACAGTATTCGACTTGAGAAAGCACATAACATAGAAAGCGTTCTATATAGACGGAAAAAATTCTTTATCATTTCTGTGAATAAATATTTGTGAAAATGAAAAAGACAGTACTGAAAGCTTTCCTTGCAATTTGAAGGCACAGCCCAAACTCAGGGACGAAATCTGAGATTTCCACATAATTGTGAAGTAGACACACCCCGTGTACCACTTGCCTAGTGCGAGCTCTCAAATCCTCCGAATAAGCGAGATATATAATAGAAGGAAGTCACCCTGGGGCGCCCCTATCGGGAAGCAACTTTGGCACGCTCCTTTTACGATCTTTCGAGCTCAGCAGTGGGGAGACGAGCTATGTTTTCCGATCGATAGCCCCGTTCTTCGTTTCATTCTCAGCCTCTCTCCTCATTCAGGTCAGCTCGCATACAGCGGTTGCAAAGGACGGAGGTTACAAGCCTCGGGCAACTCGTCAACCATGCCTCCGCAGCTCAATTTTCGAGGGGCCATTACTCCGTTCCAAGGGGGTCTTGAACGATTCCAGAAACATAATTGGAATCAGCGCGGGACCGTTTCCAAGATTGACAGAAAAACAGAGAACCAATTCTGAGGTTGGACTGTGCCTTTAAGCAACATGCGAAGCGAAATCAAGATTGGGGTCATATAGAACACCAAGATCTATTACCTCACCCCGATTTTTGAAGACGACGCCATTGAATTGAAACTGTAACATTTAACATCTTCCGGCATTATGGCTTTTCAATAATTGTTGCTTCGAAGAGGGAAGATTTCCCGTACAAGTTGTATCGTGCCCACTTCGACCCTTCATTTGAAGCCGTTACACAAGTAAGTTTAAGCTAGAATGGAAAAAGTGACCATTCTCAGATACCCCCTTTTGTGAATTCGGTACTAATTGTGGTGCCCGCAAAGCGCGCACCTGATTTGGAAAAGGATTGCTTCTGCGCACACCCCTCATTCCAGAATCTTGGTTCGGGAGAAATTTTGAAAAAAGGGACTTTCACAAAAGATAGAGCAGTAAGGGTTCTCAACATTACCTAAATTTCAGAAAAATTCCCGCAGTGGGTCTCGAGATATCAAAAAATTGTGAATTTTAAAATGTGTGTGTGTGTGTGTGTGTGTGTGTGTGTGTGTGTGTGTGTGTGTGTGTGTGTGTGTGTGTGTGTGTGTGTGTGTGTGTGTGTGTGTGTGTGTGTGTGTGTGTGTGTGTGTGTGTGTGTGTGTGTGTGTGTGTCTGAAAGAATTTAGTGATAAGAAGTTTGGTCGGTCTTCCAATGGAAATGGAGTGATAACGTGATAAAACTCAATAGAGCTCGATAGACGTTGTGCCTCAGGCCCATCAGGGACCATATGCTCCGTGTGCGGAACACAAATTGAAGTGCGCCAAGCGCTGTATAAAGTGGGCGGTCCCCAACTTGGAGTGCGTAGAGCGCAGGGAAAAATGGACGGGACTTGAAAGGGAGTGCACAGTGCGCCGGGAAGAGTGGTCGGGGCTTAACTGGGAGTGCGTAGGGCGCCGAAAGAGGTGGCCGAAATCCAACCTGAGTCCACAGAGCGCCGATAACTGTGGACGGGACCCAAGTGGTAGTGCACAGCGCGCCGGTAAAAGTGGGCGGGACCCAACTGCAAGTCCACAGAGCGCCGGGAACTGTGGACGGGACCCAACTGGGAGAGCGCAGGGCGCCGGGGAAGGTAACGTGTGTCCTACAATGCCGAGCAGGTGCTATGGGCAGAAAGGCCATGAACGTCCTGTTTTCGGGTCTGCCCTAGACGGGGGGGGGCACCCAAGACCTATTTATAGAATTGAAGAAAAACTCTGATAAAAATGCCTGATAGTGCTATCAATCATTGTTTTTATAAAAGCTCTACAGAATTGCTTCGTTTGGTAGCCTTAAGCTCCTTTCACACTTGCCCGACCGACGTCGGACGACTCGCTATCGAATATTTACCATCTGTCTACCCTATCCTATCCATCTTATCTATCCTGATTTATCAAAATCGATAACGAGTCGTCCGACCTCGGCCGGCAAACTATGAAAGTAGCTCTACCAGTCGGTGGCTCATTTACTTTGCCTTGAATCGTGGGTGGCCCCCTTCCCGTCTAGGATAGTGCCCCGTTTTCTTCTTCCTATCTTTTAGGGAAACCTTCGTTAATATGAGATGAAATTATCTAACTGTTTTGCTGCGCTATGAGAGGTTCATGATTTGGCATAACAATATTTATGGGAAACTCGTTAAAAGAAGTGAAATACTTGGTGCATTCGATTTGTCATGGGATTTAACTCAGAAGAAACACTAAAAGCTCGATGAAATGATGTACCTTAGATTCGGATGTGCACTTACTTATCAAAAATTGAAAATTGGGGTTGGTTTTGACAGACCCAAATCACGCGCGTCTTACTGAGCCTACACAAATTCGTCGAGAAAATGAAAACTATGGTGGGAGCCACAACATAATTTTTCAAGGAGCTCAGACTAGCAAACTTCGACTGTGAGCAATCAATAGTTTCCAGAGAGCGCGTGATTTGGCCTTCCGAAACGACACACAATTTTCAAATTTTGTTAAGAAAGCGCACATCCGAATCTACGGTACATCATTTCATCGAGCTTTTAGTGTTTCTTCTGAGTTAAATCCCATGACAAATCGAATGCACCAAGTGTTTCACTTCTTTTAACGAGTTTCTCATAAATATTGTTATGCCAAATCATGAACCTCTCGTAGCGGAGCAAAACAGTTGGATTATATGATCTAGTTCCGCAATCGCGTTCAGTCCGCAAAGTCGCATTGTCACAATCGTTGAAGCGAAGCGGTTGTTTTGAGAATGATTTCTTCATTTTCATTGTGATAATGAGAATGGAACGCGATTGCGGAACTGAGCTATATGTTCCTCTTGACACCCGGGATTTCACAGGTGAACGTGAACCAAATCCACCGACAAGCTCTGATAAATATTAAATAGTCGTTATCGATGGGAGGCTAAACCACTTTGGTCGAAGTACGGACTATTCGGCTGTTGGCTTCAACACATTTCGGTCTTTGCACAGCTCGATTTCATGATCACAGCGATCATCCATGCTGTGCTTATAGGAGAGGTATCTGGCTGCAGTTACATGGTAAGTACAGATTCACAATTCCAGTAACTACATAGTTTTTTCTTGAGAAACTTCGTTTTGTTTTGAATTTCAGCCACCGTCGGAAGATGAAGTGTCTTACGGAATTACAGAGTACCCTACGAATGGGACAAGGAAACAAGGAACGTCTAACTGGGGCTCGATACGTATAAAAACCGAATATGATCCTTCGTTCAACACGTAATTGTTACTAACGACAGAAAGTGTTTGCGATGAAAACGACTTTTGAGTTTCATCATGAGAATGTGGATTTGGTCATCACAAAAGTAAAAACAAGTGAAAAAACCCGGAAATTTACGTGACAACGCTCAAAAACGGGACTAACATAAACGGGGCGGTAGTCCACTCAATATTAGAGTCAGAAAAGAAATGAAACACCTCATCAAAATGAATGGAGAACCTGATAAAAGATGCTTGCTGCTGCTTTCAATCATTGTTGTTGATGAAATTCTATAGAAATTATGGTGCGCGCTAATCGTGCACCTGTTTTGTGAAGGATTGCTTCTGCGCACAACCCTCATTCCAGAATCTCGGTTCGGAAGATATCCTAAAACTTGGCAAAAGATACAGCAGTAACGGTTTTTACACTGCCCGAATGGCAAAAGATACAGCAGTAACGGTTTTTACACTGCCCGAATTTCAGAAAAATCCGCATTGTGGTTCTCGAGATATAAAAAATTTGCGAATTTTAAAATGTGTGTGTGTTTGCGTGAGGATGTCTGAAGGAAATTAGTGATAAGAAGTTTGGTAAAAAATTCAGAGAAATGTGATACCGCGATAAGACTTGTTTTCAAGAGAACGGTGCCTCAAGTCCATCAGAAAGCGCATGATTCGTGTGCGGAACGGAAATTTAACAGCGCCAAGCGCCGGAAAAAAGTGGGCGGACCCAACGAAAAAAAAACGATGGAAAACGTGAGCGGGATCCAACTAGGAGTGCAGAGAACGCCGGAGAAGTGGAAGGTACATAACTATGAGTAGACATAACTGCGACGGGATAAGTGAGTGGGACTCAATTAAGAGCGCACACAAGTTTATAATTTGCTACCGGCACAAAATTCTCACCGATGTGTAGATGATTTTCTTTTCAAAGTTTTCCATGTTATGGGCTCGATATGGTGATAACGTTATCGCCGGTGAGGCTGTTTCCCTTCTTCCTCGTCTGTTCACAGCTTCAGCCGCTTCCGTCTTGAGAAATACCGTGTGTGGAGTACTCTTATCCAGCCCACCCCCCCCCAATCGACTCAATAAAATTTTCTAAGTTTTTGACTCCAATTTTGTTACACTTCGCCCACCAGTGGTACTGTTTTACTACATTTTAGTCAGAGCAGATCTTCAACTGCTGATCCCTGGAGAGGAATGGCGCGTGAATGAAGACACACCGCTCTCCACTTCTTTTATACCCTACCCTTTATCAATCGCGTATCATCAATTTTGTTTACGAGAGTCGAATGGGGGCTGTATAATATTATTCCCGTGCGTGAATGAAAACACACCGCTCTTCATTTCATTTATACCATACCCTTTATCAACAGAGTATCATCAATTTGGTTTACCGTGAGAATTTTGTGCCGATGGGATTTTATAATCGTCTAGAGCGCACAGAGCGCCGAAAAAAAGTGGGCGGGCCCAACTAGGAATGCATAGAACGCTGGAGAAGTGGAAGGGACATAACTGTTAGTGCGGAGATCGCCGGGAAACGTGGGGGGTCCAATTAGGAGTGCGAAGAGCGTCGGTAAAGGTGTGCTGGATTCAACTAGGAACGCACAGAGCGCCGGGAAAAACGGACGGGACCCAACTAGGAGTGCCCAGAGCGCCCGGAAAGGTGAGCAGGATCCGACCGAGAATGCGCACTGCAATGCCAAAGGTGGACGCGACCTGAGTGGGAGTGTTCAGAGCGCTGGAAAAAGTGGACGGGACTCAACTGGGAGTGCACATTGCCCCAAGTAAAGGGGGCGCGGTACAACTGGAAGTGCACAGAGCGCCGGAAAACGTGGGCTGGGATCAACTAGGAGTGCACAGAGCTGTGGGAAAAGCGGACGGAACCCAACAAGGAGTGTCCATATCGCCGTAAAAAGTGGGTGTGACCAGACTGGAAGTGAACAGAACGTCGAGAAAACTGTGTTGGACCCAAATAGAATTGCGAAGAACGCCGAGTAAAGTGTGTGTGGCGCAACCAGGAGTGGGCAGGCCATAAGAGGCCCATTATGTTCCTCCTTTTTCGAAGGAAATCCCCGCTAAAATAAAATAAAATTCTAAACTGTTTAGCTTCGCTATAAAAGGGTTATGATTCGGCTCAGTAGTATTTGTAAGAAGCTCATTAAAAGATGTGAAATACTTGAAGCATTAGATTGGGAATGCTAATTTAACACCAAAGAAACGTTGAAAATTTTTTGAAATGATGTACCACGGATTTGGCTGCGCTTCATCATTTAGTGTGGCATTGGAGAGCGAAATCACGTGTAGCCTGAAAACAAACGAATGCTTACAGCCAATGTTTGTAAGTCCACTCTCTCTAAAAAAATTTGATTGCAAATCTCACACAAAAACTCGAGCCCTATCACGTTTTTTTATCGCTTTCTGTCCACTACATAATGCCTATTATATGGCACCTGACTGAAAAGCTTCAATTAAAAAATAAATAAAATGGAATCAACATCATACATTGAGAATGCGTATACCGTCAGCACGAATGTGTGAACTCAGCAAGACGCGCGTGATATGGTCTTACAATGCCACACTAAATTTTCGATGTTTAGTGGAAAAGTGCACCGCCAAATCAGTAATAAACCATTTTAACAAATTTTCAATGTTTCTTCGGTGTTAAATCCCAAGCGAAATCTAATGCACTAATTATTTCACATCTTTTGAAGAGCTTCCCATAAATACTACTATGCCAAATCATAACCCTTTTATAGCGGAGCAAAACAGTTTCAAATACTTCGAGTGATAGCGTTATAGATCGGTGGTTCATTTGATATATGACTTAAGTCTTGAGTGCCCCCCCCCCGTTTAGGATAGTCCCTCGAGAACAAGGTATAACGTCTCTATACCGGTGTTGGTCGGCCCCCTTATTAACGAGATTTTAATCGCACTTACCGTCGAATCTACTGAAAATTCAACTTTTATAATACAGCTGATAATCAAGAGTTTATATTCTGTACCAAAATATCCCCTTGGATAAGAACACCCCACTCTATTTAAGCTTCGAAATCGATTTTTTAATTGTTTGCCAGATTGTTGAGAGTTGAGGTGCGTCTGCGGTGCGTGCGTGCGCTCCATGTAGAAATCTGGAGGGGGTTATTCTTATGCTCAGGCTCTTTCTTTGGCCGTTTTTCCCCCATTGATACTGCTATGAGCAGCCGAACTTCCAAGGTCTGGTGAAAATTCAAAGATGTTTTTTATTGTGTGCCTCTTTGCTTAGACGCTGTTCAAAAAAATTACAGAGGTAAGAAACCCAGTTGTGATGAGGAGAGGGGTCGGGGTTTGAGACAACAATGAATGATAGCGATACCCAAACTCAAAAGATTTGTTTGGGTCCGCAGAGAAAACACTAATAGATCAGATGTTTGGAACCGGAGTTTTTCTTATCTTCGAGAATGAACCTTGAGTTTCGTCTAACAAGGTCCAAATCAAAGAGCGTCTGTGGGACCAAGAATAGGCAAAGTTTTTGACTTCAGGCTAACTGAGGAGAAGAAGAAGGTTCTGCAGGGTCTTATCACGACAGCGCGTGACTACTTCAAAAATACCCTTCAAGTACAACAGCTCAGCAGTCTACAGCTGAGCCCGTAGGACAAAGTTTTTTTTTTGACCCAGCGATTGAGGATATTTTCTGCAATAACTATAATATGAGAATATTATAGGCGTTGCAAGGACAAGAAAGGTGGAATTGATCCCAACGGCACTTATGAATGTGAAATTGACTGCGAGAAACATTGCGCAGGGAGTATCGCTCCAGTTGAGGCTACCTATTTCTCGGTAACCTCTTTTCACTTTACACTTATCCACTTTTGTCTGACAGTCACTTTAGTCGTTGAATACGTGGTGTAAACATTCATTCTTACCTTTCTAGCAGTGCGTATGTAAAGACAAGCAATGCGGATCAGATCTAGGAGGATATGGTGGTGGGTTCTCTTATCTGATAGCAGTGTACTTACTACGTGTACCGCTGTACAGCAAAAGAGCAGCATTGAACGCAGTTTATACAGGGTGGCTAGAAACTTCCGTTTCGAATGTCCCATCTTTTAACTTGCGACGTCACGTCACTTTGAATTATTTTTGTCTACTTTCAAATGAGAACCTATTTCTAAAGCCATGGCTCATTGCCATCTGAAGCCATGGCTATTGTAAAACGTCAACAACATGAACAGATTCGAAATGTGCACCATACCTCAGAGGTGTTGCGGTCGGATACAAAGATTTTCGATGAGGACAGAACTACCGCTAGCACTGACAGCAAATCATAAAGATTTACCCTCTATAAAACGTTGTAATTCACATCATTCGAGGCGCGAGCGGCGCGCTCGACGCCTCGACCTCCGTCTGCCCTACGCTCTCTCACTGTCCATAACCTCCGCTCCGCACCAGCACGCGTAGGAGCCTAGTGAATTTCGCCGTTCTATAGCCCGTAGAACGATTTACGGAGGAAAAAATTAGCTACAAAGGCGCTGCATCACAAATACTGATGGTTGTGGAAATATTCTAGTCTAGTGGTCAAAGGCCACTGATTTCGATGCATAAATCATTGGAACAAGCGGCTGTCTTTACCAAGCTGGTTGATCCTATGAGGAAAAAGTGAAAAATTGAATTAAGGCAGCGTTCACGATAAACATCCTCGTTGACTTTCCACAGTGAAATGATAGGCGTGAAGGACCCTAGGCTCCCAGTGCCGACAGAGCGGTAGAAAACGAGCCAGGAGCGGCCAGATAACGGCTGCAAACAAGCGTTTTGGTGTCCCAGAGACGCCCCGCGCTCCAGATCCGCCCTCTCGAAATGAACAAATGAAGACTCAGATTACAGGAATGATCAAATCAAGAAAGTGCTGATAAGTGAGCTGATCGCTTCATCGCACTGATAGGTATCATCCTTCTAGCGGTCAATTCCTCCACGCTCAAAAATCAACGTAAACAAGCGAGGGCCTATTTTGGCTCAAAAGCGCGTCTTTCGTGTCCTTTTCAAGTATGCCTTGCTATATAGGGCACCAGACCTTCCGTAAACCGTGGATATATCGGAAGTGAAATTCATCGTGAACACTGCCTTTAAAAGGAGCGCTCTGAAGCAAAGAAGGTTCGATGCTGACAGAAACATTACAACAAAAAGGAATAGTAGGAATGTGACGTGGGCAGTTCCAGGGGACTTAAAATTGATAGCCAACAGCTCTTGGAAGAAAATTCTAATTAAAGACAAAGGACGGCTACGTTTCCAAATCCACCGCCGGAAAAATCACCCTGGACGCCGAGCGATTTCTGAAAATTTCTATATTGTATAATCTACAGCAATGGAAGAAGGCCCTTGCGGACTCTTCCTAACGCATCGTCAACCACTGCTTGAGAGGGAGCCGCGACGCTGCTATGATTGCTTTATCATGAAAGTAGAGCGGCTAAGAAAACACTGTAGGAGAAATGCCGAACCGGACATATTGCCAGTGCGGTATTATACAATGGTATTAGCCATTGATCCAACGTGATCAACTGGTGGGTTGGTCATATCAACGTGTATCGGGTATTTCGGCGGTGGAAATCAGATTTAACTCTATTTGGAGGGCTACACCGTAACAGATTTCCACACCTCACCAAAATCTGAGAATCGCTATGATTTCACCAAGAAGAGATTCCCGACATCATTTCCAAGTGGGCTCAATCAATCTTCAACTCTCCTGATTTTGTCCCTCTGCAATTTAACAAAAAAAATCGTTGACTACGTAGCGTTTCTTCTTGAACACATCTTCAACCCAAGCTAGATGAAAGGAGAGGTACTGGCAAAGATGGAAGCACGCGTTTGTTACTCCAATATCTAGGAAACCACCCGTGAATTACCCTAGGAATTACCGACCAATAAGTATAACATCCATCATTGTGAGAACTTTTGAGAAAATTGGTAAAAAACATATTGTGGGCCATTCAGAATAAAATGCTATCATATCAGTAAACCAGATTGGTTTCCTTAAAGGCACAGTACACCAACAGATATGAATTTTGAGATTTTTGTGTAATTGTGTAGAAGACCTCTCCTGTATAA
Organism: Aplectana chamaeleonis; assembly: GCA_029168955.1. Lineage (NCBI taxonomy): Eukaryota > Metazoa > Nematoda > Chromadorea > Rhabditida > Cosmocercidae > Aplectana > Aplectana chamaeleonis. Next base: position 909,537 of record JAPDOI010000150.1, read on the forward strand.
CACGTGGCAAATGCGAGATCTCAGTTCCTCCAAATAAGCGAGATATAAGCGACCACCACAGGCCCGACCCCCAACCTGATTTTCAAACTCGATAGCGGCTATATGGGTGGGTGAATTCCCACAAGTCTTTGTTCTTCAGTCCATTGCCGGGCTATCTCCTTATCCTGGTTTGCTTTTGCGTAACGATTACGACTGAAGAGAAATACAGGCCTGAGACAACTTGTCCACCAATTTTTCACCCTCAAAACGTAGGCATTTTTAAGGAGCCATAACTCTGTTCATAGGGGGTCTTGGACGATTCCAGAGATATCACTGTGATCAGCGTGTGGCTCTCTCCAAGACAAGCATTAAATCTGGAAATTAAGTTTCTGTGTGTCCTGTGCCTTCAAATGCCCAGTCCAACCTCAGAATTATTTTTCTGTTTTTCTGCCCTTCTTGAAAACGGTCCCACGCTGATTTCAATGATAGATCTGGAATTGCACAAGACCCTCTGGAACGGATTTATGGTCCCTCAAAGATTGAGCTACGGGAGCATGGTGGACGAGTTGTCCGAACCTTGTAACTTCCGTCGTTTGAAACCGATGTATGCGAGCCGCCCTGAAAAAGGAGAGAGGTTGAAAATGAAGGGAAGAACGGTGCTATTGATCGGAAACCACCGCGCATGTCGCTACTGTTGAGCTTGAAAGATCGTAAAAGGGGCGCGCCAAAGGGGTTTCCCGAGGTGGGCTCCCCAGGATGGCTTCCTCCTATAACTCGCTTTATCAGAAGATTGGAGATCTCGCACTTGGTAGGTGTTATACGGGGTGGGTCTATCTCAAAATTATGTGGAAATCCCAAATTTCGTCCCTGAGCTTGGAATGGCCTTTAAAGGCAGTGTTCACGATATACTTCAATTGTGAGACTATTCACTATATTGATTAAGTGGCCACCGGGTAGAACTAAAATGACGTAGAAATTCAGAAGAACGCACCAGAAGTACGCAAAATTCTTAAGTATCACCCCGCCTCTTAAGTATCACAAGAAGTGTTTGTTGTGACATTGAAATCTTTTGTGAACCTGTCCTTTGCAATTCTCTACTCTCTATTGCTCCGTTCTTTCTTTAGAGCCGTAACGAATCCTGTTTTGCATGAAATATTCTTCTATTTTCGATTGACCCAATTTTCTGCCGGTGACAACCACAATGAACATGCTCATCCAACCGGACATTTAGTCCATGTTATAGAATCTTTGTGATTTCGGTAACAGTTGGGGGCCAACGCACTGTTTTCTGTGAAAAACTCGGGGACGAAGATCATCGTGAACACTGAGCGAGATATAAGCAACCACCACATGCCCGACCCCTCAACTCACCACCACGGGCCACACCCTCTTCCTGAATTTCGGACTCATTATAGGCAAGGTGGATGGGTGGATTCCAACTGTTTTTCACACCTTGGCCGGTCCGTCTCCTCATTCTGATTCGCTCTCGTGTAGCGGATACAAATGTAGACAATTACAGGCATGGGACAACTCTTCCCATTAATTTTCACCCTTAAAATATTGGCGCTTTCCAAGACCCCTAACTCCGTTTGTACGGGGCCTTCAGCGCTTTCAGAGATACCCATGTGATTGGCATGTGTCTTTCTCTAAGATCCGCATAAAACCTGAGAAATAGTTTTCTGGGTGTCCTGTGTCTTTAAAGGTAGATCGGTAGAAACAGCTATGCTGACCTCTTTTAACGTTTGGACAAGGAGAATTTAAGCCAGAATCCGCACAGACGCTATCTACTTTGGTTTCGCCGAAGCTTTCGGCAGAGTTCCAACAAAGAAATTATTGCTCAAAATGGAAACTGTAGGCATTCATCCAGTGAAAAAAAGATGGGTCAATGATTTTTTTTTTGAAAAGAACATACCAAGTCAGGGTAAATGACCAGTATTCTGAAATTTATCCCGCCTACAGTGGGGTACCACAAGTGGGAGTTCTCTCTCCACTGCTGTTTCTCTTATACACATTTGAGCTACTTGAAAAAATTCCCAGTGCGGTGCAACATGCAAAATGTTCGTTAACGACATTAAAATATATGAGCAAATTACATACACCGAAGATGCTGCGGCTATTCAGAAGAAAATCCTCTGCATAGACAAGTGGGCGAGAAAATGGGAGCTCCCAATAGCAGCCGAGAAAACCAACTATAGTCTACAGCAATGTCAGTAGGACCTGGTGAGGTTGCGGACTCGTCCTAACATACGGTAGTTTGTTAGTGGTATCACTCATTTTTCCGGAACAGCTTTGATAGATCGGTGAGTCTGTGTCCGCAACCTCACCAGGTCCTACTTCCGTTTTTGTAGACTATACTTGTCGATAGGGGCTGGATACAATAATTTCGCCACAGAATACAAACTGAAAAATTTGGTACTCACCCCTGTGTCTGTGGTTAGATACCTAGGATTTTCGATGACGATTTGTTTGAGCTTTGATAACCACTACAAAGCAATGGTTAAAAAAGAAAGTCATAGAACATACAATATATTCAAAATCTTCAGAACAAAAGAGCCTGAGGTGTTACTGCGAGCCTACAAGACCTACCGTTCATGGAGATTGGGATCACGGTCTTCAAACCGTATAAGAAAAAAAGATGTCAATCATTTAGAGACCATCCAAAACAACTTTACTCAGAAACTGAAGATCAAGTGTTTCGATTTGAACTACTTCCAACTACCAAATTTCATCGAGCGATCTAACAGATTGAAATGTCAATCGCCTCAAAAAAGGTGAATAAAAACTGACCTTTTGATTATGTCCAAATTTCTCAGCCGCCAAATCAAACACAAGATCAAATTTCTTCACTTATAGAACTGCAATGGAGTTCAACTCACTACTCAGTAAGAACAAAAACATTATTTCTTCGTCTGTGCAGGTTTTTAAAAATTTAACAACGAAACGAATCGAATCTGATATTTCAGTATCTAAAGGCATATTGTTCTGCTGCTAGATCATTTTCGCTGTTTATTTTTATGTATTGATCGCGTGAGATTTCATTCACGCCTTCGAATAAATGAATAAGTAAATGAAGTCGTATAGGTAAAAACACAGATTCACCGATCTATCACTGCTGTTTCGGAAAATGCGCGATACCACTAACAATATGCCGCACTTTAGGACGCGTCCGCAACCGCACCTTTTTCATTACCGTGAACTGTACACTTTTTGGGAGACTTTGTCACTTGCTTATTAATTAATCAAACCACCTACACTTGAAAGCACTATTTCCGACGAACCTTCATCTAGGTACGCTGGAGAACGCAGACTTTGTGCTATTTGTGTCCGTCAAAGGTGAGCGTTGTGGCCCGGACACGCTGGCATCTGCGAAACACTGCGCACTCGATAAGCTGACTAACAGGTTAGACATCAAATATCCACATATTTTCTTCTGAAATTCAGAGTCGCGAAATTCCAGTTTGTCCCTCCGCCGAATTTCATTTATTGTTTTTTTGTTCCAGTCGGTATTGTACCACGCTTCGACCAGTACGAAGCTTCGTCGTAGTTTGTCGAACTAAGTCAGGCTATATGATAGGGCTTCGGCGTCCAACATCCTCAGAAATACCGTGGCTCGGACATATCCGTGTTTTTCGACGCCGTCCTGTCATTGTGTCAGTAGTGGTTAAGGGGAATCGTTCAAAAGAAGTAGAGGAGGTTGACTATCTCAGCGAGCTTCTAAAGTTTCATTGATTCAGTTTGAATGGCACCTATCAACTTAAAACCTGTACTGAATGGAAAAAGAAAGGACTTGGGAGATTTTCCAGAGGTTGAACTTCAATAGCTCAAGCGACGCTGTCCCTCCACTCCGAGCGAAAGTTAACCATCTACTCTGACTACCGCGGTCGCTCTCCGGCCGACAGCGGTTCTGCTGCGAGCGCCAATCGGTTAACATTCGGACCGCAGTTGCTGTCCGGGCGATCTTCAAATTTTCCAAACTGCTAATTTGTCTTCATTCCCGCTTCTTTTTAAGAGGATGAAGAATCTCAAGATGATGGGGTACTTCTCGGAGCCTGTGGGCAAGCAAGTTAATCCTGCTACAGGTCGCAACGGATACCATCCCGACATGGCCAGGAATTAGACAGCTTTCCTCAATGCGGGCCGTGAGGAATCCCCTCGGCCCCATAAGTGTTCCCGAGAGTCTCACCCATTCACGCTTCTCACGACTGGCCTCGGAAGGCCAACCGCCGTCTTCAAGAGACGAGTCGCTTTTCATACCCACTGACCCGCACGTGACCAGTCAAAGAAATTCAATCTGGCACCTCTCTATCTCGATGGCAGCGCGGTCGACCCGAAAGCGACCACACGGGAGCCGAGGCTACTATTCCGACCGGACGGGGACCGCGGTAGCATTCCGACCAGGGGTGTGCGGCAAAGGAATTTAAAATTTCGGCAAACGGCAACGGCAACGGCAAACCCCAAAAATGGCCGGCAAACGGCAAACGGCAAAACGGCAAACGGCAAAATCAGTTTTTAGCTATAATATACGAACATTTGTTTAGTCGTGTGGTGTTCCACGCAATATGTACCCGTTACTATGTGCCTTGCGTTTCACTAGAATTACGGGAAGAAAAATCCCGTAAATCAAAAGCTACTTGAAAGCCTCAGGTGATCAGAGAATGCCAGTAGCGCTGTTCTATATGTGATCTGTATAGGAGTCACTATCAAGATCAACAGGGCTGGATGATTAGTCGACATTTGTGGCGAAAGACAGCCCACACCTAGCTCATGACCAGGGCCACTCACAATTTTTACTGTAGGTAAGTAGCAAGTAGTACACTCAGAGTCAGGCTTGAGCAGGCTGTTGCGAACGGTGACTGAAATTTTTCGACTCCCCCTGGTGACCTAAATTTTTACGAACCCCCTAGGGTGAAAAAAATTTCATGACCAAGATTTTTACGAAGCCCCTCCCTGAAATGGAGAAATGGTACCGATGCAATACACGGCGTCTCTACTTTCCGAGTGATTTAGAGATAAACCACATTTTCCGAAAATTTTACGAACCCCTCCCCAAAAAAGAATTTTCATTTTTTTTTCGAAAAATTTTCGAAGTTTTCACGACCCCCTTTGCGACCGGTCGCAAGCCCTGCTCAGGGTTCTCTTTGTCGCTCACTTGATATGGTTTCACTTGTGAGGCTACAGGAGTGGAGTGAGATTAGTCTAGTTGTATGAAGAGTTCACAGTAAAACCAAATTTCGAATTTCCACTGGAAATCATGAGCTCCGAAGGGCTCGTTGATCGATTGCACAGAATGAGAGAATCTGGTGACAGTTCGACTGTTACATGCGACGCACGCGACGGAAAGCCGCTGCGCTCACGTGGCCGCTGGAGCGCCGCGTGCAGTGCGTTTAGATAGCCGGACTGCTCTTGGGCGCTTCCATTTCTGTGTATTCGGTCTACAAGCCGGCACGAGGCTTATTACGACAACAATGTCGGCTAAAAGCGAGCAATGAGTTGCTCTAAACGGTCCCAAACTTAAAGGTGGTGTGTTCGTAACACCCACTTCCCCTGTGGCTACAGAGGAAGTGGGTGGGGCGAGCACACCACGTTCAAGTTTCGGGGCAGTATATGTGCTGCAATTATTATCATTTTTTTCTCTTTACACCGTTTCTCAACAAACTCAGCTTTGCCACTGAGTCAACTCTTCGTTTCAGCTATGAATTTCGAAATCGAAAATATTATTGAACTTTGCCTCTAATGACTGCTGTGAACACTGTTAAATTTAAAAAAAGCCGGACAGTGTTTGCTGATTTTATCAACTTCCTGCCCCAATAATGACGATCAGCCCACCAACAGAATATAGGAGGACCGATTTATACGAGTTCTCAACCGGTTTGTACGTTTAAAGGCAGTGTTCATGATGATTTTCGTTCCCGAGTTTTCTACTCAAAACAGTGCGTTGGCAACCAAGTGTTACCAAAATTACGAGGAACCGGCGAGAAACTCACTAAAACGTCGTATTCCACTGACATTAGTCTCTGGCCTGGACCAGTTGTCCCATTGGATGAACACGTTTACGGTGGTTGTCACCGATAAAAAATGGGGCTAATGAAAAACGGAAGAGTATTCTGGGCAAAACAGTATTAGTAATAGTCTGAAGGAAAGTACGAAGCGTACGAAGCAACACTGAGTAGAGCAATGCAAAAGACGGTTCCACAAAAGACTTCATTGTCGCAGCGAACAGTTCCTGTGAAACTTATTAGGCGGGGTGAGATTTGAGAATTTCGTGCCCTTCTGGTGCGTTTTTCTCGATTTCTTCGTCGTTTCACTTCTACCCGAGGGCCAAACAATCTAATCAGCAATTATTTTCAAAATCAAAGATTACCGTGAACACGGCCTTCGAATAGCTGCTTGATAGCACTTGGTTTTCTAATCTTGGAACATGCAGGGATCTGAATGCTTCCGGAAAAGGTTTTTTTTGCAAATTTAGCATTTCTAAGTGGTTAAGTGTTTGATAATTGAAAAAAGACTTTTGGAGGCTCATAAACAACTTAGAACTTCAACGAACTTCTCTGATTACTTCATAAAGAGTTTATAAGAGAGTTTATATTCTCATCAGTTACCAATTTAATGGGTACAATTACACATTACATCAGCTGGAACTAGTCAAAATAATTATTTGTAGCAGTTTCGAATTGCTGACCAATACAAAAACTGCCATGAGGGCAAATCCTTTTGTTTTAACGTATTTTTGCCGAAAAATTGCCGTTTTAGACGAAAATTTCGGCAAACGGAAACGGCAACGGCAAACCCCAAAAATGGCCGGCAAACGGCAAACGGCAATCGGCAAACGGCAATTGCCGCACACCCCTGATTCCGACCCTTGGCCGATTAGAGTAAATCTTCCGTAATGTTCAATGGATCGCTTTTAAAATGCTGTAAAATTCAGACCAATAGCTGGACGGGTCAACATATGCCCTAAACTGTTCAACAGCATGAATTCGAGCGGCCTTTATGGATGGGAAATCACAATCAAACACGAGTTAATCCATGCGCTAGTCTTTTCGTCAAGTCTTTATGACAAGTTTATTGCTGCCAGGAAAGAGAGAACACGGTGAAATAAATTTCCATTTGTGTGTAGTTCTTCGGTATCACATTATGATGTCAATATTAGAGTGGACGAAGTCGTACCTGGTGTGCTCGAGCGCGTCACTCGCACGGATTGGGAAACCGCTTCTGGCTTCGTAGGTTTTTTCTCATTATCGCAAAATCGCAAAGATCTTTAAGAATCAGTTACTGTGCTTATCTGGGCCAAATTCCGGTCCGCAATTGCGTCTCGACACGCTTTGCGGTCGCACGCTCCTGAGTCAGAAAAGCTTCCATTGCCGCAGCCGCCGATCTGCTGACTCCAGGTGAGCTTTGGAAACTGGAAACTAACAAGGGAACCACAATAAGTCATAGTGACCATTCCAAATGAAATGTACTTTTCTAGAACCATTTTTGGACGAAAAGTCCGAATATGCCTATCGCAGCTGCCTAGACCCGCTCTGAGAAAAGTTATGAGCGTTTTTTGAAGCCTCGCGGCAAGGTAAGGGAATTTTTAGGGTGTTTTTAAATTTTTCTTCTGATTTCGCTAAAAACATGTATGTAGGGGTAATCTGGGATGCTGAACACGAATCTGGGGTTTGCTTCTGAAAATTTCGAGGTTTACTGTGGGTTACGGTAGGTAACATGCCATTTAGAGGGCAAAACCTACCTCAATATTCCGATAATCGACAAATGAACATCGAATTGCGTATTCAGCACACCAAATAACCCCCACATAGAAACTTTGAGACAAATCTGAGACTTCGACCAAACTACCGTATACCCACCGTAATCTACAGTAAGCTGACAAAAATCGATGAACTGACATCAGATTCGTGTTCAGCACTTCAGATAACCCTCACAGGAACGATTTAAGCTACATCTGTCGTCACAATCCGGAAATCGTCAAAGTTGATTTTTGCCGTCAATTTTCTCTGCCAGTGGGAAGCTTTGAACAAATATAGTCGAAAACTTCGGAAAAACGACAAATGAACCACAGATTCGTGATCAGCACCCCAAATAACCCCAGAACGAATTTTTAGTCGAATCTGGAATATTTTTCTAAAACGCTTCGAGAGCCCTCTAATTGGTAAAAATAAGCGCCCAACCGAAAATTCGTACAAGTCCAAAAACGCTGTTAGTCTGCGCAAAGTTTGAAAATGTTCCTTCACCCAAAAATTCACGTTTAGTGGGGTAGTTTTGGGCGCTGAACACGATTATCATGTCCGTTTCCGGAATTGCGTAAAAATAATGCGTTCTTTGGAGGGTACAATAGGTACGAAAATCACAGAAAAAAACGATCATAACTTTTTTCAGAGTGGGTCTAGGCAGCTGCGATGGGCATAATCGGACTTTTCGTCCAAAAATGGTTCTAGGAAAGTACATTTCATTTGGAATGGTCACTATGACTTATTGTGGTTTCCTTGTAAGACAAATTGGAGAAAATTGTATAAAAAAGCAACATCGAGTCGGCTTTGGCGCTGGAAACCCGACTAACTTCGAGCGCGTGCGGCCGAAAAGCGTGTCGAGACGTAATTGCGGACCGGAATTTGGCCCAGATAAGCACAGTAATATAAATGGCACCTCGAACAGATTTTCGGAAATTATATTTCGGTGCAGTCCTTCATCTCTGTTTTCAACTTAGAGAGCCTACGTAACACCGGCATGGATAACAGCGAGACGTTCCGTTCCCTGTTGGAAGTTGGCGCATACTCGGTGCACTTATGTTATAACATATGGCACCGAGTTCCACCAACCTTCAATAGTGAACCCTAAGTCTCTTTAGGATCCATGCCCCGACGTTAGACATCATGGCTGTGCCGAATGCAACATCAAGCGTGATCATGCAGTTAATTCAGTTGGTTGGTCTGACACCTTGTTTACGACGCTGTCTTTACAAGGAAGCTACTATTGATCGACCTGCTCAATTCAAGTGAAATGTAAATCTCTATAACCATTTTTTACGTAGAGGCCAAACAGGCCATTAGCAGCTGCCTAAAAGCACTTCGAAAAAAGGTATTGGATTTTTTCATCAATTTTCTGTCCCTATTGTACCTTCCAAAACGCGCAATATTTTTTTCGAAAATCTAAAAAAAGACTTCACAATCGCGTTCAGCTTCCCAAAACAATCCTTTGGGCAATGTTTAAATGGCAACATCGCATAAAAGGGGAATATGTTTCCCACTTGCATGGATTTACGGTTGAGCGTTTTTTTTTACATCAATTAGGGAGTTCTGAAGAAAAATTTCAAAGAGTGTACTTAAAATCTTTCTAGGAAGGCTATTTGGGGCGCTAGTCAGGAATTCGGAGTTTACTTGTCGACTTCCCGAAGTTTTTGGCTTGATCCGTTCAAAGTTTTACTTTTTTGGAGGAGAAAATCTCGAGGGGAAAAACGCGGCCTTTGAGATTGTCGGACATATATGCTAGCTCCGGCTCAAAATCATTATCTGGGGAATACTTGAAGCTATTTACACGAATTTGGGGTCCATTTGCTGATTATCGGTAGATCACGGTAGCTTACGGTGGGTATACGGTAGCTTGGTCAAAGTCTCAGATTCGACTCAAGATTTCTTTGTGGGGTTATTTTACGTCCTGAAAACGAATTTCAAGTCTATGTCGATATCTAAAATACTAAAATATTCCTTGCCCCAAAATGACCTAGTACCTACCACAACCTACAATGTTCCTCAGAATATCGATAATCAGGTCACAGATTCGTGTTCAGCACCCTAGACTACTGCTGCTTATCTTCTATTTCAAAGCTAAACTTTACTGGAGAGATTACGAGAAAATGTGCGGGGAGGAGACGTAGCATACGCGCGCAATCTCACGTGACAAATCGAAATAAGTTTCTTTCCAATATAGAGGACCCGAATTTCGCGCAATATCTGATTTTTTTTTTTGTCAAAACACCCTGTAGAGTTTCTGATAGGCACCGTTACTTCGCCGCGAAGCTTTGAAAAAACCCCTATAACTTTTTCAGAAGGCTTTTAGACAGCTGAAACGGGCATATTCGTTCTCTACTCTCAAAAGTGGTTCTAGAAATGTACTTTTCTTGGAATGCCAAAGTTATCTTAGAGGAGTTTGCTTGTTTGCTCCAATGCCTCCCTCAGTGAAGTGCCACAAAACCAACAAGCCTACCCATCCTGGACTACGACTCGATCCCAAATAGCTATCAGCGGTGGAAGGAAAATGTTTTATGTTCTTTCTGCTCAGATAAACCATGAGGTTGCCATGCTGGTGACACCGAAGGTTCGGGAGGAAGCTCGAAAGCACTTCAACTGCCCAGATTTGGAAGGTGCGGAGCTGGAGAATCAAGGCAGCAAGGGAAATGCCGGCTCACACTGGGAGAAGCGAGTGTTTGAGGTAAAGCGAGACACGAATCGACATAACCTAGCATGTTTTACCTATTTCAGAACGAAGCGATGTCTAGTGTTAGCACACAAGTCAGTGCCATTTCTCGTTTGACATTGGCGCTTTTCGAAGATTCTGGATGGTATCAAGTTAACTACGAGTAGGTTCTAATCAAACGTAGTGGTTTCAAAGACAGTGGGTGAAGATAGCATACAGAATAGAATTTGCTTCCTAGGTTCCCGCACATTAGCAATGATCCGGGGGTCGGATGCATCAACGCACGCGTGGGGGGCAAGGGCAGAGTCCGGTTGCCATAGGGCAAGCGCCCCGAGAGTCGGTGCCCTGCCCCATAAGCACAAGCGCTCGATGGCGTCAGGAAGAGCTAGCCCCTGCGTAGTGTAGAACAATAACGTACACACGAGTTAATTTACGCCCGAAACCTGCGATCTATAAATCAGGATAGCTGAGAATTTTCCCCATCTGCTCTTTGCATGCTGTTTCAACTTCTTTTTCATTTTTGGAGCAAATGAACTCCTTGCATTCCTTTTCTCGGTAAGATAACGTGTTAATGGAACACATAGGGCTAAGTTTTGTTCACGGTTTTTTTAGGTGATTCAATGTCCGAGTGCGATCGTCTTTGTGGCTTTACTGTTTTCATCAAAAATTATGAAAATTTTGTGTTGTGTTTGGGTAACCATGAGAAGTAATCTGGCTCTGAATTCCATTTTGCTCACCCCGATCTATACTTAGTATTGGTAATAGGTATGATAAATGAAAATCTTGCTGTTGACAAACTTGTGCAGTTCTAAGAAGAAGTAGATCAAGTAAGTACAGCCTAGCTCCTCAATTTTCAGCAGGTTGAAATAAGGGTTATCGGGCTTATCATATTTAAGTCTACTTATCGCTGCTATATTTTGTCATGACCGACCGCTCCGCTGCTTGTTCCGCCCGGACTCATCCGAGCGAGCTAAGCTATAAAAAAAAATGTCCACGATACAACCAATCTCCGAGTTTTCACCGGAAATCAAGAGGTTCGATTCCTATTTAACCAGAAACGTTGAAAAACTGCTAAGAACGTGCACGAACAAGCCCTATACGCCCCTAATTTGAGTGTTTCGCCCATGCAATGCCCGCTCCCTCAACGGCTACCGATAAAGTTATCCTACTCAAAATTTCAGTTTGAGAAGGTAATCGATCATAAAATGGGGTAAGTTTAGTTACGTGGAGTGAACTAGAGCCCCTGAAGGAACTTGCTTAAGATGGGCTTTCCAGTTATTTACGAATCAGAGGCGGTTGAACGGAGTGGGCGTCGCGTGAGCGGAACACTCAAGTTTAGGGCCGTATAGGGCTCTTCCGTGCCTGCTCCAAGCCGTTCTTTCAACAGTTCTGGGGAAGCTGGACTCGGACCTATCGATTTCCGGTGAAAACTCGAGTCTTTAGCGTGGACACTGCCGTAGGGGTATTACACCCACCAAACTTTTCAATTGTACTCACCTATTGTCAATGGCTGGGAGAAGGGAGATAGCAAGATATTCATTCATTTTGAGAACGTCAGAAGAGGTGCACAAGTTGAGAAAAGCGAAGAAGGTTAAGTACAAGTTGTTGACGGCCGAGAACTATTAAGTGTTTCTTTCTATTCACTCAAACCGCCAGAGCCGCAAAAATTGATGGGACTCGTGAACTCACTAAGGGCTAGTGGTCGCGGAAAACCTTCTGGGACAATGATTCGTTTAAAATTGATAATAACTTGTCAATATTCGAAGCGTTAAAATATGTTTTGCCCCGGAAATGGCATCTTGCCCACCGTGATCTACAGCAGACCTTAGAATATCGACGAACGAGTTTCAGATTCGTGTTCAGCACCCTAACCTACCCTTCCGTGGAGCTGCTGCTAATTGGCAGCAGCTCCTGATGTTAGCAGTAGCTACAGCATGGGTGCTGCTAATCTCTTTGTACCCGAGTGCAACCCCTATTATGCCGACGCAGTATCCACGACTGTCTGAGTTGCGCTTTTCAATCACCGATTAGTTGCGCTTATGGTATTGTCTCTGCTTACTGATATTTCGTCATATTGAGCGAAATTTTGCTTCAAAAATTAACTTGAAGCCATAAAACACAGGAAAAGTCCAGAATATTGAATGTCAATTACCCGGAGGTTGATGTTGATACTTGCCAGCTCAATTAAAACGCGGCCTGCTTCGGTCTCCATGTGTTATATCTGACCCATGGCCAAGAATGTGTTTAGAAAATTGTTATGGAAAAATGTGTGCTCGAGTGAGACGAGCACGGGTTTAGCGCTGCCTCAGCCGGAATATTATTTTGACAGATCGAAATCCTGTCATTCAATGCAACAAGTAACAGAATTTTCTCTAACCTAAAGGTTTCTAACATCCAAGCATGCCCATTGAAACCAACTTATTTTCATAGTTTTCGGTACAAGGAATAGAAAACAAAGTAATTGAAGTTGGAAACGCAATACCGTTTTAAGCGTTCGGGTTCTCGAGATCCAGCGGTGATTATTTTAGATTACGGTTTTGATTTAGATTTTTTAGCATACCAAACGGGCATGATTATTTCAATCAGAGAGCTTTCTAGCCAGTTTTTTTTTGCTACATTTTAGGTTTTTGTAAGGCTTTTTTGCTTGGTCCTCTAATTCGTGGAGTCCTACGCAAAATCTAGTATACGGTTTTTTCGTAAATACTGCCTTTGAAAGCAGGTTTTGGCTAGACCTTCCTCTCCAACTTCTCATTCTGAATCGATGGGATCGCCTTACAAGGGAAGTATACAAAGCGCAGGTCAGATCTGCGGAAACGTTGAAAGTATCAATTGAGCATTTATAGTAAAACTCCGCAGTACCCCACTTCGAGCGGCTGTTTCCAAAAAGTTATGAGCGTTTTTCTAGGATGAGCAAAAAGGTCTGTTTGTCTAATTTCTGAGGTTTACTGTAGCTTACGGTAGGCAATATGTCATTCAGGGGCAAAACTCACTTTAGTAGTTGTAAAATGGGCTAATGGAGATCAAATTCGTATTCACCACCCCCGAACAACCCCCGCGTACAAATTTTGAGTCAGATCTGAGACTTTGATCAAACCCATACCCACCGTAATCCACCGTAATCTGTAGAAAATCGGCAAGCGTACCTCGGTGTTGTGCTAAGCACATCAAGTTATCCTCAGAGAATGATTTTGAGGCGTATCTACCTGGGGTGGTAGCAATCTATCTAAAACTACGAGTTATGAAATGATCGAAACATGCATGTATCCTGCGAGTTTCAACTTCGCATGGAAAAGGCGATTTCGAGCCGACGTAATGATGATTGGGTTCGAAACCGTATTCCTAGTATTGCTCGACCCTGCAATAACCTACGCTCCAAATTTGGTGCGAAATGGTTCCGAGCTTCCCATGCAGTGCTTCCTTCTTTGAAGGTAGCAGCTGGAAAACCTCATGGTTTTGGGCATGCTCGCGAGCTCGCTGAAACTGGTAGTACGCGCTGCATTCTCGCGAGATGGACAGAGCACGATGAAATAGCGCAGAACTGACAAAGACGCGAGACACTCCCGGTTTCGGGGAGAAAACGTGGTGCGGAGGACTTGTTCGTCCATCTCAGATTAAAACAGCCCACTTCCCGCCGGCCAAGTCGGGCTAGTCGGCTTCGCGCGGCTCCAATTTTGTGATCGTGGCACAGCGCCCCACTTCCCGCGGAGAGAGAGGCTTTACCGTCTTCCCGCGGAGTGTCGGCCGCCAGTCGGCTATTTCTTGGGGTCATCGACACTCACTCATCGATTCCCACTTTGATATCATCATTGCACCAGCCACTAGAGTGGAGCCAATGAACGATTGCTTAGCAGAAAACGCTGTGTTGAGACTCTTTTCAAAACCCACGCTGTGTCCGACGTTGGTCTTGGGCAGGTGAACCACTGTCCGTTAATGGCATCTGCGAACAGGAAGACTGCAAGAGCCAGTGAGTGTAGGAAGCTTCCCCGTATAAGCTCACTCCTTACTTGTCAAGAGCAGTTCAAGATGAAGTCCCCAGAAGCGGATTTTTGAAATTTCGTTCTAACAGACCTTCACTTAAAGGCAGTGTTCACGATGATTTTCGTACCCGAGTTTTTCACATAGAACAATGTGTTGGCCTCCAAGTGTTACCAAAATTACGAAAAAACGGCGACAAACGCACTAAGACGTCGTATTTCAGTGACATTATTCTACAACATGGACTAGTTGTCCGGTTGGATGAACATGTTCATGGTGGTTTTCACCGGTGGAAAATTCTGTCAATCTAAAATAGAGGAATATTGAATTAGGGCCCTGAGGTAATAATGGAACAATAGAGAGCAGAGAATTGCAAAGGAAAGGTCCACAAAAGATTTCATTGTCACAACAAACATTTCCTGTGATACTTAAGAGGCGGGCTGATACTTAAGGATTTCGTGTACTTCTGGTGCGTTTTTCTAAATTTCCACGTCATTTTAGTTCTACCCGGGGGTCACTCAATCAATATAGCGTATAATCTCAGAATTAAAGATTATCGTGAACACTGCCTTTAAAGGGTGATTTTTAAATGTGCCGCGAAGTGTTTTAGGGCTGTTTTCTGTAAGTCACCAGATTAGCCGTAAGGCGGTGGCAGAAGGGCCGCGATGTGTTTGTTCACTGTGTACGAGCAGGCAACGAAACGGCGCTGCCGACTGCCCCCGACCGTTCTATTGGCCTTCCGTGGGAGGGGTTACGGGACGTCGGCTAGTGGTACCGCGGGAAGTGTGATGTCTCTATCTGAGCATCATGCGAGGTCGTCGAAGACTACATGAGAGACAGCCAGCTGTCGACACCCGGCTGGCGGCAGTCGCCGCGCTCGGTCCTCGCCGTACATCGATACCTCCCTAAATGATTGGTGATCAATTGAGGTTTTGCATTTAAATTGTTTGAGCGAGAAATTCAACGAGTAATACAACTCTTGAGACAGTGAAACAAGGTTTTTTGGCTTCAGTAAAGTTCAGGATATTACGGTATACGTGAATCTGTTGTATTGATGGGAACATTCATCAATTCTTTCGAGGGGGTTGATTTCCAGGTGGCCGTAAACCCAACGTAAATGTGAAAGATTTTCCTATTTTTAAGGGATGGATCCCGTGGTCCTAGCACGATTGCCTTTAAGCTTCGTCCTGCAACAGTGGTTGTCCGCAACTGCGGATCAGAATTTTGTCCCGAATTTTAGAAAATAACTTCCTAAAAATCTGACAAGGATGAAGAAACACATTGAAGCACATTCCCAGATGAGCGAAAAAACGTTTTTTTGTTCGAACCAACAAAAAGCGAAAACTTTTGCTTCTGCGATCATTCTGGCGAACGAACAAAGTTGCAAACGAAGTTGAAATACTCGTTTGTCTACGTCTGGCGATGAAAATTGTTAGAGTAGGTCTCACACAACGATCGAGAGGTGAAAACTGTGGAAATAGCAGCAATAATATTTACAATATAATAAAATCCGTCGAAGAACGGTGAGGAAAAGGAGTATGCAAAGTATCAGGTTATTTAGGCACGGTAGTGTTGTCTAGTAGATGAAGGACAGAATTCATTCGAAAGAGGTACACTTAGAATAACTTCTCAACATATGGCTGTGTAGGATACGAGTTTTCCGTTCTGTTGGACCAGTCACTTCATTATATACACCTTGAGTAAATAATTTTCAATGCGTCATTCCTCTATCGTATTCACAATTAAAGTAGTCGCTATAACATTAACTACAAGATGGAATCCATGCGGTGGTCAAATTCTCAATGCTGTGTTTGCTATGAGACCTACCTATAATAATAGCATACCCTGTGGCAGTGCGATTTTGGTGCAATGCCAGTTATCGCCGCTACAGTTCTAGCCCTTCGGGTTCAATTCGTCAGGGTTCTGAAGTTTTGCAAGGAAACACAACACCTCGCATGATGATGCTTTTATGGTTCCGGTTTCAATCACTTCATTTTGCAAGTTCCGAGCATGAGCTCACAAAATAAAACTCGTAATTTCGCATGGGTTACTACCGTCCCTAAGAAATCCGCAAATCCCAAAAGTAGCGTTTTGCCCTCAAATTTTCCCCTGCCGGTATGCATTGAGCGAACTAAGACGAAAACTTCGGAAAATATACAAACAAACGTCAGATTCGTTATCAGCGCCCCAAAGAACCTCCCCGGAGGAAATTTGAGCCAAATCTGAAGCATTTTTCTACAACGTTTTGAGAACCCTTTAATTGGTATATG
The DNA here is from genome assembly GCA_029168955.1 of Aplectana chamaeleonis. Taxonomy (NCBI): domain Eukaryota; kingdom Metazoa; phylum Nematoda; class Chromadorea; order Rhabditida; family Cosmocercidae; genus Aplectana; species Aplectana chamaeleonis. The sequence continues at coordinate 926,174 of JAPDOI010000150.1, forward strand.
GTCCCCGTCAGACTTGGTCGAAAAACCGACCGAGTCCGACTGACTCCGGGGCAGAAAAACCGACCTCGGTGCAGTGTGCGCGCGTTGAACACCCGTATCGACTGGGTGGATTGCGCTTGCAATGAGACGGTCGCAGTCGGAATCACTGGGTTGATTTTTCTGTATCCGACTGTCACTATTGCAGTGCGTATCGAATGGATGGGACTCAGTTCATCGACCGCCTCTGACGGCGGTGTAACCGCGCAACCATAAATCCCTACAAGCCCGTAACGCTGTCAGTCTGCACAGAGTCCGGGGAATGTGCTCTCGCCCAAAATTTGCTCAGGGGTTGTTGTGGGCGACGACCACAATTATTAAGTCCGTTTGCAGATTTTCGAAAGTTCACTAAGCGTTTTGGAAGGTACAAAAATCACAAAAACGACCGTTTTGGGCTTATCACTTCTCGGAACCTGCGGCTCAGGACGGGGTACTGCGCAGTTATACTATAGATGCCCAAGAGATACTAGCAACTCAATTTGTTTGCGCAGATCCGACCTGCGCTTTGTATAGTTCCCTCGTTAGTGATGTACATGAAACGCAAAGAAACCGCAGAAACAAGGCGTCCCTTGAGCAGCATCATCCCATACAAATGCTTCAGTTCAAGTGTCGGCATACAGGCCGGGATCGCACTTTCCGCGACCAGCGATAGCGACAGTGCATATCAGGCATACCGCTTCTTGGTCGATATTGATGGTAGATATTGCGTCGCGTCGCTCTTCGTTGGAAGTGTGATACCGGCCATACAGAGAAGTGTCACCGTCGTCCGCGTTTTCAGCTCCCATCCACGCTTTCTTTCCGACGCGCAGTGTAAATCGTCTCAAGGTGACCGCCGATGCAGTGGAAACACTGCATACCGTGGAAATATCGTCATAATTAACACTGTTATGAATATAGTGATCCCCGATTCTGAGGTTACTGTGTCCTTTACTTTGTGGTGGAATTTCTTTCGTCTGTTCGCTAGCTGCGCCTCCTTCTCACCCACACCGTCAAGCTGTATCTCTTCTCGCTGGGCGCATGTGCGTGAGCAAACACAAAAAAAAAATTCCTACGAAATAGAAGAGGCGGTAGACATCGTGGAGGACGAGATCGAAGAACAAAGCTGCACGGTAAGTATTAGGTTAATGCAGAAGTTCCTTGACTTTTCACGACTTTGAGGGATCCTTTGCCACCGATTGAGCAGAACATGAATTCCCTACGCGTAGAACTCTGGCTTTTTCGAGTCGAAGTACTATTCTAAGGTCATTTTGACTTCGTTAGTGAACTACTTTCCATCCAGGAAGTGCTGCATCGAGCAGAACAGATGGTAGTCGGAAAGGGCAAGATCTGGGCTGGGCTATTTGGAGAGTGAGGAAAAACTTCCCAGCCCAGGTCTAGCAGTTTCTGTTTGCCTTCTTCACGACAGTGCTGGGACATACGTATCTCGGATAACCTGACAGAAACTGCTGGACCTGGGCTGGGAAGTTTCTCTTCAACCTCCATATAACCCAGATCTTGCCACTTCCGACTACCATCTGTTCCGCTCGATGCAGCACTTCCTGGATGGAAAATAGTTCACTAACGTTGACGAAGTCGAAATGGCCTCAGAAGAATACTTCGACTTGAAACAGCCAGGGTCCCACGCGTCGAGAATTCATGATCTACCCAATCGGTGGCGAAGGATCCTTGAATGTGGTAGAGACTATTTATACCTAAAATAAAAAAATAGAGAAATACACCTATCTGTCCTGTTTGTGCACGATGACGGATTAGTTCATCAATTTGGATGCTTTTAAAGATTTCCGTTCAGAAAAATATTCCTTACAGCAAAGCGGAGAGCATGATGTGGGGACGCAACCTTGGATGTAAATTTGCGAAACAGAGTTGTCTCACTTGGATGAAAACAAATCGAGCGGATCCTTATCCGTTTTGCACCGTGTATGAAGATACAAGGTGACTTTCTACATCTTCTTCTAACAAGTTTTCCTCATCAATCAGTCTCTGTCCTAATTTTCATGACCATGTTTTTGTGTTTGACATTTAAGCATGGCCTGATCGTGCAAAAACCATTTTCAGATGAGCTTAGCTTAATTGAGCTCTCCTCACATACTGACCACTACTGAATCAAATTTCTTGCAGCACATCCTTCGAAAGTTGTTAGAAGTACGAAAAATTTCCGTTTCTCAAAGATTCTCGGGAATTCTTGTGCGGCCCTTTTGCAGCGCCTTATCCGCACCCAGACGACTTGAAAACCTTTTCTTTGAAAACGAAGTTTTTGTAGGCGTGTGATAGTCTATAGATGGCCGGTGCTCGAACTTCACGTAATCTCTTTTTAAGGCGTTGAAGATAGCACACACGCTCAGAAATGCCATCGATTTTCTGGTATGAATCGCGGGCATGGAGCTATTAGTACGGAGGACTGAAGGAAAATCCCGAAATAAACCATGCAAACCAAGAAATGACGGTTGTTCCCGGAACTGTTTGAAAGAGGACACCACTCTCGCAAAGATGACCAATATGTCGATGCCGACCCACTCGCATGGCCTTTCGCTTGAAGTTTTCGCTCTTTGGAGTCTAAAAAGAGCCGAAATGACTGTGTTCGAGCGATTTTGTACGGCGTTGCGTGGGACGACCAAGTTTTCGTCGTGAGAAGAGTAATTGAATCGTGGCACCGGTATTCAAAGCCATTACAGCTTGGAGTCCCGGAAGTGTATGTTCGGTTAATCGAGGACATGAACAAAGGAACAACAGCAGCAGTTCGTACACCTGTCGGATTGACGTCAGCTTTCGAGGTGAAAACAGGATTAGGGCAGAGAGCTGTACTAGGAGCTTTTTTTTCAACTTCGCCGTTGATGACATCATGCGTAGAGTTCCTGAACAGTTTCCTGCGGACATGATACTAACACCCCCTTGTCGACCTGGAGTACGCCGACGTGCTAATCGCTCAAAACAACACAAAACTGCAGATTATTGAGATTTTCGGAAAAGTATGTCGCAGCCAATGCCTTTGGTCTTCGTTCCGACAAACGCAAGTAGATGTGGGTCTCTCAAAGGCCTTCAACGGGAGTTTGTGTGAACGGACCACGTATCGAACTTGTGGATGATTTCTGTTATTTGGGCTGTTTTGTCTGAAGAATGATGGTAGTTATGCAGCGGATATTCAACAACGATGTGCGAAAGCTACATCTGCATTCAATTCTCTAACCAAATGTTTGTGGTCTACCACCATTACAAACGGAGTGAAGTTGCGCGTCTACCTATTCGCCTTATCATGATGTGAGGATCGGAGACGTGGGTAGCACCGAAGACGCAGATGGAAAAGTTGGATTGCACTGAGAGGGAGCTTTTTAGGCATTTGCTCGGATACTTCTGACCGCGTGTATGCCATACAAAGATCTTTACAAGCAACTCGATGCAGTACGTGAACGCTTGACACGAGGGAGGTGCCAGCATCTTCCGATGCCATCGCAAGCAGCGATGGAAAGTCGACTTCGACTACTCGGGCATATACTAAGAAGAACGCCGGACCGTCTCGTACAACACGTTCGAAGAATGCTTCCAAATCCTGTCTGAAAACAGCCACCTGGACGTAGGCGAAAGTTCTGGACGGATTTGGTTAAAGAGGATTTGAAGTCACTCGGCATCGAAAGACAGTTCAGGTTTTATTTCGCAGGAGATGGAATAGTGACAAATGGGATGGAATGTGTTCAAAATGCCGCTGAAGACCGTGAAAAATGAAAACGGCTGACTACTAGGACGGCACACCTCGGTGAAGATGCAAAACGACCGCGTCAGACGAAAGCCAGCCGATTAATCGAAGTAAGTCAAGTTGTGTGGGACTCCACCTACTTTGTCCGTGGAACCCCTCCTTCTCAATGTTTTTTTGCTCAAAAAATGGTCGCTTTGGTTGGTGCTCGATGCTTCCAACGACGTAGGCATTCTCTTATAGGTTTTACAGGTTAATCAGCGTCGTTATCTCAACAACTTTTGCGAGTGCGAATGCTGCCTTCAGTGGAATAATTGGAAGTATATCAAAGATCGTATGTACAAGGGGAGTATATACGATTTCTCATCATTTTCTGTACCGGAGGGGAATCCGCTACGCTGCTGTGATGCTATGATCATAGAAGTCAAGCGATTTTTTTCTGAGAAAACACAATGGTAGGAATGAAGAAACAACCGCTTCGCTCTCGAGATATTGAGATGATAGCTGCATCGCGCTTTTCTAGAGATAGGATACAACCTATATCAGGAAAAGTTCGCTACCGCGCCACTGATCTTCTTCTTGACCGTAAACTGCAACTGTTTGGAATTGATTCGCATAAAGAATTATGTGCAAAATTAGTGCAAGGGGGAACTGTTGACGAAGATTTCTTTTGGTTGCACGAATCGATTCGTGCCTTTCCAATGCACTCCACCACCGTTTTGCTAGCCTCGTTAGAAGGTAGATGTGGCTATCACAAAGTGAAATTCAATTAAAAGTAGAAGGAAAAACAGCAGGAACTGCGAGGGTCAAGTAGTCCATCAGAGCGATATCAAGGTTCTAGTATCAAAGGGCAATCTCACTGCGGCTCGCTTCTCTGCTCGCCTCCTTATCAGGCAAGGTAGAGTTCGCGCAATTATTTTAGTCTGATGAATGGACGGGGCTGCGACGGTAGATCACCCCGCGCGAATCGAAACCCCATTCTCCAGTGAGGCCGTCAACCCCGAACGGCCAGGCGCCTGGTCTATGCGTCAGGCTAAAATGAAAACGGGCACCATACCTGGGCCCGTAGCAAACCCCCTTGATGTTGCGAACTCAGCGTAGCCTCCGCGCCATCAGCATGTGGCTCACGTCAAGGCAGACAAACGTGAGCGCCTTCCTATCTTAAAGGCGGCGGTCACGATGAAAAACGTTATCGAAAAAACTACAAAAATTAGCTTATATCAAAAACAGCTCAAAAACTATGAAGGTAGAGCGAAGAAAAACGGGCTAGAATTAGATTTTCTAGGGCACAAAGATGCCAGTTCGTCCACACGTGCACAGCGCTGCCGAGAAAGATCGCAGTCTAATGCCGAGCAGTCAAAAATCATCGACTATCAGGGGAAGAAATAAATGCAAAATTACCTAATAAAAACAGTTGAACAATGTAAGAAAGCACTTCAGTCAATGTTTTGGACTAGATGAGTCAATGTTCATTTATCAAATCCAATTTCAAGCCAGCGGATGTTCTTTATATTAGAGATCATAGATGCCAAAGTTATAGAGTGAGCTCGTGCACCATCAAATGACAAGAAAGTTCAGGCTTCAAAATTGGTCTGAAACAGCGGTTTTTTCGCGATATTCTCTATTAGGTCCTACTACTCTAAACCCAGAATAGGGTTCAGAGAGGAAAAGAAGACAAGCATATTTCATCGCGACCACTGCCTTTAACACTTCTCTGACTGCCTTCTTGGTTCTAACTATGGTTCTGAATTAATTTTGTCATAACACTGAAATAGAGCTATTTGCTGTGGAAAGAAATGTTGATGTCAAATCATTGTCGAAGTAGTAGTGTACATCAATTATCTATGATACTGCTATTCCAGGTGTAGCTCAAATCGACTGGCTAAGGCTGGATGCAATTTGGAGTCAATTGATAAAGAGGAGCTTGCGGATGAGTTTGATTACAATGTTGAAAATCTATACGTCGATAGGAAAGGTCAGCACATATCTGAGCACATGGCAGGATTAGAATACACAGCGGATTTCTGTCCTTATTACACGGTATGCTTATTTGAGTATAGCCCGACTTAGACAGTTCTACATGCAAATGTAAATTACACAGTCCATAAACAGCACTCACCCGAATGCAGTTGAGAAATCAAAGTAACATCGGCATGGATCCTGAAGAGACTTTGCATTCACTGTAGAAGGTTGGCGCAAACTCGGCGTCATATGCTATAATATAGGTTCACCGAGCTTGCGCCAACCTTCAATGGGGTACGCAATGTCTCTTAAGGGAACTGTTCGCGGTAAATTTCATCCTCGAATTTTCCATGACAAATGCTTCTTGTGGCTCTCAGAAGCAGAACAGCGTCGAAAAAAACGGGACGAAAAGCTACCCAGGAGCCGCAAAACGGCTTAGAAAAGTGGGCAAGCCCCGCCGCTGTGGGCAAGTCTTGCCTCTTTCCGCCCCTCGACGTGAGCAAAGGAACACTCGAAATCGTGAGTTGAGCGATGGTTTCCGTTCAAAAGCCCCGTTCTTTCCTTCATTCTCAACTTCTCTCTTCACTCAGTTCAGCTCGCATACAATGGCTGCAAAAACGGTGGCTGCAAGTTACAAGCCTCGGACAGCTCGTCCACCATTTTCCCTAGCTCAATTTTTGAGGGACCATAACTCCATTCCCAGAAGGTCTTCTACGATTCTAGAAGCATCATTGGAATCAGAATGTGACCGGTTCCAGGATAGGCAAAAAAACAGAAAAGCGACTTTTATTGTGAACAGTGCCTTTAAGGATCTATGCTCAGGTAAAACTAGTTGTCCTGAATCCGTCGAGTTTTTATCCTGAAATCGTACAAATTCAGAACATTTACTCGCTTGATTCTAAAGAATTGTTGATGAATTCTCGACCACTTTTTACCGTTTTCTCCAGAATTCTCAGCCAATTCAGAGGAACTCTTGCTAAATTCTCGACAAAAAACGGTATCCGGGTGCTAGACCACCCCTTCCAAACCAAGGGGCCCATACCCTCAGCTGCCAAAAATTGTCCTACGGCTTCTGAGTGCTCCCTCAGAGGCGACTCGAAATCATCATTCAGTGTCGGCCTCTAAATGCTGAGTGAGCATTGAGTGAGATGAAGCGCCTTTTATGCCCTTCGGTTTGTTTACTCTTAGCGTGATACTGCTACCAGAAAAGAAATGGATTCACAACAAGTTTTCGACATGTAGTCTTCAAGACGTTCCGCCTGAGCTCACATGTATAGTGTAACACGGCAACGTCGCCTTTCTCACAATGTGTTGAGCCCTCCTAGAAAACGTGCTGCGATAGTGCCGCTACCCTCGGCTGTGCGGATCCGCGATCATCACTGCGTAAGGACGATTCTGTACCAGTGCCTTGGGTCTCGGCAACGTCGCTACATTGCCGCGATAGTGCCGCAACAGTTCCGCGTTAGATCCTCACCGGCCCCGCGAGGTGTTCACACTTTGTTCAAATCCTTGCGCGAACTGCACCATAAACTGCGCATCTTCTGCAGTGCCCAAGCCGAACTGCACTATGTACTGCACACTTCTGGTAAAGCCTTGCCGGTACGGCACGTTGAAAGCAGCGTCTGATCCAGTTCTGGTTCGGTCCCACACACTACTGTTCTTTCCAGTGTTCCTTCCGAATCCCAGCTCAGCGTTCGACGTCTTGCACTGCTCTGCTTGAGCACTACACATATTTTGCTACTGAGTGCAGCCGCTCGTTGATGATTTTCAAAACTGGTCGAGAAATTATCAAAGGTTGAAAACTTATTGAGGAATAGTCGAAAAATCGGCTGAATACAATCAGGGTCAATTTCTAGAGCAGCCGTCCAGAATTTTTTGTGAATTCTCGATGAAATTAGAAAAATTCTCTAGCTGGTGAAAAAATGTTCTGAATTCTGCAGCATTTCTGCAGTGTTTCTCGACAAAAACACGATTCTTCCGAATTCTCGACAACTCCTTCCTAAATTCAGAACAACTTTTGGGTTTTTGACCTATTCAGGACATGTTTTCGACGTATTCAGGACAACTAACATCGGCATGGATCGGGAAGAGACTTTGCGTGCATTGTTGAAGGTTAGCGCCAACTCGGTGCACCTATGTTATAAGCACATGGCACCGAGTTTGCGTCAACTTTCAACAGTGAACGCGAAGTCTCTTCGCGATCCATGCCGACGTTACATTATCCTCGCGCCAGTTTTGTAAAATGGGAGCATCTGGCAAACTTGGCAGAAAAGCGTCCGATGTATGTAACTTTTTTGAACGAATGCTTTTTCGAATTTGGAAAACGCTATCATATTCACAGATCAAATTGCTACCTAATTATGTGAATTATGGGCCAAAGTTCCCCAAAATCGCTTTGTTTTTGAAGGAAATACTTTCCGCAATCGTTTTTCAGAAACGTTGCGCGCGGCGAAGTGCGGCGATACTCTGAGCAGTAGCTGTACAAGGAGTGGAGGAGCAATCTGTATGCTTTCTTCATACATTAGGTGCAGGTGAAAGAAGGTCAAGGTTGGTGTCGGTTGAATTTTCGAAATCCTTCATTAAACACGCTTGAGAACTACCTGAAAAGTCGGAGTTTTGTTGCGAAAGCCTCAGATTCTTAAATGAAGGAATTCGAAAATTAAACCCACCCAAACCTTGAGATGCTTTTACCTGCAGCTAATTTATAAAGAAAGTATACATATTGCTCCCCCATTACTTGTACAATTACTGCTCGAAATTTCTCCGCACTTCGCCGCGCGCGACGCTTTTGAAAACCGATTGCAAAATGTATTTCCTTCAAAAACAAAGCGATTTCAGGGAACTTCGGCCTACAAGTCAAATAATTAGGTAGCAATTTGATCTGTGAATATGATAGCGTTTTCCAAATTCGAAAAAGCGTTCGTTCAAAAAAGTTACATACATCGGACGCTTTTTTGCCAAGTTTGCCAGATGCTCCACGTTTTTACAAAACTTAGCGTACTTGAGTGTCGGTGTTAAGCAGAATCGCGCGGCGCCTGCGTCAAAATGAATGTAAGCAGCAACAACAATTCAAAGTGACCCAACTTGATGAATGAATTAAAGGCAGCATACACGCTCGTAAACATGAGATAACTACGAAAAAATTAGTATGGCTCAGAACACAACGCGGATGCATTTTGAAGCATAAAAAACGACCCACAATGCCGCTACAGGAGTGAGAAGTTGGCCCCGCCCCTGTATTCGCTGTAATCCCCCAAAACAGGGTTGCTTGGCCATACCGACCGCCGTGGATGTTTGTGGTTTACTTGTTGCACTAGTTAAACCACCCACAAACTTAGGCGACGGTGGAAATGGCCCGGTCCCCATGTTTTGGAAGAGAACAGCAAATACAGGGGATACGCAGATACAGGGTCGGGGCCAAATTCTTACTCATGTATCGGCATTGTGGGTCGTTTTTGACTCTTCAAAATGCGTAGGCATTGTGTTCTGAGCCATATCAATCTATTTCCGTAGTTATCTCGACCACGTTTACGAGCGTGTATGCTGCCTTCAAAGGCAGTGTTCAAAATAAAAGATGTGCTTCAGTTTCCAGTCATATGGATTTGCGTTCGTGAATTTCACTCCCAGATCAACCGAGCCAAGATACGAATCACACAAAAATTGAAATTTCTATCAATCTTAGAGGAGGCTTATCATTTCCAAAGATTTATCATTTCCATAGGAGACTGGGGGGATTGGAGAATATCACTCCCTAACTGTTCTGATTTTACTTTAAAGGCACTGTTCGCGATAAAAATCGCTTTGCTGTTGTTTTGCCTATCTTGAAACCGGTCCCATTCTGATTCCAATGATGCTTCTGGAATCGTACAAGACCTTCTGGGAATAGAGTTATAGTTCCTCCAAAATTAAGCTAGGGAAAATGGTGGACGAGTTGTCCTAGGCTTGTAACTTCCGTCTTTTGCAGCCAATGTATGCGAGCTGACCTGAGTAAAGAGAGAAGTTGATAATGAAGGGAAGAACGGGACCTCTGATAGGAAACCATCGCTCAACTCACGATTTTCAGTATTCCTTTGTTCACGTCGAGGGGCAGGAAGAGGCGGGACTTGCCCACAGCGGCGGGGTTTGCCTACTTTTCTAAGCCGTTTTGCGGCTCCTGGGTAGCTTTTCGTCCTGTTTTTTCGACGCTGTTCTGCTTCTGAGAGCCACGAGAAGCGTTTGTCATGAAAAATTCGAGGATGAAGTTTATCGCGAACAGTGCCTTTAACCTCAGCCAGCGTGAACTTACCTGAACACGTCACCAGAAAACACTAGAAAATTAAGCCTTACTAATAAGTTAACCTTTGAGAGAATGCAACAGATCGCATAATCGGAACAGGCCGGAATTAATGCTAAGCTCCCGCGGTCAAGGAGATTTAGTATCCATTCAGAAGTGCTCCAGGTCCACAGGAAGAATCAGCATCTCAGGTTTCTCAGCAAAGGGTCCGTTTATGTGTAACGCTGTCTGACAAAGCGTTCGTACACATGTTGTTGCCTGGGTATGGCAGAAAAGAATGTACGATTTGCGGTATGGGAAGTACCTCTAGAGAGATTGTTCATTGATTTTTGTTAGGGTTACGTATAGGATAGCAGTTCTCGACAAAGCTTGAAATTTTAGACATATGGTGAGATGGGTAACGACGACTCCGATACACGCTGCACGAATTCAGAGAATAGAAGCAATAATGAGTATTCGTTTGAGGTAGGCAATTCAAAAAGACCATAAATGCGGCAGAGCGACAAATGGTCTGAATGAACATTTACTTGAGAGCAGTCCCCGCCCTAGGTCTTAGTTAAGAGCCGGGATCATACTTCCAGTAACGAGCGACACGACGCAGTGTTTACCATCCAAATCGACCGAAAATCGATACGCTCGATGAGCAATGTCATTGTCGCTGGTCGCAGAAAGTATGATCCCAGTCATACACTGCCGGAATGAAATCTGGATAAAGTCGCCTTCATTGTCATCCTTCAGTAGTTTCGCACAAACTATATGCCCATCCTAGATGAATCCAATAGTCGGATACGGTTAACATCCGATTTTTCGCACTAATCCTTTATTCAAATACTAGAGTATTCAAACTCTACGTATTCTTCAGATGTTTTTATTTCTGTTAGTTTTCCAGTGTTCTAACTTGGGAGTGACCAGACCTGTCTGCCAGAACTACGCATGTAGCCATGTTTTTCTGATCGACCACTTTCCGGGTATTTGTAAAAACCCTATTTTAGCTGCCCGAGTAATGATAAAATTTCCATAAAAACAAAACTCGAAACAAATTTTGCCTAAACTTCTCTCAAGGGGGATATTTGAGACGCTGAACAGGAATGTTAGTCACGTTTTTGATAACTCGAACAATGAAGACCGTTTACGGCAGATACATTTTTTTAACTACAGAGCTCGCAACTTCTACACCCATACTTTTTCTTTTACTATTACTCGGGCAGCTAGGATAGGGTTTTCATGACATCCCGGGAGGTAGTCGATCAGAAAAACCTGGTCTCATGAATATTTCTGGCGATCAGGTCTGCTCATTCCCTTGTAGGTATAAATTGATTTTATAAGGTTCTCGGAGCATTCGTTTTTAAAATTCCTATATTTTTTCGAAATATCTCTATATTGTTTTTTAGGGTATTCTCACAGTTCCTAGTAACGATAAGAAAACACTAAGTCACTTAAAAATGGTATATTTGCATATTTTTAATATTTTCTCGAATGTTCACACGAGTTTTCCAATACATTTATTTCTCTACTTACGAAGAAATTACCCTGAAATATTTTCATATAAACAAAGAGTAAAATCGGTGATTTTTGAGTTTGAATGAAGACTTGTGGGAGAAGAGCTTTTATTGGCAACGTTTCGAGGTTTAACCCTGTCTTCAGACGAAACTGTAATTGTCACATGAATACACAGAATTGCAAACAATCTCTAGAGTCACTAATCTTAATCCATGAAGGTGCTTGAGTTCATTATCCTTTTTATCGCGCTCACCAGGTTTTTGCAGTCACGTTTGAATTGATGTTGAGATGCTGCAAAATCTACTTCTCATCTGAGATCCTGATTTGCGTATTTGGAAAGGGCAGGATTTTCTGCTCTCCCCGATGACGCAAATCAGGATCTCAGTTGGCCAGTTGAGTAGTATGTGGTATAAGAAGCCGTCATCTCATAACATCCTCATACATGCACGGAGTTGCCAACCGAAGTGCATGAAAAAAATGATGTACGACACATCGTTTCCACTGCTACCCAACTCACTTCCGTCAGTCCTGAGCTGGTCGAAGAACAAGTTCGTGGAATACTGCGACAAAACGGATATAGACGGTAGGAAACTCGTTGCTGGAAAGCAGAACGTCTGCCAGGTGAAACTGCGCTTGTTTTATCATACATTGCTTAGGCGTTCGCAATGGATGTCAATCGTGTCATGGAGCGATCGAGATCTTCAATTGGTCTTGTGTTCAAAGCACCTTTCTACGACGCATGCTCACTGCTTCACGTCCATACGAGAGCCTCTGTGATAGTGATGCTTGCACGATCTGCCGTGGACAAAACCAACTATTTCAAATGAGATGTGTGGTGTTCAAAGTGAGCCTGTAATCAATCTAACATCGGAGAGACCGGTAGGCCACTTTGGAGCACAGTAGAAGGCAATTACAAGCTTTGCGAAGACCACAGAGCTATCCTGACAACCCATTCTCTCGCCATCGCAGGCTGCGGCATACATATGGTTTCCATTTTCATTTTAGTCTGACTCATGGACCAGGCGGCTGGCCGTGCGAGGTTGGCGGCCCCACTGGAGAATGGGGTTTCGATTCGCGCGGGGTGATCTACCGTCGCAGCCCCGTCCATTCATCAGACTAGAATGATTGCGCGCACTCTACGAGCCCCCTCCTCGGATAGACGTGTCCATTCTGCACAAGAACTTGACTGATGCTGTTGAGCGAAAGATAAAGAAGCGCTTGAGATCAAACGATGGAGGCGTCCCATCAACATCAGGGAAGAAATGAAAGCTGCTATGAGACTGATCACTCTATAGTAATGTTGGGATGCATAATCAATATCGCGTGATATTCAGGATTCCCTCGTCATGCTTTCTCATCCCAAACCTCGCTCTTCAATTCTGATCAGACTATTCCTGCGGTTAAATAGGGCACCACTCACTTCTAACTCGAGCCCTAGTTCACTATCTGTTTGTAGATACCAAGCGCATAGGCTGCCATTATCTCTGATTGGGGAGTAGCACCTTCATAGATTAAGGTTGGTGACTCTAGAGATTGTTTGCAATTCTGTGCATTTAGGCTATAAAACGGCGAAATTGACATGGTTCCTACGCGTGCTGGTGAGGAGCGGAGGTTAGAGGCAGTGGGAGAGCGGAGGGCAGACGGATGCTGAGGCATCGCGCGAGCCGATCGCGCCTCAAATGATGTGAATCACGACGTTTTGTAGAGGGTATTTGACAATTACAGTTTGGCGTGAAGACGAGGTCAAACCTCGAAACTTTGCCGATAAAAGCACATCGCCTACGAGTCTTCATTCAAACCCAAAAATCACCGAAGCATCATGAAGCTCAGAGAAAGATCTATCTGGGCGATAGTGTAAATTATTCACTCTCCATCTAAAAGTTAGTACCTCATTTACGGAGGGTTGATGCAAATACGAGTTTCTGTTTCAAGATGCCTTTTTGGCGTCATTTACGGACTACTGCGTCATCAGAAACGCATTAGAAAGCTCTAGGAAATTTTTTTGAATAGAAATGATTGGACAGCACATACATATGTAGAGTCGACATCGGCTTCAACCCATTGTTGTAAGCAACAAATGTTGCTAACAGGTGCTCAAGCTGGTATTTTTGTCGGGAAGTCCGTTGAAACAAATTCGCTGTAGTGTATTAATCATTGGAGTGAGTACTTGGAGTCGAGGTCCGCGTGTGATGTGATTTATTAGATTTCAAGAGAGCCTTCCACAGGGTTGACCACCACAAGCTCATGCTCAAACTTGAGAAGCTACAATTCAATCCAGTGGTGTGTAGTTGGATAAAAAGCTATCTCATTGATCGTACTTTCCAAATCAAAGTGGGCTCTAGCTTTTTGTCTACCCGGTTGGTTAGTAGTGGAGCTCCCCAGCAAGGTGTTCTATCGCCAACTCTATTTGCTATCAATATCGCAGAGCGGCCCCTGTTGCTGGAAGGTACCGGAGTAGTTTGTAAGCAATTTGCTGGCGACGTTAAAATATATAGCAAAATACAGTGGCTTGGGGATGTCGAAAAGCTACGAGCCGCCCTTGACAGTGTACAGGTATGGTCGAAAGTTTGGAGTTTGCAGCTGGCTCCTGAAAAAACGGTCTACTTAAAGGCAGTGTTCACGATAAAATGTGTTTCAGTTTCCACCAGGAATGGGTAGTGAAAGGGCACACTGTAACGTTGACGTCGAAAGAACGCATTAAAACGAGCCAGGAAGAGCCCCGAAAGAGCCCGAAGTTGCAACTTCGAGCGCATTGAAAACCCTAAAAGCGCATCACACGCCCACCGACGTGAACGAATGAATGCTCGAGATCGTGAGATGAGCGATGATTTCCGATCATTAGCCCCGTTCTTCCCTTCATTCTCAACTTCTCTCTTTACTCAGGTCAGCTCGCATACATCGGCTGCAAAAGACTGAAGTTACAACCCTCGGACAACTCGTCCACCATGTTTCCTTAGCTCAACCTTTGAGGGACCATAACTCTGTTCCCAGAAGGTCTTGTACGATTTCAGAGACATGATTGGAATCAGAATGGGGCCGTTTTCAAGATAGGTGGAAAAACAGAGAAACGATTTCCATCGTGAACACTGCCTTTAAGGTTGTGAACTTCCAGTCTTTCGGCCACCTACATGCTCGATGGTCAGTCGTTAACAACAGTCCTAAATGTTAAGGATCTTGGGTTCCAGTATGATAGTCAGATTGACTTTCTGCCTATTTTCGAGCCTTATCTGAAAAAAGCTTAAGTACGCACCTCCCATATTTTTAAAGGCTTGTCGACTCGTGATAAAACCGTCTTGGCGCATGCATATAAAATTTATGTTCGACCCATAATGGAATCAGGTACTTCAGTATTCTGTCCATGCAATAAGAAAGATATTCGACTTCTAGAAAAAGTACAAGATAACTTCACTCGTAAAGTTTTCTTAAAGGCACAGGACACCCAAGAACTTTTTTTCCAGATTTCGTGCTTGTCTTGGAGAGAGTCACACGGTGATCACAGTGGTATCTCTGAAATCGTCCAGGACGCCCTTTGAACAGAGTTATGGCTCTTCAAAGATGCCTAGATTTTGAGGGTGAAAATTTGGTGGACGAGTTGTCTCAGGCCTGTATTTCTCTTCATTCGCAATCGTTGGGTAAGGCAGAGCCAGGGTAAGTAGATAGTCCGACAATGAACTGAAGAACGACGACTTGTTGGAATTCATCCATCCATCGAGCTACTATCGAGTTCGAAAATCTGTTAGGGGGTCGGGCCTGTGTTGGTGAGTGAAGGGGGTCGGGCCTGTGGTGGTCGCTTATATCTCGCTTATTTGGAGAAATTGAGATCTCGCATTCGCCACGTGTTATACAGGAAGGGTCTGCTACAAAATTACATGAAAATCTCAAAATTCATATCTGAGGGTGTACTGTGCCTTTAAGACAAAATGGATTTTCATACACTAGAGTACCTGGTCCTATTATGCGGAATCAAGGAATTCGCTGGAGTCTATACGTAAGAAAAATGACGTGTGCATGATTTTTAAAACTGCGAATGGATTGGTGAGAACCGAGAAAAAAACGTTTTTGGCTTCGTGGCATCTAGAACACGAGGTAAACGAGGTAGAAAATCTCTTATGGTATACCGAAAACTAGTCTTAGGTTGAACAACTTTGCCGGTAGAGCTGGGTCTGCTTCTCCTCTCTGAAACTAAATTTCCAAACTATTCCCAATTTTTTTCTAACGTTCAAAAGCAAGGCTTCAAATATTCTGCAGTCGTGGTTAAATTTCACTTTGTTTTCCAGTGTTTATCTTTGCTTTTCCTTGTATATCACGCCTACCTTGTAGAGCATAAAAAAATAAATTAAAAAATGGTAAGGCTGCCAATAGGGAGGAGATGAAATCCGGTATGTGTTGACGGCATTTGCTGCGTTCTAACTAGGCTCTCAACGCCATGTCAGTCTAGGCGTACCATCTCTAATGTTCTGTCATCTAACCCCACGAGTGCGTAAGTCAGTGTACTTTGTAATCTGATGAAGGTTTTTGATCGAGCGCGTGTTGAAGGCAGTGGTCGCGATAAAATGTTTGTCTTCTTTTACTCTTTGAACCCTTTTCTGGGTTTAGAGTATTAGGACCTATAGGAAAAAAATCGCGAAAAAACCGCTGTTTTGGGCCAAATTTCAGGCTTTAACTTTCTAGTCCCCTGATAATGGACTAGCACACTCCACATCACCGGCATCGACTATCTCTAGTATAAAGAACATTACCTGCCTGGCTTAAAGGCAGCATACACGCTCAAAAATGATATCAATATTATGGATTGAATCGAAGGTCTGAAGCTGTTAATATTCAGAGATAACGAAAAAACCGGAAAAAAATCAACTGAAATGAAGATATAACGGTTCGTTCTATATTGGCCCAGAAGCGGACGAGTTGTTCCGCTTTGGCTTTTGCGAGTGTGTATGCTGCCTTTAAGATTGAATTTCAATATATTTACGTACTCATCTAGTGAATCATATTGACTGAAGTGCTTGGTTTTATTGTCCAACTGTTTTTATTAGGTAAATTTTCATTTATTTCTTTCTCTAAATCTCGGTGATTTTTGACTGCTTGGCATGAGACCGCGATCTTCTGAGGCGCTGTGCACCTGTGCACGACCTGGCATCTTTGAACCCTAGAAACTCTAATTCTAGCCGGTTTTTCACCGCGCTAACTTCATAATTTTTCAGCTGTTTTCGATCTATGCCGAATTTTGTAGTTTTTTCGATAACGTTTTCCATCGTGACCACTGCCTTCGAAAGTTCTGGAGTTAACAGCTATAGGAGATGACAGCAAGCTTAACACAATATTCAGGTTCTAAGTCGTAGCGACAGCGAACATATGCATTGAAATGATTTGATACTAGGTGTTTTCACCGACTGCGCGCTGTTTCGAACTAAACGGCGGCATTACTGTGAAAGACGAGGGTCGCACAAGAACAAGACTCCAAGCAGTAGCTTGTTATGAGGTACGCTGAATTGATAGATATTCTGTTTCAATCGACTCTTCTCCGAATTCTCCCTTATTTGAGATTTGTTAATAGCCAGATCTGTAGCCTTTCTCTCTTCTTGAGAGCCGGACAAAGGGAGGCCTATCGGGCTTATCTTGTCAAAATCTCCTAATAATCGTTATGTCTTGCCATGACTGATCTTCCTCCGCCCACACTTAACTGAGCGAAATAGGCTATACCTGCTTCTGAGAATAACACATTAACAGTTTTTATAGCGAATCTAGTTTTTAAGTTAGCCCTAGACAAAAATTATGGCGTATCTAAGATTAAGCATGCATCACGGTACTCACCCCCCCCCATCAGTATGACACTGAGTCGTCCAGCCTTTCCCCAATCTAAAAATACTAGGCCAATGCTATCGTCGTTCGCCAGATGCGTCTCTGCACTTCGGTGAAATTCGTCTACCTTTATTCTTTGGAGCGGGTAGGCTTTGAGAGATAACGTCGGCATGGATCCGGAAAAGACTTCGCGCTCACTGTTTAAGGCTGGCGCAAACTCGGTGCCATATGCTATAACATAGGTGGGTAAGAAACTATTTTAGGGGGCACTCAGCATCCAGTTGGAAAATGACTGATACCGCTTTCAAAACTTGAAGTATTTCCATGGAGTCTCCGCGAAAACAATGACTGATAACGCTATCAGGCATATGATATCAGCCCGAATTTTCATTTTCATGGATGAATCACTTCATTTTCTCGAGTGCCTCCCCCAAATAGTTTCAAGCCCATAGGTGCACCGAGTTTGCGCCAACTTCCAATGGGGAACGCAAAGTCTCTCCAAGATTCATGCCGATGTTATGGTGTGTGTCAGGGCTGTGCGTTATAGCGTTAACGTGTTAACGCATTAACGGGTCAACGCGGTTTTTTCTCGAAAATTAACGATGAACGCTTATCGGAAAAATCTTGAAATCACGTAGATTCATAATTCGTTAATTGTCGTAGAATTATGGCACCAGGGTGCTGCACGAGGTGCGTATCGGCCAGTTTTGCTCAGACCCCCACTCCAATGCCAATTTCGCTTAGGGGTGCGTTCCAAGAACATTCCCATGGCAAAACGCGTTCATGGAATCGTAGCCACGGCCACGTGGGAGCAATTTTCAGTTATGATTCGCATCCATGGAAAGCAATTTTGCCCATGGGTAGGTCGTTTTTCCTCCCACGGCGTCGTGGGAACTTTCTTCGAACGCACCCCTGAACTCTCCCCTCAGGAACGTGAGTAGGTCAAGTTTTGACCGTGTTCTACCCTTCCCCCTCCACACCTAGAGTGGATGTGTTCAAACAGTGTTTATCTAGCAGGTTTGCTTCTAGTGGCGCAGTTAAATTACTCTTGTCGCATAAAATGGTGAAGCTAGTGCTATGCGAAAAAAATGCGTATGTTTTCGAGGACGAACAGCGCCCACCGCTTTCATGTAGAGAGAGGCTGAAAGTGCAAAAGTGTAGGTATAGTGCAGTTCAGCAAAATTCGTACATGTACTTATCAATGATAAGAGGTCGGCAGAAGATCAATATGCACGAATTCCTATACAAACCGATTGAGCGAGAGCGGTTGTGCTGCCATGAGTTTCAAGCACATCGATCTTCGACTAACCGCTTTTTATTGGTAATTAGATGTGCAACTTTGGGTGGACTACGTTATAACTGGTAACAGCCTGTGCTGTGCGATAGATTGCGGATGTCTGATGGGGGGGGGAGTTCGATCTCGCTTGAAGTTCATAGTTATGCAAAGTACGGATCACAAGAGAAGGATATTTGAGTCAAGCGGGGTCTATTCACCCTTTGTATACACTTTCACCGTCTAGGATGAAGGCTGAACACTGCTACAGTGTATGGGCTCACACTTTCTCAGGTGAGGTCCCGTTGGAAGTCGACATTCTTGGAAACTAGGAGTCACGAGATAAGGATATTTGAGTCGAGCGTCGTTGATTTACCCTGAATACGAAATTTCACCGTCTGAGATCGACGCTGAAGGGCGTTACACTGTACTCGTAAACGTCGAAGAAAAAAACGTGCGCCTTCGAAAAAAGTAGGTTTTTAAAAGGTTATAAGTCAAGTAGAAAATGATCCGGGGAAAAAATGACCTGGCTTTGAGAAACTACACTTTATACTCTACCGTCTGCAACCTGTTCCAAATCTGAAGAGTGCCTTTTAGAACATTTACCTGCTCTGGGTTCTTCTCTAAAATGCACTGTGGGTCCACATCTAACAAAGTAAGTACTGAGAAAACACGAATATTGACGCAGAACCCACACTAGGAAAATTTTATGCAGGGCACACTCCAGAGGTACCAATAGGGTACAGAGTTTAGTTTCGTGAAGCTAGGATTTTTTCCCAGGTACCTCATTCGAAACTTATGTTACTGCAGTTCCAAAACCATAGTTTAGATTCGTGAACTTGTATGTTTTTTGACTTCTTCCTTTATCAATGCAGCCGTCTTCGGCGTTCATTTTAGACGCTGAAGCCCAGCATATTATAAATCGGCCACGCTAAACTTAAAATACTACTCCCGTGACTCTTAGTTTTCAAAATTGCCGACTTCCGACGGACCACACCTGAGAGACGTGTTAGGCTCTAGTTATACACCAGTGTTTCGCCGCCGCTGGCTTCCGCGACATGTCTGGTTTCGGTCAATTTCGAGTTCTGACCAATCGCAGACGTCCCGCGAAAACCAGCGGCAGAAACGCCCGTGTATAACTAGGGCCTTAGCCCTCATGTTTCAGCGGAGCTCCGCCTCAATCTTAAACGAGGAAATTTTTGTACAGGGTAAATTGACCACGCTCACTTCAAATATCAACTTTACTGACTCATAGGAATCTTTCGCAGAAATCATTCAGCATTTAGTAGGCAATTGCTCTAGACACTTCACATTTAGGATTCATATGTCTTGTCTATCATTTTGAGAACCCCTTCACAGTGACTTAACCCTACGCTTCCTAATTGAACACCGTTACTCACAACTCAGTTCAAACAGCATTTCAGTCAAATCGCAATGCATAGTTGAAATCCATGTGAAAAACTGCTCCGGGTGGTTTTCACTCACATACACAATTGTCCATTAGGTCTTCCTACGAAGGTCGCACATCTTCATCCCCTCCAGAGCTCAGAACCCCTGTGGGCCCTATCTCGCGCCGAACTCTGAATGGCACTAATTGATATGGGAGATTTGACAATTTATTGATTTTTGACGTGATAATGTTTTTCTTTTTAATGGTTTAACGAAATGCAAAATTACCGTATTAACGCATTGACGGGTTAACGGTTTTTTTTCCGGAAATTAACAATCAACGCTCAACGAAAAAAATAATTTTCGTTAACGCACACCCCTGGTGGGTGTATCCACGAAAGGGATAGCTGCGGACCACTCAGCAGGCCGCACGCTTTTTGCGTGCGCAGATCGACCACCACATTTTTCGTAGGCGCATACGACGCAGCGCAGTCTGCTGAGGTGTCCGCAGCCATTCCTTTTCTGGTTTCCCGAGCTATACTTTGTCTCTATATAGCTATCGCAGTGATCCTAATAATCATGAGTAAGTTTTATCGATTCTGCTTCTGTTTTTTTCATTTCGAAAACTGCCACAACGACCATATTTCCAAGCATTTTGAAGAACCTCTAAAGCATTCTTCAAAATATTAGCAATTTACCCATGATTCTTCCCTATGAATATATTGTCGATCACTGGTCGATAGATCGCCGCGTCGAACACCCGTGGCACTCACGCAAAGAAGGAGGTATTGATAGGATCATTACCTCCTCGCTTCCGTGCGTGTGTTCGACGCGGCGATCTCTCGACCAGTGATCGATTATACTCATAATATTTTTTTATTCAAAACTTTTTTGAGATTCTGGTCAGAATGGTTATGCAGCGCTAGCTAAAACCTAGCTTGCTTAGATGAGTCCGGGCGGAGCAAGCAGCAAAGCAGTCGGTCATGGCAAAATACAGCAGCGACAAGGAAATTTTGATATGATAACCTCGATAAGCCCTACTTTGACCGGCTCAACATGAATTAGATAGGCCATATATGCAGCTGAGTTGTTTCGATAGGAAAAAGCAAACATTTTTCAGACTAAATGCAGAGACAAACAGGTATACGTCAGGACTCAGAATTCGAAGTTCTACGCATGCGGTCATGTAGGACAGATTATCACTATTGAGGTGAGAACTTTCCTTGCTCAGGCTCCGGGCATTGCTGGCCGATCGGTTGTAGCCAGCCCGGTGGATAAGCGTGAAAGATATGAATGAGGAGGGGTGAAGCCCCATTCATTGCTGGTCGCTTCTACTAGTCGCGGCACTGCCAACAGTTACAAAACCCGTCGCGTCAGCAGATCTTGCACTGAGTCTCGACGGGGTGGAACAGTTTGCAGTTTTAGTCGGGATTGCCAAGCGACTGGGGTATTTCATGGTTGGTCGAAACGACCTGCTTGATCTTCGCGTTCGACGTCGCTCGACTACACCCGCCGCTTCCACGATGGAAGCGATGCGTCTAGTGGATGCGACTAGGCCGCAATCTTTCGTCAAGAAGTAGGGTATTCGGCGCCAAACTGCAGAATCCACACTTAATCTAGCGGTGTTGTTCGCGAATTTCCGTCATGTGTCACGCGGAATCGTGTCCCCACGAGCGATCCCAAGTCGCTCTACGGTTTCAAATCGCTTGAACACCCGGCCTGGCCGACACTGCTGATATGCACACGAGAAAAGACGAGAAGTGAATGATACCCGTGACTTCATTTCACGTATTTAATACAGGTTGACCGCTCGGCCACAGACAACCACAACGGGTGTTTTTCCCTCAACCTCCCAATTGCAAATTTTTCATACTTATCGACCGGGCAGCCGCAATCAGTCAAGGCCGTTTTCCGATCAACACTGGTCCGAATCCAAAAAGTATTACTGAGGATTAGCTTCCCTCTCGACCTTATTGAATAAACATTGTAGAGAGAGCGTGTTTATGACAATTGTGAGCACAGTCTTCAAAAGCGACGTTGTGAGGACTCTTTAGGTAATGGGAGGTTCGGATGATTTTTGTCGCAGTTCTAGTGAGAGGGCTTGCAAAAATTCATATACAATGTCTTATACGTAGATTGAAATGGGGACACCTCAATTCTGAAGTCAGTGTTCATGATAATCATCGAAAGCGAGATAATTCGCGTGCAAAGGAAGGATCATTACATGCCGTGACCATTCCAAATGGAATATGCGTTTCTAGGGTGATTTTTCAACGTACACATCGAATTTTCACGTGTCAGCTGCGAACGGTTTCTCTGAACGGAGTTATATGCGTTTTTGATGCTTCGCTCGTAGACGCATCACAACGTGTAATCCATGAGTCTTCGTCACCTCCTGAGATACACCGGTGAAATTTCTACACCAGGAATCATCCCATAGTGTGTTGTAGTGCCGAAATGTGTTGCTATGATGAACGAGGCGGCGCGTCGGCATATACGAAGTCAGAGCCATTCACCGTGAACGGTTGGCGCAGTGACAGTGGGTGCCGCAGCCAAAAATGAGGTCACGTGTTCGGATACATACGGCACACGTAGTTTTCGCACTCTTGCAAAATACCCGTTTTCATCTCGTTAAGTGTGGAGGATTAGAAATTTAATTGTGCGAGAGCTTTTTTGTAAGAATATAAAACGTTATAGTCGTGATTGTCTGATCACCGCGGCTGGTGTTTTACTGTGAAAATAATGGGATTTGCACCAAATTTCTAGCTACGAGCACATTTGAGAATTGTGCACAAAATGTTCTGAACAAAGGACCGTCACACAGTGAGAGCAACGAATGAAAAGGACTTTGGAACAATTATTGAAATCACACAGAACCTCTAATTAAAGAAGGAAGCAGTACCAAACCAGACTTTACTGGATGTGCTAATACAAGCTGTGGGCAGAACATTACAAGATAAGCAGTCACGTTGGAGTGAGAGCGGGCGGACTAAAATCAATATTGATTGGGAGATCACGGACTCGAAAAATGGACTGATCTCACGAAAAAGTCTTAAACACATAGTTTCTCATAAGAGCTCTTTTTCTGGAGCCAAAATACCATATTCCTATCGTAACCGACAAAAGTCAACTTGGGTGTCAAAGAAGAACCTCATATCCGTGTTTATCGCCCCAAGTAACCCCCCTAGACGTTTTGGCGAGAAAAAAAAACCACCGTCGCATTTGGTGAGTCTATCCCACTTTTGGGAGTCCGAAGGTCTAAATTTTTTTACTAAGAGTTTGCCCAGCGGCGTTATTTGTGGGTGCTGAACACGAATATGAGATCCATTTTCGGTTTAATAGAAAATTTTTTTAGGTTACGGAAGGTGTAGTTCCATTTTGCTATAAAAATCTATATGTAAGAGCTCATAGCTCTCTGCAAAAAAACGTGTCGCAGCTGCATCGTAAAAATTCGAATTCTAAAACTGATTTCAGAAACGCTAGTTTCACCTGGAATGGCCACGGCATGTGATGATCTTTACCTTGTTAGACGCATACAAGATCACCGGGTAGAACTGAAATGCCGATGGAAATGGAGTGCGCGCATCAGAAGTACTTGCAATGCTGCAATCTCACTACGCCCCATCGCTCTCGGTGGAGCTGTTCCTTAGTAGAATAAAATCTTCCGTGAACCCGTCTTTTGGATTTCTCAACCTTCGAGAATCCGTTCATCCCACCTCTCAATGGATCCAAACCCGAGTTGCATGCACCGGAGAGTTCTTCCGGTGCATGCAACTCGGGTACGAAAATCGCCGCGAATATTAGCTCCAGGCGACTTCAGAGAATGAAGAACCCTATGTCGGAACCACGCCTTCCAGGAAAGGCGTTTGATATAAAGCTGTTCCGTTGGTAAATGGGTGGAATCTCCAATTTGTGGGCTGCTATTCTAGAGATTTTCACAGGACTCATCCCCTCCTCTTTTCTTATCACAGTCATTTGCAATCAGCAGTGGTGCGCAGATTTCGTATACTGAAAGCGCTATCCACAAAACACGGAAATGCTCTGATAAAAGCGTATAAAACGTATATAAGACCACTGGTCTAATTCGGATGTACAGTATTTAATCCAGATAGGAAAAGAGATATCCTCAGAATAGAAAAAATACAGAACAGTTTCACCAGGAAGGTTTTCTTAAGGGCAGAAGGCTTTCAGTACTCTAGAATTCCGCACTCTAAGGATAGAAACTTAATTTTAAAGCTGTCTACCTTCAGAAGAAAGGTCTTTGATGCTTGCATGGTGCATAAAATATCGAATGGCAGCTCTGGTAGTGATGTTTCAATCTTTTATACTCTTATTCACTCTGTGACCCGAAGAGGTGAATTCAAAATATCCTACCGCAAGCCAATACAAGGTGCAGGGCAGTCAATTTCACGGCTCGAGCTGGATCAATCGTTATTACTCTGAGTAAAACCGTAGATACGTCGTGTACAACGAAGACATTTAAACGTCGGATCGCAAGAAAACTGCTTAGTGCGTAGACTTGAAGCAGTTTGCCTAACCTGGCCTCAGATTTCTTAGGTTTACGTTTCCATGAAATGCCATGTTCAGTTACCTTCTGATAACGAATCGTGTTTCATCTATCTTGTCTTATGTTTGTCTTAAACATCGTACAGAAATAAATAAATAATAGAATCTGCAGAAAAAACCTTTTGTTCTGAACGATGTCTCTAATCATGACATACAGTCGGCATGAATCCTAGTGATAATTTTGGAAAAAAGGTTTGCGCAAACTCGGTGTGCGTTACCCAGTCTATAGCATATGTCACCCAGATCGCGCTAAACTTCAATAGGGTACGCAAAATATCACAATGAACCACGCCGACTGTAAATATGTATGTCAAGTTATTCAGAACCATCAGTTGTATCATTCAGAGCGTGCAAAGTGTACAAACTATTACGATCAGAATCGTGTGCCCTGAATACGACGAGGTTTGCAATCTGCAATCCGGCGCCCCTACTAGTACTGCTTCTGCATCCAGAACAACGACGGCCACGACGCATGACGACGGCGCTTCTACTAGTACTACCTCTGCAACTCAAACTACTACTTCTTCCAAGACGTACGACGATTCAACAAAAGTTGCAAATCTAGCAGAGTTCCTTGGCATCCTTCTATGGACACTGACACTCGTCTACTAATTATCGGTGCTATTGAGTTAAATTAAACCCATTATGTATCGATGATTTGTGACGTTTTTCAAATTAATCTCGTGGTAATACGTATAACCAATTTTGTGCTCACTTCTGATTCTTCATGATTCTTCGACTTAAATAAATGGATCGATTCGTGTTTTATTGATTCTTGTAGCTCGCTATTCCGAGGATTACTGTGAATCACGATAGGTGTCGATCCATTTAAGGGGCTCAATCTACCCCAATACTTGAGAAACTGGATCACAAATTTGAGCTGAGCACACTAAATACCCCCGAAACGAAGTATTAAACCATGTCTGAAAGTTAACCAAACTACCGTATACCCACTGTAGCCTACCGTAATTAATCGGAAATTGATAAACGGACGTCAGATTTATGTTAAGCACCGCTCCCCCACGGGCCGACCCCCCTCGTGGCATTCTCAAAATCTTGAAAAGTCTAATTCCGCCTCTGAAAAATCTTTCCTGTGAGAAGATCTGAGCCTAAGCTGCCGATATTCGCCGTACTATGACCAATGAGCCTCAGAATCGTAGGCAGCACCCCAACAAACCCCATAGCAGAATTTTGGTTTTCATCTGGAAGATCTCCCCCCAGAACCTCCAGGCTCATACGGGGACACCCTAACTAAGAGCGTGGGCTACTAACTCGTCTCGTCTTCAATCCAGTGTGCAATATTGGGTGACGTTTAGAATTGCAGTGCGTGTCGGAATTAACCAGAAAGCACCTCACATTTCCTATCCGGGAACATCACGCGAGGTTTTCTAGTTTGGCTCCTGTCATACTCAGACTCTGCGGGGGGGCAAGCGCCGGACAATAGAGCCCGTTTTCGACTTGGGGGAGCGACAGCGCAGGCCTCCCCCGAGGGGGGCTTCAGGGGAGGCCCCTGCTCTCCTCCGGCGCTTGCCCCCCCCGAGAGGAATAGAGGGAAAAGATGGGAAGAAGTCGTAGAAGGTAGTTTACGACAATAGAGGCCAGAGAAGGCATCTATCACGTGCTCGAGCGGTGATAAAAGGCGCCTCACCTCATGGAGAGCCGCATTCGGCCCAACAGGGCCGGCCCTGGACGGCGACTTCAGTCACTGCCAGAAAGGGATATTTTTGGAGGGAGGCGGAGACGCTTTCCGGGAGGGAGGGTGACGTCACTGCTCTGGTGTCGTGACGTCACTGCTCCGGAGCCGTGACGTCATGGCTCCGGGGCAGTGATGCGGGGGGGGGCTTCAAGGCAGTGACAGGGGGGCTTCAGGGCAGTCACAGGGGGCTTCAGGGCAGTCACAGGGGGGCTTCAGGGCAGTCACAGGGGGCTTAAGGGCAGTCACAGGCGGGCTTCAGGGCAGTCACAGGGGGGCTTCAGGGCAGTCGCAGGGGGCTTAAGGGCAGTGACGGGGGGGGGGCTCCGATCAAGCCAAATTGTCACTCCGGCGGTAGCCCCCCCCCGATTGGGGGGGGCAAGCGCCGGTGCCCGGAGGGTTGCCCCCCTTAAGAGCTGCGCTAGCCCCCTCCAGTGTATGAGTACTTTAACGAAAGGCCGTAGTACCGCCGTGTCGGTTTGAGAGTATAATACTCAAAATGGGGTCAGAAAATTGTAATTTGGTGTGCCATTCTTTCTCGTCCGTAGTCCATCGTGTCAAAATGCAAACTAATCATGGAAAGAATACAAAAGTTGTCTCCGACAGACCGTCCTGGACTGTCCTTAATTCCACCTTCCACTACTTCGGTTGAGGTTGGATCAGTAATATCATTGATATCTCCTCGTCGAATGAATCCTAACATTGTTCTCTTATGTGAACACCGAGGAACGCGTTTGTAGGGATCTCAGTTCTTTTTTTTTGGATTGGGATGGAAAAAAGCTGACACAAAAATTTAAAGGCAGTGGTCACGATGAAAAACGTTATCGAAAAAACTACAAAAATCAGCTTAGATCAAAGACAGCTGAAAAACTATGAAGGTAGCGCGGTGAAAAACGGTCTACAAATGGAGTTTCTAGGGCCCAAAGAAGCTAGTTCGTGCACACGTGCACAGCGATGACGAAACAGATCGCAGTCTCATGCCGAGCAGTCAAAAATCATCGACATTCAGAGGACGAAATAAATGCAAATTTAATGAATAAAAACAGTTGAATAATGAAAGCATCACTTCAGTCAATGTTTTTGACTAGATGTGTACATAAATTCAAAGGTTCATTGATTGACATTCAATTTCAAGCTAGCTGATGTTCTTGATATAAGAGGTCATCGATGCCGATGATGTGGAGAGGGCTCGTCCACCATCAAAAGACAAGAAAGTTCAGGTTTCAAATTCGGCCCTAAACAGTGGTTTTTTCGCGATTCCTTGTTATAGGTCCTACTACTCGAGACCCAGGAAAGGATTTGGAGAGAAAAAGACGATAAGCGTATTTTATCGCGATCACTGCCTTTAAAGCACTTGTGTAGATTACATTCTTTCGATTTTCATCAGTAGCAGTCTCCCTATCGGAGCGAAACTTTGATCTGCTGCTGCTGATAACCGCTGTTGTAGAACCCAACTGAAGGATAATCGTGCCACGGTCTCATTATCCAGCACTATGACCCGTGTTCCCAGCACGATTCTTTTCAAGCTGCGTACAACAGCAGCCGTTGTCTGCAACTGCAAACCAGAATCTCGCTTCGATAAGGATTTTAAATGTCGCCCACTCTTACAATTACTGCAAAAAGACTCCTGTTGTGGTGATCGCGTGAAGTTTTTTTTGCCAAAGTGAGATGAGGAACAGGGTGACCTTAAGTGACATACTTTTATATCTCAAGCATTTGATTCAAGAATTACTTGTGCCTTTTTTTCAAGTACCCTCGGCGCCTGAGGCCGTATGGTAACCGTCCCCGAAAAACGCAAAGTAGCCCTTACCGGAGAGTGAATCGATGACTATGAAATATACTACGCCAACCTGTTTTAAAACATTTTAATTCTGCCTACAGGCTATAAAACTGCGAAATTCACATGGTTCTTGCGCGTGCTAGTGCGGAGCGGAGGTTAGAGACAGTGAGAGAGCGGAGGGCGGACAGAGGCTCAGGCGTCACGCGCGATGCTCGCGCCTCGAATGATGTGAATTACAGCGCTTTATAGAGAACCAGCCGTCCTGCGGGCTCCGCCGCCTGACGGCTGGCTGGGGGCTTCGCCCCCAGACCCCCCGAATTTTCGCCTTCGGCGGAAATTATCAAGTTGTCTTTGCATATATAGAATCGGCTCAGAAATCATTTAACCCCAATATATTATGTTGTAGACATAAAATTGCCTGCCGCACATGTGGAAACATGGAAAGGCAGACAGCGGCAAATTATACCGAGAAAAGCAATGAATCTGCTTCAGTTGTGCACGCACACAAAATCAATCCGAAGTGCGGCAAATCCTGTAGATTAGCGTTCTAGAGCTCGTTTCAAAGACATTCTTCTTTCTGCGGCGTCCTGCGCATTGCCACGTAGTACCGCACACTTACTACGGCGTCAGGAGCACACCCCCTGAGGTCGATCACACTTTCTACGACGTCTGGCGCTCTCCTACATGGGTCCCGTACACTTCCTATGGCTTCCGGCGCACTCTCACATGGATCCCGTACGCTTTCTACGGCGTTCGGCGCACTCTTACATGACTATTGCAAAGCAGGCAAAAAACTCTGGGAGACACACTGTAAACAGAACTGATGATACCTGGTTGATAAGGGGTAGGGTATAGAAGGGTGGCAGAGCGGTAAGTCTTCATTCACACACCGTTCTTCTCCAGAGATCAGCGGCTGAGGCTGGGGAGTAGGTTCAGATTTTCAGCCGCTGATCTCTGGAGAAGAACGGTGTGTGAATGAAGACACACCGCTCTGCGGTGGCTAAGATACAACAAAATCGGGATTAAAACTTGGAAAACTTTTATAATCGGCTTGGGTCCCCAAGGTTTTTTGTCTGTTCCGCAATAGCCTTCTTTCATGGGTCCCGCACACTTCATATGGCGTTCGGCGCACTCTTACATGGGTCCCGCACACTTTATATGGCGTCCGGTGCACTCTTACATGGGTTCCGCACACTTTATATGGCGTCCGGCGCACTCTTACATGGGTCCCGTGCACTTTCCATGGCGTCCGGCGCGCCTTACTCTTACATGGGTCCCGCACATTTAATATGGCGTCCGGGGCACTCTTACATGGGTCCCGCACACCTTATATGGCGTCCGGTGCACTCTTCATGGGTCCCATACACTTTCTATGGCGTTCGACGCACTCTTAAATGGGTTCCGCTCATTTTATATGGCGTCCGGCGCACGCTTACATGGGTTCCGTACACTTTATTTGGCGTCGTACTTACTCTTACATCGGTCCCGCACATTTTATATCACGTCCGGGGCACTCTTACATGAGTCCCGCACACCTTATATGGCGTTCGGCGCACTCTACATGGGTCCCGCACACTTAATATGACGTCCGGCGCACTCCCACATGGGTCCCGCACACTTCATATGGCGTCCGGCGCACTCTTACATGGGTTCCGCACACTTTATATGGCGTCCGGCGCACTCTTACATGGGTCCCGTGCACTTTCCATGGCGTCCGGCGCGCTTTACTCTTACATGGGTCCCGCACATTTAATATGGCGTCCGGGGCACTCTTACATGGGTCCCGCAAACCTTATATGGCGTCCAGTGCACTCTTCATGGGTCCCATACACTTTCTATGGCGTTCGACGCACTCTTAAATGGGTTCCGCACATTTTATATGGCGTCCGGCGCACGCTTACATGGGTTCCGTACACTTTATTTGGCGTCGTACTTACTCTTACATCGGTCCCGCACATTTTATATCACGTCCGGGGCACTCTTACATGGGTCCCTTACATTTTATCCGACGTCTGACGTACTCTTACATGGGTCCCGCACATTTTCTATGGCGTGCGGCGCACTCATACATGGGTCCCGCACACTTTCTATCGCGTTCGGCGCACTCTTACGTGGGTTTCGTATACTTTCTATGGCATCCGCGGCGCACTCCTAATTGGGTCCCACATACGTTCAGGCGGACTGCCACTGGGGCCTCACACACTTTTTTCCGGCGTGCCGCGCTCTTGACTGGGTCCCATACACTTTCTACGGCGCTCGGCGCACTGTTATTGGGGTCCTGCACATTTTTTCGGCGTCCGGCCCCTTTTATGAGTCCCGCAAATTTTCTTCGGCGTCCGGCGCACTCCCGCTGATGTTCCGCTGACTTTCTACGACGTCCCGTTAGGTTGTTTCGGGCGTAACCCTTCTAAATTAGAAAAGTCTGCAATTACAGAATGCACACCGTAGACTGACTGACGGACGGACGGACGGACGGACGGACGGACGGACGGACGGACGGACGGACGGACGGACGGACGGACGGACGGACGGACGGACGGACGGACGGACGGACGGACGGACGGACGGACGGACGGACGGACGGACGGACGGACGACGGACGGACGGACGGACGGACGGACGGACAGACAGACGGACGGACGGACGGACTGACGGACGGACAGACAGACGGACGGACGGACGAACGACGAACGGACGGACGGACGGACAGACGGACGGACGGACGGACAGACGGACGGACGGACGGACGGACGGACGACAGACGGACGGACAGACGGACGGACGGACGGACGGACGGACGGACGGAACGGACGGACGGACGGACGGACGGACGACGGACGAACGGACGGACGGACGGACGGACGGACGGACGGACGGACGGACGAACAGATCAGACGGACGGACGGACGGACGGACGGACGGACGGACGGACCCAGATCGGACGGACGGACGGACGGACGGACGGATTTGACGGAACGGACGGACGGACAGACGGACGGACGGACGGACGGACGGACGGACGGACGGACGGGACGGACGAACGGACGGACGGACGGACGGACGGACGGACGGACGGACGGACGGACGGACGGACGGACGGACGGACGACGGACGGGACGGACGGACGGACAGACAGACGGACGGACGGACGGACGCGGACGGACGGACGGACGGACGGACGGACGGACGGACGGACGGACGGACGGATCGGACGGACGGACGGACGGAAGGACGGACGGACGGACAGGACGGACGGACGGACGGACGGATTTGACGGACGGACGGACGGACGGACGGATTTGATGGACGGACGGACGGACGGACGGACGGATGGACGGACGGACGAACGGACGGACGGACGGACGGACGGAACGGACGGACGGATGAAGGACGGAAGCGGACGGACGGAAGGACGGACGGACGAACGGACGGACGGACGGACGGACGGACGGACGGACGGAAGACGGACAGACGAAGACGGAAGGACGGACGGAAGGACGGACGGAAGCGACGGACGGAAGGACGGACGGAAGGACAGACGGACGGAGGACGGACGGACGGACGGACGGACGGATTTGACGGACGGACGGACGGACGGACGGACGGACGGGCGGACGGACGGACGGACGGACGGACGGACGGACGGACGGACGGACGGAAGGACGGACGGAAGGACGGACGGAAGGACGGACGGACGGAAGGACGGACGGAAGGACGGACGGAAGGACGGACGGACGAACGGACGGACGGACGGACGGACGGACGGACGGACGGACGGAAGGACGGACGGAAGGACGGACGGAAGGACGGACGGACGGACGGAAGGACGGACGGAAGGACGGACGGACGGACGGACACCACTCTCCTTTATTACTATGGAATGATATATGTAAGGAAATGATAATGAGAGAAGCGGCTCTCTGCCTAGCTTCCCCTTACTCTGTAGTGATGGAATGGTTGTGGGAGATAACACTGGACCATAAAAGGTAGTAGTAGTTAGTGCTATGCAGAACAGAACATTGGGGGAAATGACGTGTTTATTTCCATCTCCCCGGGTTATATAACATTCATTTCCGAGCTACTCGCAGTTTTGTGCATTACTATCACAAAGAGTGGTGCGGTTTTGAGAATGATATCTGCATTTTCACAATCGAGTTTTGAGAATGATATCTGCATTTTCACAATTGAGTTTCTCCAAAAACAATCGCTTCGCATCTACGATTGTGATAATACGAGTGCGAGTAGCTTGCAAAACTAAGGTTATAGTTTACCGCAATGTTAAAAGGATGGTGCGGTTGCGAAATCGTTCTAACATACGGTAGTCTGATTGTGTTATCACTCATTTTTTCGAAATAAGTGAGATTGGTCGGTGAGTTTTTGTTTCCACTCTCACATTTTTACCTGCTCTCATTCATTCCACATATGTAGTCATATCGGTTATAACACAGACCCACCGATATATCACAGCTGTTCCAAAAAAATGAGTGATAACACTAACAAACTACCCTATATGAGGACGAGTCCGCAACCTCACCAGGTCCTACTTCCATTGCTCTAGACTATACCAGGCGGCACTGTTTATCTCTATCACCCCTCTCATCACTCTTTTTGATTCTCATCATTCTTTACTCAAACCTTGCGCCTACTGTTCCCCCACAGTAGTCTTCAATAGTAATAGCTCGGTTCTGTCGCATCGAAACGTGAGATGGTCCCGCAACAACGCAAAATTAAGCCGTTTTTTCTTGATTTATTAGCGAGAAACCAGCAGATCTTCGTAAGCTTATCATTGGCTTTACCATGTTTTATGGGAAATAGATGAACATTTAGTACGTATGCATACTGCCCCTGGTTGCCCTATAGTGAATGCTCGCATGCATGCGAAGCCTTTCAACTCCCTGCGTTCTTTAGAAAGCTGACAAAAACCATAATCAGCTTGACTATCGCGGCTACGATGCATCACGAGATCAAACGTCAGTCATTTATACACGCTAATAATACATACAATTAAACGAGAATTGCGTCGTTATCGAAAAAAAAGTACACTGTGTCAGCTGCTAAGCCCATATTTTTGGCACTAAAATTATTGACAACTACATCCAGTACAATGCTACATAAATGAAAAAAACAAGATCACAGCTGGTAGAAAGATGGTTGGTCCAATGGAAGCATGGTTGTAATCACCGATTTTCTCTTCCGTGTATTGCTCGGCCGCGCAATCGGAGCACACCTCATTGCAGGGAGGACAGACTATTTTTGTCTCAGTCCAACCAATACGAAACTGGTACTGAAAACTAATTGTATTGCTGGCTTTTTTATAAACGACCCACAGGTAGCGTTCCTGAGTAGCTACGGCTGCTCTCTTCATGATAGGTGGTCTACAGCCCATACAACTTTGATCTAGATCAGCGTTAAATCTGGAACATTTATGAAGAGCTCTGCAGCTAAGAGTAGCGAACGCTCGTCTGAAATTCTGATCATTGCTGTCTGAATCGAAGAGTAAAGTTGTTAAAGCCACCAATAGCGACCGTTCGTTACCATCAGTGCTCAAATCGCAGAGCTTAACAAATGCTCCAGACTTCATTTCCCATGCTAGCCTCGGTTTGTGACTTTTTATTGAAAAGTTATCTTTCTATGACTTATTTTGAAGACCTTCCCTTAAACTTTTGTTGGCTACCTCTTTTTTCATGAAACCCTTCGCCAGACTTTAACATAGCAGATACAGCAACAAACATACGCAATCAAGTGAGTCACAATCTTGGCTTGGTCACTTGAAGTTAGCAGCGAAAAGATTGAAAAACTTTATACCTTTAGTAGAGTTCTCGAAAAACTCATGCTGTTAAGACTGCGAGAGCCTTTGCACACAACCTGCATGCCCCCTGCTAGCTATAGATTCGCAAGTGACTCGTGTGGCTTAGCCCCCTTATGCACATTTTATGATTACCCGTCGAACGGAGTCATGAGGCTAACCAGCTCTGGAGGAATCCAAAAACTAAACAATGATCGCAGAATCCGGTGCTGTCCTCAGCTATTCCAGCGTGCTCTCAAAGGCAGGGTTCTCAATAAGAGCAGTTGGTATGCTATCCTCATGGGAAGCTAGACCTGGCCATCGAAAAAACGGAAATAAGTAATAAATTGGAAAAAATACGCTCAGAAACAAGTTACTGATTGGTGTCCTCCCGCCCCCAATTATCGGGATTTCTATGAAAGCCTGTTTTGCGTCTTCTATTTTCCTTCAAAAGTAATTGCTGAGAACTTTTAGAGACTACTGGCTACTTCAAAGGCATCGTTTGTGCTACAAACCAATTTCCATTTTTAGGCTAAATTTCTTGAATTAGCGCGGTGTACCATCCGGTGAGCTTTGGCGAGTCAAAAACGAAGGGTTATGAGGTTGGAAGGGGTTAAGGATGATCACCGCCACCAGTTATCACCAGTCATCCAGCACTTTTTCATAAAATGTTGATGCGACAGTCAAGAAAACATGAAAAACAGTTACGGCACAAACTTCATATGCAGAAAACTACGAAAATGGCAGAGACGAGGCCTTCAATTGCAAAAAAACTTCAGAAACGATTCTGGCGCGGAATTCAAATTCATATTTACCATGTGTTCCGGTTGAAGGCTTTTAAAGGCAGTGTTCACGATAGAAAATGTGTTTCAGTTTCCACCAGGAATGGGTAGTGGAAGGGCACACTGTAACGTTGACGTCGAAAGAACGCATGAAAACGAGCCAGGAAGAGCCCCAAAAGAGCCCGAAGTTGCAACTTCGAGCGCATTGAAAACCCCGAAAGCGCATCACACGCCCACCGACGTGAACAAATGAATGCTCGAGATCGTGAGATGAGCGATGATTTCCGATCATTAGCCCCGTTCTTCCCTTCATTCTCAATTTCTCTCTTTACTCAGGTCAGCTGGCACAGATCGGCTGCAAAATACGGAAGTTACAAGCCTCGGACAACTCGTCCACCATGTTTCCTTCGCTCAATTTTTGAGGGACCATAACTCCGTTCCCAGAAGGCCTTGTTCGACTTCAGAGACATCATTGGAATCAGCATGGGGCCGTTTTCAAGGTAGGCGGAAAAACAGGAAAACGATTTTTATCGTGAACACTGCCTTTAACGAATGAAGGTTTTTATGGGACCCTTCGACATTTCCGTTCCCTAGAGAGGCCAAGGTAAACGAAAACATGGAAAAATAATATACTGTCTTCTGCGCGTATGATGTTTTTAAGTGCAAAGGAAAGTGTGGATAAGTAAGCACTCATCAAAATGTCGTTAATTGGGGGAGGGGGCTGGCCAACAGCTGTAGTTGGCTGCTGTGACTTGTTTTTGTGCGTTTTACCTGCAAATTTTTAGTTTTTCGCTTACTTTTCCTTTTTATTTTACCAGACAGCCCTACAGTTTCATGAAGAGAGCTCAAAAATTGCTTTTATTGCAAACCCTGCTCTTAGGGTCACTGTTTGGAAATTAAGGGTTCTACAGAACATCAACATGAAATTCGAGAACAATGTTGAAGCATAAGTTTTTAGCCAGAATAAACTCAAAGCTAACCTTCTCGATGTAAATAAACTGTCCGGCGAAGTGACATGGGTAGAATTTCGAGTTTTGCACCTTTATGTGGAGACGACCGTCCTTGCATGTTGTCTGCAATAACACATTTTGTGAAACGAATTGGTTCAACACAAAACACAAGGTCTGATTGATTGCCATAAACATTTGACCCTCAAGGCAGCTTAAACGCTCGTTAACTTGGTTGAGATAGGATCGTGAGTCGTACCGTACGGCTTGCAACAATGCCTGCGCACTTTCAAGTGTCGACCACGCCATACAATCCCGCTTCAGGAGTAGCAAGTTTGATTGATGCCGGACGTATTTTTACGCCTCTGTAATTTGTTGCATCCGGCCGAAATTTCGTCCCTCATGTTGGACTGCGCCTTTAAGCAACACACACATTCAATGCATATACAGATGGTGGCGATGGCCTAGCACCACTGTTTTTAAGTTTTGAAGGAAATGGTCAAATAATGGGGACGTGAAATTACGGGCTGGGTCACATTTGCTACTCGCTAGACATTGCGGGTAGTTTTTTTCGCTTCAAAATGTCTAGGCGTTGTTGTGTACTCCATACGGTTTGATTTACGTTGTCATATCGACAACTTTTCCGAGTGTGTATTCTGCCTATGAAAGTCGATCTAAGGGCATCCTACGCTCGAGAACTATAGTCTATACTTTCGTAGTTTTGGGTGTGTGTATCCCTCTAGTAAACGGAAATGGCGGAAATGTTCTTTGAAACCTCAAATCGTGAGGAAAGAATACCTCAGAAGTAGTAGGCAGCGGCGTTTGATTCCGCGCCAATCAATTCTTTGAAGACACAATACACCTTCAGACATTAAATTTGTGATTTTTATTTTGTGAAGTAGACGCCTCCTATATAATACGTGTCAAGCGCGCAATCTCAACTCTTTCCAATAAGCGAGATATAGGCGACCACCACAGGCCCGACCTCCTTCGCTCACCACCATAGTCCCGACCGAACTCGATAGCGGCTAGATGGATGGGTGAATTCTCAACAAGTCGTCGTTCTTCAGTTTATTGCTGGACTGTCTCCTCATCCCGCGTCGCTCTGGCGTAACTATTGCGAATGAAGAGAAATTCAGGCTTGAGGCACTTCGTCCACCTAATTTCACCCTCAATATATGGGCGTCTTGAAAGAGCCATGAGGCTCCATCATAGTCGGCCGATAAGCTGTAGCCACTCCGGATGATACGTATGCAATGCACTGCGCCCTCACGTCGCAATATCCCCCCTCCGATATGTCCGGAGTGCACACACCCGCTGCGTCCTGTTCCGTCCGTGTTCGTCCTAATCGATATGCATGCAATACATAGGTCGAGATTCGCCCGATGTGTCCGTCTTGCACCGTGCGCAATGCGCTCGAGTACGCCAGCCTAATCGATACGCATGCAGCCGACCACTAGGGATGGGAGAGGACGGCGCTGGCCCACTCGGGGCGGGAGAGGACGGCGCAGTCCGGCTTTCAGCCGATCATGACGGGGGCCTATCTCTCCTTGTATGGGGTCTTAGACGATTTCAGCACTGTGATTACCACTGTGATCAGCATGTGACTCTCTCCAAGATCAGCATAAAGACTGCAAAAATATTTTCTGGGTGTTCTGTGTCTTTTAGCAGCTGCGCGGGATAGTAATTGTTTCAGCCATAATAGAATATCGATGGGCAAGTTGCGGTAGATGCTTGACCAAGAGAAGGGGGTGATTCCAAATGGACATTCTTGCAGAAACGTACACAGAAGTAGTAGCGTAGCACATCTTGACGAGTAGAAACCTGTTTATAACAAGTTATGATGCGTTAGATCGTGTTGTTTTTCTCAACATGCTGACACTGATCGGCATGAGGCCCCGGTCATAGTTGGATGAGCCGATGTCTCCAGCCCGGTCGATACACACAGAATGCATTGGAAATGGGATGCAAAAATCACTCGGTGTATCCCTCCAACACAACCCAATACCCCCTAACATCCCCCCAACACCCACCCGGTCGATACGTATGAACAACATGGTGAGGTGAAGCTGAGAAAATCACTCGGTGTATCCCTCCAACACCCCCCAGCACCCCCCAACACCCACCCGGTCGATACGTATGTTTAAAATGATGGAGTGAGGTTGAGATAATCACTCGGTGTATCCGACGCGGTCGATATCCATGCTATACATTGATGACAGCGGATGAGAAAATCACCGGGTGGGCGGGCCGATGATAAAACATTGCGTATCACTAGAAAGCTGTCCACACTGCTACCTCCGTATCTTCACTATACTCTCCTTCCCTATTTCTCTTAACAGGTGAAATCTTGTTAGCCACGTAATCATCGTCATATCTAGTTGGATACACCGAGTGATTTTCTCAACCTCACCCCATCATTTTAATCATACGTATCGACCGGGTGGGTGTTGGGGGGTGTGGGGGGTGCTGGGGGGAGTCGGTGGGTTACATATGCAATTAGCACCAACTCTGACCAGGGCCTGAGCGTGCTTGTGAATGCCATGCATTCGGCTTCCTGTAGATCTCCAACGGTACACCCTTGATTTGAGAAACACGTTTATTCTAAAACGGACCAAAGCAAAGGATCGTGCAAAAGAAGCGATAATAGTGCCTTAAAAGACGTGTTTACGCAGAATCACTGATTGCAAGCTTTCTGTAAATACGGCTGATCAGGGACCTGTGTAAACGATTGTTCGTGAAGGCGCATGAAAAAATGAATGGATACCTTGTCTTCACCTAAACAGGATCGCTTTTGTTACGTTTCATTTTTGACTTCAGTAAGACAGAGCGATTTGGAAAAGCAAACTATTTCATGTAATACACTCTATCTAGAGACTACCTGGGGTGCGTTCCAAGAAGGTTTCCACGGGAGGAAAAATGAATCTGATAAGAGCCGACCAATGATAGATTGAGAGACCGCATAATGTGAGCCTATCTGTTAGATTATCCTTCATTATATCTTATCAGACCCATTTTTCTCCCATGGAAACCTTGAAACGCACCCCTGGTGACTGCAGCAAGCAGCGGAGTGGTCGTTCATAGCAAAACATAACAATGAGAAGAAGATTTTGACATGATAAGGGCGATAAGCCTCACTTCGACCGGCTCAAATTGAGGAGGAGAGGCTATGTGTAGTCTACTATCACATGCTACTGTGAACTTTTTTCGACATCCGGTTGTTTATGTGTCGAAGGCTCACGAAAGAAGTGCTAATCCGTTGGGCGGGCCGCAGCAGTGCACAAACTGCAGCACATGATTTTATCCCAATTCCTAACCGTTCCTCACTCTTCTTTCTCCACTCCTCATATGGGAAAGAACAGAAGGTCAGGATCCTGAAGGAAAATGACATTCGTTCACAACGAACACTGCTTTCGAAGGCAGTTTACGATCTTTTTCTCATTCCCGACATTCCCACCTAAAACAATGCGTTGGGCGTCTTCATTTACCAGAATTGTGAAGAAGTGGGGAAAATGCAAAAAAAACGCCTTTTTTAGTGAAATGATGTTCTGGTCTCTACTAGTTGTCCGGTGAGATAGAAGAGTTTTGGTGGTAGTCACAGGTGATCAATGGAATCAATCGAGAACGAAGGGATGTTATCCAGCACAGAATCAGTCAGAGGCATAGAACACCCAGAATAATATTTTTTGTTTATGCTGACCTTGGAGAGAGTCAAATGCTGATCACAGTAATATCTGTAAAATCGTCTAAGATCCCCTAAGAACAGTTTGAGGGCGAAAAATTGGTGGACGAGTTGTCTCAGGACTGTATGTCCCTCGCAGTCGTTGCGCGAGAGCATGCCAGGAGAAGGAGACAGTCCGGCAATAGACTTAAAGGCAGTGTTCACGATGAGATTCGTTTTTCTGTTTTTACGCCTATCTTGAAAAGGGCCCCTTGCTGATTCCAATGATGTTTCTGAAGTCGTACAAGACCATCTGGGAACGGAGTTATGGTCCCTCAAAAATTCAACTAAGGAAACATGGTGGACGAGTTGTCCGGGGCTTGTAACTTCCATCTTTTGCAGCCGATGTATGCGAGCTGACCTGAGTGAAGAGCTGACATTTCACGATTTCGAGCATTCATTTCTTCACGTCCGTGGGCGTGTGTTGCGCTTTTGAGGTTTGCCTTGCGCTTTAAGTGGCAACTTCGGGCTCTTTTGAAGCTCTTCCTGGCTCGTTTTCATGCGTTCTTTCGACGTCAACGTTACAGTGTGCCCCTCCACTACCCACTCCTAGTGGAAACTGAAACACATTTTCTATAGTGAACACTGCCTTTAAGAACGACGACTCGTTGAGAAGAATATATCCGTCCATCTAGCCGCTATTGAGTTTGGAAATCTGGTGGGGGGGGGGGGGTGTGGCCCGTGGTGGTGAGCGAAGAAGGCCGGGCCTGTGGTGGTCGCTTATATCTCGCTATTTTGCAGGAATTGAGATCTCGCACATGGCACGTGTTATACAGGAGTGGTCTACTTCACAATCAAATAAAAATCATAAATTTCAAGTCTGAGTGTTCACTGTGCCTCCAAGATTAAAAGGAAAAAAGCAAAGCAACAGAGAGTCATGACTTTTAAAGGGCGGGATCACATTGCTTTCATTGTTGCAACAAACAGTTTCTCTGAGAGTGAGCAGTCGAGATGGGGGTGCAGCTTCTCATGTACTTCTGACTTGCTTTTCCCAATTTCTTCGCCCTTTTAGCTCTAACCAGGAATGCAGCGATCGTCCTAGGGACAGTATCCCAAAATTGAAGAGTAGTAAATACAACTGCACATTGAAAGGGGGGCGGTCACGCTACGCAGTATGTGTACTACACTCTCGGCTAAAATAGCCAAGCTAGTGACAACATAGTCGAGATGGCGAAGCTAGTAGACACGCACAGCCTGAACTAAAACGATTACGTCGTCCAAAGCATCGAACAGGAGCTAAAATGACGGTATATGGGTGCTTGCATTCAGAGGCGGGGCAGTGAAGGGAGTGGGCACAGACTGCATGGTTTGATGGTTCACTGTGGCTTAGATACGATGGTTTCAGAGCTAAAAAAGCGTCGGTTCTCTTCAAATGAGGGCCGACCTCGTAGCAGCCAACGCTCTGGGCGTAGTGCGTTGTAGTGAGCTTCTTTTTGATGCTGATTCCACCTTCCAGCGAGAAACAACGACCACTTCGTGAAAATATCTGCAAGACCTCGTTTAAGTTCCCCGTGGTTTATACTGCAAACTTCCATTAGTGGTTCATGATGCACTGTCGTACTGTGAATAAGATTTTCTTTCTCAATAGTGTGATTAGCAGAAGTGCTCTCGCTGAATCGGAATTTTTCGCGAGGCATACAGTGCGGGGCAAAACTATAGAGCTACCTTGATTCTTGCACCCAGGAGATCAGACCTTAGATTTGGTAACCTGTAAACACGACCACCGAATTCAGAAGAGTAGAAAACCCTTAGAACCATGATTTCAGGTGATTCGGTTCATCTAGTAGTAGATAATGGAATCTTTCCGGAAAACAACCGCTCTCAAGTGGTGCGAAACTATAGAGGCACTCAACTTTTTCCAATGTGTAGATTGATTCCCGTGCCAAATTAGATATAAAAGTGCCATATGAGAAAGCGTTAACATTTTGCGAAGTTATTGCGAAGTTACAAGACATTCTGTTGCCGAGCAGGCACAAGTGAACGCCCTTCACAAGGCGGGAATCTCCAACCGGCACTGTTGAACTGGAGAGGACGCACAAGTGCATCAACAGATATTTGAAGGATCGTGTTGCATATAAGAAAAACAATGAAGGTGGTCGCCTAAGGAGCTTTCCAGGCGTAATGATATGTATATTGCACGCGTGGCATCGAACAGTACGCAGTCCCTCAACGACATCCGAGGACGTTTGGGCTCCCGGTTTCTAAATGGACTGTTCTGCAATCTCTCCAGCGCTGTGCACACAATGTCCGTGAAGTAATGAAGCCTGTTCCGCTTCTGAATCCACGTCACAAACTCGCAAGGCCGCAGTACGCCCGTAGGAGCATGGCTACCAACGGGAAAGATGTAAGTCGCTGAAGCTTCTAGCCTGGTGAATCAAGAGTCAGTGTTTTTGTATTTCATGTTGTGTTTTCCGTCAACGAAAAGTGGGATCTAGCCCAGATGGTCTAACTCACTACTGGAGGGATTTGCGAAAGGAAAATAGACTTTTCTCGAGGCGCAATTTTGTCTAGTCGTCTACCCTGCGTTCTGTGGTCACGGACAAGTCGCACTCGACTTCGTGTCGTGCCGTATGAACGACACAGATTATCAAAGACAGCTAAATGATCATCTCCTGCCTTATACCATATTAGTCCTAATCGACCAAGAAGGCTAATTTTCAACAGGACAACGCTTCGATTCACGCCTGGCGGTCAACTTATGAGTGGCTCGAGGCCCATAACGTGCAAATTTCGGAATGGCTCGCATGTTTTCCTGAGCCAATAATGAATTTGTGGCGTATTCTTGTGCGCAAAGTTAACAGACACGGCAAATATTTCAGTTAATTTCTGAACTGAAGACCGACATTGTGGTGCATGGGATTCTGTAGTCCAACCAGCTATCGCTAATCTTGTCAGCAGCATGCCAAATAGGAATATCTATGTTTGTGTCAACGAAGTAGTTGGCATTGAGTATTAATTTTGTTTCAGTTGTTGTAGAAGTCGCAATAAATTAATGTTTCCGCCCGTGGCTCCATGCTTTTGCACCACTTGTGAGTAGCTGTTTTCCAAAACAGACACACTACTCTTTATTGGAGGACCAAATTTTTGGAATCATGCCTCCTAAGGTTTTCGGCCCTTCTGAATTCATTGGTTATGCTCACTTTTCATGAAGTTTCATTTCCTGTATGCAAAAATTAGGGTGGCTGCATAGTTTTGCACAGCACTGTAGTACGTAGTGAAAAATAGCAGAAACCCACCGTATTTCCTGTAATCGAACACCCGGGTGTAATATTTTTCAACCTCCGCCAGAAGGGGGGTCCGTTCAGAGGGAGCGGTTATAATAGAGAGGCAGGCTCCAACTTCCAAGCGAGAACTCATGAGTCAATATGGGCAAACAAAGTTCAATAGGCAAACCGGTGTTGAACAATAATAAATTACTTGGCAAGCTCCAAGAAATCATCATTAATAATGTCACTGTTGAAAGGCATCGCACGCGCAGAAAACCGTATATTGTTTTTTCCACGTCTTTGTGTAGCTTGGCCTCTGTAGTGAACGAAGATGTTTAGGGGGACCACGAAAAATCTTAATTTGTAAAGAAGAGTCATCGGAACATCTTGTAAATATGAGTCCGAGTTCCAAGACAAAGCTTTTCTGTGTTTGGAGGCCTCATCACTGTAATTTGCGAATATTTTCTGCATGTGAAGTTTGTGTCGTGACTGTTTTTGATGATGTTTCAGGGTCACATCAACATTCTATGAACAAGTGTTAGATGACTGGTGATAACTGGTAGCGAATCCCCATTCTTTACCCTTTCCAACCCCATCACCCTAAGTTTTTTACATGCCAAAGCACACCGTTGTGGTCTACCGAACTCATTCATGAAATTGAGCCTGAAAATCGAAAATTGGTTTCTAGCGCAAACGATGCCATTTTTCCCTCCCCAAGATCAATCTCTTCGAAAATGTCAACATGGTTTTGGGTGTCGACATCTCGAGCAGCGCGTAGCAGTTGATGTTCTGTAGGAATGGTCCGGTCCGCCAGCTCTGAAACAGAGGATGACGTCGTCTTCGGAGCCTGCGGCATTTGCAATGCCGCAGTTCTTGAAGAGAAGAGCGATAACTTTGGTTGAAAGATGCTCTCATGCATTCGCAACCCAATTCAGATTTACAGACACCCGAGGAGCTTTTGGATTGCCGCCCCAGGTGAACAGCTCCTAGCTGCTGCTCATTCAGCCCTCCTACTGCCTCTTACTGGCCCTTGGGTGTGGGTTACTTTTCACGTTCAGCGTGAAGTAAATAGACACGTAAAGGATTGGCAAATGGAAGTAAGTCAATTAATAAAGTATGAGAGAGAGAGCGGATCCCAGTTAAAATTCTTCAACGACTTTCCAGATGAAGGGAGGGGGCTTTGGTACAGCCGGTATTCTATTTTTGAACCTTTACCGATAGGGAGGTCCAATAAGACGGAGGGACTCAAATAGAGGGAAATGTTCAATAACAGGAAATACGGTATGCTAATGATCAGTCCAATAAATCGCGTTCTCGAAATTTATTTCTCCGATAGCCCAGACAGTAGTTTTGCAAGGAACCCTATTTGTAGCGCACGTAGCACGTACCTCCATGGAATAGTTGTTAACATGCATGTTCCCTGAATATGTACAACGTGTATCCCTGTCTTCATGTTTCAGTTCACCAAATACCTAAACGCGTTTCATACGAATCATTAACTTCAAGTTTGAGAAAGGCTGAAAATTAGAGGGTCCAATATTCTTCACGTGTCCGAGGTCAATTTATGAATTTATCTTAGATCACAGTAGGATACAGAGGGTATGCCATAAAGTCCCAAATTCACCTAGAAACTTCTCCATCATGTTATTTGGGTGCTCAAAGGCAGCCTTTACAACAAAAACCGCTTCTGCGTCTCTGGCGGAAATCACATTTATAGGTAACTGCTGTTAGAGTCCTGCCAAACGCATTTCGCCAACACTGGTATTAAGGGCAAAAAAGCGGCGACAGAGCAAGACAATTTCAAGCTATTCCTTCATCGCTTTTGGCTACGCACAAACGTCTCCGAATTTGTCGACTTGCTCTGTCTGCTGTAGTTTGACTTCAATAGTGATTTTTAACCCTTCTTTCCGAAAAGGCTTTTGCAGTCACTATTCAGAACCTGAATCAGGAAGTCTGTAACGGGTTCCAACGTGAACACAGTTTCTGACAAGAAGGCGCCGTGGTGGATATCGTAAGGTAAGGCTCCGTCAATAGCGGGCGACCAGCGGCAAAGCGTCAAGGCGTCGGAGCATCATGCGTCAGCGCTGAAACGCTGGCGCATTCGACGTGTCCGAGGACGGCACGTAGTTAACGATGGTATCGATAATATTAGTGACAGCCGCGACTGCCGCTATGGCTCCACCGTCAGCGACAGGCCGGCTGCAGTGGTCGCTAGGGAGTCGCTGGGAAGTCAAATCAATAACAAATGTTAAAGATGCAAACCCCAGCGTCATTTGGCGCTAGGTCGTCTGCTATGGACGGAAGCTAAGAGGCAAGGCATGATTAGCTGCAGGGTGAACAAAGCTAATGTGCGGAAAGATCGCATATCCCATGCAGTCAATATCGATTTGATCTAAAATCGTAGATTCTGCCTCTAGCCACACTTTCGCACTGCGCATGTATAGGTAAGATCCTGCGGGTCTTAACCAAAAATTAGGAATCCTGACTTTCTCACTCACATCTCGTTTTGAGTCGGCTTATTTGTAGAACGGGCATTCCCGCCCTCT
The DNA here is from genome assembly GCA_029168955.1 of Aplectana chamaeleonis. Lineage (NCBI taxonomy): Eukaryota > Metazoa > Nematoda > Chromadorea > Rhabditida > Cosmocercidae > Aplectana > Aplectana chamaeleonis. Next base: position 971,117 of record JAPDOI010000150.1, read on the forward strand.
GGAAATCTGGTGGTTTCCGCATTAGGATTCGGTGTTTTTTTTGTGTTTTGCTATTTCTCATGTTATTTTTTGTTGATAAACTGTTTTCTTTTCCTGAGGCCGGATTCATCAAAGCATTTTCCATGTTAATTTAGCGTTATCAGATAACCGCAACCGTTATCGGTTATTCACAGGCTTGCTGACTCACTGATTACGATCGTGGTTAGCAGATAACTTACCATCTTAGAGAGTCGGGGGATCCTACTAGGCCACGATAGGCTTTCGATTCGACTACAGAGCGGTCGGAAGACGATATGGCCACGTACTTTCCGTTTCCCACGTGGCCTTATCGTCGTCCAAGTGAGAAGCACGTGCCGCCAATCATAGCCGTCCCACTCGGTCAAGACACGCTTTCGATTCGATCACGATGTGGTTTGGAAGACGAACGAGCCACGATGCCCTTGATTGAACACTTTGATTGATCACTCCACAATTGGCCAAGCGTATATCAGCCGCACAGCACGTATAAAAAGGGCACCATCCCATAGAGAGCGCACTCGGTCTTCCGGGGCCGCTTTTGGAAGGTGACTACAAGTCACTTTATAGACGACTTTTGACCGCTGAGGAAGTCTTCCCCACGGTCCTCGGCGAGGGAAGCTCACTCGCTGTCGACCGCGCCGAGGATGATGTCCTTGTCGCAGACTGCGGTGGGGTGACCCCTTTCTGCAGGCTGCAACATGGACCGTATCCTTGCTGGGAGAGACCCGCTCCTATCGAAGTGGTGGGGCCCCGCCCCCAGCGCCACGTGCTTCTATCATATAGAACCAAACGCTGCGTGGGAAACGGGTGTGCGGCAAGGGTTCTGTCTCTCTGCGTCATGTAGTTCTGTAGAATAGGCCACGTGCTCCTTGGAGCAGCAAATGCTGCTGCGGAAGTTCTTTTTAACTCGACTAGGTACCCGATTAGAAAGCCTGTAGTAGCCGAATCGGACCCCACGTCTCTCTGAGATTGAAAATGCTTTTATAAATACCCGATTTTGGTGTCTGTCGTGTGGCAAAGGGTTCGGGGTATCGATCAAACCAAGTGGGACACAAACAATATGACCGGAATCCAATCGATTTGTGATTCGTCAAGACAGTTTGAGACATTGAAACAGTTCACATATCCTGACTTAGATTAAACCTCAGAATAATGACGAACAGGTCCCATTTCCGTGGTCAACCCTTTTAGCAACCACGACAAACAACGGCTTTGAGTTTGGGATTACCCAGAATGATTTCCTTGAATGTTTTATTTTCGTTCAGAGCAAAGTAGGCAGCTAAGAAAGGCAAGCGTCCAACAATGATTTTAGAAGACCAAAATCCGACATTTTCTGTTACGATCACTACTGCAGCCTCCCTTATAATTAACGCAATTTCATTAGCTTCAATTTTGGCGGCTGGAAGTCGGCAGATGATCTCTGGTCTATTACGTCCCTTCGCAGCGACCAGGCCTATTTTTCAAGTTAAGAACTAATCTCCGTACCCCATATTAATGCATCATAAATCTGTGAAGTATGGAGACTCAACTATGCTCTCCAAATACTCTGAACAGAACCTCGAAGAGAATAAAGGCCGGAGAACACATGTTATTGTTGTGTAGTTCATTATTTTATGGGTTCCTTGTTCATTAGCTTATGGGTTCCTTGTTCATTACGTTGTGGCTTCCTTGTTCATTATAATTCACTGTAACTACTTTAGTAGCGAACATCTGCACAAACTCACCCTGTAATATGGACAATAGTCGGCCTCTTCCTGCGAACCGCCTCCAACTATAACTTTCCCTTTTCTGTCCGTGAAGACGCTATCACGATTGTAATCATATTCTTCAGGTAGCGCTGTTTTATAACGAGCGAGGTTACAGAAAACTTTCGATTTGCGATTCGCATTACAACTAAATTTCAAAATAATATCGTCTGTAAGAGTATGAAAATGACATGACAAAACTCGCTCATTGCCCGACAAACTAAACTCGCTCATTGCCCGACAACTGTAGCTGTCAAGCAATTCTAGCTAGAAAGTTCACACACTCACGTCATATCACCGTCAACTTTGCAAAATGGGTACGGTTCATCCTTGCCGATAATCCACGTCAGACAGCTCTTCTTCACGAAATCGCATCCTTTTCCTTTTCCCCATGTCATGTTTTCGGCCTTGCTAAACAAATCATTCGGAGCTGTATATTCATTAACTTTGCAAATATGCTATTCACCGGGTTACTAAGTCTTGCGGTCTTAAGGTAAACTGGACAACCGAACACCGAGCACCTCGCTTCCTACCATTTTCAAAAATCAGGACGGAAGAGGAAGCCATAGATTCATAGCTTTGGTATTCGTTGAAGGCAGGTGAATGTTGACAGCAGTCAAGCCAATTATGCATCTTTTCAAGCTCATAGATAGTCTTTAAACTAACACAGACCAAATTAGTATCAAAGGCTTGTCGGGGTCCTTTTGAAGAAGATTCCCTCAGACAAGAGAGCGATTTCCATGTTGAACGGGGAATACTTTTCATGGTGTTGCAACGCAATACGGCTCGTTTATTGGTTTGTAAGGAATCGTTTTGCCAAAGTACGTTGTTTCTGAAATTCTCTGTATATCATAGGTAAAATTAATGTCTTTTTCGCATCAGGTTATAGATAAGGTTCTCACTTTCTGTGTTATTTGGGCTGTGGTACTCCAACGGATGAATGTACCTTAGTTCCTACGGAATGCAGAAAGAGAAATCTCAGCTCCCACGAAGTGTAGAATTTGAAACGAGTGCAGGATTGGAGCGTCATGGTGCCGTATACCATGCGAGTCTTTTCGTTGCTTCAATATGATCGACTGCTGCAAACCTAGCACACTCTCTGGAAGTGAGCCTAAGTTTACCCATTGAATTAGGCTGATGCGCTCGCGTCGAAGACAAGCTTTCCGAAGAATTCACGGTCAGTGCAGGAGTTCTACAAGGAGATGTGACTTTTTCGCTGCTGGTTTACGCTGTGCTTGACCGTACCATGTGGAAGGCGTTCAGAGATCGAAGAGTGGTCCAATATGGCGCTGACGTCATGGACTTGGTGTTTGCGGATGACAGCGTTGTGTTTAGCGATACCAGTACCGAAGCTAAGAATCAGATAGAGAATTTTTCCCGAATCGCAGGATTGCTTGGCTTGCGGATAAAAAAGGAGAAGACAAACAATGCAGAATCGGCCAGGCTTTCGCTTGGCTAGGCTGGTGTTCGTGGAAAAAGGGGATTGTGTCAGTCAAGACCTAGGTCCGGGTGTTCTAAACGCTAATCGTATCAATCCTGTAGCCGTATTCATGAAATCGCTGGCGCGGGAAGTAGGAAAAATTTTCCCGTGCCCGGCGTACGGCAATAAGTTTCGGACCTTCCCTGTCGAAATTTCAATAGTGGCGGCCCCCTCCTCGCCACCTGTGGGAGCATAGACAGGCATAAGTAGCCACTCGCAGAAACGGAGAGGAAAGCGCTGGGTTGTAGGCTGCTGTGTCTCAGCTCCGCTACCAATACACTCTGGCGGGCACAGCATATCCGACCCCGATTGTGTGGGTGGACGGATAGAGCACGCGCTGCCTACCAGAATTATATTGATCATTTTCTGAAATGAAAGATCGACGTAGCAGTCAGCCGCAAGTCTCTACGGCCACCCACTAGGTGGCTAGGAAGCCTACTGTCTGCCCGCCATGTAGCCCTGAGCCTTCCTGTCTACCTGCCGGGTACCCAGGGAGGTGCAACATCAGAAACTCGTCCAACAGCAGGTGGGTTTTGAACCTTCGCGGGAGGCTCCCAGGGTTTCATGAGGAAGCCCACTGATGTACAAGGGTGCTTATACAGGCCGCTCCGCGGCGTAGTTGCTGGCGTGCGACCTATTATACCTCATTTGTTTTTACCTCAACCCCAGCTCTCAAGTCATGATTTCCTACTTTCCTTCGGTTCTCACGACGTCTCACTCTACCTGTGTCGCTGCCTTCTACATCAGAGGTTTAGGAGTAACTAAGGTCTCACCGCACGCCTTAAAGGCAGTGGTCGCGATCAAATATGCTTGTCGTCTTTTTCTTTCTAAACCCTTTTCTGGGTCTCGAGAAGTAGGACCTATAAGAAAAAATCTCGAAAAAACCACTTTTTTGGGCGAAATTTGAAGCCGGAACTTTCTTGTGTTTTGATGGTGGACGAGCTAGCGGTAGTCTTCTCAAAATTCATGGCAAAGTAGAATTCTGTGCAATCATAAAATCACAAATATCAGTTTTTCAGGAAATAAGTCCACTATTAGTCGAAGTCGGCTATTTTTTTCGAATAATTGGTAATTGTGATTCAATGAATGCAATTGATTCTACTCTAACCTAACTTGTGAGAAGTTTCCCTCCTACATGGTGTCTGAAAACCAGAGAAAGCTCGATTCTATTTAACATTGGAGAGAAAAATGCATTTATCGGATGACTCGAAATTATTCGATGCCCAAGTACACATCTAGTCAAGAGCATTGACTGAAGTGCTTTCTTTCATTGCTCAACTGTTTTTATTAGGCGAATTTGCATTTATTCCTTCCTCTTGATGTCGATGATTTTTGACTGATCGGCATGAGACCGCGATCTTTTTCGTCATCGCTGTGCACGTGTGCACGAACTGGCTTCTTTGGGCCCTAAAAACTCTAATTCTAGCCCGTGTTTCACCGCGGTACCTTCATAGTTTTTCAGCTGTTTTTGATCTAAGCTTATTTTTGTAGTTTTTTTTCGACAACGTTTCTCATCGTGACCACTGCCTTTAAATCGTCCTCGCACATGCAGCGGAACTCTCTTGGCAAGCACATGTGAGATATTATTGCTGCTCTAACCACTTGTTGCTCGGAGCTGGCTACGGACGAGTTTGTCTCTCAAAAGCACTTCGCCCTTTTTTAGATAACCCACTCAAGACCGTGTAACCCTTTGAAGGGTTAAGCTGTCGCAAATGGGTTGAGTGAGGGAGGACAATGAGCTTCCGAAAAACGACCTCCAAGTCTCTTCTCCCCCTTTCCACTGCTAGGCGAAAGATTAGACAAATGGTCCTCGACAACTTTCCGAATAATACGCGAGACGTGTGGCGCATCCGAAATGGAGAGAAACAAACCCACTCGTACTGTGTTTCATACCATCCAGAATCCTCAAAAAGAGCGAGAGTGATGCGAGACACTGCATGGACTTGTGTGGAGACTCCAGACATGGCTTCGTTCTAAATAAGTCAGTTTTTGAAATAGTACAGTTCCACATTAAGGGCAGTGGTCGCGATCAAATATACTTGTCGTCTTTTTCTCTCCAAATCCTTTTCTGGGTCTCGAGTAGTAGGACGTATAAGAAAAAATCGCCAAAAAACCGCTGTTTTGGGCCAAATTTGAAACCTGAACTTTCTTGTCTTTTGATGGTGGACGAGCCCACTCCACATCATCGGCATCGATGACCTCTTATATCAAGAACATAAGCTGGCTTGAAATTGAATGTCAATCAATGAACCTTCGAATTTATTTACACATCTAGTCAAGAACATTGACTGAAGTGATGCTTTCATTATTCAACTGTTTTTATTCGTTAAATTTATATTTATTTCGTCCTCTGAATGTCGATGATTTTTGGCTGCTCGGCATGAGACTGCGATCTTTTTCGTCATCGCTGTGCACGTGTGCACGAACTAGCATCTTTGGGCCCTAGAAACTCTAATTCTAACCCGTTTTTCACCGCGCTGCCTTTTTAGTTTTTCAGCTGTTTTTGATCTAAGCTGATTTTTGTAGTTTTTTTCGATAACGTTTTTCATCGTGACCACTGCCTTTAAAGACATCATACGCTACACTCTATCCACAATACTGCGAAACAGATTGTTTGGGCTATTAATGGGATGGTTCTAATTGTTTAGAAAGAATTTATCTGTGCTACAGCTATGCCAATAAATGCGCTTGTTGTCCAAGAGATTCTTGCCACTTGACTTTGTCAATTTTTGAAACCTTCAGCATCGAATTCTTTATCTAAGTACAATACCGTCCAGAAGTGTGAGCTTTGTTCTCTCTAACGCTTGCTTTCGCTTTGCAAAAAAAACTAAAGATATTTTTCAATAAAAACATGCCCTGAAAGTCAATATGAACTCTCAGCACTTACATTTTAGACACAAATCTCATCCGAATGGTGAATAAAGTGAGAGATGTGGGATTTCGTTACACTGACCGGCTCGACTTGTCTCTTTTGCCATGTTACGAAAGAAAGTCGAAAAGAGCTTTGCTCCAGGTTCCAAGGGAAAGGGTGCGAGTGCGAGTACAGAGCTTCGCTACAGGGGTGTGCGGTAAATTCTTTTCGGTAAATATTTTGCCGAAATATTCCAACAATAATGGTTTTGCGGTAAATCCGGTGAAAACGGTGAATTTGGCAGAAAATTTCTGTACGCCGACTTAGATTGACAACTTTGCTCGAAATCCAGCAGGCATTCACAAAATAATTTTTTTGGTGATAGAATGCATGCATGAATGGCGTAGGCACTCACTGACAGCCGGTTTTAGCTTGTTCTCGAAAAAAATTGACCATTTTTCCAACTTTTCTCAATTTTGGATATTGGGTCTTCTCATTTGATTAGGATTTCAAATTTTTCATACGGCTGTTTTGAACGCTGTAATAAATCTAATCTAATGAATAAATATAAATCATTACTTGTTGTTGTGAAGTTTCCCGTTAACATAATTAGAGTCTTGAAGACAATCTAGCCTAATGCCTTTCATAGCCGGCCCAGGACCCGTTTTCGCGCATCCTTCCCAAGTCTTGACATTCCCAGACTATGACCTTTCTCGGACGCTTGTTGCTATTAATAATTGAAATTTTTCGAGCATGCTGCTAACCTGCAGACAAGGATAGGCCTTCCTGCAGTGCAAACCTGGAGCGAAAACGATGGGGTAGACAAACCCAGCACCTCAAATACTCTCTTCTCCCAGTGTGCTCCCATTGTACCGCTTCCTCCCTGGTTTTCTATCTCAGCTCCTTCGAGTGTCGGGCAGTTGAAGTATTTTTGGACTTCTTGTTTCACTTTTGGCGTAACAATCATGTACACGTTATGTTGTATCTGCAATGCAAAGTTGAAGTTCTAAATTTTCTCACGAAGCTTCACCAAAGAATGCTGCCTACGTATCCATTCTTGACCTCCCAGTCCTTGCGCGTAATTTTCTCCAACACGTTTGGTATGATAGTCATACCACCGTCTCTGAAAAACGAGCGAGTGATATATTAATGTATTTATTTGCTTAAAATAGCCATGAGTCAGTCTCAGCTAATTTATGCGGGCTTTAGACTAAGTATAGGCTGTAGAAGCTCCACATTTCATGTTTCTTATGCGTGCAGGTACGGAACGGAGGTTAAAGGCATTGAGAGAGAGAGGGCAGATGGAGCCTGCAGCATCGCGCGTGCCGCATGCTCCATCAGTCATGGGAATTTCAAGTTATTCACAAACGATAAATGTTTCGTGGCACTTCTGTTCGAACGTCTGGTCGAACGACTTCATGCACAGTCTCCGGTAGAAAGATTTTATTTTTGTCTGTCCACGACATCGCGCTTTAAAGGCAGTGTTAGCGATGAATATCACACTCGAATTCGACTCAAAAATATGGTTGTTTGGCCGTGAGGTAACTAATAGTGAAGAAACAGTGAGGAAAAACGTTCAGAATAAGCTAAAAAAAACGGTTTCCAACGTTTAGGGCAAGGACGAGTTCTTAAGCCCTGCTAGTTTACGCAAGCGCGCGCTATTCGCGAAATGTGTGCTAATCTATAAGGGGTACGGTATAATTTTGCGACACCGGTCGCGTCGCTCTGCACAGCGGCAGCGACCGCCTCCCGCCCTTTAAATTTGTCGCTGTCGCAGTGCACTGCACAGCGACAGCGACAGTGGTACAGACAGGCTATGGCACATTCGCAGTATGTCAGCCCTCCGCGACACGCCGCTGCGACCCACACGCGACATCTGTTCCTACGGCGCCCGTCGCCGTTGCTCCGATGCGGGTCCCGCCGAGATTTGTGTTAGATGGCATGTCTGTCGCTCATTACAGCGACAAAGTATACCATACCCCTTAAGCCCCTTTCACAGTCTGCCGGACGACGCCGTCCGGCACGTTAAAAGTGAGCCGCAGTGCGAGGGAAGCTGCGGTGAACAACCGTCAGTTCCGACTCTTCAGTACAAAATGTAAGGCGAAAACAACCCGTTCCAACCCGTCATAACTTGATCCGATGTCGTGTCAATGATTTCACCGCACTGAGACGTCGGTCGGCCGACACCGCAGTGCGGGGTGCACTGACGCCGCAGTCTTATCTTATAACATGACGGACGGCTTCTTCCGGCAGACTGTGAAAGAGCCTTTAGGCTGGATGCGGCTGAGTTGCTTGGCAATTCGCCATCAAAAACGTTAGCGGCCCCACAAGCTCGTCTGAATAAGGGGCAGACCCGGATAGGCAGGCTAACTGGGACAACTTTCGAAGCCGCTTATCGATTTCTGGATCGCAATCGCTGCTTTTTTCGACCCTATCCCATCCAGCATCTGCCAGCTTAGGATTTTACTCTGAAACCTCGAGAACGAGATTTATAGTGGACACTGCCGTTAAAGGTCCTAAAAGCTTTGCAGAATCATCCTGGGACAGGCAGAGTGTTGCCTCTTCTCTCGAATAGCTGCTGATTGAACTGTAAGCTGGGATTCGGAAGTACGTTCCAACAATCAGATTACGTCCATATGTTCCGGGGCGCCATTCAGTGGTAACCTACTACCAGAGAGAAATCAATTACGCACCACATTGTGAAACTTCAATGATGCGTCGTAGAAAGCAGTATAGGAGTTTTTAGAGTTGAAGGCTCCTAACGCCGCTCGCGGCAGCTTTGGGTGACGTTATATCGAATATATATGCCGGCGACGGACGCGGCATGAAGCGCGACGACGGTGGTGGAGCGCAGTGTTTTGAAGCCGCGATGGTCTAGCACCAAGTTCAGCGAGTGGTTGCCAACGTAGGAACAATAATGACCGCAAAAATTTCCCATGCTTTGAACTATTCCCAGCTTTGAACAGATAAGTTACTTTGTCACGTAAAGAGGTCTCTTAAGGCATTAAAAAAACCTACTTAGCCGGTTCGCCTGCTCCTGGAAAATTTTTGAAGTGAGTCGGTGAGAATACAAGAGCATGAATGAGCTCGTGCTTTATCGTACCCAACCACTGCTGTTTTTCGTTTGATTTCATCGCAAGAAAAGGTTTCTTACACACATTCACGTAGCCGGATATTGGCCTAAAACCAGGAGTTATGTATAGTACATCAGATTTCCGCCTACAGATTCGTTTAGTACCTTTTCGTTACCGGATGCTGATCGCAGAAGGCGGCATATGCAAGAGTTTCTTGTTTGCATTCCTCATCAGAAACGGAGACAGCAATCACGAAATCGGTGTGCTTTAATTTCCCTGAAATTTATTATTTCACTCGTTTTTCTTGATGCTCTACGTACTCGACGAAGCCTACCTTCATACTGTTTGAAGTCGGTTTTGCATTTTCTCCCATTACATGAGCAAGCCTGAAATTATGCGTGGTATTGCTGCCAAAGGTAATGAGAATGAAAAGAAGAACGGTGCTATTGATCGGAAAACATCGCTCATCCCGCGATATCGAGTTCTCATTTGTTCACGTCAAAGGGCGGGCACTGCGCTTTTGGGATTTCTTTTGCGTTCAAAGTGGCAACCTCGGGCTCTTCTGGGGCTATTCCTGGCTCGTTTTCATGCGTTCTTCCGAAGTTAACGGTAAGGTGTGCCCCTCCACTACCCAATTCTAGTGGGAACTGGAGCACATTTTTTGTGCATGCTTTCAAGTAAATCTAATTAAAGGCACTGTTCACGATAAACTTCATCTTCAAATTTTCCATGACAAACGCTTCTCGTGGCTCTCAGAAGCACAACAGCGTCGAAGAAATGGGGCGAAAAGCTACCCAGGAGCCGCAAAACGGCTTAGAAAAGTGGGCGTACCCCTCCGCTTTGGGCAAGTCCGGCTCCTTTCCGCCCTCGACGTGAACAATTGAACACTCCAGATCGTTAGATGAGCGATGGTTAGCGATTAAAAGCCCCGTTTTTCCCTTTATTCTCAACTTCTCTCTTTACTCAGGTCAGCATGCGTACATTCGCTGCAAGCCCTGGACAACTCGTCCACCATGCTTCCTTCGCTCAATTTCTGAGGGACCATAACTCCGTTCCCAGAAGGTCTTGTACGATTCCAGAGACATCACTGAAGTCAGCATGGGACCGTTTTCAAGTTTGGCAATTAAAGAGAGAATTGATTGTTATCGTGAACACTGCCTCCAATGGAAATGAATAATCAAACAACTTCGGAGCTGAGGGAGATTGTACAAGCCCCTTTTAGGCTAGAGTGGGGCCACCCTTACTTCGGATGATATATGCAAGAAAGAAATGCCGTTATGAGGGATTGAATCCCATCAATATATCAGGCGATACAGTTTTCGTCAGTACTTAGCTCTTTTGATTATTGATTCTTATCCAAATCTCCAGTTTCCAATTTTTTTTCACATCGAATACTAGACGTTCTGGGGCTGGTGGCGTCCGGAACTCCAACACTCTTGATTGTGATCGTTTTTATGCAGTTCAAGCTCGTTTTCCGCCGCTCTTTGACACGAGGTAATCAGTGGTGGTAGAGAAATGATCTAACGAAGAGTCAGTAAATGATCTGACAGAAAAAAATGCAATTAGTGTTTGAATGAAGAGAAAGATCGGTAGCTATCGAAAACTCCATCAGAGGACTTTTTCGGGAGCTATACTTCTTTTCTTAATGCACACACTATTTTCCGGCTCTCTGTCAGCTCGCGGTTCAGTCGCGTTTTCAAACCCATTTACTATCACCCCTCATGTTAATTTTGCTTACAAAAGTTGGCGGTTATCTCGCGTTAACACAACCAATTACTACCACCCCAGGGTCCTCCTAGTGCAACATTTTAGTGTGTTCACTCCAAGATAGTGCTCAACGTGAACGATGCCTCTGAATTACTGGAACTTCAAGAATCAATTCGGCATTCTCAGAGAGTGCGCAAGGCTAGTAACAAGCGAAAACCGTCGCTAAGGTGAGTGTGATTAAAGATGACATATCAATTGTAGTTAAGAGCGACTGTAGAGCTTAATAATTTTAGTCTGATAAATGAACCGGGCTGCGACGGTATCACCTCGAAAGAAGCGAAACCCCATTCTCCAGTGAGGTCGCTAACCCTGCACGGACAGCCGCCTGGTCCATGCGTCAGACTAAACCGAAGACGGAAGCCATATGTAGCTACCTAGCAAAGAGGAGCTATGTACAATCAATATTCCAACTTCAACCACATTTACCCCAGCGGCAGCTGTCTCTTGTGTATCGAGTTATGGACGCTGCTCCCGATGCTCTAGAAAAATCCGAGCATACAGAGGCAGCATATACGCTCGTAAGCATTGTTGTTACCCTACGGAAGTAGAATGTTATGGCTCAGAACACAACGCCTACACAGTTTGAAGCGTCCAAAACGACCCACAATGCGGCTACACGAGCAAGAAGTTGGCCCCGCCCCTGTATCTCCCGGCCCCGGTGTTTGCCGTCCTCTTCCAAAACAGGGGTGTTAGGCCATTCTAACCGTCGGCGACGTTTGTGGGTGATACAATAAGTATGACAAGTAAACCATGTACACCGACGACGGTGGAAGTGGCCCAGCACCCTTGTTCTGGAGGAGGATGCAAATACAGGGGCGGGCTCAACTTCTCGCTCATGTAGCGGCATTGTGAGTCGGTTTGACGCTTCAGAATGTGTAGGCGTTGTGTTCTGGGCCAAACCCATCCATTTCCGTACTTATCTCAATTTCTTTCACGAGCGTGTATGCTGCTCTTACCTCTTTCCATGAGATCTCATACAAAAAGCTTTGTTCATAAGCCGGCTCTGATAAAAGGCCTAGTCCAACCTCAGGATCGTTTTACTGTTTTTTGGCCTATCTTCAAAACGATCCCACGACGATTTCAATGATGTCATCGTACAAGACACCCTGGGAACGGAGTTATGGCCCTTCAGAAATTGAGCTGCGAAAGCATGGTGGACGAGTTGTCCGAGGCTTGTAGGTATCCGCTATTTGCAACCGATGTATGCGAGTTGACTTGAATAAAGAGAGAGGCTGAGATTGAAGAAAAGAACGAGGCTATTGATAGAAAATCAACGCTCATCTCGCCACTGTTTAGCTCGAAAAATCGTAGAAAGAGCGTGTCAAAGTGGCTACCTGGGCCAGTAGCAATCCCCCAATGTGGTGACTTTAAGGAGGCAGCCAACCTGAGGTCGGTGACGCGTAGATGCCTCTTAAGGTCGCGACCCTAGAACGAGAGTCATTCTTGAAGAGTAGCGTTGAATGCAAAACTCTCAATTGTCGACGTATTTGAACCAGCACCGCACCATCCTATGAGATGGATGCCCAACACAGCGCCTTAGACCACTAGGCCACAAGTTCATGTTCAGGGACCCATTCTGTTATCTTACATACACTCCCTCCACAGTTCTTCGTATTCATTGTAACTTTGATCGAACTAGCAGTAGTAAATATAGGTTTCGGGAGCGTGCAAACGTGTCTATCTTTCAGATTTTATAAGTTTCCAATCTTTGATGATGATGTTTCGGAATTTTCTCTAAAATCATCGAAGCGAGAGAATGTTAGATTCAAAAAACGATTTTGAAATATTTTGGTGGATGCCCTCTTACCACTGAACCACGATACACAATACTTTGTAGTATGATTTTCGAGGAGCAAACCTCGTGTGTTTGTCACAATGTACCAAAAAATTCAATGGATTTTTTGAATTATGAACTGTTTTTCTCCTTGGTCTGTTTCATGCTCCCCAGTCAACATAGAAAGAAGTGAACTTGAAGCGAAAGGGGAAAACGATGTTTAGATAAAAGCCGCACTTAGATGAACTATTATACAGCATTTAGTAATTAGTACACGCGGATCACGTAAGTTTCATGCATTTTCTGAAAAAACGAAACCGTTTTTCAGCCATCTTTCTTAGATGGCTTTCTAAGCAAATCTGATTTTATTTGTGGTGAGCGATTATTGGAAAAAATTTTGAAAATGGTTGAATATAGCCACAGCAACTTTTAGGAATTGGAAGTTGAGCTTAGCATAGGACTAAAGCACGTAAAATCTATAAAGAAGAAGGGTTCATGACAGCTACGTACAACTTGACGTTAATCTCCCACTAATCTTCGCCAGGAATCATTGAAACATCAGTAACACCTTCGAACGTTTCGCCTGTCATTCCTATCAGCTGGCAGCGGAGCTGGATGGCCGCCAGCCGGCGGGTCCAATTTTTCCTTGCCCACCTAGACAACGAGATTGGCCGCCGTCCTGTGCTGGGGTGATAAGTGGACAGCGGACTGGTCGGTTCGAAAGCGCTCCACTGCCCTTTCTTGGAGCGCACTTGGCTCAAAAAGTCATTACTATTGGACGTGCTCGACCCTATGACCGCGGTATCGACCCAGCTCCTCTTCGCTCCGCGCGCTAATTCTCTTTCCTCTGCGGCGGTGAGCGATAGTCACCACCCGTTTCTTGCAGTCAGCCACCTCACAAAAGAACGCCCACTGCTCCCAGGTGGCTGACTGCAATGGTCATTAACTTGAGCGCCGCCTGTGCATTTCTATGCCGGTCCGTCCATATTGATAGCCGAGACGTGAATGACCCAATCACCACGCAGTGACAGCCGGTAGCTGCCACCTTTCGGGGGATTGCTACTGGCCCTGATGTTGGCGCCCCAGGATGGTTCCCTCCTATATCTCTCTCATTCGGAGGAATTGAAAGCTCGCGCTTAGAAGGTTCAATACATGGTACGTCTACTTCATAATTATGTTGAGATCTCAAATTTTGTCCCTAAGCTAGGACTGTGTCTTTAATAAGAGCTGCAAAAAAAGAGATTCTCGCAGATTAGAATGTCTCTTCGGGTCATTCGTTACTACTCGTTTCTGTTCAGGAATTATCCACAAATCTAGCTCTCTTAACCTGAGTTTCCCAATATTCTCACCCGCTTCAGAAAGGGGCATCCCCATCCCCACTCATTCGCTTTCATACCAGCGTGTGTTTCACCCTGCTCACAAGAGAAGTCTGGCTCACATGGCTGTAAACGCATCTGCAAAAGCGACTTGAATTTTTGGTACCTCTTGGGCCTTCTCAGTGAACCTGCGCAGTTTCCCTCCCCCGTGCTGCAGGTTCCAAGATGTTACAAGCTCAGTACAGTCGCTTCTTGTGCTTTTGTGCCTTCCAAATGCGCATTAGCCTTTCAAAAATCCGAAAACCGACTCAGTAGGTGTTTTTAGCGCCCTAAACTCCCCCCTGACCAGAAATTCGTTGTAGGCACGTTTTCTAAACTTTGTACAGAGTGAGGGCGTTTTGGATTTTTGGTTGAGCGCTTACCTATACCAAATAGAGGGCTCTGGAAGCGTTTCAAAAAATGTTTCAGATTTAACTTTAAACTCTCTCTCAGGGATTACTCGGAGCGCTTATCACGAATTTGAGTTTTATATAACGATTCTCCAAAGTTTTTGACCAAAATCGTTTAAAGCTTTCAATGGTGGAAAAATTTGAGGGCAAAACGCGACTTTTTATGACGTTCGTAACGCTACTATAGAACTCTGTCTTTAAGCTAGGTGCACCACACCTAGAGGTTTCGTGTGCTAACAATAAGAGCTGTCGCTCTCGGAGGAAGTGGTTCCTTAATGGAGAATTTAGATATTCACAGCATTATCAGTCTGCTGTCAATCGTTGGCAAAGTCTTCATGAGAGTTATTCAGAACAAGTCCAGCGCCATCGTGAGCAAACTGGTCGCAAAGAGCAGGCGGGATTCCGACCATGGAGAAGCTGCAGTGATCAGATCTTCGCACTTCGACAGGTCATGCAAGAGAGAATTCGCTCTGGAAAACGTGTCGTTGTCACATTGATGGCCATTAAATTTGCATTCGATTGTATTCACTGGCAAGCGCTATAGAGAGCACTTGAAAGCGAGCATATACCGTAGAAGATAGTCAAGCTCCCCTGGGAAACGTACGAAGGAACCACCAGTTCCGTACGCGTTGGAAACAAGTTGTCCGAGGTGTTTACGGTTAGTGCTGAAGTTCGCTAGAGCGACGTGGTTGCGCCGTTGCTCTCAAAATCTGTTGTGGACGCTATTATGAGAAAGGTCTTTGAAGCAGAAGAGGCGTTCAATATGGAAGTCATAAGCATGTCTCAGATCTGAAGTTTGCGGATGGAGTCGCAGCGTTCAAGTATACCGATGCGGAGGCAACGGCTTTGATGAGTGATGTGGCGCAGGTTGCAAGCTCTTACGGCTTGAGAATAAACCAGGAGAAGACCAAAGTCATGAAATGGAATGGGTCGCCTGCATCTGTGCACTTCAAAAGAACCGAACTTCAGGAGGACAAGGAGTTCCAATACCTTTGCTCAATTGTGCAGGAGCGAAAACTTGCGGCCACCGCAGAGGTGTGCAGCAGAATTGAGCAGGCGTCTACTGCGTTTGCATCACTTGATTAGTGTCTGTGAAGGAAAAACAACGTCTCACTGGAGACCAAAGTAAGATTGTACCGAGCGCTGATAATTCCCAAACTACTGTACGACTCGGAAACATGAACTCTGCTAAAGTCAGACCTCGTCAAGCTAGAAGTCTTCCAGATGCGATGTTCGCGCCAGTTCCTTGGGATTACGATTCACGACCGTGTCCGCAACGACGATATAAGAAAGAGAAGCATGGATCAACCGAATGTCGGAGAACAGCCGCAGACAATATTGCGATTGTTTGGGCATGTATGTAGGTTGGATACTACTCGTCTCCCGTATAGTAAGCTTGGGACCGCCCGATCTCAACACGAGCTGCACCCCATCTCGAGGCTGGAATAACTTGAAGAAGACGTTTTCACACAGTTTCCTAACCTTTCTTAAAATTACTTGTTGCCTATGATCCGAATTAGCGATGAATCTCTGAATTAAAACTCTAGCCAGACCCTGTGTTCAAGCTGTCTGTTTCGAATTCGAGAAGTAACCTTTCATATCAGTCATATTAGAAGTTGCGAGAGGCGCTCACCTGGAAAATCTTATGGGGAATGAACACTGTTCCACACTTGGGCCTGCAGTCATTTTCGCAAAGCATCTCTCCAGATGAAGTCTCGAAATACGTGTCCTTTTCACATTCTCTGAAAAAACTGTGTCATTGAACACAAGATGGGTGACTGAAATCGTGAAGTTTTGGTTAAATGGAGCATAGTATGATGATTCTGTGGTGCTCATTTTCAAGGCTAATGGGTACAGTGGTATGATACCACTTCCCATAAAATATGCGATATCTAAACTCGGAAAGCTTGAATCTGTTCGCACTGCTTAAAATCGTACTTGTAGCAACACATGTTTTCATGCTTGAAAAACTTCCTCCTTGTATTTTCTACCCTTTTTTTCGATTTTCAGACCGTTGAAAAATGTTGTGACCAGCCTTTTCCCCCATAATCGAAGCCGGAAAACTGTAACGAATTGTAAATGGAATAAATGGAGCTTAATTTGGTGAGTCGACAGGGCTACCACGCAGTCTAACAGATCCAAACAAACACTGTGGAATGCTATCGTAAGGAATCTTGAACATTTGAATGCCGCTCGAGGCCTAATTCTCAAAGATTTGCTGCTGAAGCCCAGATACGAACATGATTTGCCAGCCAATTGCATTCACTCAACGAGCAGGGTACTCTCTATAGGTTCCCGATAATGCGTAGGTCCGCACTCCGTGCTGGAAAAAACCAGGGTATTCATACTATCTTCCTCCAACCAAGTGCTTGTCGGTGCAATTACATGGCAGGAAGCATTGTCAGGCTTAAAAATCAGTGTGTTGAATTTTTCCCTTCGGAGAAAGGTGTCGAGTCGCTGTGGGACCTCATGAAATGGTCTTTTAATGCTCTGCAGAGTTTATCCGAGTGGGAAAATCTTTGAGCTGGGAGGTGCCATGACTACCTCCGAAAATGCGGCGTAAGAAAAATCACAAATCCGTCCTTTCGTCTCTCCAAATATGAACTGAACCATCCAGGTCATCAATCTTGAACTTTTTCTCATGGGGAAACAACGCTTGTTAATTGAGGAACTATTTTTCGTCAAGAGAAGGTTTACAAAATAAAGCCAATTCTTTGTCCAATCTGTCCCTATGCCCCGTTGAGAGGAACTCATTCAAAAAGCCTTATGAGTAGCATTGATAATGAGGACCGAAGTTGCCTCCAATGTAGCAGAGACAAGGTGGACTGCGCGGGTTTCTTCATTTACCAGGGCTTACCTTACATTTTCCGTGGGCTTTTATAAAACCATGTGTTGATAGTTATTGGTATGAGACACAGCATTGATTATCCAACTTCCGAATCCCCTAGATATTTACAGGAGATTTCCAAAAGTGGGCATTCTCATAGATAAAAGATAAAAGGGGTACACGATTGGGAATTTTCAGGATGTTCGAAAATATTGTCTCCGATTAGGCTGAAAAGTTGTTTCCAGGAGTCGTTCTGGGTGCTGATTACCAATCTGAGGCCCTTTCTTGAATATTAAAAAAACCCTATCTGATTTTGTCCGACGCTTCAAAATGGGGGGAACTTCGCTGACAAAGCGCGACCTTTGACGATTTCGAGAATGCTACGATCAAATCGCCTCAAAACCTGCACATAGGGGGAACAATACTAGACGGGGGAGAGAGGCACCAAACATTCAAGACAGAAATGGAATGAATCACCGATCGGCAACGCTATCAATCGAAGTATTTCTATAGAGTTCTCATAATAACAATGGGTGAATGGGGCTGCCTCATACAAATCTGCAACCCGTTTATCGATTTTCGATAGATTTTTGTAGGTCACGGTGGGTGTACGGTAGCTCGGTCAAAGTCTCGTTATTGGCTCAAAATTTCTTAGTGGGTGTTATTTGGGGCGCTGAACACGAATCCAATTTTAGACATTCGGAACTTTAGACATTTGAAGGTACTCAGGAAATCGTGGTTGTCACATGGAGGCGGCATGTAAGTCGAGCGCTTGAGTCTGACGGTCTGCGTCACTAACTGCTTGTCCCGTCACACCACAACAGAAAGTGCAAAACTTTGCGAAATATACTCCGTCACTTCCGAGTCACAACAGAAACAAGAAAATGTGATGAATTTTGGCTTCGCGGATACAACGGGAGGCTAATTTGCCCTCCATGTCACAAAAGGCAGGAGTTGTGGGCTCCAGGTGACAACCGGGATTTCCTGGGTAGGTAACGAAAGTTAAAAGGCATTATGACTACCACAACCTACAGTAACCCTAAGTCTGGCGAGGAATATACTCCAGATTCGGGTTCAGCACCCTAAATAAACCACAGTTGAAAGCTTAAAGCCGAAGCCAAAAATTTTTTTCGATACACCCCGAAAATTTCGTGATGGGAAGCCCTTACCTTTTTTGAAGCAATGAAAACACCATTTTTGGGAATCCCAGCAGCCACTGAGGGAATTTCAAGCACGCGTCGTTTATGTGCTGTCACAGACCTACAGCAACAACAATTTGTTTTTCCAAATCTCCGCGAGAAGTTTAAAGGCATGGTTCTCGATAAAATCGATTATTGTGCTATTATAATGAAAAGGTAGATCTGGCCATCACAAAAGTGAAAACTAATACAAAATTGGGAAAAAAAAGCGTACAAGGGAACCACAATAAGTCATAGTGACCATTCCAAATGAAATGCACTTTTCTAGAACCATTTTCGGACGAAAAGTCCGAATATGTCCACCGCAGCTGCCTAGGCCCACTTTGGAGAAAGTTATAGGCATTTTTTTCTCTGATTTTCGTACTTATTGTACCCTCCATTATTTTTGCGGATTTTCGGTTGGGCGTTTATTTATACCAATTAGAGGGCTCTCGAAGCGTTTTATGAAAAATTTCCAGATTTGACTGAAAATTCGCTCTGGTGGGTTATTTGGGGTGCTAATCACGAATCTGAGGTCCATTTATCAATTTTCCGAAGTTTTAGACTGTACTCGTTCACAGATTCCCATCGGGGGAGTATTTGATGGCAAATCGCGACTTTCGACGATTTCCGGAGTGCTTCTATAGAATATGCTCAAGTTATTTCTCTGGGGGTTATTTGGAGTGCTGAACACGAATCTGATGTCGGTTTATCGATTATCGGAATATTGAGGTAGGTTTTGTCTCCTTAATGGCATGTTACCTGCCGTAACCTATAGTAAAAAAAAATTGGGCAAGCAAACCCCAGATTCGTGTTCAGCACCCCAGATTACTCCTACATACATGTTTTTAGCATTAGGAGAAAAATTAAAAAACACCCTAAAAATCCCATGGGGGGCCTTACCTTGCCGCTAAGCTTTGGAAAACGCTCATAACTTTTTTCAGAGTGGGTCTAGGCAGCTGCGATGGGCATTTTCGGACTTTTCGTCCAAAAATGGTTCTAGAAAAGTACATTTCATTTGGAATGGTCACTATGACCTATTGTGGTTCCATTGCATACGCTGCAGGGGCTTTTCCTTGAAAGCAGGAAAAGCCCTTGCAGGTTATAAATTGTATCCAATTCAAAAAATTTCAAATTTTCGGTACATGATAACTGATAAATCAAAAGTCGCGGATAACCGTCTCAAAGGAATAGACCCAAAATAACAACATCAGATAAGCGGAGGCATTCGGATAGAGAGGCAAAACGGATAGTCGGATGCCGGGTCAATCCGAAGAATACGTTACTTTTCGGTGATTTTGGATTTGAGTCACACGGATTTTGTCCCTTTTTCATTTATTTATATTTTGTATTACTAGGATTTCGACTTTTTTTGAAGACTCGAAATTCGAATACGAGTCGGATACACAGTCGGATATAAGCTCGGATACAAGTTGGTATGATGCACTCTGGCGAAAACCTTCAAGAAACGAAAGGTTTTTCTACCTTACCATGATTGAACAATTCACTGATAATCATTTTTAGCTCAAAATATTTAGATGCCAATCCTATTCTGAAAAATATGTTCATTCTTCACGATATCTTCAGATTGAGTGTAATGTTGAAGCATTAGTGTGAATGAGCATCATTAGTACCAATCAGGAATGTGCGGCAATTGACGTTTGCAGTTTGTCGTTTGCCGGCCATTTTTCAGACTTTTTTACCGTATGTCAACATTTCTGTTAATTTTCCGGCAAAATCGGCAAAATATTGAAAGGAACCGCAACCTATGCTCACTACCATGTAGGCACTAGGGTTGATCCGAATATCCGTTGTTCGCTCAACCGTTGTCCGAGGTTTCGATTTGTCTGAGGTGGTAGTAAATGCGCTCAAAAACGCTCCTCCACTCGCGGTAATTTCGCGGTAAACTACAGCTAAGCGCGAGCTTTCAATTTGACGATTTTCAAGAAAGGGACCACACATTGCTGAAACTACGCACTCGCATGCCACGTTATGAGCCGCTAGATGTGCATGGTGTGAAAAAAAAATCCCCAAAAAAGATTCATTCTGTTTTTTTAGAAAAAAAATTGATTGAGGTAAAATTTTTCTGGAGATTTTTTTTACCGTTTTCAGCTCGCGGTAAACTCGCTCAAATTGTAACTTAGAAGGCCGAATACACGCTCGTAAAAGTGGTCGAGCTAACAACGTAAATCGAACGGTATGGCCCATAACATAATGCCTACGCATATTGAAGAGTCAAAAACAACCCACAATGCCGCTACATGAGTAGCAAGTTTGGCCCCGCCCGTATTCTCACGCCCCTGTATTTGACCCCTCCTCCGAAGTTGCTGGGTAATCCTCACCATCGGTACTGTTAGTGGATTGCCTAACAGGTGAACCACACACGTCACTGACGGCGAGGATGACCCAGCAACCTTGCATCGGAGAAGGAAGGCAAATACAGGGGGCGTGAAAATACGGGCGGGGCCAAACTTGCTACTCATGTAGCGGTAAAGTCATAACTTAAAAATGGATTACTGCGTGCACCCTTCTGCGCATCTGTCGACTTTTTCCCTTCCGCATACACTAGTCCACAGCAGATTCCTTTGCCAGATATATTTCTAGTAAACTTGTTGAAATGTCTTTAATGTTACCGTGTTTTAAAACTAGAAAGGCACACGTCTGTATGATTCTAGAACTACGAATAGGTGAAATTTGATGGGAAAAAAAGATGTGGGTCCTCCACCGCGACATTCAATTTTATAAGCAATGTTACAAATGAAACTGAGAAACTTCCATGTTAGCCTTTGCTCGGTTCTCTCTCTGGGATCAATTATCGCAATCCTAAGCTCATTATCGATCCTGTAGTGCTTGTGCCGTGAGTAAATCCTTCTCAAAAACACTTCTCAGATACGCGTAATAAGAATATTGGCCGGAGTGTGTGCCGCTTACCCAGGTGTGAAATATTATGAATTCGAAACTCAGGGAATTAGGAGGGGCTTGCACGTACAGCAGGAATATCATCCAATCTCGACTACTTCTTCAAATGACATCAGAAGTCAGAAATTCATGAGAGGCGTCCACGTTACTTTTGATTCAGCAGGAATGAAAGATGTTAAGCCGAAAATGTGGCTTGTAATGGCCACATTCAGAGGAGTTTCGAGAATGACGTCGCTGCCAGAATTGTCCTGGTGTCTCTGGCAGTGTTTTCAGTTGGTCTTACTCACTTTAATGCATTGTTCACGATAACCTTCATCCTCAAAATTTTCATGGCAAACGCTTCTCGTGGCTCTCAGAAGCAGAACAGCTCTGAAGAAACGGGACAATATGCTACCCAGGAGCCGCAAAACGGCTTAGAAAAGTGGGCAAACCCAGCCGCTTTGGGCGAGTCCGGCCCCTTTCCGCCCCTCGATGTGAACAATGGAACACTTGAGATCGTGAGATGAGCGATGGTCCCTCTCTTTCCTTCATTTTCAACTTCTCTCCTTACTCATTTCAGCTCGCATGCATTGGTTGCAAAAGACGGAAGCTACAAGCCTCGGACAACTCGTCCACCATGCTTTCCTGGCTCAATTTTTGAGGGACCATAACCCCGTTTCCAAAAGGTCTTGTACGATTCCAGAGAGATCATTGGAATCAGAAAGGGACCGTTTTCAAGATAGGCGAAAAACATAGAAGATATTTTCATCAAGAACACTGCCTTTAAGATGATTGCCCTGAACAAATCTGGCTAGAGATCGGTATGAAACTGCCCGATGCCGATCGGGCTGCTTGAAAATAGTCCAATTATCAGCCGTATTTGTCTTGATAATCCTCTAGCAATTTTGATCTTGCATGCCGTTTGAGAACATACGCGTGTGCAAATGTAACTAACGGACTAATTCGATTATGTAACGATTCCCCGAAGTAGAATTCCAAGGTTCTTGCAACGGGTTAACTTGATCTCGTTCTACGGTACAGAGAATGAAATTACGGTAATTTTTAGCAAATATAGGCAGAAAATAGCTCCCACAGAAATGCGATAACAATAGCAGTAACGCTAAAAGCAAAAACTATTCCTTCAGTGCCTTTTTAGTTTTGGAACCGCAAAAACACAAACAAAGTTACGAGAAACTATTTGAAATCGAAACCTGAGGGAAGGTAACGATTTTGGCAAAGTACATGTACAGAGGGCACTCGCAAACTGAACAAGGATCTTCTTAATACAATCTTTGAACTTTTTGAGAAGGTATTTTACCTTTATTGTTTCGAGGGACACTGTCTAGAGGCTGTTGCCCACGTTTTTGGAAAATTCAATTCTCACGGTCTTAGCTGCATCCAAGCCATTCTTTCCACTTTGAGTGTATCTTCGAAAAAGTCTTGTGTCTGATCCATCATTAACCGCAAGGTATCTCTTTTATCTTCAGGAAGTCTAGAATTATTAGAGGCAGTCGATAGTAAAAAGTCGCTGATGATTCAACAGTTCCATTTCTTTCTCTTTCTCTTTCTCTTTCTCTTTCTCTTTCTCTTTCTCTTTCTCTTTCTCTTTCTCTTTCTCTTTCTCTTTCTCTTTCTCTTTCTCTTTCTCTTTCTCTTTCTCTTTCTCTTTCTCTTTCTCTTTCTCTTTCTCTTTCTCTTTCTCTTTCTCTTTCTCTTTCTCTTTCTCTTTCTCTTTCTCTTTCTCTTTCTCTTTCTCTTTCTCTTTCTCTTTCTCTTTCTCTTTCTCTTTCTCTTTCTCTTTCTCTTTCTCTTTCTCTTTCTCTTTCTCTTTCTAATTCTCTTTCTCTTTCTCTTTCTAATTCTCTTTCTCCTTCTCTTTCTAATTCTCTTCCTCTTCCTCTTCCTCTTCCTCTTCCTCTTCCTCTTCCTCTTCCTCTTCCTCTTCCTCTTCCTCTTCCTCTTCCTCTTCCTCTTCCTCTTCCTCTTCCTCTTCCTCTTCCTCTTTCTCTTCCTCTTCCTCTTCCTCTTCCTCTTCCTCTTCCTCTTCCTCTTCCTCTTCCTCTTCCCCTTCCTCTTCCTCTTCCTCTTCCTCTTCCTCTTCCTCTTCCTCTTCCTCTTCCTCTTCCTCTTCCTCTTCCTCTTCCTCTTCCTCTTCCTCTTCCTCTTCCTCTTCCTCTTCCTCTTCCTCTTCCTCTTCCCCTTCCTCTTTCCTTTCCTCTTCTACCGCTTCCGTCTCTTCTCTTTTTCTGCCATTTCTTCTGTTTCTCTTTGCCGCAGGCTCCGTTTCTGCGACCGCTTCTACGTTTGTTTGCCTTCATCTTCACCTCAGATTTTGCCTCTGCATCTGTCTTTGCTCTCGCCCTCGCCTCTGCTTCTTTTCTCTCTATGTTTTCCTCCCTAAACCTCTTCCTCTTTTTCTTCCTTCCTTGCTCACCATCAGTATTTATACCCACCTTCTCGCGCTCTCCTGTTCTGCATCCATCGCAGTTCTCCATCACTGACTCTGCACCTACTTCTCCCTCTTCTCTTCTTGTGCCCTTTTATATTTCCACAATGGCCTCTACCCATGTCTATCCTATTTATTTATCCTGTCCGTCCCTCTTGACCCCTTATCGACTCCCCATCCTTCTCGCACCTTTTCGTCATCTCAGCCTTCTTACTCTTGTGTCTTCAGGTCTGCGTCTGTCTATTTCTATGTCCCTTTCTCTCATACTGTCTTCCTCTGTCGTCAGTTCTGCCTAAGACTTGGCCTTCACTTCTGCCTCGCTGTGCCCCTGTCCCTATATAACCCACTCTATCGGCCTTTTGCCTTTGCCTGTCATACAATAGACTTCCTTCTGAATATCCTTCCCACTCAGCACACTATTTGTTTCGTCGCCTTCATTGTTCTGATTCTTTTCTCTGTAGGTAATCATCTCCCCAAAGCAAGGCTTTAGCTTCCAGTCGAACCTAGCAAAACAGGATCTCTCCAACTTACTCGGTGAATGATTTGTCGTAGAAGATTTCAATCCGTATGTAGTCAAATTTCGAACTTCTCTTCGACCTGCCTTCTTTATGATTGACTTGATATTCTGGTGGCCCAACAACGCCAAGTCTCTCTGTGACGTTATGAGCTGACTGGAAAAATGCAATGTCAACCTCCTGTCATTATAGGAATGTCAGTTAAGTACCATTGAAAGAAAATGATCATGGTTAGGTGCGTGGCTGGTAACCTCAAGAAAAATCATTTAAATTCAAACCGCGGCTGGCGCGGCGGTTCAAATCTAACCAGCGGCTGGCTGGTAAATACCAGTCCTCGTTATTATGAGAACCGTATAGAAATACTTTGATTGGTGGCCCACCCGATACGGAACTAGTTGGTTCATAACGATTCATTCAAGATTTATAACGGAACGATTGATACGAAACCTTTCTAACCCACTTCTAACACGTAAGCATTATTCTAACACGTGTAGCTGGTGAAAAAATCTCTATTTCTCTGAATGAATCTTGAGTGCCCCTCCCCAACTAGTTTCGAACAGCGTACCCGTCGATGGCTCACTAGTTTTCTTGTTTTCTCGCCTGAATCCTGAGTGCCATTCCCGTCTAGGATAGTCAGTTCGAGCACTTTCTATCCGAGCATCGTTCAAAAGGAACAGTTGTCCTGTGCAGCGACGCAGCAGTGAAAATCAAGGCTAACAACCCATTCTCACCTTTGCGGTAGCGGCAAATGCCGCGGAATTTTGATAGAAAATTGAGAAATCATATGTCTGATATTGTTATAAATAGAAAAATCAGAAGGCTGATAACAGTATCGGACAGCTCATTTCTCATTTTTCCATTGATAATTCGCGGCATTCGCCGCTACCGCAAAATTATGAGTGGAGTGTTGAGTGGTCGGACAGCCACTGACTAGGGAATCACAACCGTTCAAAACGCAGTTTCCAACGACATTTTAACCAGCTCACGCACTTTCAAAGACGTTTTCAATCTGTTTGTAGTTGCGAAAAACCCTACCCAACCGAGGTGAGGGGGCTCCCTCTGTTAAGAGAAAAAAGACTAGTAAACACGACAGGAAATTTTCCGGGTATTTATTTATTTATTTGAGACGCGGAACAAGTCCACGTAAGCAATACACTTGATATAAAATCGCAGAATTACTGAAATATTGAACGCAACTTTAAAACCTACGCTGAGGAAACAAAGAAAACCGATTAGCCGGAAAATGACATTTAATAACAAGTGAAAAAAAAGTAATTGTAAAAGTAAGTGGGACAAAAAACCATCAGTACAAGTAGATTGAAGGTCAGATGTCTCCCAGAAGGGACTTGAATGCACTCAAAGACACACTCAGAAGAAACTCATTCTCACCTAGAATTTGATTGAACTTGGTACGGTAGGTAAAAAACCCTGACCTAGCTTGTGACCTCGCAAATGAAATATAGAGTCTAAGTTTCCCGCACCTGCTTCTTGAAATGGGAGCTCCGAAAAAATTAACGGGATCTATAGACAACTTTCTGGTAAGTAATTTGTACATCATTATGAGATCAGCTCTTTTCCTTCTCCTATGGAGACTAGACAGTTTCAGAATTCTAGCTCTTTCGGCACCATTGGGCACCTGGGAATACGCGAGTCCAGAACATCTCATCATTAGTTTGCGGGTGTAGTTATTTTGAATGGATTCCAATAGGGCAATGTCCTTCTTTTTCACGGGGTTAAAGACTGTGATTCCACACTCAACTAAAGGCCTCACATAGGTCTTATAAGCTCGCAGAAGCGCCTGAGGATTAGTAGTTCTGAGTACCTTAAAAAGATTATAGGTGCGATAATTAGCCTTCCTAACCAAGTTTCTGTAATGCTGTCTGAAACTCAAATCACTGGATATTTGAAAACCTAGATCTCTCACTCCAGAAACGGACGTGAGAGTCTGACCTCCTAACGTATACGTGAAACTAATATCAAGATTTCTTTTCCCGATCCGGAGGTGGTTCGATTTTTCTATGGCCAATTCAGAAAGATTATGCCAGGTATTCACAAATATTGTTACCAAAAGTTGTATTTGGCTCTGAACTTCTTTCTGATGATCTCTGTGGTATTGAACAGGCAGTTAATGAAGACTGTATGGTTTCCGTTTTCGATACTAGACGAAAAATACCGTGCGGTACCGATTGCCACAGAGCCTTAAAATACTCTGCAATTTTCATTTGAGAGTTTGAGTTGGTCGGTCTGATCTAGCAATGCAACTAATATCATCATTTCATGCCCTTGTGGCAATCGGTACCGCACGGTATTTGGAGTTTACTGTTTTCGATTTAGTCTGACGCATGGACCAGACGACTGGCCGTGCGGGGTAGGCGGTCTCATTGGAGAATAAGGTTTTGATTCGCGCGGGGTGATCTACCGTCACGGCCCCGTCCATTCATCAGACTACCATTATTGCGCGAAGTCTATGTACAGGTCATCATTAGCCAAGCTTATTCCAATGAATGGACGGGGCGGGATTGGTTGATCGTCGCTCAAAATTGAAAACCAACTGAACCGTGCGGTCGCGAATACAGTGCGGCCGTCTCAAATGATCGAGTCGTTCCCGTTCGCTCTACTTAGTACGGCGAAAGGCCTATATGTGTAGTCCACAGAAATGGAAGTGAGGCTGTTGCCATCTAAACACCCTTGCAGAAACGTACAACCTATAGTTTACAATTTCGAAAAAATGTCGAGCGAAACAAAGATGAAAAAAAAATTCGTTCGAAAAATCTTCAAACGAAAGAAAGTCGAAAAAATTCAGTTCGACGAAATTTCGAAAGGACGAATTTCGAAAAACTTTCGAAATTTCGGAGGTCGAACGAACGAAATTTGAAGCTAATCAAAAATTTGAAATTGGCCGGAAATTTCGAACTTTTCTCGAAATTTTTTCGAAAGAATTCTGAACGAACGAATTTCGAAAATTTCGTTCGTGTACAACTATAGTACAACCGTCAATTTCGAATCTTCAGTACAGGAATGTGAGGAAAATACGACACGTTCTAATCCGTCAAAACTTGTTAACAACAGGTTTTAACTCGTCAAGTTATGCTACACTACCACAACTGTGTACGTTTCTGCAACGGTGTCCATTTAGAATCACCTTGGAAGTAGGACCTGGTGAGGTTCCGGACTCTTCTCAGGTACTCAGGGCCACGGCCGGCGAACCTCTATTCCGGAAACGACGGCCGGCGCTCCACTTTTTGAGGGTGCCGGCCAGCGGCGAACCATGCTGCATGCGACGCACACGCCGCACGGATATTGGCTCGCCCGCGAGCCACAAAACACGCCACGCCATCTTCGATTCGGCCGGTTGGAAAGACAATTGATAATGATCACGAATGATCACGTCGTAACGTGCTCATCACGTGGGCAGCCGGTATAACCTGAAATAGGTCTCAGAAGAGTCTCCCCCCCCCTCCCCAAGTGCTGAAGTGATGGTTGGCAGTGAGTTGCAACAAAAGTTTTAAGAGACGAATGAGGACGCATTTCAAGGGTTGCTGGAGCGAATGAGCAACTGACTTGATAGTCATATGCAACAACGGCTGCTTTTAGTGTCAGTAGTACTGCCAGAGACACCATGAAGATAGGCGACCAGATGGCAGTTAGACGAAGTACAAGTGGTTCTTCCTGTTCCTTTCCTTTCAAATGATTGTCTTTATCGACACTATAATATCATAGTGATGCTTTCTGGGGTGCGTTCCAAGAAGATTTCCATGGGAGGAAAATGGGTCTGATAAGATATAACGAATGATAATCTAACAGATAGGCTCATTTCATGCGGTCTCTCAATCTATCATTGGTCGGCTCTTATCAGATTCATTTTTCCTCCCGTGGAAATCTTCCTTGAACGCACCCCTGAAGTGAACTGTCAAGCACTTCTCAAAATATAGAGGGCTGTAGTAAACCACCCCTATCAGATGATTTGATATTATTTCGATAAGATGATCTGATATTCTTCCAGACAAGTTTCAGATGATCTCAATTTCGTATTGATTCATATTTATCGCTATCAGTCACAACTGGTCGCTGAACTTACCCCCGTATTCATTCCATTAGCGGTGATTCGCCCTAAAGCGGTCGTCCTCGCATATTCATGATATGATAACACATGATTATACTTGTGAGAACAAGGAAAACCGGCCCTAATTCTGTAAGTGGTCATTCTCTAATCGACCAACTCCAAGCTTTCTTTCTCAATGAATGAAATAAGATGCTTGTTGTTTTGTGAAAGCTGATAACGATAACTGGTATTTCATTTAGGCCCTGGTCATAGTTGGTGCTATTTGCATCTGCATCCCCCCCGCACCCCCCAACACCCCCCAACACCACCCCGGTCGATACGTATGTTTAAAAAGATGGAATGAGGTTGAGAAAATCACTCGATGCATCCAACTAGATATGACGATGATTACGTGGCCAACAGGATTGCACTTGTTCAGAGAAATAGTGAAGGCGAGTATGGTGAAGTCACGGAGGTAGCAGTAAGGTTAGCTTTCTAGTGATACGCAATGTTTTATCTTCGACCCACCCACCCGGTGATTTTCTCATCCACGTATTGCATGGATATCGACCGCGTCGGATACATTGAGTGATTTTCTCAACCTCACTCCATCATTTTAAACATACGTATCGACCAGGGGTGCGGGGGTGTTGGGGGGTGCGGGGGAGCGGGGGATACACCGAGTGATTTTCTCAGCTTCACCTCACCATGTTGTTCATACGTATCGACCGGGTGGGTGTTGGGGGTGTTGGGGGTGCAGGGGGTGCGGGGGGATACACCGAGTGATTTTTGCATCCCATTTCCAATGCATTCTGTGTGTATCGACCGGGCTGGAGGCGTCGGCTCATCCAACTATGACCGGGGCCTTAAAGAATAAGAGACGCTCCGGGGTTACTCTTAAAGAAAAGAACAGCTTCTCCGAAAATGCATGCTCTCTCGCTTTTATCTGTCCAGATGATCTATAGAAGCTCAGCTAACCTGATGAAATTTGCATCATCTTAAAAATTTTCATCATCTGAATGATGCGCTTAGGCCCCGGTCAGACTTCGTCGAAAAACCTGCTGAGTCCGACTGAGTCTGAATGAGTCCGGGGTGGAAAAACCTGCTGAGTCCCACTGAGTCCGGTTGCCCCCAGCGCCAACCAACTCCTCTGCGAAACACGCAATCGATAGTGACGATTATCACTTCAGCTGTGAATCGGAACGTGTTTGGTGGCTGATTTTTCTTGTTTTCAACATGTCTGAATCTGATTTCCGTATCAGCAGTACGTGGGGCAGAGCGCAGACGGCGAGAGTCGAGATGCGGCGGGACTCGGCAGGTCGCAGTCGGCCGAAAAAAATGCACCCAAATCACGTGAAAAACACCTATATCGACCGGGTGGGGTGAGGATGATTTCGGTGGGACTCAGTGGGACTCAGTAGGACTCAGTCGGACTCAGTCGGTGCATTGGCCCCGCCCTTGTACGCATGAGAAATATCAGTATCGACCGGGGGGATTGCGGTGGGCATCAGACGGTCGCAGTCGGACTCAGTGGGTTGATTTTTTTGCACCCGTCTTCCACGAATTCGATGCGTATCGACCCGGTGGGACTCAGTAGATCCACCGACTATGACGGGGACCTTACAGATGAGATTCATATCCTTCACAATATCAACAAGATAATCTTACAGATCATTCCAACACTTCTTCACACGATCGTTTAAAGGCAGTGTTCACGATAAAAATCGTTTTTCTATTTTTTGCCTATCTTGAAAACGGCCCCATGCTGATTCCAATGATGACTCTGAGATCGTACAAGACCTTCTGGGAATGGAGTTATGGTCTCTCGAAAATTGAGCTAAGGGAACATGGTGGACGAGTTGTCCGAGGCTTGTAACTTCCTTCTTTTGCAGCCGATGTATGCGAGCTGACCTGAATAAAGAGAGAAGTTGAGAATGAAGGGAAGAACGGGGCTATTAATTGGAAATCATCTTATTTTTTCTCGTCCCTTCTCCTGTAGAACAGCTTCGCGGCTTCCCGTTTGGATGAGACGACTCTAATTATCCATTAACACCAAATGCTTCCGAATAACGAGAACTGCTCCGTTGCGCGTTTTCTTAGCCCTGATACCTGGGTTTGTGCTCAATTCGAGAATTCAGTTGGGTGGAAGATCAACTTCTCTAGCCACCCAACTCACCTAACCTTAAAAGTGAATGAAACTTCTGATAGGTGGAACTCTGAGAATTTTGGCATGGCTTGGAGAACAGAGCTTGTGGGCCTTTCTTTTTATCTCATCACTTACAACACGAATTTTAAATTTGGTTTGATTTTAAGGCCTGGAAAACGCTTTTGGGCGGTGCAGAAACACTGAATTGCAGCTTTTGGGTGATATAGCATGGCTATGGCATTGAAATGCAGCTCCTTCGCGGAATAGCGTCGCTATGGCAGAGCAAATCATGAGGTGCGCGAAATAGCATCGCTATGGCATCGCGTTGGCATTGCAATGGCATCGCAATGGCAATGCAGTAGCATTGATATACATTTGAATGTGATGTTGCCTAAAAATCATGTAAAAGCCGGTATCAAGTGCTTGCAGCGAAGAAGCCAGGACGCCGCATGACTTATTGAGCTGCATTTTCTTACTTCGCGTTCGTTTTGTTAACATAGTTCCGAGTGGCAGAACGTGAAGGGGACCGGTGCTAAAACTTCAATCAACCTCTACGGGACTGAAAACGCAACTGTCTTGCGTCCCACTACGATCTGGGCAGCGCGAGCTGAAACAAAGTCGGCTTGCGAGCTCTGCTTAGTCTCCACCACGATGCAAGTCAACATAATTTCGCAGGAACTCAAGATGACCTGCTGCAACGGAACTAGCTGGCGTTTTCTAGGCCTCAAACGCAAAGCAAAGATAGAATTCGTGTTGTTAGATATGAGATAACAAGAAAGGCCCACAAGCTCTATTCGCCATGCGTACTCTGAGAAAATTTACCGAGCTGGTATCGTGACACACCCACGAACAGGACACTGCTATGTTCGTTTTCCACTCGGTTCATTTGGCACCTTGCTTTTTCTCCTATAGGCAATGTTCACGATGAATAGCATAGTCAAGTTCGACACAAAAATGGGATTGATGAGTAGCGAGCTGTGTCGAATAATGAATAACTAGCGATGAAAAGCGATCAGAATAAGCTGAATGAGTGGTTTCTATTTACGCGCGGGTTAAGGTTGCAGCTTATGCGCACTGCTAGCTGCCGCAAACCGCTCTATTGGCAAAATGTGCTCTAATCGATCAGGCTGGACGTGACGTATTTTCGTTGGCAATTCGCCATCGAAAACGTCCACGGCGGGATGGCGTCGTTGTCGTTAAGGAAGAAGTTGTTCCGCTTTTTGCGGCTGTGATTCTCTTCAGGACTCTGCATGGATTGAGCGGCGTGACGTTTGAAACTGCAAAAATAGGGCGACTCCTCCCTCGGTGTGTAGAGAGCGCCTATCCCGTCCGCGTCGTCACAAGCTCGTCAGAACGGGGGACTGAGGGATGGGGCAGGGGCTCTCTACACAGCTAGGGAGAAGTTGTCCCGCTCTTTGCGGCTCTAATTCCACACGGGACCACTTCTTTCGCGTTGAGTGACGTGAGTTTCGAAATGCGAAAACGGGACAACTCATCCCTCGGTGTGTAGAGAGCCCCTGTCCCCTGAGGGATGGGGGCTGAGCAGGCGTACTAAGCTACCGAGATCTTCTCTTCGCGGTAGTTTTTTTTTAGATTATTGGCACGTTTTCGCTGCTGTTTTTGACCCTATCCCTTCCAGCATCTAGCAGCGTAGTTTTCCACACTGCATACTCAAAAACGAGATATATCGTGAACACTGCATTCAAACCTTCGGAGCACTGTATAAGAAGCCTAATTAGAGTTGTCGAAGCTTTCCAAAAGCCTCATGCTTTGACAAGTTTTTACGCTAATAGCCTTCTCTGCAGTTTCACTTACAAGTTATATCTTGTATCAAACCGATATCAAGCTATCGGAAATAATCACAGTTGAATGATCACTCGACTTCAACCTCTTTCAGTCTATTCGATAATACAATTTCGAACGTCGAAATCGCCCACTTGTGGCAGCGAAATAACCCACACATGGCCCGGCCGCAAATGGGCTATTACGATGCCATAGCGATGCAAATATTCTCGGAGAGGGTCGTGGCGGGCGATGAACTAATCGCGAAAGAGTTCTCCGGCAAAGCTTAGCGGCTCGAAGCTCTACACCGGCAATTAGAATCTGGCGTCATCTGAATGGCTCAATGGGTTATGACGCTGTGAGAGCGGGGAATATGCTTGTACTAAAAACTGGCTGAGCAGATGGCCTGATTAGATTGAAAAGTATAGTTCGCCTATGCCTGTCGATTCCCTTTGTCTTGCAAGGATCCCAGTATGGGCTGAGAAGGTGGATTCAGATAAGTTTTTGTTGTTTTTCATAGCATACATGGTACCCAAGGTAGCAGACCTCGTGAATTCTGCGGAAAGCACAGATTCGAACGAACCCCTCGTGAACGCTGCCCTTAAAGGCACAGGACACCCAAGAAATTAATTTTCGGATTTCATGCTTATCTTGGAGAGAGGCACACGCTGATCACAGAGGTATCTCTAAAATCGTCCAAGACCCCCTTTGAACAGAGTTGTGGCTTTTCAAAGATGCCTAGATTTTGAGGGTCAAAAATTGGTGGACGAGTTGTCTCAGGCCTGTATTTCTCTTCATTCGCAATCGTTGCATGAGAGAAAGCCAGGATAAGGAGACAGTCCGGTAATGGACTGAAGAACGGTGATTTGTTAAGAATTGATCCATCCATCCAGTCGATATCGAGGTCGAAAATCCGGAAGGGGGTCG
The DNA here is from genome assembly GCA_029168955.1 of Aplectana chamaeleonis. Lineage (NCBI taxonomy): Eukaryota > Metazoa > Nematoda > Chromadorea > Rhabditida > Cosmocercidae > Aplectana > Aplectana chamaeleonis. The sequence continues at coordinate 1,004,352 of JAPDOI010000150.1, forward strand.
GGCCTGTGGTGGTGAGCGAAGGGGGTCGGGCCTGTGGTGGTCGCTTATATCTCGCTTATCTGGAGGAATTGAGGTCTCGCATCTGGCAAGTGTTATACAGGAGGGGTCTTTTACACATTTACATGAAAATCTCAAAATTCATATCTGAGGGTGTACTGTGCCTTTAAAGGCACAGTACACCCTCAGATATAAATTTTGGGATTTTCATGTAATTGTGTAGAAGACCACTTCTGTATAACACTTGCCAAATGCCAGATCTCATTTCCTTCAAATAAGCGAGATATAAGCGACTACCACAGGCCGACTCCTCGCTCACCACCACAGGCCCGACCCTAACAGATTTTCGAACTCGATAGCGGCTCGATGGATGGATGAATTCCAACAATCGTCGTTCTTCAGTTCATTACCAGACTATCTCCTTATTCTGACTTTCTCTCACGCAGCGTTTGCGAATGAAGAGAAATACAGGCCTGAGACAACTCGTCCAATTGTTTTTTCACCCTCAAAATCTAGGCATCTTTGAAGAGCCATAACTCTGATCAAAAGGTCTTAGACGATTTCAGAGAGACCACTGTGATCAGCGTGTGACTCTTTCCAAGATGAGCATAAAATCTGGAAATAAATTTTCTGGGTGTCCTGTGCCTTTAAAGGCACAGAACGCAAAGAAAATTATTTATCAGATTTTTTGCTTATCTTGAAGAGAGCCACTCTCTGATCACAATGGTATCTCGCAAATCGTTCAAGACCCCCAATGAGTGGGGATATGGCTCCTTGAAAATGCTTCCATTTTGAGGGCAAAAAATTTGATGGACGAGTTGTTTCAGGCATGCATTTCTCCCCATTCGCAATTGCTGGACAAGAGCAAAACAGAATGACATAGACCGGCATTGGACTGAAGAGCGAAGACTCGTGGGGAGTTTATCCATCTAACCGCTATTGAGTTCGGAAATCTGGTAGGGGGGCCTGTGGTGGTGAACGAAAGAGGTTGGGCCTGTGGTGATCGCTTATATCTCTTGGGAGAATTGAGATCTCGAAATCGGCACGCGTTATACATGAGGGATCTCCCACACAATTACACGAACGTCTCAAAATTCATATCTAAGGGTGTACTGTGCCTTTAAAGGGAGCAGACACGCCCAAAAATGATATCGAATATTAGACATAAATCAAAGGCCTGGGGCTGGTAGTATGGGGAACTAACGGAAAACCAGCCAAAACTGTATGCAAATAGAGAAATGGTTGTTTTTGTTATCAGGTGAAAGTAGACGAGCTTTACCGCTCGCGGTTGAAAAAGCGAACATTAGCGACAAAACGATTGAGGTAGCTGAGCCAATAGACTCTTACAGCTTGTAGTAGAACGCTCACCTCGTCGGAAGCATCAAAATCCAGCCAAAGCGGCCGTATTCAACCAATCAGTCTGAACGAGATAGCATTTGGAAGCGGGGTTGGCAAAATTCTTCGAAATGCATTGCTCAAATTTAGTAGTTTTAACTCGTTTTTGACGTCTCCAACGGCACAAGCCTTTACTAGGGGCCACATGGCCCCAGTAATGTAGAAGTCTCAACAAATTTCCCAAGCGTATCTGCTGTCTTGAAAGGCAGGGTCGGTCCGGACAGAATCTCAGTTTCGAGATTCCAAGCTAAATCTGCTCGCAGGCGACAGGTTATCCCAGGAAACGAGCGGAGTCAGAGTGAACGATCTTCTCCAAGTTGTTTCAACCACTTCATCCACTACACTAACTCACTAGGGACTCATGCCAGCGCTAACAACAAGTGGAGTTTCCGAAAATGGTCTGTAGAATGTTGTGTAGAATAAAAACGACAAATTATTTTCGGATTGTTAAAATTCGAACGTTTTCATCTCACATTTTGTTCTGGGAGGATATATGGGGCTGAAATCGAATGCAAGGTCCATTTTCGGCTCACCTTGGGATTAGTGTAGGTTACTGTAAATAAATAATACTTGTTCAGTGCCTCGAACTACCCCCTAGCCAACCCTTTTGGGCTGTGAATGTTCCCATCTCAGAAACTCGAAAAACATTTTTGCCGTTTTTGCTCTACCCAGATGTACTGATGAAATCGACCAAATTTTGAATTGTTTCTCTTCTCCTTCAAGTTTCCAGCAATTATCGTGCCCTGTTCATGGTGTGAACACCGTAGTTCTCCACGATGCTGCAGCCTCCGTCTGCCCTCCGCTCTCTCACAGTCTCTAACCTCCGCTCGGCACGAGCACGCGTAGGAACCATGTGAAGTTCGTCGTTTTATAGCCTGTAACTTGCAAACCCTCCAGAAGTCGCATGCATGAACGTTTTTACGGGGTCAGGCTAGCATATCAGCCATTATCATCAAAAAAACATTTTTTTCAAACAACTCTGGTAGTGATATCGAGTGATATGCTAGTTTCTCCCCATTTAAAACGTTCATGCATACGGCCCCATGTGAGGTTGAACTAGCTCAGGTCGGCCTGTCTAGCCTAAACTTCGGAAAAGGCAAAATGGATCAGAGCTGTCGCGAATGCTAGATAGCTCCACCATCGATCTTGGGTATTGCCGTCTTGCTGATACACACCTGATAGAATAGCTTCTACGTCAACATCATTATCATCATCGACGCGATAGCTATCTCTACCGGCATTCTGCTCAACAGCATACGCCACAGTCGGTCTTCATCCGCTCTATTCTTTTTACTTCCGCGGTGCCCTGCAAGGCGACGAGCCTTCCACTCACTCTCGAACCATACTCTAGTGCCCCTTCCCCCCACTTACTCCACACGCCCCTCACTTCCAAGCTGGAGCTTCACCACCTGCTTGCTTACTTCATCCCACACGCATCATGCACTAACGTGTCGTATCCTTCCATTCTAACGATAGCATAACGCATCCAACTCGCTTACTTCACATGCACCCGCTTTCACACAATAAACCTGTTGTTATAACTTCCACGTGAACCGAGATAAAGTAATGGTTCAGTCCACGACGTATCTTTCCATGTTTCCTCCTTGTGTGCGTCATTGATTTCGTATGCAGTCTATTCCAGAAATGGCCACAGACTCCAAGCCGTCAGGACGACCCGACCTTGCCAGGATAGTCCAGTACAGGTAAGGCCAGGGGGTATAAATAGTCTAAAGGGTACCCAGGTGGTTAGGTGGTAGTAACCCCGGGGGTTTAGGTGGTAATGGGGGCTACCCTGCGCTGACCCGGGATCCCTAGTCCACTGCCGATTCTCAACGTGGTGCATGCCTGCCTCTTCGACTTGAGAGGCAGTGTTCACGATAGATTTTACTATCTATGCCTCCACGCTTTACTGAAAGTTTGGCACATTTGACTGCAGGGCTTGCTTTGAAAAACTCGAAGGCCGCGCTTGGCTTGGCTGGACTATAAAGTGACCACCCCTGCTCACCTTGACGTCTGAGAGTGAAAAGACTGACCGCTAAAAAGAATTATATCTGCCAATGCAATCAAGCATTCTAGCTTACTTATCAGTGCTTTCTCGACCTGATTATTTCCTGTTGTCACAGTCTCGAGTGTTCATTTGTTCACATCGAGGGAGCGGAAAGGGGCATGAGGCCTTTTGGAAACTTCAAATTGCTTCTTTGCAGCCATACTCTTGCCATTCCTGGCTCGTTTTCTGCCGTTCGCTTGACCCGAGAATGATCATAGTGAATGCTGTCTTCAAGATATACAATACCCGCGCTAAGTTTTGTAAAAACGGGGAGCATCTGGCAAACTTGGCAAAAAAGCGTCCGATGCATGTAACTTTGTTGAATGAAGACTTTTTTGAATTCTGAAAACGCTATCATATTCACAGATCAAATTGCTCCCTAATCATGTCACTTGTGTGCCAAAGTTCCCCAAGAGCACTTTGTTTTTGAAGGAAATAGTTTTTGCAATCGTTTTTAAAAAAACGTCGCGCGCGGCGAATGCGGCGAAACTTTGAGCAGTATTTGTACAAGTAATGGAAGAGCAATCGGTATGCTTTCCTCAAAAATTAAGTGCAGGTGAGAGTGTCTCAAGGTTTGTTCAGGATGAATTTTCGAAACCCTTAATTAAACACTCTTGAGAACTACCTGAAAAGCCAGAGTTTTGTTGCGAAATCCCCGGACTCATAAATGAAGGATTTCAAAAATTCAACCTAAACAAACCTTGAGATTACCCCACCTGTACCTAATTTATGAAAAAAGCATACAGATTGCTCTTCCATTACTTGTACAAATACTGCTCAAAGCTTCGCCGCATTCGCCGCGCGCGACGTTTTTTGAAAAACGATTGCAAAAACTATTTCCTTCAAAAACATAGTGCTCTTACGGAACTTCGGCACACAAGTGACATAGTTAGGTAGCAATTTAATCTGTGAATATGATAGCGTTTTCAGATTTCAAAAAAGTCTTCATTCAAAAAAGTTGCATGCATCGGACGCTTTTTTGCCAAGTTTGCCAGATGCTCCCCGTTTTTACAAAACTTAGCGCGGGTATTGTAGTTTTGATTAATGGTAACTGCGTTGGGCTCACGAGAGGATGTTTGTTTTTCCAAAGCTCTCCCTTGTATCGACGTGCTCTGTCGACTATCCATGAGCTGATAATCTTCCTCAGACTGATTTGGCGTTTCTTTTTTTTGCCTCAAACCATTACACATCGTCTGCTGTCGGTGTGATTTTTAAACGCATGGGCGCTTTTTCCTTCATGTTACTGGTCGGTGTAGAGAAATAGACAATCCACTATTAATGATGCTTTATTTTTTCTCACAGCTCTCTTTTCTTTACTTAGAAGGGCATCCCTTCACTCCCCATTCCCCGATGTTCCTGTCGAAATACCACATGTGCTCCCAGGTCTCCCAGCTTATCTCTTTATTGCTGCAGTAGTCGCCATCTGCCTCTTGGCAAATAGTGTACGGCTGCCCGACGGCCATATTGTTGTTATACCTAGAAAAGTTTTCCAAATCTTCAGAAATCCTCACATTAGATGAAGAACACTACTCGAGAAGGAGGGCGGCTCACCAAACTTCGTATCGATGGTGGAACATCTTGTCATTTCCAAGCCGTGGCGGTATGTGTGGAACGGGGTCACGGTGGTGAATGATACGGTAGGCGTACGGGAACTGAAATGATCGCTCCCTACTCATCTCAGCTGCTCTCAGAAATGTTCTTTATTTCACTTTTTCTACTAGAGGGATGAAAATTTCTGCAGAGTACCACACCTAGGAATGAGAAGACGTACCGTAGAATCGTGCCATGCAGCAAAATCATAGTCTCCAGTTCGGGGCTGGCCAAAGGTGACAAGGCGGACGTCCTGTCCTGCCCACATGTTCCACTTCACGAGATAGGAAGCCGTGATAGCAGCAATGGACGCTCCTAGTGAGTGGCCGGTTACCTAAATGACATGATTCTGAGCCAGGAGAGACTTAAATTTCCAATCAAAACGTTAGAGCATTCATTTGGTAAAGGCGCTCTGTAATCAGCTCTCTGTTGCACATTTACCACACCAACAATTAATTAATGCGCAATGTTGTGTTTATGTTTCAAATTACACTTGGAGTCGTTTTGGAAATCTCACTCACATAGACTTTGTAATCCGGATACTGATATTTGAGAGTGCGGACTTGTTGCTCGAGGCCACCATTCCACAGGAAGAAGAACGCGTCGTGGAAGTATTTGAACAGATAGCCGTTATCGAAGAAAGGAACCTTATGCCTGGAATTGAGAGGAGGAGTAAGGAAAAAGTATGTGATCGAATATGAAAATGTAGCCTCACATGAAGAAGCTCAGAACTTCATCAGTCATCTGGAAGCCAGTGCTGGTGCCAAGGAAAGCGATGATCACCGCTTTCTCAACTGGATCCCATGCAGTATAGCCGTAGCATGTGACATCTAATGATCGAAAAAGTATCGCTGAGATAATTTTTAACAATAATAACACTCAAAATTTCTGCACTAACCAGGCATCTCAGTGGCGCACTTAACTTTCAAACTCTTGTAGAAGGCCACGTGAGGGACTTGGGATCTGAATCACAGCACTAGCGTCCTTATTATATATACAGAAGCGTATACACAATTACATGGAAGTTACAACTCACTTCAGACATGGCACCGGACTTTCAGCAAATACTCCGGCGACAATTGGGTTGATGTAGTAGCGGGTGAATGTCTCGTTGTACGCGTACGCAGGGTCAGGAAGACGTGGGCAGTTTAAAGCTACCTGTTAAAATAGTAGTTTCATGGAATGAACAATGATTTTGACTTCACTGTAATGTTGTTTCACGCGTTTACAGTCAACTGCGGAAAAATTGGAGGAGATATGTCATCAAAGATACATAAAGCCTCTTTCAAACTTGCCCGACCGACGTCGGACGACTCGTTATCAAATGTTTAATATCTATCTACCCTAACCTACCCATCTTATCTATCTTAACTTATCAAATTTGATAACGAGCCGTCCGACGTCGGTCGGGCAAGTGTGAAAGAGGCTTAAAGGCAGCATACACGCTCGCAAAAGGTGTTGAGATAACTACAATAGTGGGGTTGTACGGGCCCTAGAAGAGCTCTCACGAAGTTGGGAGAGTTGAAAACGAGTTCAAATGACCGTATTCGAGCCGTATTGAGTCACAAAATCATCCTTTCTCCGCCCACCGATACGGGCTCCGCCCCTCAATACCAATGTTCAATGCTCGATTACGGTCATTTTGGCTGATTTTTTTACGCTTCTGACGTCGTAAGCGTTCCAGAAAGGGACGTACGAATACATTAGCGTCGTTATCCCAACAAATTTGTCGCTAGCTCCGCTATTTCAGCCAATGCAGTAAAACTCGTCCACTTCTGGGCCAATGTAGAACGAACCGTTATATCTTCATTTCAGTTGATTTTTTTTGGTTTTCCGTTATCTCTGAATATTAACAGCTTCAACCCTTTGATTCATTCCATAAAATTGATATCATTTTTGAGCGTGTATGCTGCCTTTAAAGGCAGTGGTCGCGATCAAATATGCTTGTCGTCTTTTTCTCTCCAAATCCTTTCCTGGGTCTCGAGTAGTAGGACCTATAAGAAAAAATCGCGAAAAAACCACTGTTTTTGGCCGAATTCGAAACCTGAGCTTTCTTGTCTTTTGATGGTGGACGAGCCCTCTCCAAATCATCGGCATCGATGACCTCTTATATCAAGAACATCAGCTAGCTTGAAATTAAATGTCAATCAATGAACCTTCGAATTTATGTACACATCTAGTCAAAAACATTGACTGAAGTGATGCTTTCATTATTCAACTGTTTTTATTCGTTAAATTTGCATTTATTTCTTCCTCTGAATGTCGATGATTTTTGACTGCTCGGCATGAGACTGCGATCTGTTTCGTCATCGCTGTGCACGTGTGCACGAACTAGCTTCTTTGGGCCCTAGAAACTCTATTTGTAGATCGTTTTTCACCGCGCTACCTTCATAGTTTTTCAGCTGTTTTTGATCTAAGCTGATTTTTGTAGTTTTTTCGATAACGTTTTTCATCGTGACCACTGCCTTAAAGGAAATATGGATATATGCGTGTATCGTCAAAATGGACGGTACGCCGCCTTTGAAAGCACCGTCCGATCTCATGTGTGATTTTGGATAATTCACTCGGGGCACGGGCTGAAGCAACCCTCAAACACGTGGAGTCTCAGTTCCTTCGAATAAACGAGAAAATACAAGGGAAATGTCAGCCCCGTCCTCAATACGCCAAAAACTAAACCACGCACACCGACCCGAAAGGGAAACCACTCGTTCGCAAGGGTCGTGACAGGGGCTCTCTACACACCCGGGGGGGGGAGAGTTGTCCCGCCATTTTTGGCTCTAATTCCACTCGGGACCACTTCGCTCGCGTTGGGTGGCGTGGCGTCTTTTCGAACTGCAAAAACGAGACAACTTCTTCCTCGGTGTGTAGACAGCCCCTGTCCCGCGAAGGTCCTTCTTCGGTGTGAAAGACTCGGGTACAGTAGCCCTCTACACACCGAGGGAGATGTCTCCAATTTCTCGGCTCTAACTTAGGGCCACTTCGATTGAATTTAGTAGCGTGACGTGTCGAACTGCAAAAAAGGGACAACTGTTGGCCTCTGCGTGTAGGGAGCTCCTTTCCCAAAGGCTTGGCTTTATTTTTGAAGTATTAACTTTTCTTTGGCAAATTGAAGGCTGTCGTATCTTGAATCTCAGATGGAAAATTGGGCCTATTGTGGGCTTAGCTTTCGACCAGGTCTTAGGGCAAGTCACAAGTGAGCATGCGTTGCTGGGCGCTTTTCCTCCGTCGTCGCGCACTCTCCTCGGCGCATGACTCTCGCCCTGCGCCCTCAGGAAAAGGAAGCACACTCGCAGATCTAGATGAGAATTCGGTTACAGCTCTCGAGCTAGCGTAAGGTGGGTGTTTGGCAAACACATGTAACCTGGTTAAGGTCGCAAGAACTACTATCATCCATTTGTATGTCGTAACTGGCTAAATTCCTTCAAGTATTGAATTGTAACACCAAAAGCTAAACTGGTTTTGAACCACGTGAAAAGCTGCAGTCTTTAATAAAATGCGTGTATATAGAAAATGCATGTATATTTCATGAAAAATCAACAAACAAACAACCAAAACGAAAACAAATGAAAAATTCAAAAACTAAAATTGAGTCAGTTAAATGGATAAGCTAAATTCTCCCAAACAATCAAGAAACTAGGGACTTCAAATAATAATTGAATCGTTCATCAACGAAAAGCTATTGAATGGAAGTATGCACATCGGCATAGATACAGACTCTAAACCCAAGGGATCAGAGCTAAATTTATTGGGGTTGATAAAGTTATTCATGAAAAAATGATTGTTAACAATTATTCGCTGAAAAAACCCGATGATAAGAGCTTTTAGGCGATGCTCTCTGAAGTGAGTTCTTAGTATAAGTTCTGCAGTAACAACAATGAGTTTAAAATGCTGGAACACCCCAAAATAAATTCATTCGTTGATGTTCTACATCATTCGGTTCTCTTTGGCGATTTGTCCGCGAAAATAGAAGTTTTTACATTTACGTAAGTTCCATCGTTTGTGCGCTTGGAAACCTTCAGTTCTTTAATCGATGCTATATAATTAAGGGAAACACATACCTAGATTCCAAACCATTCACGAAGACCATACGCGAGATCTCTGTGCAAGAGAGCTAGAAGACTGCAGGTGAAGCTCCACCATGCCCGAAAAGCCATCGGATGGATGGCCTGGTGATGAAATACCCTGCTCGTCTCGCGGCGGGCAGGGACTGAGGCGACAGCCGTGTTCACTTGTGAGGTGCCCCGTAACCCTTTCGACCAATTATCGTGTGTTTGATTAGCGCATATGGCTGGCAAGGTATTTAAAGGCAGTGTTCACGATGGAAAAGTCTCTAGTTTTCTCACAAAAACGTTAACTATGGGTCCTACCGATGGAAAATTTGAAGAGAGAATCACAAAAAAACATCGGGAAGTTGGCGAAAGTCGCGTGGGCCAATCAACCCATTGGGCCACCCCGCCTCCCAAACTAATCCTTTCTGAAGAAGCATGAGAACGTAAGCGATCGGTCAGCGAAGGTGATGGCTTCGACAAGTAGTAGTGGATAAGGTGGATCACGTAATCACATGGAAAGACTTCATTCCTTCACAACGGTCAATCCTTCCATTCTCAAAAACATGACGTCAAACAAGAGGTCCTACTTAGGCGAAAAAAGTGCTTTCTCGTCAAGTTTTGCAGCTCTTCCTGACGCTGATGTCACAGTAAGCCTTTCACCTATCATAATCTGTATGAGCATCCAGGATTTATCGTGAAAGCTGCCTTTAACGCTTTAAAGGCAGCGTTCACGATGATCATTCTCGTTGACCTTCCGCAGAGAAATGAATTGTTTGCAGCCGTTATTTAGCCGCTCCTGGCTCGTTTTCTACCGTTCCTTCGACACTGGAAGCCTAGGATCCTTCTCGCCTATCACTTCACTGTGGGAAGTAAACGAAGATGATCATCGTGAACGCTGCCTTTAACCCATTCACGACCACGCCTAATTTTGGGTGGCCGCACGTTCGGACCGCGTGCAATATTGCGTCACCGTATACAGTGTCCCACCGGTGGGCCACTTTTGCTCGAATGGCACGCCACCAAAAAATCGATTTTGGTTTTTTTTGTTTATTCTACGACTGTCGACGTCAAAATCATGATGCCAAAGTTTCAGCTTCCATAACTCTTTCCTTCCAGAGAAATTGCCTCCTAAATTTTCGACTATGTAGATAAGACCATACACAAAATCACGAAAGTTCGTTGAATTCTAGCGGTTTGAAACATTAATTATCGTAGATTACTTTGATAGACATTCCTCTGTTCTTCAATTGGCAGGAAATGCTTGGTGAAATGATATTTTTTCCCGATTTGAACTAATTTTGCTTTAGCTACTCCCTTGCTTTTGCGGTCTATCGCATTCCGGCGCGAGTTTTTTTTGCAGTAAACATTTTTAGCATTCTTTTTGACATCCAGACGTAGAAAATACTCCTCAATTTTAATATTGACTTTTAATGCTGATGGAAATGACTTTTTTTAGATCTTCGCCATTTTTTCTCGGCCACCCCCTCAACCCTCCGGTTCGGCGCCTTCTAGGAAGAGATTTTTTGTGAAAACATATGTGTTTTTTGCATTCAAACGTATAAAATAGTTCTATTGTTACAAATTGACTAGGAATGATTAGTGTAATTACCGTTTTATAAGTTTTCACTCGTTTTCTGCTCTGGCACGTCCCCATTTTTCTCGTCCGCTCCTCTGCAAGGTAGTTTTCACCAATGTTTGAGCCCCGGCCTACGATGGTACACCAACCGTAACCAAGCAGGACTTTCAAAAAAGGCCCTAATGATCTCAACATTAGTGACCTTTGCATAAAATAAATGAGGTGAACAAAATACGGGCGAAAGAAAAGCCGATTCTCTACGCCGGAATGGTGCGCAGTATCAGTAATCATACTTCTGTGATATTTATAAATAGTGCTATACGGTCTTACCACTCTAAGAAGTAAGGATTTTTTCCCGAGTAATGGAAAAAAGATAAAATTCTTCATTAAGTGCTTGTAAAAATGCGATCTGTACTCATAATGGCGGTTTTCGACCTTGCTGCATTCGAAGGGTCAGATATATTGTAGTGGTGAAGCTGCCAGCGGACCACGAAGTTTGTAGTCGACTATAGAATAGGTAAATACATTGACCATAAATAGGTTAAGAAATTCCTTCACGTATTGGAGAAAACGATTTTCGAAAAGAGTGTCCCACCGGTGGGACACGCGGTCCGAAGTGGTAGTCAACGCGTGTCCCACCGGTGGGACACGCGGTCGTGAATGGGTTAAAGGCACAGTCCAAGCTCAGGGACGAAATCTGGTATTTCCACACATATGTGAAGTAGATCCATCCCCTATATTACCTGACAAGTGCGAGCTCTCGATTCCTCCGAATGAGCGAGATATAGGAGGAAGCCACCCTGGGGCGCCCCCATCGGGAAGCCACTTTGGCACGCCCCTTTTACGATCTTTCGAGCTCAACAGTGGCGAGATGAGCGATTGTTTTCAAATAATAGCCCCGTTCTTCCCTTCATTCTCAGCCTGCCTCTCGATTCAGGTCGTATCGCATAGATCGGTTGTAAATGACGGAAGTTACAAGCCTTGGACATTTCGTCCACGATGCTTCCGTAGCTCGATTTTTGAGGTGCTGTAACTCCGTTCCCAGGAGGTTTTAAACGATCTCAGAGATATCACTGGAATTAGCGTGGGGCGGTTTCAAGATAGACAGGAAAACAGAAAAACGATTCTGAGGTTGGACTGTGCCTTTAATCACGGAAAACTTGACATCGAAATTCATCGTGAACACTGCCTTTAATTTGAATGCCTATGGTATAAGTCTCTGCACCAACCAAGTTTCCACTGATTGTTTTGGTTAGAAATGATCCTTACCGTGATGCCCGTGTCGCAGTTGGTTGTAGACGCTTCACACGTTTTTGTTTCGGGACACCACCTGAAAACTTCATAAAAACTTTAAATTGACAAAACTCAACAATAGTTCAGAAAACCAACAGTGATAGCTCATTTTAGCTTGGTTTAGTGTATTAGGCGTTTCCCTAGTAGTATTCAATTATCTATTTATTTATTTGTTTGTTTATGCTGCCGACTTGCCCAAAAACTATTAGTATTGAGTTCGAAACATGGAAAATATTGCAAAAACAAAGCAAACTTAGCGCACCGATTCAACTGTCGACCAAAAGGCCATTGTTCCAATTAGAGAATAATCGCAAAGGCGACACTAATTCTATTTTTCTATGTTTCTTCAGAGCTACAGTTTTGCGAGGAAAACTCAACCCGTTGTTTTTTTTTTCGAAGCCTGCCATGAAGCAGTAACGCAGCTAGCTTATACGTTTGCATGTCGCTTTTTTCGATAATCGATATTTCTCATTACCGTGGTTAGGGGTATGGTATACTTTTTCGTGGTTGTATAATAATTAGCGACAGGCATGCAATCTAACACAAATCGCGGCGGGGCCCGCGTCGAAGCAACCGCAACGGCCGTCGTAGGAACAGATGTCGCGTGTGGGTCGCAGCGACGTGTCGCGGAGGGCTGAAATACTGCAAATATGCCATAGCCTGTCGCCACCACTGTCGCTGTGCAGTGCACTGCGACAGCGACAGATTTAAAGGGCGGGAGGCGGTCGCTGTCGCTGTGCAGAGCGACACGACCGTGTGTCGCAAAAGTATACAATACACCTTATAGCAGTGCCACGCCTGCGCGTTTCATGTTATTATTCCCATTATTGCTATACTCATATATTATGTTTGCGCGAAGGAAAACTATGGTTGCCTCGTATTCGATCGTATATGCAAGAGTCCTTCGGAAATTCCCTCTGTCCGCGGCCAGCTCGCGTGCCGCGCTAGCGGCCGATCTGAGCAAAAAACAATGGATGATGCAAGGTAGAGCGTGCTGCGGGCAGTCAGCATCGACACACGGGCAGGCCTGTACGCATTATGGGTGGTCACAACTTTCCTCCGCGTTCCTCCTTGCTACTGCAAATTGAGTTATTAATGATTGGCTTCGAAGCAGAAGTTCGATGCGCAGAGTTGCCATAGAAGGGATTGTAGTAAAGTATGATTTTCACAATCATGATATGTAGTATTTTCATTCCATATTATGCAGTTTCACATGAGATCGTAACTGCTTGCAGATACGTATAGATATACAGATAAATACGCAGTACCGAGAGAAAGGAAAACACATGGAGTTTCGTATGTTGAATTTGCACCTCAAAACTCGATAGTTCAGAGTTAATCGATTCACTTTTAGGCGAGTTTCTTCTTTTCCTCTTCATTAAATGCTTTCACCACCGGTGACATTAGCACTTCTTTATTAGCGAGGTTTGTCACCTCGTTAGAAGCTTGAACTTCAGGTAGAACGACTTCGGCGCTTAGTGGCCCTGATATTGCTTGTAATATTTGCTCCTTTGTTTCCTTCTCCAGTTGAATACGAATCGGTTTGCTTCCCTTGTTCTCAAGAGCTTTTCCAGAATCGCCCTGGCTTGCAGCCGGTTTAGGAGCAGTTTTAGCATGGTTCTGTGGGGTTGCCATCCCAAACCGCTCAGGGTGACAACAACAAACGAAGTGTGCACGTAACTGTTGTGAATTTCGCGATTGGCAAAGTCATCATGTTATTGACATATTTATAGTACGGGAATGAACCCCTACCTACAACACTATCCATAAAGTCCTCCCTTCAAATGACATTTGGCCCCTGATTTCAAGTTTGTCTGTAAACGCTTTGTGATGGAGTTGCCTCCAGTATTGTAAGACTAGATCTCAGCACAAATCGTCATCAATAGCCTAATAAAAATAGAACCTGGAACAAGGAACTTACGTCTGATTTCGCTGGACACATTGCGTGCACTGTTGAAGGTTTTGGCAGGTAATTAGGCCAATCACGGCAAGCTGTATGACAGCGCTCAACCACATAGTCTAGGTTTCTCCCCCTGAAATGTTGCGATGAACTAAAAAAGCCGAAGTCAATTGATTCCGACTTTTTTTTTCGAACTAAGAAGAAGTGTTTCAAACTTCGAAAAAACGTGGTAATTTTATTTAAAGGCAGCATACACTCTCGTTAACGTGGTTGGGATAACAATGTGAATCGAACCGTATGGCTTATAATATAATGCCTACGCATTTTCAAGCGTCAAAATCGACCCACAATGCCTTTACAGGAGTAGCAAGTTTGACCCCGTCCGTACTTTCACGCCCCCTGTATTTGCCCTTTTCTGCAACGCAGGGTTGCTGTTTCATCTTCGTCGTCAGTGATGTGTGTGTTTCTTTTTTTAGGCAATCCACCAACACTACCTACGATGAAGATGACCCAGCAATCTGTGTTGCAGGAAGAGGGCAAATACAGTGGGCGTGAAAATACGGGCGGGGCCAAACTTGCTATTCCTGTAACGGCAATGTGGGTTGTATTTGACGCTTCAAAATGCGTAGGCGTTGTAATCTGAGCCATGCGATTCTATTTCCGCAGCTATCTCAATCACGTTTACGAGTGTGTATGCTGCCTTTGAAGGACGTCGGGCAAACTATCATGTACATCGAAATGTACACATCGGAATTCTGTGGCCGTTCCTACAACTAATGGTTGAAGTCGCAGTTTAGAGTTGAATTTAGGAGGCATATGAAGTCGTTGGAAACGGTTTTATCGCGAGTCTTACAAGGAACCTACTTTTCGCCATACCAACCATTCCAGATGAAATGTACTTTTCTAGAAATAGTTTAGGACGTAGAGTTCAAAAATGTTCTTCGCAGCTGCATAGAAACACTCTTTAAAAAAGTTATAGGCGTTTTTCAAAGCTTCACGGCAAGGCAAAGGAATTTTTAGGGTGTTTTGAAGTGAAAAATTCCTGATTCCACATGAAACTCCTATAGGGGTAGCCTAGGGTGCTGAACACGGATCTAGGATTCGCTTGTCAGAATTCTGAGGTTTACTGTGCGTTACTGTAGGTGCCATGCCATTTAGGGGGCGAACGGCAAAACCTGTCTCAATAATTCGAAAAATGACAAACGGGCATCAAATTCTTTATCAGCACGCCAAATAGCCTTCGCATAGAAATTTTGAGCAAAATCTGAGACTTTGGCTGAACTACCGCTTACATACCTTAATCTTCCGTATGCTGTCAAAAATAAATACCCATCATGGGGAAGGTTCACGTCAAATCTGGAACATTCTTCGGACGCTTTCAGGTTCCCTAAACTATATAGATAAACGCTCAATCAACACTCCGTACAACTTCAAAACGCTATCTTTCTATGCAAAGTTCGAAGAATGTTCCTTCACTTGAACTCTGCACATGGGGGTTATTGTGGCCGCTGAACACGACTATGAGGTCCGTTTTAGATTTTCGAAAAAAATTCTGTGCCTCTCGGAAGGTTTCTATAACTCTACAACTTTTTGATGTTTTTTAAATATTGGATGCCTTTTTATGGCATGATATAAGATCGCAAGTTATCACAAGGTAGCTGACTTGAACGCAAAACTTAGATGTCAGACAGGACTCGAACCTGCATTACACGCTTTCCGGGCTAGAGTGTTATCATTACACCACCGACACCCCGTTCTGCATCCATCAGCTATTCACACATGAACTGTGTAGGCACAACAGCAATCACCCGTTAACGGGTATGATCTGGTGAGCACATATCGGCATTAAATCCAGTCAAAGGCAGTGTTCACGGTGATGTTCGTTACCGAGTTTTCCACGTAAAACAATTCGTTGGCCTCCAAGTTTTACCAAATATACAAAAATACGGTGAGAAACGCATTGAAACATCGTATTTCAGTGATATTATTTTATAACATGGACTAGTTGTCCGGTTGGATGAACATGTCCATGGTGGTTTTCACCGGTGGAAAATTGGGTCAATCGAAAATAGAAGAATATTTTCTGCAAAGCAGAATTAGTCAGGGCCCCAAGAAAAGGACGGAGCAATAGAGAATAGAGAATTTCAAAGGACGAGTCCACAAAAGATTTCATTGTCACATGAAACACTTCCTGTGATACTTAAGAGGCGGGGTGATACTTAAGGATTTCGTGTACTTCTGGTGCGTTTTTCTCAATTTCTACGACATTTTAGTTCTACCCGGGGGCCACTTATTCATTATAACGAATAATCTCAAAATTGAAAATAATCGTGATCACTGACTTCAAGCTGAGGCCTTTTGAAGACAGAATTTTGATGTTTTTGAATATTGGATGCCTTGTTATGGCATTATATAAGATCAAAAGTTATCACGAGGTAGCTGAGTTGGACGCAAAACTCAGATGTCAGGCAGGACTCGAACCTGCATTGCACGCATTACGGGCGAGAGTTACTTGTCTTCGAGTCCTGTCTGACATCTGAGTTTTGCATTCAACTCAGCTACCTAGTGGTAACTTCTATAAATTTTCCCAGAGTGGATCTAGACAGCTGCAAAGGACGTCTTCGCAATTTATGTTGTAAATTTTGTAAATTGGTTTTTGAAAAGTACATGTAATTCTGTTTGGCTATTATGGCTAACAGTGGCTTCCTTATTAGACGGCTTTCTCCGAGTGAATTAGAGGTGACATCTCCACCAACTGATATTTGGCCGTCTCCATCAGCAACGAAAGAAAACTAGGATTTTTTTTCCTACAAGAGTTATATCAAGGTGATTCTCGAAATTTGGTTCATCTTCAAGTTGGCCCAGTACAAAAAACAGTACAAAAGTGTTGGTCACTTTGAAAATGTCAATTTGCTAGTGATGCTACTACACTATACTAGTAGTACCACCCAGAATACAAGGAACTGAAGGAAAAGGAGAGCTGCGAGGCCGGAGCCGATAAAATGCCCTAAAAAGCTCTTACGAAGTAATTACGAAAGTCGTTTTCGCCAGCGATAACGGAGAAATTCCACCTGAACACCGTATGATAAGGCCGTTTCGAATAAAGCTGCGAGTGTTTGATTCAGTTTTTTCATTCATCAACAATAACACCACGAAAGCAGAAAGCCTTTCGTATTCAACGCCCTTCCTGAGAATGTTCGGATCTCCTCACAAGGAGAGTGTAAATAATCTATCCAGCCTATTGTGACGAAATATATTAAAATCGGCAATCGGACCCCAGAACCGGATTCAGGACCTTGAATAGCTCCCATAAAAGATTTCAGACGATTTTTAAACTTTGAAGTAGAATTTTCTTCTGAACGCACTGTAAACTGCTTTATCTTTAGAAAATGACCTGACAAAGCAGGGAAAACCTCCCCGTTACTAGGTCGACAGAGCTAGTGGGCATTTGCAAACTTAGGCTGCAAAACTCCATTACGGATATATTATTGGATGAAAATTTCGTTGCAAAGGACTATACCAATCAGTTCCTCACCCCTTGTCAGTTTATTTTACAAAGCCTATGGAAAGATCATTTGAACTCTCGGACACATTACCATTCTAACTGATAAGTTCGAGACGCACTAAAGATTGCTGCGGAATCGCTGCACATGGTTCCGTTTGTTGTAGGGAGTAATCTCTGGTTCAGCGCTTCCTTACGCTTGTTCGGCAGTACCTCTTTAAAGGCATCGTCCGCGATGAAATTTGTTTCTGAGTTTTCACTATATAATGGGTGATCTAGTACCCTACACAACAGCCATGTGAAAAGATTCGCGGAAAAAGTTATTGAAAAATGCTTTTCTGGACCCCTTTTCCTTCGTTTTCAGGCCCCATTCGGCCAATCGATGCATGAGAGAGGAAGAGTTGATCGCTATGAATCGTTGTGTTGACCCGTGATCTCCCGATCAAAACGCGTTGAACTTTCCTTCAGCTGATCTTCAAGGGAGAAAAAGGTTGACCGATATGTGCAGAAAAGGCATTCATGACGTATTCATATGATATATTCCATCAAATTCCACGCATTTGTACTATATCAGTTATTGATCAATTAATTTCGTTTCTTCATTTGGTGAGCGGATGTAACAGATGATCGACCCACAGGCCAACCCCCGAACCCAGAAAGACGTTTTCAACTGTGAAAAAAACTACTATTTGGTCGGATTTCAAGGCTGCAAATTTCGTGAATGGCCTCATCAAGGCCCATTTGAATGATACATATAACACGAAAACAGGTATTTGGTTTTCAGCTTGCACGACGCCTTTGAAAGCAGCGTGCCTCGCCGTAATAATTATGCTTGGAAAATGAAGTATACACTACAGTTCAGTTACCCGTGTTTTCTCTGTTGGAAGTACACCTCTATCTGAGACACAGCCCTAATATGTAGAAGCACAGCAACAAGAGAGGGCCAAAAATTAGAAGTACACCTTTTTTTTTCAAGGTACACCCCTGTTAGTAGTACAATTCAAAATAGGATAGGGGACTAGTACTTGACTTTCCAGAACAGTATTCCGGTTTCAAAGGACCCCATGAGCCTTTCGAAAACAAATCTGAGGAATATTAGTTTACACTCTATTCGAATGCTCTATAGTGATAACGATCCTGTGTGCATCTGTGTTGTTCGAAGTGAATCTCCATAAAGTCGCCCACACGCACAAAAAGGCTTACTGTTATATTTGGAAAAAACTGCAAAAGTTTTCGAGTTTCGAATTTTCGAATATATTCGAAAATAATTTTCTTCGAATTTCAAATTTTCGAATAAACTCAAAAAAGATATCTTTCGAATTCCGGGTTTTCGAATATATTCGAGAAACTGATTTTTGGAATTCCAAACTTTCGAGTAGATTCGAGAATCAAAATTTTCGAATTCTCGAATAATTCCTTCTATTTTTCTTATAAATTTCCTCTACAGTTCAACTCCGCATTGTCGTTCAGTCCGCAAAGTGCACGCTGATTGCAAAAGCGTGCTGCGGCGCGGTTGCGAGTATCCTCAGACAGGGATGTGGGATCACCAGGGCGGTTCTTGCCTTTGGTGCACGGGTGATCTCACCGCCGGGTGATCCCACATTCCTGTCTGAGGATACTCGCAACCGCGCCGCAGCACGCTTTCGCAATTTGCGTGCACTTTGCGGACTGAACGGCAATGCGTAGTTGAACTGTAATTCACAAATGATAGTCCAATTTCAAAAATCAATTTTGAGCTGCCATCTACTGTGACTATCACTTTGTAGAAACACTCATCGGCCCACAACAATGTTAGGCGCTATTCATAGCGACAAGTGACGCGTCACTATCAATAGCGCCTGACGCGCAGGCGTGACGTTGATGTATTAATAGCCGAACTCCTCACCCGCGCGCCAAGCTCGTGACGCCCGCTTCAAAGTGCACAGATTTTGTACAGTTCAGATTTCGCTTGCTCGGCAAAGTTAGAACCTATTCTAATCCGCTCCGCCATAGCGTCGCCGCTGGAGTATTCATAGTCTCCGCAAAGGCGTCACGAACGTTCAGCACATTACGCTCGCCTTCAGGCATGACTTGATAATCACTATCCCTTTCCGGGGAAGTGCCCTATCGCACCCAAGCGCTAAGACCCTAGCGCCGCTCTCAAGACCTACTACCACGGCGCGGCCGAGGCAAGTTTGCCGCCGCCGAGCTTGCACGAGTTCAGGTGGGAGGCAGGGCTGAACACTTGAGCGGAAAATGCCGCTTTTGATCCACATTGAAACCAGTGTTCTGGATTATCAGAAAAATAGCCGGAAGTTGGCAATTAGCTTCTTTCCACATGAGAAGGCTGGCAAAATCGATTCGCGATCGGAACTGGTAACGAGACAGTGAAGCGTGGCAAACGCCGCTATAGCGGTTATATCGATCGAGAACGTTTTCTCCGCCACCACCGCGTTTGCAGCGTTTTATCAATTTTCTTAAGGAGCAGCCTTTGACGCGGCAGCAAAGGTATGGGAAGGGCGTTAGGTCAGTGGTATAGTTTTGCGACACGAGGTCGCGTCGCTCTGCACAGCGACAGCGACCGCCTCCTGCCCGTCAAATCTGCCGCTGCCGCAGTGCGCTGTACATTGACAGCGACAGTGGCAACGACAGGCATACACACAGTTGCAGTATGTCAGCCCTCCATGACATGTCGCTGCGACGGACACGCGACAACAGTTCCTGCGACGGTCAGTGCCCTTTCTCCTATGCTGATCTCGCATTTGTGCTAAATGCCATGACTGTAGCTCATGGCAGTGACAATGTATGCCATTAACCTTAGGCAACGTTTATACTCCCGCCGCAGAGAGGCGCGGCGTAGTGCGATCCTCTGAAGGGGTCGTTTATACTTCCGCAGCCGAGCGGCGCGGCGAAATGCAATCCTACAATATCGATCGCGCCGCGCCACGTGATGATTATTACAGCAGTGCACTTCGCAGCGCCTCTCGGCGGCAGAAGTATAAACGACCCCTAATAATCACGTCGACTGGTGGTTTTAGATGTTTATTGGGAGAGTCATTTCTCCAAACCAACCAGATATGACAATGAATCCCATACAACGAAACGGCTCGCCTTGAAAAGGCAGTGGGCGGAGTCAATTGATAGCAGCACGCGCTGCAACGAGATAGTACAGCGATAGGCATAGAGTGGCGAGGGAGGCGAGAGTGATTTCCTCGCGTCCCTGCCTCTCCGCCGATTGATCGGCAAAACAACAACTCAGGAACTCGTGGTTGTCAGCTGGAGCCCACAACTCCTTGCTGTTGTGACGTGGAAGGCGAAATAGTCTGCCGTTGTTACCTCGAAGCCATTTTCCGTCACGTTTTGCACTTTCCGATGTGACCCAAGTGTGACGCGCCATATTTCGCAAGATTTTACCCGTATTGATGTTGTGAGACGGCGACGAGCCAATCGTAGGCGTGACAGACGGCGAGAGTCAGGCAGAGTCAGGCAGATCGTGAGAGAGCGCAAACAGTCAGACCTCGATCCCGCACTTCGTCATCGTCCAGATCGTCATTTCGATTTTTTCTCAACAGATTCGATTCCGAATCTGTTGTTTCTAGAATCTGTTTTGTTTCTAATTGTATTTGTCCGCTGATTCGTGTTGAGAACATCCAATTACCCACGAGGAACGACTTTGGAACACATCTATCGAAGAAATCCGCAAATCTCAAAATCCAGCGTTCTCAATATTTTTGCGTTCAGTGTTATTCGAAGTTGAAAAAAGCACTTGCTCACCGCCCATCTCGTCATTTCGGTTTTCCTACAACAGATTCGCTTCCGAATCTGTTGTTTCTAATTCTATTTGTCCGCTGATTCGTGTTGAGAACTTCCAATTACCCACAAAGAACGGTTTTGGAACTCATCTATCGAAGAAATCCGCAAATCTCAAAATCCAGCGTTCTTCATTCTTTTGCGTTCAGGGTTATTCGAAGTTGAAAAAAATTGCCTTTGGAAATTGTCGAGGCCGGAAATTTCTCGATTCTTAAGCACAGACTATTATAGTGAGGATTCCGAATATTCGAGTTCGAATAAATATTCGAATTCTTCGAACGAATTTTAATTGGAATATTCGAAAAGTGGAAATATTCGAACATCATTCGAATTCGACCATTTGCAAAAGGTGAATATTCAAACAATATTCGAATTTGACTATTCGCGAAAAGTGAATATTCGAACATTATTCGAATTCAACAATTTGAGATGTGAATATTTGAACGCTAATCGAATTCGAATGCTCGAGCTGGTTCAACGAAAATTATTAAAATTAGCTCTGATATATGAAGGAATCGACATACTTTCCAAGACTGGATTCATTTTCATCACTACTCCACTGTTCCACTTTCCCAAAGAGCTTAACATCTTTGCCCACCTACGTCTGAAGAGGCTACTAGGGCGATTCTAACAGGGGAGCCACCGATGTTTTAGATTTGGTCGTGCTCTCTCGGCAGTCGGGCCCTCTTTCCATTGCATATGGCCACGCCCAATTCTCCGCGCTGCAACAATTTTGGAAGAGGAGAAAACCCCGGACTGATGTTATAATGGCGCGGCGGCACGGAAAAATGGGCGTACCGTAGTGGGATGACAATCGGCACCCCCCCCCTTTTCTGGTGATAGCACCGATTTGGCTGAAACTTCGTCAAGAGGCTTTTAAGCTGTGTTTTGAGAATACCTTATTCTTTTCGCGATTTTCGAAGGATTAATGAGGAATAAGGGTAGGTTCTTTCCCATTTGCCTACTAGAACCCACTTTAATCTTTCGGAAAGTGGACAGCGGGTTTGTAATATCCATACCAGAGAACCTCTTGGCAAAACTTCCTTTTTTTTTGTTCACAGTGTGTTTGTGCTCTGAATATTTCGATACATCGTGTCTTTCTTGGCGCCAATATTCTTTATGGTGGTTTCAGCATGGCTGCGTCATTTGGTGAATCTTCGGTATCTTATTCGGCAACTCCCCGAACTTCTAAAGGTAAGTAGATTTATATTTCATAGTTGTTTTCGGGTTTCTTCTCTGAGAAAACGTATAGTCTGTCCGAATGGAACCGTCCGCCCACGCGGTCGGCGTGCGCGTAGCTGTCGCGAAGGCATTTTTCGGACGAACCTTTCCGTGGCTGCAGACAGCTAACTACAGTATTATTCACTATTCATCTGATATGCATTCCTGCTCATCGATTCATAAGTCTAAATCAATGCCTCTAGACGGCCGCTTGTCACGCTCGCAGACCGCGTTGGCGGACAGTCTCACTCGGACTAATTTTATGTATGTATGAATTATTTCGCCGCGGTCCGCAAGTGATTTCGCCGCGGTCCGCACGGCGCCTTGAACCTGTCGACTCGGTGCTTCGAACCTGCCGATTCGGTGCTTCGAACCTGGCGATTCGGCGCCTTGAATCTGTCGAGTCGGCGCCTTGAACCTGCCGATTCGGTGCTTCGAACCTGCCGATTCGGCGCCTTGAATCTGTCGAGTCGGCGCCTTGAACCTGCCGATTCGGTGCTTCGAACCTGCCGATTCTGTGCTTCGAACCTGCCGATGTTATTTTTCTCATTCGGGATAGCGACTACCATTGCGCAAAACATGATCCACACAGAAAGATCTTGAGGAATCGTGCTCATGCTCCCAAGCGTTTCATTCCCGTGAGAACTGCCATATACGGTCGCTTAGGAACTTAATTTTTGCGATAGACACCGAAAAATGCAATTTTTTCACAAAGAAACCTTAAGACCCCACCCCGAATCGGCAGGTTCGAAGCACCGAGTCGGGAGGTTTGAAGCACCTAGTCGACAGATTCGAAGCACCGAATCGGGAGGTTCGAAGCACCGAATCGGCAGGTTCGAAGCACCGAGTCGGGAGGTTCGAACCTGCCGAGTCGGCAGGTTCGCGGTGAGTTTTCTCAGACTCGCGGTATGCTTTTATTTGTAGACCGTGGCTCAAATCAGGTTGGCGCAAAGAGGTGGCTTAGCCCCTCTCAGTTCGATGATGATGGTGAGTGGATCTACAATTGAAAAAAACACGGCGTTACTAATATATAATGTTTTAGAAGCTCTAGATTCCACGCAGGGTGCCCTTTCCCCTACACCTATTAGGAAACAGTTTACCTCTTTGCCCGAGCTAAAGAGACCTCATCAGAACGCGTCCCATTCCAAAGCACCACGCTCCCAGAAAACGGTTGCGAAGCATCTCGTGTCCAGAAAACCGCAAGGATTCAATCGTGGGTTGAGGGAGCATTTTCAGCATTGAAGCAGTCGCGATTACCGGTGCGGTTCTGTTTTAGGAGTTGCTGATGTCTCTCTGCATGTTCAAAAACTTGGTGAATCTCAACATACGCCATATTTCAACATGGGCAGCAGCAGACCCGATTATCATGAGGAAAGACGACCGCTTAAAGAAGGTACGATTCAAAAATAATGTTTGCGACCAGGGCTGTGCGGAGTTGTTCGGTTTTTGAATATCAGGTGTATTTTGAGCTGTTCCGCTCCGCGTCCGTTTCCGACTTTTTGAGCCCTGAAACGTAAGAAACACTGCTGCACGGGTAATGGTGGTGGGTCTAGGCCAGCGTGTTCGGAGGACGGCAGGAGACGGTGTGGAAAAAGCTGATTTTTCCCAGGCCGTTGCGTCAATATCCAGAGGAGCTGCGACCCCCCGTTGACCAAATTGTTCAGGAGTTTTGAAAATTTTAACGATCCCCCCTCGAGATCAAAAATTGCTTTAGCTTTTTTTAGTGACAAATCGAGAAAAATTTCAAACTAGTGGGTGTTAAGGACAAATTTTAATTTTTCTCAGGATTTGAATTTTTTTTAGAATTCTCTTTTTTCTTCAAAAATTTTACAGGGCCCCCAATTTTTTTTAATTTTCAAATATTTTCACTACCCCCGTTGCGCCGAGTCGCAACTCTGCACAACCATGGCTTGAAGGCATCATGAAAAGCTGAAAATCATTCTGGATCACCGACTTTAATCTAATGTCTGAGCCTGGCTGAGATCCTCAAATAGTTCGGGGTTCTGGAATTTCGCCCCTCAAGAATGAGAATGTTGGACAAAAACGGCGTGGCTGGAATCTGACCGCTTTTTGGTGTTTTTAAAAGTTTTTTTTTTCAGAGAATCAATGATTTTTTTGGGTCTTTCCGCTGAAGTCCTCTTATTCGTTTGTGAACCTATACAAAAGGGGATACGGACTTAGTGCACCCAAAAGGGCTTTCCGCCGTTACCCGCGGTCAGGCGGCCAGCTGTCACTACAGTATCCCAGCACCGCCCTCCGCTGACTGCGGCCGCGCCTCCAGATTGCCTCGCCGCGGCCGCGGTGAGAGTTGCGGCAGCCGCGACCGAGCGTCATGGGCCTCCAATATATGGCTTCCTTGATATTAAAGAAGCTGAATTTGGGAGTGGAGCTTCACTGGCCTCAGGCTTCGGATCTTGGAAGCTTAAATGAACATCAAATTTTCGAAATGTTACTTTCAGATTTGAAAATTTTCAAGTTTCGCCAATGGCGCAACTCGAAAGTTGCTCTGCTCCGAATCGAGTTTGCTTAATTAGAAAAAAATTATGCCTTGCTATATAGGGCACCAGACCTTCCGTAAACCGTGGAAATCTCGGAAGTGAAATTTATCGTGAACACTGCCTTCAAGTTCGCAGATTTTTATAGTAGTGAGGATCGTTTGCTACTGGGAAGCTGTGTGCCCCGATGGAGAACCTCCAATAACCACTACAAGTTCGATTCGGCAACTGATTTCTTACCGGTCCGGCGTTTTTGGCCATTGCTCTTCCGTTTCCGTGCGTGTGTGTGTGCGTGCGTGCGTGCGTGCGTGTGTGTGTGTGTGTGTGTGTGTGTGTGTGTGTGTGTGTGTGTGTGTGTGTGTGTGTGTGTGTGTGTGTGTGTGTGTGTGTGTGTGTGTGTGTGTGTGTGTGTGTGTGTGTGTGTGTGTGTGTGTGTGTGTGTGTGTGTGTGTGTGTGTGTGTGTGTGTGTGTGTGTGTGTGTGTGCGTGTGTGTGTGTGTGTGTGTGTGTGTGTGAATCAAAATTGGGTCGGTTTTTTTCAAAAGTAAAGCAATTCAGTCTGTTGTTATGTGATGAGGTATACTGATAACTAGATATCATAAGTTTCCTATATATCGTCAATCTCTAGTTTGGGAGAGGGCATCGACACTGCTATGATAGCTTATCATGAAAGTCGAGCGGATGTTTTTGAGGAAACAATTTTAGAAAGGGAGAAATATCCGCTCCGCTTCTAAGATAGCCAGATGACAGCTTTATCGCGACTCCCTAGAGATGCGTCACAAACCATAAAAGCTATATGAGGGGGGTTTACGAGTGGCTGCATGTGCGGTGTAAGGCTCGCTGCAAGTTCACCTGGGAAACTGCGTTTGATCCAACTCGGGGTGCGCCAAGCGTCGGCGAAAATGTTGGGCCCAACTAGAAGTGCTCCCAGCGCAGAGAAAAAATGCGGTATTTCACAGGGTATGCACCAAGCGCCGAAAATGAGTGCGGGATCCAACTGAGAGTGCGCCGAGCGCCTGTGATAGTGTGTGGGACCCAATCAGGAGTGCGTCAAACGCCGCTAAATAAGTGCGCGATCCCACTGTGAGTGCGACAACCGCCAAAAAATTAGTGCGAGATTCTACTGGGAGTGCGCCGAGCAATTGGGAAAGTGTGCAGGACTCAACTGGGTTCCTACACACTTTCGCCCAACAATTCTTCCAATTGCAGAAGCGTCGATGTTTGCCTGAGAGGGCGAGAGAGGCGCGGTGCGATGAAGGTGAAGAAGCGGAAGCCGTATATAAAGAAGAACCGGAGGATTAATACTTTTTTTTATTTTATGATCTTCAATTTGGTCAAAAAATCTTTTTTTATGTTCTTATGATTTCAAGAAGATGGATTTTTGGTGTATGATCTATATAGAAGATGAAGAATTTTTTTGTAGAAGATGTATGATGATGTACGATTTTTAGTGTTTGATCTACCTATTGTTAGAAGAAATGAAAAATGTTGTTGTTTTTGATAACGTAATGTTGCATGATATGCATGTTTTTGTTGCTCTGCTTGCTAATAGATATGAAAGTTGATGGTAAAATGATTTTTTTAAAACCAGCATACCGTATAGTGCGAGCGCCAAAATAGTGGGGGGGGGGAATTAGTTTTTGTCACCTGGGGCGGCACGCACGTACGCGGCGGGTTAGGTTGGGGTTAGGCAGGGTTTGGAGCGTCGGCGCGTTTCATGATAGCAGCGCGAGGGCTAAAAGGGGGTTAGGCTAGCACTGAAAAATCGTTCCCTCGCAAACCCTACGTAAGAGGGTGGGGCAGCCGGAACCCCGTCGAGGCCCCAACTATTAATAGTGGGGCAGCCGGAACCCCGTTGAGGCCCCAACTATTAATAGTTGGGGTCTCAACGGGGGTTCCGCTGCCCCACCCTTTTACGTAGGGTTTGCGAGGGAACGATTTTTTAGTGCTAGCCTAACCCCCTTTTAGCCCTCGCGCTGCTATCATGAGACGCGCCGACGCTCCAAACCGTGCCTAACCCCAACCTAGTCCGCCGCGTACGTGCATGCCGCCCCTGATGGTCTCCAGCAGTTCGCGGGGCGGAGTCATGCGCCACCACATCCTCACGACCTCCAGGTGACATGCCAGAGATCTCGAGGTGACATGGGTTGATGTCACCTCGAGATCTCTGGCATGTCACCTGGAGGTCGTGAGGATGTGGTGGCGCATGACTCCGCCCCACGACCTGCTGGAGACCTCCAGGTGACAACCGGGAATTCCTGAGAACTAACCAAACAAGAGGAAGGAAAAAGACTAGGAAGAACCTAAGAAGAGTAATAACGCTGATAACTGCCTATAAAGTGAATGTTAACAAACAGTATACTAGTGGTGACGCCTAGGAAAGCATGTCGCTCTACAATAGCAGCAATTTCAGCGTATAATAACCTACAATACTCAACATAATATCGATCGTGCTGCGCCGTGGAGGACTGCGCCTAACTGCATTTTGTAATTTCGTAGTTCGTAAATCGTGAGTTTTCAAATTCCTCGTAACTCACAAATCGTAATTTACAAGGAATGAGCATAAATAAACATTTCCAACAGCGAAGTCTACTCCTAGCTAATGTTTCTAGAGTAGTCTCTGTAGATTAACAAGCTTAATCGCTCCCGTCCGTATTTCAAGTAACTGTTTTTCTGGAACGGGAGGGTTTTGAAAGCTAAAACGCTGGTACTGTCCATATTTGCCTGATAGCTACATAATAAATGCGAGAACGAGAGGAAAACGGTTTGCGTTGGCTGGCCGTTGAAGCCAGCCTTTCCCACCGATGGAGCGCCTTGTAGGGTGACGCAATATTTCACACGATCCAAGCGTGTGACAACCTCAAATCGGGTTTGGGGTGAATAGGCCAAGATGGTGCTTTGATAAAGTGTGCTTTCAGAGGATGATAAAAAAAGAACTTCTTATGAAATGATGATTGTTCACTCCGATTGTTCGAAATTCAAAAATTCCAATATGCTCTTTAAAATATTCGAATATCGAATACTATTCGAAAGTCTGTTTTTGAAAAGTTCGTATTTCGAAAAGTATTCGGAATATAGTGAGTGTTGAAGCTCGACAGCATAGGGTAATGATCGGGTACTATTCGGAAGTCTGTTTTTGAAATATTCGAATTTCGAATATTATTTGAAACCGCTTTAACGCAGTATTCGAATTTTGAATGATTCAAAATTCGAATGATCACTCAAATATTTTCCGAATAATATAATTTTGTCAGAAGTATACTCACTGTATAAACAAGTTACCTTAGCACTCAAGGACAGTGTCCACAATAAATTTCGTCCTCGGTTTTTTGTCGGAAATCAAAAGTTCAGGTTCTCATTGGAGCACTGGGGTCGAAAGAACGAACCAAAACGAGCCCGAAAGAGCTCCATACGGCTCCAATGTCCGCTCGCACTAGCCCTTCCGCTCGAGGTCGAGTTTTCCGAGGAATAGTTTGGTTCGCTTACACATTAACATTGGAGCGCGAGCGCGGCTGAGTTTTAGCATTGGGGCTCATTTGCGCACGCTGTCTACTTCAGGCCCATGCCCGCGCAACTCATCCACCGTTGAAATACGGCTTTCAAAAAGAAGAGCTGATTTTGGATGTTTCGCAGTTTTTTATGATTCTTCCTTCGCTGATGAAAAAATCAGACTCCGAACCTTCGTTGTCTGGTGGAAACTCGAAAACGAATTTTATCGTGAACACTGCCTTTAAGAGACCGCGTGTTCACACTGCGCACCCATGGCTGTTTTGCCTCTCGGACCGCGTGTCCACACTTCGCACCCACGCCATAAAACTTCCAATATCTTCGAATTTTCAAGGCAAGGGTCCTTTTTTAGATGTGAATAGCTTCCTTATAATGTAGCCTATTTAATGTTCCAGTGGTCAAGCAATTGGAGCGTTCCTAGTTATTTTGCCAGCACCTTCGTAAATGAAACTTTTTTCGAGTTTATCTGGTCGGGAAGAAGTTGTTCCAAACGTCTACAAGGAGATTTACAATACCCAGCCTAAATTACTCAAAAAAGCAGCAAAAGTTGCGTAGTCGCAACTTTTCCGACTTTTAGACATACACGGCTCAGAGTGACCCGTTTGGGGAGCTAGGGGCAAATTTGGAATCAGCATCGAGAGTTCCTCATTTCGAGCACGCACATTTCTTGACCTGCAAACAAGGCATATAGGGTCAACAGAGAAATTGAGTGAACGAAAACACCACCACCGTCCCGTTCTCCGCTCAAATGGGACCAATCGACCTGGGACTTGGCCTAAAACTTTACATTATAATCCTCTTTCAAGTAAGCACTGCGGCAGCTCAATCCGGATTAGTCGATTTTTCATTCCCTTCAGAAGCGCCAAGTTCATTCTCGCTTCAAACGAGATAAGGTTTGATAATGTGTGTACCCAAAATAGAGAGCTCTCAATGCTGATTCCAACGATGCCCCTAGCTCCCAGAACGGGTCGCTTTGAGCCGTGTTATGACGAAAAGTCGCAAAGATGGCGATTTCGCGACTTCTGCAGCTTTTTTGAGTAAATTAGTGCGGTTATTGTATAAACAATGCTTATCTCGAAACTGATGTCCACTAGTTGATTTTTGAAAAGGCAGCGCCAGTTGATTGAGGTATGTAACTGTAGAAGGTCATCGTTCCAACTTTTGCTGGCTTGACTACGAGAGTTATTCGAGTTGCTGCACGTATCTGGTGCTTGTTTTTGAATTTTCGATAAATTTTTCGTTTCAGATCTTGCTGAAATTGGAGCGGAGGGTAACTTGGGGGGGAAGGGCGGGTGTGAAAACCTGTTGATGGTTCAATGCTCAAGATATAACCAAAACTTCCCTACGGGGTATATTTGGAGGAAGGTGCTAAATAATGGAATGGATTTACTTTTTGATTTTAAAAAGCATTGAACAATCATTCCTTCACCATGGCCTTTCTGAAATTCCCTGTGGAGCTTTAGAAAGGTCATGGTGATGCAATGATTGTTTAATATCTCTTCTGGTGTACCACAGGTATACTCTCAGGTGGAGTGGAAACAGAATCATGAGTGTGCTGGTAAGAAAGCCTGCTACAATCAAAGCGGTTCCCAGCGGACCAAGTGTCCACACATGTCACCCACGGAAACGATTAGCCGTGAAGCTCTCCGGTCGGTTGTGAAAAATCGCCGTGGTGCAGGCGTTCTCTTAAGTGTTAAAAGCATTCAGCAGGGTTTGAAGTACGTAAGAATGCCTTTTTGAAATTGCCGAGTGAATCACTTTTGTCACGTATCCGGTTTTTCAGAATTTCAAATTTATGAAATATTACGAATACAGTCTCTCAATTGTTTTTTTTTTCAGATAAACCTCTCTTCACGATTCTAATCGAATGGATCATCGCGAAATTTTTAAAATATTGAATGTTCCAAAAACATGACAATTGTTATTCCCGAATGAATCGAATATTCGTGAGGAAGAATATTCGATGAATTCACAAATCTAATGAATGAACTTTTCCGAATATTTATTCAAATTGAAAAAAAAACTCCAGTATTCAAATTATATGCTTTGCACTTAGCTTTTACACTATTTATTAATTCATTCGAAATTTAAAATTTGAATTTTACACCATTGTAACATAATGATTGTGACAGATTGGTGATAGTAAATATTTGTAATTGACATAATACAACGTTGAAATCTGGTCCATATGATTAGTATGGCACATCAGAGACGTGTTCCTGACAGTATCGGATATTACAGCAACCCTCGGTTTCCTTGGCTGTTTGGATTGGCAACATTTTGAAACTACTCAGGAACTCGGAGCTCGCCACCCGCGCGCATTTCGGGTCTTGCCACCCGCTCACCCCTCATTTCGAAGAGCTCGCCACCCGCTACCCCTATGGGTGTAGCGAGTGGCGAGCGCGAGGAGGGGTGATGGAGTGGGTTGCGAGCCGTTCGCTAGCGAGCCGCACACTGGGTTGTTATCGTCCTTCAAAGTATTTCGCAACAGTTTCATCGACTTTCCCGTTACATCATTTGGCATCATCTTTCTGTTTGTTGTTTGGATTTCTTTCTTTGCAATATCATGAAGCCCAAACTCTACATAGTCAATGTTTTTACTCTATGCTCACTTAATAGCTTATCTAGGCAACCTGAATTGGAATTCCCTTTTCTTTTGGAACAAGGAAAGCAGATTTAGAACATTTGCATTTTTAGAAGAAAAAACTCCTCAGTGTTGTTTTCGTTCCGTTTTCCTTCTCTGCAGCTCTCCAAAAAGATATTTTCAGATGCCCAAATTTCGCTTGGTCCAACCATCCTTGGTTCGCGTTCCAGCCACCGTCAACCAGTTGGGAGTGCGAGTAAGTGAAATTTTATGACATTATTAACACTTTCATGTCCTTGCTGCACATGCTGCTTATACTAAGTAACACTCATGACGGTCCCCAGGGACCAGATTTATCATTGCTTTAACCGTGGGTTAGTCGACACGGGTTTGGTTTAGCGCGTGCAGAAACGTGCTAATCCTGGCACTGAACCCAACCTAAATCCTTAAAACGTTAACGCAATGATTAATCCGGCTTCAGGAAAGATATTTGGGGGGGGGGTACGTCGTGAGAATTCCTGTGCTGATGATGAGAAGTTCCAATCCGAAAGGAGTTGTCAAGTGTTATGATTGCGTGGATGAACCGGATTTTTGATCAATAGCTTTTTTTTTAATTTGAGTGCCGTAATTCTTGTTGAGCTTTGGAATATTGTGTTCTTTCTGAATGCGAAGTATTACGTTCACTCGTTATGATACAATCCGTAGAAACTATTGGAGTTCTAAAAATTTTGTGATTTATTTGAAACTGACTATAATTAATAATTCTTAATAGTGTTAAACCCTCCGAGTTCTTTAAATATACAGGCCA
Organism: Aplectana chamaeleonis; assembly: GCA_029168955.1. Lineage (NCBI taxonomy): Eukaryota > Metazoa > Nematoda > Chromadorea > Rhabditida > Cosmocercidae > Aplectana > Aplectana chamaeleonis. The sequence continues at coordinate 1,036,105 of JAPDOI010000150.1, forward strand.
TAAAACGGCCAGTCTCCCCGTCGCCTGCTTACCGTCGGAAGCAGACGAGTTTTGGCCGCCGCGCGACGAGTTCCGGCCGCCGCGCGACGTTTCGGCCTCCGCGCGGCGGCCAAAACTTGTCGCGCGGCGGCCAAAACTCGTCTGCTTCCGACGCGCGTGCGGTCGCGCAGCGCGTGGTACGCAGTCGACGGTGAGACTTTGGCCGTTTTATGGCCTGTATGTACTGTTACTGAGAAAGAATAATTGGTGCCATCGCAACGGAGGGGGCACTGTGATATCGCACTTAGCCACGCCCATTTTTTCATGCCGCAACGACTTTTTTGATTTTGAAATGGAAGAAATACCATGGGTTGGTGTTTAAATTGCGCGGCGGCGGGGGGGGGCCCTCCCATGCAAGTGATAAGAGCTGATAACCGAAACGAAAACTCAAGTGTTTCATGAACATTGAAGCGGAAGCCCCATTCAAGAGCTCGCCATCTTTCCGTGGCGACCGGCGCTAGACGAGCGCGCCGACGTGGAGTAGCGAGCGCGCCGCCGTAATGTGGTGAGCGGGTGGCGAGCGCCAGCATGCCAGCGCTCGTCACCCGCTACCATTCCGCTAGCGGGCCGCGCGAGGCGAGCTCCCACTTTCTGAGTAATAGGTACGCCTCTTATAAGAAGAGCTTGTAGCAATTCTTTATGTCAACACATGCTCACGAACCCAAACCCAAAATTTTACGTCGACAAGCAACACAACGTATGGGTTTATTGCATCTCATTAGACGGACATCCCTTCTGACCCCAGTTGTACAGGAATCTACCAAAGTACCAGGAGTGATCAACTGTTTCCTTATTGAGCAGGCTTCTCATGCAGTAGATAGAATCGGCGAATTTGCATATCGTGTAAGGCCGCCCACCCTCCATGTTCTCGCCGTACCTGAATGGAAAGGTTGCTAACGGTAAAACGGAGGAAAGTCAATAGGTACCAGGAAGGCAGAATAGGACAAGAGAAAAATTGCAACGCGTGTGCTGGCATTGAACCGCAGCCGAAATCCTTGCTTCCTCTACACAGACCCAATCGACTAATGATGTTTGGGTGCAGGCAAGCATACGCATTGAAGTACCACATATGTATGCGCATAAAAAAATTGAGCAAAGGTTTTCTCCACTAGAGTCAAGGCCGGTGAGTGTAGGAGGCTTAGGATTCAACACAAACTGGAACGATGACGGCTTACCAAACTTCATATCTGGGATGGAAGAAGTCTGGCTGCAGCATATGTGGAACTTGAGGAACAGGGTCGCGATTGTGAACTATGCGATACGAGTAAGGGAACTGAAACAAATACGGGAAAACTCATATTATCAAATTATGACTCAGCAATGATATTTTTTCTTGGTTTACCGTCTTGTCGTGCCAGGAAGCGAAGTTATAGTCACCGGTGCGAGGTTGGCCGAATGTGACAAGACGTATGTTCTCCGGTGCCCACATGCCGTACTTGACTATGTATGAGGCTGCGACACTTGCCAATGCACCACCAAGAGAGTGACCAACAACCTGAACGAAGTGAATGAAATGTCAGATATTTACACTACCAGGTGTCTTCCGAATTGTTATCTTCCTTCAAACCGCACGGACGTTTGGAGTACATGTACTTGATATGTATCAAACGATATCCCGTGTCAACTGATATCTCGCTGCATATAGTTCGACGCACATTTAATATACACTAGAAGTGCTCCAAACGTTCCCTTGGGACGCCGACGGGTTGAGACGGCGTTCAGAGTTCATTCGCGGCCCGACGCGATGGTATAATCAGCCTAGTTATCAATCAAGCGACAGCGCGTACCGTCGTCATGGGTGTTCACAGTGAAAAAGCGCGACACATTAAAAATGACGTGCATATTGTCATCGCGCGACATCCATCGCGTCGCTTTGCAATGCCAAGCGTCGCGCGATGGCGAGCTCGTTGCTGCTTTTCTTGAGTTTTTTCATTAACACAACCGATTACAACAACGAAAGCGAATAAATGAGCATGTCTAGGATCCCTTGCACCAAAAATAACACTTGTTCACAAGAACGCGATATTCGCGTCGCACTGAAATGTGCCATCGCGTCGCCCCCGAAAACCTGAACGCTCCGAATGAAGAATACCACCCCTGAAAACAACAATTCGTAAATATGTAAATATGCAAACTGACATATAGCTTGTAGTCTAGATGCTCTTTCTTCAGATGCCTAATCTGTTCATCCAGACCACCATTCCATACAAAGAAGAATGCGTCGTGGAAATACTTCATTACGTGGCCTCCAGCGGGAAAAGGAATGCGAGGCCTAAGCACATGTGAGTCCGCCGGGTTGTTGATCGAAGTCACAGCGTGGAAGCAGTTCGAAAGGCACACGTGACGCGCACTGAGCAAAACCGCTGCGTGCACGTTGCCGTTCGAGCGCATTAACCGAGCGCTTTCTTTTTTTCCTTTTTAGACCCACGGTTTACGGGCCCCAACGACGACGTGAACGCAGCGGTTTTCCGCCACGCGCGACACGTGTGCCAGCCGAACTGCTCACGCGCTGTGAATTCGATCAACATCCCGAAACCTTTCGGAATGCGGCTCTGTTCCAAACTCACTGGAAATAACTGCCAATTTCTGCATCGAGCTGTTCTTTATTTTTGGTGGCAGCGAATGCAACAATCACGGCTTTCTCTCTGTCATCCCACGCTGAGTAAGCTCCACATGTTTGATCTGGAGCAAGCATTCCCATACTTCGATGAACCGATCTTATCCGATACACGGCGTCTGGCGAAGCGGTTTGATCTCTCAAACAATACGATGCTCTAGGGGCCACTGGAGTCCTGTCAGTCTGGAAAACGCACTTCTATGGTTGGAGAAGCATAGCACCCACTGCAGTGTATTGATTGAGTGCTCGTCCCGCTTCGCCAGACGTCAGCGAGCGAGATGCGTCACGACGCTTGAGGCTGATTGCCCGCTGTGAGCGTAGCCTAAAATGGTATGGGGAGTACAGTATCCTCTCTAAAACGTTGTAATTGTATTGTGTTTGTTCGCCAACCACGTATTGTGAAGAAATGTTTCAGGTCTGACGACGGCTTTATGAGTTGAAAGCTTACCGACAATAAAAAGATCGAGCTTCCATCTCTACACAAAAAGTATATCTTTATGAAGCTCAGAGACAGCTTTATCCTTAAATACCTTTACACATAGATCAAATAGAACACTGAGACGTCCGCTGGCCTAAGCGATCGTGTCTGCAAGAAAACCTGTTTTGATCAAGCTAGTTACGAAAAAACTACTTGATATTCCATGTCTAGCACTCAGCTGATTGGCTGGGCAGCCTGGCCCCCTGATTGTTAACGAATGTGGAGACCAGCAAGATGTAACTAATCCGTACTCACTTGATCTGCCATAGCTGCACTTAACTCTGACTGCACCTTGAAAGTTCGCGCTCGGAATTTGTGCCCTGAAACATTTGCCACATTTGTAAGCATGCTACAGCTTCAAATTTAGACGATGATGTAAGCGACGCTTGGATAGTCACGACAGCCGTCGACACGAACACACAGAAACGCAGTCTCTTCATTGTGTCAAGAGAACTGAACGATGCCATTGTACGCCCCGTTTAAAAAAGCAAGTCAAAATCACTGGCGTGAGGAAACCGAACAGCTTGCGTAATGAAAGAAGAACATGGTGAACTTCACTTCAAACATGGCTCGGGGCTTGTTTCGGAATGTGCAGCGGCTGCAAGGGGCATTGCATAGAATCGTACAAACGTATCGTTGTATGCGAAGTTCGGATCAGGAAGGCGCGGGCAGTTGAGCGAAAGCTGAAAAAAGTTGAAAAGTACGTCTGGTCACAATTTTGGAAGAAAACTCATTTCATCAAACATCAATAATTTATTCCTCATGTTCAGCATTTACAAATAACTCACCTTGATGGATATTAAGCACGAGGTGGCCGCATCATGACACGCCTGAGTACTAAGACACCATCTGGAAGTGTTTTGTTTGTGAACAAATTTGTTATGAGAACGAAATAATCAAAAAAAAACACTCACGTTTTCCCGCTTTGCAGACACTCAGAACACCGCTCGTACTCTAAAGCGTGAATGAATTTCGCCAATATGAACACTATCGAAAACAGCACCTTCATGTTGAGCTGTGGAAGAACCACTGAAATTCATTGACATAGCGTTGATAAGAGCCTTCTAACATACGAGATTTTCGATAAGACTTCTTTACCCTACACTTTTTTCCTTTCAAACATCGGAAACGATTGTCTTTCAATGATTTCCAGGAAAGGGAGAAAATGTCCATGAGTCTAAAGCTGCATATGAACTCCTGCTGTTGTAGATGTGATCTCTACCATCCATCTGATAAAAAAGAGCAGAATGGATTTTATATTGAGCTGTTAAGCCTACTGGATAGAAATTACATTTCTACCATATTTAACGGCAGTGTTCACGGGGGGAGAAGTAATTGAGAAAACTGCAAGAATCTGTTTTGTTCGAAAACAGCTCTAGAACTGCGAAGGTTCCACGGCGAAAAATTCGCTAACATTAGAGTTACTAAGGCACAAAACTGCTGCGGCGTTCACAGCAATCAATAAAGTACTTTCAATGCATATAGAAACAAGTTGTCATTGAAAACAAAACCAAAAGTGTTAGTGTCAGCGAAAAGTGGACAATGAAGCTCGAGAAAGGCCAAGTCGATTGCCCGCTGACCTCTGATAATACAAAACATCACCAGAGTCATGCACCAGCAAAAAATCACCAAATTGAGATTGCTAATTCCACTTCAAGTGGAGCGTTACCGTGTTTTTTCGTACAGGTCGTACTACTGTGCTTATCTGGGCCAAATTCCGGTCCGCAGTTGCGTCTCGACACGCTTTGCGGCCGCACGCGCTCGAGTCAGTCGGCTTTCCAGCGCCAAAGCCGACTCGATGTGGCTTTTTTATACAGTTTTCTCTAAGCTTTCAGTTTCCAGTTTCAAAAACCCACCTAGAGTCAGCAGATCGGCGGCTGCGGCGCTGGAAGCGCTTCCGACTCGGGAGCGTGCGCCCGCAAAGCGTGTCAAGACGCAATTGCGGACCGGAATTTGGCCCAGATAAGCACAGTACAGTGAACCAAAACAAGACTTTACTATGAGAAACTCGACAATCATATTTCTTCGTGAACACTGCCTTTAAGTCCCTTTTTTGTCATCACTTCTGATGGATAAGTGCAAGGGCTTTATCATTCTGGTTCTCCTGCTCCACCGTAGTCGATTACTCAACTGGTTGGGTATGGATATATTTCAGAAAAGATAGTTTTGTAGCCGATATGAAGAAATGGGCTTACGAAAAAACTCAAAAGGTAGTAGCTGGCCGGTAGTAAACAGTCCTAGGTGATCATGATCCAGTCGCAGGGTCCGGCCTAATCACCTTGGTTAGCTTGCAGCAACTGTATCGGAATAGGTGGTACCGAGGACGACAAAGGACTGCTCGCATGACGAAAATCTTTTTTTCAAAGTGTTGTAGGCACATTGAGGCGCTATTCATACTACTCAACGCCAGCGCGGCACGCGGGTCAAGAGCAGGTGGAGCGTTGGAGTACAAATAACTTCCACGAGCGTGACGCGCTTGCGTAGATTATGTATACTCCAGTGGCGACACTATGACGGAGCAGACTAAAAAAAGTCCTCAACTTTTTAGAGCAAGCAAAATCTGTACACGCGTCTACTATCATGCCAGCAGAAAACAGTACTGGACTTAGTTATTGTGGATCGGAAAGGAATCGAATATTTATTAACAGTGATGTTGATAAAAAGTTGTTACGGACCTCGTCGCCATGGCTGTGCGTGCGTCACACGCTTGTATGAATAGAGTATGAATAGAGCTTAATAGCTTTAGCTGTGTATGCGTGTATATTTGTTCTATGATAATTGTGAACCTTTACTGTAAATAGTATGGCCCACTGAATTCCGTAATTGCTATGTTGAACGATTACGTCCAAGTCGCGTTGGCTACGCTGTAGTCTTGAGTGCGCCACGACGATTCACTCTACTATCGGTTCTCCAAAGGCTAATGAACCATTAGTCCACTCCTGGTCATCACCAAACGGCTGAGGACGGCTTGCTTACGACAAAGATTAGCCTGCAGGAGGACACATTTTTATGCTTGTTTTGCGCCTGTCGGTACCTGGTGGTACTACACGCGATGGACCAATGCTGGCTAGAGCTTCAGCAGCCTCCCACATTCCGCTCCTGATTGCTGCAACAGTCGAGTGGTATGAGCTGAAGTCTTATTCTCGGCTACTGCATCCCGCTTTCATTATGTATCTCTCCCAAAGGTTGTTTAAAAATATGGGGATCTTCTCTCTGTGCAAGAGTCCTAATTGAAATATTGTGAAGAGCGATTTTTGAGACGAGACCTTTTTTCCAATTCCGGTTTCCTTCTCCTTTAATAATGATCATTCGAAATGCAACGCCGGCATGAATCCCAGTGATACTTTGCGTTCACTATGATAACCTTCAATGGTGAACGTAAAGTATCACAAGAGTCCATGCTCACTGTACGAATATTTAGTCACTGTCCCATCGCTAGCCCAGAAGACTTTGTTTGTTTATAGTGAAACTGTATACCGGAAGGCAAAGATCCTTCTTATATTCGAGCCACCTCTTCTCTTGATCCCGTTCTACACAGTCTTGAAAACAGAGTCCGAAGTGGACCAATTATAATATGTCATCGATAGAGCATAAACCTTGTACAAGTATTGTGAGAAAAATCATCACAGAACCGAAAATTTGGACTAGCATAAATAAAAATGCTAGCGAAAATTCCTAATTGCCTTTGGGTTTCGGGAGCAACCTTTTTTTTCATCTTGAATTTGCGTGTCTGGATTTGCTTTCCAATGTGAGTCCTGAGGGTGACCCTGAGTTTGCTTAAAACCGATTTTCCTGCACTACAACACGTTGCAAGCAGAGCTGAATGGGTTGCCTACAAGAGCCAGAAGGGCTCCTTGAAGTAGTAATTATCTTAAAAGTTTCATGCTCTTAGCATTCCAGAAGCTGACGTTTGATTCTGCATCTTACACTAACACCCCAACAATACAGTCCAATCAGAAAAGCTTAACATGTATTCTGAGCCTTTTCTACCTGGAACAGCTTGTTGGTACAAAAATCAATTCATTTTGAGCTTTTTCTTGATTTGGTCACCAATAGTCACGTTTTCCGTAAGCAGTTTTTTCCAGTCCCTGATACGATTACCTATCGGCACGACGTACAACGCCCTTTGGTGTCTCGGGGCCAGGGCTGCGCGGAACTGTTCCGTTTCCAATTCCGTTTCCGTATTTCCTATGTTTTTTGGGCTGTTCCGCTCCGCTTCCGTTTCCGGGTCTTTGGGCCCGGAAACGGAATAAAAAAGCGAAATCCAGGTGTGCCACGCCACAATAGTGCCAAACGATCTACGAAAGGGTGTAGGCAAGAATTTTTGAAGGTCTAATGAGGCTTAATATTGAATCCGACTCCTTGTTGTCAAGCGAGTATCTGAGCTTGGCTAAGGTCATTCACGAAGTTTGGGCCTGCGATTGGAACCCTATAAAATGACGACACGAAATGGACGTGGCAGGAATCTGAACGCCTCTTGAGATTTATTTTGAAAGTCGGTCGCTTTAGTTTAGAAACACTTTCAGGTCTTTGAAAACGACGATTTGGTCGAAACCTCAGGCCACAAATAAACCAGTCCTACCAAATAACAAACCTGTACGGCAAGGCAATTACAAGTACGTTCAAAATTTCCAGGTTCTCAGACCAACAAACGTGGAATTTGACTTTGCATGGTTCAATCAAATTGAAGTTTTTCTCGATACTTTGAGCATGACTCTTATGGTACATGGTGGATAGATTTTTTTTCTTTTCAAATCTCCAGATATTTTAAGGTGAAACATTTGAGCGTGCAGAGTTCCTAGTCGAACAAAACACCGGATTTTCGCTCGTGGAGAATCCCAACCGGAACGTCTCGGGTCCCGAAAACTCGTCCTCATGAGTCTCAGGTTGGTGCTCTATAATACTCACCCTATTTGAGGACCACAGGGCTATTTTTCCACTTCCAGAACCAATGTTCTTCCTCTCATGCTACACTTAATAAAATTGTATTGAAGGCGCTGCACATACTACAGTGTCACTATCCTACCTTAGGGTGAATAGAGTCGGTCGCAGCGTTAAATGCAGTGTTCAAGATAAAAATCGTCTCCGATTTTCCACCAAAAATAGAGGATTAGGGGCCTGTTTGGATCAGCACTGAAGAAATAACGGAAAAAAACATTGAAAACGGCTAAATTGTGATTCTCTTCTATGCAAGCTATCTTTGGGTTGGACGAGCTGCTGTGTGAGGAGGGAGATGCGGACGAGTTCGCGAGATACCTGAGTCAGCTTATGAACTTCGTTGAGCGCGCTTCTATTTCGGGTTTTGGCCCTTCCTCTAGAAATTTGAACATGGAATCGGTCAATCATCGAAAAGACAGTTAAAAGTTTGCAAAAACAAACCTCAAAGACTCACAGTGAATGCTAAAAAAATTAACAAAGAGGAGGTAGGGTAGAACGTCCGGCCAGCCGGCCGTGGAAATACGCGATCGCCCCTGATATTGATCAAAAAGGGTGGAGCGGCTGTCTTTGGCGAATTGCCATTAGAATCGTCTTTATCAAAGAAGACTCGTCACGTGAAAGGCGGGCTGGCTTTTTTGTGGCAGGCTGGCTTTCCATACTGATCACTTCACATCCGTTTTTGGTAATTCCTGTCTTGTTTTCGGTACTTTCTTCGACACCATCTCGTTCAGCGTCTGCCAGTATAGTATTTCGGTCTTGAAACGCGTTAGCGAAACTCACTCATAAACACTGCCTTCAAGACGCCGCTCGCGATTTAAAAAAACCTAAAGGCCAATGGTGCCGCAGGGACACGTACTGTGCTTATCTGGGCCAAATTCCTGTCCGCGATTGCGTCCCCACACGCTTTGCGGCCGCACGCTCTCGAGCTAGAAGAGCTTCAAGCGCCGCTGCCACCGATCTGCTGACTCTAGGTGGATTTTGGAAACTGGACGCCAAAAAAAATTGGAGAAAATTGCATAAAAAAAGCCAAATGGAGTCGGCTTTGGCGCTGGAAACCCGACTGACTCGAGCGCGTGCGGCCGCAAAGCGTGTCGAGACGCAATTGCGGACCGGAATTTGGTCCGGATAAGCACAGTAACTGATTGCTACTCTTCCACTCGCTAGGCTACATCAATCTTATACAGCCAGCGGAGTTTCCTGATCTCTGAATTACTGCATCCAGTACAGCACATGGAGTAGGTTACCACCCACACGGACAAGTGATGATATTCTGGAGCTAACATTCAGTACAGTAAAAAGGAATTGGAACTTTCATTCAAGAAGACAGCAAGCTATTAATCATTCGTTTATTCACATGAGAGCAGAGCGAGATAAAATTTTACAGAAACATTAAATCGTGGGGAAAGGGCCAAGAATAGAGCTTAGATTATTCTAGCAATTGATGCAGTAGTCTTGCACCACAAGTTATGTCATAATTCCCAGTCGAATGGATGAACCATGGGCGGCTAAAGCTGCAGACCTAGCATCACTCGCCATAATGCGAACATTGGGAATCTAGCCGCAAACACACAAACGGTCGTCGCTCACAAGCTCATTTACTGGGTCAGAGTTGATGAGCGACCATATATGCCCTACATTCTACCCGATCACATACTTCTTATGACTGCTATTTTAATCTAGTCCTCACGGAAACTATACGTTATGGTGGACATCCACTATGAGCTCATTCGTCGAGATTTCTAGTAAAGTACCGAATATGATCCATCATGACATTATTGTGGGGCGAATCTCCACAATAGTCGCCATCACCCTCCCGACAGAGCGTGAAAGGCATACCGTTCTCCATGGTGTTGTCGTACCTGGAATAACGAGCATTTAAGATTTTTTGAGCCGAAAAATCTGGTTAGGTCATAGTTTTCAGTGACAGTATCAAGCACACGGTCAGACATCCGCTTTATTGAAATATTCTATGAAATATTAAGTTCGCGAGAACTTTTTCCTCAAAAGCTGTCCTAATTCGCCACTGCGAAAAGAGAGTGGAGGTCGATGACTCATTGACTTACCGAATTTCGAATCTGTGGTGAACCAATCCATGGGACAGCATTGGAGGAACGTGTGGAATAGGATCACGATTGTGAACGATGCGGTAAGAGTAAGGAAACTGAAAAGTGAATCAGAATGCAGGAGCACGCTAGAATATGAATATTTAACAAAAAAAGTTTGAAGATAAGATTCACCGTCTCATCGTGCCAAGATGCGTAGTCCTGGTCTCCAGTTCGCGGCTGGCCGAAAGTAACCAACCGGATGTTCTCACCTGTCCACAATTTCAACTTGACTAGGTGGGAAGCAGTGACTGATGCAATTGCACCTCCCAATGAGTGCCCAACAATCTAAAAAAAGGTTCTCATGTTATGTCATACGGAAATGAGAGCCTTGTTAGCTCAGCCCCAGCATCTGCCTAAAGGTAGAGGGCTCAACCATTCAGGTCAAGAATCCCTGAGAAAGAGGCATGCCAGAGGGACTGTCTCTTCGCTTTGAGCAAAAATCATTCGTTCGAGCGACCGCGACTGCGGTCTGGACAACCGCGGTTCGGCTCCGAGTCATGTCTGGTTGCATTTCCAACCGCGGTTGCTGCCGGGCGACCTTCGAAATTTTTCGAGCTGCTGATTTACTCTATTCCAGTCTTCTCTAAATAGAACTAAACCTTCAAGAGGTCAGGCCACTTGTCACAGTCTATGGGCAAGTCTACGTTTCGGCTAGGTATCGCCCCCTACAATACCGCTCGTAGGATTTGGTCAGAAAGCGAGCGAAGTCGGGTTTTCGCGTCTTTTTCGTCTTTTCTGTATAACTCGCTTCAAAGTCAACTTTGAGCGAAACTAGGGAGATATTCGTGATCCTCGCGTTGAGGGCTACCCAATGGTTAGCCCATTGTGGTGATCACGTTGAGTACTACAGAAGTTTCGTAATCACCCAGGTTTGTGATTACGGTACCGAGATGGATGGTGCGCTACCGTCTCCGCCTGCGTTTCCCTGTGTCTACCGTATATAGAGAGCTGGTTGATTGCGAAATTCCCATGGTTCTCAACGAAATCCTTACAATAGCTGAACCATTGGATAGCCCTCCACGCCTGGATTATGAATATCTCCCTAGTTTCGCTCAAACTTGACATTGAAGCGAGTTATACAAATAAAGACGAAAAAGACGCGAAAACCCGACCTCGCTCGATTTCTGATCAAATCCTATGCGCGGTATTGTAGTGTGCTTCACGTAAGAGTTGAGGGCGTAACGAAACTTGAACGAAATAATGATTAACACCATACTCCAAAAAAGCCTATGAGCAGGAGAAGTTGGCACGTACGTAAATTTTGTATCCAGGGTGTGCGTTCTTCAGAAAGCGAATCTGTTTTTCCAGTCCTCCATTCCATAGGAACCAAAACGCATTGTGGAAGTAACTCATTATGGAACCACTGTTATAAAACCGGACCTTTGGGCTAAATGGTTGCTGGTGAAACCCAGTCTATTATTGGACACAACGCATCGCTCACTAAAAGAAGCTCAAAATTTCAGAGATCATCTGGTTCGTGCTGGAGGTACCGACAAATGATACAACTATTGCCTTTTCCGTGTCGTCGTAGGCTGTATATGCATGACAGGTTTGAGCTGAAAATGGTATTTTGTGAGTAAGGTTGCAATCAATGTTATAGATACGCGCCTACCGAGTATTCCTTTTGTGCACTTCACTGTTGTCGTTCCATGGACGGTGACATTCGGCAAATGGTTTCTGAAAATGATTTGATTACGGTCTGTAGGCGTTTTTTAGTCCCAAAAGGTTTTCGTCTGACTTTTTGAGCAAAGAATTGAAGATCTCACTTCAAACACTTCTGCACGTTGTCGCCATGAGCAGCAGCTACAAGAGGTGTCACATAGTTTCGCACGAAATTTTCATCGTACTCGAAGCCTGGCCGAGGTTGCCGTGGACAATTGAGGAGGAACTGTAGAATACCGGGAACTCTCTGTGTTAGACAAACCATTGGTTTTGATTAACACAAACCTGGACTAGTTTGCTGCATGGCATTTTCGCGTCCCCACATGATTGCGTGAAAGGACACCATCTGGAGCGTTATTATTCATACTTGAAAGTCTTCTTAATGACTAACCCTTCAACTCACGTTTTATTTGCCTCCATACAGTCGGCGCATGGGTCCAGTTCTAGGGCCGTTGTTGATGCCACGAAAATCAACGTAATCGAGATGAAGATTTTCATGGGAAGTCCTTTCTAAATACGGTTGAAAAGGGATATTAATTAGAGCTAAACCAGCAGATACAATTTTGATATCAATAAAAATTCTGTTATTCACCTTGCTGTTTCCAGACAGATGCTGAAGTGAAGAATCGCTGACAAACACTGAAAAGTCCGCTTTTATTCGCTGACGCCTATTCACACCTTCCTTCCATAGAGATTGCCAACAAAAGTTTCTATTTTTGTAATAGGCTCAATTTAAATCACGCAGGAGATACGAATCGAAGACCAGTGTTTTTACAAGCGTCATGTTGACAACAGATGATCCGATTCTATCATCACAGCATGGGTGCGCTACCGAAGCACCCCAGGATCAGGCAACATGTTAAATAGCAATTGTTCAATTAGCGAAATTTTTTTATGGTTTTTCACCTCACCCATGTAATGAGAGATCTCAATAAAAAGTTCTCTGCAAAAAGTCCATTTATCGTAGTTTTCGCTAATCAAAGAGTAGATGCATCCTTTGCTCGACTGCCGCGTCCTAGAAGTGGAAATCATGGCTGAAAAGCCCATTTGGAGAAAAACGGCCTATTCACACGTTTTTTCCAAACAGAAAATTTTATCTAATTCTCACCCTACATGAGCGGCTTGGTTTTTTTCTACTTTACTACTCAGTGTATTTCACCGAATCGCTGAGTGACGGCCCATGAGAGCAAAGTATACGACTTTTTTGCCCCCAAAAAAACATTTTTTCGCTATCTGGACAACTGCAATTTTGACGGACATTGTCGCCAGCGGATGACATACGGGTCTCAACAACTCGTAGTTGTGAAGGAAACATTCTTTGGTGGAGCTGAGTCAAAACCGAGAAAAACACGAGTCGAAACGATCCGGCTGTGTGACCTCCCCCAATTTTTAAAGTTAGGTGGCCACCAACATTGCTTGACCCTGCCTGGCCCTCACAATAAGTCTTCTTCAGCCAGGCCTACGTCAAGAGTGCAGCCAAATTCAGCCATGGATGCCACTGCTCAGCAATTTCTGACCAAGCTGCACGCCAATGAAGGACTCTAAACATGTTACCTGCCACTTGTCTTCACAACTTCAAGTTACATGTGACCTTCAACAATGCTAGTATGTTGCACAGCGCGGGTTGACTTACATGCGACATTAAGTAATGGCGTGTAACTTTATCAAGTTATTTTAACGCACATGTGTAAATAATCTATCTAAAAAAACTTCCTAGGGAGCTATACGACACACTCTCAAGTCGGACTCAGATGTTGGCAGCTTCGTCGGTTCGGTTACCCAAGTTCGAGCTACATGGCCCGCTCAGCGGCTAGAGGGCCCTCCTAACCGCCGGCGAACACAGTCGTGCTCGGCGAGCAGTTCGCGTGTAGGTATGGTGGTAGCCTGCTCAGCGAGGGTTCAAGTAAAATGTAGCAACAGTGCGAGCTATTCACAATGTTAGTTACATGATACCTTAATCAAAAATTGCGTTAAAGACTCAAATAACTTGTTCAGAAATTCCTGAGTGGAGGCATCGCACGCGAAGTAATTTCCTGGGTTAGGGCTTGCACTGAATTCACCGCAGCTCTGGGTGTTGTCAGTGTCTATGGGCTTCCCTTCAGCCATCTGGCACATGGAAGAGAGGTGCTATGAAATAAAAAGACTTATTCACACTGGTGAACTACGCATTGCTAGCTTGGTAGCGCAATCATTTTTTGGAATGAAACTAACAAAACAAGATGACAAACAATTTGAAACATTAACATAGTGATTTCAGAAGTTTGAAATTGAACTCAATCCTCACTTCTCATCTACTTACCACCCACAAAAGTGCATTTCTCCTGATAAGCCCAAAACAGGAAGAAAGCACTGGCAGTTTGTCAGAATATCATAAGCTATCACACGTGAAAGCACTCTTTATAGTGCTCACGTGCTGTGCTCCGAACCCAATTGAATGGTAATAGAGTGATTCCTTCTTGTTGATCTTCAGTCTGTCTCCCAGACACTGCTAACAGATAACAATCCAGTGTCTTATTTTCTTGTGCACTATCTTCACACAGTACATTATAAACTCCGGAATGGTGGAAGCAGTGAATTGGTGAACCCACGGAGCACTATACCTTTGATTGTGGGACATGGTCATACCAAGGTGGGCATAAGGTTTCAGATTTGTTGACTTTCTTTTCATAAAATTCAAAACTGGAATTGCCTTAACATCTCCATTCATGACTTCTGGGGATGCTAAAATAGTTAGTATAGGTTTCAGAGCGGAGAGCACTGGAAAAAAATCGGATAGCGCAGCAATTTGAGACTCGCGTACAACTATTCACCGTATTCGAACATCCAATGATAACTATTCGAATTTAAGAATGCAGCACACGTAGCTCACTCCGCATTCAAGATTTCAGCAGGGTCCGTAGCATAGGTTCGTTGGGGTGGAGACAGCGGTTCGAGAGGTGAAGGTTGTCCAGGATACCTGAGTGGGGAATGGTGAAGGTTCCCTATAGACTTGCAACTACAAAATTTGACGTTTTCTCGATCCTCTTTTTTTGCATTCAGTATATTTTTCTTTTCAATCATTAATTTTGAAACATGTTTTTCGTTAGATGACCTCCTTTTGAAATTCACTATTCCTAATTAATTGATCTGCCTAGGTCATGAAAAATTTCCTTTGAGCTGTCTTGGAGTCAAACTTTGTCGGCGAATTTTTTCAAGCGATTTTTAAAACTGGCCGTTCTTCGCTCATAAAATTTTTGCCCTTCGAGACGAGTCTTTGGAGGTAGCTGTTTCCCCAGTCTCCATGGAATTTCGCGTCGAATAATGTTTTCAATTTGAGAAGAATACGTTCCCAATCTCCTTCAATTCATGAAGTAACGATTCTTCCGCCAAAAGCAATCAGTTTTTCGTCCATAACCCCAGAAGATAGCTCTTTGGTGAAGGTTGTTTCCGGATTACCCATGAAATTCTGCATCGAAAAGCGTTTTAGTTTCAAAAAATAGGTTCCCCTTCTACCAGCCGATTTCAGTTAATAAAGTGCATTTTTTGCGCCAGAAATTATCGGTTTTTCGTTCATAACGTTTTTGTGTATGAAGATAGACCTTTGGTGAAGGTTATTTTTGGAATTTCGTTGGAATTCTGCGTCGACTAGTGTTTCAACTTTGGAAAAAAAAATATTCCCTCGATCCTTCAGCCTAATTCATTTCACGAAACACCGGTTTTTCGCCTATAACTCTTTAACCGTTGAAGATACGGTTCTGAAAGAGGTAGTTTTCGAAATCCACGTAAAACTCTGCGTCGATTGATTCACGGTTTCCTAACTTTGCTAGCCCCATAAGTCAGCCATGTCGGTGGAGCCGAGCTCCATAGTTATATCCATAGGGTGCTCTCGCCTCTATGGTGTAAGTAGGAGACGCAGAGTTCTCCTGGAGCCTACAATGGGGCTCGGCTCCACACACCGGTCGACGCAGAACTCTATCATGATTTCGAAAATATTATCCACTAAATGTCTATCTCTATGCACAAAAAAGTTATGGACGAAAAACCGATAATTTCAGGCGAAAAAAACTGAAATCGGTTAGTAGAAGGGGAACATGTTTTTTGAAACTGAAAACGCTTATCGATGCAGATTTTCATAGGCACCCACCATTGCATCCCAAAAACAACCTTCAACAAAGGGCTATCTCTCAGTGTAAAAACGTTAGGCCGGAAAACTGACAGTAACACCCACCCAATCTCGAACATGACTTGCATGAGTGTTGGGTCACTTTCATTCTTTTTCGGGGCGTTTCATTGGTTGTCAAAGGTTTTCCCAATGGTGACGGTTCCCCACTTCACCTGCCCAGGGGTGAAGGTTGGTGGAGTACACGGCTCCACCCAACGAAGCTATGGTCCGTAGTAAACTCCCCATCAGTAAAGTGACTGCGTTGAGATAGAACTGTTTGGTCAACGAAAAATGGGAATTTCCGTTGTCTTAGGCTGTGGCCTAGTGACCTAAAAGGCACAGTCCAACTTCAGAATCGTGTTTCTGCTTTTTGACCTATCTTGAGAACGGTCCAACGCTGATTCCAACGATGTCTCCGGAATCGTAAAACACCCCTGGGAACGGAGTTATGGCCTCTCAAAAGTTGAGCTAAGGAAACATGGTGGACGAGTTGTCCGAGGCTTGTAACTTCCGTCATTTGCAACCGATGTTTGCGAGCGGACCTGAATGGGTAGGGAGTCTGAGAATGAAGGGAAGAACAGGGTTATTTATCGAAAATCATCGCCCATTTCGCCACTGTTGAGCTCGAAAGATCGTAAAAGGGGCGTGCTAAAGTGGCTTCCGTGTGTGGGCGCCCCAGGATGGCTTCCCCTTATATCTCGCTTATTCGGGGGAATGGAGAGCTCGCATTTGGCAGGTGTTATAAGGGGTGGGTCCACTTTACAATTATGTGGTTTTCTCAGATTTCGCCTCTGAGCTTGGGCTGTGCCTTTGAGGCGCAATACATGTACTGTGTCACTCTGGTTCAATTCGTCTTTTTGATGGCTTTTGCGGAGCGCCGAATATTTTCAGCTTTTCTCAGGCAAAGTAAGGAATGGTCTGGAGTGCATAAGTAAATGGCGTAGTGGCAGGAATGTCATTTCCTATGTCAACGGTATTGGATGGTGTGCGTTTTGAGCGGAGTTTCACGTATCATCCCAACTACCGTCGCGAGTCCTAATTGCTGTATGCCATTAAAGATTTGACAGATCTCTAAATAAGCAAGGCTGTTTCGCAACACGCTAGCTTTCGGTTAACTCTTCGAATCCGCCCATAGCCTTAACTACCTCATATCTGAAAATGACTTCAATTCCGTAAGAGATTCATAAGGATTCTTACTAGGGAACCTCGCATGGTGCTGACGATTGTTTTCTGGTCAATTCGAATCGATGGCAGTGTCAATTCGGCATGTGTCAATTCGATTCGATGGCTCCTTCAAAGGCAGTGTTTACGATAGAAATCGTTTTTCTGTTTTACCGCCTATCTTGAAAACGATCCGATTCTGATTCCAATGATGTCTCTGGTATCGTACAGGACCTTCTGGGAACGGAGTTTTGGTCACTCAAAATTTGAGCTAGAGAAGCATGGAGGACGAGTTTTCCGAGGATTGTAACCTCCGTCTTTTACCGCCAATGTATGCGAGCTGACCTGAGTAAAGAGAGAAATTGAGAATGGAGGTAAGAACGGGGCTTTTGATCGGAAACCATCGCTCATCTCACGATCTCGAGTGTTCATTTGTTCACATCGAGAAGGCGGACCTGGAGCACGGGGCGGTTCTGGAAGGGACAGGGGCTGTCTACACACCGTGGGAGGAGTTGCCCCGCTCTTGCAGTTTGAAACGTCACACCACTCAATGCGAGCAAAGTGGTCCCGAGTGGAATTAGAGCCGCAAAAGGCGGGACAACTTCACCCCCGGTGTGTAGAGAGCCCCTGTCCCGGTCTGGAACACCAAAACGCTTGTTTGCAGCCGCTATTTCGCCACTCCTGGCTCGTTTTCTGTCGACACCGGTAGCCTAGGAACCTTATCGCCTATCATTTCACTGTGGAAGGTCACTGAGGATGATTATCGTGAACGCTGCCTTTAACAAAAAAGTCAGTGATACCGACATTTAAAGGCTTCGTAAAAGTCGAAGGAACCTCGATGACTGCGATTGTACACGAGAGATTCAAAGTGTCTTTCCAAACGGTTCTCATAGTGCCGCAGCTAAGGCAATGTCAAAGGGCAGATACTCGGGTAACGCTAAGCGACGAAAACGAAGACAACCACACTTTTTCTCACATAACACACAGGGTCCAGCGAGGTTGTGACTCAGCACAAGGGGGGTGGACGGGGGTCGAAAAAATTTAAGGCCAGAGAGGGAAAATTCGCAATATTGGTCAGGGGATCGTAGGATCAAAAGTTAAATTGGAGATGCGTGTGATTTTTTCCAAGATAAGTATTAAACCCTAAACATAATTTTTGGGTGTCCTGTGCCTTTAAAGGTGACACCGACCTGAAACATCAGTAACAGATGGTTGTCTTAAATTCTGGCCCAGGATGTTCGTGACACTTCCGGGTGTTTTTCGAAAATTTTAGTCACCAAGGGAGGGAGAAGTTGCTTCATCGAGATCGGTCACAACGCTCGCTGGACTCTGATAACACACCAATATCGTAGAGACAAACACGTGCAGATCTCAACCATATGACGTGAGAATTCTTACTGATTACCTTCATGTAGGTTCACTGAAAAGGTGAAGTTGCTAATGCTACGGAATGATTGTAATACCCAAGTAGAATACCCACTGTAAACATCAAACTCCGTTTGCGAGTTTTCAGAAGCGAACAGCTGTGGTGGCTCTCAGATGGAGAGCGGCGTCAAAACAACGAAGCCAATCGCTTCCCTCAAGGGCTTGAAATTGGCTCAGAAGTGTTCCAGTGTTCTGGTTGCAGCCCCCTCGAGTCCCAATTGCTGTCATCAACATCGATGCGTCTGTATCACTGCCACGGTTTCAGCTGTTGTCAGCAGTGGTTTTTCACTGCAAGAGACAATGGATTTGTGAAACGGCTTGTCGAAAACATCCGGAAATCTTCGACAGACAACAGACCGATAAATCTAGAGTCCGCGTCATAACCTTAGTCTGATGAATGGACGGGGCTGCGACGGTAGATCACCCCACGCCAATCGAAACCCCATTCTCCAGTGAAGCCGCCAACCCCGCAAGGCCAGCCGCCTGGCCCATGCGTCAGACTAAATCAAAAACGTTAACCGTAGCTTTCCTTCAATTTGAAAAACCACTGTTGTTAATCGCCGGTCAAAGCGTGTCAATAATACAGTCGTATTGGTTTTAAAGGCACAGTTCAGCCTCAGAGACGAAATCTGAGATTTCGAAGGTAGACCCACCCTACATATCACCTGCCAAGCGCGAGCTTTCAGTTCCTCCAAATAAGCCCACAGCAGAAAGCCACTTTGACACTCGATTAATAACCTCGTTCTTCCCTTCATACTCAGCCTCTCTCTACACTGGAGTCCGTTCCCATGAATCGGTTGCGAATGAAGGAAATTACAAGCCACGGACGACTCGTCCACCATGCTTCTGCTGCTCAATTCTAGGCAATTTTTGAGGGTCATAATTCCATTTTCAGGTGGTCTTGTACAAATCCATAGACATCACTGGAAGCTCAAATATGAGCAGGAAAGCAGAGAAACGATTCCGTGATTGTGCTGTGATTTCAAGGGCAACAACTGGAACGTAAGGGGGTGCAACAAGGACAGTGGATCAATCTTCTGAGCCGCTTTCTGCCATTGCGAGGGAGTTTGGACCCCTTCGTCTAACATTGTTTTTTTTTTCGAGAGCAATCACACTGATTTAATCGTTAACAGTAACGTTCAATCAACAGTTTTCGCCCCTAAGCGAACTGCTTCCATCACTTCAAGTAATAAAATAAATATGAAAAAGACTCTGTATCCTACTTTCACCTCGCTGAGAGCACCTGTTCAGAAATTTTGCTACCTGTCGTGCCTGTATTCACCACAGAATCTTGCTAGCTAAAAGGCCATTACAGTGCCGTTTTCTGACGTCAGATCGAAATTGGTTCAAGAAATAAGTCACCTTTTCTCAATGAAGCTGGTTAGCGAGCATTTTGCTTGTTGTTTGGGAAAATAACTTTTGCAAGGGTTTGAACAATAACACTCAATGATGGATTTGTCGCCAGGTAATGTAAGGAAAATTAGAATATATTAGTTTTATCGCAATTGAATCTGATTAATTTCGCATATCTGCTCCAGAACACCTAGGGTGGACATCCTTCTGGGCCCCATGTGTCAAGATTTCGACCAAAGTACCAAATATGATCATCCAGTGCCAAGTTGAGGAGTGTATTGCTGCAATATTTACCATCTCCCAACAGGCAGAGTTCGAATGGAAGCCCAGCAGACATATCGTTGCGGTACCTGAATGTGAAAACTGACTCTTAAGCTTTTTGAAGAGTCTTGAAAACGTCTGTATTGACGGCAGAACGTACAGGACTTCATACTGATGGTGAAAAAGGTCTGGAGCGAGCCTCGGTGGAATATGTGGAACAGGATCATTGTTGTGAACTATGCGGTACGAATAAGGAAACTAAAAACTGCGAGTTTTTTCTGTATACATTAGTACTCCCGGTTTGATAGCTAGCCTTATTTGACTCTTGTCTCACTTCCGTTTGCAGTAAAGTTGGTAACCTACCGTTGCCTCGTACCATGCTGCAAACTTATAATCACCAGTGCGTGGTTGGCCGAACGTCACGATGCGGACGTCCTTTGGTGCGGTTATATTCCACTTCACAAGATATGAGGCTGTTATCGACGCTATCGCTCCTCCAAGTGAGTGGCCAGTGACCTTGAAAAGCAGACAATTATTATTTCTTTCCTAAGATTGGTTACTTAACACATCACCAGGCCGACAAAAATTAGAAATTCTTTAGTCGTCGTGTTATTAAAGTTCAGTCGCAGTGGATTTTTAGACACCTCTGCATAAATTCAAAACTCCGAGTCTTGATAATTCTATGTCTAGCGTTTTTTTTGCAGAGGAACGTTCACGGTTGCTCAACTGATTTGAGACCAAGTGAATTTCGACACTTTTTTCGACTACTTTTTCAACACTTAAGAGACTGCGCGTTCCACGGCCAGTCCCCGTGACGGACCCGCGCGCTACACGGCAAATCAATTCAAGGAGTTTACAAACTATATTTTTGTTGTACTGTGCTTCTCTGGGCCAAACTCCGGTCCGCAACTGCGTCTGGACGGACACGATTCGCGGACGCGCGCATTGGAGTCGGAAGAGTTTCCAGCGCCGCAGCCGCCGATCTGTTGACTCTAGCTGGGTTTTAGGAACTAGAAAGTGAACAAAGTTGGAGAAAACTGTATAAAAAGCCACATCGAGTCGGCTTTGGCGCCGAAAACTCGAATGACTCCAGCGCGTGGGGCCGCAAAGCGTGTCGAGACGCAAATGCGGACCGGAATTCGGCCAAGATAGGCACAGTAAATAAAATCGTCAAAAGGAGATAAATGGCCCTCCTTATCTGCTTACCAGTTAACTAAATCCGGATATTCCAGTCATAACTAAAAGGAATTCGTTTTTCTTGACCTAAAACGGAAGAATCTTGTTCATGGCGTGGGTGCGCGCTATGGACACGAGGTCTCAAGGGCTAAATAGCCGTCGGTGCGCAGTGTGGACACGCGGTCTCCTAAAAGTTCATAGTCGACACTTCCTCGGGAAGGTGTTATGGTATACATGACTTCACTCCTCTGACTTCCCATTAGCAATACACTCACGTAAAATTTGTAGTCAGGATGTTGTTCTTTCAGGAAAATGATCTGTTCCTTTAGACCTCCATTCCATAAGTGGAAAAAAGCATCATCAAAGTACGTCATCAAATACCCATCAGAGAAAAAAGGTGTTCGAGGCCTGAATTCAGAGAGCCTAAACGTTATGCATGTCTATAAAGCAAGCAATGTTGGCAAACTCACAAGAAAAAACTGATTATTTGAGCCAACATTTGGAACAAATTCGTGGTTCCTAAGAATGACACGATTATTGCTTTCTCCGAGTCATCCCATGCCGTATACCCATAGCAGGTTTCTGCTGAAAGCAACACCTGATAAAGAGTCGACCATCCATAAAAATTTGTCTTGAATAGTAGATTATTTAAAAGAAGCCTACACTTACTCTTCGAAAACTCTATGAAGACAAAAAAAGAGTCCAGCCATTTCTATCCGAAGTTCACCGCTGGAGATCACCAGCGGTCCGCTTTGACCCGCAGTTTCCTCAAGAAAACTTATCCACTAGAGTTTAAAGAACTGCACCCCATCTACTGTGAGCGTGTACCGCATCAATATGTCTTCAACCATCATAGGTACCCTATCCGCTTTTTCTTGCCCTACATCTGCTCTTCTCCCCCTACTCACCCCAGTCGGCTTTCGTTTACCGAGCCGTGCGAATCAGAGCCACGACAGAGATGAAGAATGTGGTCCCCGAAAATGACGTGTCCGAAAGGAAAGTTCCCTCAGCGTTGGAAAACAGACGCTTGTTGGCATACTCCATGTGAAATGAGATGGTGAACTAGGGTTCTGGGTTGGTGAACTATTGGAGATACATTCATGTAATGAGGAGCAGGCTGTGTTGAGGTGGGTACGCTTGGATGCAGAAGCTAGAATACAATATCTCGAACTCGATGAACTCCACCTTACATCATAACGCGGACTCATGTACTGTCGGTTCTCAGAAAAAGAACCTGTCGTTCGTGAGGGCGGGTAAGGGGATATGTGGGCTTGTTGATCGAGTCCTCAGTTCTCGGCGACGTGGATTCCCCCTGTAAGGCGCACCGCAGTGATGAGAGGGCAGTCACTCATTTTGAGCTGTGGATTCGATCATCAAGCCGGAATGAGTGAGGTGGGACTCGATCTGCAGCAGTAGTTGAGCCGCCACTCCAACAATTCTTGCAGACGGCTACAAGCGCCAGTAGGGTCACATGTCAGGAAGTTAAGCAGAATCGTAGTTCTTCTTGAACCAGAATAATAGTCGAAAAGGAAAACCTACGAAGAAGTCCCTTATTGCATTTCACCTTAACTGTCTTGTAGAGTGACACTGTGGGAACTTGCGACCTGAAACCTTTTTGTGACCATCATGATTAAAGTTTTTCATTACAACTCGAATGTTTAGCAAAAAAAATGATACCAGTTGGGACCAGGAATGAGCGGAATTCCGATTTCCGATGGCTTTTAGCCTTCCGATTTCCGATTTCCGCAAAAAAGGCTGAAAATGCGGAAAAAATCGGAAATAATCACTAGGTTACAAATTTTACACTTTCTCTTGCCGAATCCCTAAGAGGTTGTTTGGGGCGACAAAGTCGAATCTGAGAAGATTTTTCACTTTCCAGAAGCCTAAAGTTGATTGGATAAAAAACCAGATGCCCACAATTATCATAAACTTATGGCACAGTACATGTCGCGGCGCGCTGAAAGTCGCGATCGCTGTCCTCATCAGGAGGACGTTAATAGTGCGCTCTATCGCTAACTCGCGTGACTGCGACGCAACGCACTGTCGAAATTCCAGAAACTTCTTGTGTTCTTCCTGAAACCTGTTTATTTCCATATCTTTTGCGATTTTTTCTTTTTTCTGCAGTTCATATTCTCGTACGTATTTCACACGCCTTTATTAGTAGTGCTGATGTGTTTATGAGTGATTTTATTGATTTTCAGGCAGGGCCACGGGTTATATTATGTGAGCATTTATATACATATATATGGAAGGATATTTATACAGTGAAGATTCTTTCCATTTGTTGGGACTGGTTGCAACTGTACTTATCTTCTTTGGTATCGTCTTATCTATGCTGGTATTTTTTCACCTTCTTTTCTGTGTGACAGGAAGTAACCTTGCTCAAGGAATACCAAAAACCCAGTGAGATTGGGCTCTTGTTGGGAGAATCAGGTTTATGTGTGCTTTAATAATGCTCTCTTTACGGGAGATCCGGGTTCATGTGTCTTTAAATGAGTGTCATTAAGGTTTTGCCTTTTCGTTTCGTACATGGAGCTTGCAATCTAAACGGAATGTAGGCACAATTCTGTATTTGCTCATTTTCACTCCGGCGTTATTGTTGTCATTTTCATATTCTATATAGTTGCTGATAGTTTTTGAAATTGTTGTTTTGTAGTTGTTGATAGTTGTTGACTCTGCTGAAAGGATATGAGAACCCAGTGAGATTGAACTCTTCTTGAAAGAGGCTGGACTAGGAGTTGTGGTAAAATGAAATACTTATTTTGATACTTACATACACAGAGTAATTGTTCAATTATCGGCGGGTGGCATCCCGTAGTTTTATTATCGTTGATGTTTTTTTATCAGGATGAGGGTAGGTTAAAATAAGATCTATTCTAGGAAATATCCAACTTAGTGGAAGGAAAGATAGGGGAGTGGTCATGTAAAACGGCTTATGCTAGCACTCGCTACTGCTAATGCTTTTTGTTGTTTGAAACCACGGTCTTTTCTTTCGAAACTGCCCAATCTAAGTGGGTTGTGCCCAAAACAAAACAAACAACACATTGTTTTTGCATGGCGCATCCTTAATTTACATAACAATTCGGCACAGGTATTTCGGTAGGCTCAGTCACCAGGCAAGGGTTAAGAACTTCGTTGAACGAATAACCGATTTCCGATGGTTTTTGGCCTTCCGATTTCCGAAATTGAGAAAGTCCTTCCGATTTCCGAAATTCAGAAAAAAATTTCCGCCCATCCCTGGTTGGGACCTAAATAGTAAAATCTCATACTTCAAACAAGCCTCCGGGCTGTCTCCATGCGTTGCAGCTATTAGTGGAGTGATGTAGTTCCGGACAAAAGTTTCGTTATAGGCGAAGTTTAGATCAGGTGTGCGAGGGCAGTTGAGAAACAGCTGAAAGGCTGTTTTCGTAGCTCTTCCAAACCAATTTTCTTCCATCTCCATTCTATTTTATACTGCGGCCACTGTGGTCTTGAAAGCACAGTCCAACCTCAGAATCGTTTTTTTTCTGTTTTCTACCTATGTTGAAAAAGGCCCCACGCTGATTCCAATTATGTCTCCGGACTTGTACAAGAACCCCTGGAAACGGAGTTATAACGTCTCCAAAATTGAGCCACGAAAGCCAGGTGGGCGAGTTGTCCGAGGCTTGTAACCTTCGTCATTTGCAGCTGAATGAATAGAGAAGATGAAAGTGAAGGAAAGAACGGGGATTTTGATGGAAAATCATCGCTCATCTCCCCCTGTTCAGCTCGAAATATCGTAAGTAGGGCGTGCCAAAGTGGCTTTTCGAGGTGGGCGCCCCAGAGTGGCTTCCTCCTACATCTCGCTCATCCGCAGCAATTGAGAGCTCGCACTTGGCAGGTGTTATATAACATGGGTCTATTTTAAAAGTGTGTGGGAATCAGAAATTTCGTTCTCAGGTTTGACGGTGCATTTGAATTTTGAAATTGCGACTCTACCCTGGACTGGGGGGGGGCACTCAAGATACCATCATAGGAATAAAAGAGAAACCTTAACACCAGATAATTGACTCCGCAACCGGTTATTTCTGTTTCAGCAGTACTAGAAAATTACTTCGATTGGTAGCTTCATTAATCAGGCCCCTTTATATTCTGTTCTAAACCGTGTGCCCCCCTCCCTACCAAAATAGCGCCCAAACTGCTTGTTTTGGAATTTCGAGCAAATAAGGTGCCTTTATGGTATCGAAACACACTGTGCTGCAGAGTGCATATTGCGTACAAACTCAAGTTTCTTGAGAGATCTTTGATACCTCCTGCAGGGGTGACCTGCTAATGTGCGATCCCATGATCAATATTACAGGATTACACTCGACAGCCCCGCTCAAGTATGAGCAGTTTAAATGGCGTTTAAAGAAACAAACTTTGACTGCACTACTGCATATCGAATCCTCCTCTTCACAAACTCCAGTAAGTGGACACCATCTAAAAAGTTATGTCAAATGAAAGTCTTGAATTGAGGCCTAGGGACTCACGTTTTGCCTGAACTCATGCAGTCAGAGCACAGATTCAAGCCCAGCCCTATCTGATCAGTCGACGTTACCATCAAGAGCGAGATGGAGAGTTGAGGAAAGATCATGTATTTCTGTAAAAGGAAAGTGGTTCTTCAGCAGAAAAAAACTAGAGAGATGAGAGCATTGAAAGGTGGAAGTGGAAGCCTATTCTACCTCTAAAGCGTGGTCCAGTCGAAATTCGAACTCAAATGTTCTGTTAGATAGACTTATTTACGACGCACTCCGGCGTTGCAGCTGGGACGAAACACATTTTATCTTGTCATCAGGACGATCGCAATAATTCGCGAATGAATGCAAAATCACGTTTGTTAAAATGGAATGTAGCGAGTTCCGTGGTATTTTGCTTTGATAAAAAAATTTGCTATCGTTTGGAGCGCTGCCGTCGCACCGCCTTGGATAGAAACGCAGAAAATCTCGCCACCGTCTCAAATCTCTCCCCCGATTTCCGCCTTACTCTTCTAATAAGCTCTGAACCGCGATAGATTCGAAGTCCATGTTCAATGCAGCAACGCCCTGCTCTTTAAATGTTTATCATTTAAAATGCATTCCATTTTTCTCAACGTTCATTCTCCCAGTGCAGGATTTTCAGTGTCTCATTCTATTTGTGCATAGTTGCGGAACTGCAGGAAGAAAACTGCTGAATTTCCATTATTTCTGTATCCCAGTGGGTTTTGTTCAATTTGGAATCCCGTGCTCTGAGTTCCAGCCTGAAATTTGCACAAATAAGCATTTCAGTGCGCCATTCTTCCCGCAAGTATTTCGGCTTCAACTTGTGGACGTGAGTGTTTACAGCAGTGGAGCAATAAAATTCCATGGGGAGGCTTTTCTGCCTAACTTCATTCACTTCCACTTCTCCTCTGATTTCTCTTAACTTCCAAACTTCCTTGGACCGCTTTGGTTTTGCTAATCAACGCTTATATCACTTTGTATTAGGGGTCGTTTATACTCCCGCCGCGGGGCGGCGCGGCACAGTGCAATCCTATGGTATTGATCACGCGGCGCCGCACGATCGAAATTGTAGGAAGGCACTTCGCCGCGTCGTTTGGCGGCGGAGGTATAAACGACCCCTTACCCTTACCTACCTCTCAGAAATAGGCCCCAATAAACAGCAACATAAATTTTGGGAAATGCTGGCAAAAGGCCAGTAGTTTGAGCCGCGACTTCGCCGCAGGTGACTCTTTCGCAGAAGGTGCAGCCTCAATTTGTGCGAGTTCTTTAACGGAAAAATCTAATTCCGCTCTGAACGGAGACGAATTTTTTTTTGTTCCTGACGAATCAGCTCCTGACGGCGATCGATTTTGCCACCCTGCGTCTTTCACCAGCGCGGCAACGCTTCATTATCAAATTTTGATTCGCGTTGACTTTTATTTTAATCGCGATTCCTCTATGCCGTGATTTTCTAATGCATGATCATATATTTCCTGCCAAAATTCGGAATCAGGTATTAGATTATGACAAAAAACGTGTGACTTCACGGCAAAATTATTTACCAAGAAACAGTGTGATTTCACCGCGAACTTTTTTCAATGCTCAAATTCAGCTACTTAAAAAAAAACACACAACTCGCAAACTCTTACACGGTCCGATGTGAAGTTCTAGAAGATTCGAAGAAGGCTCGCGCCGAGTTTGGTAAGCCGTCGCAGCGTGCGATGGGCACTCTGCGTTGATACACCTCTCAACTTTCCCAAGGTTGCTGTTTTTTTTTTGCCTACGGAAGTCTTCTGACATATAAAATTTCAGGATTGGCGTACGAAGCTTCGTGATCTTTGAGGAAAAGCTGGCTTCCTCCTCAGTAACCTGACAAGTTGCAGTTACTCCAAAGCAAAATTCGCTTCCGTTGAAATTAGTTTTTAGTGTTTTCGGCTTTTCAGACACGCTGTGCTCCTGGCTAGCAGTGATCGGACGATCTGATGTGTCACATGTCATTTTTGTGTTTTTGTCTCGATTTCTGTGTTGAAGAATTCTTTTGTTGCAGAAATTTTGAAGAAAGTGCGAAAGTTTGAAAAAGAAAGAAAAACAACTAAAAAGTTCTACACCCGCCATCTATAAACCTACACCCACCACTGTTGAACGAAAGTTTGATTTTCTTCCGGAAGTACGCCACGCCTTTTCGGAAATCTAATGAGAACTTCGAAATTTGAAGGGTATGAATGCCGGGTAGGTTACGGCAATGTCAGACGTGGTGCTTAAAATTAGTGCTGTATCTCACTTCCGGTTTTATCTTCATTTCCGCTTATTGTTGATGTTTGATGTTAATTAGTATGTTATAATTGATCATCGTGTATTTTACATCCTTTTGTTGATTTTCTATTGTTTCCTAGTATCAACTAATTCATTTCTTTCGCTGTTTATAAATGCGTTTCAGAATAAAACACTAGTTTAGAACAAAGGAATAGAGACATATTGTGAGCGTTTTGGGGTGATAAATTGTCGTTCTGGACAGCCGTAGAGGGGTCTGAAGCGAGATATGGTTTACCAAGTATACGTACTTCGGTGAGAACGGTGACGTCACGGCAAAATGAACATCCACTCAGAACCAACATTCACAAAATTCGATATCAACGATTTGTTCATAATATAAGGATATGCAGAGAGACATGAAGTGGTGAAAGTGTCAGCGGTGACATTGAGAGCATTATGACCAGGTTGTTGATCAAAATGCTACGCAATTTGACTTTCATATGCCAGTTTTGCAGAGCGTTTACTTCCTCTTCCTGATCATTGACCTTCACAAATGTACAAGTATTTAGTTTTTTGCATAAAACGAGTGTCATTTTTATACCCTACCCACACTTATAAAAACTGTCAGACCAATGCTATTGTCGTGACTCTCAATTAAAAGCTGCCATTAAAATGGTAGCAAGACACTGGTTTTCTCAGGCAGCGGATATCAGGCCCTGGTTTAGCCGCATCGAAGATTACGCTCATGTCATGATATGATTGGAACGCTAGAACCAACAGTTTTCCTCCTTTCACGGTTTTGTTACTTGTCCGTTTTGATACCCTAAATCAGGAAGTTAGGGGGGGGGGGCATGATAATTTTTCTTTGCCTAGAGACTCTATTGACCCTTGAAGCTACACATCTATGTAACCAATGATAGAAATTAATGTTTTTCGTAATTTTAGAGGAGAGCGACTATCTGCCAGGAACAGAGTAAGATTGTTTAACTTGTATATAATTATGGCTGCTCGCCAGCATATGATTGAACTAAAAGTTGTTGTTAATCTACAGAAGAATGGCTGTGATACAGAAAAATCGTCTAATTACAGGCAGTGTTATGCTGTTTGCTTCTAGGATTGTGTGGAGCAAAAATCACGCAGCTCACGGACTTACGCCACGAGTGATTGAAATGCATAGTGTTTTGGCATGATCGACTATCATTGGGCGGGAGGGGTCGGGACTGCTCATACGACAAAAAAGATTTCTCGCAACACAAAATCAAGTAAAGTCTGTACGAATAAGACTGTCCGCCCACGCGGTCGGCGTGCGTGTCGTTCGGCAACCGCAACGGCGTTTTTTGAACATGTGAATCAATAAGCAGGAATACTAGGCGAATGGTGAATAATATCCCAGGCAGGTTTTTGCAGCCGTGAGATGGCTTGTCACGGAAAAGGTCTCAACGAGGGCTGCTCGATACAAATGGCGACCGCGTGGGCGGCCAGTCTCATTCGGACAGACTCTAACTATGAATGACATGCATACTCCTCTGAGAGTAAGGCCCCGTTATAATTGGGTGATGGTCCTACTTAGTCCCCCCAAGGTCGCCCGTAGTCCCTTCTTGGTTGTCCGTAATCCCTCCTAGGTCGTTAATGCGCCTGCACAGCTCGCACTCGACTGGATGCCGCAATGGTGTTGATGATATTATTGATTCAACTTTGTTCGGGGCTGCATTGGGAGGGATTACGGATGACTTGGGTGGGGGGACTACCAGAGGACAATTCTGTTGTCCTTGTTTGCTTGAGTGATCGTTAGGTCCGCGACTTGCCTCTTCAAGAAAAAAAAACCTTCAAATCTCACCAGCGCCTGGCGCGGGCGATTTAATTCTCACTGGCAGCTGGCGGTTAGGTACTCTCTGTGAAACATCGTAGCTCTCGCGGCTCAAGGCGCAAGCGGAGCGGTCAATTCTGCTCCCTCCGTCTGCCATGCGCTCTCTCACTGTCTCTAACCGCTACTCCGCACCAGTACGCGTGAAGACCATGAAGATTTCGCGGTTTTATAGCCTTTGCTTATCAGCTGCGCAGTTTTCTCGGCCTGAAACGATAAGAGGACCGGTGCACGTGACCGCCGCTCCAGCCACGGGTGAGATTTGAATGTTTTTCCTCTTGAGGAAGCAAGCCACGGATCAAACTATACTTGCATATCCGCCGGGTGGGACTACGGACGACCTAGCGAAGGGACTGAAGAACAATTTTGTGTCTTTGTTTTGAGTGTTCTTCTTGCCTATCGACCGGGTGGAACTACGGACTATCGTCCAAACATGATGGAGGGGGGGGGGGCTTAAATGGTCCAACTGCTGCGATAGAAGAGGCAAGTGAATCCGTTTTAGCAACGTTTTCCCAGCTGCGTCCGAGGGAGGGGGTCACTAGGGTGAGCTGAACCCAAAGAGTATGTAGTCCGTCCCAGATTATTCAGGGATCGCGGAAGTTATGCGGCTGTTTGGCAAAAGAGTTAAAGGCAGTGTTCACGATGAAAAAAGTTTTCGAAATTCCACTAGGATTGGGTAGTGGAGGGACACTCTGTAACGTTAACTTCGAAAGAAAGCATGAAAACGAGCCAGGAAGAGCCCCAAAAGAGCCCGAAGTTGCAACTTCGAGCGCATTGAAAACCCCAAAAGCGCATCACACGCCCACCGACGTGAATAAATGAATGCTCGAGATCGTGAGATGAGCGATGATTATCAATGATCAGCCCCGTTCTTCCCTTCATTCTCAGCTTCTCTCTTTACTCAGGTCAGTTCGCATAGATCGGCTGCAAAGGCGGAAGTTACAAGCCTCGGACAACTCGTCCACCATGTTTCCATATCTCAATTTTTGAGGGGGCATACGTACGTTCACAGAAGGTCTTGTATGATTTCAGAGACACCATTGGAATCATCATGGGGCCGTTTTCATGATAGGCGGAAAAACAGAAAAACGATTCTCATCGTGGACACTGCCTTTAAGCTTGATTGAAGGTTCGACGAGAGGGGTCAATCGCCTAACGTTTGTTTTTCCTTCCCTCAACTCTCTCATGAAAACACTGTTTTGGTTTCGTTCCGTTTTTGAGCCGTCAGGAGGCCTTGATAGCGGCAATTTGATCGAAACCTCTGCCGAAGAATAAACAGTTTCACCAGTTAGAACATGGATTGGCAGACAAGACTATGAGGAATTCAAAGGCAGTGTTCACAATAAAAAATGTGTTTCAGTTCCCACTAGGAATGGGTAGTGGAGGGGCACACTGTAACGTTGACGTTGAAAAAACGCATGAAAACAAGCCAGGAAAAGCTACAAAATAGCCCGAAGTTGCCACTTCGAGCGCAAGGCAAACTTGAAAAGCGCAACACACGCCCACCGACGTGAACAAAGGAACATTCGAAATCGTGAGTTGAGCGATGGTTTCCGAACAAAAGCCCCGTTCTTCCCTTCATTCCCAACTTCTCTCTTTACTCAGGTCAGCTCGCATACATTAGCTGTAAAAGGCGGAAGTTACAAGCCTCGGACAACTCGTCTACCATTTGCCCTAGCTCAATTTTTGAGGGACCATAACTCCATTCCCAGAAGGTCTTGTACGATTCCAGAAGCATCATAGGAATCAGAATGGGACCGGTTTCAAGATAGGCAAAAAACAGAAAAGCGATTTTTATCGCGAACAGTGCCTTCAAGAGAATGTATATTTCGTCATTACAAAAGCAAAATCAAGTGAAAAAAATCGGAATTTTGCTGGAAAACGCTCAAAAACAAGGTATAACGGCTAATTACAGGAGCAGGCCGGCCCCCTAATTAACGAGATTTTCATGCCTGTTCATGCGCCTTTATTTTGCGGTTAAAGGCAGTAGACACGCTCGAAAATGGTATTGATTTATGACATAAATCAAAGGTTTGGAGTTGGTTGTAATGGGAACTTGAAAACGAACAAAAACTGTCCGCAAATAGAGGAATAATGGTTATTTTGAAAGTGGACGAGTTTTACCGCGCTCGGTTGAAACAGCGAATATTATCAACAAAACAGTTGTGATTGAGAAGCCGATATATTCCTACAGACTGTACTGAAACGTTCATCTCGTTGGAAGCATCAAAAACCAGTCAAAGTGACCGTATGAGTACTATCAATCTGGACGAGTTTGTATTTTGGGGCGGGGTTACAAAAGCTCAGGGCGGGGTTGCAGAAATTTTTCATTCTGCATTGCTAAAATTTAGTAGTTTTGACTCATTTTCGACGCTTCCAACGGCGTGAGAAGTCTACTAGGAGCCATGCGACTCCAGAAACGTAGTAATCTCAGCAACTTTTCCGAGCGTGTCTGCTGCCTTTAGGGTAGTCAGTAGTATCCAGAAGTGCTCAGAAACCACTTCAGAAACAAATTGAAAGTTGACAAAACTTGCTTTTACACTAATCTCGGTAATCGGGGGGAAGGACACCAAGCAATTACTTGCACCTGAGAGTTTTTAATTCAATTTTTTACCTATTTTCACTTTTGTGATGCCCAGCTCTACACTTCCATGAGGATACCGATTTTATCGCGAACCCTGCTTTTAATCAGAAAATGGAGCGCGCAAAAAGACATCGCAACTCCCTGTTTAGATGAAATGAAAAAATTCTAAAGTAGCTTCGTGATCTGAAAACTAATGAAATGAGACTGAATCCCTCTTTTATACCGCCAGTTTACTTTTGTTTAAGAGAGCGATCGCGCGATCGCTGATCTCTTTGCAACCATTCAAAAATGTTTTTGGTGCTCCAGTGACGATCATCTATCGGTATTCGTCCACGAATTTATAGGGATCATAAATGGCCATTCACGAAGCAGTAGAGCATTATTCACTGAAAGATTTTATTGAGTATAAACTGATAAAATGCTACGTTTATGTCTTCGAAAGCGTGGGTTCGATCGAGTGCAGCATGCTCTCCTCTTTTGTTTTGCAGGCTCAGAATATTTGGTACTTAGAACTTAGCGTTTTTATAGTAATTTCGAATCGAGTTTTCGAGTCTTGATGTTGACTGCTTCAGATATTACTATGACTCGATCTCGACTGAAACAGTCGACATCGAGTCATTCGACTGTAATTTGAACTGTCAAAATTCCGAGTTGAGCCAAGATCATTCGTGACTCCATTTATGCGCTTTCCTTAGGAGAAATGTTGCGAAATTTTTACTCGCGCGTTCTGATCCATCCGCTCTCTCGTTTCGCTCGTTTGATTTTTTTACTAAATAGTAAAGGCAGTGGTCGCGATAAAATATGTTTGTCTCCCTTTCCTCTCCAAACCCTCTCTTCTGGGTTTGGAATAATAGGGCCAACAAGGGTAAATCGCGAAAAAACCGCTATTCTGGGCCAAACTTGAAGCCTGAACTTTCTTGTCTTTGATGGTGGACGAGCCCACTCCACATCATCGGGATCGATGACCTCTTATATCAAGAACATCAGCTAGCTTGAAATCGAATTTCAATCAATGAACTTTCGGGTTTATGTACTCATCTAGTCAAAAACATTGACTGGAGTGCTTTCTTTCATTGCTCAACTGTTTTTATCAGGTGAATTTGCATTTATTTCTCCCACTGAATGTCGATGACTTTCGACTGCTCGGCATGAGACTGCGATCTTTTTTTTTCGGCGCTGTGCACGTGTGCACGTGCTGGCTTTTTTGGGCTCTAGAAACTCTTATTCTATGCCCGTTTTTCACCGCGCTACCTTCATAGTTTCTCAGCTATTTTTGATCTAA
Source organism: Aplectana chamaeleonis (assembly GCA_029168955.1). Lineage (NCBI taxonomy): Eukaryota > Metazoa > Nematoda > Chromadorea > Rhabditida > Cosmocercidae > Aplectana > Aplectana chamaeleonis. Next base: position 1,069,901 of record JAPDOI010000150.1, read on the forward strand.
GCTGATTTTAATAGTTTATTAGATAACGTTTTTCATTGCGACCACTGCCTTTAAAGGCAGTGTTCACGATAAATTTCACTTCCGATATCTCCACGGCTTACGGAAGGTCTGGTGCCCTATATAGCAAGGCATGCTTAAAAAGGACACGAAAGACGCGTTTTTGAGCGAAAATAGGCCCTCTCTTGTTTACGTTGATTTTTGAGCGTGGAGGAATTGACCGCTAGAAGGATGATACCTCTCAGTGCAATGAAGCAATCAGCTCACTTATCAGCACTTCCTTCACTTCCTCATTCTTATAATCTGAGTCTTCATTTGTTATTTTCTAGTGGCGGATCTGGGGCACGCGGAGTGTCTGGGGCACCAAAACGCTTGTTTGCAGCCGTCATTTTGCAGCTCCTGGCTCGTTTTCTACCGTTCCTTCGACACTGAGAGCCTAGGATCCTTCTCGCCTATCATTTCACTGTGAAAAGTCAACGAGGATGATCATCGTGAACGCTGCCTTTAAATGGAGATGCGACGAAGGAATTTTTCCTTCTTCGGCTTTATATTCCTTTCGCGGTTCTGCACCGGAATCAAAAATGGCTATTTTAGCATAACATTTTTCTGGTCTGATTGAATTACAACACCTCCCGTATCTTTCGGCCACTGGGCGCGCTAGAGCGCCGGCGAGTGCCATTTGGCTCCGCTTTTGAATAACTCGCTTAAAAATGGTCAAATCTGTCAGATTTGGGATCAGCATTAAGAATGCGACCTAGTGAGTATTTTTAATCTTGGAATGGAACTCAGTGGAAGATTTCGGGTTACGGTAGTTCATGACCCTTCTGTTCAAATGGGGCTGTTGCGATAAATAGTTTTTTCGACGTTTCCTCGTAGTTAGCACATTTATATAATATTTTTTATCCTTTGACACCCTCCTAGAGCATTTCTTGCAATGTCTTGCCGAAATCTGAGTATTCCTAAAATGCGATTACAATCCGATAGGTCCGACAGGTCGTGCTTGGCTAGCTCATTACCGTCTCAAAGCTCACTAAGCTATAGGTCCTTTGTTTGGAGAAAAATAGCCCAATGTCAAAGATTTCGATATTTGTTCTGAAGGACCTCAGCTTAACCAGAATTAAAGCCGAGTTGTGCTCGCCAGATCAAACCCATCGTCCGGTGACTGATGTTGTGCCTTCAATGTTCTTGTGTCAACTAGCCGAGTAATGCAGAGCCGGTGTCGGTGGTATAATGGTAACACTCTCGCCCGGAAAGCGATACGAAGCAGATTTGAGTCCTGAGTTTTCTATTGAACTCAGCTGCCTCGCAATATTTTGTGACCATACATCATGTTATAAAAAAGCACAAAATGTCCAAAAACAAAGTTTTGTATTCAACAAAGCTACCTCGTGACACCTTGTTCAAAAACACTTAAAACGTAGATATTAATTTTGAAATACCCCCTCCACTAGTCTTGAAATTGTCAGCATGATGCCTGACCATACCTAATGTGATCAATGAGCAGAGCTCAATAAACGATGCTTTGTGTTTGGAACGGTTGTCAATAAATGTTCAGAACGATAAACACAAGTTAAGCGATCAGAATGTGTATGCACACGACATCGTGGTATCATAAATCAGATTTTCCTCTCAGAGAAACATTTGGCTGCTGTGAAAATCTCGACAAGCTTAACAGATACTGCCCGCTTTCAAAATAATTATAATATTCCTCAGAATCAGAATGGTCTCAAGCGCCCGAAATTCCCAACATTACACTAGGATAAATGTTCTCGTAAATGACGAGAAAATATGTAGATTTCTATCCAATCATATAATCGCTACTACCAGTTTCGCCCGGATCATACTTACAGCGGCGAGCGACGCGTCGCAATGTTTGCCATCCCTATAAACCAAAAAATCGGTATGACTGATGTGCAGTGTCGCTGGTCGCGGGAAGTATGATCCCGGCCTTAGAGAAAGCTCAACCAACTGACTTTCGCTAATCTATGGATAGAAGAAAATCTACTTTTCTTCAATAATGGGCACCTTTCGCCTAGCATAGCTTCTCAACCACAGACAGTTGAAATTGTTATGATGACAAAGAAAAAACTAGGTTCATTCGAAAAATCGGCAAAATTCGACGCAAAGCTGTGCTCTCCACATCTAACTGAATATCCCGTCAGCAGTTCCAGTCAACCGCTGTTGCAGAACGATGATAATCGTGCCGACCCCCAGGATTTTTCGGGCTGGGATCCCTCATTCAGTAACACCGGGTGGGGGGGGGGGGGGGCGAGCAATTCAGGCTGACTAAACATTGTACCCCGTGCGAACTCCGGTCTTCACAGTCCCCTTAGCCGGTAAATGGAGGTCCGCTCACTCAATATTAATGCTTCACTTGTCAATGATATAGAACTGTAGGAGCAGATAAAGCCCTTAGTGGGACCTTCCTATTCCCTAGCAAGTTCGAGGCTCGCGCTTCATCCCTGAAGCGGTAAGCCTTAGCTTGCTTCGAAGTTGATTGAACTCAACCACTGTCACGCCCCCCACGGTCACAAAAAACCGTAGGGGGTAAGGAGTCAATGATCCGAATCGTGTAGATGGCCAGCTGTTCAAATGTCGTCAACCGAGTCAGCTCGAAGCCCATTTCCCCACGCCATATGTGGCCCTGGTTTGCTTAAAGGCATCGTACGCGCTGAAATCCGCTTTGCATTTTTTATGCTCAATCTCTTCCTCGGGTCCCTGTGAGAACGTACAACGAGCTTGGCAAAACGTACCATTGTGAGCATAGAGGAAGTGGAAAGTAAGGAATTCCGCCAAAAGGGGCCGGCCCTTCCGTCAGTCATTTGGCACTTTCGCAATATTTGAGCAGAACGTCGCATCGCTAAGTACAGGGCATGCCACTGTACGCTGACGCACCGTCGGACGAAAGTGGCATTATCGACTGGAAATTTCTCGTCACACAACGAGCGAGGACGATGTGCAGGGACCAGGTGAGCATTTTTGTTAGTCAGTGCAAGTCAGTGCAGTCAGTGCATTGTAGTCGTCGGCGAATTGTATCCAACGCTGCGCCAATGGACAAATTTTAGAACTGCTCCTTGCGCCATCCGCGTAACTGTCCCGAGTCGATGCCGGCGCGAATTTCAAATGATTTGCAGAAGGTGGTTAAAAGGGTTCTTCCTTGAAAAGTTAACGTTTTCGAGGGGACTTTTCGCTAACTTTAGTTACTATAGGGGTGTAACAACTCAAAAACACTCAAAAACGAGACATGGTTTTCAGCGCGTACGATGCCTTTAAAAGCATCGTACGCGCCGAAAACCATGTTTCGAAAAGCCCGCTCAAAAACCTTAATTTTTCAACAAAAAACTTTGAAAAAATCTGAAAATCATTTGAAATTCGCGCCGGCATCGACTCGGGATAGTCACGCGGAGGGCGCAAAGAACAGTTCTACAATTCGTCCATTGGCGCAGCGTTGGAAACAATTCACCGAGGACGCCAATCTGCACATCGTCCTCGCTCGTTGTGTGACGAGAATTTTCCAATCGATAATGCCACTTTCGTCCGACGGTGCGTCAGCGTACAGCGGCATGCCCTGTACTTAGCGACACGACGTTCTGCTCAAATATTGCGAAAAAGCCAAATGACTGACGGAAGGGCCGGCCCCTTTTGACGGAATTGCTTACTTTCCACTTCCTCTATGCTCACAATGGTACGTTTTTGAGCAGCCAAGCTCGTTGTACGTTCTCACAGGGGCCTGAGGAAGGGATTGAGCATAAAAAATGAAAAGTGGATTTCAGCGCGTACGATGCCTTTAAGCTCTTCATTATTGAGCCAGTGATATGCGTATGCCAGACCGCTCACCGCGCAAACACATCCTCCTCACCCGGTGGCATGCTCCGCCGTGGAAATACATATGTCCGCCCGCTCACCCCGTAAAGCCATGCGCATAACCCGGTGAAATTCATGACCGCTTGCTAACCCGGCAAGACGCTCCGCCCACAAATTAAGTCTGCTGCTCAGACGGGGAGCCTACTTTTCGGCCTCTCACCCGGTGCTATTGTCTGAGCCGTGGTCCCAGCTCGACTAGGATTGCGCTGCAGCTATCCGCGATTGCCTGGAGAAAGCTTCGTCTGTTCTTTAGTACTTATTATAATTGTGCTCTGGACGAAAGATCGTATATCGAAAAGATTCGAGTGACCCTGTTTTGAGATCCGAATTTTTTTTTGTTTAGATCCGAATGACCCCTACTCGAAGTTCGGATTTTGAATAGGTTCCAATAAATTCGGCTTGAATATATTGGAATTTTTTTTTGAATAATTGCAATCGACAACCTGAAAACGACCCAGTCGAGCAGTGAATGTAAATCTGTGGAAAAAAAACCCAAGCGCTAATACAGCGCTAATAATACTGTCTAGTGAGGTTATTGTGGGAGCTGAACAAAATTATGGAGTCCGTTTCCAGATTTTCAAAGACTTACTGAGGGTTTAAAGTTACAGTAGTTACAGAAAACGACGGTCATGAGCTTATAATTTCTCTGAACCAGCATCTCAGGGCGGGATTTCAAGCAGACATTTTGTCGATGCCCAAGAGATACTTGATACTATTCGTTTTCGCAGATGCGTTTACGGTCTAAACACCTACCTTGTTAGTGAGCAGTGTATTACATATGTATCGACCGGAACGGTCATGGCACACGGCACAGGCGTGCTCAGTCCGATAACAAAGGGTGGAATTTTTACGCTCATCGACCGCGCTGGCTGCAGCCGATCGGCCGACCATGACGGGCTCTAATTTTTGATGAATGCACAGTGCACAAAGTTCTCAATGGCTTCAAAGTTAGGGTGGGAGCCGATGACATTTTTAGAACGATTCCTTCAATCACTCGATCTGGTAGGAACAAGATAACTTCTGCTCGATACAAAAATTCCTTGCGCTCCAATTTATATACAAACCGTTCTTACACGATTTTTGGAAGTTTTTTGCCGTAACTGCTGTTTAAACTTCAAATAAGTTAAGCAATATGTTTAAACTTCAAATAAGTTAAGCAAAAAAACTTCCAAAAATCGTGTAAGACTTAACTAGGGCATCGTCTTGACAGGTCTACGACTGTTAGATAGTCTCTGGCGGTATACCTGTTTCATCCCGTTATGCGGGCGAAAGGATGATTGCTTCGGTGAAGATTTACCGAGCAGTTGAGTGAGAGCGGCGCTGGGGCTCCGGTGGTGCAGTGCGATAAGGCGCTCCCCCGGAAAGGGAATATGCTGGTTCAATCTCGCCCGGAGCCAAGCGTTTTGCGATCAACTCAACACCTTGTGTAAACAAACCGTTCTGATCCACCTACCTCGAATTGACAAAGTCTCAGACGTTCACGACAGATTTTTAAGCGAAGCTTGGCTGTGAAAATACTAAAGCCGTAGTGCTTCTTTTAAAATTAGAAAATTACATCTGAGATCTTCTTAACACTGCTTTTAGTCTATGTTGCTGTGTATAATATTACTGTGCTTACTTTTCACCGCATGTGCCTTATGCAACGTAATGAACATAGACATGAATATAAAAGAATAACCTCCAAATCCGTCTTTCTTCAAATAAGTTAAGCAGATAATAAGAGAAAACTGCACGCCGCCAAGGCAGTCGCTGAAGGTTTTTTAATATTGACGCAGGCAACGAGGCGCCAAAAGATTTCTAATTTACCAGAATGAGATAATTCCAAAATCTTTTGATGTGGTCAGTATACCCAAGCGGAACACACGTTCACCTACTGTACACAATAAATACCAACGACAAGATTTAATCGAGGCTATTCTAAATTTTCCAAATTTTAGGCCTCTTTCAGAGTTCATTCGCTGCGCGACGCGATGGGATGAAAACCATGAGCATCGATCGAGGTCGCGCCGCACGTCGATCTGCATTCAAAACATGACATCGCTGCGATCAGCGTTGGAAGTGTGAAATGCGCCTTAAAGACATCGTACCCGCAGAAAACCGTATACTATTTTTTATGTTTCTGTGTAGCTTGGCCTCTGTAGTGAACGAAAATGTCGAAGGAGCCCATGAAAAACCTTTATTTGTAAAGAAAAGTCATTCGGAACACATTGTAAATACGAATTCGAACTTCGCGCCAAAATCCTTTTTGAGGCTTTTTTGGTTTTGGAAGCCTCGTCACTGTCATTTTCGGAGTTTTTCTGCATGAGGAGTTCGTGCCGTAACTATTTTTCATGTTGTCTTAGAGTCGCATCAACAATCTAGGAAAAAGTGCTAGATGACTAGTTAGATGTGGTGGCGGATCTTCATCTTTGACGCCTTCCAACCTCAATGCCCCACGTTTTTGACGAGCCAAATTTTACCAGTGTGGTCTAGCGGGCTCAATCATGAAATTGAGCCTGAAAAATGAAAATTGATTTCCAGCGCGAACGATGCCTTTAATGTTCATTTGGATGGTAGTCTTATAGTATCGGATAGAATCTATTAACCTCTTTTTTCAGGACCGAGTTCCGAATAATATTCGAATGACACCATTATTCGAGGACCAATTATCGAATAAAGTTTGAATGACACCATTATTCGAGGACCGATTATCGAATAGAATCCGTATGGTGCGATTTTAGAATTCCCGAATTCAAATAGGAATTCGAATGACAATTACTCGGATAATTTAATTCGAAGCTATTGGAATGGCACAACTATAGTACTCATTGACATCTAGCATGCTGAATTACAATCAGCACAACCCAATTTGACCGTTTTGGTTTCCTCTTGTCGGTGTACTTTGCGTTGGCGCAGCACGCAGTTTGCGCCAAAGCAACCTATGTACAGTCGGCACTGATCGGTCTGAAAGTTTGCGTTTCTTATTGTGCGTTGACGCAAACTTGGTGTGCGTATTTTTTGACTATGTGTGCATCTATTTTGCGCCAACGCATAATAAGGAATGCAAGGAATCAAAACGGTCAGTCCGTGCCGACTATGGAGTCCGCATGATCAGTTCAGTCTCTTCGTTTTCCAAGCTTCAGATTTTCCTAATTAACAATAACTCAAGTGACCTTCAAGTTGAACCAATATTTATCATTCAGGAATCACCAGAATCGGAAGCAATTCAGCGGCGAGATTTTCGAGATCTGTAGTGGTTGGTCGTCCTTGATCGGTTGAATCTGAAAGGATATATATTTTTTGCGAAAAAAAATCTTGATATTCTCTACTTTTCTAGTAAGTCCCTAGAAAAAAATGTATTCTGAAAGCAGTATCCTTAGAAACTTGTGAGGATATTTGTATAAAGGGTGTTGTTGGAAGGCTTTTGAAAGAAGTGCATGAGTGAAATCCGATCCGCAGTTTTTCCGTTTCCCACTACTCAACTAGTTTTTTTTGAGGAATCCTTCCGGTATTTCACGCGGGGTCTTCAGAAAAACAGCACACATTATCACACTTTGCCACTCTCCTTACTATAAGGACCCGTTTAGCAGAAAAAAAATTAAGGGGCGTAACTTTCTCTGACTGTCATTGAAGGCATCGTACGCGCTGAAAACCATGTTTCGTTTTTAAGCGTTTTTGAGTTGTTAGCCCCCTATAGTGAGTAAAGGTAGCGAAAAGCCCGCTCAAAAACTTTTCAAGAAAAAACGTTCAAAAAAAAATTCTGAAAATCATTTGAAATTCGCGCCGGCATCGACTCGGGATAGTTACGCGGAGGGCGCAAGGAACAGTTCTACAATTCGTCCATTGGCGCAGCGTTAGAAGCAATCGCTCGTTGTGTGGCGAGAAATTTTCAGTCGATAATGCCACTTTCGTCCGACGGTGCGTCAGCGTACAGTGGCATGCCCTGTACTTAGCGACACGACGTTGTGCTCAAATATTGCGAAAGTGCCAAATGACTGACGGAAGGGCCGGCCCCTTTTGACGGAATTCCTTACTTTCCACTTCCTCTATGCTCACAATGGTACGCTTTTGAGCAGCCAAGCATGTTGTACGCTCTCACAGGGGCCCAAGGAAGGGATTGAGCGTAAAAAATGGAAAGTGGATTTCAGCGCGTACGATGCCTTTAAGCAGATCCTATAGAGTTGCCCTTTTTGTGGGTATCCTCTTAATCTCGATTTTTGGAGAAGTTTTCAGCAGCTACAGATCTTTACATGAAGACGAAATCACAAGCATGTATATGTACCAGTTGACACACAGGGTGCTCTTACATAAGGTGACAATACTTTCTAACCTTGCCACGATTACAAATGTGCTCGCTTATCACACTCGCAGTTCCTTTTCATCAAACCTCTCTCTCCAAGAAGTTTCGGATCGCAAAATGTTGAGCGGAAGCCTTGAGTGTCTCCAATTTTTCATAGTAGAACTCGTAATTGAGCCGGCTTCGGTAATTCTTTCTCAAGATTTCCTATGCATTCTACAAACTGTTTTGGAAATTAAATAGAATCGCTCGATAAGGAATTTTTTAAAAATCGATGAGAAGTACTAAATTCAATGAAGAATCTTCAATCGCACTTGGCCTAAGAGCTTGACTCCTGTATGCCCTCAAAGAATGCAGAAAATTAGGTAAATGTGGGTGCGCAGAAATTGAAAGAGCCCACCTACGAAATTCAGCAACTTGCTCTCGCGTTTTTTGAATGGAGTGTCTCAAATCTTCAGCTATGATAAGTTTTCGATCAGACACATTCTGTTTCAGAATGACTCTTGGAGCAGTTCTACGTTCGCACACGGAGAGTAGGAACGATCATCGAAGATGAATGCGAGTCGATTTTTTTCGTACAAATGGAGAGCCCTTCAGTTTTCAGCCCACCCTTGGTACGCTCCGAAATTCGATTAGTTTTGCGAGAGAGGTTCACAGAAAACAGCACACCACAGAAAGCGATCACGCACTCACATACTTCGACGGGATGAGATTTGGAACCGTGCCGCCATACAAGCACCCTGTACGATCAGCTCTGATACTTAGCGTTTCTTGTTGGGCGTTGGCGCAAACTCGGTGTACGTAAGGTGTGTCCGAATGAGACTGGCCGACCACGCTGCCGTCGTACGTGACAGGCGGCTGTCGCATGCGCCGCTCTCGGACGAGCATGCGAAACGACGGCGAGCCTTCCCCCCCAGCCATTCAATAGGAGCGGGGCCGGCAGCGGATCTCAGCAAGCAATCAGTCAGCTCCGCAGCCGAGGGGGGAACCATTCGAACACTCGTCCGAGAGCGGTTTATGCGACGGCCGCATGAACTTTTCTCCGATCTGGAAAAAATATCGAGGTTTTAAGTGAGGAGGACCTCTAAGAGTTTTGGCAGCGAAATAGCCGGGAAATAGCCCACCAGGCTTCGCAGCGGCTCCTGGTGGGCTGTTTACCGGCTATTTCTCGTATTCTCTCGGAACGGACAAGAAGTAGCCGAGAAATAGCCGAGATATAACCGAGAAATAATCAGAAATGAACAAAATTAACCAAGACGCAACCGTCGCCGGCTCGCCAAGCCGCCATCTGGGGCCGCCAGCGGTTGGGCGGGGCCTCCAGAGGCTGAACGAGGTCCAAGTACCTCAAACTTGGGTAATTGAACCGACGGAGGTGCTGAAATCTAAATCATGCCTCTGGAGTGCTCCGTATATCTGAATGGAGAGCATTATTTCTCGGCTATTTCGCGGCTAACATTATTTGGCAGCTATTTAGCGGCTATTACGCGGGAATCAGGCTTTTCGCGGCTATTTCTAGGCCAAAACTCTCAGAGGCTATGCAGCTACGTTATGCTTATTAGGCTTTAAATATGAACTAAAAACTTTTAAAACGTGATTTCCGTGTCGCTTTACAGTACAGTAGTGTACAGTACTGTGCAACCGCAAAATGTAGTCGCATACTGTATGGAGCAATAAAAATTTGGCCCTGAACACTTTTGTATTGCCTTTAGCTCTACCAATCCTTATACTGATGAGTAGCGCTTCTCATCAGGATCTCAGAAATTTTCCTAGATTCAATACGTCGTAGAAGGAAGTTATCGAAAAAGGACACTAAATACGCGGAAACCCCATCCGCGCGCTTTCTGACTTAGTTTGACAAACGGTGTTTCATCTGCGAAGAAAACGAACAGTAAAATCTCTAGAATACGCTGATGGCTCGAGAAAGGCACAACAATGCTTACCTGCCATTCAAATGGCTTCCCGGTTAGAGAGTGAGGAACTCGTTGACGAATTATTAAAAAGCGTAACCAATCACGGATTTGCTGAAATTTTTACCAAAAACTATATTTCACGCTCCTGTTCCGAAGAATATACTACTGAACTCACCACAATGTTATCTACGCCAAAGAGTAGAAGTCGAAAATTGCAACCACGCACGTCAAGTATGTCGTTTTCGTCTTCAACGTACCCGACGTCTACCTAAACATGACAAAGGGTTCTTTCTTGCAGTGGTTCTAAATATTCTAGAGGCTGGCTTCAAATAAATAGCTCCTATTCTGAAAAGCTCTTTTAACTGGTTAAGACAGAGTTCAATTGCAGCTACGCAACAGTTATTTAAAAAAAATCCTTGATTAATTCTGTATCCAGGTGGTCTGCTTGCAAAAAAAAGTTTTCTAGGATAAAGGCAGTGTTTGCGATGAAGAAGATCCCCTTTTTTCGGCTTAAACGTAAGCTTTAGGTCCCTCATAGAAGATTAGGAACGGAAGCGCAACGAAAAACTGTCAGGAATTGGGTGAAAATCTCGTGGGCCGGCCAACCCATTGAGCCACCCCGCCCACATCCATTAACAGCTGCCCTGAATTCGTGCTACCGGAGGAACAGCCACCGAAATTTCGAATAATTTCCATCGCGAAAGGTTCTAACAAGCCAGCATGTACATACATTGGCCCCTCTTATTTTTAAACAATTTATGGTAGAGGAAACATAACACAAAGCCACTTACTCAGGAATTTCGGAGCGCGAAACCATGTCCCCGACGTCAGGTTTAATGCGCCGTCCGCAGTCTTTCTGCAGACAACGCATCGAATCTGACACACGAACAGGCATAATTAATTTCTCCAAAAATTTCTTCAAACAGTTTTGCTCCTCTATTCAGGTATTCTGTGGGGATTTTTTCCTTTTAACCTCTTCTTAATGGACTGACGTACCCAAAAACATCGAAAACTACATATAATACGGTTTTTTATCGTGACACTGATTTTAAAGGCAGCATACACGCTCAAAAACATGGTCGAGATTGTAGCATAATTAAGTCCCCACGGCACCCAACACCTCGTCAACGACGTTTGAAGAGCTGAAAACCATACAGGATGACACTATTTGAGCATTCCTGGCTCGCACGCCCGTATTTTCCCACCTCTTCGAGTAATACAGGGAAGTTACGCTTGAAGCCCCGGTCAGAGTTGGTGCTATTCGCAGCTGTAACCCACCGACTCCCCCCAGCACCCCCCAACACCCCCCGGTCGATACGTATGATTAAAATGAAGGGGTGAGGTTGAGAAAATCACTCGGTGTATCCAACTAGATATGACGATGATTACGTGGCCAACAGGATTGCACCTGTACAGAGAAATAGTGAAGGAGAGTATAGTGAAGGAACGGAGGTAGCAGTAAGGCTAGCTTTTTAGTGATACGCAATGTTTTATCATCGGTCCGCCCACCCGGTGATTTTCTCATCCGCCGTCATCCACGTATTGCATGGATATCGACCGCGTCGGATACACCGAGTGATTTTCTCAACCTCACTCCATTATTTTAAACATACGTATCGACCGGGTGGGTGTTGGGGGGTGTTGGAAGGATACACCGAGTGGTTTTTGCATCACATTTCCAATGCATTCTGTGTGTATCGACCGGGCTGGAGACGTCGACTCATCCAACTATGACCGGAGCCTGAGAAAACATGTGATAACTAGGAGCAAGAGGACTGTCGAATGGGAGTCTACGAGAAGAAGTCCTCCATTTTCACAAGCCAGCCGGAATAGAGCGGCATTCTCGAACTTGGATTGAAATTAGTCGGACTGTAGGCATGTTATGATCAGGTCAATAAGACTGCTTCTTTCGTGCACTCCCATTTGATAGTGCTATCACTCTAACTCATCACATGTTTTCTCAACTTTAACCGCTCATTCTGTTACCCGAAAAGATGGGAAAATACAGGCCGACGAGACAGGGATTCTCCAATTCTGTCATCTAGGATGGTTTTCACCGCTTCAAACGTCATTGATAGCAGGGTTAAAGGCAGGGTTCTCGATTAAATTGGTTGTTGTGTTATCCCCATAGAATGGCAGATCTGGCCATCACAAAAGTGAAAGTGAGCAAAAAATAGGAGAAAAATCGCTAAAGAACAAATTATCGCTTGGTGTCCTCCCGCCCCCAATTACCGAGATTTGTGTAAAAGCCTGTTTTGTCAACCTTTATTTTGCCTCTAACGTAATTTCTGAGCATTTCTGGAGACTAATGAACACTTTAGCCGCAAAATGAATGGAGGAGAAACAAGCATTCATGAAAATCTCGTTATTTAGGGGGCCGGCCGACACCGGTAATTAGCCGTTATACCTTGTTTTCAGCGTTTTTCCCGCAAATTTCCGGGTTTTTTCACTCATTTTTATTTTGTGATGACCAAATCTACCTTCTCATGAGGAGAGCTCAAAATTCGTTTTTTATCGCGAACCCTGCCTTCAAGGCCATGCGGACTTATTTATGCTGTAATCTCGATCATGGTTATAAGCGTGTAGCGTCCTAACACCATCAGGACGCTCCCTTGTCGACCTGGATTACGCCGATGACATTGTGTTATTCGCTGAAAACAACGCAAAACTGCAAAGGATTGTGAACCTCGTTTCGAAACATGCCGCAGCCTATGGACTTCGTCTTCGTCCGGACAAATGCAAGCAGATGTGGGTCTCTCAGAGGCCTTCAACGGGAGTTTGTGTGGACGGGTCAAGTTGCGCGTTTACTTATCCACTATTCGCCCTATCATGATGTACGGATCGGAGACGTGGGCAGCACCGAAGACGCAGATGGAAAGGTTGGATTGCACGGAGAGGAAGCTTTTTAGACGTTTGCTCAGATATTTCTGGCCTCGGATGTGCCACAACGAAGATCTCTACAACGAGATTGACGCCTTACATCTACGTTTGACACGAGGGAGGTGCCAACATCTCCCAATGCCATCTCAAGCGGCAACGGAAGGTCGTCTTCGTCTGTTGGGGCATATTTTAAGAAGACCACCAGATCGTCTTGTTCAACACGCTCTAAGGATGCTTCCAAGTCCTGTCTGGAAACGGCCGCCTGGACGTAAGCGAAAGTTTTGGACGGATGTGGTGAAGGAGGATTTGAAATCACTCGGCATTGAAAGGCAATTCAGGCGCGATGTTTTACTTCGCAGGAAGTGGAAGAGTGATCAATGGATGGATTATGTCCAAATTGTGGCTGAGGACCGTGACAAATGGACACGGCTGACTACTAGGACGGCACACCTCGGTGAAGATGCGGAATGACCGCGTCAGGCGAAACCCAACCGATTAAGTCAAGTAAGTCAAGCGTGTATGCTGCCTTTCAAGGCAGTGTTCACGATAATCTTCGATGTCAAGATGGATCGCTCAGTCGATTGTTTGGTCCCCGGTTAGAACTCAAATAACGGAGAAATCGGGCAAAACGCACCAGAACGGCACGAAATCTTTTTCTCTCACCCCGCCTCTTTATTTTCATAGTAACTGTCGTTGGGAAAATGAAATCTTTTGTGGAACCGTCTATTGCAATTCTCTACTCGCTGTTGCTCAGTACACTTTTTTCAGATCTTACGAGGCAGTGTTCACGATAATCTTCGTTCCCGGGTTTTCCACTCTGGAGAATGCGTGGGCAGTCAAGTGTTACCAAAATTACGAAGAAACGGCTTGAAACGCTCTAAAACGTCTTATTTTAGTGACATTACTCTCTGGCCTGGACTAGGTGTCCGATTGGATGAACATGTTCATTGTGGCTGTAACCAGTGGAAAATAGAGAAAATGGAAGAATATTTAATGCAAAGCAGGATTAGTTAGGTTCCGAAGGAAAGGATTGAGCAGTAGAGAGTAGAGAATTGCAAAGGGCGGGTCCACAAAAGAATTGATTGCCACAACAAACAGTTCCAGTGAGATTAACAAGGTGTGGTGAGAGTACAAGATTTGGTGCCTTTCTAGGGCGTTTTTCTGGATTTCCTCGTCATTTCAGCTCTACCCGGAGGCCAGACAATCGGTTTAGCGATTAATCTCAAAATCGATGATTATCGTGAACACTGCCTTCAACTGATACTGTTTTGTCTAAAATATTCTTCCATTTTCAAATGTCTCATTATTCCCGTGACAACCACCGTGATCATGTTAATCCAATCGGACAACTACATAGTCCAGGCCAGAGAATAATATCACCTGAATAAAATGTTCTAGTGTGTTTTTCGCCGTTTTTCACAATTAAAAGGCAGTGGTCGCGATCAAAATATGCTTGTCGTCTTTTTCTCTCCAAATCCTTTCCTGGGTCTCGAGTAGTGGACCTATAAGAAAAAATCGCGAAAAATCACTGTTTTGGGCCGAATTTGAAACCTGAACTTTCTTGTCTTTTGATGGTGGACGAGCCCTCTCCACTTCATCGGCATCGATGACCTCTTATATCAAGAACATCAGCTAGCTTGAAATTGAATGTCAATCAATGAACCTCCGAATTTATGTGTGTATCTAGTCAAAAACATTGACTGAGGTGATGCTTTCATTATTCAACCGTTTTTATTCGTTAAATTTGCATTTATTTCGTCCTCTGAATGTCGATGATTTTTGACTGCTCGGCATGAGACTGCGATCTGTTTCGTCATCGCTGTGCACGTGCACGAACTAGCTTCTTAGGGCCCTAGAAACTCTATTCGTAGACCGTTTTTCCCCGCGCTACCTTCATAGTTTTCCAGCTGTTTTTGATCTAAGTTGATTTTTAGAGTTTTCTCGATAACGTTTTTCATCGTGACCACTGCCTTTAAGGTAACACCTGGTTGCCAACGCATTGTTTTGAGTGGAAAATTCGGAAACGAAAATCATCATAAACACTGTGTTTAAAGGCAGTGTTCACGATGATTTTCATACCCGAGCTTTTCACATAAAACAACGCGTTGGCCTCCAAGAGCTGCCAAAATTACGAAGAAACGGCGAGAAACGCATTCAAACGTCGTACATATTTCAGTGACATTATTCTTTGGCCTGAACTAGTTGTACGGTTGGAAGAACATGTTCATGGTGGTTGTCACCGGTGGAAAATTGGGTCAACCGAAAATACAAGAATATTTAAAGGCACAGTCCAACTTCACAATCGTTTTTCTGTTTTCCTGCCTATATTGAAGACGGTTCCACGCTGATTCCAATGATGTCTCTGGAATCGTACATTACCCCTTAGAAACGGAGTTACGGCCCTTCAAAAATTGAGCTACGGAAGCAGGGTGGACGAGTTGTCCGAGGCTTGTAACTTCTGCCATTTGCAACCGGTGTATGCGAACTGACCTGGATAAAGAGACAGGCTGAGAATGAAGGGAAGAACGGGGTTATTGATCGGACATCGTCGCTCATATCGCCACTGTTGAGCTCGAAAGATCGTAAAAGGGGCGTGCCAAAGTGGCTTCCGGATGTGGGCGCCCCAAGGTGGCTTCCTCCTATATCTCGCTTGTTCGGAGGAATTGAGAGCTCGCACTTGGCAGGTGCTATACAGGGTGGGTCTACTTCTCAACTACGTGGAAATATCAGATTTCGTGCCCGAGCTTGGACTATGCCTTTAATGGACTTACGTACCCAAAAACGTCGAAAACTATAATACGCTTTTTTATCGTAACACTGATTTAAAAGGCAGCATACACGCTCAAAACATGGTCGAGATTGTAGCATAAATAAGCCCCCACGGCACCCAACATCTCGTCAACGACGTTTGAAGAGCTGAAACCCATACAGGATGACACTATTTGAGCATTCCTGTCTCGCACGCCGGTATTTTTCCACCTCTTCGAGTAATTCAAGAACGTTACACTTGAGAAAACATGTGATAACTAAGAGCAAGAGCACTGTCGAATGGGAGCCTACGAGAGAAACAGCTCGATCTCGCCTATTTATGATATGTTAGATAAGCGATGAAAAAGTCCTCCATTTTCACAAGCCAGCCGGAGTAGAGCGGCATTCTCGAACTTGCATGGGAATTACATAGTCGGACTGTAGACATGTTATGATCAGGTCAATTAGACTATTTCTCTCGTGCACTCCCATTTGATAGTGCTATCACACTAACTTATCACATGTTTTCTCAACTTTAACCGCTCATTCTGTTACTCGAAAGGATGGGAAAATACAGGCCGACGAGACAGGGATTCTCCAATTCTGTCATCTAGGATGGTTTCCACCGCTTCAAACGTCATTGATAGCAGGGTTAAAGGCAGGGTTCTCGATTAAATTGGTTGTTGTGTTATCTCCATGGAATGGCAGATCTGGCCATCACAAAATTGAAAGTGAGCAAAAATAGGAGAAAAATCGCTAAGGAACAAATTATCGCTTGGTGTCCTCCCGCCCCCAATTACCGAGATTTGTGTAAAAGCCTGTTTTGTCAACCTTTATTTTGCCTCTAACGTAATTTCTGAGCATTTCTGGAGACTAATGACCACTTTAGCCACAAAATAAATGGAGGAGAAACAAGCATTCATGAAAATCTCGTTATTTAGGGGCCGGCCGACACCGGTAATTAGCCGTTATACCTTGTTTTTCAGCGTTTTTCCCGCAAATTTCCGGGTTTTTTCACTCATTTTTATTTTGTGATGACCAAATCTACCTTCTCATGAGGAGAGCTCAAAATTCGTTTTTTATCGCGAACCCTGCCTTCAAGGCCATGCGGACTTATTTATGCTGTAATCTCGATCATGGTTATAAGCGTGTAGCGTCCTAACACCATCAGGACGCTCCCTTGTCGACCTGGATTACGCCGATGACATTGTGTTATTCGCTGAAAACAACGCAAAACTGCAAAGGATTGTGAACCTCGTTTCGAAACATGCCGCAGCCTATGGACTTCGTCTTCGTCCGGACAAATGCAAGCAGATGTGGGTCTCTCAGAGGCCTTCAACGGGAGTTTGTGTGGACGGGTCAAGTTGCGCGTTTACTTATCCACTATTCGCCCTATCATGATGTACGGATCGGAGACGTGGGCAGCACCGAAGACGCAGATGGAAAGGTTGGATTGCACGGAGAGGAAGCTTTTTAGACGTTTGCTCGGATATTTCTGGCCTCGGATGTGCCACAACGAAGATCTCTACAACGAGATTGACGCCTTACATCTACGTTTGACACGAGGGAGGTGCCAACATCTCCCAATGCCATCTCAAGCGGCAACGGAAGGTCGTCTTCGTCTGTTGGGGCATATTTTAAGAAGACCGCCAGATCGTCTCGTTCAACACGCTCTAAGGATGCTTCCAAGTCCTGTCTGGAAACGGCCGCTTGGACGTAGGCGAAAGTTTTGGACGGATGTGGTGAAGGAGGATTTGAATCACTCGGCATTGAAAGGCAATTCAGGCGCGATGTTTTACTTCGCAGGAAGTGGAAGAGTGATCAATGGATGGATTATGTCCAAATTGTGGCTGAGGACCGTGACAAATGGACACGGCTGACTACTAGGACGGCACACCTCGGTGAAGATGCGGAATGACCGCGTCAGGCGAAACCAACCGATTAAGTCAAGTAAGTCAAGCGTGTATGCTGCCTTTCAAGGCAGTGTTCACGATAATCTTCGATGTCAAGATGGATCGCTCAGTCGATTGTTTGGTCCCCGGTTAGAACTCAAATAACGGAGAAATCGGGCAAAACGCACCAGAACGGTAATGAAATCTTTTTTCTCACCCCGCCTCTTTATTTTCATAGTAACTGTCGTTGGGAAAATGAAATCTTTTGTGGAACCGTCTATTGCAATTCTCTACTCGCTGTTGCTCCAGTACACTTTTTCAGATCTTACGAGGCAGTGTTCACGATAATCTTCGTTCCCGGGTTTTCCACTCTGGAGAATGCGTGGGCAGTCAAGTGTTACCAAAATTACGAAGAAACGGCTTGAAACGCTCTAAAACGTCTTATTTTAGTGACATTACTCTCTGGCCTGGACTAGGTGTCCGATTGGATGAACATGGTCATTGTGGCTGTAACCAGTGGAAAATAGAGAAAAGGGAAGAATATTTAATGCAAAGCAGTATTAGTTAGTATCCGAAGGAAAGAACTGAGCAACAGAAAGTAGAGAATTGCAAAGGACGGGTCCACAAAAGAATTGATTGCCACAACAAACAGTTCCAGTGAGAGTAAAAAGGTTTGGTGAAAGTAAAGGATTTGGTGCCTTTCTAGGGCGTTTTCCTCGATTTCCTCGTCATTTCAGTTCTACCCGGAGGCCAAACAATCGATTTAGCGATTAATCTCAAAATCGAAGATTATCGTGAACACTGCCTTCAACTGATACTGTTTTGTCTAAAATATTCTTCCATTTTCGATTGTCTCATTATTACCCGTGACAACCACCTTTGATCACAATCCAATCGGACAACTAGTCCAGGCCAGAGAATAATATCACCTAAATAAGATGTTCTAGTGCGTTTCTCGCCGTTTTTCGCAATTAAAGGCAGTGGTCGCGATCAAATATGCTTGTCGTCTTTTCTCTCCAAATCCTTTCCTGGGTCTCGAGTAGTGGGACCTATAAGAAAAATCGCGAAAAATCACTGTTTTGGGCCGAATTTGAAACCTGAACTTTCTTGTCTTTTGATGGTGGACGAGCCCTCTCCACTTCATCGGCATCGATGACCTCTTATATCAAAGAACATCAGCTAGCTTGAAATTGAATGTCAATCAATGAACCTCCGAATTTATGTGTGTATCTAGTCAAAAACATTGACTGAGGTGATGCTTTCATTATTCAACCGTTTTTATTCGTTAAATTTGCATTTATTTCGTCCTCTGAATGTCGATGATTTTTGACTGCTCGGCATGAGACTGCGATCTGTTTCGTCATCGCTGTGCACGTGTGCACGAACTAGCTTCTTTGGGCCCTAGAAACTCTATTCGTAGACCGTTTTTCACCGCGCTACCTTCATAGTTTTCCAGCTGTTTTTGATCTAAGTTGATTTTTAGAGTTTTCTCGATAACGTTTTTCATCGTGACCACTGCCTTTAAGGTAACACCTGGTTGCCAACGCATTGTTTTGAGTGGAAAATTCGGAAACGAAAATCATCATAAACACTGTGTTTAAAGGCAGTGTTCACGATGATTTTCATACCCGAGCTTTTCACATAAAACAATGCGTTGGCCTCCAAGAGCTGCCAAAATTACGAAGAAACGGCGAGAAACGCATTCAAACGTCGTACATATTTCAGTGACATTATTCTTTGGCCTGAACTAGTTGTACGGTTGGAAGAACATGTTCATGGTGGTTGTCACCGGTGGAAAATTGGGTCAACCGAAAATACAAGAATATTTAAAGGCACAGTCCAACTTCACAATCGTTTTTCTGTTTTCCTGCCTATATTGAAGACGGTTCCACGCTGATTCAATGATGTCTCTGGAATCGTACATTACCCCCTTAGAAACGGAGTTACGGCCCTTCAAAAATTGATTGAGCTACACAAGCAGGGTGGACGAGTTGTCCGAGGCTTGTAACTTCTGCCATTTGCAACCGGTGTATGCGAACTGACCTGGATAAAGAGACAGGCTGAGAATGAAGGGAAGAACGGGGTTATTGATCGGACATCGTCGCTCATATCGCCACGAATGAGCTCGAAAGATCTTAAAAGGGCGTGCCAAAGTGGCTTCCTGATTTGGGTGCCAGAGGCAGCATCCTCCTATATCTCGCTTGTTCGGAGGAATAGAGAAATCGCACTTGGCAAGTGCTATAAGGGTTGTGTCTACTTCACAATTACATGGAAATCTCAGATTTCGTCCCTGAGCTTGAACTGTGCCTTTAATGGACTTACGTACCCAAAAACGTCGAAAACTATAATACGCTTTTTTATCGTAACACTGATTTAAAAGGCAGCATACACGCTCAAAACATGGTCGAGATTGTAGCATAAATAAGCCCCCACGGCACCCAACATCTCGTCAACGACGTTTGAAGAGCTGAAACCCATACAGGATGACACTATTTGAGCATTCCTGTCTCGCACGCCGGTATTTTTCCACCTCTTCGAGTAATTCAAGAACGTTACACTTGAGAAAACATGTGATAACTAAGAGCAAGAGCACTGTCGAATGGGAGCCTACGAGAGAAACAGCTCGATTCGCCTATTTATGATATGTTAGATAAGCGATGAAAAAGTCCTCCATTTTCACAAGCCAGCCGGAGTAGAGCGGCATTCTCGAACTTGCATGGGAATTACATAGTCGGACTGTAGACATGTTATGATCAGGTCAATTAGACTATTTCTCTCGTGCACTCCCATTTGATAGTGCTATCACACTAACTTATCACATGTTTTCTCAACTTTAACCGCTCATTCTGTTACTCGAAAGGATGGGAAAATACAGGCCGACGAGACAGGGATTTTCCAATTCTGTCATCTAGGATGGTTTCCACCGCTTCAAACGTCATTGATAGCAGGGTTAAAGGCAGGGTTCTCGATTAAATTGGTTGTTGTGTTATCTCCATGGAATGGCAGATCTGGCCATCACAAAATTGAAAGTGAGCAAAATAGGAGAAAAATCGCTAAGGAACAAATTATCGCTTGGTGTCCTCCGCCCCCAATTACCGAGATTTGTGTAAAAGCCTGTTTTGTCAACCTTTATTTGCCTCTAACGTAATTTCTGAGCATTTCTGGAGACTAATGACCACTTTAGCCACAAAATAAATGGAGGAGAAACAAGCATTCATGAAAATCTCGTTATTTAGGGGCCGGCCGACACCGGTAATTAGCCGTTATACCTTGTTTTTCAGCGTTTTTCCTGCAAATTTCCGGGTTTTTTCACTCATTTTATTTTGTGATGACCAAATCTACCTTCTCATGAGGAGAGCTCAAAATTCGTTTTTATCGCGAACCCTGCCTTCAAGGCCATGCGGACTTATTTATGCTGTAATCTCGATCATGGTTATAAGCGTGTAGCGTCCCTAACACCATCAGGACGCTCCCTTGTCGACCTGGATTACGCCGATGACATTGTGTTATTCGCTGAAAACAACGCAAACTGCAAAGGATTGTGAACCTCGTTTCGAAACATGCCGCAGCCTATGGACTTCGTCTTCGTCCGGACAAATGCAAGCAGATGTGGGTCTCTCAGAGGCCTTCAACGGAGTTTGTGTGGACGGGTCAAGTTGCGCGTTTACTTATCCACTATTCGCCCTATCATGATGTACGGATCGGAGACGTGGGCAGCACCGAAGACGCAGATGGAAAGATTGGATTGCACGGAGAGGAAGCTTTTTAGACGTTTGCTCAGATATTTCTGGCCTCGGATGTGCCACAACGAAGATCTCTACAACGAGATTGACGCCTTACATCTACGTTTGACACGAGGGAGGTGCCAACATCTCCCAATGCCATCTCAAGCGGCAACGGAAGGTCGTCTTCGTCTGTTGGGGCATATTTTAAGAAGACCGCCAGATCGTCTCGTTCAACACGCTCTAAGGATGCTTCCAAGTCCTGTCTGGAAACGGCCGCTTGGACGTAGGCGAAAGTTTTGGACGGATGTGGTGAAGGAGGATTTGGAATCACTCGGCATTGAAAGGCAATTCAGGCGCGATGTTTTACTTCGCAGGAAGTGGAAGAGTGATCAATGGATGGATTATGTCCAAATTGTGGCTGAGGACCGTGACAAATGGACACGGCTGACTACTAGGACGGCACACCTCGGTGAAGATGCGGAATGACCGCGTCAGGCGAAACCCAACCGATTAAGTCAAGTAAGTCAAGCGTGTATGCTGCCTTTCAAGGCAGTGTTCACGATAATCTTCGATGTCAAGATGGATCGCTCAGTCGATTGTTTGGTCCCCGCTTAGAACTCAAATAACGCAGAACACGGGCAAAACGCACCAGAACGGCACGAAAGCTGTTGCTCTCACCCCGCCTCTTTATTTTCATAGTAACTGGCGTTGGGAAAATGAAATCTTTTGTGGAACCGTCTATTGCAATTCTCTACTCGCTGTTGCTCAGTACACTTTTTTCAGATCTTACGAGGCAGTGTTCACGATAATCTTCGTTCCCGGGTTTTCCACTCTGGAGAATGCGGGCAGTCAAGTGTTACCAAAATTACGAAGAAGCCGCTTGAAACGCTCTAAAACGTCTTATTTTAGTGACATTACTCTCTGGCCTGGACTAGGTGTCCGATTGGATGAACATGTTCATTGTGGCTGTAACCAGTGGAAAATAGAGAAAATGGAAGAATATTTAATGCAAAGCAGGATTAGTTAGGTTCCGAAGGAAAGGATTGAGCAGTAGAGAGTAGAGAATTGCAAAGGACGGGTCCACAAAAGAATTGATTGCCACAACAAACAGTTCCAGTGAGAGTAAAAAGGTTTGGTGAAAGTAAAGGATTTGGTGCCTTTCTAGGGCGTTTTTCTCGATTTCCTCGTCATTTCAGTTCTACCAGGAGGCCAAACAATCGATTTAGCGATTAATCTCAAAATCGAAGATTATCGTGAACACTGCCTTCAACTGATACTGTTTTGTCTAAAATATTCTTCCATTTTCGATTGTCTCATTATTACCCGTGACAACCACCTTGATCATGTTAATCCAATCGGACAACTAGTCCAGGCCAGAGAATAATATCACCTAAATAAGATGTTCTAGTGCGTTTCTCGCCGTTTTTCGCAATTAAAGGCAGTGGTCGCGATCAAATATGCTTGTCGTCTTTTTCTCTCCAAATCCTTTCCTGGGTCTCGAGTAGTGGGACCTATAAGAAAAAATCGCGAAAAAATCACTGTTTTGGGCCGAATTTGAAACCTGAACTTTCTTGTCTTTTGATGGTGGACGAGCCCTCTCCACTTCATCGGCATCGATGACCTCTTATATCAAGAACATCAGCTAGCTTGAAATTGAATGTCAATCAATGAACCTCCGAATTTATGTGTGTATCTAGTCAAAAACATTGACTGAGGTGATGCTTTCATTATTCAACCGTTTTGATTCGTTAAATTTGCATTTATTTCGTCCTCTGAATGTCGATGATTTTTGACTGCTCGGCATGAGACTGCGATCTGTTTCGTCATCGCTGTGCACGTGTGCACGAACTAGCTTCTTTGGGGCCTAGAAACTCTATTCGTAGACAGTTTTTCACCGCGCTACCTTCATAGTTTTCCAGCTGTTTTTGATCTAAGTTGATTTTAGAGTTTTCTCGATAACGTTTTTCATCGTGACCACTGCCTTTAAGGTAACACCTGGTTGCCAACGCATTGTTTTGAGTGGAAAATTCAGGAAACGAAATCATCATAAACACTGTGTTTAAAGGCAGTGTTCACGATGATTTTCATACCCGAGCTTTTCACATAAAACAATGCGTTGGCCTCCAAGAGCTGCCAAAATTACGAAGAAACGGCGAGAAACGCATTCAAACGTCGTACATATTTCAGTGACATTATTCTTTGGCCTGAACTAGTTGTACGGTTGGAAGAACATGTTCATGGTGGTTGTCACCGGTGGAAAATTGGGTCAACCGAAAATACAAGAATATTTAAACGCACAGTCCAACTTCACAATCGGTTTTCTGTTTTCCTGCCTATATTGAAGACGGTTCCACGCTGATTCCAATGATGTCTCTGGAATCGTACATTACCCCTTAGAAACGGAGTTACGCCCCTTCAAAAATTGAGCTACGGAAGCAGGGTGGACGAGTTGTCCGAGGCTTGTAACTTCTGCCATTTGCAACCGGTGTATGCGAACTGACCTGGATAAAGAGACAGGCTGAGAATGAAGGGAAGAACGGGGTTATTGATCGGCAACTATGGCGCATCTCGCCACTGTTGAGCTCGAAAAATCGTAAAAGGGGCGTGCCAAAGCGGCTTCCCGATGTGGGAGCCCCAGGGTGGCTCCCTCCTATATCTCGCTTCTTCGGGGGAATCAAGAGCTCGCACTTGGCAGGTGCTATATAGGGTGGGTCTACTTCACAATTATGTGGAAACCTCAGATTTTGTCCCTGAGCTTGGGCTGTGCCTTTAACGCAAATCAGCATTAGCTAGGGCCCTCAGGAGAGAACGGAACAATAGAGAGTAGAGAATTGCAAAGGACGGGTCCACAAAAGATTTCATTGTCACAACAAAGACTTCCAGTGATACTTAAGATACGGGGTGATACTTGAGGATTTCGTGCCCTTCTGGTGCGTTTTTCTCGGTTTCTTCGTCATTTCAGTTCTACTCGGGGGCCAAACAATAGATTGAGCGATTAATCTCAAAATCGAAGATTATCGTGAACACTGCCTTTAAAGGCATCGTCCACGTCGAGAATCATTTCCAATTTTCTGTGTACACTCAAACCATTCGGGCTAGCTAACATCACCGACGAAACGCGAGGCCCTGAAAATGAGCACCTTAAAAGTTATCGCCACCTGAAAACTGATCTGCGGTCGATCATCTAGCACTTCTGGGTCGATCACCCAGCACTTTTTCATTGAATGTTGAATCGACCGTCAAAGAACGTGGAAAACATTTATGGCACAAGCTAATCATGCAGGAAAACTTCAAAAGTAACAGTGACGAGGCCTCCGAACGCAGGAAAACTTGAAAACGATTTTCGCGCGAAATTCAAATTCAATTTGACGGTGTATTCAAACCGGTTCTTCTTTACGGATCAAGGTTTTCAAGCGGCTGTTTCGACATTTTTCGTACCCTACAGAGGCCAAGCTATACAAAAACATTATAAAATAATATATGGTTATCGAAGTGAACGATGCCTTTTAGCAAGCAAGCCGGAAAGCAGTCAAAAGTTACCGGTTAAAGACTTTTCCAGCAGGCAGATTTTGCAGGAATCTACTAAAGTGAGGAAATGCTTTGAGCAATGAACACAACAGAAGATCAAATTCGGAGCGAAAAACAAAACTCACCAAGGAAATGTATTTCACTCGTCGCGGAAATCGTCCCTTGACTATCAGTGATGCGTATTTCACTTGTGCCTGTCCCTTCAGTGACCACTGTGGGAATCGCTTCTTTCTGTAGACATAACCCTGAAGCATGTTAATCTCTACTCAGTATGACAAACTGACGCTTTTCTACAAGCGTCAACTATGGGCATCACCTTGATTGGCTCAGTACTTCACACCTATTGGCGATATTTATCTATCAGTACTCATTTAATTTTTAATGTCTTAGAGATGAAACATGGAGGCAAGCTTCGATCACATTTTGACTCTCCAAAATTTGGGTGAATAGGTCGACTTGGACAAGGTGAACACCATATAGGAGTTTTGTAAGCTATGAGATGTTACTTTCAAGGAAAAATAGCGTCAAAAAAAGAATCACGGTATTCACAGCCTGATCAGCCTTTACGAAATGTCGATATTTCTGCGGCATGATGGCCCACTGAAGGGCGCGATAACATGCAGCGGTCGTGAATCGATCATAATCGATATGGATTCAATTCTGGATTCGAACCTTGGTCGATTGCGTAGCAGCCTGCATTTGCCCCACTGTGCCATTCCCCACGTTCAATCCATTCTCTGGCAATCACGTGTTAGGCCCTGTGCGAAAATCCGCATCTCACGAAATTCAAACCTTCGTGACGTTGCTCCTGAGGCGGCATGCACGTACGCGGCGGGTTAGGCTGGGGTTAGGCAGGGTTTGGAGCGTCGGCGCATTTGATGATAGCGGCGCGAGGGCTGAAAGGGGGTTAGGCTAGCGGTTGCGTCGGAACTCGTCGGGCCAGCGCCGTCCGATCTCGTCCGCGGCGCGATGTCCGAACTCGTTCGCCTGGCGTCCGAACTCGTCCGGCACGCGAATCGCCCAAATACATTGACATCAAGGGAGGGTGCTCGGGCACAGGATATGAACACTGACTTATCACTGCTGGATAATTTATCGGGAAATGCCAGCTTTTGGGGAAGGCATAATTAAGGATTAAGTATAGTAATTAAGGAGGCCTTCAAAATAGAATGTTTTTTTTGTAATTGCACCTGATTAAGTTAATGAATCTCTACCGGTGCATGAAACTGGCAGAATGTTTTCGTTTGTAATAGTGGACTTCTAGTGGAATCTTATTTGGACACATACAGACCTAAATAGTAGATACGATGTTTCTATGACTGTCAACTCAAGGAAAAAATACCAACTCAATCAAAACCGCTTAAAGGCACAGTACACCCTCAAACATGAATTTTGTGATTTTCATTTGATTGTGTTGTAGACCCCTCCTGTATAACACTTGCCACGTGCGAGATCTCAATTCCTCCAAATAAGCTAGATATAAGCGACCACAACAGGCCCGACCCCTTCACTCACCACCACAGGCGCGGCCCCCTACCAGATTTTCGAACGCGATAGCGGCTTGATGGATGGATGAATTCCAACGAGAATCCGTTATTCACAACATTTCCGGACTGTCTCCTTATCCCGGCTTGCACTCGCGTAACGAATGCGAATGAAGAGAAATACAGGCTTGAGACAACTCGTCCTCGAATTTTTCACGCTTAAAATATAGACATCTTTAAGGATCCATAACTCTGTTCATAGGGGGTCTTGGACGATATCAGAGATACCATCGTTATCAGCGTTTGAGCCTCTCCAAGAAAAGCATAAAATCTGAGGAATAGTTTCTTGGGTTTTCTGTGCCTTTAAAAAAGTCAACCCCTCGATATTCTATACAATCGGTTTGATAAAAAAATTGAATCCAGTATCAAATGAAACATATTTCCAAAAGGAAGAGTGTGGGAACCAGCGAGCTGCCTCGTAATGATCCTTCAGAAAACTTATAAAAACGAAAGATCTACTGTAACAACCATCATAAAAAAAACCTCGGAGTCGTTGTATAAGCAGCTCATGTACCTAATATCAGAGAATGGAGCGCAATCACTTCATTACCAGGTTGTTCAATAAGTTTTGTCGTTCGATAAGAGAGGGCGTTGCTACTAGCCCATTTTTTTGTTTTGTTAGTACACTCTCCATATGAACGTATGTTAATTTTCATTTCAATCTGTCAATTCATTCTTTGTTTACAAACCATTTAGTGTCGCGGTGTCACAGCGATGGAAAAAATTGAATATCGTGCAGTGATAAAATTCTTATTTTTGGAAAGTGTAGCACCAAAAGAATTTCCCGAACGAATGTGACAGAAATTATTTTGACCATCATTTCTCACGTATTCACAGCGGTAACCCTCACAACACGGTCGGTTACATGGAAAAGCCACCGAATGTAGCCTCAATTTTATCGAGGACCCCGGCGGACGAGTTCGGACGGCTCTCCGCGGACGAGATCGGACAGCGCCGCGCAGACGAGTTCGGACGTAATCAGGCTAGCACTGAAAATTTTTCCCCTTGCAAACCCTACCTACGAGGGTGGGGCAGCCGTAACCCCGTTGAGACATCAACTATTGATTATCTCTAGTACTCGCACTGCAATCATGAAACGCGCCGATGCCCCAAACCCTGCCTAACCCCAACCTAACCCACCGTGTACGTGCATCCCGCCCCTGTACTCCACCGTTGAGAGTCATCCTAACTTCTCGCTCGAATGATGGGGGTTTACGGGACAGGGAAGTGGGGCAAATTTTTTTCGGTGAATACGTTACCGAGATTATTAACCGAGAAATTGTTTCGTTAAAAACGGTAAATTCGGTAAAAAATCTGATTCTTAATCTCTACATATTCCGTGCAAACAAACAAATTTCATATAAATTTCGGGCAACACAGAACGTAGTATCAAATATTTGAACCACTTATGGTTTGTATCATAACTCTAGGAAGCCGCGATGAAGCTTTTGCCCTGCTTTCTTAGGAGCGAAGCGGTTGCCACTTCACTACTACCGTTGTTTTCTTGAGAGCAACCCCACAGCTTTCATGATGAAGCTATTATAGCAGCATCGCGACTTTCTCCAATTCAGAGATTGACGATAGCCACTGATTTCTAACAACGGAATGCCAAAAAGCAACAAGAAATGGCATCCCGAAATGTTCTATTCTCAATGAATCTTCGATTGTTTTTGAGATGGGGTTTGCTATAAAAAGTTTTTAGGTTCGCCGGATAGCGGAATTTTTCGGAAAACCTTCTTGACAACAGTATCGGGGAAAATCAGTAAGAAACTGACTTTAAAAAATCTATCGATGTTCTCATTCTTTCGCAGCAAGCTTTTCCTATTTTTCGCTGCAATAAGGATTAGATCTAGGCTTTCTTTCGAATAAAATCAGGAGTCGCTGCCTTGCCAGTGTTCACGATGAGAAATGTGTTCTAGCTCCCACTGGGAATGGGTAGTGGAGGGGCACACGGTAACGTTAACGTCGAAAGAATGCATAGAAACGAGCCCGGAAGAGCCCCAATACATGAGATATGGGCTCTCTACACACCGAGGGAGGAGTTGTCCCGCCTTTTGCGACTCTAATTCCAATCAGGACCATTTCGCTCGCGTTGAGTCGGGTGAAGTTTCAAGCTGCAAAAAACGGGGCATCTCCTTCCCCGGTGTGTAGACAGCCCCTGTCTCCCAATACATAGAGCCGGAACTTCCCAATTTGAGCGCAAGGCACACCCCAAAAGCGCAATGCCCGCCCTCCGACATGAAGAAATGAACACTCGAGATCGTGAGATTAGCGATTGGTTTACGATTCATAGCCACGTTCTTCTCCATCTTTCTTAGCCTCTCAATTTGTTCAGGTCAGCTCGCATACATCGGCTGCGAAAGACGAAAGTGACAAGCCTTGGACAACTCGTCCACAATGCTTCCCTTGGCTCCCTTGGCCAATTTCGAGGGACTATCACTCCGTTCTCAGAAGGTCTTGTACGATTCCAGAGACATCACTGAAATCAGCATGGTACCGTTTCCAAGATAGGTGGGAAAACAGAAAAACGATTTTTATCGTGGACACTGTCTTTGAACTGGGTGAGAAAACATTATTCCAGCTTCCCTAATGCACAAAAGTAGGTTTTTTTGGCCAAACCGAATTTGATTCATTTCTCCTAACCGTCTCGATAAGCGATGAGGAGTATAACACAAATAAAGGCATCAAGATAAGTATTATAAAAGCTAAACGTTAAAACACCAAAAGGAAACATAAAAGTCCCATGAAACAAAAACATCATCGTAATAGGGTTTATACATGGAATACAGACGAAAAATGCGTCGTCTTAGAGAAAAAAAAAGTTACTAAATTTTGATTGGTAAAAATTTCTGTAAATTTCGAGATCAAGTTGCTAAATCGTTAATTACAAAGTTACCGAAAAACACCGGTTAAACCGGAAAATTGGTGAATCGGTAAACTGTAAATGCACACCCCTGATACGAGCCCAGACCTCGAATACAAAAACGCTGCAAACCTTTATTCCCCACTGAGCATGTATGCCGTTCTCTTCATCTCGGAATCGAGGCAGCGGCTTCGGCCTGGTAAGTAGTTGAAGCTGGTTCATGCTAAATGAAGACTATTATAAATATTTTTCACCGGCAATTATAAGAAAAATCTTGGGCACGAGTGAATCAAGGCACGTAGCAGAAGAGTTGCAGAGATGTCTTTGAGTTCAAGAGTTTGACTCTGCAGTTGGTTCTAGTTAGATGGAAACATAGAAGTTTTTGAAAAAACCGTCTCGACACAACATAGGACAGCAGACAACGTGAACTCAGTCAGGATGAGAACTATTTGTGACAGAAGATTATGAATGCGAGAAATCACACATTATCAATGGACCTGTGTAATATCATTCTTGAATTTGAGATTTTACCTCTGCGCGCACTATGAATTCGGAGTTCAAACATTCGCGGAGCAGAGAACTTACATTACAGTTTTATTCACCAGTTCAATTACATGTGTAACTATATCCATTTGAGAAACGCATGTCTTTTTTGAATCGCGCGAGTTATAAACTTATAAGGGCTTCGCAGAGTTGAAGTTGCGGCGTTGCTCGCAGCGACGAAAAGCACTGGGTGATGCAATATCGAGTACATTCGGCGACGATGGCGCCCGACGCGGCGTGAAAGGCGATTAGGGGGCACCGCAGAGTGTATTGACGCCGCGACGGCACTAAATCACTGCCAGCGAGCGGCAACCGACGCCGCGACGTAATGTTTTGGAACATATTTGTCGCCGCGTCAAGGCTGGTGCTCGTAGTCCACTCGCCGGTCTCTGCAACTCTGCAGACCCCCATAAAGGCTATGAAACGGCGAAATTCACATGGCTCCTACGCGTGCTGTTGCGGAGCGGAAGTTAGAGACGGTGAGAGAGCGGAGGGCACACGTAGGCTGAGGCATCGCGCGCGCCGCTCGCGACTCCAATGATGTGAATTCGACGTTTAATAGAGAGCATGTAGAATGTAAGGTACGAGAGGCCGAATCCTCGAATTTTAACAGTCAACAAATCACAGTTTACCGCCATGTCAAAATGACGGTTGCGATCACACGCTAAAACTACGATGGAAAAACCTGGCCTGGCCCTTTGCCGGATTTCATTATCGATAAGCACAGCTGAATTTCTAGGTGAGTTACGGTTTTTCTTTTCTTGTTTCTTGTTTGTTTCGGAATTAGTTCTGTTTCTGACTGTTTAAATATTGCAAATAGTGGCTATTCTTAGTGTATTAGAAAAACTAGCTGTTTTTTCGGGCTTTGAAGTGTCTTTTTTCACGATTTTGAGCTGAAATCGAAAAAAACGGCACATTTCTCTCGCACACTATGGAAAGCACCTTTTCGTAATATTATAAGAGTCAGAAACAAAAATGAAGCAGAAAAAGCCTGAGTAAAAAAGAAAAACAGTAACTCACCCAGGAAATCAGCTGTGTTGTCAATCGATAATGAAATCTGGCAAAGAGCCAGGTTTTCCTCCGTAGTTTAGTGTGTGACCGCAACCGCACCATGTCCTTTTAACATTGCGGTTAACTGTAGGCATAACACTTTAGTTCACTCTCCTTATTGGCTCATATATGTATGATATACTTGTTATCTAAAGGTAATTCCTTGGATAATGGATCGAATTGGATAATGTCTTTTAAAATTTCACGGATATCGGATCGATTCGGATAATGTCCTTTTTGAATTTTCCGGATAATGGACCAATTCAGATAATGCCATTTTCCAATGATTTAGACATGGATATCCGGTTGGATAATTTCGGATAACTTCGGATAGATTTTGGAACAAAGCTGAGGCAAAACGGTGACAAACAAGGTTTTCAAGGCAAGCTTTCGAAAGCATCCATAATTGAACAAACAATAGTATTTCATTGCATTTTCAGCTTGTTTGCAAACAAACTCCGAACTTCATATATACATATTGATAGAATCATGTAAACAAATCTTCAATGCGACTATATCTTTGTTGAAAGGCATGATATTATCCATTTATGTTCTCACGGAATTCTCAACAACTATGTCCTTCTCCTGAATTTTCGACAACTTTTCCAGAATTCTGCACAACTTCTCCGGAATTCTCGACAAATTCCCGATCTGCCGGAATTCTCGACAATTTCTCTCCACCTTCTGAACAACTTCTAGATTCTCGACCGATTCTCGACAACTTCTCCGCATATTCTGGACAACTAGCTATGTAGTAACAAGGATGCAAAGCAACGATACGAACAAAACTTCTGCACTGAATAACTAGCGACTTGGTCATCTCACTTGACCACGCCATCTCACTCATTTATCCGCGCGGCAACTGCTCTTCCGATTTCGAAAGGGGAGGAAAACCTTGGGTTAATGCACTAAATAAAATGCTGCACGGGAAAATGGGCGTGGCCAAGTGCGATTTTATCCGAAAATTATCCTATTTTATTCGAAAATTATCCGCTTTCACTTGAATTTATACGATTTTATCCGATTTCAGCCGAAATTATCCGATTTTATACGGATTTATACGACTTTAACCGAATTTATCCGAGTTTATCCGATTTTATCCGGATTCATCCGACTATGTTAAAATTATTGGCCCTTCAGATAATCGTCCGATTCAGATAACGCCGATTTTGAAATTCTCGGGTATTGGTTCGATTCAGAGAAAGCGTTTTTTCAAACTTTCGGATTCCGGATAATCCTAATCTCGGATATCCGTTCTGCTATACAACAAGGCGTGATTCGCATGCTAAGTACAATGTACAGGCTTGGCTCGGAGGCTCAGAGAGTTTAATCAAAATACTGTACTTTCATAACGCTTACTAAAGAAAGGGCAGAATTGTGTGTACTGCTGTCCCAGCAATAAAAGCCAGTTCAGGGAAACTGCAGTTGACCGCAATGTGAAAAGGACATGGTGCGGTTGCGAACTCGCACTAGAACTACGGTAGAATCTGGCACTTCGCCAGATTTCGTCATCGATCGGCGCCACAGCTCATATTCTCGTGAGCAGAGAGACGACGGTTGGCGCCCATCGATGACGAAATCTGGCAAAGTGCCAGATTCTACCATAGTTTTAGTGCGAGTCCGCAACCGCACCATGTCCTTTTAGCATTGCGGTCAACTGTACATAAATGATAGAATGTGAGAGTAGTGTGCAAAGGTTTGTTGGACAACCAAAAAGGCCCTTCTTTATACGCTCACGTTAACACCGAAGAACTTTGAGCAACACCAACTCCTACTAGGCTAATAGTCTATCAAAGGGTGAAACTTTGAGACATCCTCACTTTAGAGGAACAGTCCCCCCCCCCATTCGTTAGAAAATGCGGGAGTAGGGAAAATAATGGAAGCTACTGCTATGAGAAAAATTCTCGCGGAAATCAATAACAGAGAAGAGCTTAACGAAAATCTATAACTGATCGCACGATAATGCGAATCACTCTCACTTCCTTCTCAAACAGCTGAGCTGAAATGCAAGTGCACAAGCCAGATTTTTGAAATTTACCAAAAATTACGAAAACCCTTAAAAAAGCTTGCCAGAAGCCTCTAAACTCGTGAAATCTCACCCCTTTCATCAACCCCCACGCGGGTTGACAAATTCACGGAATGTAATCATAATAGGTAAAAGCTGATATGACCTTTTTCAGTCAGGTTTCCAATCAGTTCTCAATTTTGAGAGATTGAAACTTACCATTTCTTGTATAATTACTGCTCAAAGTTTCGCCGCACTTCGCCGCTCGCGACGTTTTTGAAAAACTATTTAAAAAACTATTTCCTTCAAAAACAAAGTGATATTAGGAAACTTTGGCCCACAAGTCACATAATTAAGTAGCAATTTGATCTGTGAATGTGATAGCGTCTTCAGGATTCAAAAAAGTCTTTATTCAAAAATGTTACATGCATCGGACGCTTTTTTGCCAAATTTGCCAGATGCTCCCCTTTTTTACAAAACTTGACGCCGGTTTGGTATGTTTTTTGAGGAAGCTCGTCCTGATATTTTTCAAGCTTTGATTCTCCGACAGCTGTGTATTAGGAATTTTCCGACATAACTGCAGGGGAAGCTTTAATTTTTTTTTGGTCTTAATTATTAATGATTTGTGATATTATTTATATTTCTATCACGTGGGTGTTAAGCTGCGTCAATAAAGAAGAAGGAGAAGAAGAAGTTTGTTAACACTCAGATAACCGCACACCCAACGGCTAATCTGCATAACCGATCGCATGCTCCACGGCCTATCAACTCAGCCAAAATCTCTCGAAGTAGATGTTCTTGAAAACTTATAGCGGCAATAAATCTGCATTATCATTCCGATTTTGAAAATGCATGCATAGTCAGGATTAGTCAAATTCTTGACCTACTTATGCCTTTTTTCAATTCCAAGAAGACAACTTCTTTTCAGATTTTTTTCGTTAAGTCGATTCTATGAATTTTTATTTTTAGTTTGTATGGGTCCCCTAGTTACAATGGAAAATAATCTTATTTCTGTGAAGGAAAGGAAAAAACTGAGTTCATGGCGTTGGTGAACAGCTACCAACGATACGCGGTGAGTGGACACGCGGTCTCTTGCATGTTGAAAATATTGAATGATTGGTCTACGACTACTCAAGAAAGAAAACGAAAATCAACAACAGAATCAATTAAATCGCTTGTCCTTCAACAGGTCTTATAGAAACAGAGTCATAGGCGATATGAAAACTATACAAAGCTGAAAAAAGAAAAAAATCAAAAATTCAGAAGAACTTTTTTGCTATTCATTCGGAGTTATCCACTCGAAAAATGCATAAAACCTTCGAAATCCGATCACGGGATTTATAGGCTCCTCCATCGACTAGCATCAAGTGGATCGCTCATGGGAATGTGTGCTCCTCGTGTGTGCCGCGCCGAACGTATGTGATGCTCTAAGAACACGTGACAAGTACATTTTGTCACTTTCAAAGAGAAAAGCTGGTGTTAAGGCACTGTGGTCAGTAAACATGACAGAATCAGTCAATATTAATTGATTATTCACTAATTTTGTAAGAAACATTCGGAGCACCAAAACACACACCCTCAGTTCCCAAATCTGCACAGCACCTTGATCTGGTTTGCGTGAGGGGTCGTTTATACTTCCACCGCCGAGTGGCGCGGCGAAAAGCAATCCTACAATATCGATCGTGCTGCGCGGCGTGATCAATATTACAGAAATGGACTGTGCCGCGCTGCTCGGCGGAGGAAGTATAAACGGAGCGAGCAGCCGGGCTGCGTGTCAGTAGTGCTCAAATCTGACAGGTTAATTTTTTAAAGAATCCTCTATTAACAAAAACCACAC
The DNA here is from genome assembly GCA_029168955.1 of Aplectana chamaeleonis. Taxonomy (NCBI): domain Eukaryota; kingdom Metazoa; phylum Nematoda; class Chromadorea; order Rhabditida; family Cosmocercidae; genus Aplectana; species Aplectana chamaeleonis. The sequence goes on from JAPDOI010000150.1 coordinate 1,104,563, forward strand.
TCGTAAAGTTTTATCGATTATATCAAAATATCGATTTTTCTGATTTTTCGCGAAAAGAATCAATAAAGACTGTTAAAGTAGGTCCAATCGATAGAGGGGGAGCGTCGCAAAGGCGTTTTCCAGGTGGATCATCTTGCACGAGGAACAGAAGCGCCACAACAATTTACGTGATTCAAAAATAATAACCCTTTAATTTGAGAGATCCTGGCATTCAAACGTGTGTGTTGTACAGTGAATAATTTCGATTTTCCGATTAACTCTGATATTTTCTCAAATCTGAAATGGTTTTAACCGCCTTTGGTATCAAACATTACGTGAGGAACAGGGTTACCATAGTTGATGGGAAAGTAAATTTCTGTCCAACCACAGAATCGATATTACAATTTATTCGATTATTCGAATAGTCGGATAAAAACTTAATTAATTGACTTTCGCATTCAATGAATAGACATGAGCCTAATTTTTTATCAAATATGAGTACCTTCCAGTTACCGTAATGTTTGAAAATGTCCACTGTTGATACCGTTTCGATCATGAAGAGAAAATTAGATTTATTCGAAAGCATCGATATTATTCGAAGCAACATTCTGGTGCGTTGAAGGCTTTCTATTTTTAGAAAGTTTTCGACAATATAAGGACTGAAGCAAATAATCAAACTAAGGAGTTCAAGGTGCTCAACCATTTGTTTCAATTTGTGGCGTTTTTTATTGCACATGTATACCACACAAAAATAGGCGTAAATAAGGAATTTTAATGCGCTGGGGTTTCTTAACGAGTTTTTTTTTTCAACTTTTAGAGGATCTAGACACTGCAAAGCTGATCAAAAAACTATATTTTGAAGCAAAATCAAAATAGTTCTATGGTTTTCTGTAGAGTTGCATTCCTTCAAAATTCAATGGATGAGGAAGCGTATAATAAGCAGAAAAAAACATTGTTCCCCTGAAGAACAGCATGTTAGCGCTGTCCAGCAAAGAACACAAAAGTAAACAAATCGTCGAGGACAGGGAGGAAGAAGCTACACTTAGGAGGAGGAGCAGGTCGAAAGGAGGAACCATGCGGGCGGTTGTCGCGAGATGTTTGGATTGAGGAGACCAGTCGCCACCGCCGCCACCGTTGAGCCGAAATGAGCTCGGTCTTTCGGAAAACAAAGAAAAATGGAGCGGTTGAGAGGAATTCAGGAGACTTTTCTCATAGCCACGGAGTCTCCATACATTGTACATATACCTGAAGTTTGCAGGAAGTCACTACAAGGAATGGATTTATCTTAACTCGTCAAGGCTGTAATTGGGAACGTATGCATGTGAATTATTGTTCCTGTGGTCAGGAGCAAATTCGTTCACCAGAAAACATCTCTTACAAGGGTCCCACTATTAGCCATACTGACCATTTCACATGAAATGTACTTTTCTAGAACCAATTTTGGACGAATATGCCTTCCAAGCCGCCTAGAGTCGCTGCGGAAAAAAGTTATGAGCGCTTTTTAGAGCCTCAGGAAATTTTTAGGGTGTTCTGGAAATTCCCTAAAAACTTCCCTAAAAACATTAAAAATGGATCATTGTGCTCATTTCGATGTCTTTAGTCGATTGATGCATCTTTTTAAACCCTTAGGTCCGCGGACAACAACAGTCCTCGAGATGTGTTGGAATGCATTCGAAAATGTGCCAAATGCATACTGTGCTTATCTGGGCCAAATTTCGGTCCGCAATTGCGTCTCGACACGCTTTGCGACCACACGCTCCCGAGACAGAAGAACTTCCAGCGCCGCAGCCGCCGATCTGCTGACTCTAGGTGGGTTTTAGAAACCGGAAACTAAGACAAATTGGAGAAAATCGTATAAAAAAGCCAAGTCGAGTCGGCTTTGGCACTGGAAACCCGGCTGACTTGAGCGCGTGCAGCTGCAAAGCGTGTCGAGACGCAATTGCCGACCGGAATTTGGCCCATATAAGCACAGTATGTTATTAATGACTGCAGGTGAATGTGCGAAATGTCACGGTTGTCTCTAGCAGAGTATTCAACTATTTACGAATTTTGAAGCACAGAACCGTTTGCGACGTTAGCTTTGACGCTTTGTCCGCAGTCTCACGAAACACACTAAACAGGCGAAACCCAACATTTCAGAGATATCTTTAACAGTTTTTTTTCGGTATTCAAGAGTTTTGTGAAAACTTTTCTATATTAACCTCTACTTCGTGGGCTTACCCACTCAAAAGCATCGAAAACTAGAATACCGTTTTTATCGCGAAAATGGTCTTTAAAGGCATAGTCCAACCTTAAAGGCATTGTTCACGCTGAAAATCAGTTTCCATTTTTTGGGCTCAATTTCTCGAATGAGCCCGGTAGGCCACACCGGTGAGGTTAGGCGCTTCAAAAACCTAGGGTTATGAGGTTGGAAGAGGTTGACGATGAGGATCCACCACCAGTTCTCACCGGTCATCTAGCACTTTTTCATAGAATGTAGATCCGACCGGCAAACAACATGAAAATCAGTTACGGCACAAACTTCACATGTAGAAAAACTTCGAAAACAACAGTGACGAGGCCCCCGAATGGAGAAAAACCTGAAAAACGATTTTGGCGCGATTTTCAAATACGTATTTACAATGTGTTCCAAATGAATTTTCTTTACAAATGGAAGTTTTTCATGGGCGCTTTGGACATAATCGTTCACTAGAGAGGCCAAGCTACACAAAAATACGAAAAAAGAATATACGGTTTCCTGCGCGTACGATGCCTTTAACTATAATTTTTGATATACTGGTCCGGTCGCCGTGTATGGCAAGGCTGCCAAGCGCGAAAACTCAATTTGCTCGAATAAACGAGAAAAATCGCAGAAAGAGTCGATCACGCCCCCATGAAGGAAAAAATGGGATATGCCCACCGACAGGCTTCCGATTTCAATAGAGGAGAGAAGTGCGATTGATTTTATTCAAAATCTATGTTCTTGTATTTGTTTTCGATCTGTTCTCATAGTGTGACCTGCTTCAGAACGATGGCTGCGAAAAACGAGAAAAAAAGGTTTGAGACAACTCGTCTGCAAACTACTATCCATTCAATCTCAAAATCTTTCAGGGGCAATAACTGTATTCGAGGTGAGTTCCGCGCGATCCTGGAAACACCATTGTGATCAGCGTGAAATTTTGTTCAGTACAAGCAGAAAGACGAAAAATCGATTCTGTGGTTGGGCTGTGCCTTTAAAGGCATCTTGCCAACCGTAACCCTAACATTAACGGCAAATGGACTCCAGATTTGTTTTCGGCACCCTAAATAACTCCTAGCCGAAGATATTGGAACTATACGCAGAATACGTTAAATGGGGAGTCCGTGTTCAACAGCATTTTCTTCGTCATTTATCGATCTTTTTTTCAAAACTCGATGAAAGGAGAGAATTAATTTTTCTGGAAAAGGATCGATAATTAAGGGGAAAATTACTGTCAAGTTTCGTTCTCTTCAAGTGTGGCACACTCATTGCCCCCTTTCTCTATCCATGAAGGGGAAATCGAATTTCCTGCTTTTATGGAGAAGGAGGAGGAGGGCAAGTGCGTGCGTGCGAAACCTTAAAGGCAGTGTCCACGTTAAATCTCGTTTTCGAGGTTTGAGTAAGAAACACTAAGTTGACAGATGCTGGAGAGGATAGTGTCGAAGAAAGCAACGAAAACGGGTCAAAAATCGATAAAACTGGCTTTGAATGTGACCCCGGTGCGCCTATCTATCCCGGACCGCCCCCATTCGGAGGAGCTCGTGGCTCCGCGCACATCTCGTTGGCAAATCGCCAAGCAACTCTGCCGCGTCCAGCCTTATCGATTCGCCCAGATTTCGGAAATAGCGCGCGCTTTCGGAGGTCAGCTGGGCCCATGATTTCCTCCACGCCCTGAACGTTAGAAACCGTTATTTTAGCTTATTCTAAACGTTTTTCAACTCTGTTTCTTCAATATTAGTCACCTGACGACCGAATGATCCCATTTTCGGGTCGAACTCGAGTGCGATATTCATCGTGAACACTGGCTTTTTAGAAAAGTATAATTGAATAGTATCCACTCTTCTCGTTAACGTAACGACCCCGGCTGAGTCTCATTGTCAATGTTTTTCGTCCAAAAAATCAATTCTCCCTTTTGAAAATCATTTGGAAAAGCAAGTCGCTCTTTCGAAAATCAAAGGCAGGGTTCGCGATAAAAATGGTTGTTGCGTTATCCTCACAGCTAGATATATCTGATCATCCCAAAAGCGAGAGCAAACAAAAAGACGGAGAAAAAAGGCGCGGGAGCAAGTTAAGACTCCCAAAATCTTAGCGTGTTCTGGCCCACAAGTAGTGAGATTTTCATTAATATCTGTTTTACCGTTTTTTACTTCGCTCTTAAGGTAGTTGCCAACTACTTCAAGAGACTATGTGCTAAGAACATACTTCGACAGCAGATTTAAAAGCAGCAAGAAACATTTATAGAAATCCCGCCAATCGGGGGCGGACAGTCACCCAACAATTCTTCCCGCCCGTTTTTTTTTCTCCGAGTTTTTACATATTTTATCTAAAGTGATAGGGAGATCTACTTTTTCACAAGAAGAAAACAACATCCGTTTTTACTCCGAACGTGCTCTTGAAGACAGCGTCCAAGAAGAAAACCACTTTTGACTTTTCCCTCTCAGGTACAATGTCATTTAGGAAGCAAAACCTACCTTAGCATCTCGGAAACTCAAGAATGTACATTAAACTCGTATTCAGCGCCCCGAATAAACCCCGCATAGAATTTTTGAGTAAATTCTGGGACTTTGACCGAACTACCAATAACTCTACCCCGTAATCCACCGTTAGCTGTCGAAAGTCGATAAACGGACTCCATATTTGTCATTAGCACTCCAAATGTCCCCTAGAAAGAAAGTTTGAGTCATTTCTCTCGTGGGGCTCCTAAAATCGTCAAAAAACGCGTTTTGCCCTCAAATTTTCCCTCGTTTGGAGGCTTTGAACCAGTTTAGTCGAAAACTTCAGGAATGGGCTGATAAGCCTCAAATTCGTGATCAGCGCACCAAAGAATCCCCCTGAGGAAGCTTTGGGTCAAATCTGAAGAAAAAATTAAACGCTTCTGAAACTCTCAAATTGCCAGAAGAATGGGTCATTAATTAATTCGTGCAAGTCCAAAACGCCATCACTCTGAACGAAGTTCGAAGAATCTGCTTTCAGCCAAAATTTGTCCAGGGGGGGCCATGTTGGGAGCTTAACACGATTATGAGGTTCGTTTCCAGATTCTCGAGAGATTACTACTCGTTTTGGAACATACAAAATGTACAAAAATCGACAGTTTCAGGCTTGTAACTTCTTGCAGCCTGCAGCTTGGGGCGGGATACTGCACAATTCAAAAGCAGTGTTCACGATGATCATCCTCGTTGACTTTCCACAGTAAAATGATAGGGGAGAAGGATCCTAGGCTCCCAGTGCCAAAGGAACGGTAGAAAAAAGCCAGGAGTGGCAAAATAACGGCTGCAAACAAGCGTTTTGGTGCCCCAGACACGCCCCGTGCCCCAGATCCGCCCCTTGAAAGGAACAAATGAAGACTCAGATTATAGGAATGATCAAGTGAAGGAAGTGCTGATAAGTGAGCTGATCGCTTCAATGCACTGATAGGTATTATCTTTCAAGCAGTCAATTCCTCCACTCAAAATCGCGTCTTTCGTGTCCTTTTTAAGCATGCCTTGCTATATAGGGCACCAGACCTTCCGTAAACCGTGGAGATATCGGAGGTGAAATTTATTGTGAACACTGCCTCTAACTATGGAGGCTCAAGAGATTTTTGCACTACAAGTCGTTTTCGCAGATGCGTTTGTCGCCAAAAGTACTTTCCTTGTAAGCTTTTCACTGGGGAGATTTTGCACAGCGAACGCGATTTCAGCACTCTCAAAAATGCTGCGATAAAACTGTCCAAAAGCATGCTCACAGGGATTATTTGCACTGTTTAAGGAATATGGTATAGTTTTGCGACACACGGTATTCTACGCTCTGCACAGCGACCGCAACCGCTTGTCGCGGAGCTCCCGCCCTTCAAACCTGCCGTTGCCGCAGTGCGCTGCACAGCGACAGCGACGGTGGTAGCGACAGGCCAATCGATAATGAAATCTGGCAAAGAGCCAGGTTTTCCCCCGTAGTTTTAGTGTATGACCGCAACCGCACCATGTTCTTTTAACATTGCGGTGAAGTGTATGTAGTGTTTTCTGTCTCCATGTAATAGTTTAAATTTTTTGTAGCCTTCGGTAGTTTTATTGAAACTTTATACTCCTGCACTATTTCATATTTTTGCGCTACTTCACGATTGTTCAAGGTCCAAAATATTTGGCGGTCTCGAATTTTGTCTGAAAAGTTAGCTTTCCAGCGTACACCGGATGAGCGTCCTTGGCCACGACTAATAGTAACGCTAATTACAGACAGAAAAATAATGCGGAAGAACTGGAAAATCCAGCCTTTAAAGGCTAGCTAACGGTCAGCTTCCTTGTCTGCTGTTGTTTGCAATCCGTCAGCACGTAACTGTCATTTTAGAGAAAAGGACCAAGGTGGTAAACACAGAAAAACATTCGCAACACAGGGCTGATATTGTTGTGTTCACTAAAAATAAAAAAAAACAAATCAATAGATCGCTCCAACAGTTTGTCTTTTCCGCCGGCCTTAAAACTCAACCCTTTTTGTGATGTTTCCTTGCCACTCTGGTTAACGAAGAAGCCCTAGACCGGGCCTATGCGGGGTAGGATATATTATGGATAGTTTGTTGTCGGTAAGCGAAAATGAGAAGCTAGATAAACTTTGCCTAACTCATTCTCATTTCTTTCTAACATCTAACCATGAAGACTAGCAGTTTGAAATGGGCACCTGTGCGTTTAAAGAAAACAAGGTTAATCCCTAAGGATCATCCGCGATCTTACCGTGCAAAGTCTGTTGTGACCTTGTCGGAAGTGTGCCATGCGATGATTATCTTCCCTGTGGATGTTTACTCAACATCTCACACCAGTTCAGTCTCGAGCATATGTCTTTAATCTCACTCAAACTCCCGTTCCTTTTTTATTACACGATTTCATGTCCTTTATACGTCCCTGTTGTGTTTTTGATTCATTGAAAAATCCGATTCATAGCGCAGCTCAGTTGAAACGTCTTGAAGGTAGCTAAACGGAGTTGCAATACGAATAGATCGTTTTCGAGTTTCCGACCGGTTACCTGAGAATCGAGTAATGCAAGATTGAAAAAATCAGAAAAGTTTCAGACCAATGTCGATAAAATATCCGGACAAGTGAAAAGATGCATTACCTGAATCAAAGCATTATCCAGAGGTTCAATAGTTACATTAAAGGTGCAATACCCGCACTATTTTTTTTGTTCAAAAAAGGCGCAAAAGTCTCGGAATCGCGACTTTTGCGACTTTCCGTCATAACACATCTCAATGTGACCCGTTCGGGAAGCTAGGGGCATATCTGGAATCAGCGTCGGGAGCTCTTCATTTTCCGCACACACATTTCTTAACCTGGCCCCGTTGCACATGTAAAGGAGGTAAAAATTCGACTTTTCCTGATTGGGCTGCCGCAGTGCTTGATTGGAAGAGCATCAGAAAACAAAGTTGTAGGCCAAGTCCCAGGTCGATTGGTCCCGTTTGAGATGAGAACGGGACGTCGGTGATGTTTCCTTTCACTCGATAAATTTTGTTAAAAAAGGCATAAGGAATTGGGTATACTGCAGTTATCCCGCCGCAATGCGGCGAATTCGTTGCACGCGGTGGATGGACGCGGAAAGCAATGTTCAGCCATACTCGGGGCGTTACGATCGGAGCGCGTTTGCGTACACCCGAGGATTTTGACAATCACGAGGCCATTACCGTGAGAAGTGCCTAATTCGGTGCGTAATAGCGCGCTCCAATTGTAATAATCGCCTAAATGGAAACTCGTCCAAATTACGCCGCGGCACGACCATTATCGGGAGAGCTGCGGTTGGTCGATTACGGGTATTTTGACTCGTTTTTCACGCTTCTAACGGCTTTAGCGTTGCTGTTTAGGTCTTACGACTGTATTAGCGTCTTTATTTCAACAAATTTGTCGCTAGCTTCGCTATTTCAACCAATGGAGTGTAACACGTCCACTTCTGGACCTTTACGAAAAGAACCGTTATATCTTCATTTCAATCAATTTTTTTCGGTTTTTCTCAGTTATTTTCTTATATTAACAGCTTCAGACCTTTGATTGATCCCATGAGGTTGATATCATTTTTGAGCGTGTATGCTGCCTTTTAGCAGCTCATACATATAAAGATATATAAATTTATTACATAGGCAAACCTATGAATAAAAACACAAAGTACAAAACGACCACACAGTACGAAGTTGAAGCATGGAAAAAATCACACAGACACAAATCGCCCTATACACAGACACAAATCGCCCTAACGAAAACAATTACAGGGAATCAAGCCAGTTAGGAAGGGCGACTTGCACGATCACCCGCATCTATTTTCGCCCGATTGATATTTTTGAATGATGCGTAATTGGAAGGAATGGAGTTATTTCTGCCGAGGTTTTCAAAGATGAGTAGGTATAGTTCTGTTGATGAAAAAGTGACGCCTGCAGTTGAGATTTGATGAGTAACGGTGAAGCTTGACGGGGCCTCCCCTACTGGTCGACTCTCTTGTAGTTACAAGGCTCTTCTGGTTTAAGACCGAAATCCACGCGGAACCGGATCTTGTGGAAAAGAAGTAAGTCAGTGAGTCAGTAAGTCGAGAATAGGAGTGCTTCAGCGGAAAACGGACCACACGAAAGGTCCCAGAAAAAGGCTAACGCAGGTGAACCTGACCCCTCTCCTACAGTGTTTCTTTTTTGGCAGTTCGACTAATCAATCGAAAAAAAACGTCTTTCTATATGCTCTCGTCTCCTCAGCAGCATCGTTGGGTACCGCTTGTAGGAGAGATGAGCGTCGTGAGATGTGGATATCTGGCTTCGTAAGACTACAACACTGAGCATGTGAGGACTCCCTGACATACAAGGCTCTTGTTCTGCGGAAATTTTCCGCACATCGGCGCTATATTTCCTAGCGGAAATATGGAGAAATCGCTCTTATCGTCAACGCACTGGACCAAGCTGTTTTGTCGACTAATCTCAGTTCGTCTAACCGGTTGCATCCGAAGGCGTGATGAAAAGGCTACACATTCTCACCATGCAAGTGCCCTTCCTCGCTTGTCTCAACCATCTTTTTAAAATTTAGATTGAATTTCCGTGAAGAATGATACCCCACGTAAGATTTCTTTTAACACTTATGCGATGCAAAAAGTTCTATAATCTTTAAAAACTTAGTATCAAGCAGAATCGCCATTTTCGAAAGGTTTGATACTTGCAAAGTGAAGGTGTATTGGTTATAATAGCCAAGTGCTCTACGAATCTAGAATAAGCACAAGCTTAGCCTCCAAAAGCGGTTTCACGCTGGTTCAGTCTCCGATCACAGAAACCAGTAGGCCGCATTAGGTTCCAGTAGGCACCAGTTTTCTCCAGCCGCGCCTATCTGCCCCTCGTAAAAAAGACTCCTCCACTCTTTCTGGGACATTTACCCGTTCACCATCGTGATTCATTTTTTCTTGCACTTACTGTTTGTTCATCAGGACTGCATAATTATGTTTCTGTGCTTTAAAGGCATCGTACTGGCAGAAAACCATATATTATTTTTTCATGTTTTTGTGTAGCTTGGCCTCTCTAATGAACGAAAATGTCGAAGGGGCCCATGAAAAACCCTCATTTGTAAAGAAAAGTCAATCGGAACACAATGTAAATCCGAATTTGAATTTAGCGCCAAAATCATTTTATGAAGTTTTTCTGCTTCTGGAGGCCTCGTCACTGTCATTTTCGGAGTTTTTCTGCATGTGGAGTCCGTGCTGTAACTATTTTTCATGTTGTCTTACGGTCGCACCAACATTCTAGGACGAAGTGCTAGATGACTGGTCAGAATTGGTGGCGGATCTTTATCTTTGACGCCTTCCAACCTCATTGCCCAACGTTTTTGACGCGCCAAAGTTTACCAGTGTGGTCTACCGGGCTCAATCAAGAAATTGAGTCTGAAAATTGAACATTGATTACCAGCGCGAACGATGACTCTAACTATGTTGCGCATTGGTTTGTTATCTTCTTGATTCCAATGGCATAATAACGGCAGCTCCTTTGCATCTAGTCTGTGTCTCAGACTAGATGACCCGACTCGTACTTATTACCCATATCGAATTGACATGAAGCGTACATCCTCTGGAACTCGTGGTTGCCACCTGAAAGCGACGTGAAGGTCGAGAGCCGGTGCCATGCCACACCACATTCTTACGGCCTCCAGGTGACATTCCTGATACAACATAGACTTCATGGACCTGAAAGCAGTGTCCACGATAGAAACCATGTCTGATTTTTTGGTGGAGATCGGCAGCTGCGGGGCCTGATGCAACCCAAACGTTGAGAAAACTAAGAAAAATGAGCTCGGAACTGTTCTCTACGGCCCCAAAGTTGGACACCCGTCAGCTCGTCACACCCCAGATGCACTTTCCACGCCCACCAACGTGAACAAATGAGTGCTCGAGATTGTGAGATGAGCGATGGTTTCCGATCAATGACCCCGTTCTTCCCTTTATTCCCAACTTCTGTCATTACTCAGGTCAGCTCGTATACATCGGCTGCAAAAGACGGAAGTTACAAGCCACGGACAACTCGTCCACCATGCTTCTCTATCTCAAACTTTGAGGGACGGTAACTCCGTTCCTAAAAGGTTTTGTACGATTCCAAAAACATCATTGGATTCAGCGTGGGACCGTCTCCAAGATAGGCGGAACAGCAGAAAAACAATTCTTATCGTGAACACTGCCTTTAATGTCGACTAGAGGCATTTGGCATGTCACCTAAAGCCAGTGAGGTGTGACATGACTCAGGCGCTCGACCTGGGGCGGCATGCACGTACGCAGCGGGTTAGGTTGGGGTTAGGCAGGGTTTGGAGCGTCGGCGCGTTTGATGATAGCGACGCGAGGGCTGAAAGGGGGTTAGGCTAGCACTGAAAAATCGTTCCCTCGCAAACCCTACCTAGGAGGGTGGGGCAGCCGAAACCCCGTTGAGACTCCAACTATTGATTATCTCCAGCACTCGCACAGCAACCATGAAACGCACCGACGCCCCAAAGCCTGCTTAACCCCAACCTAACCCGCCGCGTACGTGCATGCGGCCCCTGCAGGACGCCTCGGGATGACAACTATCGATTACTCATTTTATATAACAGTCTTACATACTACAACCTTTGTGACTTTCTTTAATTCCCTTCCTTTCTCTTTCAATTCTTTGAATCTTCGACCCGTTAACGCTTCTCTTTCATTGCATTAAGAGCAATAGTACAGCAATATCATTCATCAAAAAAGCAAACATTCAATCAAACAAAATTTTACCTAAAATGTGAAGAACGAGTACGAACAAATATTTGAAAAAAAATAGTCTGGAAAATGAAAAAAATTGGGCACATGTAGCTTTCGCTTTCACATTTTATTCACTTCTGCCACAAATTCCGAAGTTTTTGATCTATTTCAAAATTTCCTCTTTCTCGCCTGACTGGGAAAACAATAACTTCCGGCTCGAATCCTAATGATCCAAATGTTGTCTTGGGAGCGAGAATTTTCATCCACCCCCATTATGTGCAATTGTTTCAAAAAGATGTTTTTTTCCTAAATTTGTGAACAAGAGGTCAAACTTTCAATTAAACAAGACAATACCTGAGAGACTTGGAAAAGATAAATAATTAAAAGAATTTCACACGACGGATTAAGAGCTTCCGCAGAATTCTTCGAAAGCTGTCAATTATGTAGGCTTCGAATATTGGTTCAAGGAAAATCGAAAAATCAAGTACTCGGGTGAATATCGAAATACAAAAAAGAACGACTACTGCTTTCAAATAACCAGACAATCATTGATTGCATTTTTTACAGCTTCAAAAGAGTTTTCATCAAATAAAGGCGCAATTCAAAGTCAGGGGTAATTCTTGATACTTTACTCAGGGGACGGCCTGTAATCTGTAACACCATTAGAGGCACAGTCCAACCTCAGTGGTTATTTTTTCTATATTTTACTCCGGGCGCAGCCTCTAGCAACGTCGCCATATTCGGGAGCATAGTTCCATCAAGTAAGTGGGAAACAACATGGCATAAGTCGTTAAGTACAATATCAGAGTTCCTGCCTTCCTTCGGGGTACGGTGTGCAGTTTGCCTTTCGGGGTACTGGGGAAGGGCCGACTGTTCCCTGTAGTTTCTCCTTTATTGGAGGGAACTGAGATTCTGAGTTGGCAAGGTTGTTACAGGCCGCGCATCGAGTAAAATATCAAAAAAAAATTTCTGAGGCTGGATATTCCTAAGAGTATGTTCTGCGTATAGGATTTATTCTAGTGTAAGAACATGCAAAACGACTTGTCTACAGAGATCGGACGGAGACGACGAGCTGCCTGGTCTGCTATTGGATCGATAGCGGAAGTGACAGACAAGTTTCGGGATGTGAAGACACGAGCACGTTTGATCAACACCACGGTGCTACCTGCGTTGTGCTATGGAACCGAGACATGGGCGGAAACGAAGGCGATCACACAGGCCATAAGGACAGCTCACAGGGCCTTGGAAGGTAGACTACTGAAGATTAATCGTCGTTCCCAGCGAGCTGGTGGTCTACGCCGGCTGATCTTCGGAAGCAGTCGCAGTTAATGGATCCTCTCCTGTTCATGGCCCGGTCCAAACACCGATGGGAAGGACACGTGCTGCGCCGCATGGATGACCGATGGAGCCTCCGTACAACAGTCTGGTTACCACGTGATTGTCGCCGGCCTCTAGGCCGTCCTCCCACAGGATGGAACCCTATATTTCAGGCAGAGTTAAGACATTCTGGCTTTCAGAAAATCACCATCGCTGGATGTCAATTGCTCGGAATCGGTCGAGCTGGTTGAAATGTGGTCCATACGGTGGCGACGCGCAGTGAAGATGGATCATCAAGGTATCAAGGTAAGGTAAGGTAAGCAACATTCGCGATCACTGCTGCTGGCCGTGCTTCGTTGGCGGCATCATCGGCAAATAGGGTTTCGATCGCGCGTGACTCTGGCTCGATAAGTTCTACGCAGAACTTTGTAGGAACCGACTCCTTATTTTTCAGTGTACCTATTATCAACAGTCGGTTTATGGTCGATCGCCAAAATGTATACTTTGCTACATTTCCCAGTTTTCTTCACTTCAGATCAGTTTGCGCTTACTCGTTTTTCGAAATATTTTAAAACATTATTAACCGCCTATTTCTGGAAATTTAGTGGGAAGTCACTGTAAATAGTTTTTTCTTCTTTTTTTTTGCCGTAGTTTATTTTCGACTTCCCACGTTCTGAACCTTTACTCCTCCAGATCATAGCTTCCGCTAGAAGACTTCACTCTCTGAAAGTAGTATTCAATATTGCACACACATATGAGTAGAACAAGCTAATCCGAAGAAAAGCATTCATCCCATTGAACGCCTAAGATTGTCATCTCTCATAATCGTCACTGTCCAGAACCCATCTGTTCCGCAAGCCGCCACAGCAAAACCGGTTTTCGCATGCATATTCGTCACCTGAAAAAAAATATGGGCTTCCAAGTCTCTTCCATACGTGCTGCTGATTTTCTAGAGATTCATACCTTAACATTCTATTGCCTATTACCCCAGATTGATACATTCTTAATTTCTGCAATCCTTATAAACGTGTTTCAATGTCGTATTTCACTCTATTCAATGCATTTTCCATTTTCGTCTAATGCTTGTATGTATCCGTTTAAACTTCCTATTTCAGTTTACTCAATGTATTTTCTATTTCACAATTGCGTTGAGTAGGATTTATGTAAGGTCAGCATGAATCCTAGTGATACTTTGCGTTTCCCACCGAAGGCAGGCTCTTATTAGGTGCACCTGTGTTATAGCATATGGCACCAAGTTAGGTAAAGCATATGGTACCAACTTAGCTACCAGCCAATCTTCAATAGGTAGCGAAAATTATCACTAGGATCCATGCCGACTGTATCGATGTAACCATGTAACTATTGGACAGCCTTCATCGATTCATGACAATGCTCAAAATTCCAAAAAAAAAGAGTTTAAGAGGGATCAAAAATACTATGGATTTGCGTAGTGTCAGTAATCCCATTCAGGCAAAAAACCACCAACGTTGCAACGAACTTTCGCTGATGAGACTTTGCGCAAATGTACCTGAAAGTTTTTCCCTCTTATTACTTCCTTCACCCTTGTCTCGGGCGATGTAGGGTCTGAAGAAATTACAGGGAATTACTCAGAAGGTCGAGAAAAGCTGCGAAAAAACGCCTACCATACCGGTTTACATTTGTTGCAGCATCACACAAGGTCACTTCCCATTAGAAACTTGTTCTGAAGCCTCTCTGGAGATTATACACATGTTCGTGTCCCATTGATGTTTACCAGCAAGTCCTCAAATATATGTATTGATCCTTTGTAACATCCCTAGTCGAATGTTCTCCGTCTTCCAGAAGCTCTTTCGTTGTCTCTGACCTCCGCTCCGCGCCCGTAAGCGGAAGAGCTACGAGATACGGACTTGATCTTCATTCTGAAAGGACCAGTAGTTTCAGTAATTGCGCTACATTATGGAAAAGCCGATCTTTATTCTTCACTTTTTAGACTTATTTGTGCTTGTATTTATTGACAGAACTTCAGATAGATGTTTTTTTACGTTTTTTTTTTGTATCCTCCGGAAATTGGAGAATCGGAAAACGGAAACTTGAAAGCCTTAACCACACAGGTGCTCTTAAATTTCTTCCCCGTTCGTGATCGTTTTTTCTTGGAAATCTTAAGCCTAGCAAGTCGGTTCGCTATTCCGCTCATGTTCAGGCACACCCTTTAGAGCGAGGTTTTGATGAACTACAACTCCACTAGCGGGGTTTTAGTGCAGCACTAATGATGGAAAATTTACCTATATCACCAAATCATTGGATCGAATTTTCCATGTCGAATTCGTTTCCCATCCATATCCGTCCGTAGAAATATGAACTTGGATGCAGCAACACATAGAACATACAATTCTCCATCGGTTATTTGGCGCCCTCCAACCATATATAATTGTTTTCTAATGCAGACTCATTTGTCTTCGTATCCTGCCTAATGTGTGACTTCTGGGTCAACAAAAAAACCTCACTGCAGACATCTTCAATCGTCATTCATGCTTCTCTCAAACATGTTTGCCTGAATGTCGAATCCTTGCGCTTTCTGCATATACATATATGATTCAAAGGTTTCTTTTTTCTGACAGTTGCTAGGAAGATTCGTGATGAGATTCGCATGTCCAAGCTATGTACATCATAAGTCTACTAACCCAGAGGAGCAATTTTCAGATTGCTCAACAGTTCATGTAACTCGGAGTTGTTCTTAACCGTTTACGCTTCCTGTGCATATCTTTCGGTGAGCAAAAAAAATCGCTAATTAGCCTCATTCATTTTATTTGGTATCGGTTCAGAGATTTTTTCTTCTCAAACTGATTTTGTTCATGCCTAGTTTTGACTGCAGGTGGTCGCTGCGACCGTGTGAGAGACAACTGCTCCCTTTCCATTGCGCGTAATGGAAAGCCGCTCCAAATGTGATCGCTTCGTGGCATGCGTCCTACATCGCTGGGTCGCGGCGACGAAATCCTATGTTTTACTGCTTCGCTGCTTGAAGAGCGATTCTCAATGGTCGCTGACCATCGCTCCATCGCGGCCAAAATGGCAGCGATGGAGCGATTGCCAACGAATGACACGTTTCGTCTATTGAACGTTGACCCTTTCACATGACAAGACCACTGTTTTCGAGTCGAAACGCGTTATTGATGAATACCAGCCATTAATTTCACTGATTTATTGCATTTCTTCTATCATCTGTGGGGCCTACGCACTGTGAACAGAATCGCTGCCGCTGCTACGTCGCTGCAGCAGCGGGTGAAAAATCGCTGCGATGAAACACAGCAGCTATGCAGTCAAACCTAGGCTTCAGTCGCCAAACTCATCGATGATACAGGCTACAAAACGGCAAATTTCACATGGTTCCTACGCGCGCTGGTGCGGAGCGCAGATTAGAGGCAGTGAGAGAGCGGAGGGCAGACGGAGGCTGAGGCGTCGCGCGCGCCCAGAATGGTGTGAATTACGACAATTTATAGAATGTGGACCTATGAGCCCCAAGTATGTGTCACCCTGATTCTCTGCAGTTTCTGGGCTCAACACTTCCGTTTTGCAATCTTGGTTGCTCAATCCTCTGGTTCCGAGCGTGATTTATTCAGTTCCCTCGCGCGCTTGTGCGGAGCGAGGGTAGAGACAGCGATAAAGTGTGGAGAGAAGGAGACGCAGCGTACGCGCGCAAACGCACGCGATGAACGGAAATAAATCACACTCGGAAACAGAGGATATACCCATGACATTACTGTTGATGATTCCTCCTCTTTATTCGTACCCTATTTTCTGCCCATCAAGGTTGCAATTGCAGGGGGGTGGCATGCATGAACCCAATGACGAGGGTCAGGAGAGCAACGCATCAGGAGTTTGATTCAAATTGTGGCGCGAACGTGCTACGTTGGGCGTCTCTACCCCAGCTGTTGCATTCATGCATGCCGCTCCCGGTAATGTCGCCGCGTTAAAATCGATAGCCCTAACTGTCTTCGTGGTACTCTTGGAGTGATGTTTGAGAGAAAACTAGTGTTGAGGTTCGCATATCGATCCTTTCAGATGCTCCAACGAATCTTATTAATATTGTGTATCTGTTCCGCAACTTCAGTTCTGTCCAGAGACGATGATGATCTCATTGTACCCGCAGTTAGAGTTGTGAGACTTCAAGTCGACTATCCTGATGCTTCAGTTCAAGACGTTCAGCGGCTTCACAAGTAAGTGTACAGATATTGCGCTAAGCAAAAAAGTTCAAGCCGACTCTCACGTGACTGTCTCAGGTGGAATTCAATAATGCGTAACAGTGTGATTGCTTCTCTACGGTTTATAAACAAACACTGGATGATTTGTGGAAGCGGCCCGAATGGCGAGAGGTCAGAGGATTTCGGTTTTTTTACAAATATTAGGATTATTGCCACCAAAAGAAATACACTTTGAATGTTTTCGGTTTTGCTGGATTACTGTTCTATACGCTACACAAGTCACATCCTACCAGTCGTCAACCTCAACTTCAATGGTTTCTGGACAGCCGGCACGAATGGCAGTGGCATTCCTGCTTCCCTCTTTCCGGCGTAGTTCGCGTTGGCGCTAACCCGGTGCACGTGTGTTATAACATGTGTGTCCCGAGTTTTTTGCCAACGCAAACTTGGGGATAAGTTCTCTCTACACAACAAGGGAGGAGTTGTCCCATTCATGCAGTACGTCACGCTACTCAATGCATGTGAAGTGGTCCCGAGTGGAATTAGAGCCGCAAAAGGCGTGAAAACTCATAAGAGTGTAGAGAGCCCCTATCCCGCAATTCTGTGGCACAAGAGGGAAACAAAAAAACAGACGCGAACCGCGCCAGTTGTACAGAAACTATGAGTGCTAAAGTTGGGTCTGACTTGTGACAAGTAAGGTCTGATTTGTGCAGTCGGTGGAGTACCAGTAGTCACCAGATATGGGTAACCGTTAGAGCGTAGTTGTTCGTGCCTGCGTGTAATCTTTTTTTTTTCAGGGCGGAAGTTGCATGAATCAATACCAACGCAAAGAAATTATGCGGATTTAGCTCGGAAATAGAGTATGATTTATCAAAAGGGAAATGCCTTTTCAGACCAGCCAATGACTGTGGAAAAGCCCAAGTGACTGGTGAAATCGTAAGTGGAAATCATTACAGGATTAACACCACATTTATTTCCGAAAGGTATTGTGGTAGAATCACACTTTTTATTCGAAGAAATACGGAAGTAATGGGCAAATTATAGAGATCCAATCAAGAATGTCAAGGTGGACTCAACGTCCACGGTGTATGCAGTGGCTCAGATTGGTCTCAAAGGAGGAATATTCCAGTACACCAATGCATTGAAGGTAGGCCTCCACGTCAGATTCTCTAATGCTCCCTTATTCTGAGTCTTGTGCATCGCGCTTCTCCCGGGAAGCGAATCACAGGCGTGCCGCACTTTGTTGTTGACGGCTTGGTTTACCTGCTTGTTTGAGCCTTTCGGTTCATGCAGCTGAAATATGTGTTAATCAAGTTGTTACAGGTGCTTGGAAAACCTGCTCCGAAATTATCCTTCGATGAGGCATACTTCTGCTATAAGGGCGCCGTTTTGGTGGATGGCGATAAATGTCGTAAGGAATTCCGTCGACTTCGTGACGAACCTATCCGAGAACAAGAACCAATCAAACATGATCGATTGATTGCACTATAGCATCAGCACCAAACCTAATCTTAAGTGTAACTAATTCAAAGACTACATCTGAATGCTCCACTGTCGACTGCACGGTTAATCTGTTTTTGCCTGTACGTGCCGATTTCGACCTCACTGGTCTTTTTTGTCTCGACTGCATAAATGTATGTGTAATAAATCGTGATAACAAAACTTTGGAGGATAATTGCATGCTCCGATTTGTCTCATTGATGAACTTGTCTGCTTTGGCAATAAAGCAATTGATTTATTTCAGGTGCACAGTCGAAAATAGGTTCGTGCTGGGTGAGCACCTCACGAAAGTTACCTGTTTACTGATAGCCATCCATGCAAACATTTTACTGACCTACAGTCATTACGACAGTCACTGATCGTGAAGCGCGTTCACTAACCTCCACGCTAACGATCTCTAATGAATTCACTTCTCTGTGAGACAATGTCTGTGTTCTGAAGCTTTACTGCACCCACAATTTTAATGGAAGATTCTCACTGGATTCACATTATTTCTCAGGTTCATCATGGTTATTTGATTACGTACGACTTCTGTGACATGGTAGCTACTTTAATGGACCCAGGCTTTTGTAATATTGTAGCAACTTTCAAGGACGAAGTCAACAACAAAGCATTGGAGTATGGGTCGCGCAGTAGGAAATAGCAAAAGTTTGTAGAACGTAATTCAGACATTAGCGGAAAGTTTCCGAGAACGAAGAAGGAGCTTCCTCCGATTGAACTGGGGAACCTCCCCCGGATCGCGGGGGTGTGAGAGGAACTCGTGACAGCAAATACTTCCTTGTTTTTCTGAAAGCCGGTCTTACCCATGGTGTGGCAACCCAACACCCATTGTTCCTTGACTGATCAAAATCAGTTAGCAAGAACAGTTTATACCAGTATTCTGTCCTTAGAAAGCTGGACAAGGTCTAAAAATCACTGCCTCTGGCGATAGATTACAGAGAAAGCTATTACCTTCTCTGAAATCCGGACGAGATACCTCACACAGTCTTTGAGTGGCAGATCTGGTAGCACAAAAATGTCGAGGTGCGATTCAAGACGGCCGAAATTCGCCATCCTCGTATACGCTGCAATTTTGTTTTTGCGTTCATCATGCTCGATGGGGAGGGGGAGGGGTAGGCCAAGAAATTAAGGCAACATCCATAGCAGACGTCTTAGCGTCAAGTGACCGTAAAGTAACGCTGGTGGTTTGCATCTTAAGCATTTGTTACTGATCTGACTCCCCAGCGACCACTGCAGCCGGCCAGTCGCTGACGGTAGAGGCATAGTGACCTTAACGGCTGTCACTAATTTTATCGATATCATCGTTAACCGCGTGCCGTCCTCGGACACGTTGAATGCGCCAGCCGTCAAGCGTCTTGCGCCAGCATTTCAGCGCTGGCACATGACGCTTTGGCGCTGGTCGTCTGCTATGGACGGAGCCTAACAGTGAAGCGAACCTTGCCTGTTTTCTCCACCCCCCACCCGATCAACTTTTTCGAACGTCCTTCGTTTGGATTAATTTGAGAAGAAAACTCGAGACGTCCCTTCGGATGTAACGTCTCGCCGTCCTCCCATCGATCACGTAATATCGACCAAATCAGACCTATTCTTCTAGTGAACTCCTCGTAAATGCCTGAAAAGACTGCGCCAATGAAAAACAGAGCCTCCATTTGGCAAACAGAGCTTTGCAGAACAGAACAACTCTGAAGTTTCGGCGATTTTTCGGCGCAAACGAAGTTGAAAATACACGACAATACCTCGAGTCCTTCGAGACATCATTCGTGCTAGGGAGGTCCTACTCCACGAACGGGCCGTGTAGACACACGGTCCATTCATAGAGGAGAACCTAGACGAGGGAATTCCCGCATCAAAAATAAATATTTCCAAAGGTATAGTGGCTATAGTGAGAGAAAGGCGGTTCCTCCACCGAATTCCACCATTTATCTGGTTCTCCGCTCACCAAACGAGAAAAGAAAACAACTGATTAATATAATAATGACAACGCATCATAAATGGAAGTTGATAAAATATAAGAAAATGAGAGCAGATACTGGAATTGATTTTAGCTGAGGATCCGTTTTGCTCATGCAAATCATTCACGGGCGTCAGGGATGTTCCGAGATTTCACAAGGATCAGCAATTGTCAGGGGATAACCTTTTTTGAAACAATGGATTATGGAGATTCATAGGGTCAGTAGGAAGACTTGTTTCACTTCTGGGAACACGAAATCTTCAAAACCGTTTTTCTGGGTGACGACTAGGAGTTCAAGTTAGCGCAGGGTAGAACCTCCAGGCTCTAAGATGAGTCTCTGGAAAACAGAACATCGCCTTTGAAAAGTTAGGAGATTTTTTTCTGAAATTTTTTTTCTTCTTCTTCTTTAGTGTTTGAGCGAGCGTGAGAGATTTCTTCTAAAATGAACATGGTATAGTGTTCGATTCGAAGTGCCAATATGTGCATAGTTTATTATGTTGGAAATTCTCGAAGAATGAGGTGCAGCACTTCTTTATAAAAACCAAAAAACCTCAGGTTTTTGTAGCAACTGCTAGCAGGTCTTCATCAGGTACAACACCGGTTATTCCCAGTTTTGAGCGACAAAATGACGCGAAAAAACGTGGTTTGTGTACTGTTGCCATAACTGTTGAGAATGATGGGTTAGGGAATATACATATGAGCTAGTCGAAAACCGCACGGAGGGCTGTTGCTCCAGGAATGGAGCATAGTTTACTCTCGAACAGTTTATATCAGTGCGACAATATGAAAACACATCCACTCACCTCTGTCTCTACTGCGTAACCTCGTTTTGCAGGTGTCTCCCTCTGATCACGCTTTGCCTTTGCAAAAATATGATCAGTTTCAATTAAGAGCGGAAGGTGCAGCGAGTTGCATGCAAGGAAATGCTAGCGGTCTCTCCGGGGTAGAGAAAAAGGAGAGGATCAGTAAAATCCCCAGGACATGAAGCCTTCAACAAGTATTGAAAGGAGAAAAGCTCTCTGTGTGGTATTTTGGATCAAATATTGTAGAACAGAGACATTATTAGTGACTTGGAAGATAAGGGCCGGAATCGTGGTGTCGGCATATCTCAAACTCACTAAACCTATCTTAGCTAAGCGAAAGGGACACAGACTCGCGGGTTCGATGGCCCTGCATGCTCTCGAGACAACTTTGCATGAGAGAATCTTCTTCTACACAGTAATGAAACTGTTCTCTAGGACTGTGCGCACCCGGCTCATTCTTCAATACTCGACGGGACGAATGTGAGCTATGTTCGGTCGGCTACTATCAACCGGGAGCTGGACGAAACACTTGTCTACGCTGCCTCAACGAATGGTCCACTGGCTCTGAAGGAACTACGAAGGAGAGCGATTGCATACGTTAGTATTACTTGCTAAATCTTTTAAAACTGGTGCTTAGGTGCTTCGCTCCGAATTTTTAGCTGTGTGTCCCTCTGGCTTCTTCTTCGACTACGCCTCTCGAATCTGCGAACCATGCAGTCTACGGGGTTATCAGCCTAAGACGGGAACAGACCGGTGCTTTTTTTGGCACTAGTCTGAGCAATCCATGTCACAAATCTCGAAGTTTAGGTGCATTCCGTGTCCGCCAACTACCGTTCCGCTGTATCTGAATTCGACAAAGGTAGAGCACTGTCTAGGTAAGCGAACTACTCACTGGGAAACCTCGCAAGGCCATTCCCACCATTTCAAAGATTATGAATGTTTTCTGGTCAATTCTGGCTCGCTGTCTACCAATCTGACATCGTATTTTGCTACGGACACCTCTGAATGGACCTCTAAGCGTTTCTGAAGCTTCCGGATTCGGCTCAATTTTTCAACTGGGGGCTATTCAGTCCGCTAAACGCGAATCTGGGGTCTGCTTGTCGCTAGACTTGTGGTTACCGTAGGTTACGCCAGGCGTAGGGCCATTTAACTGGCTTTACCTGCCTTCATAATTCGAAAATTCGAAAATTGAAAAATAGACCGCAAATTCGTGTTCGGCGTCCCAATTAACACCCACAGACAAATTTTGAGCCAAATCTGAGACTTTGGCCAAGCTACCGTATACCCACCGTAACCTACCGTAATCAATCAAAAATCGATGAACGGATTGCAGATTTATGTTTAGCTCTGCAAGTAACCCCTAGAGCAACAATCTTAGCAATATCTACCGTTGCACTACGGATATCGTCAAAAGTCGCGATTTGTCATCAAATTTTCCATCCGATAGGAAGCCTTGATCAAATCAAGTTGAAAACCTCGAAAAATCGTCAAGTAAACCACAGACTCGTGGACAGCGCCTCTAAATAACTCTCCTGGGAAGACTTTCAGTCAAATCTGGAACATGTTTTGGAACGCTTCCAGAGCCCTCTAATTGGTATAAATAAACGCCCAACCGAAAATTCGCACAATTCCAAAACGCTGGTCTGTGCAAAGTTTGGAAAATGTGCATTCACCCTAAATGTGCTCAGTCGGGTAGTTTTGGGCGCAGAATACAATTTTGAGGTCCGTTTCCAGATTTTTCCAAACACTAATCCATGTTTTTGGTAGGAAAAAAGGCGCTTTACAAACAGTACGAAGCTTCTAGCCTTTTCAAATCTGTAACTCAGAGATCCCCGGCTTATTCCTTCGAAAATTAAGAAACGGACTATGAATTAATGCTCAGTACGTCAAATCACCCCTCACTGAACTTTCAAGCCAAATTCATTCAAGAACTAAAAACGTCACATTCAGCTCAGCTGCAGGGAATACGTACTTTGACATTCTATAACTTTTTTGCAGATGTCCGTAGAAAATCCGAGTTCAGATTTGAAGAGAGCGTGCCAGAGTTGACCAGAAAACCCTCATCAGCTCTTTGATCCGGGGGAACACCATGCGAGGCTCCCTAGTTAGTTATTGTTATGTCAAACGTCATAGCTTGATTGGTTCAGAGAAGTGTGCGGATGGGTGGCAACGTTCTGCTGATGGAAGTAGGTGCGAACAGTGCCCGTTGGGTTCGTTCAAGTCGAAAGATGACGCAGTCTGTATGCTCTGCCCGACAGGATGGACAACCCTGAACAAAGGATCAAGACATCTAAATGATTGCAAGATTAGTCAGTTTTGCCGACTCTTGTTCAGTACACTATGTTTTAACAACTACAAGGGCAACCTGCTCTCTCGAAACCGCCATCGATTTTATAAGATCGATCCAAGGTTTGGAGTTGCTACATATGTATGTAGTATTGGAAAGTAAAGAATAACTCGAAAAAAAAACACGATTTATACGGAGAAATAACATCGGCAAGGATCGTGAAGAGACTTTCCGTTCATTGTTGAAGGTTGGCGCAAACTCGGTGTCATATGTTATAACACAGGTGCACCGAGTTTGCGCCAACTTTCAACAGTGAACGCAAAGTCTCTTCACGATCCATGCCGACGTTAGGTAGTATTCTGCATGGGAGCTGGGCGTGAATGAGGTTTCGCGTTGTAAGGCGTGGCTGCACGAGTGGCTCTGTAGTCGTCAGAAGTAGGGTCATTGGAGTGGAAAAAAAATTGGATTCGTCGTCAACAGCTATTTCTTTTCTAGCGTTCTCCGGCTACTTTGCTTCTTAGGCCCTCATAATACTCGGCCGAAGGCCGTACTTTACCGTCCTCTCTTGTCCCTAATGATCCTGCATCGTCCTCTCCTGTGATTGGCCTATTTATCATCTGTTTTAGAAGCAAATTTAGTTTGTTGATTCGCGCGCTTGCGCGGAGCGAGGAGACAGCGGGAAAGTGTGGAGAAAGGAGACGCACACGCACGCGATCAGCGACAGTAAATTTCACTCCGAAACAGAGGTCGCAGTCGACTTTTTCACAAGTCATATCTCACTCTTTATTCAAAGTTGGTTGGCAGCTATGTACAGTTTTGCCTGCACAACCTCATGCAAGAAATCCCTGTGACGCAAAACTACCTCACGGCAAATTTTCACAATTATGTCAACCCCTCCACCATCACCCTTATAATCGAACCCACAAAAGCAACCCACTATTCCAGCCATCTTATTGTTTTTGCTGGATTTACTAGGGCGAAATCATTACCAAAGAACATACCTGAATCAGCCATGCTCATTTCGTGCAAAAATGGACGATCGTTCACTCCAAGTTTGCGGGAACTCCTCACTGCACTGAATAAAAAGTAAATCCACACTATAAAAATGCAATTTTACCAAAAAGACGCATGCGCATGACCAATGCATTTAAATGCTCACAGGAAGAACCACAACATGTATGAGCGAAAATAGATAATCGGACAGAAGATAAACATATCCGCAGAAAATTTACGGTAGAGAGAAGATAAGCGCAATGAACGGATCTGAATCGATATTCACCCCCCCCCCCGTTCAACGAAACTCTGAATCTCATCGGTCAACGCTAGCATTGCAAGCAGGGATGAGCGGAAATTTTTTTCTAAACTTCGGAAATCGGGAATCGGAAATCGGAAGGACCTTCTCAATTTCGGAAATCGGAATTCGGAAATCGGAACGCCAAAAACCATCGGAAATCGGAATTCGGAAATCGGAAATAAGTTCAGTGAAATTTTAAACTCTCCCCTGGTGACTGTGCGTATCAAAAAAAAAAACCTGAACTTATCCTTCTTTACTGAAAATTTTCATGCAAACACAATTAACTCTGGCTTTGCGAAAAGTGAAAACGGACCTCGAATCCGAATCCAGCGCCAGAAACAACCCCCTGGGGTTTGGCCAGGAAAAGTGTAAAAATGTCTAATCTCGTGAATATTTCCGATTTCTTCCGCATTTTCAGGCTTTTTTTCGGAAATCGGAATTCGGAAATCGGAAGGCCCAAAACCATCGGAAATCGGAATTCGGAAATCGGAAATCGGAATTCCGCTCATCCCTGATTGCAAGGTTATTTCCATCCATCTACGGTGAGAAAGCAGAGGCGAAACGGAAATTTTAGGGGTTGTTGAAGGTCCTCTTTCGATTGAATCCACTTTCACATTTTCTAATTGATTTTTGCGAAAAATCAATAAATTCGATAATTCCAGAAAACCGATAAAATTCCACGGCAGTGAGTTCAATTAATAGGGGACCCTCAAACACTCATGGCTGTCAAGATCGACCGCTGATTTTCGTCGATAAAGGGAGATACCATCACACTGACAGCGTTGACCGATGAGATTCAGAGGTTTGTCCCCGTTAATCACATAAGAACTTAATGGCCAGCCGTCGTAACAGCCAGCTCCGAACGCGGGGCTGCGTCGCGGTCGCGCGAAATCGCAGTAGAACGCGCTATTGGCGGTAGTGAAGGCGCTGATTAAGCATGTGTGTCGAATGGATTTTGACATTTCACTACAAGTATATTAAACAAATAGAAATATTTTGTAATGACGGGGCCATAATAGCACAAAATAGCTGCATAACATGTGATAGAGGCTATTTCGCGATGTGAAGAGACCGTATTTCATTTGCAGTTCCTTCAATACGGGGATAACTTGCAATTTGTGGTATTAATTCAAGTTGTTCAATCTCATGACACATTTTTGCGGTCAAAAGCCATCCACACTGAGTGGAAAAGGAAGAAAGTTTGCGTTTCCACATACATACTTCTGCGAAATAATTCTTGGGGTAAGACGTACCCGCAATTTTTTTATAGCCCAAGATGTTCGTCAGATGCATAGTATTTGCAGATGTGATCTTGAGGCCGCGGAAAAGTTGCAGGCGATTCCGAAAAGCTCATGCAAGGGAACAAAAAAGCACGGGCTATGCTGATATCTGAAAACAAACCTTAGGTACTTTCAGATAACTTCTCTGCGATTTTTCGATCTGCACTGCTTTTGTTCTCTACGTTGTGAGTTAAGTTTTGCACATAAGAAAAATTGCCCGATAGTAGCTTCGTTTTTTTTTTCTTCGGGTTTCCCACCCAGCTATTAGTTTTCCTAAGCCAACTTCTTGTATATTTTCACACTCACACCATCATCATCATAATTTCGACACTAATCCTATGCAAACAAAAATTAAAAAACACAATTAGGCTTTGCTTTGGGTGGGAATTAATGATATTTGGAGTACCCGCGATGATGAGTCAAGGATTCAATTCGCTCAGCCCCAATGAAATGTGTTCAATATGGCGACTCGGGTTTTTCTTTTTTCGACAAAAATAGGTATAACAGACACTGATACCTACAGACAAATGATAGTTTCAAAAATAGCCACAGCAATTTTTCCGTGGCCGCAACTCGTTAGAATCTCTCTGGTGGGGATAGCGCGCTCCACTGCGAATTCGCGCGACCGCGACGCAACCGCATTCGGAGCTGGCTGTTACGGTGGGTGGCCATTAAGTTCTTATATTAGAAACGAGTGACCTCATCACACGAAACAAGTTCTTATGTTTCTAATTAGCGCAACGGCATTTCAGCCGGCGCTTCATGATTACACGTTTTTGACTCTCCAAATGCCGTTGGCGTTTTGGCGTAAGCCGTACCGTTTGACTTACGTTGTTATAAAAAGCCGCTGTCTCGGGCAAAATTTGAGGCCTGAACTTTCTTGCCTTTTGATGGTGGACGAGCTCACTCCACATCATCGTCATCGACGATCTCTATTATCAAGAACATCAGCAGGCTTGACATTGTATTTCAATCAATGAACATTAACCTTCGGACTGACGTGCTCGAGTATTTATGTAACTGATCTGATCTAGTCAAAAAGATGACTGAAGTGCTTGCTTTCATTGATCAGCTGTTTTTATTAGGGAAATTTCCATTAATTTCTTCCTCCAAATGCCGATGATATTTGACTGCTCTTCATGAGACAGCGATCTTTTTGGACGGCGCTGTGCACGTGTGCATGAACTGGCATCTTTAGGCCATAGAAACTCTAATTCTAGCGCGTTTTTCACCGCGTTTCCTTCATAATTTTTCAGCTGTTTTCGATCTAAGCTGATTTTTGTAGTTTTTTCTATAACGTTTTTCATCGTGACCACTGCCTTCAATCTGCATTACAGCGATAGAGTTGACTATGGCAGAAGCTGACTGCATGTTTCGCGTTGGGCGCTGCACTGCAACCTCATTGTGTATGACGTTAAATAGAGCAAAACAAGCTCACAGTAAAGGGTAAAGTGCAAAAAGAACCAACTGATTTACAGAGTACGACACAGTAAAGGTATTTTTTGATTACAAAAAAAATTTGGGGAGCACAGTTGAAGAATTCGAACTGGAAGAGTTAGGTGGATCTGTACGCAGCACAAAAATGCGCGTTACCGCTGTGATATAGCACAACGATTGCGACATATGAAGCATTTCCTGAATGGTTAAATTTCAGAAACCTGCTACCCTGGAGCTTTTCTGAACGCGACAACACTGCAATGTTCACCATGCGACTACGGTCTGTTCATGGATGAGTATGACGGACGCATCTGTAAGCTATGCCCGATCAGCACAACGACATATCACACAGGTAAGTGATACGGCGGGTGACTCGCAAAGTTGTTATGAAGACAACTGAAATTACAGGCTCAAACTCAATCACACAATGCCTGTCGACGAATCAATGCAAATCCGGTGCTCACACATGCCACTGGTTGGCCGCTTGCATGGACTTGCCGGATGATGATCACAAACCTCGGTCTCTTCCAATAATATTTTTATTTTCTCCAACACTCATACTGCTCTTTTTCTTTAAAACGCACAGCCTTCTCTTGACAGCTATTTTCGCCGCTTTCCGCCTATTCGCCTTCACTAGCACTTATTGGTCGAGCGCCGGCGCAGGGGTTTAGCGACAGTTTTATCGAGCTTCTAACATTAAAGTGCGATAGGTTATGCCCTTGCAGTGCAGAATGACGCCGCAGGGAGCAGAAAACTCCTCAATTAAGAGCCAGCCACACAGAGATAATTTATGACCAAACTATATAATTTTAAAAAAATTTCAGGTACTCATGTAAGTGCAAGCCCGGCTTCGTAGGGAACGGGAGAGAGTGTGCAGGTGAGCCTTCTTAATACTCAGTGAAACTAATGGTAGTATGTATCGTCCGTGACTTTCAATCAAAATGCCGTGATGGACTGGGCGTGAAATCATTCGATTAACACTTAAGAGACCGCCTGCTCCACAGCGAATTTCCACAGCGGACCGGTGCGCTCCACGGCCAATCGTTTCCGTGGGTGCGCAGTGTGGACACGCGGTCCGCTGGGAACCATTTTGATCGGAGCAGGCTTTCTTACTTAGACAACCAGTATTCCGTTTCTACTCCACCTGAGAGTATGTCGCCCCACAGAGATCTGGAGTGAGGCCATGGTGAAGCAATGATCCACCGCTTTTCCGCAGACCTGCTTTTTTATTTTGGAAGTTTTTCCAGCTTTACATGCACAAGGCTGGTAACGAAATAAGCGTTTGTTTGTCGACTTCTAGAATTTTCTTCAGGTTACAGCTAACGGTTAGGATTGAGCCGTGCTAGGCCGACCCGGAGTATTGAAAATTTGAAAAATAAACAAACTTCTCCTTTGTGGTGCCCTAATAAACCTCATGTAGAACTTTCGGCGGACTCAAATACTTTGATCTACCGAGTTGTCTGATGCGACCGACAGAAACTTTGTCAGAAATCTCAAAATGGGAATCAGATTCATGATCAGCACCCCCTCCCCAATGGCCACGTGAGCGAAGTCGCACCAAAACGTGAAACGTTTACAAACGGATAACGAGCAACAGACGCCAGCGAAGCTTTGGAAAACTGTGAATTATACACCACTTCATTGTTCAGCGCCTCCAAACATACCCCGTAGTTAAAATTTCAGTGAAATTTTAAGCACTGAACTAATCCTAGGTTTTCACCCCTTTCCCCCCAAGTTACCTTCCACTCGTAATTTAGCGAAAATTTAAACAAAGTTGGCCGATGGCTAATATACCGCAGTCGAAGGAAATTTCATTGGAAATTGAAAGTAAAAACGAGAACCTTGTGCAGCAACTCGAATAACCCTCGAGGTCAATGCGGCAAAATTATGAACGATGACCTACTACAGTTATCTCAAATAGGTGGCACTACTATTTAGACAATCAACTATAGAACATCAGTTCCGTGATAAGCATCATTGATAACCTTTCCTAGCCAAATTTGGAACGAATTCTTTCCAGCCAAAGAAGCTCCAAAAATCGAAAAGTGCCATTTCCGGAGATGCTTGTAAAATTACTAGGAACACTGAAAATGCTTGACCACTGTGAGTGTAAATAGGTGACATCATAAGGAACCTACCCGTAATTAAGAAAGACTTCACGCCAGAGAAATATAAAAATATTAAAAGTTTTATGGCGTGGGTGCGCAGTATGGACACGCGGTCCGAGGGGCAAAACAGCCGTGGGTGCGCAGTGTGGACACGCGGTCTCTTAAGTGTTAATAGTCATTTTCTCTTCGCTTCCCCGTGCGCGAGTTCCCCCGCCAAGCAGCGCCGTGGTTCCCTACTTGTGTTACACAGAACATTTTCATTATTCACGATTGTACATGTGTGCAAACATTTATTTTTCTCAAGGGCTCTTAGCATCTTCTTGAGTATACAAAACTTCATGATTCAAAAAGTTTTCTTGTACTCGGCACCCATTTCCTAACATTCGCCTGAGCCGCAATTCGGAAGGGCCTGTTTTGGATTCATCTCCGCTACAACTTATGTGATCCCTTTCGTGTTTAATCGCGAATCACTTATGGGCTAAGTCCAACTAGGGAGTGTGTCGCGTCAATCCTTTTCCTCTGTCTAGCAGACTTGGCCGTTTAGGCATGACAGGTTTCCAGAGTATATTTCAAATCTGGCAGGACAGCCAGTTCTAGAAATACCAGTTTGTTATTCAGAGCTACTGCTGCTTCCTTGTTCTGACTAGTTCTCTAGATATGAGTGGCAGGATGAAGGAAACTGAAGAGAAACTGAGACGTTAGCACGCAAACATCATTGAAGACTGATCATCGTAAGAGTCCTTCAGTTGCCAAGACCTATAAAGGCCCTCTCTAGTCCCGAGCATTCTTTGCACTCTGGTTTATATTAAATTTTGAACGCTTAATTAAGAATTTTACAACACCTTGACATATACGAAATTTTTGAAGCATAATGCCAATCATCATTCTGCCAAATCGATACATGATGCTCAGCAGTAGAAACGTATGTACGTTTCATGTCTATGTCTTGATACAAAATGATTCAGATGTTTGTGAAGGACTTTGTCTAAATGGAGCAACCTGCTTGAAGACCGGCCGTGGTGAGACTCGTTGCATCTGCAAAACAGGATTCAGCGGACGACGATGCGAGAACAGATCCGATTCTTTGAATAGTTTTACTTTTCCTTAACACCAAGCAAGTCTTTTAGCCAAGGAACTTGCAAGGTTACCCTAATAATTATTAATAATATTGTTATATGTCACAAGGTAATGTTGCAATAATTATGAAATACGCCTTCAGCTCAGGAATGTCAAAGCAATATTGTAGGAGCGGTGGTCACGCTTTCATATTGTAGCAATGCTTGCCTAGGAAGAACTCTATGCACTGCCATGTATTTCTAAAGACTCCTACGTTTTGAATTTAGCCATTAGCAAGCGACCAAGTTGCATGCCATTGGATCCTACATTCGTGATTAATGGCGACGAAATGCACGCAGTATGGCAATGCGCTGGTGGTCAGATTGGTAATGCAGAACCGTTCAAAAATGCCCCAGGCTTTAGACGCTAAGTTGACAAAACATTGCTTCTGTGCCCACCACTCCTCCATCAGTGGCGAGATCAAATAGTACGCTTTATTAAAAGTAGTATAGTATTTTGCGAATAAATTTGAATTAGAAATCGATCCGAAAGTATGAATTATTAGCATCTTCAAGGCTTCATCTTGTCCTGGCGCAAGTCGTTTTTGTCCAAACAACGATGCCCGGCACGTGGCTTCGACATTAACTTAAAGGCACTGTTTGCGATAAACTTCATCCCCGAATTTTTCATGACAAACGCTTCTCGCGGCTCTCAGAAGCGGAACAGCGTCGAAAAAACGGGACAAAAAGCTACCCAGGAGCCGCCAAACGACTTAGAAAAGTGGGCAAACCCCCCCGCTCAAAAGCTCCGTTCTTCCGTTAATTCTCAACTTTTCTCTTTACTCAGGTCAGCTCGCATATATTGACTGCAAAAGACGGAAGTTTCAAGCCTCTGACAACTCGTCCACCAATTTCCTTAGCTCCATTTTTGAGGGACCATAACTCCATTCCCAGAAGGTCTTGTACGATTCCAGAAGCATCATTGGAATCAGAATGGGACCGGTTTCAAGATAGGCAAAAAAACAGAAAGGTGATTTTTATCGCGAACAGTGCCTTTAAAGTTTTGCTGAACACAACGCTCCAGAAGACTAGATGAATATTCGCAAAGTATCCCACACAGACAGCGATGCGCGGCAGAAATTCCGTACAGCCTCATACAGATGGGGGCGGTTGATCACAGAAATCTATACGGTGGCTGGAAAGTGCATCTCCTGAGAAAACATGATGAAATGTGACTCCCTGAAGCAAAGAAATCAACTCATTTTTACTGAGAACCGTGATTTTCTATCCAACGAGAACAATAGTTTCAAGACCTACAAGATTGCAACAAATATTTAGATGCTCCCTTTGGTTCCAATACATTGGCGCAACACGCTGTCCAAAGTCACATGAAGTCTGTCTGAAAGCGACTGTCCGCCCACGGGGCCGGCATGCGTGTAGAGCAGTCATAGCAAAGGCACCATTTCGGATGAGCCTTCCCTCGGCTGCGAACCGCTGATTGTGATATTGTTCATCACTCGTCAATTATTCCTGCTCATTGATTTCCAAGTTTCAGAAATGCCTTCGCTCGACGCTAAGGCCGGTTTTTTCGGCCCTTCCAGTGCCATTGGGATTGCCCTGGGCGGCCGTAACTCATCTGCACGTGGAAATAGACTCACTAGAGAAGTAGAAAAAACAACGTCGCCCATGCTAAGGGAGAGACATAAACTAAACCGTCCAAGCAAACTGTATGCGCACATGCGTTCTCCACCATAGAAGCGGAGGACCGTATTAAAATAAATAATGGTGAACCGGAACGAAATTGATGTGTGATTAATGGTACAAATGAAGGAGAAGGCTGCGTGGTTTTCGTTTTCGATTTAGTCTGACGCATAGACCAGGCGGCTGGCCGTGCGCTGTTGGCCGCCTCACTGGAGAGTGCTGTTTCGATTTTTGATCAACGGTCGCAGCCCCGTCCAGTCATCAGGCTAAAATTATTGTGCGAACTCTGCGCGCGTTCCAGCCATGCGCGATCGTGGCCTCAGACCATTAATACTTCAACACCACGCTCGTGCTGCGTTGCCGTAAGGCCCCCGTCATAGTCGGTGGATCTACTGAGTCCCACCGGGTCGATACGCACCGAATTCGTGGGAAACGGGTGCAAGAAAATCAACCCACAGCGTCCGACTGCGACCGTCTGATGCCCACCGCAATCCACCCGGTCGATACTGGTTGTTCTCATGCGTACAAGGGCGGGGCCAATGCACCGATTGAGTCCGACTGAGTCCCACTGAAATCATCCTCACCCCACCCGGTCGATATAGGTGTTTCTCACGTGATTTGGGTGCATTTTTTTCGGCCGACTGCGCCCTGACGAGTCCCGCCGCATCTTGGCTCTCGTCGTCTGCGCTCTGCCCCACCTACTGCTGCCCATGGCTATCGATTGCGTGTTTCGCAGAGGAACTGGTTGGCGCTGGTGGCAACCGGGCTCAGTCAGACTCAACAGGTTTTTCCTCCCCGGACTCATTCGGACTTAGTCGGACTAAGCAGGTTTTTCGACGAAGTCTGACCGGGGCCTAAGGAAGTATGAAGTCTTCAGGACTGGAGCATGCGACCAGCACCAATCAAATGAGTCCAGCAATTTTATAGGCTAATCCAAACTATTATTGTACATCGCTTCACTCAGACTTCTTCCCATTGTTCGAGAAAAGATTTTCTTTGCTGCAGTGAACTGGTTTCCTGATCACCAAATGATATTTACAAGCTGTACAAGTGGAACCCACCACTGAGCTGTGTCTAGAGTAGCAACTGCATTCAAAAACTCTATTAACTAAGCGCAAATTACGAAGAGGAAGCTAGGATGGTGAGTTGAAATGTGCCCGGATCGTCGACAAAGACTAAGGATTGGGGTCACACCCATGGATACTCATAGGCTGAGACCGGAAGTTATCATATGGCTATTGACAAGAAAATAATAATGGAGACAGTGCTGACAATGAGGAGAGTCTGGAGAAAGTACGCCACCATGTGTGCACTTTCGCATTTTTCACGTGTAGTCCAAAGATCGCCTTTGGGTGGCATGATGCCAGGTGAGCGCAGAAGTTCAACGTCAAATCTTAATAAACAAGAACACATACATAGATCAATTGATCTGTGCTAAGCAACGCGTGTTTACGATCTCTTCTTCACACCATTCGGATTTGCCAGTTCCACCGTTTCCTTCTCATGTTAGCGTATTGACTACATTTGCGCCTTTTCCCCAGACGATGGAATTCATAGTCCGAGAACATAGGTCTCAGATTCGCATTCACTAAGATGTAGTTTTTTTCGTATACCCTCTCTCATGTTTCTGGAACTGTATATGCGGTGATTACACAAATTCTCTCCTTTGCCTAACAGAGAAAAAATTTGTCCCCCACTTTTTAACATCTCGTGTGTTTGTCCTGCATATTAGTGATTGTCATTCATCCAACTCTTTAGACGTCAAGAACTTCAGCTGTCACAAGCGGTGCGGATACGCCATAAGTGTACGTCACAGCCTCTCGTGCGCACTTGTTTCATTAGGAATTCATAGTCGCCAACTTTGTGGACCTAAAAAATCTGCTGTCTGCACGACGTCAATTGAATTTTGTATAAATCATAGCCGTTTTTCTGACAATACGCTCCCGAAGCTTTAACAGCGAGCTTTTGAATTATGCTCTTCTCAAGAAGGTTGCCGAAAAGAGGTGTTCTTTTGACTCACCTTTGAGACATCCCCTCTTATCGAACTGGGGAAGATTGTTCTGAGATTTTCTTCATTTACGCCGTACCTGGGTGCAACAATCCAAAAACAGGTAAAGCGCACAAGACGTTTGAGAAAAAATCAAGCAGTGGGACGAGAGTTACAAAGTTTGGCCCTCACCCCAGCTGGCCGCGCAACCCGTACGTCCGAGAAAAAATATGGCGGTGTTTTTTATTTATTTATTTATTTCTGTGCGATGTTTAAGAGCAGTGTTCACGATAATCTTTGATTTTGAGATTAATAGCTAAATCGATTGTTTGGCCCCCGGGGAGAACTGAAATGACGAAGAAATTGAGAAAAACGCACCAGAAGGGTACGAAATCCTTTACTCTCACCCCGCTTCTTTACTCTCACAGGAAGTGTTCGTTGTGACAACGAATTCTTTTGTGGACCCGTATTTTGCAATTCTCGCTTCTGTGTTGCTCCGATCTTTCCTTCGGACCCTAACTAATACTGTTTTGCCAAAAACATTTTCCCATTTGCGATTAGGCCCATTTTTCACCGGTGACAACCACCGTGAACATGTTCTTTCCGCTGGACAATTAGTCCAGGCCAGAGAATAATGTCACTGAAATAAGACGTTTTAGTGCGTTTCTCGCCGTTTCTTTGTAATTTTGGTAACGCTTGGTGGCCAACGCATTGTTTTGAGTGGAAAACTCGGGAACGAAAATCATCGTGAACACTGCCTTTAAGACAATCGTAAAATAAGTTGATCTATACCATATGAGGAAATGGGCTTGGTTACGACAATCTATAATAAATCAAAATATTGGGGGGAAAGTATGACTGAGACAAGGCTAAGTGTGATTCACGTCTTGAGAAGTTTTTCAACGATCTGACGTTTGAACATCTTTGCTGAGCAGGATGCATCAACAGTTTTGCTTAGGTTAATAAAAATCGACCCCTCTCAAACTGTGAAATTTGTTGCTCTATGTCGAGTTTTCGGCTTTCGATAAGATATCTTGATCCCTCCTCCTCTGGTCACAGATTATTTACCGGTGTTAATTATTTACCGTTCTCTCCTCTGCAAGAATTCACCTGTCGATTTAGTCGACCATATTATTAGCCGCCGATTTCTGCTAAAAGCTTGTGCAGCCTTGAGTCAATAAGCAGACGACGCACTAAGTCGATTCTTGGCCGTCTGGCAGTTCAGCTGGCTTTTCCAACCTGTGAGTCGGCTTCTGCTACTGTCACGGTCACTGATCTTGCTGTACGGGTTCTGCAGTTTGCCCGAACTGCAACAGCAGTGACCCGAAGAGTAGGAGACGAGCCAAAGTGTCAGACGGCTTTGATTTCTGTTTGGTGCGGCTCGAATCGAAAAGTGCCTGAGCAGGTCGAACGCGGCGGTCGACCATCTTTCGCGTCGTATTGCAAGTGATGTATGAGCTAGGTTCAGCGTACACTGAATATCGATTCGATTTCAAATTGGTTTCTTTTGGTTAGTCTAGAATATCTGTATTTCAAGTTGACCGCATACTCGGCTGCGACATAAATACGCAGAAATCCTCGGATGATAGGTAAGCGGCACATTCTCACTTCAATACCTTGAACTCGAGAAGAGGTGGGCTCACTTGGCTTTCGCTAGGTTTTGCCAATCAAAGAGTTTCGGGTGTTCTTGCCTTTTATGAATAAACGTTTTTGAATTCACACAAAAAATCAAAGAAGATTTGTTGGGAGTTGGAAATTCGAAAAGTCATTTGCCGATGTTTGGTAAGAGAGTGAAGAATTCAAGAAGGAACTCGTGAAGTGTATCTTTTTCTTTTGTTGCTGCTCGTTGTCTGGTTCGTGTGTCTTAATTAACATCTCCATTGTCTTTCATGACCACATACATGCATACATCCCACACATACGCACACTTTCCCATTCGTGTGTTCCAGTCGTTAATTCTGCTCCCAGCGACGATCTCGTCTTCTTCGTTTTTCTATGTTAGGTGGCTTTGTTTTGCGACGGAAATTAGATCTTAAATCGTAACTCTTGCCTGAGCCGTATTTGCAGACCCATTATTAACGCTACTGGCAATTTAAACTTCATGGATTGGATTAGGGGATAGGTGAACTTGAAAGCCGAGTATTCTATTGCTGCAGGTCCTATTTTTTCGCACATCTCATTTTGAACAAATAAGCGGAGGATCCTCGGCCTCGGATCGTAGCCGAGCATTAGAATCAGGGCGGCAGTAAACTGGCTTTGAAGGCACAGGACACCCAAAAAAACTATTTTCAGTTCTACACCTAACTTGGAGAAAATCACACCCTGATCACAATGGTAACTCTAAACTCGCTCAAAACCCTTAAAAAGCCTACATTTTGGGGGCCCAAATTCAGTCGACGAGTTGTCTCAGGTTTTCAATAGTATTGAGTTCGAAAATCAGGAAAGGGAGTGGCCTGTTGGGGTTGAATGAAGGGGGTCGGGCCCGTGGTGGTCGCTGGGATCTCTCGTATTAGGAGGAATTGAGATTTCGCACTTGGCACGTGTTATATACAGGAGGGGTCCACTACGCAATTAGATGAAAATCACAAAGTTCGAACTTGAGGGTGAACTGTGCCTTTCTCACCCTCCATATAGCCCAGATCTTGCCGCTTCTGCGCCATGCCGCACTCCCTGGATGAACAGTTCACTAACGACGACAAAGCCAAAATGTCCTCAGAAGAATACTCCGACTCAAAACAGCCAGAATTCTACCCGTCGGGAATGCATGATCTGCGCAATTCTTGAGACGAGGGATTCTTGATTGTTATGGAAATTATTTTATTGGGTGAGCCTTGTTTGTTTTTGAAATAAATCTTTTTTATTCAAAGTCGTGAAAAGTCCGAAAACTTTTGCATCAACCTTATATGTTACCAGTAACTTTTTTTCATCCTTTTATGTTTTAACTAACTTGTTTTCATTCTTCTGAGTTGTGGAGAGGTGTTTAGCAGTGCTCTAGAGTCGGGTGGCGCTGTCTGTTTATGGATTGCGTTACACATATGTAGCTTTGTTCTTTCCTGAATGAAAACTTCTTTTCTTATCATCCCTAGGTATTTCTTTAAACGTGCACACATTTTTCATTCCATTGGGCCGAACTTTATACAGCAAGCGCTACATTGAATGATTATGTACCTACATATTTGATGGTAGCAGATTATTGGCGGAAAACTAGGGAGAAATTGGGTGTTTGGCGAACACTCTCGTATAACGTGGAGCTACGAGTTTTTTGAGATTGTGTACGAAGGGAGTCCAAAAGGATGTTAGGTCTTGGATGTTTACAGAGGATTGCTTTCATGGGAAATTCACCAATTTCCTGCAAGTTTCTGCTGACTCGCTCTTCTGTTTTCTTATTCATTGCAGGCCACGACAAAGGCCTTTCAAAACTACTGACTTCAAAACGATTCCCATACTATCCGAAGACAGCCACAGTTGATTAGAGATGGATTTTACGAAACGTACAGAGGAGGAAATATTTTCATGAAAAACGCTGCCTAGTTGACGAAAGCCTTGAGATCTTCATAAGTTTCCGTCCCACAAGACATCATTTTACTCTGCCCGTCATGTATAAGGCGCTCACTATGCTCCAGCAGGATGAGAGCTTATCGCTAGGACATCCCTACACAGTTCATCTGTAATTAAGCTGAGGAAAGCAAAGCGGTGTTGTTAGTGTAATGGTAACACTCTTGCCCGTAGAGCGATGCGATGCGGGTTCGATTCCTGCCTGACACGTAAGCTTTGTATTCAATTCAGCAACCGTCTGATATATTGTGATTATATGCCAAGCCATAAAAAACATATATTCAAAAACGTGAAGGGGAGAAACAAAAACAGCGGAGACTAAAAATTTGGATCGCTTATAGTCACAGGATGTGGCAAACGAGCAATTGAGTCAGCTGATAGAATTTGATGCACATCAGTAGGTCCCGCAGCGACATTAAACGTTAGCGCAGTAAATGGCTCTGTAGAGTGGCACCGCTGCGGCAGGGCACTTACGGAGGACGAAAATCAAGACCGGGGACGTGTCGCTCCGGAAAATCTACGCGGGTACCCCCTTTGGAGATTCGTCCGAGAAATCGCCGCGAAATGCCCGCTTTCCGCGTATTAGCCGAGAAATAGCTGGAAAAGAGCTGGTTTCCGCCAAAGAGCCGATATTCAAATAAAATGTTGCGGTCTCTCATTCTAAATTATTAACTCTTATGTAGTATTAAAAAAAGCACAAAAAAGATAAAAAAATGTATGAATCTTAGTACTTCTCAACCGTAGTATAATGACATTTTCTTGATTTTTAATATAATTTCACACTAGTTGTCATCTTCACTAAAGAGCCCCGGGATAGCTAGGGAAATGAATTGTCTGAAGACAGGGCGATACAATTCATTACAAGCCGAATAAAAATACAAAATTTTAGAAGATTTAATAAAAAGTTAAGGTAAATAGACAAGGTATAACAAGCGAATTCAGGATAAAAATAAAGAATAAAAGCAAGGTAATAATCAAAAATTTCATTCTTTTCATCTAAAATACACAAAAATCTTATACTGTCACTGTCACAGATGAACTTTGAAATCAACGCGAGCTGGTGCTCTTCTCCTGGTCCTTTTCGCCCTCATTGCTCCTTTTTTGTGTGCAATTGTACGTATGAAGAGATGGTCGTTATGACACTATTGAGAGTCATTAAAGCCTATTTTAGGTTGAACTTTTCCCTTTATGCAGCTAATGATGCGCGTGCCCTTCACACGCCTGAATTTGAAATCGTTCAGCCATACGTCGTCATTGCCTTTCTTGGCGTTATTCCATCCTTCTGACTCAGTAGTGCATTACCGTCAATAGTTGGGAAGGACAGCCTAGACGCTGATGAAAATAGAAAAAAAGTTTCGGAGGTTCTTCAGTCGATTCCCTCACAGCAACGCCTGGGGACGAATGATCTTGTCTAGGGAACGTTCCCACATTATGTCAAGGCAATGTTGTCTAGAGAACTAGTAAATTTTGCTTAATAGAACTGCACGGCTCCAAAACTAATTTGTATTTCGCACATGGGATAAATATATTCATTGAAGCAAAACGAGCTTCTGCCTTCCTATCTCTAGTACGAACTTTCATCAAAGCCATCACGAGTATGTCGCGGGCTGCTGTTCAATCAGACTATTTATGAGAACACCTGTTGGGTTATTCAATGGATTTCTCTGAAGGGCTCGGACGAAGCAGGCATGCTCTTCATCGTGTCGTCAATCTCTGTATGGGAACTCAACGTAAGCCGCGTCGCAACTAGGAGCGCGCGCGTCGAGCGTGTGGGTGGCCCAAATGCGGGTAAAAAACGATCGATATTGCACACCGCTTATTCACGCGGAGTTAGAATTCTCTTTTTTTCTTAACTTTCATTCTTCTTTGCCTTTCTCCCCTTATCGTAGTATGTTCGTCTGCTAGCTTTTCTATGATTGTTCGTGTGTTAGACCTATTTCACACTTCCAACGCTGATCACCGTGATGACATGTTTTGAATACATATCGACGATCTCGACCGATGCTCATGGTTACCATCCCATCGCGTGGCGGTCGAACTCTGAAAGAGGCCTTACTCCTGGAAATAAAAAGCGATTCGCTCCAGAAAACACCATGAAGAAAAAGATGTGCAACGACGCCCAATGTGTATCGTCCATCACTGGATGAGGGATCGCCGCGACGCTGCTCGGCGGGAAAAATTTCGCGATCAATAGCCACTCTCCCTTCGTTTTCCCGCGCGCAATTTTTCCCGCCAAGCAGCGTCGCGGCGATCCCTCATCAAGTGATGGACGATAAATACAGGGGTGCGTTCCAAGAACGTTCCCACGACGCCGTGGGAGGAAAAACAACCTTTCCATAGACAACTTTGCTTTCCACGGATGCGAATTATAACTGAAAACTGCTCCCACGTGGCCGTGGCTACGTTTCCATAGACGCGTTTTGCCATGGGAATGTTCTTGGAACGCACCCCAGGATTATTGTAGTGAGGAAAAAAGAGAATTGAGGAAAAAAACGAAAAAAGGTGAGTCGTGCTGGGATCATGTGGTCCCTGCACGATTACCTTCTTATTGCGTGACGCAATGGGGAGAAGCCGCGACGCTGTTTGGCGGGAAAAATCGCGCGTGGGAGAGCAAAAGGAGAATGGCTATCAATTGAATGATTTTGCGTCCGATTGCGGCTTTTTGCTCGAGGGACGGACGATCCAATCAATCGTAGGGCAAAATACTTTCGTTCAGTGATTCGGTGATTCAAATTCCTGAGTAGCACTTAACATTCTAGCCACAGGCGAAATGCAGCAACGTAATTGCTCAAAGGCATGATTTTCTATGCCAAGTTCAGTTGCTAGGGGCTAGTTTCACCACTAGTAAGGCCTATGGTATACTTTGTCGCTGTAATGAGCGACAGGCATGCAATCTAACACAAATCGTGGCGAAACCCGTATCGGAGCAACGGCAACTATCCTCGTAAGAACATATGTCGCCTGTGGCTCGCAGCGACGTGTCGCGGAGGGCTGACAAACTGCTAATGTACCATAGCCTATCGCTACCACTGTCGCTGTGCAGTGCACTGCGACAGCGACAGATTTAAAGGACGGGAGGCGGGCGCTGTCGCTGTATAGAGCGACGCGACCGTGTGTCGCAAAAGTATACCATACCCCTAAGAGAGAAACCCGAAAAAGTCCCAAGAATTTGTTGGAAGAGTGGTTTGCTTTTCGGTAAAAAAATTGGGAGTGGAAAAGATGTGCAGAGTAGGACTGAATTATGGACAAGTTTCTCGCAGACTGTACGGCGTATGAGATTCAGATTGGAGCGCAGATTCCCCATCGATTTTTTACAGAACCGGTTTTAGCGGCTGGGATCCTGTGCTACCGTAGCCCTCTCATTCGCCGTGGAGAGCGTTATTGTATCATCGAGCGCCAGTTACGTACAATACATACTTCGGTGACTTAAAAGCAGCGTTCACGATGATTTTCGTTCTCGAGTTTTCTACTCAAAACAATACGTTGGCCACCAAGTGTTACCAGAGTTACGAAGAAACGGCTTGAAACGCAATAAAACGCCTGATTTCAGTGACATAATTCTCTTGCCTGGACTAGTTGTCCGATTCGATGAACATACTCACGGTGGTTGTCACCGTTAAAAAATGGGGTTAATCAAAAATGGAAGAATATTTTAGGAAAAACAGTGTTACTTAGGGTCTGAAAGAAAGTACAAAGCAACACAGAGTAGAGAATCGCGAAAGACGGGTCCACAAAAGAATTCATTGTCACAACGAACAATTCCAGTGAGAGTAAAAGGGTGGGGTGAGAGTAGAGGATTTCGTGTACTTCTGGTGCGTTTTTCTCGACTTCTTCGCCATTTTAGTTCTACCCGGTGGTGATACAATCTAATCAGCGATTAATCGCAGAATCGAAGGTTATCGTAAACACTGCCTTTAATTTTTTTTGAATAATAGAGTTTTCTACAAACTCGGTTGTCAAAAATTCGAATATTCGAGTTTTCGACTAACTCGGTTTTTCAAAATTTTGAATAATCGAGTAGTCGACTGACTTGATGGTATGGCAACTGTTTCAGTCCATACCAAGGCTCGATGACTCGACCCGACATAGGTATACTACGCACCCAAGTGCGATTCGTGGCTGTGGTCAGCCACTGGGAGTGCATTTGTCTTGAAAACTATCATACACATTGTATGTCTATGTAGGTACAAATAACGCATCTCAGGTTTTTTTCCTTGCTTGTCTCTCATGACTTGGTAGGACTGAGCTCTTTTGGTTTGCTACATATGCCCATTTCTATTTCAACAGTTTCATTTTTCAAGACCACGATCCAAAACTATAACGTTCACATCAGTCGAGGTCCTTATATTACAGTTTACCGCAATGTTAAAAGGCTATGGTGAGGTTGCGGTCGACACACTAGAACTACGGTGGAAAACCTGGCACTTTGCCAGATTTTGTCATCGATCGTTAGAACAGCCGATTTTCTGGGAGAGTTACGGTGTTTCTTTCTGTTTCACGCTTGTTTCTGCTTTATTTTTGTTTCTGGCTCTCCAGATATTTCAAATAGGGGATCTTCTTGGAGCGTGAGGGGAGTTAGCCATTTGTACGGGCTTTGATCTCCTTATCACTAACGTACTTTGCCATGACTGACCGCTCCGCTGCTTACTCCGCCCGGACTCATCCGAGAAAGCTAGGCTTTACGTTTGATCCACATGTTCCCCTTCCCTAGATTTGTGTACAGATTTCGTAGTCCGTATGCAGCTGCACTATAACACAATATCCGAACCTTTATTTTAAAAAATGCTTGGACTGCCATAGAAACAATGGCTGCGAAAACTATTTTTCCGGTAAGCTTATAGTGTTGCATGCTTTCAGGTTTCTGGGAAAGTAATCAACGTCTGAATGTTGTTGTAATTACATAGTCTGGAAACATGCCTACCATTACTGCTCAACAATATCGACTTTTTTCGCCTAAACTTCCACATTTGCCCTTTATCGTGAGCCCAGCATTCAGTTCATAAAGAGATGGACCCCTAGAAAATAAGAAATGGTGGACCAACATGGGAGATTGCACCGAAACGTATACTAACAGCGGAAATCGATAAAGCAACCCAGACACGGGTTTATTAGATATCATACCCTTGAAAAATCCCATAATTCTGAGTTTCACACAAGATAATATGTCCAAACCTGAATGCTAAAGAAAAAGCAATCTCAGCGGCTAATATCGGACTCAAACCCCACTTGACTGCTATTCTGACGTTGGATGATATTATAACGCGCTCCACTGCGAGTGCAAGGGTTGCGGTAGCACAGGATCCCGGCTGCTAAAATCTGTTTTGTCAATTTTACCGTGCTGTCCTAGCATTATCTTGCGTTTCTGCTCTTCTTCTAACTCACTGCTCATGTTCTTTATCGTTCCACATTAACAGAGGTTGCTAACTTCTTTATTAGGCGTCAGTATGATATCGAACATCAAAAATGAATAACATAAACTGTGAAAACTTCTTGGGCTCCTTTAGAATGACCACTCCTTTACGATCCTTGCTGAGTAATCCAATGGGTCGGAAGGTACACGGAATTTTAGCCGATTCTGTGCCCGTTATTCGCAAAGCAACCTAAACACAGAAAAATCATTTATGCACCGTATTCCAACCCAGCCGTAATGCGAAACTCATTGCGTGTGAATGCACCACAAAGCGCATTTCAGTCCTATTTCGTCCCGTTCGCTTTCACGACCTTCCAAACTGACTGCGGCATGAAAAATAGGAGCGAAATTCATACAATTGTACGAAAAGCGCGATTGGTATGGTGCGCGCTGGAGCTATACATGATTGAGCGCTTCGTTGGCAATCCCTCTACAAAGCTAAAGCTCGCTACAAACTTGACAGGGTACCAAAATTTTCGAGCATTTGGTTTCACTAACGCACACAAAAGTTATAAGGTGTCATCTACAGAGTGCTTTTTAAATATGGTGACAAGGTTTCAAATCGCATTCCGTTCACAAATATTCGTGCCTAATCGGCTTCTGTGGTCTTTCTTCACAATGAACCTCTCTCTCTCGAAAAGTAAAAACTTTCGTAGCGTGAAATCGTTTTTGAAATCAATAGTGAGCAAACGCCTGAGGGGTCCTTAATTTGTAAGAAATAGATCGACTCGCACTCAACTTCGATGATCTTTCCTACTTTCCGTATGCGGGCCTAGAGAACTGCTCCAGGAGAATTATTCTGAAGCAGAAGGTGTCTGCTTGAAAACGTATCATAGCTGAAGTCTTGAAACACTCTACTAAAAGAACATGGGGACAAGTTGCTGAATTCCATACGTGGACCCTGTAAATTTCAGAGCACGCACATTTTCGTTACTTTGGGCACTCCCTGAAGGCGTATTTACAGGCGGCTAACTTTGTCAAGTGCGGAAGAATAATCGTCATCTTTTTTTTTATTTCTCATTGATTTTCAAGAAAATCGATAATCGATCGATTTTATCGATTCTAGAAAGAAGTTGGTAATTCGTGTACAGACTTATAGAAAATCTTCAGGTGCACCTATGCTCCGAGTATGACGCATGTACGTCGTCAGAGAGACGAGAAATGTGGCACAACTTCTGTTATCTAGAACACTGACCTGCCCCAAAAATGAATTTCGGCGATTCGCCCTCGCGCTCTTTCAGTATAGGGTCCGAGGACTCGAGCTAGGACACGTTATCTTGCAGACCCCTTCTGCTTCAAAATGATCCCATTGGATCAGTTCTTCACGGTCACATGGGGAACAAGCAACAAATACCGGAGCGGACTGGAAATTTTGTACATTTGGTGAAAGAGCTTTGGCAAAAAATGATCCCGACAACGCACATAGGTAGGCGTGTCAAGGTTAGAAAGTCTTGTCTCCATATTTGAAATGCACCGTGGAAATTGAAGACACGCTACAAAATTACACTCAGCTCCTTTTTTGAAAGAATCCCTCACGCTTTACGAGTAAAACT
Source organism: Aplectana chamaeleonis (assembly GCA_029168955.1). Lineage (NCBI taxonomy): Eukaryota > Metazoa > Nematoda > Chromadorea > Rhabditida > Cosmocercidae > Aplectana > Aplectana chamaeleonis. The sequence continues at coordinate 1,149,353 of JAPDOI010000150.1, forward strand.
GTCCGTACATAGAATGACTTTCTTCCACCTTCTGATAACAAGAAATGTGATGACTAACTTCGCAACGATTACGTGAGAAATGCTGCAAGTCGCGTTTCGTCCAAGTACTAACTCCTGGAATAACGCTCAAATCAAGATTCTATCTCTGTGTAAATTACTAGTTGTAACGCCAGCCAAACTTCGTCCACAGGCAGTCTCAAGCGGGGCGTTGTGACCGATCTCGGCCTAGCTACGACCCCTCCGCGTTGCTGAGTGAACGGAATTTTCAAAAAATAATGAAACTTTCTAAGACACCCTACCTCCTCGGTGGAATTTAAGCAGATAAAACAATTTTTATTTTTAAGTCAAAACTTCTGCGGACGACCACCCACCCCCGTTGTGTCCGATCACGACCCCGCTGCAACCATGTCCGCAAGGTTCTAGCGATCAGAATGTATCTCAAAGTTGCCTTTACCTCTCGGTACTGATTTTTCCAATATTCAAAAGCTACACTTTCGCAAAAGCTACAAATGTTCAAACCTCCGTACGAAGGTCAATCACAGCAACCTACTCAGCAGCGAGTTTCGGCCACGGAAGAGTTAAGGCGTCCGGAGTCTGTGAAGCACCACCGTCCAAAGTGGATTTCACCTCCAACTGAAAAAAAGTATAACTGCTAAAATCATGCACATGAAAGACCACAACGAAAAAGCTGACAAGTTCAAAACGACACCAACCAGCAGATCAGTGGCCGTATTCCAGGAACTACGGGAGAATCCTGGGAGGGTCCGCGGAACAATAGAGGGACGTTATAGTGTATCAAGATAATTTCAAAAAGTTGGAAAGGAGTGGGTCGTAGAACTGTTAGATGAAAACTAAAACAAAAACCTCACGAGGGTGAGGGGGCAAAGTTCATTACACAGAAAAAAAGGAAATAAAAATACTATTCATTTGAAAATTATCAGCATCAGAATTTTCGACGATTTTTTCACCAAGGGAGATGTAAAAAATCTTGAAATTTCTCTCTTAGAGTTTTTAGCCCCTAAGGAAGGTTTGACGAGGGCCGGGGCAACGGTCTTCAGTGGGAAGAATAATCTAAAATGTTAAAATGAAAACACTGGTAACTTTAGGGACAGCCTACACTCTCATAACCATGGTTCTAGCACTGTAGAAAATAGACCCGTTCCAAGAACCGAACGCTGTTATTCACTCGCCATATTGGCAAAACAAATTGAGAAAAACGGCTCTTAAGAAAGCATGGAATGAATGTAACTCACGGAGCTTGGCCCTTCGGCTCCCAGCAATGCGCCAGCAGTGGATTACGGTAGTCAAGGCGGGACCTACTGCCGCGCGCCTGCGGTGCACCTTCAAGCTTGGCATCGCTCTTCTGAACTTGGAAAGCAAATCAGCTTTCTTTCCGTAGATTTTCCTGAGATCAAGGCTATGGTCGAATGATGAATCAGAATCATGTCTATGTAAAGACTGTAAAAACACAAATTTCCCGTAGTTTTTTTCGAGTGCAGGGATTAGAGACAGTGAGAGAGCGTTTGTTAGACGGAGAGAGCAGGACCGCGCTCACAGACGGCATGTTGTGTGATGAGTATTTCGATTTTCTACAGAGGATGTATAACGCACAGTTTCTGTCGTGGCAGATATAGCCTATCCTACGAACGGTTTTGAGCCAATTAAGCATAACTCGCGGCTCCAAATCACAGCAATGGCCGCGTCACGTGCACCACAAATCGCGTCCTGCAGCCATCCCCGTCCGTTCAAGCGTTCTTCTAACTAAAAATGCTGATCTCCACATAGAAGAAAAGCTCCAGAAATTGCAATTAAAAAAAAACGGAATTGATCTCACTGAAGAATTTTGGAATTGTTTTTTCGGTGCAACCATCTTGTCCGCAGAAGAGTGAGAAGTTCAACCAAACGCTTCGGCGCACTTACAAAAGGCGAACATAAACATCTATTTAATCATATTGAAATACTCAGCACTTAAAGCACGCAATAAAGTCAAACTCAAAATTCGAAAGAAATTAAGTTTTGTGGCAGAAGACAAATACATTCGATAGAGTAAACACATCCTCGTAAATCTAAGCGAAAATCTAAAAAGCAAGGAGATTCGTGGCAACTCCATAGATAAGATGCTTATAGCCACCTAGCTTCTCGTAATTGTGATGAGAAGTTGGTGTAGACACGTGAATGCACTGGAAAGACGTGACTCAAGGAGGCGACTCAAAAAAATAGTAGCGGCGGCATAAAATGTTGGTCAAAATGCAAGCTGGCAATCGGCCAAGCGGTGTGATTGTAGCGCTCTACCGTGATCGCTGCGTATCGCCACGATAGCTTTGCGCTGTTCGACGCCCCAGGATTCGCGTTTCGCTTCGGCGCCGTCATTTGATCGCCTGTCGACCCTTGCGCACGGTCGTACTCGTCGCTAACTTGTAAAGGAGATTGTCTTGAGCAGCGACAACATCAGGAAACATGGTCAGCTACATTTATTCAGCTTCCAGAACTCAGCCAATATTAATCCAATGTGACCAAATGAGTTTAACAATCTAGAGAGAACGGAAGAAGACGTATTTAGAACGCAGAGAAAGGGGAAATTTGAAAAAAAAGGGAGATCACTTGGCGATTAGATACTGCTAATCTGTTATGTTGACTAAGTTGTATATGACTTGCACATTTCTATGTCTATGACTATACATTCCGCTAAAGTTGAGAAAATAAATGAGATTTTAGGCTGGTTAACCCATTCACGATCGGCTATTGCGAAAGAGACAAGGGATCTCAGATAGTTTTGAAGCACGACGCCTCGGCAAATGGACGGCGGCCGAACTCCCCCCCCCCTGGAGCCGACGGCCCCTATTCGCCCAGGCTTGACCGAAAACTATTGTCGGTGGAGCGCCTTAACTACAACCACATAAATTTTCGTTGAGCGCGGCAGCGGTGGTCTCATTGGAGCACGACGGACGCTTTTTCACCGTTTTTGCTCCGATCCTTTCCTTCGTTCCTATTTTTATTCTCAGAAACTTACATTTAGCTGCAAGCTTGCTCAGGTTTTATAAATATAAGTCCTTATCTCCTCCAAGTCACCAAAACAGAATCATTGCAAAAATTTACTGATTTTATGACATTTTATAACAGCATAAGTGACCCTATGGGTCACTAGCCCGTGGCGGCCACGTGACTTGAAGGCGCGTGCCTCCTTGCAGTAGTATGGTTGCGCATTTTGAAAAACGAGCAGACTGACAAATATGACGCTAGAAGCATTTGAACTCTTCAATGTTTCAAATTCTTCAATCAAGCTGCGTTTATAGGCTCCATAATCAGTGCGTAGCCAGAACAGACTTGAGGCTGTGCAAAACAGCTTCGCAAAAACACCCCTTCAGCTTCTACTTGCAACAATATTTTCAAACTTCCGTCACTCAAGTTTCGCAGGAAAAAATACGACTTGGTGATGATTTATAAAATGATGGCAGGTAAAAATAATCTTCCGATCAGCCAACTTTACTCTGTTTCCGCATCTAATACCAAGGGTGCCGCAAGCAAAATTGAGGCAAAACAAAACTAGGGCAAAAACCCGTTTGCGTTTCTCGCTTTTAACGCATAGAGCTGGTTCTAAATTCTTGAAATTCTCCAAAAAGCACGCTTTCCAGGAATGATTCGTGGTTCTCTCTTGGTTGTTTGAGGTGGATGGTACAAAATAGCCATAGCCTTCGGTCTTTATTATTTCTACTGACACTGCTTCGCAGGTCCGAAACCCCACATTATGACCCCAAGCGAACATTGTGCAAGGTCCGGCGCAGCCTTCGTGCGACTCCGTGTCGGTCGCGCGACTTTATGGTAGGCGCATTGAACCAGTTCCGACACTGACTGGCTCCAGCAGAGATTTCTTACAGAGGTCACCATCAGAGTTGATGATATGCAGCTGTGCCTGTAGGCCACAACTGCGCACCGAAGGGAATTGTATCCGATGATTGGAATGTAAATTTCGCCGTCCTCCGATTTTCAGTCACAAATCCGAGATATGGGGCTCTTACAAAGTGGTGCTGGCACCTTTTAGTGGGCTAAACTTTCACTTGGGTGCTAATTTCTTTCGAACTTAGCCCAATTATGAGAACAAACTCGAAATGACGCGTGCGCTCAAATCACGACGCTGGGAAAAGAGCAATTAGGGCAAAGTTGGCGCAGTTCTCCGTGTTGTCATCATGGTGTAGAGTTCGCGCAATAATTTTAGTCTGATGAATGGACCCCGCGCGAATCGAAACCCCATCCTCCAGTGCCTGGTCCATGCTTCAGACTAAATCGACGGCAACCATAGATCTCATGTAATATCACTTAGCGCAGAATGCCCAATTTTTCTCTGAAAAAAGAAAGAGCTTCCTTCATTTATTGCTTCTTTTCTCAGCGAAAAATGGAGAAAAGTCGACAAGCGCACACTTCCGAGTGTAATGCTTTCATTCATATTATTGAATACGTATATATAGACTTGGTTCTCGGTTAAGTTCAAACTAGGTAATCTAACGATGAATGATTTGTGTGTTCAATGACCATGAATGTTCTGGGAAACATACATCTCTTCACGCCTTCCTTTTTCTCTATTCATAAAAGCTGCTTTCTGCCTCAACTGTTCTTATTCTTGAAGCCTAGATTTTCAACGACTAATGATAAACGATGATTTTGGTCGGTTGAAAGACTAACAAATTGAAAAATACATCCCTGCTTTCGAAACATTTGAGATCCGATCAGCTGACTTTCAGGTCAGTGCACCTATGTACCTCGTACGAATATAGCTTTCATAGCTTTCATATGTATCTTTCTCTGCAGCTTATAAAAAGTAGTTCTGCAAATCAAAACAGATCGCGTGTCAATTTCCTAGCAAGGGCAATGAGGTGTGTGCTGGGCGTGGTCTGGCCCGTACTCACTTCATCATCAACAGCTCTATTGAGCTTTCGTATTTTGTTCAATCGCTTTCATACACTTGGCGTTTTCGATTCATCTCTGATTTGACGCTGCTGTTATCCGCTACAACATTGATTCTGGTATGATGAGGCCAATTCGAAATAAAATTTCATGGGACAGATTTCTCGATGTTTTTACAGCCTTCAAGGCCTGGGGCAGGGCGTAATTTCTCAAACGGCTATATATCAGGTAGCTACCCATGACTAAATAACTTTTTATCCTAAATTAGACAGAGAATTTGCTTCGTGCACGATGTAATCCGATTTGTTCTGCTTGTCATTCAGCATCCTCGTCCCAAAAGACGGGTACGTCATCGACAGGCAATCGGTTCTCCTGTTTCTCATATTTTTAGTCTTTCTGAAAAGAAACAATTCAATTTGAGAAGCGCGTCAAGCCATCACTCACTTTTTTCTTGGTCGTTGTTCTTCCAGATTTGTCATGACGCAAGTGTACACAAGCTTTCATTAGTTCTACTTAAAGCATGGAGTTAATGCTCCTACACCCTCCCGAGACTAATGTTCAATCATTTTTGCGCAGCACTAAAAACGTGAAAAAAGGCTTCAATAAGTCGACATCAATTGGAATCCTAGAACGTTATTCAAGATTTCAAAGTTAGACTCAAACTAATCCGTATGATTCACAAAAAGATTCACATCATTCCTGAGGTTACAAAAGGCTTAGTAGTTCTGCAACCAAGGGTCTTTGAAATGCGCGCGAAATGAACTTTTGCTTAGCCAATTTCTTTTCTAGTTTAACTTAGCAAAAGTTTACGGTGGTGAAAGGGTTAGGAGACAGAAAGCTTTTTGCACAAGTTGTTGGTATGTTTTGAGCCAATTGTAACGTGAAACTTTGAATCATGCTAACCCTTAAAGGCACTGTTCGCGATGGAAATCGCTTCCCTGTCTTATTGCCTATCTTAGAACCGGTCCCATTCTGATTCCAATGATGCTTCTGAAATCGTACATGACCTTCTGGGAATGGAGTTATGGTCTCTCAAAAGTTGAGCTAGGGAAGCATGGTGGACGAGTTGTCAGAGGCTTATAATTTCCGTCTTTTGCAGCCAACGTATGCGAGCTGACCTGAGTAAAGAGAACGGGGCTTCTGATCGGAAACCATCGCTCAACTCACGATTTCGAATGTTCCTTGGTTTACGTGGAGGGGCTGCAAGGGGCGGGATTTGCCCACAGCAGCGGGGTTCGCCCACTTTTCTAAGCCGTTTTGCGGCTCCTGGGTAGCTTTTCGTCCCGTTTTTTCGACGCTGTTCTGCTTCTGAGAACCACGAGAAGCGTTTGTCATGATAAAATCCAGGATGAAGTTTATCGCGAACAGTGCCTTTAATGGGTTAAAAAGTGGAACATGAGCGTATGCGAGTGTTGGGACACCGTTGATGGCAGTTCCTATCATTACTAGGCTTAGAAAAGTGCTTTTGTGGTGTTTTTGGGTGAATTGAGGAGCGCTATTTTGAAATTTCTCAGCTCGTTCCGATTCAAATGAAAATATTCAAACACATTCATTTGAGATCAATCAAATAACATCACTGTGCCACGTACCTCCAAGTAAAGATTCTGTCCTCGCAACACTGCAATGTCGGCGAAGTCCCTCGTTAGCGACAAAGGTTACTACGAGCTCTTGAAGGTACACGACATTCAGAAAATTGTTTTTGAAGTCAATGCCCATGTCGGAGAGAATCAGTCGCTGATCACATTGGTACCCACATAATCGTTCCCGGCCCCCTATAAACGGAGTTATTATCTCTGGAATATGCCGATATTTTGAGGGCGAAATTTTGGGGAACGAGTTGCCTTATCCTTTATTTCTCTTCAATCGCAGTCGCAACGCGGAACCGAACGAGACAGAGGAGACAGACCGGCAAGAAAGTAAACATTCTTCCCATAGAACGTTTTATCCCTATAGATATATGGATGATCTCCTTCTTATTCACAACCGTAGCGAAAACTACATTCTAGATAGGCTACAAAATATGAACAAAAATACAATGAGTTTAGAAAAGACTCACTTCAATGAATACCATTGTAATTATTTGGACCTCGACTTGGAGATAAGATTTGATGTGATCGTAACCAAACCTTTCAATAAAACAGATAACTTTAAATTCAGTGTATTACGTTTTCCTCATTTTCATTCAAACATTTCAATCCGTATTAAATAATCTGTTATATATACAGAGGTGCTAAGAATAGCTAGGACTTTTAGTTTATTTAACGACTTTATTGATCGTGTTTAGTACTTGAATAGTTTGTTATGTAGTAACGCTTATTCTGAAAACGTTTTACATAGTGGCATATTAAGATGTATAAATAAAAACTCCTTCATAGTACTCAAATAAGGGTTGAATACAAGTTCGAAGCATCTTAACTAAAAGATAAGACAACTACTTGATAATAACACACAATCATCATCATGAAAATGATTTCGGGATCAAACCGAAAGCGAATCCATTTTCCATTAACTTTTACAGAAGATAGTCGACTGCCTTCTCATCTAGTAGTTTACCTGTGAGATTAAATGGCTCATTATATATTGTTGCAAGAGCGACAAAGTCGCAAGCATGCAAGTTATGAATAATGTCCTTCCTGTTACAATTATGAATGATCCTTTAGGGAATTTTCACTTTGACGACTTTTTCTCTTGGGCCCTTCAGGAAAGTTTTCGCCTGGCTTTTTTTCTTTTCATTCCATTTTTTTTTCTTTTCTTTTTTTTACATCATATATTTCAATGCAACAATATCAGCCAAAAGTTTCCAACTGATGAAGCAGTCTTCTTCTTCACTGAAGAGACCCGGGAAGACTGTACCAATAAAGTTCGTCTGAAGTAAGGGTCGAAACGAACTTTATTGACCTTCTCGCAGTGAGATTCCAGTAAGATGAAACTAGATTAGAAAGGAAAAAAGTAATACGACTAGTTTTATAATCGAAGACGCGGTCCAAATCCATTCGTCCATCCAGCCGCTAAAGAGCTCGAGAATTAGGAAAAGGGGCGTGGCCTCTGATGGTGACTGACGGGGTCGGGCCCGTGGTGGTCGCTTAGATATCGCTTATTTTCAGAAATTGAAATCTCTCTCTCTCCTAGCACGTGTTATATAGGAGGGGTCCACTACAGCATTACGCGAAAATCTTAAAATTTATGTCGAAGGGTAAGCTCTGCCTTTAGAGGCTGGGTCCGGGCACAATTCACTTCTGAGATTTCACTTACTGATCCACAAAAGTGTGCTAATCACCAAACTTTTCATCCATTGGCTGCGCTTTTTTGATTACGGCCTCCAGTAGCGCCAAAAATGGCGTCAGCGCGGTGACTCCTCCGCGTTGCGGTGAGACAACCATCCACCAGCCGTAGAAACATCGATAATTTCACGGTCTGGTCGTGTTGCCGATACCGTGATTTAACGGGTATTTTTTTCCACCAACAATGGCTCATAGCCTAAAAAAATTCTGAATGGGGTTCACCTAATCCAGGTCGACATATCTAGCTCACTTTTTAGATAAGTCGAAATGTGATCGAACCCTGCATTAACGCCCCTTCACAGTCCGCCGGAGCGCTTAACGTTAGTGCGAATTTTTTTCCCTTGATTGTGGGATGATCTATACTATCAATCGCTCTATCTCAGGCCTGGTGGGCGCCGCGGGCGACGTCCGATAGCATTGCCCGACGTCGGATGAGAAATAGAAAAAAATTTCTGCGCCCGCTTTTCTTTTGGAACAGATTTTTGGAACAACCATAGACAGCCCGAAAAATCGGGTAATTTTTTTTATTTATTTAGTGCATGATATGTACCAACAACAAAACAATATCAAGTGACAAAATAATTGCTAACCTGGACCAGGGGGTACCTGGAGCTAATTCGCAGGATCTCGATGGGGAAGACAGCTGCTCCCACAGTAAGTGGAGGACCAGCATGCGTGTCTGGTTCAACATTATTTTCATTACTTCAGGAAGACGCAGGTGAATTGATCAACCTTATCCAAGCGAACCTAACAACCACCTATGAATAAGAAAAAACGAGCATTGCCCTGTGATGAATGTTTAGTAAAACTCATACTTTTTTGCGTAAAATACAGATGGGGCTGCCGTGCGGCTCTGAAGAGTTAGTCGGCCCTGCTCCGCTAAATCCGCCACAAGAATATCAGCAGAACTACAGCTTTTTTTATTTCTACCCTTTTTTTTATTTCTACCACATAGTCTTCTTCAATAACAGAACTGAGGTATAATTTGCCCTCTACGAGAGCGGAATAGAAATCGATGTAACAATAGGATGTAACAATACATCCGTGACAGTGGTTTTTCATACATTTGCTCAGGCCAGCTCGATCTTGCATAGGAAAGGACACGGGGACATGATCAACATGTTGACACAGCTGGCCAGTGACATCCAAATGAAAACTCGGAGGTTTTTCTGCACTGTTCACTAGGCAGTTTCTTGCTCAGCTTCTACAATGAATTTGCTCAAAGACAGGCAAATTGTTTTCAAAACATTCACAATTATCTTCTGAACTCGGATATAAATGGTCGATTTTCAAACCGATATGAATATGCATGCCATTCGCGAGAAACGTCCCCTTTTCAATCGCGAAAGGCTAGGGTTCTCGTTTTACTCGATGTTAATGTTGCATGAAATCTGTCGGAATTTTCGTGACACTTCCAAGCATCACATCTGGACATAACTAATCAAGCGCGATTCCGGTGACACGCGTCCATGTCGAATGACTTTTTGCGCTCTGTTATTTTATGTTATATTAGGCTGCGCTTGGTTGAGTTATGTTATGTTATATGTATTAGGTTATGTTATGTTATGTTATGTTGTGTTATGTTATGTTATGTTATGTTATGTTATGTTATGTTATGTTATGTTATGTTATGTTATTTTATGTTATGTTATGTTATGTTATGTTATGTTATGTTATGTTATGTTATGTTATGTTATGTTATGTTATGTTATGTTATGTTATGTTATGTTATGTTATGTTATGTTATGTTATGTTATGTTATGCTATGTTTGATTTGATTTGATTTATTTACGTCTATTTAAGACAGCCGTGATAGAATAATACAGCAAAACCATCATAGAAACATAAAAACGGAATAGCAACGCTGACAACATGAGTCATTCTACAAATTGAAATCTGAGAAACATTGAATCGCAGCACCATAGAACTTAGAACTCGAGCAGAGACTTTTTTGTCATTCGTTTAAAAGAAGAGAAACTCTGCGTGGTAGGAAGTACGTCAGATTTCAAAGCTAAATAAGCAGATCCAGCTCGGACTGTAAATGAATGTGCCCTGGCGCCTGATCTCGGCTTGGAGTACCATATTTTATAGGGAGTGCCTCTAGTCCTCGAAGGAATGAGCTTATAGAATTTAGACGAGCGCACAGAAACCCGACCAGATAATATCTTAAAGGCAGTGTTCACGATGAAAACCGTTTTTCTGTTTTACCGCCTATCTTGAAAACGGCCCCATGCTGATTCCAATGATGTCTCTGAAATCGTACAAGACCTTCTGGGAACGGAGTTATGACCCCTCAAAGATTGAGCTATGGAAACATGGTGGACGAGTTGTCCGAGGCTTGTAACTTCCGTCTTTCGCAGCCGATCTATGCGAGCTGACCTGAGTAAAGAGAGAAGCTGAGAATGAAGGGAAGAACAGCTAATGATTGAAAATCATCGCTCATCTCACGATCTCGAGCATTCATTTGTTCACGTCGGTGGGCGTGTGATGCGCTTTTGGGGTTTTCAATGCGCTCGAATTTGCAACTTCGGGCTCTTTTGGGGCTCTTCCTGGCTCGTTTTCATGCGTTCTTTCGACGTTAAAGTTACAGAGTGTCCCTCCACTACCCAATCCTAGTGAAATTTCGAAAACTTTTTTCATCGTGAACACTGCCTTTAAAAACCCAGCAAACATCGGTAAACCTTCTTGTGTTATGTTATGTTATGCTGTGCTATGTTATGTTATGTTATGTTATGTTATGTTATGTTATGTTATGTTATGTTATGCTGTGCTATGTTATGTTATGTTATGCTATGCTATGTTATGTTATGTTATGCTGTGCTATGTTATGTTATGTTATGTTATGTTATGTTATGCTATGCTATGTTATGTTATATTATTTTATAATTTATGCTATTATGTTATGTTATGTTATGTTATGTTATGTTATGTTATGTTATGTTATGTTATGTTATGTTATGTTATGTTATGTTATGTTATGTTATGTTATGCTATGCTATGTTATGTTATGTTATGCTGTGCTACGTTGTGTTATGTTATGCTGTGTTATGTTATGCTATGTCATGTTATGTTATGCTATGTCATGTTATCTTGTGTTCTGCTGAGTTATGTAACGTTGTCGATTGCATTCGAAGTTTTCTGTTTTCTGCTCACTACTACATCATTTCCCCTCCCTGTGTTGCTCTCTCAACACTGGGCGCCACCTATTTCCGTTATCCGATCCTGCTTTTACTAAATGGCCGAGCTCTGTAACATCAATATGCTGGGCACGACCAAGCTCTTTGGTCTCGGCTCTCCTGTTATTTCTAGATGTCTTCATGAGTATTCTTCTTCTCCAGAATCGTCGTCTGCCGCTCTATGGACGTGGATTTTTTTTCTGGTTTTGATCTTTACCGTGGTTTTCCTATCCAGAAGGTTCTTCTCCATGTTCGATTTCAGTTCCGAGGATCCTAGAGAGCTAAAGGACTCCAAGTTATATTTCATTATTTCATATACTCGAGGTAACTTAATGGAGTTCCTATTCGTAATGCAACTGTATATGAGAATCGAAATACGTCATATGAGTATTTCATATATCTCGCATCTTTTATAGTTAGGTCCGTGGCCAGCTTCGTCAAGGAAAGACACTTGAATCTCACCCGCGGCTATCGCGGCGGTCGCGTGAGCAGTAAGCGACTCAGGCCGAGAAAGAAAAGCGCAGCTGATCTGCTTACCATACCTCCAGTCGCCGGTGAGACTTAGACCGCGCGCACCAGCCGCGGGTGAGATTTGAAAGTCTTCTCTTGAGGACCCAACTGTACTTAAAGGCAGCAGACGCGCTTGAAAATTGTATTGACATTATGACATAAATCAAAGGTGTGAAGCTGGAAGCATTTGAAACTAACGAAAAACCGACGAAAACTGGATGCGATTAGAGGAATAGCGGGTTGTTTTTTAAATGGAGCAAAAGTGGACGAGTTACACCGCAGCGACCCGTTTGATTGAAATAGAAAAGCTAGCTGTACTAGGACGCTTACGTCGTTGGAAGCTTTCAAACAAAGTCGTACAATAAATATGGACGAGTTTGACTTGGGGGTGGAGTCTGCTTCGCTCATGGGCGGAGTCTACAAAATTTTTTTGACTCGATGTTGCTCAAATTTGGTAGTTTTGATTCGATTTTGAAGCTTTCTAGCCAACGACGAAGGCGTTCTTATTGTCTCATTGTAGCGATACGACCCCAGTAACGTAGTTACCTAAACAACTTTTTCGACCGTGCCAGCTGCCTTTAATGATTATTCATACGGATTGTTTATTTAGTTATTCACACATTTATTTATTTTTTCATTCAATTACTTTATGTTTATTTATTTATTTATTTATTTATTTATTTATTTATTTATTTATTTATTACTGAGTAGAAAAAACCTCTGTCTTCCGGTAGTAGATCAAACTACAATTCCATCCGTATCCTTTGGTCATTGGGCATGCTAGGGCGCAGGAGGAGTGCGCAGTTTCGCGCCGCCTTTGAATAACTCGCTTCAAAGTGGTCCAATCAGAAAACGGATGTAAGATTTGGAATCAGCTTCAGAAATGCTACCTACTGAGTATATCAAATTCTAAAATGGTACTAAATGGGAAATTTTTAGTTGGTGTGGCAATCCACTGACCCTTTTGTCCAAATGGCACTGGCGATTCAGTGTTGCGATAAGTGATTTTTCCTCTATGTTCACTGTATTTAGCATACCCGTATACTATTTTTTGCCATTTGAGCCTATGGGTTAAGGATAATGGATGAACTCATTAAGTTTAAGCCAAATATAGCCATCAGGGCGTTCGAATGACCTCATAACTAAGGACAGTGGCACTTCATTGGAACAATTCAGTGATGATTCCCATGACATTCTCTGATGAGACTTTGTCGGGTTTTTTCATATTTCTATAGATAGCTAATAGTATTAGGTTCAATTTGACTTCAGTGAATTCCACCTCATATACATATTTGCGCGCATCGGAAATACATACAGTAGACATCCTTCGTGACCTCTTTATTGATTAGGGGTTTTCAGGCACATATTATGTACATAATGTTAGCTATTCTGTAATGTATTCCTGGGTGCAAATATTAGATGACTCCTTCTAATCGGAAAAAAGTTTATGCACTCGGAGGTGAATAACTAGGTGCTTATAGAATGAAAAACAGTTATGTTAAGCACAGCATACACGCTCTTGAAAGTGGTCGAGATAGCAATGTTGAGGAGGTCGCACGGTTCCACCTAACTCAGGAAACCCTTGTCACCTGGAGCCCACAACTCCTTCCAGTTGTGGCATGGAGAGCAAATTAGCCTCCCGTTGTCACCTCGAAGCAAAATTTCATCACATTTTTTTGTTTCTGTAGTGACATGGCGGTGGCGCGGTATATTTCGCAACGTTTTGCACTTTTTGTTGTGGTGTGACGGGACAAGCCAATCGTAGACGTCTTGCTGCGTCACAGACGACAGGAGTGACGCAAACTGTCAGACTCCGGAGCACGACCTGCAGGTCGCCTCCATGTGAGAACCACGATTTCCTGAGAAGACGCCTATGTCCATGCAAGCACCAGGCTGCTTTTCTGGGCCAAGTTCCGGTCCGCAATTGACCCGCTTCGCGGTCGCGTGCCTCCAAGTTTGAAGAGATTCTGGCGCCGCAGCCGCCGGCCGATCTGTTGACTCTAGGTGAGTTTTGGAAATTGGAAACTAAAAACAATTGTGGAAAACTGTATAAAAAAGCCATATGGAGTCGGCCTTGGCGCTGGAAACTCGACTGACTCGAGCGCGTGCGGCCGCAAAGCGTGTCGAGACGCAATCGCGGACCGGAATTGGGCTCAGAGAAGCGCAGTTAAGGACTCAGAAAAACATTATTCCAGGCATATTGAGCCACTAGAACATCTTTTCTCCTGCCTTCCTCAGCACAGGCTTCGCCTTTCAATACAAACACCAAATTCAAAGCTCGAATACGGCCATTCTGCTTAGTTTTTATGCTTCAAACATGTTACGCTTTCCAGTGAAGACCGTAAGAGTCTATCAGCGCCGTTAGTTCAAACAACTTATCGCTAGCTTAGCTGCCTTAATCAATGAGGGGTAGCTCTTTCACATCTAAGACAAAAGAAACCGTTACGTTTTTATTTTAACGAAATTTATTCAGGTCTTCTGGTTTTCAGCTCCAAATCCGAGAGAGATTAGTGCCAAAAAAATATAGCATCTTTGAGCGTATATGTTGCCTTTAACTCCTATGGGTGCGGATCGCCCGGAAGCTATTGCTAGCCGCCATAATTTGTTTGCATTTTCAGAGATGTCCCAAAACCTAATCGGAATGTTTACGTAGTCAATGAAGCTGAGCGCTATTACGTCACAGCCTCGTGCTATTTTGGTATTATATAGTACACCATACTGGATTACATATAATTACCTCTCTTGATTAATACATATTCAACACTACTTCTCGATTGACAACCCGTAAATAGTTCAGAGTTAGCCACTAATTAGTCACGTAGAAGCAATGAACGCGCAGAGCGAAGAGAATTTAGCGGTTAGTTGTTTTGTGGAACTGGACCTAGAAAAGGTAGATGCTTTATTGGCTTACGCACGTTTCTGCGGGATCGCCGTCTTCAGAGCCGGAAAGGAGCTAATCAGAAATGCGCTCATTCGGCTAAATGTCGAGTAAACCTTACTAAAATTTGAGAGATTCTTTCAAAACGTGATCAATAACAGAGAAACTAGGAATTACCGCACCTTGCCGGTAAACTCGCTAGAGGACCAGCAGCATAGAACGGTTGGCGGAAAGCGAAGGACAGATTGAAACAGCCACCTCTCGACGTTAGAATGCGAGTCTGAGGCAGGGCTTGAGCTCTTAAGCTATATATAGGCACTCCCCCTTCCGGTTGATTTTTGGGTCGCTCGCTCAAAGTTTTGTAAGCCCTACCTCAGACTCGCATTCTTACGTGGAGAGGTAGCGGTTCTAATCTGTGCTCCGCTTTCCGATAACCGTTCTACGCTGCGGGTCCTCTAGCAAGTTTTCTGACTAGGTGCGGTGACTTCCTAGTTTCTCTGTTATTGATCACGTTTTGAAAGAATCTCTCTCGAATTTTAGTAAGGTTTAGTCGGCATTTGGCCAAATGAGCACATTTCTAATTTGATCCTTCGAGGCTCTGAAGACGGCGATCCCTCCGAAACGTGCGTAAGCCAATAAAACATCTATCAATCTCGTGGTCCAGTTCAACCAAACATCTGCTACTGATTACATTGCCGAGGTTCATCGAGAGTCGTACCTGGAGATCAATAGGTCTTTGCTCAGTTTCTAAATCTTTATAGCACACTGAAACCGAGGTTTTAAATAGATTTTTCTGCTGTATTTTCATGCAGACTTTCATCCTGTTTGCAAAAAATACTTGGACAGGGCCACCACGGTCTGCAACAAGGAAGCATTCCTTGCGATGGCCCATGTGCATGATCTTGTCAGCGTACAGAAGTAACGCCTAGAAAATTACTCAGGTTCACCCTTCAGGACCGTCCTAAAACGGCCAACTGCCCCTGAGTGAGAGTGCCCGCTTTATATACCTGGAGCCGGTGCGTTATTACGTGTTAACGCATTGATGGGTTGGGCGGTTTTTTTTTCTTGGAAAAGTAAAGATCAACGCCTAACGAAAAAATCATAAAATCACGGTAAATTAGTTCGTTAGTTATAGTGGAATAATGGCACTGATTGATCTGCTTCAATGACAAATTCCAAAACTGGCGCCGCGCGCGTCGCATCGGCTTGCGGGGCGGTCATTTTGAGACGTGTCTTGGCTTATAATATTCAATCCATAAATAATCATTTCCAAACCTGGACTGTATCGACCTCGGTGTTTTGAACGGAACGTACTTCATGATTTTTTTCTGGGAGCTTTCTTGGTTTGTTGATTTTTGCTGAGCTCCGGTAATGTTTGTTATGGCTTGCGGCGCGGTCGGTTTCTGGCTCAACTCTCGGCTTCTAGTATTCAACATCAATAAAGAATCATTTCCAAAATGTATCGCTCTCGGTGTTTCATACAAAACGTATTTTCTGATTGTTTTCTTGTAGCTTTCTTGATTTATTGTTTTTTGCTCTGGTCAACTAGTGTTTTTGGTGTTTCAACGAAATGCGAAAATAAAGTGTTGCCGCGTTACCGGGTTAACGCGTTTTTCGGTAGCCTAACCACCACCACCCTGTCTCTCGGAGGACACCTACTTCGACTACCTGCGAGTCCATGTTCGCGCATATGCTGAGTCTCGTTCTCACTCACAATCTCTCGCTGCTTCTACCCTTGCCAGCACAATATACATAGTATCCGAATCACTCCCTTTTGGATAAAGGCCGGGATCATACTTCGTGCGTCCAGCGACAGCGACCATGTATATCAGACATTTCGATTTTCGGTCAATTTTGATGGTAAACATTGCGTCGCGTCGCTCGTTGCTGGAAGTTTGATCGCGGTCATACAAGATTGAGATAATCGGATATCCGAAAACTTGAAAACAAAAAGCCTTATCTGAATTGAACCAATATCCGGGAAATTTAAAATCGGCATTATCTGAATCGAACCATTACCCGAAGGGTCAATAACTCGAATAAAATCGGATAATCTTTGGATTAAGTCGCATTTGGCCACGTCCATTTTCCGTGCCGCCTCCTTACTAGTACATCAACCCAGGCTTTTCCTACTACTTCCAAAATCGGAAGAGTCGTTGCGGCTCGGAAAAATGGGCGTGGTCAAGTGAAGTGACCAAGTGTCTAGTTATTCAGTGTAGAAGTTTTTTTGTGTCGTTGCTTTACATACTTGTTACTAGCTAGTTGTCCTGAACCAAACCTGTGCATGGATAATATCGTGCCTTCCCACAGAGATCTAGTCGCATTGAAGATTTGTTTACATTATTTTATTAATGAGCATATACCCTCTATAAAACGTCGAAATTCACATCACCCGAGGAGCGAGCGGCGCGCGCGACGCCTCGGCCTCCGTCTGCCCTACGCTCTCTCACTGTCTCTAACCTCCGCTACACACCAGCACGCGTAGGAACTGAGTGAGATTCGCAGTTTTATAGCCTGTATGAAGTTTGATGCTTTTGTGTGAACATGCTGCAAATGCAATGAAGTACTATTGTTTGTTCAAATATGGTTTTTTTTGATAGGCTTGCTTCAGAAACCTGGTATATCTAACATCGTTTTGCCTCAGCTTTGTTCCAAAAACTATCCCGAATTTTCCCAATTTATCCGACCGGATATCCGTATC
Source organism: Aplectana chamaeleonis (assembly GCA_029168955.1). Classification (NCBI taxonomy): domain Eukaryota; kingdom Metazoa; phylum Nematoda; class Chromadorea; order Rhabditida; family Cosmocercidae; genus Aplectana; species Aplectana chamaeleonis. Next base: position 1,166,798 of record JAPDOI010000150.1, read on the forward strand.
CGGATCATTGGAAAATAGCGTTATCTGAATCGATCCATTATCCGAAGAATTACCTTCGGATAACAAGTATACCGCACACCCACGCAAAGGAGCACAGTAATCTTTTATCCGAAATATAGGGAATGTAAAGCCTTTCTTCTGTTTTTCAAAACTCCACGTGATCTGATTAAGCAGAAGATGGATAAAGCAATGAAGAGTTTTTTTTTCAGCAATCACGAGAGTCTTGGCACATCCAGGGAATGGACTAGACGCTATCATAGCGGGAGCTGTGCGGCGCTCGCGGCACCACCGGCCAGCAAAGCTTCGTTTGCGTGCGACGATCTACCGCGTTTCTTTGGATTGAAATTTACGAGTGTACTGCACACATATAATTTTGAAATTATCGATACACTCAATCAACGCACGAGGCAGAACCTTGAATCGAGCTGAGTTCAGGCGGATGTTGAAGGCTGTTATGACACACTTGTACAACATGAGCAAGGTTTGCGAAAACCATACCTCATCGTGGTTATTGCGTCAGTGGAATGATTTTCGAGACGGATAACAATCGAATCCGACTATATACACATGGTTTCTGCAACAAACTCGGGTACACATACTTGTCTGTTTCAAAGAAAATCTCAAAAATCAGAACCTCAGACAGGTCTCGACCAGAAAAAGCTTTCGGAGAGGACTGTTTTCTTGACGTCACTGCGCTTTCTTCCTTTGTCAGAGTGAATATACGTGAGGCCCGTAAGTTGATCAGGGGAGCGTTTGCACGTGTACTAAAAAAGGGATTATGGCCTCAGTCTCCTGCCGTGATATTATTTCCTTCAGACTGAATATATAATCCAATTTCGCATGGCCGAGATAGCCGTCCATTTCTCTTGTCATGATTAGTTAAGCTCAGTCTCATGCTGGAACGCCACCTCGAGCATCTTCTTCTGCCAACATACAAACTTTCTTTGTAATCCTTCACGAGGATTTGGCTGATTCATTTCACGGTTTGACATCTTATACGTCCAAAACTTCTTCAGTGTCAGTCACTTGCTTGAGGAAAAATAAATGGCTCATTAAGGATGTATTGTGTTTTCAAACGACATCGAGCCATCACCGTATGACAAGATGAACGAAAAGTTCAATCCAGGTACACCTTTCAACCCTGCCAGAAACTTAATGACTTTCGACAGCTAGTACTTGAAAAGGGTTGATTCGTGTGGCATTTTAAAAAAAAAACTGAAGAAAATGGCTTGGAGGGATAGTTTATGAAATAACACTCTTGAATTTTATCTTCTATTTGATCGAACGACGTTTGGATGACCACTTTGCTCGAAAAGCATTTCTGCGAGATTTTCGAGCTTGACGGGGCAGTGGAATGAAAACAATCCAATTTACTCATTCGATATTCCTTCCTAGCAATCCGAAAGAGAGCCGAAGCTGAAATGAAGTGTGGTTTTTTACGTATTGTAAGTTGAAAAAAAATAAGTTTTTTTTCAAAAGTATTTTTAATTTATTTTCTCTAGTTTTCATTTTGTGGTATTTTATATTATACATTCGATTTTCACTCTTATTGTTCCTGGTTATGATTTTTTCGTTGTGTTGTTTTCTGGACTTAGATATCCAATGTTTCACCCTTATCTCAAGGCTTTTAATGTCCTCAGCTACCTCAAAAGGGAATCACAATAAGTCATAGTGACCATTCCAAATGAAATGTACCTTTCTAGAACCATTTTCGGACGAAAAGTCCGAGTATGCCCATCGCAGCGGCCTAGACCCACTCTGAAAAAAGTTATGAGCGTTTTTTGAAGCTTCGCGGCAAGGTAAGGGTACCCCCCCCATGAAATTTTAAGGGTGTTTTTATTTTTTTCTCCTGATTTTGCTAAAAACATGTGTGTATGGGTAATCTGGGGTGCTGAACATGAATCTGGGGTTTGCTTGCCCATATTTCAAGGTTTACTGTAGGTTACGGTAGGTCGCAAGCCATTCAGGAGGCAAAACCTACCTCAATAATCCGATATTCGACAAATGGACATCAAATTCGTATTCAGCACCCCGAATAACCCCCACATAGAAACTTTGAGACAAATCTGAGACTTTGACCAAACTACCGTATACCCACCGTAATCTACCGTAAGCTGCCAAAAATCGATAAACCGACATCAGCACTCCAAATAACCCCCAGAGAAATAACTTGAGGATATTCTATAGAAGCACTCCGGAAATCGTCAAAAGCCGCGATTTGCCATCAAATTCTCTCCCGATGGGAACCTGTGAACGAATACAGTCGAAAACTCCGGAAAATCGATAAATGAACCTCAGATTAGTGATCTGCACCCTAAATAACCTCTCAGAGCGAATTTTTAGTCAAGTCTGGATTATTTTTCTAAAGCGCTTCGAGAGCACTCTAATTGGTATAAATAAACGCCCAACCGAAAATCCGTACAAGTCCAAAACGCTGTTAGCTTGCGCAAAGTTTCGAAAATGTTCCTTCAACCTAACTTTGCTTAGTGGGGTAGTTTTGGGCGCTGAACACGATTATGAGGTCCGTTTCCGGATTTTCTTAAAAACAATGCGCTTTTTATAGGGGTACAATAGGTACGGAAATCAGAGAGAAAATGCTTATAACTTTTTTCAGAGTGGGTCTAGGCAGCTACGATGGGCATATTCGGAGTTTTCGTTCGAAAATGGTTCTAGAAAAGTACATTTCATTTGGAATGGTCACTATGACTTATTGTGGTTCCCTTGTCAATGATATTGAATGAAAAGGATAGCTAAGGCTTGAATTATGTTCAAAAAAGCAGTGGAAAGTTATTGTGATGAGATGATGCCAAAATTTTTCTCTCAGTAAATCTCCCCTAATCACTTTTCGCTCAAATGCTCTAGTTTGTAAAAATGTTTTACTTGATGTTAATGTTTGACGATGGACCCAATACTTGAACAGAAAGACAGTCCCAAAGAATCTGCGAAAACTGCGTAAAGTCGGTCTTCTCCAAATCATTTCAGCCGTTTTAGTGAAGCACCGTGTCACAAAAAAGGGTACATCGTCCACGCATTCTTCAGACCTGCCTTGTAAATGTCGGCATTTCGACCATGATTATCATACTGTGGATACTGCAATCCTTGACTTCAGAGCTGCTTTCTCCAAAAATAAGGACTAATACAATAGTTTATGAGCGTCCAGACGGTGTTCAACTGGGCAACCCCTATCTATTCGACCCGCATTTCGGTAATGTCGCTGTTTGGCCTGGCCTTGCCTTCAAAGGCACAGTACACCCTCGGAATCGTTTTTCTGTTTATCTGCCTCTATTGAAAACGGCCCCACGCTGATTCCAATAATGTCTCTGAGAACGCACAAGACCCTCTAGGAACGAAGTTATGGCCGCTCAAAAATTGAGCTACGGAAGCATGGTGGACGAGTTGTCCGTGGCTTGTAACTTTCGTCATTTGCGACCGATGTATGCGAGCCGACCTGAATGGATAGAGAGGCTGAGAATGAAGGGAAGAACGGGACTAATGATCGGAAATTATCGCTCATCTCGCCAGTGTTGAGCTCGAAAGATCGTAGAAGGGCGTGCCAAAGTGGCTTTCGGATGTGTGAACCCCAGGGTGGCTTCCTCCTATATCTCGCTTATCCGCAGAAATGAGAAAATCATTTTTGAATTCGACTCAAAGATTAGGTTGTTTGGTAGTGAGCTATCGAACAGTGAAGGAACTGTGAGGGAAAGCGCCCAGAATAAGCTAAATGAACGGTTTTTAACGTGAGTTGAAGTTCAGACAATAGACGAGCTTACAGGTCCTGCTAGTTTCCGCAAGCGCGCGCTGATGGCGAAATGTGCGCGAATCGATCAGACTGGACCTGGAAATTTGACATCGAAAACGCCTTCGGCGCCACAACCTCGTCTGAATGGAGGACGGAGCGGGTTAAGCAGGCGCACTGGGAAAACCATTTCGACGTTTCAATTCTATATCAAAGTTCTCTAAAATAGTCCCCGTACTTAACGGAACCCTATATGTGTAACCTTTCAGAAGTTCTTGGATCTGTAAGATATCAATTTTGAAGGAAGTTACCAAGAAAGGACGCCAAATTCGCGAAAACGCGTCATGGGCCGCGTCATGGGGCGCGCCATGGAGTCGTGAACGTAACCGGCAGTAATATTAACCCGTGGGTATACGATACCATTGTCCTACTCTACTCTTAACCCGCAACCGCGATGCGGAAGATTGGCTCGGGGTTGATAGGCGCGTACAGTTGCGTAGGTTGTGTGCGCAGCGCTGACTAGATTGGCAATTTGCCAACATGAGCTAGAGCGCAATACTACAACACTGGGGCGCGGTTTTTTTCTGAGCGAGAAACGCGGAACACGATTCTCTACTAGGGTACCTCGCGCCCTACTCTATACCCCAAAATTTGAGGTATGGGACCGGATTCCTCAACGCGGCAGTGCTGAATAGGGGGGGGGGGAGCCGTCGGCACGTCTGAGGTTCACCCTGCAAAAGAGGAAGATCGCTAACCGACAGCGTCTTTGGCCAACCCAACAATTGGACTGGGGCAGCTGCGGCACTGCTCTGGTAGGAGACCTTTCGCCTTCACGGGGTAACCATCAAACGTGCAGACGCCTTTACCCTACCCAACGACAAGCGTTGATGAATCCGACCCATGGTTTACGATGAATCACAGATTGATGGTAACGTTCTACTCTTTGTCATCTTATACTGCGGTATATTCGCTCATTACGCCGACCCTTCGCGGCTTCTGACCAAATCCTACGAGCAGGGGAGGCATGCACGTACGCGGCGGGTTATGTTGGGGTTAGGCAGGGTTTGGGGCGTCGGCGCGTTCGATGATAGCAGCGCGAGGGCTGGAAGGGGGTTAGTCTAGCACTGAAAAATCGGTACCTCGCAAACCCTACCTGGGAGGGTGGGGCAGCTGAAACCTCGTTGAGACGCCAACTATTGATTGTCTCCAGCACTCGCACAGCAATCATCAAATCCTGTCCAACCCCAACTTAACCCGCCGCCTACGTGCATGCCGCCCCCGTAGTGTAGCGAGTTTCATGTATCCTATCAAATAGTTTGCATATTTCCTTATGAAAAGAGCATTATATGTTGAAGCACCCTGAACTTGATACTTTCATAAGGACTTTTTCGCAGCAATATTCTAGGTACTTGGAAGCTGCGTGCTTCAATTGAGTTAATAAAGCATCTTAAGAGCTCCTATGTCTTCTAGCACGTAACCCTTCTTTAAGTTGACAGGATTCATGGGCAGACGCTAGGAAATATTTTTTTTTGCAGAGACTGAAACGGCCGGAAAGCCACCAACGACCATGTCGTTTATGTCACACATGCCCACACTCCCGCATGATTGCTTCACAATTTAATCGGTGGTCCTCCCATCAGAGCCTTCCATTTGCTAGTTTCTCCATGACAGGAGAAGGAGAATGGAGAAAATTCTCTAATACACTCTCTCAATACTTTTTTCTCGTTAAAAAAACTTCTTTAGGATAGAAGAGTTTCAAGGAAGTAGAGGCCAAATATAAAAAGGTGAGGCACATGATTTCGTAATCACACCATATTCAGTGGGTTTTCGTTAGGTTATTTTTAGAGTTAGAATAGTAGCTAAGAACAATATCTGCGTGAAAGCTATAATATAAATACACAGTTGCATGACGCGTGATGTGCCATTCACTACTGAGCAACACCTTCCTCCATCATAAGTTTTCAGATGAACTATGTAACAGATTAGTTGCCTCTTGGAAAATCCTCCACTATTCTTGTACACCACTTCATCGTCAGCTGAGCAATTGATTGTACTGTCTTTATCAGAACGGAATTCCAGTCCCCAGTTGCGAACAACTTCGGGTCCAGCACGCGATTTGAAGATAGGCATTCATGCCAGGACCTTGTGGTCTCAGCACAATCACACATGGCTCCAGAACGATTTTAGTTGTGCTGCATGGCGCAGCAGCGAATGTCTGCAGTTGCGGATGGGAAGTTCGTTCCGACAAGGACAGCAGTACAATTCGTCCGTCTACCTTCTTTTCCACCATTAAGTTTTGCTGTGGTCCTATTGCTTTTGTGATCTTCTTCTAGTTTCAAAGTTTATTTCTATAGAGGTACCACCATTTATACTCTGTTTATCTTGAATTGCATGAAACACGGTCCGCCAATAGTCCTCTAATTGGCCCGCTAGTACCTTAGTGTACGTCCACGACGCGTTCTCGGCAGACCCGGGTGGCAGGGTGGGTGGCCGAGTGACGGCATTGACGAATCGATTGCTCTGCACACCGGGTGCACACCCGGGTCTGCCGAGGACGCGTCGTGGACGTACACTACGGTACTAGCGGGCCAATTAGAGGACTATTGGCGGACCGTGTTTTGTGCAATTCAAGATAAACAGAGTATATCTGCAGAAGTCAAGAAGTTTTAAAACTCATCAGACATCCTGTTACTAGGCCAACATGACAACTTCATTGCATTCAATACTCTATCGACCTCGATGGCAGTGTTCATGATATATTTCAGCCTACTAGTGTACCATAAGATGCGGATCTCTGTTACCCTCCATAATAGCCATGCCCAGAAATGAGGCCACAACCGTGTTTCCGGGCTTGAGTAGTTCCACCCTTGCTTAGGCGGACTTTTGCGCCGGATTCATCAACAATACGCCCGCGGTTCAAAGGCAGTGTTCACAATGATTTTTGTCCCCGAGTTTTTCACATAAAACAATGCGTTGGCCTTCAAGTGTTAACAAAATCACGAAGAAACGGCGCGAAACGCATTAAAATGTCGTATTTCAGTTATATTATTCTATAACATGGACTAGTTGTCCGGTTGGGTGAACATGTTCATGGTGGTCGTCACCTGTGGAAAATTGGGTCACTCGAAAATAGAAGAATATTTTATGCAAAGCAGGACTAGTTAGGGTTCAAAGGAAATAATGGAGCAATAGAGAGTAGAGAATTGCAAAGGACGGGTCCAAAAAAGGTTTCATTGTCACAAAAAACACTTCCCGTAAGAGTAAAGAGGCGGGATGAGAGCAGAGGATTTTGAGTCCTTTTAGTGAGTTTTTCTCGACTTATTAGTCATTTCAGTTCTACCCGAGGGCCAAACAATCGCTCTAGCGATTATTCTCAAAAGTTGAAGTAGTTGAAGACCTTCAAAGGCAGTGTTCACGATAATCTTCAATTTTGAAATTATTCGCTCTATTGATTAAGTGGCCGGCGCAAAAGTCCGCCTAAGCAAGGGTGGGACTACTCAAGCCCGGTAACACGGTTCAAGCCTCATTTCTGGGCATGGCTATTATGGAGGGTAACAGAGATCCGCATCTTATGGTACACTAGGAGGCTGAAATATATCATGAACACTGCCATCGAGGTCGATAGAGTATTGGATGCAATGAAGTTGTCATGTTGGCCTAGTAACAGGATGTCTGATGAGTTTTAAAACTTCTTGACTTCTGCAGATATACTCTGTTTATCTTGAATTGCACAAAACACGGTCCGCCAATAGTCCTCTAATTGGCCCGCTAGTACCGTAGTGTACGTCCACGACGCGTCCCCGGCAGATCCGGGTGTGCACCCGGTGTGCAGAGCAATCGATTCGTCAATGCCGTCACTCGGCCACCCACCCTGCCACCTGGGTCTGCCGAGAAGGCGTCGTGGACGTACACTACGGTACTAGCGGGCCAATTAGAGGACTATTGGCGGACCGTGTTTTGTGCAATTCAAGATAAACAGAGTATGAATGGTGGCACCTCTATAGAAATAAACTTTGAAACTAGAAGAAGATCACAAAAGCAATAGGACCACAGCAAAACTTAATGGTGGAAAAGAAGGTAGATGGACGAATTGTACTGCTGTCCTTGTCGGAACAAACTTCCGATCCGCAACTGCAGACATTCGCTGCTGCGCCATGCAGCACAACGAAAATCGTTCTGGAGCCATGCGTGATTGTGCTGAGACCACAAGGTCCTGGCATGAATACCTATCTTCGAATGGCGTGCTGGACCGGAAGTTGTTCGCAACTGTGGACTGGAATTCCGCTCTGATAAAAACAGTACAATCAATTGCTCAGCTGACGATGAAGTGGTCTACAAGAATAGTGGAGGATTTTCCAAGAGGCAACTAATCTGTTACATAGTTCATCAGAAAACTTATGATGGAGGAAGGTGTTGCTCAGTAGTGAATGGCACATCAAGCGTCACGCATTTGTGTATTTTTAGCTTTGCGTCTTCATGCTTCACGCACGCAGATATTGCCCTTAGCTACTACTCGAACTCTAAAAATAACCTAACGACTCTCACTGAATATGGTGTGATCACGAAGTCATATATATTTTTTTATTTGTTTATTTATGTGTTTATATTTAGTGAAAGAAATAATCGAGCAGGCCAGTTCGGAGGCTGTTGCTCACTGATTGGATCGCAATTTTAAAGGAAGTGTTCACGATAAAAAATGTGTTTCAGTTTCTACTAGGAATGGGTAGTGGAGGGGCACATTGTAACGTTGACGTCGAAAGAACGCATGAAAACGAGCCAGGAAAAGCTACAAAAGAGCCCGAAGTTGCCACTTTGAGCGCAAGGCAAACCCCAAAAGCGCAACACATACCCACCGACGTGAACAAATGATTGCTCGAGATCGTGAGATGAGCGATGGTTTCCAATCAATAGCACCGTTCTTGCCTTCATTCTCAACTTCTCTCTTTACTCAGGTCAGCTCGCATACATTGGCTGCAAAAGACGGAAGTTACAAGCCTCGGACACCTCGTCCACCTTGTTTCCTTAGCTCAGTTTTTGAGGGACAATAACTCCGTTCCCAGAAGGTCTTGTACGATTTCAGAGACATCATTGGAATCAGCATGGGGCCATTTTTCAAGGCTGGCGGGAAAACAGAAAAACGATTTTTATCGTGAACACTGCCCTCAAGCAAACTTATTTTCTTGATATTAGAGATCATCGATGCCGGTGACGTGGAGTGGGCTCGTCCACCATCAAAAGACGGGAAAATTAAGACTCAAAATTTGACCCACATTTTTTTGCAAATTTTTTACAGCCGCAATCTCACAGCTTTGGAATCTCATGTACCATGGTTCTATCGCTGATGAATCCGGCTCCGGAGAATGGAAGATTCAACCGCTACGAAGGAATGTTACCTTTCAATGCAATCAGAGTATTTGTGGCTTATTCAATGGCAGATGTCACAATCTCTCGTTTTCTCATCTTCGTATTGAGGAGGTTCTATGGGGCAAGGACTGGTTCCGAGGACCTCAATACTTTTATTTGCAGTCGTTTTTTCATCTTTTTAACCCCGTGTCTTGTCATTCTTTTGTCACTGATACTTGTGCTTCTTACTCGCGTACCTTTTTACTACCAAAAATCCTTGAAAATGATAACCGTGAACGTTGTCTTTGTACTCAGAGCTTACGTCGTCCTAATTTGCTCATATCTTACCTCAAAATGTACTTTCGTTCATTGCTACCTTGACTTAAAGAACTTCTGATGAGTACTTTATTCCCTCGTATTTGGCTTCCGACATTTTTTTCTCATCACAGTACACTGTACTCATGTTGGTAAATACTTTGACTTTTTGAATTCTATCTGTATACGTCAATGAGCTGAGGCTTTAATGTCAGGAGTCTGAGACTTCATATGCTAGCTTTATGTGGAATTCCATCTGCTCCACTTCCGGTTAAACTTTGAGTTGTGATTTCTGTTCTACTCTCACATTCAGTGATTATGTCTGCTCGGATGCGACTAAAGCACACTCAGGGCTGTTGCATTGTAAATATAGTAGCTGCTTAAGCTTATCGCTGCAGGTTCGACATTCCAACACAGCGTAGCGCACGATTGTCTTATAACATACTTGAGTGATAATCCTTTATGTTGCTAGGCATTCTTTACTGCATCCACTGAAAGCAAGGACTGAACTTTGCGCCTGCATCTAATCTAGAGGTTTTATGGTCGAAGCGTTCCTCTGGCAGGCAAACTAATTTCACCATGCTTTTCCCAGAATGCTTAGAAGCAGTTATCTCCCTTTTCTCACGTAATCATTCCAATACAACTTCTTCCACAACACAAAAAGTAAATATCCTATGAAATTCCAAAATCACTTTCTTAATCAAATTCAAGTATTTCTCTTTGCCCTCACCTCTGAATTGCCGAACACATTCCTTACAGCGATTACGTCATCCATGCGCAGACCGAAGTTGTCCCGTTGAGTACTCAGGCAAAATTGGCTATTTCCAAGCCCATCTCTCTTTACGACCTCGTCGACGACGTGATCAGCTGCCAACTACTCCCAGTAGGAGCTGTCTCAGGCTGACCATTCCATTCTCGAATGTGGTCCAAAGCTTATTTTCTCAAGAGTAAACTTTCTAAATCCTCCTCCTGAAACAATGACATATTCTGCTTATTCTACGTACCTTACGTAAATTTCTTGTTTTCTAGTTGCGCTTCACTTTTTCGAATAACATGCCCTTCCAGAGCTTTCGAATGAATTTTCTATTGCGCGGTAACCGCTGGGGTCGAGCCATGGGACAGGCCCGAAGTGCACGGCGTAAATTGGTGTGTCGTGGACGTAAATACACCTTCTACAACAAACTCTACGCCAAGCGGCATTTTTTTGATCATCCCAGTCGCTCTCTGGCCTTTTTTGTCATACCGTGCATCTCAATAAGTGGAAGCAAACGCGACTCGGATGACCGAAAAGTTTGCAGTGGGAGGTGCATTTACTGTGCTTCTCTGGGCCAAAGTCCGGTCCGCTATTGCGTCTCGACACGCTTTGCGGCCGCACGCGCTCAAGTCAGTCGAGTTTCCAGCGCCAAAGCCGAGTCCATGTGGCTTTTGTATACAGTTTTCTCAAGTTTTGTTAAGTTTCCAGTTCCCAAAACCCACCTAGAGTTAACAGACCGACGGCTGCGGAGCTGGAAACTCTTCCTACTCGAAAGCGCGCGGCCGCGAAGCGTGTCGAGATGCAATTGCGGACCGGAATTTGGCCCAGAGAAGCGCTGTACCTTCACGATACACTAGTATACGCCTTGCACTTCGGGGCCGTCCCGTGGCGCGACGTTGCTCGCGTAGGAAGCGGAGCGGCTCCCACCCCTGCTTTACAGCGTTCATGTATGCCGCCTCTGGTGAGCTCTCCCATTTGAGCGTATGCCTGCCGTGCCAGCAAATAAGGCATATAGGGCTTATAGAACCAACCAATCAATAGTACGAAAACTGGCGCCGAAAATAAGCTGGTACGATTATAAAACTCTATGAAGTCTCTAGAATAATGAAAAGTTACCAACAATGGAGTAAGGTCGCTTTGCTAATTTGGTCAGAGTTGATACTTCGGGTTTTTCCGAATTTCAGGCGGCCATACATTAGTTTCAGAGCGACGTCTCGTGAAACTATTCCGAGCAACACACAAGACTTTGAAAACGTATTATGATCTTATCAAGGTCGGCAAATCTTTAAAATGTGAACTTCGTGAATGGGGGCCCAATCTCTACTTTATGGTGCACCATAGCGTGAAGCCTTTTTTGTGAGGCAGCTCGACACTCTTGGGCTATCCTAGCAGAAACTACTACTAGTAGTCCACAATAAGCAGTTTGAAGTTACTCTTAAGTTTACCCAAAGAAACCCGGTTTTTTTCGTGTAGAAAATTGGTCGCTCGTGAAAGCGGTTCAATAAACGGAAAGACACATTTTTTTTGCAAATCTGATCGCTGAAGTAAAGCAATCGGTTTTGATTTTCTATGCATCTGCGAATGAACGGAAGGGTTCTATCATCGAAATTGACAACAAAAATATTCATCATTAAGGCACACTGCTGTTGTGGAGATCTGCACATGAACATCACTGTCGAGCTGAGGAAACAAATTTCGAACTCTCATATGCCCCCATCATCAGTTTCGGATTGATATTCGAGGTGAATTTTCAACGGGGCACATTTTGTACAATCCCACCTGTTACGATCAATATAGTGGCTGTGCTCGTGTATCATTTCCACGTCATTTGCAATATGCCCCCTGCAATGCTTAACCAGTTGAATAAGCGATTCTCGAACTCTCCCAGCTGACTCCACCCACTTGCTCACATTTCGCATAACTCGCCTTGACTGCTAATTCTTTTGTCGCAATACTCACATTCGTTGTTAGGAGCATATTGTAGCTTTTCCCGAGAAAATCTATCAATGCTTATTGAATGTCTTTAAAAGGCGAGTTGAAATGTACACAATTAAAATTGTTTTCACCTTCCGTGTAGATGATATATACTCGTAAAACTGTGATTGGGGAAGATTTAGGTCCGGGGTAGTGGGCTTAGGTACTTCACAGCTCAAGGAAAGACTTCTTCGAAAAAATTTGCTAGGTGTGAAGAGACCCCGAAATCGACGATTTCCTCACACCTAGCTTCATACATTAAGGTGTGAGGAAATCGCAGATTTTGTCACTCCCTCGAACCTAGCAATTTATTCTGGAAAGCACTTCCCTGGAGGATAGGACTCTCTACACACCGAGGAAGGAGTTGTTCCGCCTGTTGTGGTACTAATTCCACTCGGGACCACTTAGCTTGCTCTAAGTACCGCGACGTTTCGAACTGCAAAAACAGGACAACTCCTCCCTTGGTGTGTAGAGAGCCCTATCCTCTTCCCTGTGGCCGTTAAGGAGAGTTCGCCTAATAAATTTAGTCTGTTGAATGGACGGGGCTCGCGACGGTAGATCGCCGCGCGCGAACCGAAACCCCGTTGGCCGGTGATGCGGCCAACACCGCACGGCTAGTCGCCTGAGGCAGCGTCCATACGTGGCGAGAGCGGGCGCTTCCGCTGTTGTGCGCCTCTCGACTCTCCTCAACGCCGCCTGCAAATTAACACAGGCCAACACCCCTGCCTAGTGTTGATCCGATAGAAAACGTTTGATCGGGTGATCAATCGCTCAAATCGTTGCAACGGCTGATGATTTCCCACGCTTTTCAACGTCCGTGGTGGAATTATGAAAAACAAGGTGAGTGGTTTCGATACAGGTTTAATGCCACCTGCTCCAGTAATGGAGCAGTAAGCTTGAAACTTGCTGCTTGCTTCGTGGTGCTGGCGCAAGCGCACAAGAGCGAGAGGGCGAGGGCGCGCGAGAAGGAGCGCCTGTGAGCGGCTAGCGAATTGTGTGCCCACGATGACCATCGATTTTGCGTAAGGGGTATGGTATACTTTTGCGACACACGGTCGCGTCGCTCTGCACAGCGACACCGACCGCCTCCCGCCCTTTAAATCTGTCGCTGTCGCAGCGCACTGCACAGCGACAGCGACAGTGGTAGCGACAGGCTATGGCACATTTGCAGTATGTCAGCCCTCCGCGACACGTCGCTGCGACCCACACACGACATCTGTTCCTACGACGGCCGTTTTCTTTGCTTCGATGCGGGTCCCGCCGCGATTTGTGTTAGATTGCATGCCTGTCGCTCACTACTGCGACAAAGTATACCATACCCCTAATCGCGCGCTCTCGCCACGTATGGACGGAGCCTGATCCATGCGTCAAACTAAATCGAATACGGAATCCATACAATACAAGCACTAGTTTTTGTAAAAACGTTCAGCATTTGCCAAACTTAGCAAAAAACTTCCGATGCTTGTAACATTTTTGAACGAAGACTTTTTTGGATTCCTGAAACTCTATCATATTTACGCTTAAATTCCTGCCTAATAATTTGCTTTTGAACCGAAGTTCCTTAAATTCGCTACGTTTTTGAATTTAAATGTTTTTGCCTTCGTTTTTCGACAATGTCGCGCGCGGAAAGGTGCGATGAAAATTTGACATGTAATTGTGTGTAATAGAAAAGGAACCTCAAGTTTTTTTTGTGAATTATACTATGTTTATCTTTAATTGCACAAAAAACGGCCCGCCTATAGTCCTCTAATGGGCCGGCTAGTACCGTAGTTTACGTCCACGACGCGTTCTCGGCAGACCCGGGTGTGCACCGGGGTGTGCTGAGCGATCGATTCATCAATGCCGTCACTGGGCCACCCACCCTGCCACTGTGCACACCCGAGTCTGCCGAGAATGCGTCGTGGACGTAAACTACGGTACTAGCCGGACCATTAGAGGACTATTGGCGGACCGTTTTTTGTGCAATTAAAGATAAACAGAGTATAGATGCAGGTGAGACAGCCTCGAGTATTGCGCAGGGAGACTTTGAAAAATCTTTGATTAAACAGGCTTGGGAACTTCCTGAGAAGTCTGACTTGTGCTGCGCAAACCCTAAAACGTGAAGTGAAAGGCTTCGAGAATCCAACCTGCATAAATTTCGATATTGTTACCCCTGTATTAAAGCCTCGAAGAAGATATAGGTCTTGGCGTGCGCCGTATTTGAAGAACCACCGCAAAAAAATTTTCATTCAAAAGCAAAGCGATTTTAGGGAGCTTCGGTTCACGAAGCACTATGTTAGGTAGGAATTCGAGCTGTGAATATGATAGCGTTTTTGGAATCCGAAAAAGTCTTCGTTCAAAAAAGTTACAAGTATCGGACGTTTTTTTGCCCAAGTGCTCCCCGTTTTTGCAAAATTTAGCGGGGTATTGTACCTAAGCTCACTGTACCGGAGCCATACCTTACCCATTTTTCAGTTTCACGTGTAGATCTCATTTACAAAGAAAGTTATAAAAATGTCGATAGGGCGAAAATCGTCTAAAAAAATGTTAGCTACCAAAGGACTAGGTCCCAGGATGTTGCAAATGTTCCGAAAATCATTTCTGTACAGATTGGAAAACAACCTTTCTTTGACCCCTTCACCACCTCTACTTATGCTTTTTCCGTACACTGTGGGGCCTCACATATCCTCTGGTTTTCAGCCAAATTTACTCTGTTACCTCGCGCGCTTGTGCGGAGCGAGGGTAGAGACAGCGAGAAAGTGTGGCGAGAAGGAGAGGCAGCGTATGCGCGCAGACGCACGCGATGAACAGAGGATGCACTGTGGGGCCTCTCCGCATGAACCGTTGAGCATAAAATTTTCTGTGTACTAGCACAGCAGTATATGTAGTCCACCGTGTAAGGCTAATAGCAGCTCTCATTATCTCGGTTCAACTCAATTACAACAACACTTCCATCGTTGAGGTGTAGTGCAATTAAACCATCCGTCATTTATCCGTCGCCAAATGATTCTCCCGCTCCCTCCCGCCATTTGAACTTCTCTCATTTTCACCTTCCCCGTCCATTCGAGACATTTCTTTATTTACTTGTTCAACTCTGGTTCAGAAGTTTTCTCATGATCTGACTGATTGAAAATGCTCACCAAATTTTTCTACTAGTTTTTCTGCTTTACTCTTATGCCTGACTTTTCCATATCTCTGCACCTCTTTTGCTTAAAGGCACAGTCCAACCTCAGGGACGAAATCTGAGTTTTCCACATAATTGTGTAGTAGACCCACTCCGTATACCACTTGCCAAGTGCGAGCTCTCAATTCCTTCGACTAAGCGAGATATAGCGGGAAGCCACCCTGGGATGCCCATACCAGGAAGCCACTTTTGCACGCCCCTTTTACAATCTTTCGGGCTCAACAGCGGTAAGATGAGCGATGCTTTCCAATCAGTAGCCCCGTTCTTCCCTTCATTCTCAGCCTCTCTCATCATTCAGGTCAGCTCGCACCCAGCGGCTGCAAATGACGGGAGTTACAAGCCTCGGACAACTCGTCCACCATGCCTCCGCAGCTCAATTTTTGAAAAGCCATAGCTTCGTTCTTAGGGAGTCTTGTACGATTCCAAAAACATCATTGGGATCAGTGTGAGACCGTTTTCAAGATAGGCAGGAAAACAGAAAGACGATTCTGAGCTTGGACTGTGCCTTTAAAACATCATTATTTACAAACACTTGGAAACAACGTTTATTACAACATTCATTTACAAGTATATGTTTATCTATGTTATTTAATTACAAACACAATATAATAACCATGCCGGACATCTTAACCCATTCACGACCGCGTGTCCCACCGGTGGGACACGCGTTGACTACCACTTCGGACCGCGTGTCCCATCGGTGGAGCACCCTTTTCGAAAATCGATTTCTCCACCGCATGGAGGAATTTCTAAACCTACTTATGGTCAATGTATTTACCTATCCTAGAGCCGACTACAAACTTCGTGGTCCGCTGGCAGCTTCACCGCTACAATATATCTAACCCATCGAATGCAGCGAGGTCGAAAACCGCAAACTTGAGTACAGATTGCATTTTTACAAGCAATTAATGGCGGATTTTTTTCTTTTTTCCATTACTCGATGAACAAACCTTACTTCTGAGAGTGGTTAGATCGTATATCTATTCAATATATTACAGAAATATGATTACTGATACTGCGCACCATTTGCGAGTAGAGAATCGGCTTTTCTTTCGCCCGTCTTTTGTTAACAGAAATAATTTCATGCAAAGATCACCTATGTAGAGACAATTAGGGCCTTCCCTCCTAAGTCCTGTTTGGTTACGGTTGGTATCCTAGGCCGGGGCTCTACTTCGGTGAAAACTACCTTAGAGAGGAGCGGACGAGAAAAATGGGGACGCACAAGAGCAGAAAACGAGTGAAAATATATAAAATGGTTATTACACTAATAATTCCTAGTCAATATGTAATAATAGAACTATTTTCTACGTCTAAATGTTAAAAAAAACGTTTTCTTACAAAAATCTCTTCCTAGAAGGCACCGAACTGGAGAGGTGAGGGGGTGTCCGAGAAAAAAATGGCTCTGAAGATCTGAAAAAGTCATTTAATCAGCATTTTCAGTCAATATAAAAATTTAGGAAAATTTTCTACGTCTCAATGTCAAAAAGAATGCTAACAATGTTAACTACAAAAAAAACTGGCGTCGCAATGCGATAGACCGCAAGAGAGTGGGAGTATGTAAGCTAATAGCTAATGCAAAAATTAGTGTAAATCGGGCAAAATATCATTTCACTAAGCATTTGCTGGCGATTGAAGAACAGAAGAATGCCTTTTATGGTAATCTACGATAATTAATGTTTCAAACCGCTAGAATTCAACGAATCACATGATTCTCTGGATGGTCTTATCTACACACTTGAAACTTTAGTTGGCCATTTCTCTGTAAGGAAAGAGTTATGGAAGCTGAAACTTTGGAATAATTATTTTGACGTCAACAGTCGTTGAATAAACAAAAAAAAACGAAAATCGATTTTTTGGTGGCGTGCCATTCGAGCAAAAGTGGCCCACCGGTGGGACACCGTATACGGTGACGCAATATTGCACGCGGTCCCAACGTGCAGCCACCCAAAATTAGGCGTGGTCGTGAATGGGTTAAAGGTACACAACCCCCAAAAAAAGAATTTTCACATTTAATGCTTATCTTGGAGATATTCACACGCTGATCACAGTGGTATCTCTGAAATTGTCCAAGACCCCCTTTGAGCAGAGTTATGGCTCTTCAAAGAAGCATAGATTTTGAGGATGAAAATTTGGTGGACGAGTTGTCTCAGGCCTGTATTTATCTTCATTCGCAATCGTTGCGCGAGAGAAAGCCAGTATAAGGAGACAGTCTGGTGATGGACTGAAGAACGACGACTTGATGGAATTCATCCCCCCATCGAGCCGCTTTTGAGTTCGAAAATCTGTTAGAAGGTCGGGCCTGTGGTGGTGAGCGAAGGGGGTCGGGCCTGTGGTGGTCGCTTATATCTCGCTTATTTGGAGAAAATAAGATCTGGCATTTGGCACGTGTTATACAGGAGGGGTCTTCTACACAATTACATGAAAATCTTAAAATTCATATCTGAGGGTGTACTGTGCCTTTAAATTTCACCCACGAGATTAGTATAATACATTAATATTTCTACCTCTACATGCTTGATTATTACAATCTCAGGTAACTATTAAAATTGTTATTCTATTGCGTTCATATGACAATAATGATACTATTTCCATAAGAAAAAGAACGACCGCAACCCTTGCCGAATGGACGTACAATGAAGTTTTCAAATCTAATCTCAGAACTGCCTGAGCCGAATTACGAAGCGTGCACACAAGATTGTTAAAAATGGATACTCTTCCTTATCGCCAATATAAAGGCTCGGCAGAATGAGTCACGAGGTTTTTCTGCTAGAATATTATGAACACGCAACATATGTACACCATTTTGCTAATTACTTTAACTCCATGTACGAGGTTCTTGAACTGTTCTTGACTTACACTTGACTTATATGTATTGTATGGACTCTATGCTTCTCTTAATTGTGTTTTCATAACACTGTCTCAGCCTGTCGTAGTGATTCACATAGTAGTTTGAGCTAAGTGGTCAATCCTTCCGCGTCTTCCTAGTCCGGTTTAGCTCTGAGTCGTAAATCCATCCCGCCGTGAAGATGAAATGAGTAGTGGTAGTCAGGCTACTTGACGACGGCGAGCACAATACCACCCATCATTTTCACCAATTTTATGCACTCCCATTCGCATTTTCGATTCAGTTATTGCTCCTCTGTCCAGAACCCGAAGATATCGTAGAGTTAGGCTGTAGGCTAAAAGCAGCATACACGCTCGTAAACATGCTGTGGTCACGTTGCGGCCATTAAAGGTAGTGTTCACGATAGAAGTCGTTTTTCTGTTTTTCCGCCTATCTTGAGAACGATCCCATGATAATTTCAACGATGTCTCTGGAATCGTACAAGACCCCCTGGAAACGGAGTTATAGCCCCTCACAATTAAGCTAGGGAAGCATTGTGGACGAGTTGTTCGAGGCTTGTAACTCCCGTTTTTTGCTGCCGATGTGTGCGAGCTGACCTGAGTAAAGAGAGACGTTGAGAATGAAGGGAAGAACGGGGTTTTTGATCGAAAACCATCGCTCATCTAACCACGAATTCAGGGAAACTGTTATAGAACGTGGGCGTAGTGGCCCAATGGGTTGGCTGGCCCACGAGATTTTCACCCACTTACCGACCGTTTTTCGTCGCACTTCCGTTCTTAATCTTCTTAGGGTACCGAAAGCTAACGTTTTAGACAAAAAAACGTGCAACTTCTTCTTCGTGAACACTGCCTTAAAGGCAGGGTTCGCGATAAAAACGACTTTTGGGCTCTCTTCATGAGAATGTAGATTTGGTTATCACAAACGTAGAAATAAATGAAAAAACCCGCGAATTCGCGGGAAAACCGTTCAAAAACGAAGTATAACGGCCAATTACCGGTGTCAGCCGGCCCCCTAATTAACGAGTTTTTCATTAGTGCTTGCTTATCCGCCTTTTATTATGCTGCTGCAGTAGTCAGTAGTCTCCAGAAATGCTCAGAAATTACTTTAGAAGCGAAATAAAAGTGGACAGAACAGGCATTTACACTAACCACGATAACTGGGGGCGGGAGGACACCAAGCAATAACTTATTCCTAAGCGTTTTTTCTCAAAATTTTCACTTATTTTCAACTTTCTGATGGCCAGATCTACCTTCCCATGAGGATAACACAACAACCGATTTTATCGAGAACCCTGCCTTTAATATACCGAACGATTGCGAGAAGAAACTATGTAATTCGTTGGTCAGCGGCTACCGCGACGCGACCGCTCTCACTGAAATAGAGTGTGACAGCAAAAGAGGTATGTGTAATAGTAACTAATAGATCAGCATTTATGAAGGCCCGCCTCTGTCTAAGCACTGCTTCATTTAGAGAACGACTTTAAACCTTTGTTGAACTTTTCATCGTCACGTTGGAGACGTAGTGCGAGTCCAAAGTTTAAATCTAAAAAAGTGAATTTGTGAGCATGAAGTTTCAGAAAATCATACAGCTCTTTCGAAGAACAATTCCATAATGAGAGTTCAAATTTTCGCTTAGCGGTACAATTTTGAGAGTACGCTGCGACTACTTGTAACACGACTACACTAATATCGCATCATCAAGTTGGCTACTTTTGTCTAAAGAAATATTCTGGCTCTGAAAAAGCATGGGCCGGCTTTCACTTGGAGCATTTTGAATACTTCACCAGGCCTACGCAGTCAAAAACCATGCGATTGCGAAAGAAGAGGCAATTTGAAAACCACATTTTTCTCGTTTTTTTTTTTGAAAATTATCGGTGTCGTAACCGAAATTTTTCGGTTTTTAAAGTTTGTCGTACAGGCCAGACCCCGAGGCTATTTTCAGGAATTCAGTTTCTAGGGCTTATTTGGGGTCCTGATCTATATACTGACTAGGGAACCTCGCATGGTGTACCCCCGGATCAGAAAGCTGATAAATTTTTTATAGTCAACTCTAGCATGCCCTGTTCGAATCTGAACTCTGATTTTGCAACGGACATCTGCGAAAAAGTTATAGCCTGTCAAAGTTCGTATTTCCCGCCTTTTTTTCTATCAAAAACGCATTGAAATTTGCGAAATCCGGAAACGGACTTCATGCTTTTGTTCGGCGCCCAAAACTACCCCACTGAGCTAATGTGGGCTAACGGCATATTTTCCAAACTTTGCACAGACTGGTAGCGTTTTGGACTTTCCGGTTGGGCGCTTATTTATACCTCTGAAAGCGTTACAAAAAAATGTTGCAGATTTCACTTAAAATCCTCCCCGGTGGGTTATTTGGGGCGCTGATCACGAATCTGGGGTCTATTTGACGATTTTATGAGCTTTTCGACTTGATTCGTTCAGAGCTTCAAATAGGGGGGAGGAGTTGGGGAAATTTCATGGCGAATCGCAACGTTTGCCGTTTCCAGAAGTGCTCTGATAGATATGGCTTAAATTGTTGCTCTGGGGATTATTTGCAGTGCTAAACACGAATCTGCAATCAGTTTATCAACTTTTGATAGATTACGGTAGGTTACGGTGGGTATACGGTAGCTCAGTCAAAGTATAAAGATTTGGCGCAAAATTTCTATATGGGTGTTATCAGGGACGCCGAACCCGAATTTGAGGTCCATTTTTCGATTTATGAATTTTTAAGGTAGGTAAAGCCAGTTAAAAGGCATTTTTTGAGCCAAATCCGAATTTTTTTTCAAACACCCTAAAAATTGCCTGATGGGGGTACCCTTACGTTTTCGCAAAGCTTCAAAAACGCTTATAACTTCATTTGGAGGTGTCCGTTGCAAAATCCTGTGACAGATTCGGAGACAGCGGACCAGAATTGACCAGAAAACATTCATCACCTTTTAAATGGTCGGGTAGGCCATGAGAGGTTCCCCAGTGAGATTTACTGATCGATTTTCAAAAATAAAAACCTGAAAGGTATGGCTGGGAGCATCCCAGAGAAGGCCAATTTTGGAATCGAACTGTGAATTTTGATAGTTTAGTGACAAAAATTCTCTATAGTGGTAGTTTGAAAGGCTCAACACTTCTGATTCTGCTTGACGCCTCCCTCAACAATTCTGCTTGACGATTTTCTCAGGAATCGTTCTGTGTTCCGCTGTTGGGCGTCACGTGAAAGAGCGGATATTGTTTTTCTATCACATGCCTGAACACCTCAATATTTACAACCTGCTCCTTTAGAACGTCTTTGGACCCAAACAGGTCCGAGTTGCCACCGCGAACTCTGCCACGCATCCTAACGAAGGCTAATGAACAACAGCTCGTTAGCGCATGCCGCTGTTTTCTGGCCCACATTCTAGTATCGCTGGAAGAACAGATCACGGCTCCTGTTTCCTGCTCTTTCATCGGGAATATTTTGAGTGGACCATAGATCCCATTTATGGGAGTGGGGATAGAAATTGAGTTGATTTTTCAGATAAGGCGAATCCTCCCTTTCGAAATGTGTATATCAAAGGTAGCGTTAACGAAAGCTCAATAATTGTGACACTTTCTGCGTGAGAGACTAACTGCTTTTTGGTGGATGTGGTATGCACCTTGCCTTTATGCCTCGGTGACCGATCTCCACTGCATGTCGCCGCTGTGTAGACCAGATCTCATCCAGCTCGATCGATCCCGAGCATGGGACATTCAGTGATGTCAGTTTTCTGAAAGCTCTTGCTCTGTGCGAAATGTCTTGGCTTTGTCTGAAGAGACAGAGTTCCATCTGGTGAGAGGACAGTCTAGAGGACGGCGGCAATCACCAGGTAACTTGTTTGGTGCTCGAAAGCTTCATCCGTTAACCTACATCAGATCACATATCCTGTTCATCAATGCTTGGATTGGACCATGAACAGGAGAGGATCTCTCAGCTGTCACTGCTTTCAAAAATTGACAGTACGTAAGCCTGCAGCCCACTGAGCACGACAACTAGTCTTTAGCAGTCTGTGTTTCATGGCCCAGTGTGCTGTTGCTGTCTCACGATATGTGAGGTCCAGTTCGTTTCTGCCCACGTCTATATTTCATGGCGCAGCGCCGGCAGTACAGTGGAGTCAAACAAATGTATTCGCGTCTTTACATCCCGCAGTTGGTCCGCCCCATGTGCTGCTCAGCTGGCTCGTCGTCTCAGTCCCAACTCAGTACACATGTCTTTTAGAATTTTCGCCTCCCCTTTTAAAATGTAGCTGTTTGTGACGTCTATGGGAACGCCGGAGAGATGGATGAGGCTCTCGTCGCACCACTAGTTGCGCATAGATTGGGTTTTGTTTGATTCATTGTCAGGCCGGTCGCCTTGCCTGCAGCGCCCGATTCGTTGAGGATCCGCTGGAAATCTGTGGAAGACAAATCCAGCACACCAATATCGTCAGTCGAAGCGCAAATTGGATAGTCTGCGTCAGTTTTCAAAGCAATCGTACACGATGAAAACCATATTTAGGTTTATGCGTTCATTCGGACTAGTATGACATGACGATGTCACTCTGAGAGGTTGGCGTTTCAAAATCCCCTCTGAATGAAGATTAGCTTAGCTCAAAACGGGTTCCTGGGTTTCTGGGCCGGCCCGTTGGGGTCGATCCGTTGTTACAAAGAACAAAACTCCGTGGTTGCTGCCGGCGGGCGCGTCTTGACGTGACGTAGGGCGCAATGCACACGCCAGTCGATTCCGCATTGGCCATCGATCGGAAGCAGCTGGCGGTGATGGACGCAGCAGGTTGGTAACCATCTTAATTTCGTCGAAGTCGTAGTTGAGCGGCATCCTCGGTGAAATGCTTCCAACGCTGCGCCAAAGAATGAAACGTGAAACTGTTCTTTGCGTTCTCCGCGCAACTATACCAGGTTGATGTCGGCGCGAAATTCAAATTTGCTATGAACTTTCTAAAAATGGGGTTTTCTTGAAAAGTTGACGTTTCTGAAGGGGCCTTTTGCCACCGTTAGTCACTATAGGGATAGTACAACACGAAAACGTCAAAAACCCAAATATGGTTTCCATCGTCTACGATGACTTTAAAGGCAGGGTTATCGATAAAATCGGTTGTTGTGCTACACCCATGGAATGGAAGATCTGGCCATCACAAAAGCGAAAATGAGTAAAAAATTGGAGCAAAACCGCACAGGATAAAGTTATGGCTTGGTGTCCTCCCGCCCCCAATTATCGAGATTTGGGCAAAAGCCTGTTTTGTAAACTTTTATTTTGCTTCTAAAGTGATTTCTGAACATTTCTAGAGACTACTGATTACATTAACAGCAAAATAAATGTTGGATAAGCAAGCATTAATGAAAATCGCGTTAATTAGGGGGCCGGCCGACACCGGTAATTAGCCGTTATACTTCGTTTTTGAACGGTTTTCCTGCGAATTTCCGGGTTTTTTCACTTATTTCTACATTTGTGATGACCAAATCTACATTCTCATGAAGAGAGCCCAAAAGTCGTTTTTATCGCGAACCCTGCTTTTAAGGACACCTCTGCTGCCCCAGTGGAGATCACCTCTTGTGAGACTGTGGTGAACAGGTTCGACAAGATGATTTATGTCCTCGCCTGAGTGTTTTTTGAACCGACACCTTCAGTTTTTGCTCTAACAGTGGGATGATGGTGTTGCTTCCGTTGAAACACTTCCAGCATTCTGATGTACTTGACGTTTATACCAGCACCTCCAACAGCTACTAGAACCGCCGGATGTTAAGCCGGATCGGAGGCATTGCTATATGTAGGCCACGAAAACCAGCGCTCGAGATAAGTGTTACTCTTTGGTCCGTTCGACGACTTGCGATATCGCATGGATGTGATCGGGACAGCGGTAGCCCTTCCTTCCGGAAGCCGGCCTGCTTGCTGGACTAGAAGTTATCTGGACACATCTCTGGTCTATTGAACAATTTCTCTGTAAAAACCTTGTGAGGTACAGAGAGATGATCGACTGGCCTTCAGTTTGTGATTTCATCACAATCCCTTTCTCTGAGCAGCAGTATTGTTTTCGACGATTCCCACTGCGTGGGTATGGTTTTTTGGGCGATGTGTCTGTAAAGCGTTCTGCGAGAACCTTCCATAGAGACGATCCACCTCCTCTGTGTGACTCGGCAGGTAACGTCATCTGATCCGGGAGACGTGTTTCTCTTCATCCATCTGTCAGAAAAAGCAACCCAACCTTCAAGGAATGGAGGAGGGTCGTCTACTATTGCAGGCTACGTAGCATGGGATGTGAGGGTCCAAAGTGATTGTTGTTAAAGTCTGTGACAGTCTTTTCCATACCAACGCGGGATGTTCCTATGCGACCCATGGTTTCGGAGGGCTGACGTTTGTTCTATGGGATGTGACAGCTCACGTCGACAAAACCTCATGCTCTTTTTCCGGTTTGCGACGTCAACAGAATCTTTATTCGGCATGGGTTCAAATCGCTTAATACCTGGGCTCTGCAAGTCTAACTGATTAAAGTTGCTATAAGTTCTCTAGCAAAAACGGCTCCGCGTGAGGTCATTGTGTAGTGGAAGCTTTGCACGAGGCACTCTGTGGTCGGAGCATGTCGAGAGCAATGGAACAGTGTCGACATCTACGAAAGCCCACCGCCGATTCACGAGTCTACCTTGCGAAAACCGTTATCATTTCTGGTGTTGCCTCAATGAGATCCAATTCTTCCTTCTCCATTGACTGCTCTTCCGAGCACAGCATTGAAGTCACCCCGGCAGATTTTGTAGGAGCTTTTTTTTCTGGCTGACAATTATGTTGTAGGAAAAGACAGTGTTTGCAAGTCTGAACTACGGCGCATTCTCCTATAGCTTATGCCCAGCCTAAAGGCATCGTACACGCTGGAAACCACTCACCGTTTTTGAGTTTGATTCATTGGCTGGGCCCGCCTGAGAACGTGGGTAGAGTTTGTCGGTCACCGACGCATTATTGGGAAGATCAGCCATATGGCCTCAAATGAGAAAAGAAGTTAGCTTATCAAGAAATGATACATTAACTTCCACTCATTTACGCGATATCGTTTGTTGGAAACATTCCTTCTTTTTCATTTTATGTCACATGGCTGTCAGAAGGCCGGCCTCTTTAGGTGGTATTCGAAGCATTCGATCACCCTTATCTTCCCAATATTGCGTCGGTGACCCCACAAACTCTACCCACGCTCTCAGGGGGGCTCAACCAATGATTCAAACTCAAAAAACTAAGAGTGGTTTTCAGCGCGTACGATGCCTTAAAGCGTGTCCTGTTATCCATCATTGCCTAAGCTTTTTGCGCTGTTCGTTTGTTAATGGTTGACTAGTGAAGGGGAAGTTCCCGATGCTGAATGTGGTTTTGTTTACGTCTGAGAATAAATGCATTTCCACATCCAGCGAAATATCATTTGTCGAATGACGTCGCTCAATGAATCTCCTGACTGAAACGTTCTCAAATACCTTAACGCGGAGTTTTTGTTCGGGATATTGCACTAATCGCTCTCTGTAGCCTGTACTTATGGCATTGACTGCTTTTCGCACACTCGAAAAACTGCGAGCGTTTTTCACGTACTTGGAAAGCTACATTTCAATTCGCCAGTGGGAAGGAGCGATACGGAGGCAACTTCACCCTTGAGCCCCTTTCACACTTGTTCGACCGACGACGGACGACTCGTTATCGAATGTGTAGTATCTGTCTACCCTACCCTATCCATCTTATCTATCTTGACTTATCAAATTTGATAACGAGTCGTCCGACGGCGGCTGACAAACTACGAAAGGGGCTTTAATCGGGATTCTGAGAACTTCTTGCGTTTAGGTTTCTTGCCATAATTGATTAATTTTTGCTGCTGACGTAATTTGGGACGTGTATGTCACCTCAGCGGCCCTCATAAAACCTCTAAAGTGCAAGGCGTAGGACTGGGGATCAAGCAAAAGTTATATTTGCTTCCTATCAGGCATTCATGAGTGGCCAGTTATCCAGCTATTCTTCGACTATATTTTTTTAGTGAGAATCGTTTGGTGTAGCTGGGAATTTCACGTCAGCATAGTTTCCCATTATGGTTTCCCAATAGTTTTTGAGTCAAATTTTCCAATCAGCTTGTACTTTACAACATGGTTTCTTTCTTCTCCTCTGTTGGTCTCCTTCTTCTTCTCTACAGAGCTTTTTCGAAACAGGCAGGCCTCCAGTATTCTGTCTTGGTGTCAACTTAACCGCATCTGATCGAGGCCACGTACATCACAAAACACCTTCTTTTTCCTAGCGCTTGTCCTAAGTTGGCGTGGGGTCCTTTTTTCATTCTTGTCCTCCACTTCCTTCTGTCAGCTGCGTCTTTTAGAATGAGACGTGCTTCAGCCATGTCGGCTTTACGCGGCGTTGAACATGCCCGAACCATCTCAGCCGAGCTCCCTCCATCTTTCCACTTATTGGCGCAACAACTCCGAAGATGGTAGTAGCACGTTAAGGCAGTAAAATAAGCCTGCTGTAATGGTGAAGTCTACAAAGCCCAACAAAAAAGAAACTTTGCCACTCCTGACTTAAGCCGCTTTTGAACAATTGTTGCACCGAGTGGAAAGTTGCTTGTTAATTTTTAGTTGTTTTTTGTCCTTTAGCTGCCGATAGTTTAATCGATGCATTGCTAATCAGTACTCAATGCAGTTATTGTCAATAAACATGAATGAATGAATGAATGGTACGCCCTGTGTTGTTCGTGACCCGGTCCGTTAGACTGATACCTAATGACAACCTAAGCATTCTCATCTCCATGGTGTGCAGGGACTATTCGACAGCTCCAGTAGTCGGCCAAGACTCACTAGCGTAGAGCGCGACCGGCCGCCCTACCGCCTTGTTAACTTTTGATTTGAGACGGAGTGGAATCTTCTTGTCACACATCACGCTCGTAGTTTTTTTTCCATATCATCACACCGCAATGCACCATTCTCCAACGAATGGTTTTTGAACTTTCGCGCCTTAGTGAGATGAAAAGATCATTAAAATATGTAACATCGGCATGGATCCAAACGAGACCTTGCGTTCCCCCAGTGGAGCTTGGCGCAAACTCGGTGCACCTATGTTATAGCATATGGCACCGAGTTTGCGTCAACCTTCAAAAGTCTCATTAGACGTCATGGAAAAAAGGACTTTACGTCGGATTTTCTGCAAACATGGACAGGCTCGTTCCACCCGGGAATCAGACTTCGTAGAAACTGCGTTTTGAGATTCATCGCTGTCGGCCCATTTCTTAGAGACCCACCTACAATGTCTTGTGCCGTTGCGCCGCGTGCTGATTTATGCCAGATGGTGCAGCTGATTTCGGAGCTATTCTGTTGAACATTCAAAGTTGTTGAGATAATTACGTTACTGGGGTCTTATGGCCCGTAGTAGAACGCACACGCCGTTGGAAGCGTCAAAAACAAATCAAATTAAGTTGGAGCAATAACAAGTCAAAAAATTACGACAACTCGGCCCCCCTTCAATACAAACTCGTCCAGATTCATCGTTCGATTATGCCCACTTTGCCTGGTTCTTTAATGCTTCCAACGAAGTTAGCGTTTTAGAACAGGCTGAAAGGGCCTATCGGCTTGGCTATTTCAGCTGTTTTGTCGGTAATGTTCGCTGTTTAAGAGCAGCGGGTATTCTGCGGGGTAAATCGTCAACATTCACTTCATAACAAAAACAACCGCTATTCCTCTACTTACATACAGTTTTCGTTGGTTTTGTACTGTGCTTATCTGGGCCGAATTCCGGTCCGCAATTGCGTCTCGACACGCTTTGCGGCCGCACGCGCCCGAGTCAGTCGCGTTTCTAGCGCCAAAGCCGACTCGATATGGCTTTTTTATACAGTTCTCTTCAATTTTGTTTAGTTTCCAGTTACTAAAACCCACCTAGAGTCAACAGATCGGCGGCTGCGGCACTGGAAACTCTTCCGACTCGAAAGCGCGCGGCCGCAAAGCGTGTCGAGGCGCAATTGCGGACCGGAATTTGACCCAGATAAGCACAGTATTAGTTTCCCATATTACCAGCTCCAAATCTTCAATTTATATAATAAATCCATACCATTTTTGAGTGTGTCTGCTGCCTTTGAGCTGTCATATGACGAAAATCGAGAAGATAAGCTTACTAGCCGAAAGTGCAGAGGAGATCTCTGGCACGTGAGAGAAATTAGATATTAGTGTTAGAAAAAAGTGCTGACAACATAATTTTCCACATGTTTCCGATGCTATTCTGAGATCCCCAAGATTAAATATTATCCAAACATTCTTGTAGTAACCGCATGCGAAAAGTAGCGCATTGGTGAAGAAGTTATTGCTCCACATAAATCCTACGACTACACGTCCTCTTTAGTTGTTTATAACTAGTGGGCCAATTAGAGGACTATTGGCCGACCGTGAAAAAGATAAACAGAGTATAACTTGGATCAGAATATGACAGAATATGACACATCACCCATCATCTTTTTTTTTTAAATATATTTAATTACCACACTAATGACTACATATCAGATAACTAATGGAGAACTTTTCAAAATTCAGAAGTAAATGATCAGTAGATGAAATGCATTTGTTAAACAGTGATGAAATAGAGAAACATTTCCCTTCCTCACGGTTCATCACCCTTGGCTCGAAGATCAACGATGGAAGTTTTAGAGAAGATACGAAGTTGAGTGGCTTCAATGTTTCCTGGCAACCTCATGGTAAAAAAATCGGGGTCATTGGGTGTTTCTGCCATTTTTTAGTAAAAGAAGACTAAAAAATGGACATCTTCGGAAGTTGTGTGGGATTCTGCGGCTATACAGTGCGTATCGGGACCAAATTCAGTACCAAAAAACACCAGAACAGTTGCGTCTCGACACGCTTTGCGGCCTCACGCCCCCGAGTCGTGAGAGTTTCCTGTGCCGCAGCCTCCTATCAGTTAACTCTAAGAGGGTGTTGAAAACCGGAAACTGAAAAAAATTGGAGAAAACTGTATAAAAAAGGTCACCTCGAGTCGGCTTTGGCGCTGGAAACTAGACCGACTCAAGTGCCTCGGTCGCAGAGCGTCCCGTGACGCAATTGCGCACCGAAAATAAAAATGAAAATGAAGAATTCCTGTTATACATATACTGTGCTTCCCGAGACTACAATACCGCCCGCGACTTTGGGAAAAACGGCGTTTTCGGCGCTTTTTTTCCGCCGAAAAGCGCCGCTTTGTCATAACTTCGTTCAAAGTGGTCCGTTTGGGTTGCAAGGGGCATATTTAGAATCAACATCGAGAGCTCTTCATTTTGAGCTCACACATGTCTTACCCTGCAAACAAGGCATATAGGGTTAACAGAATCAATCGATTGTACGAAACCTGAAGCTAGATATCAAGTTGGTGTAAATATTTGACTCCATGTCAACCTTGCAGACTAAGTAAGAGTTATATACAAGTACGTTAGAGCAATTTATGGAGGTGGGGGAACTGAAAAATAATGATGTTCAGCCGTTTCGACACCCCGGCAGACACCGTCATCGTCCTTCTCTCGAGCTCAGAATGCCCGCGACCACAACTACGCTCAATATAGACTTTTTCAAAACAGTGACAACCTGTCTGATAGCATTTCCCGCCTAGCGCCATCCCCGTGGTTTTAGCTTTGAAAAACGACCCCTGATCACCGACGTCCCGTTCTCAGGTCAAACGGGACCAATCGATCTGAGACTCGGCTCACAACTTTACTTATTGATCTTTGCCATAATAAGCACTGCGGCAGACCAATTCGCAAAATTCGGTTTTTTTACCTTTTACGGATGTGCTGTGCTAAAACAACGTTTTTTCGCCTGTTCGGAGCCCCGACAGACACGGTCATCGTCCTTCTTTCGGGCTCAAAATCTCCGCGGACACAACCACGCTCAATATAGGCTCTTTTGGAACGGAAACAACCTAACTGGAAGCATTTCCCGCCTACTGCCACCCTCGTGATTTTGGCTCGGAAAACGACCCCCGTTCGCCGACGTCCCGTTCTGGGCTCAAACGGGACAACTCGACCTGAGACTCGGCCTACTACTCTGATTTCTCATCCTCTTTCGTATAAGCACTGCGCCAGCGCAATCCGGAAAGGTCGAATTTTCGCCGCTCTCACATGTGAAAAGTTCATTTTCGCTTCAAGCGGAACCAGCGACGTCCCGTTCTCGGCTCAAACGGGACCAATGGACCTGAGGCTCAGCCTGCAACTTTACTTTTTGATCCTCTTTCGAATAAGCACGGAGCCAGCGAAGATCCGGAAAACTTGATTTTTCACCTTTTTGGGATGTGCTGAAACAGTTTTTTTTTCGCCCGGCTTTTTATCGATTTTCAAGACCAGCTATGGCCAGCCAGTGCACTGAGACAGACAATTACATTGAGAGAACGCGCACCCTCGCTGCTCCTGGCTCCCAAACGCCACTGAACGTACGCTTCACAACGCCTCTTTCTTCGAGTTTCAATTCTCACCCCCAGCGCGACTTGCCGCAGTCTTTCGCATAACTTATTGATTCGTCAGGGTTCGAACTGGGATACGGTCATCTCGCCCCCGTCTCACCCTGGTAACTCACTCCCGCAAGATTTCACAACGTGCATGGCGCCTCTCGCCTGGCAGCTGGCCAATCACCCATTCACAGGGTTTGACAAGTGCACCTAATAGAATGGTGCGTACTAATTGAAGTTACGAGTACTTGTACACAGTTCAAGGGAATTTAGAAGAGTATGTCAACGAATATTTGGAAAACGAATATTCGGCCGAATCAACGAATATTCGAATAATTCGATTATTCGGAAGAATCAAATTTTCGAATAATTCGTTTATTCGAATATTCGGAGAGGTCAGTTTTTCGAATTATTCGTTTATTCGAATATTGGAAAGAGTGAGTCAGTTTTTCGAATTATTCGATTATTCGGAATTTTTTATTCGTTTGATATACTCTAGTATTTAGTGATCCTAAAGCGTTTTCAGATGAAGTTTACGTATGCTTGACATTTTTCTGAATAGTTTCGAAATTTTGCATGTGTTCAATCCAAGGTCCTCGGAGACCGGCGACCGAGCCGCCGGTAAGTGGCCCCTTGTGAATCCAAAATTCAATGCCAAATTGGGAGCGAGGGCGCTCTTTCTTTCACGTAACACTGTCTCAGTGCCTACGCTGGCTTTAGCGGGTCTTGAAAAACCGAACTTCCATATGGGGCTGATAATAATCGAGAAACTAATACGGTAGCTTCTTACAATAAAAATTTGATTCTTGATTTCCATGAAACGCTGCGATCCGAGCAAGTTTCCAAGAACATGTATTTCAAGAAGCATTTCTGCAAAAGAAAAAAATCCTGCGGGACGTGCCGAAATACTTTGGCCTGGAAAAGGACCGTAGCCACAATAAAGTCGTCGAGATCGCATAGTCTAAGCAATTTTAGATTGGCATCACGGTCAAGATTGACCTAAATGTGTTCCCAGAAACAAACAATCAGTTGAAAACTGTGGCCAGAGAAACCTAAAATTCTGATCTCAATGCCACCTGCTTGAGCGCACCGCTTCGCAGTGCGGGCTTCCAGAGTCAAAAACATCAAGTTTGGGATGAGGACGGTTTTAGTCGAGAAACGGATAAGGCTTTGCCAGGAGCCCGTACGGATCGACATGATTCGAGGTCGTTTCAGCCAAAACCGCCGGGGTGCCGCTAGGCGGGAAATGCCTCCAGCCCGGTTGTTTTTGTTTCAAAGGAATCTATCCTGAGCGCAGAGGACGATGACTGTGGCTGTCGGTGCGCCATATAGGCGAAAAAACGCTGGTTCAGCACATTCCCAATAGGCGAAAAATCTAAATTTCCGGATTGGGCTGCCGCAGTGCTTATTCGGAAGAAGATCAAAAAGAAAATTTGTAGGCCGAGTCTAGGGTGGATTGGTCCAGTTCGAGCCGAGAACGGAAAGTCAGTGGTTCCGCTTGAAGCGAAAATGGACATGGCACATGTGAGAGCGTCGAAACATCTACCTTTCCGGATTGGGCTGACGCCGTTTTTACTTGAAAGAAGATCAAAAAGTAATGTCTTAGGCCGAGTCTCAGGTCTATTGGTCCCATTTGAGACGAGAACGGGACGTCGGTGATCGAGGGTCGTTTTTCAAAGCCAAAATCACCGTGGTTGCGCTAGGCGGGAAATGTCTCTAGACAGGTTGAACCTGTTCTAAAAGAGTATATTGAGCGTGGTTGTGATAGCGTGCATTTTGAGCCCGAGCGAAGGACGATGACTGTGTCTGCCGGGGCGTCGAAACGGCTAAAAATCATTTATGTTCACTCTCGCCACCTCCATAAATTGGTCTATCATACTTGTGTGTAACTCGTGCTTGACCTGCACGGTTGATATGAAGTCAAATATTTACCCCAATTCAATATCTAGCTTCAGTTTTCGTACACTCGATTGATTCTGTTAACCCTATATGCCTTGTTTGCCGGGTGAGACATGTGTGAGCTCAAAATTAAGAGCTCTCGATGCTGATTCTAAATATGCCTCTGACAACCCAAACGGACCACTTTGAACGAAGTTATGAGAAAGCGGCGCTTTTCGGCGGAAAAAAGCGCCGAAAACGCCGTTTTTCCCAAAGTCGCGGGCGGTATTGTAGTCTCGGGAAGCACAGTATATGTATAACAGGAATTCTTCATTTTCATTTTTATTTGTATTGCCTTGTGACTTATTCTTCAATTTTCCTTTTTTTCTCGTATATCAACTCTTGCGGTTAGAAATTACAGAGACAACTCTCAATTATTTTTGCCTATTCCTCTCAACATATACAGCCGAGATGAAACGAGGATTTTTATGAAAAAGATGTACAAAATTAATTTTTTTCTCTCTTTTTTTCTCTTCTGAAATTATAGGAATCTCTTTTCTCAAAAATTTTAAATCAAATATATCTGAAAATTTTCAAGCTCAAAGTTAGCTTCCATTTCGGAACGAACCTAACTTCGGTCCTCCGCGTGCGAGTGCTGCGCGAGGTGGAGCGAGAAAAGAGGCTTCGAGAGAGTACCGACTCAGAAAAATGAAAGCAAGTTACTTTTAACATAAAAGCTCGAAAACAAGTTACCTGTATTATATATAAGCCGATATAAAAAAACTTGCGACTTTTATTGTGTCATTCAACTTACATGTAACATATCGGAGGCGCATTGCCCGAGGTTTCCTGTCGATATGTTGCATGTAACTTAAATGACTTGAGGTAAGTAGCAAGTAACTTACATCAGCTTACATATGATACAAGTGACTGATTTTCGATTTCAGAGAGTACTGCGTGCAGTGCACCTCCGATATGTTACACGTAACTTAAGTGGCACAATATAAGTCGCAAGTAACTTAAATCGGCCAAGAAGAAATTTCCAAGGTTGATGTACGACGCACTCACGGGGTCAGGATTAAGAATGGCGCTGCTGTCGGTTCAGTTACCCAAGTTCGAGGTACTTGACCCCACACCAACAGAGAAGGCCCCGCACAGCACTTTCCTGCGCAGTGTGTGGTCTAGGACGCGCTCTCTGCGTCGCGTGTCGTCTGCGTCACGTGAAGGCCACCCATAGTGAAAATATAAATGTATGTTACATGTAACATAAGGGTAACTTACACGTAAAATAAATTTAAGTTACATGTAGTATAAATGTATGCTACACGTAATATGTTACACGTAATGTAAGCTATTTTAGACATTCATGTAAGTTACATTTATATTATAAGTAACTTGTTTTGATTTTTTTGAGTGGAGAATCTGATGCAGCATACGCGCGCATATGCACGCGTTGAACACCCAAAGTGTATTCCGCTCTGGATTAAAGAGAACATCCAATTTTTTCATTTATATGTACTATCCATAAGACTGTTTGTAACTTGGATCAGAATATGACATATTTTTGCCCATATTGCCATAATCTTATGAAAAATATATTTAATTACAACACTGATGACTACATATCAGATAACTAATGGAGTATTCTTCAAAATTCAGAAGAAAATGATCAGTAGATGAAATGCATATGTTGAAGAGTGATGAGGTGAAGGAACATTTGCCCTCTCTAACGGTTTATCACCCTTGGCCAAAAGATCAACGCTGGAAGTTCCAGAGAAGATATGAAGTTGGGTGGCTTCAATTTTTCCTGGCAACCGTATGCCTAGAAGGCTAAAAAAATCGAAGTCATTGGGTGTTTCTGCTATTTTTTCGTAAAAGAAATGGACATCTTTGGAAGTTCTGTGGAATACTGCGGCTATAATGTGCTTCTCGGGGCCGAATTCCGGTCCGCAATTGCGTCTCGACACGCTTTGCGACCGCAGTTCCGCGAGTCGAAAGAGTTTCCAGTGTCGCAGCCGCCGATCTGTTGACTGTAGGTGGGTTTCGGAAACTAGAAAAATGAAAAAAAAACTGTATAAAAAAGAAACCTCGGGTCAGCTTTGGCGCTGAAATCTAGACCGACTAAAGCGCGTGCGGTCGCAAAGCGTGCCAAGACGCAATTTCGGACCTAAATTTGGCTTCGGGAGGCACAGTATATGTATAACAGGAATTCCTCATTTTCATTTTTACTTGCATTGCCTTGTGTCTTACTCTTCATTTTTATGTTTTACTTGTATATCAACACCTGCGGATAGAGATTAAAGGCAGTGTTCGCGATAAATCTCGTTCTCAAGGTTTCAGAGTGAAACACTGAGTTGGCAGATGTTGGAGAGGATGAGGTCGATGAAAGCGGCGAAAACTAGACAGAAATCGATGGAAACGGCTTTAAAAGTTATCCCGGTGCGAACCTTGTTCGTGGCGCCGCACACTTTTCAATGGCGAATCGGCAAGCAACTCTGCCGCGTCTAGCCTGATCGATTTGCGCAGATTTTGCGATTAGGGCACTCTTGCAGAAATCAGCAGGGCCCATGATTCTCGTCCACGCCCTGAACGTTAGAAACCGTTATTTTATCTTATTCTGAACGTTTTTCTTCGCTGTTTCTTCACTATTATTCACCTCACGACCAAACAATCCAATTTTTTGGCCGAACTCGAGTGCAATATTTATCTTGAAAAAGCGTCAGTGTAAAAACACATTTGCCTAATTCTCTTACCATATAAAGCCGAGATGAAACAGGGATTCTTCAGGGAAAATTTGTTCAAGATTCATTTTTTCTCTCTTTTGATCATTGTCAGGTCTAGAACGCAACTCAATCGTTCTTTATGATGTTCAGGCACGACAGTACGCATTTGTTTTTCAGTATCCCACTTTAAAGGCATGGTTCACGATAGAAGTCGTTGTCGGGTTTATTGCAGCCAGCGCAAATCCGCAGGCTGACTTCAATGATGAGGACAACGTACAGGCCATAAAACGGCCAATGGCTCACCGTCGACTGCGTACCACGCGCTGCGCGACCGCACGCGCGTCGGAAGCGAACGAGTTTTGGCCGCCGCGCGACGTTTCGGCCGCCGCGCTTCGGCCAGAACTCGTCGCGCGGCGGCCAAAACTCGTTCGCTTCCGACGCGCGTGCGGGCGCGCAGCGCATGGTACGCAGTCGACGGTGAGACATTGGCCGTTTTATGGCCTGTAGTCAGATTCATGACAGTGAGATAGGAGACATCGCTGAGAATGTGGATAAATGATGAAGTATGTAGACAGTCGCGAAAATCGGGGACAGAAAACACTTTTTTAATGCATGTAAGGAGAAATGTAAAGACTTCATAATAAAACCTTATTGTCAGCTATGGTAACGTTGCAAGAAACACTCAACAAACATTGTAAGTTGTAGTTTCGCTATTCATTCGACCACTCATCGTTTGATGCACTTTAGCGAGGAAGGCACAAACTGTAGCACGTCAAATCCTCGGAGCATTGTAGATAACCGCTGATAATCCGAAAATGTTCAACGTCTTGCAGAAACAACTGAACTCGCTCCATTTCTTGACCTTTGTTGGCTTTCAACTCAAAATTTTTATGACGAGAACGCGCACCATCTGACCACCCACATCTGCAACGAGGGGTGCCCACCAGGGATGTGCGTAATTACGACTAACGACTAACGAATTTAACGACTAACGGGCTTTTTGAGTGTTACGACTAACGACTAACGAAATTAAAAATATTTTCGTAAGCAAACCCAAAGTTCGTTAGAAAGTCAGTAGTCATTCGAATCGCGCTCCAACCCAAGGCTTACACCAGGATTGATACATATTGCCCTGTTTTGTTCGAGGTGGATGGTACAAAATAACCATAGCCTTCAGTATTCATTAGTTCTACTAACACTGCTTCGCAGTTCTGGAACCCCACATTAGAACCCCAACCAAACTTTGCGCGAGGTTAGGCGCAGCATTTATGCGATATCGCGTCGGTCGCGCTACTTTATGGTAGGCTCACTGAACCGGTTCCGGCCCTGACCGGCACCAGCGGAGATTTTTGCACTGGGCACTATCAGAGGCGATGATATGGGGCGGTGCCTGCAGGCCAAAACTACGCGCCGACGCGAACTGTATGTGATGGTTTGATTGTAAAGGGCGCCGTCCTTCGATTCGATGTTAAGTCACAAATTCGAGATATGCGGTTTCTATAAAGTGGAGCTGGGACCTCTTAGGAGTAAATATTTCTCTTGGGTACTAATTTCTTCCGTCCTTTCCCCATTATGGGAACAAGCTCCGAATCACGCAAGCGCTCGGCTCGCGACGCTGAGCAAAGGACAATTAGTGCAAAGTCGGTAATTCTCCGTGTTGTCACCATCGGGTAGAACTCAAATAACATCATACAGCGCCGAACGACAAATTTTGCACTGAAAAAAAGGCAAAGAGGTCAAGATTTTCTCGGTTTCCCATAGTGTTTCTTTACGTACCGAAAAAATGACAAAATTCGATAGACGCACGCTCTTGAATATTAGGCTTTCGTGTATATTTTTAATTATGTATATGTAGGCTCGCAGTTTGAACTAGGTTCTCTAACGAGGTATGATTCGTCTCTTTAATGGCCACGCATATTTTGGAAAACATACATCTCTTAATGCCTTTTTTCTATTCATAGGGTATTTTTTCGGCATCATCTGTGCTTATGTTCAAAGCCTAGATTTTTAACGACTAACGATTAACGACTAACGACTAACGAGGGTTCTGGCCGGTTGAACGACTAACGACTAACGAATTACGAAATTTCTATTACGCACATCCCTGGTGCCCACTACTGAATTGGCTTGGCACGTGTAAGATGTGAGCATTCTGTAGCCGTTTTCTGTTTTGTTTAGAACAGATCGAGCGATACCAAGTTCTTTTTCTTGAAATTCAAAAGATTACGCTACGTCCCACTTGTGAGATTATGCTACGTTCTACTAGTGTCTTGAACTCGACTCCACCAACATCTAACACACACGACTAACCATGCCAAGATTCGCAGAAAATCAGACTTGGAAAATTTGTTAATTATTTAGAATCTTAAATATTTACTCGAATTTTGTGAGAGTTTTTGCCTAGTATTCATTTGAGTCAAATCGAGGGCAATTTTTCGAATGCATTTATTTACTGGAATTATTTCAAAAAGACCCTACATGATTTCATCCATTCAATCGAGCAGAAGGTGTATCTGCTATATGGTCATCGAAAACTATATTAGCTGGAATTTTTAAAAAACTTTTTTTTTCTGAGATTTCTCAGCTCACAGTTCTCACTTAAAGAGGTAGAAAAATTCGAGAAAATTTGTTTCTAGAAAAAATCCAGCTAATCTAGTTTTTGATAACCATCCAGCAGATGCATCTCATGCTCGGCTGCTGCCTCCCAAAAGTGAAAACAAGGGCTCAAAAGGCCAGTCGGGAAAAACGGCCTTTTTACATCACGTTTTCCAACCAGCGATTTTTTTTCCATTTCTCATTATACAAAAGCGGCTTCGCTTTTTTCTACTTGATTTCTGGGTCTATTTTACCGGAACGCAGAGTTACGGCCCGTATCAGCACATTGTACCTATATGATATTGGAAGGCCCCCGAAAACCATGTTTTCGCTATTTGGACAATTGCAATTTTGACGCGCATTCAGATTTCCAGCAAAAGGGGCGTGCCTGCCTTGAATTCAGCGGAACCTTTGTTAGGGAGGAGGTCGCAAAGCTTCGTCACGAAAGTGGTGGGGGTCGCAACAACGATAGCATTGTTTCCAACGGGTTGCTTGACCCTGTGGAAAGCCTGGCACTTAGCCAGGGGCGGCATGCACGTGCGCGGCGGGTTAGGTTGGGGTTAGGCAGGGTTTGGAGCGTCGGCGCGTTTGATGATAGCAGCGCGAGGGCTAAAGGGGGTTAGGCTAGCAGAAAAATCGTTCCCTCACGCAAACCCCTACGTAGGAGGGTGGGGCAGCCGAAACCCCGTTGAGACCTAAACTATTGATTATCTCCAGCACTCGCACAGCAATGATCAAACGCGCCGACGCCCCAAACCCTGCCTAACCACAACCTAACCCGCCGCGTACGTGCATGCCGCCCCAGATTTCGTCATCATTCGACAGCACAGATGGTTTTCTGGGTGAGTTACGGTTTTTCTTTTTCTTCACACTTTTTTCTGCTTTATTTTTGTTTCTGACTCTAATAATATTACGAATAGGGGTTTTTCTTTGGGTGCGAGAGAAATTTGCCGTTTTTTTTTTTAATTTCAAAACAGAATTTCGGAGAAAAATGACACTTAGGAGCCCGGACAAACGGCTAGTCTGCCTAACGCACTAAGAATAGCCACTATTCGCAATATTCAAACAGTCTGAAACAAAAATAATACCGAAACAAACAAGAAAAGAAAGAAAAACCGTAACTCACCGGGAAAATCAGCTGTGCTGTCGATCGATAACGGAACCTGGCAAAGAGACAGGTTTTCCATTGTAGTTTTAGTATGTGACCGCAACCGCACCATGTCCTTTTAACATTGCGGTGAACTCTAGAGTTTGGGGTCTTTTAAGGCCGTTTTTTACATCACCGTTGCAGTCAGCACCAAACCTCTCCATTTTTGGTGGGATCTAGAAACTGTTTACACCGCAAACCGTTACGTTCTAGCTTTATCTAGTTTTATTGTCTTTTCTTGGAACTTCCTGAGACATGTAGCTGACTCCGAACACTGATCAATAAAAGTTGTCATAGTCATGAAACATATTGAAAGTGTAATCTGAATCTCAATGGTACTCCTCCCATATAAGTCCAACTTCTCGTTGCTTCGGAATTTTCACTACTTCACCAACATTCGCTCGTTACCAACTTCTTGTTCATTGTTGCCCCCTAATTATATTTGCTGTGTCTTTCATCATCAAGGCATTGTGTCCCACATTTCTTGCACGCTCTCCACGCCGCAGCATGCCTCAGTTTCTTAGATACGTTCAACCTGCTCTGCACTTATGGTAGCATCGTAGAATTCAGGTTAGCAAATAGAAGGGGTTCAGCGGTAAAGACCGAGCCGAAAGATGCTGTCGCAAACGCCACACGGTCCGCCGCAAAGATCACGTCTCGTACACTCACTCCACTAGACTTGGCCAAGTACCCTTATATGGATACCGGGTTGTTCAATAAAATTTATCGTTCGATAAAAGAAAACGCAAATTTATGGTTCGAAATACACTTTATTATTCATCATAATCTCCTTGAACATTAATACACTTCAAAAATCCAAAAAAAAAATTATTCAAAAAATCCAAGTCTCATCTATAGTGATG
Organism: Aplectana chamaeleonis; assembly: GCA_029168955.1. Lineage (NCBI taxonomy): Eukaryota > Metazoa > Nematoda > Chromadorea > Rhabditida > Cosmocercidae > Aplectana > Aplectana chamaeleonis. The sequence continues at coordinate 1,206,548 of JAPDOI010000150.1, forward strand.
AATCTACGCACAAAATCCACTTTATCCTTTTTGAAACGCTCCAAATGTTGCTTAGAAAGTCGCATTCGAATGTGTTTTTGTTCCATTGTTAGCGAATTCGACACCCATTGTGCACACAGCTTTCTGAGACCCATAATTTCACTTAAAATGTGGCTCGCACTGATTATTCAGATGTGTATAGAGCCTCTACTTAATCTCTCTAAGTCAATCGACGATCTTCCAAAGCTATATCCTGTATTATGGCTATGATTTCTGGTGTTGATGCGCTTTTGGACGTCCTCCACGTGGATCGTCTTCAAGGCTTGTACGACCAAACTTAAATTCAGCAACCCTTCTTTCTACTGTTCTAATTGTAGGTGAACAATCATTATACACTTTTAACATTCGTTCGTGAATTTCTTCACCTTGCACCTTCCAAAAATAGGAATTTTATCACTGCACGATATTCAATTTTTCCATTGCTGTGACACGGCGACACTAAATGGCTTGTGAACAAAGAATGATTTGACAGATTGAAATGAAACTTCACTTACTTCACATACTTTCATATGAAGATCGTACCAACAAAACAAAAAAATTTTGGGCTAGTAGCAACTCCCTCTCTTATCGAAAGACAAAACTTATTGAACAACCTGGTACATTCAAATGCAGGGTTCATGATAAAATCGGTCATTGTGTTATTCCAATGAAAAGGTAGTTCTGACCATCACAAATGTGAAAATAAGTAAAAAATTTGAGAAAAAACGCTCAGGGACAAATTATCGCTTGGTGTCCTCTCGCCCCCAATTATCTAGATTTCTATAAATGCCTAGTTTGACAACTTTTATTTTGCTTCTAAAAAAATTTCTGAGCATTTCTGGAGACTACTAGCTAATTTAACAGCAAAATTAGTGGCGAAAAAGCAAGCATTAATGAAAATCTGGTTAATTAGGGGGCCGGCCGACACCGGTAATCAGCTGTTCTACCTTGTTCTTGAGCGTTTTGCCCGTAAATTTCCGGGTTTTTTTTCACTTATTTTTACTTTTGTGATGACCAAATCTACATTCTCATGAAGAGAGCTCAAAAATGGTTTTCATCGCGAACCCTGCCTTAAAGTGGATGACAAGCGTGATGTTGAGTGACAATCAGTTCCTGAGTCATTGAATACCAATTTAGTCTCACAAAAAAGTCATAATTAGTCTACAAAAAATGCATTTCACAAGCAGTGTTGCAGGGCAACTACTTAGTATGCTTGCCTTATTTCAGTTCACGCTTGTTCGTCGTAGATCTTGCCTCATATGACATCAAATGCGAATGCATTTGTCATTCTGCGTAGATCGCATACACAATCTGTAGCTATGACTTCGATCACAGAGCTGTGAAAGTTCAAGGGATTATCACGTATTGTCTGTTGAAGCGCAGAAGTTCAAGCGAAGTCACCGCAATCATCTCTTAGCATTTGACTATAATGGTATGACCTTCGGCTAGATTCTGAATCATGAATGCTTAGTATATAAAGCCATAAGACTCCGAGAGCTTACCTCGAACGCTAGCTAATAGGCACTATTCTTGTACACTTACTACCCACTGTTATGTGGCCTCATTCAAATCGCATAGCTATTTCTAGGTGACATTAGCACTAATCTTCGTGTCCCTTCTACCGCACCAACCATGAGTCAAAGATTGGGAGATTTCGTCTGGTTAACCGTTGTATTGTCTAGCACCGTCTGAAAGGCCACTAATCACAATGGAAGAATTTAGAGTGGTAAAGCATCTGCAAGAACAACTGGTATCGTCAGTATCTCTTGTGGCTCAATAGTAAAAATGCGCAGTATCCCCGAGCTGCAGGTTTGAAGGAGGTATAAGCATTTTTTCGAGCTTTACGAAAAGGCAAGGGTACCCATCAGGCATTTTTGGGAGTTTCGAAAAAGTATCTCGGATTTTGCCCAAAACTTGTATGTAGAGATAATGTGCTTCTCGGGGCCAGATTCCGGTCCGCAAACGCTTTGCGGCCGCACGCTCCCGAGCCTGCAGAGTTTCCAACGCCGCAGCCACCGATCTGTTGACACTAGGTGGGTTTTAGAAAGTGCTAACTGGAAAAAATTGGGGAAAGCTGTATAAAAAGCCACCTCGAGTCGGCTTCTGCGCTAGAAACTCGACTGACTCGAGCGCGTGCGGCTGCAAACATCACGAGACACAGTTGCAAACCGGAATTCGGCCTCGAGAAGCCCAGTAATTTAGGGTGGTGAACACGAATCTGGAGTCCGTTTGTCGAAATTCTGAGGTTTACTGTAGGTTACGCAAGGTACCATGTGATTTAGTGGGCAAAACCTATTTGAGTATTTCAAAAATCGACAAACGGACGTCAAATTCGTATCCTCCACCCCGAATACCCTCTATAAAACGTTGTAATTCACATCATTCGAGGCGCGAGCGGCGCGTGCGATGCCTCAGCCTCCGTCTGCCCTCCGCTCTCTCACTGTCTCTTACCTCCGCTCCGCGCCAGCACGCGTAGGAACCATGTGAATTTCGCCGTTTTATAGCTTGTAACTCCCGTATACACATTTTGAGTAAAATCTGAGACTTTGACCAAACTACCGTGTGCCCACCGTAATCTACTGTGATCTGCCAAAAATCGATAAGCGGACTGCATATTCGTGTTTAGCACTCCAAATAACCCACAGAGAACATTTTGAGACATTTCTACCATAGCGTTCCGGAAACCGTCAAAAGTAGCGAATTACCATAAAATTCTTGCCCGATGGGAATCTTTGAACGAATCGAGTCAAAAACCGCAGAAAATCGGCAAGTACATAAACCCCAGATTCGTGATCAGCGCCCCCAATAACCTCTCCTGGAAGGACTTGAAGTCAAATCTGGAACATTTTTTTCTGTAAGTGTGCTACCTGCATGTGTCTAACAAGGAAACTACTGTTAGTGAGCCGGGCCATTCCAAATAGAAAAAATGTACTCTTCTAGAACATTTTTTGGGCGTTTCTCAGCTGTCTTATACTACTCTGGAAAAGTTACTGAAATTTTTTACCAGACTTTCGTACCCAATGCACCCTCCAAAACGCGCTGTAATCTTCGCAAAATCTGAAAACCAACCTCATAATTGTGTTCATCTCCCAGAGCAACCCCCTGCACGAAGTTTGGTTCATCGAACTCAGCATAGAGTTATCGCGTTTTGGACTCGTACGGATTGTTGGTTGAGCGTTTTCTTGTATCATTTATGGGGTTCTGAAAGCGTTTAGGGAAAGTTTTTTCCAGTTTTGACTTGAAGTATACTCGGTTTATCTTGAATTGCACAAAACACGGTCCGCTAATAGTCCTCTTATTGGCCCGCTAGTACCGTAGTGTACGTCCACGACGCGTTCTCGGCAGACCCGGGCGTGCACCCGGTGTGCAGAGCAATCGAATCGTCAATGCCGTCACTCGGCCACCCACCCTGCCACCCGGGTCTGCCGAGAACGCGTCGTGGACGTACACTACGGTACTAGCGCACCAATTAGAGGACTATTGGCGGACCGTGTTTTGTGCAATTCAAGATAATTAGAGTATATCTCCAAGCGGGTTCCTTGGGATCACGAGTCCGAGGTTTATTTGTCTGTTTTCAAAAATTATAGACACATTTTGTTAAAAGCTTCCCATCGGGAAAGTTTTTGGGCCATAATGCGACCTGCGACGATTTCCGGAATGCTACTGTAGATGTGGCTCAAAATCGTTCTCTGGGGATTACTGGAAGTGCTCAACTTGAATCTGAGGTCCATTTATCGATTTCTGACACTTTGCAATAGATTATGGTGAGTAAATGGTAGTTTTTTCAAAGTCTCAGATTAGACTCAAAGGTTCTATGTGGTGCTTCGGGGTGCTGAATAGGAGTTTGATGTTTTTTCACCGATTTTCGAATTTTTAAGGTAGGGTTTTCCCCCCTCTTAGTTGCATGCCACCTACCGTAACCTACTCAGACAAGGGGGAGGACTTATCGCGACGCCGAATAGAAACGCGGTTTCAACGGCGAACTGCCCGCTGTTTTTTGGCCGCGGTGAGCTCTAAACGGGCCCGCGATTAGTGCGCCTAAACAAAAAAGGACCGACTGCAGAAAAAAAACCTGTCTAGTTTAGTAATAAAAACTAAATCTCTCCCGCCGCTTTGCGGTGGGAGCGAATATAATACAACTAATCGGAGCCCAGGATGAAAATTAAGCACGTGCGGGCGCTACGTCCTCCATCTGGTAGAGACACTGCGCTAGTGCAACCACACAGATACTAGATGTACCTCAAACTTGCGTAATTAAGCAGACGACGATCTCGTTTTACCACAGAGGACAGTACAACGTAGTCGAGGCGGGTCCGTAGCGGTCAGCCCGATATGTGCCGTCGCTCGCGATCAGCCAAAATACGATGCAGGTCGTTCGCGATTAGTCCTAATCACTTTCGTTGTACGCAATAGAAACGGATCATGGTCGCGGTAAGTCCTACTTACCGGTATATGCGCGCGACAATTCCGCGCTTCTGTCGGACACACAGCTTGAAGATATCGAGCAACCACAACTTGTCCGTGATCAGTTCCATGTGGATTTTCGCTTGCGGTAGAAACGGTTCCTGAGCGCGGTTGGAACTATTCGACAATTTCTGTGCGCGATAAGTCCGCCCCATTGCTCGAGCAGTAAACCTCATTGTCCCGACATGCGGGCCCCAAATTCGTGTTTAGCGTCGGTCCTGCCCGACTTACCTTGCTGCGAGGCTTGAGAAAACGTCAATAACTTTTTTCAGAGTGGTTTTAGGCAGCTGCAAAGAGCATACTCGAGTTATACGTCCAAAATGATTGTAGAGAAAACATTTTATGCGGAATGGCCAGGCTGATCGAAAGTAGTTCCCTTAAAGGCGCGACAACTCAACTGACGCATGCTCTCACTGATTGGCGCTCCTAACTCTCCTCAACACTGGGTGACGCCCAGGCCACGTCGTATGTAGTTGGACGATAGTTTAACGTAGTGCCTGCTAGGTCGTCCGTAGTCCCGCAATGATCGTCCATCAGCCAGCCTAGACCCCGCTCACGGGACGCCGCAATGGACACGGGACGGTGTTACTGATTCAACTTTGACGGTAGTGCGACAGGGAGAAACTACAAACGATCAGGAAGGGAACTCTCAAAAAACAATTTTTTTGCTCCTTTCTGAGTGCTATAACATACGCATCGTATGTTACATACGCATCGACCGGATGGGACTAAGTGGGACTACGTACGACCTAAGAGAGATTTTGGAAGACCTAAGGAGGACTATTGAAGAACAATTTCGTCCTCGTTTTTTGTGCGTTACCAGCATATCTACCGGATGGGAGTAGTTTGGATTACGGACGACCTAGGAGGGACTACTGAATTTTTTGTCCTCGTTCCGAGTGCTTTACTGTGCTTATCTGGGCCAAATTACGGTCCGCATTTGCGTCTCGATACGCTTCGCGGCCGCACGGGCTCGAGTCAGTCGGGTTTCCAGCGCCAAAGCCGACTCGATGTGGCTTTTTTATACAATTTTCTTCAATTTTTCTCAGTTTCCAGCTTCCAAAACCCACCTAGGGTCAGCAGGTCGGCGGCTGCGGCGCTGGAAGCTTTTCTGACTCGGGCGCGTGCGGTCGCAAAGCGTGTCGAGACGCAATTGCGGAACGGAATTGGGCCCAGATAGGCACAGTACTCGCATCGGGTAATACTACGGATTATCGTCCGACTATTCAAATGACCCATGCCTCGTGTTGATTCGATTGATCTCGTTGGACCAAGTGATCAATCACTTCAGTTGGCTCGCTGACAACCCATTTACCACGATTCGTGATTTTCATGGTGGGATTTTGAGATGCGAGGGCAGTAGTTCTGGGTAGGTGTAGGTAGGTGTAGGTGAAGCGTGTCATTAAAATACCCTGCTTATTTTTAGGGCGCGCCTGAATGCACGAGAACGGTCGCGTGCGAGCGAGAACGGGTGCAAGGGGACAAGAGCGGGAGCGAGCGGGCGAGAGGGTTGTGAAAGGTAATAAAAAGCGAAACAACACAGTGTGGAACCCGAGGCGACGAGATGTGGTGGGACCTTTAGAGACCGCGTTGCACCGAAATTGGCGCCTTCGGGTCGGTAAAGGAATACCGCGATATGCATCTTCGACTGGCTTCCGTTTTCCCCCCATTTCCTGCTGCCGTTGCCCTGCTCTGTTCGAAAAAGGAGGTTTCGTCTCCTAGTGTAGATAGGACGTTCTTTGACTGCGCTCTCCCCTCATGTGTGAGGAGGCGTGTCTTTCTGGGTTCAGGTTTCTGGTTGAATCTTGCACTCAGCTCGCACATTGCCATTTATATGGTTGGTCTATAATGGTTGCATTTTATACAAATTCTGTAATCTTCGATTCGAAAGCAGGGTTCGGAAGTGGTAAAATGCCACAACACTTACTTAGCTAGAGTGCGTGAGTTTCTACGGCGTCCTAAAGGTTTTTCAATTGAATAGAAAGTCTGGTCAGCTAACATAGGCCTGGCGGTTTACTCGCGTAAAGCTGGTGGTTAACTCGCACTCAAAAGATGACGGTTATATTGTGCTGAAAACCCATTTACTAACACAACTGTTTGTCAATCTGAGGACCATATGAAAGGCGCAGGAGTATTGGAAACTCAATCTGGACTCGTCCTAGACTTTTTAGGACGTTTACTCTATTTTTGTTGCAACAAATATCACTTTTACTCAGAACTACCAGCTTGTCACTATATCCAAAGTTTCCAGAATAAGCCATGTTCACAGTATGATTTGTGTGCATAGTTCGTTATATAACCAATTTTTTGAGCATCATGATACATCACTCGAATTCAAAAGTTCTCACGATGATACAAGGAGTTCCACGCCTTCTTAAAGGCAGTGTCCACGATAAAAACCATGTCTGATTTTTCTTTGGAGTTCGGCAGCTGCGGGGCCTAGCGCAACCCTAACGTTTAAAAAACTGAGAAAATGAGCTCGGAAGGGTCCCCTACGGCCCCAAAGTTGGACACCCATCAGCTCGTCACCCCCAGATGCACTTTCCACGCCCACCGACGTGAACAAATGAATGCTCGAGCTTGTGAGATGAGCGATGGTTTCCAATTATTAGCCCCGTTCTTTTCTTCATTCTCAACTTTTCTCTCTACTCAGGCCAGCTCGCATACGTCGGCTGCAAAAGACGGAAGTGACAAGCCTCGAAGACCTCGTCCACCATGTTTCCTTAGCTCAATATTTGGGACCCATCACTCCGTTCACTGAAGGACTTGTGCGATTACAGACATATCATTGGAATCAGCATGGGGCCGTTTTCAAGATAGGCGGAAAAACAGAAAAACGATTTCTATCGTGAACACTGCCTTTAATCTGACCACGTCATTGCAGGCGACATCTAAGATTAGAATAATAGGAAGCGAATTCTCCCGCTGAGTCTAATTTTAGTCTGCTATTCGATAGCGAGCTCTGGAAAGAATCTAGCTCCCGTTTCCTGTTTGTCGCACATCTTTGTGGAGAGTGAGGCAAAATGTGGCGATTCCAGCCGGCAGAGAGCTGTTTCCGATTGTTCAACCACTTCCTGAACACAATAATTCTGTTTCACCTATGCTCTCTATGCGTGTATTTGTTCTGAACGTTTCTTGAGGTACCCCTACTTCCTGCTTGAGAGTCGGCCTCAATTGCAGTGAAACCATGGATCCTTTCCGACTGTATTCTTCCAAAACTATCGCCTACGTCTGCAAACGGGCATTATATTCACAAAAGCGCGCAACGAGATAACTTTGTTCGTTGTGGACCACGAGGGCAACCCACTCAGCGGATCTGAATTGTCTAACAAGGGAAGTATACAAAGCGTAGGTCGGATCTGCCAAAACGACTAGTGTCGTTAGTATCTCTTGTGGCTCAATAGTAAAACTGCGCAGTATCCCACCCCGAACCGCAGGTTCCAAGAAGCTAAAAGCTTAAAAAGCTCATTTTTTGTGCTTTCTGTACCTTCCGAAAAGCGCGTTAGTCTTCGGAAAATCCGGAAACGGACCTCGAAAATGTGTTCAGCGCCAAAACCTACCACCCTAATCAAAGTTTGGGTGAAGGCACATTTTCCGAACTTTGTCCAGACTGACAGCGTTTTGGACTTGTACGGATTTTCGGCTGGGCGTTTATTTCTACCTATTGAGGTTTCTCGAAGCGTTTTAGAAATATGTTCCAGATTTGACCTAAAATTCTCCCAGGTGGGTTTTTTGGGGCGCTGATCACGATTCTCTGGTTTATTAGTCAATTTTCCAAAGTTTTCGGCTAATTTTGTTTGAAGCTTCCCAATCGGGAAATTTCGAGGGAAAAACGCCACTTTCGACATTTCCGGTTTTCTACTATAGATATGTCTCAGAATCATTTGCTGAGGGTTATTTGGAGTACTTAACACAAATCTGGAGTCTGTTTATCGATTTTTTGCAGATTACGGTAGATTACGGTGGGTATACGGTAGTTTGGTCAAAATCTCAGATTTCACTCAAAATTTGTAAACTGCGGTTATTCGTTGTGGAGAATACGAATTTTACGTCCGTTTGTCGATTTTCGAAATACTAAGGTGGGTTTTGATCCCTTAATGACATGTTACCTACCGTAACCTACAGTAAACCTCGAAATTTCGACAAATGGACTCCAGATTCGCGTTCACCACCCTAGATTATCCCTACATACAACTCTTGAGCCAAATCCGAGAAAATTTTTTGAAACTCCGAAAAAAAAATGTCTGATGGTGCCTTTTCGCGAGGCTTAAAAAATGTTCATAACTTTTTTGAACCTGCGGCTCGGGGCGGGATACAGCGCATTTTTATTATTGAGCCAGAAGAGATACTAACCATACCAGTCGTTTTGGCAGATCCGACCTACGCTTTTTATACTTCCCTTGTAAGAATGACTCGTTCCCCCGTCTCCCTGACTGGCCCCAAAAGGCCAAGTGCGCTCACTGCAAGATGTCACACCACTTAGGCTCCGTCCATAGCAGACGCCCTAGCGTCAAGTGACTGTAATGTGACGCTGGGGGTTTGCATCTTCAGCATTTCTTATTGATCTGATTCCCCAGCGACCACTGCAGCCGGCCAGTCGCTGACGGTGGAGGCATAGTGACCGTAACGGCTGTCACCAATATTATCGATACCATCGTTAACCACGTGCCGTCCTCGGACACGTTGTATGTGCTAGCCGTCGAGTGTCATGCGCCAGCGTTTGAGCGCTGGCGCACGATGCTTCGACGCCTTGACGCTTTCCCGCTTGTCGTCTGCTACTGCTATGGACGGAGCCTTACACCTTTCAAGCGGCTGATAAGCTTAGTGTCAACTGCAGAAGAATAGTGTGACTTGTCCGATGATGTGCATCGTGGGCATGTTGCTCTACAACCTGCTTCATAGTCGAATGAAAAGCGCTTTTTGGCTGTTCGAACTCTCTATTAGTCAAACACACATACTGCTCGGAACCACATCAAGTAATCGAAAACGATGGAAAGTCAAGTAGAAATTCATACTCTGCATTGTCAACCTTGCAACTTTTCTACCTCCTATTGATGAAATCTATCTCATGGCATCAGGGATCGAGCTGGTAAATACATCCCTCACGGTATAGGGGGACCTTTTTGAATAAGCTTTTCCACCAATTCTAAGTTTTAAAACTCTGAAAACTTGTCGGGACACCCAAACACCACCTGCACTTTTCAGCAGTTTTTTTTTGGCAAATTGTTTGTATGGCCGGCATTGCAAAAAGGACTTTTGGTTCCTGCAGGAGGAGATATGATTCTGAGTAATCCTCACAGGAATGCAGACTCTCCTAGATGACTTCTTCGAGTGAGACTATTACGCAAGCATGAACTATCTCATTCGAATGAATAATTTACCCTTTCAACATACTCATTAGCCGTAGTGCAATGTGATGGAAAACACGGGGAACACGTCTTCGATTAATCATAATCAGTAGCTTTTGAGTATCAATGTATGGAGTATCTGTGTGGTGAATTTTATTCGTTCCTGTATGACTGGATAGTAATTGCAAAAGCTGTTTTTCTCTTCACCGTCAATCATATGCTTGAAGAAATGGTTATTTCCCCATCAAAATTCATTATTACACTAAAGCGAGGACAAACTCGTCGTCGAATTCATACTGAGCGCTCGGAAAAAAGGTTATTGGAATTGATTCGAATATATGAATAAAAATCGGATAAATTAGAATTTCTCGTCACAGAATCAGGGTAAGGCATAGCGCTGTGATCAGTTCTTGAGATATGCGGCCCACTCCGTACAGCTTGGGAATTCGCGCATCCCCTTCCTCGAGCTTGGAAATGTGTGCGACTCTCAGGTGTGTCTCGAGGGTAACCTTCAGATAAGTATGAAACCATGATTAAGTGCATCTATTCTTACTAAATGTTTTGCTTCCCTGGAAAAATTACTATTTTTAGGGGCCTGCGGCCCCCACCTTTCCCATCGCCCAGAGCTGCGGCCCCTCTCTGTGATCATCACAGCGTGGGCCGAACCCTGCACAGAATCTCCTAGTTACTTGGAAGATGAGATCATTCTGCCTTTCCAGCCCAGACACATTCGAGCAAAACCTTTCAGTTTCGGGTGAAGCAGAAAAGAACGATTTTCACATTTATCCTCAACGAGTCGGACCCAATGTATACTGGATGGGAGGTTTTCCTAGTGAGGTTGGCCTCGTACCTGATATTTCTGTGGTGCCCTTCATTCATACGCGTTTCTCACGTTCTTATCTTTATTTATGTCTAGAAAATGGAGACTCTAGAGGCTACTTCCAAAAATTCTCTTTAAAGCAATTTTCCAGAAATTTGTGCAAATCGAGAAAGAGGTTCAACTAAAGTTCTACTAGAGGATCATAATTTGCAACGTGCTTACAACGTGAGTATCAAAAAGATCTTCATATTCGTGTTCAGCGCCCCAAATTACCCACCTATACGACGTCTGGGCAAAAAGAATTTTTTTAATCTCCGTTGCCTCTCGCAGGTGGTAACTCAACTCACTTCTGGTGGTCCGAAGGTCGGAAAAAATTTTTGCTCTGAATTTGTACAGGGGGTTATTTGGGGTGTGCTGATCACGAATATGAGGTCCGTTTCCGGTTTTTCGGAAGATTTCTGCAGGTTACGGCAGGTACAATGCCATTTTTCTATAGAAATCAATATATAAATGCTCATAGCTCCGTTCAGAGGAAAGATTCGCAGCTACAGAGTACAAATCCGAATTCTACGTCAAAAATTTATCCTAGAAACGCTTGTTTCATTCGAAATGGCCACGGCATGTAATGATCCTTCCTTTGTTAGAAATGCTCCTAAATCATTAATTGAACAGGAATTAAAACTTCACAATTTTTAAAATTTCCCAGAATATTATATGTATACCAGATAATAAACTATCTTTCCTACTGATTTTGAAACCATTCTCCCAAAATTATTAGAAATACTCTACGACGAAGACAACTTTTAATGGAGGGTCAGAGGAGCTTTGTTTGAGAAAGGTCTCACGCTGATTCCAATGATGTCTCTGTAATAATGCAAAACCCCTTTAGAACGATGTTATGTCTTCTCAAAAACTGAGCTACGGAAGCTTGGTGGACGAGTTGTCCGAGGCTTGTAACTTCCATCTTTTGCGGCCGGTGTATGCGAGCCGACCTGAATGGGTAGAGAGGCTAAGAACGAAGAGAAGAACGGGGCAATCGATCGGAAATCATCGCTCATCTCGCCGCTGTTGAGCTCGAAAGGTCGTAAAAGGGGCGTGCCGATGTGGCTTCCTGATGTGGGCGCCCCAGAGTGGCTTCCTCCTATATCTCGCTTATTCGGAAGAGTTGAGATTTCGCACTTGGCAGGTGTTATAAAGTGTGGGTCTAATTCACAATTATGTGGGAATCTCGGACTTTGTCCTTGAGCTTGGACTGTGCCTTTAATGCCTGAGGGAGTAAGGGATGGAGTGGATTTGAATGATAGTGAGATATTCCGCATTCACACTACAAAGACCAACTTTATTCCACTTTGAATACTTCGAATTTGCTAAAAAAAAACTTTTCTCATTTGTTCACAAAGTGCTGAAATATCAACAATACCTTGCCCATCCACGCAGCAGCTCCAAATTTCTGCCTTCGGAAGTCTTCATTCTACATATGATGTCGCGGAGTCAGGAGTTTCTACCCGACGTTCCATCTTACTTCTTATTTAATTACTGGTTTATTTATTTATTTTTTATTCATTTATTTATTTCTTTATATATTCAATTATTGATTTATTTATTTATTTATTTCTGTGAGATGTTAAACACAATCGTAAGACAAGTTGATATATACCATATAAGAGTATGTATATGTAGGCTTGGTTACGACAATCTATTATAAATCCAAAAACTGGTAGAAATTAAGAGTGAGAAAAGGCTTGGCGTGCTGCAATTCACGTCTTGAGAAGTTTCTGGACGATCTGACGTTTAAACATTTTTTTCTGGGCAGGATGCAACAACGGTTTTGCTTAAGCTTATGAAGATTGACCCCGCTCGAACTGTGAGATTTGTTGCTCTATGTCTAGTTTTCGGCTTGTGATCTATCTACCGATCCTGATTAGTCGATCTAGTTATATCTAACTCGAAAATTTGTGTTCCATTTCCGTTCTGTTTCACGTTTCATATTCTTGACATTTGAAAATGAATTATGTGAGAACCAATTTTCAGGTTATTCAAGCTATGTATTAGGCTGCTTTGCTTTCTATGTATTCAGTATTCTCAGCGTGTCTGTTGCAGTGTTGTCCACATGGTGGAGTGCTATTCGTACCCATACATCGCCATAACAGGTATACTCGGGGTATTCATTTAACTTTTCCCATTTTTTTTTCAGCTGCATTGACTATCATTTTATCATCTCCCGTCCAAATCATGGCAGCTGCAGCACCTGAATGCAATACCAATCTAGTTTCCTAGTCTTCATAACAGTGGTTAAGAAATGTGATCGGCAACTGAAACTGGCTGAGATGCTACTGGGGTGGGATTCACGAAACGCTAACCACGTTTTGTTCCTAACTAGGGACTGTTTTACCCGCACCCTGGAGATTGGGAAAACCATGTTTTCGATGCTGTAGGTCTGTGACAGTCCATAAATCATCTTCCTTGAAATTCCCTGAATGCCTCCGGAGATTCCAAAAAAGCACTTTTTCATTGCCTGGCGAAAAAAGTGTCTCGAAACCCATCCGGGAATTTTTGGATGATCAGAAAAAACATTTTGGATACGACTCAAATCTTTCAACTGGGGCGCTGAACCCGAATCTGGGGTCTATTTGTCGCCAGACTTAGGGTCAACGTAGGTTCCGGTAGGCATAGTGCCTTTTAACTGGCATTACCTACCCGAATACCTCGAAAATCAAAAGATGGACCTCGAATTCGTGTTCAGCTTCACATATAACACCCACAGAGAAATTTTGAGTCAAATTGGAGACTTCGACCAAGTATACCGACCATTACATACCGTAATCTAAGGAAAGTCGATAAACTTACCACAGATTTGTGTGAGGCAGTCCAAATAAACCCTTAGTAGAAGTTTGAGGGCGATTTCATCGTAGCGTTCTCGAAATCGTCAAAAGTCGCGTAGGAACAGCGAAATTTCCCCCATTTTGAAGCTGCGGACCAAATCAGCCGGAATTTTTTGAATATTTACAAATAAATGGCCTCAGATTCGTAATCAGCACCCAAAACAGCTCTTTGAACACCCAAAAATCATCATTCGCGTACATCTTTTTTCTTCGCAAGACTATGACAAATGCCCACTTTTAGGAATCTCCTGTAATTCTCTCAGGCATTTAGAGGATTGAGAAAACGGGCTATCAATTCTGTGTCCCCTACAACTATCAAAATATGGTTTTATAAAAGCCGGCGGCAAAAGTAAGGGGTCGTCGTCACCGGTTTCCCCAATGGTGGAGGTCCCCCTTCACCTGCCCAGAGGTGAAGTTTGGTGGAGTACCTGGACCCAGCGAAGCTACGCCTACCGCCTTCTTTCCTTTAGTTTATACGAAATCAACACAACCAGGGCCAGTAGCAATCCCCAATGTGGTGACTTTTAAGAGGCTGCCAACCTGAGATCGGTGAGGCCTATGTAGATGCCTCCTACGGTTGCCACCTCGGAACGAGAATCATTCTCGAAGAATAGCGTTGAATGCAAAACTCTCAATAGTCGACGTTTTTGAACCAGCACCGCACCAACCTACCAGTCGGATGCCCGACACAGCGCCTTAGAGCACTAGGCCTTACGTTCATGTGTGAGGAACACTTTCTGTTTTCCTACATACACTCCCTCTACAATTCTTCGATTTCATGGAAACTTTGATCGAACTAGAAGTAGTAAATATGGATATCGGGAGCGTGCAAATGTGTCTATCTTTCAGAATTAATTAGTTTTCAACCTTGGATGATGGGATTCCGGAATTTTCAAAGAAAATCATCAAAGCAAGAGAATGTTGGTTTCGAAAAACGATTTTGAAAGTTTTTTGTTGGATGACCACTTACCACTGAACCACGGTACACAATACTTTGTAGTATGATTGTCTAGGGGCCAACCTCGTGTTTTTTCACAATGTACCGAAAAGTTCAAAGGATTTTTTAAAATTATGGACTATTTTTATCCTTAGTCTGTTTCACTCTTCCCAGTCAACACAGAAAGAAGTGAACTTGAAGTGAAAGAGGAAACCGAAGTTTAGATTGAAGCCGAACTTAAATGAACTATTATACAGCATTTAGTAACTAGCACATGCGGATCACGTAAGTATCATGCATTTTCTGAAAAATGAAAACGTTTTTCAGCTATCTTTCTTAGATGGCTTTCTAAGAAAATCTGATTTCATTTGTGGTGAGCGATTATTGGAAAAAAATCTGAAAATGGTTGAGTATGGCCACAGCAACTTCTAGGAATTGGAAGCTGAGCGTAGCATAGGACAGAAGCACGTGAAATCTATAAAGGAGACGTATTCATGACAGCTACGTACAATTTGACGTTAATCTCCCACTAATCTTCGCCAGGAATCATTTAAACATCAATAAAACCCTCAAACGTTTCGCCTGTCATTCCTATCAGCTGGCAGCGGAGCTGGATGGCCACCAGCCGGCGGGTGCAATTTTTCCTTGCCCACCTAGACAACGAGATAGGCCGCCGTGATGTGCTAGGGTGAGAAGTGGACAGCGGACTGGTCGGATCGCAAGCGCTCCACTGCCCTTTCTTGGAGCGCACTTGCTTTAAAAAGTCAGCACCATTGGACGTGCTCGACCCCTTGACCGCGGTATCGACCCAGCTCCTCTTCACTCCGCGCGCTATTTCTCTTTCCTCTGCGGCGGTGAGCGAAGTCACCACCCGTTTCTTGCAGTCAGCCACCTCACTAAAGAACGCTTACTGCTCCCAGGTGGTTGACTGCAATGGTCATTAACGTGAGCGCCGCCTGTACATTTCTATGTCGACCAGTCCATATTGATAGCCAAGACGTAATTGACCCAGTCACCATGCAGTGACAGCCGGTAGCTGCCACCTTCCGGCGGGATTTCGCTACTGGCCCAGAAGTCAAACAGTTAGTGTCGCACCGGCATGAAACACATTAGGCCGACTTCTGGCACACATTACATTTATTACATGATCAATATACTGCATAATGTGAAAAAGCGATACAACTTAGATGTGATTGAGTATAAATGGCTGTGCAGTAAAGACTTCTCAAATTTTCCTTCTATCTGTATTCAACATCAAAATCTCTTTCAGGCCTCATAACGACGACGAATTCGAGAAATATGAACCACGACCGAAGATCGTCATCGACAAACGTGACGTGAGTGCTTGAAATCAGCAATTTAAACCGGCGCACCGAAAGCTATAATCTACTAGTCCCTCAGAAAAAATTACTATTTACAACGAATTCTTTGTTCCGCTTTCAAGAAAACGTTCCGGGCAAGTATTTGCAAAGATAGGGTTTCTGGGAAAATTTCTTCTGATGTGCTTTATCCGGACTACAAGAGAAACCATAGATAAGGATGAAGATAAAGACTCTCCGGCTCTATTCCCTTAGAGGATGTGTCGCAATCCTAACTTCGTTTCGTTTTGGCTTGGTGGTGTTTCGTGCCTATACAAAGAGTTGTGTGGGCCAGACGACTTTTGAGTCAGTGCTTTTATCTGATCCCGATTCCCCAATCCCGAAGGGATAGAATGATTGATTATGAACTAACCCGACCGTAGGGGAGCGATAGCAGCGCTTCCTGCCACTACGCCACACGCGCTTTCAAGAGAAAAATGTTACAACCATCTGAATGCTTAGAAGAGAATTCTGCACTCAATTAATCACAGTACGAACCTTACACTGATGGCAATGTGCGCAGAAATGATAGGATTAGAAGCAGTTGTGTGCGGTTTTGTTTACGAATTTTTCGGTTTTTCCATTTTTCGCCATTTTCAGCAAAAAAAAATCAGTAACGAAAACAGAGGAAAATGTGGAGAATTTTCCTTTTTTCTGTCCAGAATTTGCTACTCTGTGGACGTATTCAAGAAACTACAGGAGCCTCCCGGAAGGGTCCGAAATCCGCCCGCCGCATACATTGGCTGGTATCAGAAACCGGGACAGGGACTGTCTATACACCGAGGGAGGAGTTGTCCCGTTTTTGCAGTTTGAAACGTCACGTCACTCAACGCGAGCGAAGTGGTCCCGAGTGGAATTAGAGCCGCAAAAGGCGGGACGATTCCTCCCCCGATGTGAGGAGAGCCCCTGTCCTTCAGAAACCTTCCCGGAAGGCTCCCGTCCTTTCATGAATACGGCCACTGATGTGAATCGTGATCAGTCCTCTGCTGCTTCGAAAATCTGTATTAGCGTGATCGTCTATGATGAAGGGCCGCCAAGAGCTGCAGGAACCGATCAATTTATTCAATTTTTTGAACCAAAATTTACCTCAAATTCATATGAATTGACCCACCGAAAAATGGTTGAACTCAAGCGCCCTTATGGATGTCATGATACAGCGCTGCGGTCGCGTCGCGGCTGTTGCTGACCGATAGCACCACTGACTAGGGACTGATCCCAGCACAAACCGGAGTTTCAAAAAATGGTGTGTTTAATGTTGCGGAGGAGATAAAAAGAAACAATTTGAAGCTGGTCGAGTTTTCTCAATGCACACGGATAGATCAAATCGACAAAAAAGAAAATTTTTCGGGTGTCAAAAATTTAGAAAATTTTAGCTTGAACTTTGTTTAGGTGAGGGGGAAGGGCTTACTCAGAAAAATGAAAACAAGGTACTTGTAACATATCTGAGCCGATGTAAGTTACTTGCGACTTATCTCAGGTCATTTATGTCACATGTAACGTATCGGCGGGATACTGCGTGCGGTGCGCCTTCGATATGTTACGTGTAACTTTCATGACTTGAGATAAGTCGCAAATAACTTACATCAGCTTAGATATGTTACAAGTAACTTGTTTTCGGTTTCTGAGAGGATCCTGCGTGCAGTGCGTCTTCGATATGTTACATGTAACTTAAAGGCACAATATAATTCGCAAGTAACTTAAATTGGCCAAGACGATAATTCTAAGGTTGATGTACGACGCACTCGCGCAGTCAGGCTTACGACTGGCGTTCCTGTTGGTTCAATCACCCAAGTTTGAGGTACTTGACCCCATACCAGCAAGGAAGGCCCTGCACTGCGTTTTTTTGACGTAGTGTGTGGCCTGGGACGCGCCCTCTGCGTCGCGTGTCGCCTGCGTCACGTGATGGCCACCCATAGTGAAAATTCCAATGTAAGTTACATGTAACATAAGTGTAAATTACATGTAATACAAATGTAAGTTACATATATTATGAATGTATGTTACATGTAATATAAATGTATGTTACATGTGATATAAATGAAACTTACTTGAGACATTCAAGAAAGTTGCATTTATATTACAAGTTACTTGTTTTGATTTTTCTGAGTACTCGGGGCGTTGAACACGAATACATCTAAGGTTCATTTTGAGTAACCCGGAGTGCGACTTTGGGTTACTGTAGCTAAATGACATTTATCGTATGATTTCTGACAGTTATTTTCTGAAAAACTGAAAACGGACGTTATAATCGTGTTCAGCGCCCCAAATTGCCCCGTTAGAAAAATTTGACTTGGAAATTTCGCAATCTAAGAAATTCAAAAAAAAACATTTCGCCGTTTTTTTATTTAACCAAGTGCATTAAAGGCAGTGTCCACGATAAAAACCATGTCTGATTTTTTGGTGGAGATCGGCAGCTGCGGGGCCTAGCTCAACCCTAACGTTGAAAAAACTAAGAAAAATGAGCTTGGAACGGTCCCCTACGGCCCCAAAGTTGGACACCCGTCAGCTCTTCAGACCCAGATGCACTTTCCTCGCCCATCGACGTGAACAAATGAATGCTCGAGATTGTGAGATGAGCGATGATTTCCGATCAATAGCCCCGTTCTTCCCTTCATTCTCAACTTCTCTCTTTACTCAGGTCAGCTCGCATACATCGGCTGCAAAAGACGGAAGTTACAAGCCTCGGACAACTCGTCCACCATGTTTCCTTAGCTCAATCTTTGAGGGACCATAACTCCATTTTTAGAAGGTCTTGTACGATTACAGAGACATCATTGATTACAGCATGGAGCCGTTTTCAAGATAGGCGGAAAAGCAAAAAAACGATTTCCACCGTGAACACTACCTTTAAGGAAATTTATCCAGTTTCGATTCGTTTATTTTCCTCTCCCCCTGAACATTTGATGAACCATTTTTCGAAACCCCAAATTGCGTTCAAATCAGTCCGTAGTGAGAGACTGAGATTTTGGCCAGCAGCTACATACCTCGCCGCGACCACTCGCATTGGAATAAAACATGACGGCTTGAAAATATCACATTGATCATCTATTATTAGCAGGGCTGTGCGGAAATCATTTTCAAGATTTTCGGAAACGGAAACGGAAGAAAAATGGCTGAAAATCGCGGGAAACGGAAATCCGGAAACGGAAACGGAAGTGAACTAAAAATTGTAGTATAATTAAATGGTAGGTTTTTAAATCGCTGCTCATGGCATGCAGATGTGCTTCTGTAGCTTGTGTGGTCTCGATCTATTCCCTCAAGCACCAGTGGGGCGACGGTCTAAAACGACAAGCTTGAGCCGAGTACAAAATAGATTTGAAGCATGAAGAAAGGAAGACTTGCTGCTGCTGCGGAAGGCTCTCTAGTGAGCCGAAAACCATGCTCGAGCAACTCAACTCCTTTTCTAGAGTGCTGATGGTCTTTCTGATGTCAATTTTCTACCTTCGACTGATTTTTCCAGTGCGATCGGTGTTCTACGACGGCTGCGGGTACATACATATTGCATTCACCATTGTTGAGAGAGCAGTTGTCCGTTTGAGGCCGGACCCCGAAGGTGATCTCAAGTACTCAATTTTCCGGATATCAATTCTGGAAGCTTGAAGAGTTGTCCTTACTGCGCATTACGAGAACAGATTTGTTATAGTGAACCGAGGCGAGGATCATGCCTTTGTTGCGTACCTTGGCGAGGTTGGCGTCCTTGCTGCCAGCCATTACAAGGATCGCAACTCTAGCTCCGATAGGAAGAGGTGGTGGCTCAAAGACTCTCTTAATTTGAATAACGTGCTGCTGCTAGCAACACATGTAATGAGGGGACGCACTCCGGGCCGACATCGAGTTGAACCTCTCGTAGGCAGCAATAGGTGCTGCTAGGTGCATGCCTAAGCTGCCGATGATGGCCGAAACCCAGCATGCGTTGGCAGCACGTGCTGCTGAAAAACGGGGATTGGGGGCTATGGCGTGCAATTTCTATGGCGCTGAAGTTAAACCCGCAAGTGCGTGAGTAGCTAGAGACACGAAGAGGAAAATTTCTATCTCTCTGGATCCCTCAATCGGAGGACTCGATTGTAACAAAGGAAATGCTGATACTGATGCATGGAAGGGTAATGGCTAGCCATTGGTTCAGCGCTTCCCGAAAAATTGTGATAAAGGAGAGTTGTAAAGATGGTTTCCAACTGAGATGAGACCTAATAACCACGGTTCAACTTTTAACACTCACCCGCGCAACAGTACCTAAAGTATGCTGTAGCCACGCTAAGGTCAAGCCTACGTCATTAGGATCGTTCTGCGCGTTGATGGAAGGAGGGCGTATACCGTGTGACGGTTGGAAGGAGCGGGACACCCATCCAAGCGATCAGGATTAGAATCACGCTGTGATCATCGCAGAGGTATCGGTGGCTTTGTGCGCTGGGAAGGCGTGACCTTTCCCCTTGTAGTACTATTTTCTTCCGTTTCCGGGCCCAAAAACCCGGAAACGGAACGGAACAGCTCAAAAAGTACCGGAAATACGGAAACGGAATCGGAAACGGAACAGTTCCGCACAGCCCTGATTATTAGTGTTCTTCTGTGAAAAAAAAAACAAGGCTCCTTTCTTGACAGATTGCTAATTCAAAATCGACTTTCAATTTCTGTTGAACTTATTTCTTCACCAAGTAGGGACGGCTTCTAGATACATAAGCTCTAAATTCTACCCAATTACACGGGAAATTGTGGGCTCGAATATCACGACCGCAGAACAAAGTTATCAGAATGTGTCCAGCAATTAAATTTTGCCAGGTTCCGCTTGTGAGACTTGGATAGACTCCAATCACATGATGAAGTTGATTGTGGCTCTTTTTGGTTTGAGGAAACGTTCTAGTGGTAAGAAAGCATAGTTCTGCAATCATCTGAGGCATTTCGGTAACTTTGCCACATTTATCAAATCAAATTTATGCCACTATCGAAGTAAGACATTTCGAAGGACTCTTTTTTGGGTTTTCCGTTTTCAAGTCTTTTTTCGCGCGTGACTGGCTAGAAGGCGCTGTTCCTGAAGCAAAAGTGTGCTCACGTTGGTTCATGAACCAGTGTGGAAGTTGCATATGTAGTCGTTTTTTTTGTTCCGAATTGAAGGAAGAGAAGAGAACAGTATGAACACTGAAGCCCTACACCGACTAGGCATGGAAAAAGTAGAATCGGTAAAGTTTCTAATTCGCGCTTAAGGACAAAGTTCCTGACAGCCTTCAATTTTAAGACCATTTGCTATATCGATTTTCTGCCCCCGGGGTAAAACTAAAAAGACATAGAAATCGAGAAAAACGCAACAGATGCACATGCAATCCTTTACTCTCACCCTTCCTCTTTACTCTTACAGGAACTGTTCGTTGTGACAATGAAATCTTTTGTGGACCCGTCCTTTGCAATTTCTACACCCTATTGCTCCGTTCTTTCCTTCGGACCCTATTTAATACTTCTTTGCATCAAATATTCTTCTATTATTGATTGACCTAATTTTCCGCGCGTGACAGCCCCCGAGAACATGTTCATAACAGCCGGGAAACTAGTCTGGACCATAGAAAGAAAAATTTTCGATCTTGCTCAAAACTTGTCCGTAGGGGTAATGGAGGATGCTGAAAACGAATCTAGGGTCTATTTGTCAAAATTCTGAGGCTTATTGCACGTTACGGTGGGTACCATGCCATTTTGGGGACAAACCCTACCCTCATCTTACGAAAATCGTTAAAAGGACATCGAATCCGTATTCATCACCCCGAATATCCATGCATACAGACTATAAAGACGAAACAGCGAAATTCACATCGTTCCTACGCGTGCTGGTGCGGAGCGAAGGTTAGACGGAGGCCCGAGCGTCGCGCGCGCTGCTCGCCCCTCGAATGATGTGAATTACGCCGTCTTATACAGGGTACACATTTTGAATCAAATCTGGGACTTCGACCAAACTACCGTATAACCGTCACAATCTACCCTAATCTGTCTAAAATCGACGAACGGACCTTGGATTCTTGTTCAGCACTCCGAGTAACCCCTAAAAAAACATTTTAAGCCATATCTATCGTAGCATGCCGGAAATCTCACAAGTCGCGTTTTTTCCTCATTTTTCCCCCGGTGGAATGCTTTAAACAAATAAAGTCAAAAACTTTGGAAATTTCTTAAACAAACCTCACATATGTGACCAGAGTCCCAGATAATTATCCTTTGAGGATTTTGAGTCAAGTCTGGAACATTTTTCTTGTGCGCTTTTAGAACTCCCTACTTGATATAAAGGAACGCTCAACCGAAAATCCGTTTAATGGCACTGTTCACGATAAACTTCTGTCCTCGAATTTCTCATGTTAAACGCTTCTCGTGGCTCTCAGAAGCAGAACAGCGTCGGAGGACCGAGACGAAAAACTTCCCAGGAGCCGCAAAACGGCTCAGAAAAATGGCAAACCCCACCGCTTTTCGCAAATCCGGCCCCTTTCCGCCCCTCGACGTGAACAATAGAACACTCGAGATCGTGGAAAATGAGCGATGGTTTGCGATCAAAAGCCTCTTTATCCTTCATTCTCAACTTCTCTCTTTACTCAAAGTCCAGATCGCATACATTGAAAACACCCAGACAGGTACACAGACGTTACGAACTACTCGTCCATCATGCTTTCCTAGTTCAATTTTTGAGGAACCATAACTCCGTTCCCAGGTCTTGTACGATTCCGGAGACATCACTGGAATCAGCACGGGATACCGATTTTCAGGAATAGTTGAAAAAAACAGAAAAGAGTTTCTATCTTGAACACTGCCTTTCAAAGAGCACAGTCAACTCAGAATCGGCTCTCTCATTTTTCTGTCTATCGCACTGAAGGCGGCCTCACGCTGATTCAAAGATGTCCCTGGAATCAGTTCCGTTTCCTAAAGCAATTGTAGCTCTCAAATTGAGCTCGAAGCATGGTGGACGAGTTGTCAAGGCATGGCTTCCGTCCATTACATGTCACTATGTCATTGATTAACGCAAGAGGGGCTGAGAATGAAGAGAAGCGCTGCAACTGTGTTCGGAAAGCATCGCTTATCTCACTGCTGTTGAAGCTCAGAAAGACCGTATGAGAGGGGGCGTGCCAAAGTAGCTTCAGAGGTGGAGCGCCCCAGAAGGGTGGCTTCCTCTATAACTCGCTTATTCAGGAAGGGAATTTAGAGCATCACCTATAGCAAGTTATATACGGGTGGGTCTATTTCACATATTACTGTGAAAATCTCCAGATTTCGATCCCTGAAGCAGTTGGACTGTGCCGGCAAAGGCCTGGTCAAGACACCGTCAACCTCGATTTTTTCTTTCTCTGCCAATCTTGGAGAGCCAATCTTGGAAAATTTACTGATCACAATGGTGTCCCCAGAATCGCTCCAGAACTCACTACAGAACAGATTTGGCTCCTCAAACACTTCGATCTTGAACGGCTAAAGTTCGCGGACGAGTTGTCCTCTCTAGCCTGTATTTTCTGGTTATTCGCATGCTCGTCAGCCATCGTTCTGCAGCAGGCCACAATATAAAGCCAGACCGAAAACATAATCAGAAGTGGAACATTCAATTTTTGAATAAAATCAATTCAGCGCGTCTCTTCCCTATTGAGGTCCGAAACCCTCCGGGAGCGGGCGGGGGCATTGCCATTTTCTTCAAAGGGCGTATTCGACTTTTTCCTAGCTTTTTCTCCGGTTATTTGAGCAGATTGAGATTTCGCGCTTGTAGAAGTTTATATAAACGAGGACCATTGTATAGCGGCGAACGGACCTCGCTCATCAAATTACCTCTGAGGTTGGACACAACACTTTAAGGGAAGGGAAAACACTATCAGTCTGCGCAAAGTTACGAAAATGAGCTCTCGCCCAAGAGATATAATACTAACAACACATTTCGTTTCCGCAGATGCGACCTTCGCTCTCTATAGTTCCCTTGTAGGATAGACCTATGTAGTTATGAATTTGATAATGATATCACAGAATCATGAGCCCGTTCGGTCAAAAACAACCGCAAGCAATCTCCAACATTATCAAAACGAAAATTTATTTCGTCTTGGAACATGAAGTTTTTCCTGGATTTTTGCGAGAAAAATATTTACATGATTGGTTGAATCGCGACATGCTGAACATTTCGGCGTTTTAGTTAGAAACTCAAAACGGAACACTTTGAAGGGAGTTGTGGTAGAAAAACGATTCAAATTCCCAATTTCGCTCCTCTTTTCCCTTGGATAACAGCGGTACTGTATTTACTTGGCTGATGCATAGATGGTTGGCATCACACCTAAAGCAAATCGAGAGTGTTCTCTCCCGAAGGATTTCGCTTCTCTATAGCATTATGTCTTGTTCCAGTTTGAACCAACACAGCACTACGGTGGCGAACGTTTTGAGGCAACGACGCCGACGCTACGAGTATCCGCTCAATATATTCCACAGAAGAATACTGTTCTAGTCACAATCATCTCCCTCCACGCATGTGATCTACTCCTTGATGACGTATCCCAGGTAGGGTTTCGCTGTTTCATAGAAAATGTGGTTCTTTTTCCTTCGAAAACTAGTGACCCTTCCGGTCACTATCCCGCGGTCGCCATGTGATATGAAGGCGCGTGCCCCCTGGCATTAGTATAGCTGCATTTTGAAAAAAACGAACCGACAGACACACATGACGTCGAAAGAATTTGAACTCTTCAATATTTCAAATTCTTCAATCAAGCTGCGTTCATAGGTGGTGGCACGCAATGACGACACGTATGATTTGCACACTCGTGCCTTTCCGCCGCTGCCCTCTGGTGTCGGGCATATCTCGCTTACACCCAAAATGGCTACCGTTTCATAACTCTTAGGAAAGAGCGAGCTTTGTGGAACGAAAGTCCAACTTCGTTGCCGTCGGCTTCGCCCGCTACCCTCCATGTAGTATTCGTTAGGCTTCGCCGAACGATGGGCCGACTTCGGCGGTCACCCTCCGCGAAATATTCATTCGACTTCGCCGAACGATGGGCCGGCTTCGTCGGCCACCCTCCGTGTAGTATTCGTTCGGCTTCGCAGAAGGATGAGCCGCCTTCGTCGGCCACCCTCCATGTAGTATTCTTTCGGCTTCGTCTAAATATGGGCCGACTTCGCCGGTCACCCTCCGCGTAATATTCGTTCGCCTCCGCCAAACGATGGGCCGGCTTCGTCGGCCACCCTTCGTGTAGTGTTCGTTCGGCTTCGCAGAAAGATGGGCCGGTTCGCCGGCCACATTCCGCTCAGTATTCGTAGCCACATAAAGTTGATAAAAACTTGTTGCATGGAGAATACGCAGTGACGCGTGTATTGTAATTCATTCCATATCATTAGTACACGAGTAATTCACCCTACTTCATTTCAGTGGTAAGTTTTTGTTCAACGAGATTATTTTGTCATCGCCTTTAGGGAAAACCCCTTAAAGGCAGCGTCCGCGCTGAAAACCAAAACTGTGTTTTTCTTCTCAATCCAATGTATGAACCAAGTGGAGATAGTTGGCGAAGCTTGAGATTTCAATGTTGCGTATTCATAATGCTATAGGCTCTTGAAAATCACTCCGTGGTCTGAAAAGGCGTTTTCCCGGTCGATTATCTAACATGAGGAACAGAAACCCCACGACAGGCTTTGACAGGCCGCGGAAATCCTATTTTCTAAATTCTTTGTTCCGAAGAATCTTCGAGTTCAGACCTGGCTATTGAAAGCCTCTTATTTTTAGATGATCATTGACAGCAGAAAAGCGAAACGAATTGCGGAACCCAGAAAGGTAAGCGGGCTAAACCAATATAGCCGTTCGAATTTCCGATTTTTGTGTAATACACAAGACACACCGGACAGACGTGAGAAAAAGGAAGCTGAATGCTGCGAGATTTTCAAACGAGTTTTTCTCTGAAACTTGAGTGTTTTGGGTGGTCTCTTTATGATATATGACGACCTGGTAAGCCTACCTGCACAAAATTGTGAAAAAAATAAACACGGTTTTTTGCGCGTACGCTGCCTTTAAAGGCACAGTCCGAGCTCAAGGACGACATCTGCAATTTTCCACATAAATATGAAGTAGGCCGACCATATATAACACCTGTCAATTGTGAGCTCTCAATTCCTGCGGATAAGCGAAATATAGGAGGAAGCCACTCTGGGGCGTGCACCCCCGGAAGCCACTTTGGCACGCCCATTCTACGATCTTTCGAGCTGATCAATGGCGATATGAGTCATGATTGTCAATCAATATCCCCGTTCTTCCCTTTATTCTCTTCCTCTCTATCCATACAGGCTCGCTCGTACAAATCGGTTGCAAATGACGGAAGTTACAAGCCTCGGACAACTCGTCCACTATGCTTCCGCGGTTCGATTTTCGAGGGGCCATAACTCCGTTTACACGTTGTCTTGTACGATTCTAGATACATCATTGGAATCAGTGTGGGACCGTTTTCAAGATAGGTAGAAAAACAGGAAAGCGATTCTGAGGTTGGACTGTGCCTTTAACGCAGTTTATTTTGTGACAGGTCAACCCATTACGGGAAGAAAGGGATGAGGGGGGAGGCGGAGGTGCAATCTCTGTGATTAGATATCGAGCCTATAACAAGGAGTAAACCGTCTGGAAAGCAGTGTCTCATTGATGAAGAATCGCAACCTGCAAGAGAAACTCGGGAAGGAAAAAAAAGACAAGCGATGAGGAAACTGGAGAAGAGAAGGCAAGGGAGAATCGGGAAGGATGTTCCGCGCAGGCCGTTTCCGAGAAAATGATGTGAATATTGAAGAAACTCCGTTTGAGAAAATTGTGGCTGAAGCTTTTGCAGTCAGTGTCTTTCAAATTTTTTTTTATTCTCAGCTCCTTGGGAGTTTAGTGATGCAAAGTGCTATATCCCCGGGTTATCTGCTGACTATGTAAATAGGGAGCGAAATAAGAATTCGATTACGCCATAAATCAGCAATGGGCGAACTAAAATAGGAAAATTCAGCAGATAAGCAAAAAGAGCCGAAAACATAAAAGCAGATCCAGTAGGATGCCCTGGCATGTTCATTATATTGACGAAAGACGTCGCGATAGGGCGTTTTGAGCATAGCAGCGTCCACATCCAGTAGCCAAATATGTGATTCATGAAGAAGATCTGCTAAGCGGTTTCATTTCCTTACCACCTCCCCACTTCTGTCTTTGTTATGCAACTTTTTCAGTGCTATCTGTTGTGTTCTGTGGACACAAAGTGGCGTACACCTTTATTGGAAAAAAGAGACCACAATACGTGGCAATGGAGTTCACGCAATCATTCTAGTCTGATGAATGGACGGGCTGCGACGGTAGATCACCCCGCGCGAATCGAAACCCCATTCTCCATTGAGGCCGCCAACCCCACACGGCTAGCCGCCTGGTTCATGCGTCAGACTAAAATGAAAACGAATACCTTACAGGCAACGGGTGGGGTGAGTCTTGTCCTGCTTGGCGTCGTCGTCGTCGCGATGGCGTGGCGTCGAGTCGGTGAATAGTGCAGGAATAGTGGCGGTCTTCAGTTGAGTCCAGAAGGCAGTTGAATTTCTAGCGAGGCTGGTGAAGTCGAAGTCTGAACACCGAGCACTGAGCATCACTAGAACAAAGTAGCGGTATATATAGGGCTTCAGTGCAATGATACCGATACGATGTGATACGTGCATCTTCTTGTGATACACGTCTACACTTGTGATACACGTCTATAATACAACACTATCGTTTGCAAAAGAATCTCACTCACACACTTATGCATTCTTCTTCGTTTCTTAATTAAGCCGTCAAATGAACAGCTGATGGGAGCATGCAGAACAACGGCTTTGGCAATGCGCCAACGGGAAGCGATGCGCGCCGCACGCGTCTGATAGAACCAGTTCTGCAGCCGCGGAGGGTAGAAAGCGTTCAGATGTTCCCGCCCTGCCAAATTCGGAAAAGCCAAAAATGCTATTGAGTGGACACTTGGCCGTTATCCAGGATCGACTGTTGCTTAAAGGCAGTGTTCACGATAAAAAATGTGTTTCAGTTTTCACTAGGAATGGGTAGTGGAGGGGCACACTGTAACGTTGACGTCGAAAGAACGCATGAAAAAGAGCCAGAAAACGCTCTAAAAGAGCCCAAAGTTGCCACTTCGAGCGCAAGGCAAACCCAAAAAGCGCAACACACGCCCACCGACGTGAACAAATGAATGGCCGGGATCGTGAGATGAGCGATGAATTCCAATCATTAGCCCCGTTCTTCCCTTCATTCTCAGCTTCTCTCTTTACTCAGGTCAGCTCGCATGGATCGGCTGCAAAAGACGGAAGTTACAAGCCTCGGGCAACTCGTCCACTATGTTTCCTGGGCTCAATCTTTGACGGACCATAACTCCGTTCCCAGAAGTTCTTGTACGATTTTAGAGACATCAATGGAATCAGTATGGGGCCGGTTTCCAGATAGGCGGGAAAACAGAGAAACGATTTCTATCGTGAACACCGCCTTTAATCTCAGCATTTGGATTCAATTATTTGTTGTGATATGCTTTAAAGACAGTGTCCACGATAAATTTCGTCCTCGGTTTTTGGGCGGAAATCAAAAGTTCAGGGTCTAATTGGAGCACTGGAGTTGAAAGAACGAACGAAAACGAACCCGAAAGAGTTACATACGGCTCCGAAGTCCGCTCGCGCTAGTCCTTCCGCTCGCGGTCGAGTTCTCCGAGGACCAGTTTGGTCCGCTTCTGCATTAGCATTGGTGCGAGCGCGACTACTTTTAGCATTGGGGCGCATTTGCTCATGCTGACTACTTCAGGCCCATGCCCGGGCAACTCATCATCTTTGAAATGTGGTTTCAAGAAGAAGAGCTAATTTTGAATGTTTTGCAGCGTTTTTCATGATTCTTTCTTCACTGATGAAACAGTCAGACTCTAAACCTTCGTTTCCTGGTGGAAACTCGAAAACGATTTTTATCGTGGACACTGCCTTTAAGCCTGCACGAGATTGGTATTTGACTTTATTCGGCTAACGCGTTTCGGCAAATCGCCTTCTTCAGAGCCTGAAAAAGTCAAGAGCCATACACGAAGCTGTTCGATCAAACCCCAGCAACATGTCGAACAGAAATTAGGACCGGTATCCATTGCTTGACAATAGTCCCAACTCGATTTGGTCCTACCTTTCAAAACAGCTGCACAGCACTAGCAGTCACGACCAGCAGCCAAGAACATAGCAAGCAGGCTGAGTCACTTTTCGCATATGTCAAGGGTGTCCGCTCGGTCTCATATCACAGACGGCAATATTGTACGAAAGGTCCGAGCTCGGCAGTGGTGGAGATGCACTCCTCCCGGCGGTTCATCACTGGATTCTTGTTTTGTATCCAAATCGCTTCCATCGTCTTCCTGGGCATTATATCACGCTCCCGTTTGAGAATTCTCACGCTGATTTTGGAAACGTTTCCACTGTGTTTTGAGATGCGATGAGCGCTAAGTGATGTTGATTGACGTGCGCTAGATTTTCCGTCCATGTGCTCCTTCACCCTCTCGTAGAGAGGTCGACCTGTTTCGCCAATATAGAAATCACCGCATTGTTTACAGGTGATCATGTATATCACGCCCACGCACATGCAGTCACCCTTTTTACCAGAAGGACAGATAACGCAATTGGTGGTGATACAGAGCTTATCGTAGATGCGGTTCCTTACTAGGAGGCGTTTCAGGTTATCAGGCGGAACGCTGACAAGACACACTTGTCGCTCTAGATCCGAACTCCTCAAACATCGCTGGATGTAATGACTTAATTCATCTGAGATAGAAGGTAATCCGAGATCCCACTCCGAGAAGTTTGCTCTCTGCTTACCTTTTATCTCAGATGAATTCAATCATGACATCCAGCTATGCCTCCTCATGCGATAGGAACCCATTTCACCAACATTCACTGTTCTTTTAGGAAGCGAATCACTCGAAAGCGCAATTTTCCAACCAGATTGATTCGGAGGAATCATATTACAATTTCAAGTCTTTCGAATTTTCAGCACAGAATTAACATCTCAACTCCAGCAGTCATGTTCCGATTCTCTGAAGGTGATCCAATGGAATATCAACGTTTTCCGCAACAAATCAGCGGAACTAGAAGCTCTCGCTCACCGTATAGGGACCGACATTGTGGGACTTCACGAGACCAAATTGGATCCGAATCAAGGAGCGCCAGTTGTTCGAGGATACTCATGTTTGAGAAAGGACAGAACGAGTTCCGGAGGAGGTGTGGCTTTTCTAGTCAGGAACGACTTACAGTGCAGGGTAATTACGCCAGGAACTAGCGATGGTACGACGGAATCCATCTCCATAGCTGTGGAAACCAAGGCTGGATCAGTTTACATTCGCAACATCTACTCTCCGCCGAGATCCTCAAGCCCACCCTCATATCGCCCAATTCCTGATATTTGTGAAACCTTTAATAGTCATGGGAGATTTCAGTGCGCACAGTCCTTTATGGTCAGAGGGTGAAGAAGACCAACGTGGACAGGACTTAGAGAAGGAGATAGCGCAATCTAACCTTGTGATTCTGAACGACCCCGCACACTCAACAAGGAAACCGACGTACGGAAGACCCTTGTCAACGGACCTTTCGCTGTACTCGCAGGATTCAGCATCGTCAGCAAAGTGGGACACCATGAAAACAGGCGCAAGTGACCACCTCCCGATTCTGATGAAGTTCAGAAGCGAGGCCCCTATATCCTCCTCGCCGAGGACCACTTTCGTCAATTTCAAAAAGGCGGACTGGCCCAAATTTCTGTCGGTGCTGGAACAACAGTCGGCTGATTTTGATTTCCGGGTTACACCACTGGAAATGAATCGATTACTCACATCAGCTATAAGGACAGCGACGTTGCAATCTATCTCTAAGGAAAGGCGTGAGGCTTTAATGCCGGGCCTATCTGACATCGCTAAGAACCTCATATGTGAAAGAGACGCGATTCGAAGAACGGATCCCACCAACACCCGGATATCCGAGCTGAACAGTGAAATCACAGATGAAGTGAGGAAGGACCGAAAACGGACCTGAAGAGCTTTTGTGGAAAACATCGATCATCGTACGAACTCCTCCAAGCTATGGACAACTATGAAAGCTTTGGATGGCCGTTCAGTCAAACCGAATCCCCTCCAGCTTCTTCATAGGGGCAAACCGGTAAACAGGAAAGAGGCGGCCAACCTTCTATGCAAACAGTTCAGCTCGCCATGCCCCCATAGAAGCCTGAAGTCATCACGAAGACCTTTAGATGGATCACAAACTTTTCGCGAGACGACGTTCCCATGATTACCACCGCCGTCAAAGACGCCGCCTTGAAGAAATGCAAGCCGTCTAGAGCGTTGGATACAAGTGGTTTGGCCCCTATAATGCTTTAGGACCAACTTTTCGGGAGTGCCTTGAAACTCTTTCCAGCAGAACACTGTCAACTGGATTGATCCCAACGTCGTGGAAGAAGGCAAGAATTTTCCCACTGCTATTGATCCCAACGTCGTGGAAGAAAGCAAGAATTTTCCCACTGCTAAAGCCTGGAAGACCTGCAGAAGATTTGAACAGCTACATGCCTATTCCGATCATTTCATCTATGGCACGCACTTTTAAAAGAACCAATCTTCCTACACTGGAGACGCACTTGCAATTCCGTGGATGGCAGAATGGTTTTCGCAACGGCTTCTCCACAAATAAAGCCTATGACACTGTCGTTATCTCCATTCTTTGTCAAAAACTTGCGGAATCGTCCCTGCCGAGAGGTTTAGCCCGATGGATTTCTAGCTACCTGAAGGGCAGAACAATACGAACAGAGTTTAAGAGGCCAGATGTCGAATGTAAGATTGGTGCGCTCCGGGGTTCCGCGAGACGCGGTTCTCTCTCCGCCCCTGTTCTCTTTCTACATCGCAGATCTCCCGCCACCCCCACCCGAAACACGCCTGGTAGGATACGCGGATGTTCTAACACTGGTTGCACCAGATCCGGATGTGGAAATCTGCGAAAAAACGTCTTAACGACTGTCTTCCGAAGCTAACAAAGGCCCTGGAAAATCTATATCTTCACCTGTCGCTCAAGAAGACTTCTGTATCTCTTCTTACAGCGCATTCTGCTCAAGCGAGATAGGTGCCGAAAAAGTTTACAAATGGAACGCAAATCACGCACGAAACAAATCCGCCGATTCTCGGCTATCATTTCAACCCTATGATGACGGGACGACTTCATGCGGGAGGTGTTCGTAAGAAGACCGCTAAAAGGACGAACCTTCTGGAAGCATTAGCGGAAAGGAGCTGGAAACAAAGCAAAGAACTGCTCACACTGACCTGCCCTGCAGTCGGACAATCCGTGATGTCCTACGCGGCTCCAGCCTGGAGCCCGCTTGTTGCATCGTCTCACTGGGATCGGTTACAAACTTGTCAAATAGCAGCCTTGAGGACCGCGACGGGAAGCCTGGCAATGGCGAGCACTACCCACTTGAGTAATGAGACAGGAATCGTGAAAGCCCAAGCTCATAATTAGATGCTGACTCTTCAATATCGAACAGTTGCGAGAATCGACCCAGAACATCCATCGCACGACATGATGAAGAAGCTGGAACCGCCTAGACAGATCAGGAAGCATGTCAGAACTGTCGAGCCAATGTTGGTCAGACTTGGAACTGCAGAGAGCATTCAGAAATAAGTTTTCAAGGGGTTTGTCAAAGAGTTCTTGGGTACTATGAACTCTTTGCTGTTAAGTGGACCGCCGCCGAAGATTGCGGAGGAGGAGACTTTGCCAAGATCAAATCGGGTAGCGCTATCCCAGCTCCGGAGTGATTTCTACTCAACTTCGCAATGGCATCTGCATAAGATAGGAGCAGCCGATAACCCACTTTGCCCTGACTGCTGTCTCGAGGAACACAGAGTACCTCACATGTTCTCACGCACCTTACAATCGAAGATCTCTGGCTCAAACCAGTAAAAGTCTTCAATTTTCTGTCACTTTAATCGTATAAGAATGAAAAAAAACAAAAGCAAATGAATAAAAAAATAAAGAGTATAAAAAAGAGGGTTGAATAACGCCCCATCCCATGATCTTCCAAAAAATAGGATTCCAGCCATCTGCTTCGATTTTGTCGTCTACGTGCCGGAAGTTAGATTCAGGTGTATATGATGGAAGATGGGCAACAACAACAATAACAACAGCTCACAATCAGTACTTGTTCTGTTATCGATTGGACAGTTGGGAAATTTTAACGAACGGGTCGTCTAGATGTGCAGGAATACAACAACAGCTCGCAATCTATATAAATGGTGGCCTATCGTTTGGCTAAGCCAAACGTTTACTACATGGAGAGTGACCTGCGAAGCCCATTATTTTGTCAAGCCAAACGAACACTACATAGAGGGTGGGCGACAAAGCCGGTCCTGTTCTTTGAAGCCGAACGAATACTGCATGAAGATTAGCCGGCCAAGCCGGCCCATCGTTCGACGAAGCCGAACGAATACTATACGGAGGTTGGCCGGCAAAGCCGACTCATCGTTCGGCTAAGCCGAGCGAATACTGCACAGAGGGTGGCCGATGAAGCCGGCCTATCGTTTGGCGAAGCCGAACGAATACTACACAGAGGGTGGTCGGCGCCGCCCTCAATGCGTGGAGGGACCAAACGAAAGCCATATGGGTGAAGGGAGGGGGAGGTGGAAGTTGGACCTTCTTCCTACGAATTCAATGCGAACGCCAGCTCTCTGCTCTGATTGTGAGTTATGAAATGGTCTTCATTTCGGGTGACAGCGAGATATGACTGGCGCCGGAGGGAAGCGGCGCAAATTTTCGGGTGTACAAATGATGAGTGCGAATATGTAGCTTCTGGAATCCGTTCTGCTCCTAAACAAATCATACGTATCCATCAAACATGATCCCTGAACAAGCTAGCAGCTAAATGTAAGCTTCTGAGAATAAAAAATAGGAACTAAGCGAAGGATGGAAGCGAAAACGGTGAAAAAACGTCCGTCGCGCGAGAACGCCGCTGCCGCGCTCAACGAAAATTTGTATGGATTTAGTTAAGGCGCTCCAGCGACAATAATTTTCGGCGAAGCCTCGGTAAATAGTCGTCAACGGCTCCAGGGGGAGTTCGGCCGCCGACAATTTGTTGAGGCGTCGTGCCTCAAAACTGTCTGAGATCCCTTGTCTCTTCGCAATAGCCGATCGTGAATGGGTTAACCAGCATAAAAGCTCATTTAGGTTCGCATCAAACTTTAACGGAATATATTGTCATAGACATAGAAATGTGCAAGTCCTAGACAAATCATTCAACATAACAGATTAGCAGTATCCAATCGCCAAGTATATGACCTTTTTTCAAATTTCCCCTTTCTCTGCGTTCTGAATACGACTTCTTCCGTTGTCTCTAGATTCTTGTACTCGTTTGGTCACATTGGATTAATATTGGCTGCGTTCTGGAAGCTGAACAAATGTAGCTTACCATGTTTCCTGATGTTGTTGCTGCTCTCGACAAGTTAGCGACGAGTACAACCGTGCGCAAGGGTCGACATGCGATCACATGGCGGCACCGAATCGAAACGCGAATTCTGTCACGTTGAAAAGCGTCACGTCATCGTGGCGATACGCGGCGATCACGGTGCTACATGCAAACCGATTGACCGATTGCCAGCTTGCATTTCGACAAGACTTTGTGCCGCCTTATAATGAAAGAAATAAAAAATAAGATAAATACAAAAACAAAAACCATAGAATACGTGAAAAAAATGAAAATTGATTGGCCACCCTCGCCCTCGTGAAGATGTCCATCGATTAGAGGGAATTCCGCACGGGATCAGCCGCTTGGAAAAAAAGTGAACCTTCAAATCAAAAACGGGGACGCTAGGTTTTATTAATTAGATTACATAGTTGATAATTATAGCTTTATCAATGCAAAGGTTTCTACCCTGACTTGACCTATGAAAAGCTTACCTCTTCTTTCTTGTCTGGAATCAAAGACAGCTTGAACCATTGCTATTCGAAAAAAATTTATTTACAGGTTGATTCGAAATCATTCGGTGTCAAAGTTTACCCCCTCAACTTAAGAACTCATGCGAAAAAACACAACAACAAAAAACTAGAAAACGCAACCTAATTACATGAAACTAAAAAATAAGCAAAGAAAAACAAGAAATGAAATCAACAAACTTCGAAGGAGAAGTGGAAGTTTGAATCAGCAGCTGGTCCCGCGCTCACGTGACGCAATCCGCGCGGGACCAGCGGCTCGAAAAAATTTCCCCTTTAAACGCAAAAATGAAGGGTCTTGATTTTGTATATAGGATAACTATCACTTTATCAATGCAAAGATTTTTACCCTGAGTTGACCTTTGAAAAGCTTACCTCATCCTTCTTGTCTGAAATCGAAGACAGTTCGAACCATTCTGTTTATTCGAGTGAAAATTGATTTACAGGCTGATTCGAAATAATTCGTTGTCAAAATGTACTCCCTATTGCTAAAACTTAAGAACTCAAGCGAAAAAACACAGGAATAAAAAGCTAAAAAAACGCAACCTAACTACATGAAACTAGAGAATAAGCAATAAATAACTAAATATGAAATCGGAAAACTTCGAAGGAGAAGTGGAAATTTGAATCAGTAGCTGGTCCCGCGCTCAAGTGACGCAATCCGCGCTGGACCAGAGGCTGGGAAAAAAACTTCCCCTTTAAAGGCAAAAATGAAGGGTTCTGATTTTGTATATGGGATTTCAAAAGTTCGGCTCAAAGCCTCTTACCAAGTTTTTTTTTCGGGGCGAAATGCGACTTTGGACGATTTTGAGAACTTTATGATAGATTCGCTTAGAAACCTCTCTCTAAAGGTTACTTGGAGTGCCCAGCACAAATCCGAAGTCTTTTCTATCGTTTTTTGAATGATGACGGTGAGCTACGGTAGGTATACGGTTGCTTGGTCAATGGCTCAAATTTCGCTCAGAACTTCTCTGTGCGGGCTTTCTCGGGTGCTGAACCTGAGTTTGCAGCCTATGTATCAATTTTCGAAATACTATGGTGGATTACGCTAGTTGAAGGCATCGTACGCGCAGAAGACCGCATTTTGTTTTCTTTTTCATGTTTTTGTGTAGCATGGCCTCTCTAGTGAGCGAAATTGTGGAAAGGACCCATGAAAAACCTTTATTTGCAAGGAAAGTCAGTCTGTCCACAGTGAAAAACTGAGTTCGAATTCTGCGCCAAAGTCGTTTTTGAAGTTTTTCTTAATTTGGAGACCTCATCACTGACTTTTTCGACGTTTTTCTGCAAGGGGAGTTTGCGCCGTAACTATTGTTCATGTTTTTTGACGGTCGCATCAACATTCTATGAAAAAGTGGTAGATAACTGGTGAGAACCTCATCCAACCTTAACCCCAGGCTTTTAACGCGTCGAAATTTTCCAGTGTGGTCTACTGGGCTCATTCGTGGAAAGTGGTTTCTGCATTCTGGCTTCTGCAATGATCGGAAACAATTCTTCTAACACCCTAAAAATTACCTGGCGGCGGATCAGAGAGAATATTCATCATGTAGGTCAACACAGAATATTTGCTGAGAGCCTGAAATAAGGCACACTCATATGGAAATGTTCCCAAATCCTTAAATCAATAATTCTGATAAAACGCAAAAGAAAACTTCTCCAGATGGGATAAAACCCCTCGACATCTCGTTGGGGGATCGAGACTCTTCCCCTTGCGCCACGACGCCTCCGCAGCATCCAATAGTTGGATGGGGTTGTGAAAACGCTGCGCCGGCTACTTCCGTATCTGGAAACCTTCAGCAGAGAACGAATATGACTCTAAAGACTCCATTGTGAGCCGGATGACTGCTTTGGGTTTCACTTTGGAAGGAGTTTCCGTCCAGCTGTCGATCCTTTGTCAGATCACCACCTTTTTTGAGCACTTAGCATTATCGCTACTACATTTCGAATCAATCTCATTAAGAATTCTAAAACCGAAGAGGGAACAACCGATTTGCCGAGAGCTTAAGGGCAGTGTTCACAATGAAATAATCTAATAATAATAATAATTTTTTGGCAAAAAACGTCAATTCTGGGTCCTTCTAAGAGAATTGAGAATTGGAGTACGGCGAAAAACGGCGAAGAAGTAGATGAAAATCGCGTGGGCCAGCCAATCCATTGGGCCACCCCGCCCGCA
Organism: Aplectana chamaeleonis; assembly: GCA_029168955.1. Classification (NCBI taxonomy): domain Eukaryota; kingdom Metazoa; phylum Nematoda; class Chromadorea; order Rhabditida; family Cosmocercidae; genus Aplectana; species Aplectana chamaeleonis. The sequence goes on from JAPDOI010000150.1 coordinate 1,243,466, forward strand.
TCCTATGACAGTTGTCCTGCTTTTGTTCTACCGTAGGAACAGACACCGAATTTTCGAATAATCATAATCGCAAAAGCTTCTAACATCCCAGCATGTGCATTGACCCTTCTTTTTTTCAAAACGTTTTTGGTATAAGAAACAGAAAACGAAGCTCATTATCTTGGAATTTTGAAGAGCGAAGCCATTTCCCCGACGTCAGGATCGTTATTTGCAGTCAACGCAACACACAAACAGGCATAACTCGATTAGTCATAGATTCTTTTAAATAGCTTTTCACCTGTGTTTGAGTGTTCTTTGGGGGAGTTTTCCTTACTAACCCCCACTTAGTGGACTCAAAAACATCAAAAACTAGAATACGGTTTTTTCAAAGTGAGAACTATTTTCAAACTGTAAGCGAATCTGCAGCCATCTGTTCCTATGAACAGTATTCATTTGTGTGACTTAACTCTGTGTTCCAGCTCCTAAATGCTTTGGGAATCATAACAGTCGTGTCTGACTTTACTGAATCATATCTTTAATACACAATAGGTAACCAACAAAACAAATTTAAGGTACGTCTATCAATGACAAATCTGAAGCTCAAGCATCAGACGACAATCGTCAGAGGTGAAGAGCCCACATTCAACCAGACTTTTTCAATACCTGGTATTGACCGAGGTAAGTTCAACTTTTTTTTCTTCCTGATTTTAGAATGGGTTTGTAAGAGCATAGTTCAGCTAAGGATGTGTTCTAGCAGCGAACCATAACGAAAGTTTATCGAAAAGTATGACTTGCAACTGGGACAGGGGCTCTCTACACAGCAAGGGTTCTAACACGACGCGCGCTTCGGGAATCCCTTCTGCTTAAAGGCAGTGTTCACGATATTTCGACTGTTTTTTTGCCTATCTTGAAAACGGCCCCAAGCTGATTCCAATGATATCTCTGAAATCGCACAAGACCTTCAGGGAACGGAGTTATGGTGCCTCAAATTTTGAGTTAAGGAAAAATGGTGGACGAGTTGTCCGAGGCTTGTAACTTCCGCCTTTTGCAGCCGATGTATGCAAGCTGACCTGAGTAAAGAGAGAAGTCAAGATTGAAGGGAAGAACGGGGCTTTTGATCGGAAACCATCGCTCATCTCACAATTTCGAGCATTCATTTGTTCACGTCGGTGGGCGTGGAAAGTGCATCTGAGGGTGACGAGCTGATGGGTGTCCAACTTTGCGGCCGTAGGGGACCATTTCGAGCTCATTTTTCATAGTTTTTCCAACGTTAGGGTTCCGCTAGACCCCGCAGCTGTCGATCTACACCAAAAAATCAGACATGGTTTTTGTCGTGGACACTGCCTTTAAATCATCGGTAGAGCGCACTTATCATAAGCTCCCCGAAATCCACGGCCTTTTTCGATTCTGATAGTTCCTCTCATAAGTTTTTTGGTGGTCTGGAAGCTTGAACACAAAAGTGGCGGTTTGAACCACCCGGAGTTGTCAAACTGTGCCCAGAAACTTGAGTAGCACACTTCCTCCGACGAGTTACACCGCGCTGTCGCAGTTGCCGTGGATTGCCAAGAGCTTATTTTAAACGCGCTCTACCGATGAAGTAAACGGCAGAGATTTCCGCCGGGCGCGTCGCGTTAGAACCCTCACTGTTTAGAGTGTCTCTTTCCCCTTGCAACCGCAGACGTACCCCTGAACGCGAATTTCTGAGTATACGTGAAGCTCAGAGACTGTGAACTATTGAGTTCCTTACAGAAACCCTTCTGACATCATCATTACGGTTTCGGGTCTACTCAAGGAGCGGAAAGTCAAGAATGAATCTGCGAGCGGAAGGACGCCTCGAGGGTTTGTTCAATTTATTAAATTACTCTCCTTCTGGGTGCAAATTTCCGGTACGAAATCACAGACTACGGCTGCTGCATCACGCGATACGACGAGAATGCTGCTGGGAGAAAGGTGAACCGCGCCGGGACCAAGTGGTCCAAGCACGATTATCATCCTATTGCGTGATGCAACAGCCGTTGTCCGCAAATGCGGACCGGAGTTGGGCTCCGAGAACGACAGTATGTTGCTACTTCTGAAACTCATATAGTTACAAGATTGATTTCATACGCTTCTTTCGAATAGCACGCAGCAGCATCGTACATGCTCTTTGGAGCATGGAGATATCCTCATAAAAATCAATTTTTAGAAGTTTGTCAGATTTTGACAATACCTTATACGGTCGGCACGGATCGCACTGATTTTTTTGGTTTCTTATTCTGCAATGGCGCAAACTCGGTGCGCGTAAGGCCCGTTCGAATGAGACTTTCTCTCCACGCTGTCGGCGTGCGTGTCGAACAGCCGCCGCAAAGACGTTGGGCGAAAAGAGTATAATAATCCAGTCAGCCGTCGGCCGCCCTGAGAAGGTTGATGTGAAAAGTTCCTTCACGATGGCCGCTAGACACGCTCGCCGACCGCGTGGGCGGGCAGTCGGACAGACCTCATGTTACATGTAGCACATGTATGTACATCTATTAAGTTGATGCAAAAGTTTCAGGACTTTCCACGACTTCGAATAAAAAACATTTATTTCGAAAACAAACAAGGCTCGCCTAACAAAGTGATTTCCATCACATCCAGAGATTCTTCGTTACCAATTGGGCAGATCATGATTTGGTAACGCGTAGAACTCTAGCTGTTTTGGGGCTAAGTATTCGTTTAAAGGCACAGTCCAACCTCAGAGGTAATTTTTGATATTTTGGTCCGGTCGCCGTCTATAGCAACCCTGCTTAGCGCGAAATCTCACCTCGCTCAATTACGCGAGAAAAAGGTAGGAAAAAGTCGACCACGCCCCCTTGAAAGAAAAAATGGGCGACGCCCACTGACAGGTTTCCGGTCTCAATAGGGAAGAAACGCGCGAATGATTTTATTCAAAATCTATGTTCTTCCCTTAGTTTTCGGTCTGGCTTTATATCGTGACCTGATCCAGAATGATGGCTGCGAATAACGAGAAAATACGGGCTCGAGACAACTCGTCCGCGAACTTCTACAAGTTCAAATTCAAAATTTTTGAAGAGCCGTAACTCAGTTTGTAGTCAGTTCTGAGCGATTCTGGAGACACAATTGCGATCACCGTTTAATTTTCTCCAAGATAGGCTGAAAAACGAAAAATCGATTCTGAGATTGGACTGTGGCTTTGAGGTCATCTTGACTTCGTCATCGCTAGTGAACTGTTTCCAATCCAGGAAGTGCTGCATCGAGAGGAAGAGATGGTAGTCGGAAGGGGCAGGATCTGGGCTATATGGAGGGTGAGGAAGAACTTCCCAGCCCAGGTCCAGTCGCCCTGGGATCAAGACTGATCTCCTTCTTCATGACAATGCTCGGCCACACGTATCTCGGATTACCCGACAGAAACAGCTGGACTAGGATTGGGAAGTTCTTCCTTACACACTATATAGCCCAGATCTTGTCCCTTCCGGCGACCATCTGCTCCGTTCGATGCACCACTTCCTGGTTGGACAACAGTTCACTAACCATGGCAAAGTCAAAATGGCCTTAGAAGAAAACTTCGATATGAAACAGCCAGAGTTCTACGCGTCGGGAATTCATGATCTGCCCAATCGGCGGCGAAGGATCCTTGAATGGGATGAGGATCCTTGAATGTGATGGAAATTATTTTGTTGGGTGAGCCTTATTTGTTTTTGAAACAAATGTTTTTTATTCGGAGTTCTGAAAAATCCGGAAGCTTTTGCATCAACCTAATAGTTTGAGCCAACGTTTATTAACGAACCAGCGAACGCTTGCTTGCGCTTCATATGTATTTGCTGAGAATCGCTTGGCGCGAATGTTCCTTCATTTGATTTTATAATTTATTCATTGATCGAACCAACAGCTAGATGTCGAGAACTTTCTCATGTGGCTCTGGTAAATTTTTTTCCGACTTTTCTATTTGAAAAGTGCTCACTTCGGCATGAAAAATGTCCATTTTGCTTCGGAAAGACGATGTAAATCTAAAAAAATCCTATTTTTGTTCTTTTCTGTAGGATATCACAAAGCTAGAACTAAATACTTGGTAACATTTCAGAATAAAAGGAGAACAAAGCATTCTACTCTCTGCTCCGTATTATGCGTTGCACACCCGAAGTTTTGGCCAAGAAATGGCCGCGAAATAGCTGTCAAATGCCTGCTTGCAGCGAAATAGTCGAGGAATGGCCGCGAAATAATGCTCGCCGCAAGTTAGCCGCGAAGTAGCCGAGAAGTAGTGCTCTCCTGGTAAGAATACGACGCATTTCAGAGGCATGATTCAGATGTAAACACCTCCGTCGGTCCAATTACCCAAGTTTGAGGTACTTGGACCTTGCTCAGCCTCTGGAGGTCCCACCCAATAGCTGGCGGCTCGGGAAGTCGGCGACGGCTGCGCCTTGGTTACTTTTGGTTACTTCACGTTATTTCTCGAATATATCTCGGCTATTTCTTGTCCGCTTCGAAAAAAGCCGAGGAATAGCCGCGAAATAACCGAGAAATAACACACCAGGATCCGCTGCGGATCCTGGTAGGCTATTTCTTGGCAAAAACTCTCAGAGGATTTACCTGATGAATAATGGAACTCAGTTAACCTAGCATACAGTAACACTTTCCTAACTGTCACCTGAAATTCCAACTTTCAGGTGAAAGGCTTAGCCAACATGGGAATATTGCTTATTCAATAGCGTTGTCTCGAATCAATACAATTAAATCGGAAATCACTTCTGTGAGTTTTTTAAAATTCGACTGTTTCATTGGTATGTAGACGTGGAGATTTATGTTTAGTTTCAATATTTTGCATAATATAAATTAGAAGGTGAGGTTTGCTTTTCGTTTTGAGTTTTTTCCCATCATTTTTTTGCATTTTTTAAACTTTTCCTTCATAGTGGCAACGATGTTATCGATCCGAATTTCGTAACTGAGCAGATACGCTCCGTGTGTTTCTATTTTCAAGCTTCTCCTTAATCTGTATTAGAGAGTATTTCATCTCTTCTATGCATGTTAAACGATTTTTTCTTGTGATTAGCCCGGGCCTCCACAACTTACTAGCTATAGGGTATATTATTCTATGCTCAACATGTCCGAAATAGGTCCACTCAGTTATTTAGGCGCTATTCGTACCCCTCAACACCAACTCGTCACGCGCGGGCGTTACGTTGGAGTGTGAATGACCTGGCACTACTTAGACATGAGTGCGGTTATTCCGCGGAGGAATGTCGGTTGCCCCTACATGACCATCCAGCGTATAACCGATACTCTTCCTCCGTACAACCTCACAGGCACGTGGGCGGTTATTTAGCGGGGGAACGTCGGTTGGCCCGCTGAAACTCCTGCGGGCTGACCGATCTTACACCGCCATTCAACCGATCTCACACCGCGGTACAACCGAACCAGATTGCCGGTCACGCGCTTTTCAATACATCCTGGGTATTCCCGGGTCCGCAAAGGGGACCTTGGGGACATCCGTGTTGGGGTCCCAACAAAGAGGTGATCCCACCGCCACGGTCCACGATGGGGTGCACCCTACTGTGGGCCATGGGGAGATGGCCCATCACCCCCCCCCCCCCGAGCCGTGGGGGTCCCCTCCCCTCGGAGACAAAAATTATCCTTCGGCATCCTGTGGATCTTCTGGAAAGTGGCTCGAGGTTACCTTCCAGGTCCGGCTCCGAAGAGCCGACTGAGGCACACTGTCAGATGAGGAGCCTTTTAGGCTCTATCCTGGACGGGGAGAGGGCACCCAAAATTTATTCATAGAAATGAACAAAAAAAAACTGATAAAAGTTGCTCGGTACTGCTATTTATCGTTGTTGCTGATAAAATAAAGTTCTGTCGAAATACTTTGACTTATAGCCTTACCAATCGTTACTTAATCTCATTTCCGTGTTTAATCCTGAGCTCCACCCCCCATCTAGGATAGTGCCGCCTTTTATACCCCTATCATTGTTAATACATTTGTCTAAATTTGTTGATGGCGGCGCACCCATCTTTTGTCTGAGTTGCGGAACGTGCCACATATTTGACGATAGAGCATGTCTCCGCCGTTGCACCGTCAACCGGTTTTCCACCGCCAAATAACCGTCTCCGTGTATTGAATTTCTCTCTATCTGCGGTATTACCGACAAGTCGACTCCTACCCGTTTTTGCTACCGCCGTCGCACCGACAAGCCTTTTTACCCCGCTGAACAACCGCCAGCGTGTCTGAGTACGCACGCGCGTGACACCCGCTCCGCAATGGTAGCGACGGCCGTAACGGATTTTTCGTCATTTTCATTACCAGTCCATCATCATTTTCATTCCGTTCTTTAAAGGCAGTGTTCACGATGATTTTTTCCCCGAGTTTTTCACATAAAACAATGCGTTGGCCTCCAAGTGTTGCCAAAATTACGAAGAAACGGCGAGAAACGCATTAAAACGTCGTATTTCAGTGACATTTTTCTAAAGCATGGACTAGTTGTCCGGTTGGATAAACATGTTCATGGTGGTTGTCACCGGTGAAAAATAGGGTCAATCAAAAATAGAAGATTCTTTAATGCAAAGCAGGATTAGTTAAGGCCCTAAGGAAAGAACGGAGCAATAAAGAGTAGAGAATTGCAAAGGACAGGTTCACAAAGGGTTTCATTGTTACGACAAACACATCCTGTGATACTTGAGAGGCGGTGGGGTACTTGAGGATTTTGTGTACTTCTGGTGCGTTTTTCTAAATTTCTACGTTATTTTAGTTCTAACCGGGGGCCACTTAATCAATATAGCGGATAATCTTAAAATTAAAGATTATCGTGAACACTGCCTTAAACTTTCTACAGTGGACGTTAAGTTCGAGTTTAGTGGCCATGCTTAACGTAGAGGTTTGGTGAAATTACTGCCTCCCCTGTCCACAGTAATTAAAGCTATTGTACAAAAACTATCGACTACATATATTGCCGCAGTTGGCGATGTGCCAAAATGGATACAGAGCATTTATCAGCATGATGGAATGACAACGACTTTTATCATAAATTGAGGAACCGAGACGAAAGGGATAGCCAAAAAAACATTGCATTTTCGTGTAGCATCCCATGCATTTCAGAGTTTAAGTGCTCTTGCTCAAAGTGAGTTCTGTCACGAAACCAATTTCCAATTCTGGTTTTTCTCCAAGTTTGTGGCCGAAATCTCAAATCCACTGCAAGAGCAGATACCATTTGAGTTATAAACAAGCCTCAAAAATAGAAAAAATTTGCGCCACAAGGAGGGTCGGATGCTAGTTCCTCAAATCAATGTGGCCGCGAAATTTTTGTCGAAAATTGCAATCGAGGGCAAATTACACACAGCTCTTCTGAAACCCCATGTAATGAGTGCGTCAATTTCCGTGCTTGCCGTACTCGAAAAAAGTTTTCTCTGCAAAGACATTATGATGCACCACAGTAGAAGGTTGAAGCATGTTTGGAATGCATATTAATGAAGGTCTGAACCTTGTACAGCCTTTTACAGAGAAAAAAAGTAGCCTCTTGAAAGCCCGAGGGGCAATGCAAATTAGCCTGACATTGCGGGTTTGCGTTTGATACTTTTTGCACTGGAAAGCCTGACTGCAGGGCTTGTTCAAAGCCTTGTTCGCTGTGTCGGCCGGATAACAAAAATCGCCTAATCGTCTCGTCTATTCATAGACGATCGGCTGGCGGAAGGAAAAGGGAGGACTGCCACGAGCTGGCCAGAGAGAAGCGGCTTTGGCTTCGGAGCTCTTCCGAATCCGCTTCCAACTACTGCCCACACTCCCTAACTGTCTGTTGTTGCTGACATTACAATCAGCAGTCAACCATCGAAACCACACGAATCAAGACATTTATTGCACCTGAACGATTAATTTCGGATACTCATCGTCATGTATCTCAGCGTGGACAGTGCAGTAAGTTGTTTTCAGTTTTTCCAACAAAGGTTGTAGGAGAGAGTCTTGCAAAATATCCACGAATAAACGCTTTTAGTGGCTTTTCCTTCCTAGAACACCTTTCTAAATTGGGCTTTAACCCACTCGTTCGGTTATCTCTTTCAAAATCTAGGTAAATTGGAAAGTCTCACCCTGGAGCAATTCTAAGCATACTGTTGATTTATGAACTTGTATAGAGATTTTCCAAGCAGTGGATCAGACACTACAATACTCAGTGCAGCGTAGTGGTTCTCTTATGATTTAATCCCGCTTTGGTAATTATAAATACCTAGAGTCAGTCTAAACGAGATTGTCCTCCCACGCGTCCGGCGCGCATGTCGAGCGGCAGTCGCAAAGTCATTTTTGACATGTTAATCGATTAGCAGGGTTATTAGACTAATAGTGAAAGATATTCCAGTCAGCTGTCTGCATCCGTGCAGAAGTTCGTCTGAAGAAATGCATTCGCGGCACGCACGCCTAACGCGTCGACGGAAAGTCTCATTCTGACAGACTCCGCTATAGTCCTGCATCGTGTTTGAAGGCACAATCCAAACTCAGGGAAGAAATCTGAGATTTTCACATAATTTTAGTGTAGACCCATCCCATGAAACACCTGCCAAAAGCGAGCTCTCAATTCCTCCGAATAAGCGAGATATAGGAGGAAGCCAACCTGGGGTGCCCACCTGGAGAAGCCACTTTGGCACGCCCCTTTTACGATTTTTCGAGCTCCACAGTGGCGAGATGATCAAATGTTTTTAATCATTTGCCCCGTTCTTCCCTTCATTCTCGACTTCTCTCTTTGGGCAGGTCGGCTCGCATATATCGGTTGCAAATGACGGAAGTTACAAGCCTCGGACAACTCGTCCGCCATGCTTCCACAGCTCGATTTTTGAGGGGCCATAACTTCGTTTCTGAGGGGTCTTGTACGAATCCAGAGACATCGTTGGAACTAGCACGGGACCATTTCCAAGATACGCACAAAAACAGAAAAACGATTCCGAGGTTGGACTGTGCCTTTAAGCAAGTCATGTATCCTTTGTTTCGGAACCGATTTTACTGCGTTCCTTCGCGCGCCTGGGTGGAGCGAGAGAGGAGACAGCGAGAAAGCGTACGGAAAAGAATACGCAGCATACGCGCGCAACCGCACGCGATACACGTAGATAAACTTCACTCCGAAACAAACGATACACTGGGTGCGTCAACTAGAAAGTGAGTATATTTTTCTAGGTGCAGTCCCTCGAACCAAAACTCTTCCTCTGTTCCATTTCTTCTCCTTACAGGACATTTCCACCCAGCCCTGGCTATGGCATGCAGGAAGGGTGCCCCAGGTGATAGAAGAGTAGTTTTCGTGATTACGAAACTTGAGCTGAACAAGATTTGCTGAACTCACCGAAGTCAATGTCATACAGCTAAAGTAACCACATGTTACCGTCGTCAGCGCTTGCTAAAATGTGAGCACTGATCTTTATATAGAGCATTTGGCAATTAGTGTCGTAAGGCGCTATCCATGGCCTGGCGCCTCGCCCACGCGGGCCATGGCGGCGATGGCTGTAAGAACTTTCTCATCGATTTCACTGTTACTCCATCTTCGATTTCATTCCATTCCAAAATAGTTAATAAAAGTACTATTCTCTGTTACCATGATAGTGAACGCGGGTACAAATTTTGCTTGCTCATTAGGGCTCATTTTAATCCGCTCCGCCATGACGTCGCCGCTGGAGTGTTCATAAGGGGTCTGCAGAGTTGCAATGACCGGCGACTAGTTGCCGAGCGTCAGCCTTGACGCGGCGACAAAAATGTTTCCGAATATTATTGTCGCCGCGTCGGTTGCCGCTCGCTGGCAGTGACGCAGGGCCGTCGAGGGGTGAATCCACTCTGCGGTGCCCCCTCGTCGCCCCTCACGCCGCGTCGGTTGCCCTCGTCGCCAAATGTAATCGATATTGCATCACCCAGCTCTGTTCGTCGCTGCGAGCAACGCCACAACTTCGACTCTGCAGACCCCTATAGCCTCCGCAAGAGCGCCACGCGCGTGCTGCGCTAGCGTTGAGGAGTATGAATAGCGCCCAAGATTTTCCAGCGAGCGATATCTGGAGCGACATTCGACTGGTGACCTTGTTGATGTTGAACTGCAGCGTAGTAGGATTAACTAGGAATGCTAGTGTGCGACGTCAAGATAATCGTGCACTTCTCCTAAATCTTTGCTGTTTTAAAGTATGGGTTGTGATATCACCTAATGCAGACGGTTATAGGAGCTCAATCCGGATAAACATACGTACGTAGGTGTGCCTATGATGTGAGAGCATCTATGATGATGTTTTAGAGTAAATTTCGAAAGCGATTATTCTCCTGCAATAGGATCGAAAATAAAAGGAGGTTATTTCGCCTCTTAACCCTATACAATCGCGCAAGGTTATCAAAGAGTCGTATTGAGAAGAAGCTCAAACTGACACTCCCCGAGGCTCGTCAGCAGGGTTGAAAGTGTAGTTCAAGTTTTGATTTGGGAAACCATGTTGTTGTTGTTGTGTGTAGGTCTCTGACAGTACATAAATTACCCGTGCTTGAAATTCGCTAAACGACTCCTGGGATTCCAAAAATGCCATTTTCATTTCGTCAGAAAAAAGTAAGCGAGCCACGTGGAATTTTTGGGGTGTTCAGAAAATTTTTACGGATTCGGCTCGAAACTTTCGAATGGGGTTTATTTAGGGCGCTGAGCCCTAATCTGGGATCTATTCCTCACTCGAACGCTAACGTCGGACAGGGAACGAAATTCTCATGCCGTGAAATAGCGTGTTTTGGTGTGTCGATTGCGTCCAACACTACTCATTCTACGACATCATGGAAAAAATTTACAACAATGCTCTTTTAATTTGCCTGTACAACTCAGCCAAAATTGGTAAAGCTTGGTCATTTTAATCTCCTTATACATGCATTATCACATAACTTAAGTTTTCTTCTAAAACAAAACAAGGAAATCAAGGAATGAGATTCCCGAGGTAACAAAAATTTCCAAGATGTCGTAGAATGAGTTGTGTTGGACGCAATCGACACATAAAACCACGCTATTTTACGGCATGAGAATCTCGTTCACTGTCCGACGTTAGCGTTTGAGTCTATTCCTCGCCAGACTTAGGGTTATTGTAGGTCACGGTAGGCATGACTTGACTTACTTGACTTAATCGGTTGGCTTTCGCCTGACGCGGTCATTCCGTGTTTTCATCGAGGTGCGCCGTCCTAGTAGTCAGTCGTGTTCAGTTTTCGCGGTCCTCAGCCACATTTTGAACACAATCCATTCATTGGTCGCTATGCCACTTCCTGCGAAGTGGAACAACGCGCCTGCATTGCCTTTCAGTGCCGAGTGATATCAAATCCTCCTTCATCACATCCGTCCAAAACTTTCTCCTACGTCCAGGCGGCCGCTTCCAGACAGGACTCGAAAGCATCCTTGGAGCGTGTTGAACAAGACGATGTGGCGGTCATCTGAAAAAATTACCCAACAAAAACGAAGACGACCTTGCGTTGCCGCTTGCGATGGCGTTGGGGGATGTAGGCACCTCCCTCGTGTCAAGCGTTTACGTACGTAAGGCGTAGATTTTGTTGTCTAAATAGCCTTAGACGGTAGGCATAATGCAGAGAAATTTTGAGTCGAATCTGAGACTTCTATCGCAGCATTCGCGACATCGTCAAAAGTCGAGTTTTGCCAGAATAATTTCCCCATTTTGAAGCTTCGGACCAATTCAGATGGAATTTTTCTAATATTGAGAAATGGGCCTCAGATTTGTGATCAGCACCTAAAAAACCTCCAGAAAAAGTTCTAAGCTCAACCCGAGACAATTTTTTGAACGTCCTAAAATGTTGCATTGGTGTACACCTTTTCTCTTCAAAACGGATTATCAATGCTGTCTCTTTGTACAAATATTCATTTTTCAATAAATTTTTGGAGTTGTATCTATGATATTTTGTGCTTCTCTAGGCCAAATTCCGGTCGGCAATTGCGTCTCGGCACGCTTGGCAGCCGCGCAGCCATATCGAGTCGGCCTTGACGCTGAAAACTCGACTGGCTAGAGCGCGTGCGGCCGCAAAGCGTGTCGGGACGCATTTGCAGACCGGAATTTGGCCCAGAGAAGCACAGAATGGCGTTGCGGCGCTTTGTGAGCGCAAAAAAACGTCGCAAAACGCTTTCTTTGCAAGAAATTTGCTCGGTACTGTATGTACGTACATATAGCGGTCAGAGATTTAGGAGTCAACTCAAATTTCTTTAGGGGTTCATTGAGGTGCTACCTATTGAATCCAATACCTTATTCGGTTTTTCGAAGAAAGATTTCATCAGGTTTGATGACGCTTTGCTAGCTTAACTTATGGTAATCCTTTCAAAACCGAAGAACGAACAAAAGATAAATGATCATCACTATGAGAAACCATTCGCGGCATCGTTCCAACCATATCGGAGACTGGCCAATGCACGGTATGCCTACCGTAATTCCCCGAAAATCTTTAGTCTTTCGCAGATCTCATTTTCCTGTTTAGCGCCTCAAACAAGAGCTCTATGTACAGTGACCCCTACTTCGCAAAAATTTTGGCTTCCGGCAGGATCAAATCCGCGGCGGGATTTAAACCTATACACTCTAATGATTTTCAGCCTTCACTTTCATCCCTCTAAAGATTCAATTCCCTCAGACTGAGGTGCTCCGATACCTTTGCCCGCCTTTGCGCGCGTTTTTCCTATTTCTTTTTGTGGTTGTATTTTATTCTACACTGTTTTGTTTATCGGATTTCAATTCTCACGCGACAAACTGCTTCCTATTTGGTTCAGAAATCTTCATGACTCACTCCGTAGAATTATCGTCTACTACAATTTCCTGCCGCGAGACAGAATTGCAGTGTCACATTGATCTGCTTTCCTTTCTTTCCCTGATTTCTCATAAGTATTTGAGTTGTGCAGTATCTGACCTGATTGAATGCGAATTTGACGAGAGTAGTAAACTTCGAGTTATTCTGAAAGTCGTATTCAAAGATTGGCCGCCTTAAAGGCAGTGTTCACGATAATCTTCGTTTTTGAGATTAATAGCTAAATCGATTGGTTAGCCCCCGGGTAGAACATAAATGACGAAGGAATCGAGAAAAACGCACCAGAAGGTCACGAAATACTTTACTCTCACCCCACCTTTTTACTCTCACAGGAACTGTTCGTTGTGACAATGAAATCATTTGTGGGCCCGTCACTCACAATTATTTGCTTTCTGTTGCTCCGTTTTTTTCTTCGGACCCTAACTAGCACTATTTCGCCTGGAATATGCTTCCATTTTCGACTGATCCCATTTTTCGCCGGTGACAACCACCGTGAACATGTTCATACAACTGGACAACTAGTCCAAGCCAGAGATTAATGTCACTGAAATATGACGTATTAGTGCGTTTCTCGCCGTTTCTTCGTAATATCTGTAACACTCGGTTTCCAATGCTTCGTTTTGAGTGGAAAACTCGGGAACGAGAATCAGCGTGAACACTGCCTTTAAAGGCTGGTCGCCTTATTTTTTTTTGTGATAATGAATAACTGGAAGTATCCGGATCACCGTATACATAAATCTGCGTGCTATTCTATTTGTCATTTTTAGCAAAAAAAACATATATCAAAAAATTGAAAACTTCAGAATGCAATAGAATTTTTTATCGAAGGGCTGCCACGCGTCGATGTTGATGCGCAATTGTTGCCTCCAGGGAGGGTCCACTATTACCCATATCAACGCAGAAATAACGAAAAGTATGTAGTGTACTATTTCTTTTGCAAGAGAAGGTTCGCTACCGATAGTCTAAGGGGTATGGTATACTTTTGCGACACACGGTCGCGTCGCTCTGCACAGCGACAGCGACCGATTCCCGTCCTTTAAATCTGTCGCTGTCGCAGTGCATTGCACAGCGGTTCGACAGTGGTAGCGACAGGCTATGGCACAGTTGCAGTATGTCAGCCCTCCGCGACACGTCGCTGCGACCCACACGCGACATCTGCTCCTACGACGACCGTTGCCGTTGCTCCGATGCGGGTCCCGTCACTATTTCTGTTGGATTGCATGCCTGTCGCTCATTACAGCGACAAAGTATACCATAGGTCTAAGGGGGAAACCATACTTACATCGTGCCACGGAAATTGGCGCGATGTGATTTGCTCTGCGATGTGCATCACGCTCAAGCGAAACCAGGAGGAAATTGCGAAATCTCTGCAAACGCTCTCGTGATGTCCTCACATCGCAGTGCAGAGCGCTGCGATGTGATAAAGTCGCGCACCCGCGCTAAGCAGCAAGCGATTGCGCGAAACGCGGTGACCAGTGCTAGGTCACCCTTCTGAGTGCGATAGCATCGCTTCAAGTATGGTTTCCTCTTAAGCGACTTGTCAGTGATTGCCGCGGCAAAACCACTCACTTTGAAATGAAAGGTGGGTCACACACGAAAACTACGGTTTGAGTTACAAATCTCGGACTATTATTTAGAGTCTTTGTATAAAATCTGTTTCAATCTAATGGATGACTTGAAACCTGTTCCCAAATGCTGCGGAACTGGTTTTTCCTGTAAATAGTTTCAGATTTGCATGTGGCAGAATTTGTTGAGAAAGTCTGCCATAGAATCGCGCGACCGACGCTGAAGCGCCGAGCCTCACTTTGCATAACGCCCGGTAGGCCCTGACGCCGCGGCTCGAAAATTGCGAACCCGTTTTAGGAGAAACAGTAAATACTGAAGGCTGTGGATATTCAGCACCACCTAAAATACCCGCGCTAAGTTTTGTAAAAACGGGGAGCATCTGGCAATCTTGGCAAAAAAGCGTCCGATGCATGTAACTCTGTTGAATGAAGACTTTTTTGAATTCTGAAAAGACTATCATATTCACAGATCAAATCGCTACCTAATTATGTCACTTGTTTGTCGAAGTTCCCCAAGAGCACTTTGTTCTTGAAGGATTTTTGCAATTCGTCGCGCGCGGCGAATGCGGCGAAATTTTGAGCAGTATTTGTACAAGCAATGGAAGAGCAATCTGTATGTTTTCTTCAAAAATTAAGTACAGGTGGGAGTATCTCAAGGTTTGTTCAGGTTGAATTTTTGAAACCCTCAATTAAACACGCTTGAGAACTACCTGAAAAGCCAGAGTTTTGTTGCGAAATCCCCGGACTCATAAATGAAGGATTTCAAAAATTCAACCTGAACAAACCTTGAGATTCCCCCATCTGTACGTAATTTATGAAGAAAGCATACAGATTGCTCTTCCATTACTTGTACAAATGCTGCTCAAAGTTTCGCCGCATTCGCCGCGCGCGACGTTTTTTGAAAAACGATTGCAAAAACTATTTCCTTTAAAAACGAAGTGCTCTTACGGAACTCCGGCACACAAGTGACATAATTAGGTAGCATTTTTATCTGTGAATATGATAGCGTTTTCAGATTCCAAAAAAAGTCTTCATTCAAAAAAGTTGCATGCATCGGACGCTTTTTTGCCAAGTTTGCCAGATGCTCCCCGTTTTTACAAAACTTAGCGCGGTTACTGTATGTCGAACAACCAACAGCGAAATATTCATATTAATTTCCTAACGGGGTTCTCCGTTAGGAAATTAATAAAGAAAAAAAAAGAAAGAGAAATAAAAAAGGATGAAAAAAAGGTTTGCTTACTGAACACTTTTTCGATTTTCTTAGTCTTTAGTTCGACTTTTTATTCCACATGTTTTTATTTTGCTGAGTATCTCATGGAACCAATGTTTTGTACTGGGGGTGTGCTTGCAAAGGAACTATTAGACTACTACCCAGCCTGGCCATTCCCAATGAAATGCAAATTTCTGAAACCGTTTTTGGCGTGGAATCCGATTACATATTATAGGTCTAGAGTTGAATTCGCGTTTTGTTGTTATTGATATTTTGTAAAAATAAGGTATTTTTATATAACAACGAATTTTTATGTTATAATGCTCACTGTATTATCGTTTCTATTGATATATAACTTGTACGTACCTTATAAAAAAGTATTATTTTGGTTTCCAGAATATGTCAACTTTTGTGCCGGAAAAACGCCATTGCGAGCTCTCCTTTTCCTTTTCATCTCCAAGAAGAAAGCCACTGACGCGCACCAAACTTGCCCAAGCTTACGGGGATGCTGCTCCATCCATAAGAACCTGCAAGAATGGTTTCAGCGTTTCAAATCGGGTGATTTTGACGTTAGGACAAAAAGATCGTCCAGGACAGCCAAAGTTCGAAGACGAAGAACTTCCGGGCTTTGTTGGATCAAGATTCGGCTCAAACACCGAGAACGCAGCTCGCGGCATCTCTCGGCGTCACCAAAAAGCAATTTCTATTCGATTGAAGGCAATGGGAAGATTCAAGGAAGGAAAAATGGATCTATGAGCTCTCAGAACGCAACAAGAGCAGAGAAAAGCAACTATAAATCTTGTTGGACCGATTCCAAAGAAAATCACACACCGCATCATAACTGGCAGTAAGAAAATTGGGTGTACTACGACAATCCGAAGCGAAGAAAATCGTGGGTAGTCCTGGTGAAACAACAACTTCGACCGCAAAACCAAACATCCACGGGAAGAAAGGTCTTACTGTGCATATGGTGGGATCAGCATTATACTGTACTATGAACTACTTCAACCTGGCAGAAACAGTTACTGCGAATCGCTATCAACATCCCAACTGGCGCAATTGCGGCATGGGGAAATCGAAGCAAAGAGACCAGAATGGGCGGAGTCGACGAAAAAGTCATATTGCTTCATGATAACGCTCGACCTGTTGCTCGAACGGTAAAGGGATACGCTAAAGTTCAAATGGAAGTCTTACCGCACCCGCCGTACTCTCCAGACATCGCCCCGTCGGATTATCACCTTTTTTTTTTTTTTCCGGTCAATGGCGCATAGTCTGGCGGAGCAGCGCTTTCAAAGATCGTCGATCAAAAAATGGCTCGATGAATGGGTGGAGGCCAAACCAGAGAAAAATTTTATTATGATGAATCCGCAAGTTACCCAAACTCTGAAAATGGTTGTGTTAATGACGGAAATTATTTGAATAAAAATTTTGTTTAAGTATGTCCAGTTTTCAATAGTGTAAAAAGCGTAAAAAAACGCGGAAATTAACTTCTAGACCTAATACTTTCGCAGCTGCCTAAACCCACTCTCTAAAAGGGTATAGGCGTTTTTCTCCAGATTTTCGTACCTATGGTACCTCCCGAAAAGAGCACTAATCGTCGGAAAATCGGGAAGCGGACCTCATAATTGTGTTCAGCGCTCAAAACAATCCCTTTTGAGCTAAGTTTGGGTGAAGGCACATTTTCCAAGCTTTGCCCAGACTGGTAGCGTTCTGGACTTTGGTTGGGCTGTTATTTATACCAATTACAAGGCTTTGAAAGCGTCTTAAAAACATTCCCGGTTTGACTCAGAATCCTCCTAGGTGGGTTATTTGGCGCGTTGATCACGAATCTGGGGTTTACTTGTCGATTTTCCGGAGTTTTCGAATTGATTCGTTCAAAGCTTTCCATCGGGGAAAAATTTGATGGCAAATCGCGCCTTTTGACGATTTCCGAAGTGCTACGATAGATATTGCTCGAATTGTTCCTATGGGGGTTATTTAGAGTGCTGAACACTAATCTGAAATCCGTTTATCGATTTATGACAGATTTCAGTAAATTACGGTGGGTTTACGGTAGTTTGGTCAAGGTCTCAAATTTGACTCAAAACTTTTCTGCGGGGGTTATTTGAGGGTGGTGAATACGAATTCGATGTCCGTTTGTCGATTTTCGAATAATTGAGGTAGGTTTCGCCCCCTACGTGGCATGTTAACTACCGTAACCTACAGTAAACCTCAAAATTTCGACAAGCGAACCCCAGATTCGTGTTCAGCACCCCAGATTACCCCTAAATACATGTTTTTAGCAGAATCCGAAAAAAAAACCTTTAGAAACACCCTAAAAATTTCATGAAGGGTATTGAAAATTTCACAAAATCTCCTTACTTTGCCGCGAAGCTTTTAGAAACGCTCATAACTTCTTTCAGAGCAAGTCTAGGCAGCTGCAATGAGCATATTCGGCCACCAAGCTGAGCTTGAGCCACCACGCAGTTTTCGCAGTGTTTTTCCTGTGAGCCTTCAAGGTGGCTCGCAATGTTCGGCTAGATGTCTGCTCTTGTTTTTCTTCAAAAAAAGATCACACACGAATCGCTTCAATATGCCGAATTGCACATCAGGGGGAGAACACAACATCAGAGACGAATTGAGGCAATTTGGTCTCGGTGATGTTCGGCTTTGGTCAGCTCTATCGTAGTGGGATGGCAGTAAATACGTCGTAATACGATTCAGCAACGCCCAAAAATGCTCCCTCGACGTCTTTCTGTCTGCAGAAAGAATCAACCAGGAAGCAGCTGTCGAAGAACAGTATTCGTACACCTTCATATATACTTAGCTTCACCATAATCATTGATTTACGGATATTTTGTGTCTTAAGCCGATTTTCTATCACATTATGAGCTTAGATATGAGCGTATAAAAACAGATTACGATCTCTCCTAACTGAAGTCACAAATTGTAAGCCGTCTTCAATACGTATATTATTCTTCGAATCAGGTCTTCCCCCGATCTACTACAGCGCTCTACAGGGAATAAACGACGGCTAACATGATGAAGGTACATTGTTTGTTTTGTGTTTTTAATTTTTAGAAGTTAGAGCTTGTTTTGTCCCTAACATTCCATTTTATGCGCTGCAGCCCTAAAACTTCCATATCATCTTATACCTATTTCGAAAGCTGAGAAAAACTGAGAATTGTTCGAAAAGATCAATTAGAAAAGTTGCTAGAATTGTATTCAATAACCATATTCTTAATCATCATCCTATTTTCTCGCGCGTTTCCGAAACTTATCTCAGAAGAGTGTGACGACGCTTTTTAAAAGAGATCGGCATTTTTTCTATCTCACTAAATTTACACTAATTGAAGAGTTGTTTCAATTAATTTGCAACTTTAAAGGCATCGTACGCGCTGAAAACCATGTTTCGTTTTTAAACGTTTTTGAGTTGTTAGCCCCCTATAGTGACTAAAGGTAGCGAAAAGCCCGCTCGAAAACGTTAACTTTTCAAGAAAAAAACGTTAAAAAAAACCTGAAAATCATTTGAAATTCGCGCCGGCATCGACTCGGGATAGTTACGCGGAGGGCGCAAGGAACAGTTCTACAATTCGTCCATTGGCGCAGCGTTGGAAGCAATCGCTCGTTGTGTGACGAGAAATTTCCAGTCGATAATGCCACTTTCGTCCGACGGTGCGTCAGCGTACAGTGGCATGCCCTGTACTTAGCGACACGACGCTCTGCTCAAATATTGCGAAAGTGCCAAATGACTGACGGAAGGGCCGGCCCATTTTGACGGAATTCCTTACATTCCACTTCCTATATGCTCACAATGGTACGTTTTTGAGCAGCCAAGCTCGTTGTACGTTCTCACAGGGGCCCGAGGAAGGGACTGAGCATAAAAAATGGAAAGTGGATTTCAGCGCGTACGATGCCTTTAAAGGTATATACAATATACGAATATTGAACTACAATCAGTGGGAGAAACGTTCGACCTCATATGTACGTAGTGCTCTGTGTGATTCGCTCTTTGATTACTTATAACTGTTTTGAATTTAAATTATTGTTTTTAATAAGTCACTTGGATCGACTCGTTGGCCGCTTATTCACCACGATTTGTGATATTCGTGGTGTGACGATGGGAACTAGGCATTGGTTCTATTTATCATATATTTAGTTATCTATCAATCTGTTCAAGTGAAGACTATGGTTTTGTGATCTGTGGGATTCGGGCTGGATGTGGGTAGCAGGCTAGAAGACTCTCGTTGTGCTCGGTAGACTACAAGAGAAAGAAAAGGCTTCATGTAACGAAAAATAGCCGCTTATACACGGGCCAAGACGTCAAAAACACGTCAGGAGTGGTTACCTTAGGGGCTGAGCAGAGTGCCCCCGCGGCGCGGCGCGGCCTGATGGTTGAGAGCCGTATTGATAGATCGCGGCGATCTATCAATACGGCTCTCCATCACCAGACCGCGCCGCGCCGCGGTGTCACTCTGCTCAGCCCCTAAGAGAATCCTGATTATTACGCGACTTAGGCTGTTAGAATTGCTGAAACATGGTATAAATACATAGGAAATAAGTAACGTCGGCTAGGATCCGGTAGAGACCTCGCGTTCACTGTTTAAGGTTGGCGCAAACTCGGTGCCATATGCTATAGCATAGGTGCACCGAGTCTGCGCCAACCTCAGATGGGGAACGCAAAGTCTCTTCAAGATCCATGCTGATGTTACTGTGCTTCTCTGGGACTAATTCCAGTCTGCAATTGCGTCTCGACACGCTTTGCGGCCGCACGCGCTCGAGTCAATTGAGTTTCCAGCGCCAAAGCCGACTCGATGTGGCTTTTTTATACAGTTTTCTCCAGTTTTTTTTTACAGTTTCCCGTTCCCAAAACCCACCTAGAGTCAACAGATCGGCGGCTGCGGCGCTGGAAACTCTTCCGACTCGAAAGCGAGCGGCCGCAAAGCGTGTCGAGACGCAATTGCGGACCGCAATTTGGCCCAGAGAAGCACAGTAGATGGAACAAAATGAGGGTTACTGCTTACCGCAATGTGAAAAGGCTATGGTGCGGTTGCGGGCGACACACTGAAACAACGGTGAAAACCTCGCGCTTTGCTAGATTTCGTTATCGATCGACACCATAGCTGATTTTCTGGGTGAGTTACGGGTTTTCTTCTTTTTTCACTGTTGTTTCTATTTCATTTTGTTCCTGACTCTTATGATATTGCGAATAGGGGATTTTCTTAGTTTGGGAGGGGACTTTGCCCTTTATTTTTTCAATTAGGATGTGGAATTTGGAAAGAAAGACAATCCGAAGCTTGAACAAACGGCTAATTCTCCTCTCTTCAAGAAAAGTCCCTATTTGCAATAATTAAAGACTCAGAAACAAAAATGGAGCGGAAACAAACAAGAAAAAATAGCAAAAACCGTAACTCACCCTGTGTTGTCGATCGATGACGAAATCTGGGAAAGTATCAGGTTCTACTTCGTAGTTTTAGTGTGCCGACCGCAACCGCACCATTGCCTTCCAACATTGCAGTGAACTATAATAGTACAGAATTGTATCACTCGTTCTACAGAACAATATTAAAGGCAGGTTTCGCGATGAAAACGACTTTGGAGCTCTCTTCATAAGAATGTAGATTTGGCCATCACAAAAGTAAAAGTAATCGAAAAAACCCGGAAATTCGCGGGAAAAATGCTCAAAAACAACGTATAACGGCTAATTACCGGTGTCGGCCGGCCCCCTAGTTAACGCGATTTTCATGAATGCTCGCTTATCCGACATTTATTTTGCTGTTAAAGTAATCAGTAGTCTCCAGAAATGTTATGAAATTACTTTGGAAGCAAAATAAAAGTTGACAAAACAGGCTTTCACCCAAATCTCGGTAATTGGGGGCGGGAGGACACCAAGCCATAACTTTCTCCTGAGCGTTTTTTCTCCAATTTTTTACTTATTTTCACTTTTGTGATGGCCAGATCTACCATTCCATGGGTATAGCACAGCAACCGATTTTATCGAGAACCCTGCCTTTAAATTATTCTTTGGTTATAAATAATTTCGGCTCCATCTTTTGGTTTGAGAAAACGAAAATTTTAAGAGAGACCATCTCATTTCCCAGATCCCGCAACAAAAGTTTGCATTCGAAATTATAGGATTTCAGGTGATGTTTACGCTCTCTGCATTTCGTAATAGGATTTTCTGTTCAATTTTGCACTATCGACCCTAAGGAAAAGCGAGGGTGTTGACATTTACTAGTCCTAAATCGTTACATATAACAATTCCCCATTGAATTCAGCAGCGCTTCTTCATTCACGGCAAGCAACCAAGCACGGCCAGGCAGCCCGTCCACGTCCATGCCCTTTGGCAACTCTCCAGAGGTCGTTTTTCGTGTGGGAAATTCGCGTCTCTCACATGCTTTTGGCTTCCTTTTTGCCTAACTCCAACTTTCGAATATTTTCTTGTGAATGTTTAGTGACCACCTTTTCAGAACTTATCTTTAACATTCAAGCATTTCTTTTGGACTACATACATATGTAGTGACCAACATTTTGGACTTTGTTGAACAATGTAGACAATTTCTGTGCACCTCCAGATCCTCTTAATTCGGTTTGTAAATTACTCTTAAAGTTTGTTTGAATGAGACTGTCCGCCCCCTCGGTCGGCGTGCGTGTTGAGTGGCTGTCGCAAGTGGAATTTTTCGAAGGAGCCTTGCCATACATAGTAGCTGCCAACAGCTGACTCCGATATTATTAACTATTCGTCCAATACTTCTAAATCAATTTATAGGTCAAATATATGCATTGGCGATGGCCGCTCGACAAGCACGCCGACCGCATGGGCGGACATTTTCATTTGGACGAACTCTATGTTGAGTCAAAGAGTCTAATGCTCATTCTTTTTGAAGTGCCGACTTCTACTTCAACCACTCGTAGACCTTAATTTTCGATTCATTTGGAAAGTCGATCATTCCTAAAGCTGAGCTCCTGTATATTTTTTGTAGGACCAATTCCCCCTCACACCCTGATATATCATGCCCTCCCCTATTTTCCCTCTCGAAGTTGCACCTACCTGCGAGTTTTGAAAAGAGAAATTAGCTCCGGTAGTCTTTTCATAGAGTGCAGGTTTTCTCGATGGGGATTCTGTGAAGGCAACAATTTAAATTACGCTTTTTTGACAATAGCTCGCAATTTTCTCGGAATGTTTCCTAGTATTTGTGCATCAAAGCAGCTGCACTGTGCTGAGGTTCACTCATGAATGCTAGTCACGAAAACGCACTGAACCAGAATGGGGTATAGAATTTTGTTTGGGCATTGATTTTTGCAACAAACTACATAATCGTGAATCGATGGTACATCTTCTCTTGTTTCAAATTCTGGACTGGTTTTTTCTACAGTGTTTGGTTTGTCCGAAAATTTAGGAAGTTGCAAAGGTCTACGTAGACGCGCATATTCTTCACCCACTTGTTGGAAAAAATTCACAAACAATGCGCCCTAAGCACCACCAAGAACAATGCTCTCCATGTTCTCACAATCCGTTAGTATCTGCCCTTAGTGTCTGAATGACTTTAGCTGTGGTAAGGGGTACAACGCTAACCAGTTGACCGGAAGATATGACCAAGGTAGCCAAGGTAAAGTTTGGTCAGGCTCTACTACATACGCCCAGTTTTGCCCTAAACTTACAGGTAAATATAACTGAATCAACAGGCATGGTGGGGTTACTTTCTCTAGCTATAATGTCACTGTGTCTGCATCGGAGTTCTTTCCTAAAAGTTGACTAACCTTGAAGTATTTGCGAATGTTGGAGGCAAGATGATATGCAAATGTAAAGTCTGCCCGAATGAGACTGTCCGCTCAAGCGGTCGGCGAGCGTATCGAGAGGGTGTGGCGGAGCGGTTTTTGGATGAGGTTTTGTACTACTGTAAATAGCTGACTGAGATATCATTCAGTATTCGTCTAGTATTCCTGATAATCGATTAACAGGTCCAAACAAGCCTTCGCGACGGTTGCTCGATACGCTTGCCGCACGCGGAAGCCGACAGTCTCATTCGGACAGACTTTATATGCGTGTGTGTCAATATTGTCAGTTGTTCTGATTGGAACTTGATGTGGAAGCGTCCGCCTCCGAGCTTATAGGCAGTGTTCACGATGATCATCCTCGTTGGCTTTCCACGATGAAATGATAGGCGAGAAGGATCCTAGGCTCCCAGTGTCGAAAGAACGGTAGAAAATGTACCAGGAGCGGCAAAATAACGGCTGCAAACAAGCGTTTTGGTACCCCAGACGCGCCCCGTGCCCCAGATCCGCCCCTTGAAAGGAACAAATGAAGACTCAGTTTATAGGAATGATCAAGTGAAGGAAGTGCTGACAAGTGAGCTGATCGCTTCATTGCACTGATAGGTATTATCCTTCTAGCGGTCAATTCGTCCATGCTCAAAAATATACGTAAACAAAAGAGGGCCTATTTTGGCTGGAAAAACGCGTCTTTCGTGTCCTTTTTAAGCATGCATTGCTATATAGGGCACCAGACCTTCCGTAAACCGTGGAGATATCGGAAGTGAAATTTATCGTGAACACTGCCTTTAAGCACGTAATGCTCCAAAGGTTTGTTCATTAAAGGCAGTGTTCACGATGATTTTCGTTCCCAAGTTTTTCACTTTAAACAATGCGCCAGCTTACAAGTCTTACCAAAACTACGAAGAACTGGCAAAAAACGCATAAAACGTCGTTTTTCAGTGACATTATTCTATAACATGGACTAGTTGTCCGGTTGGATGAACATGCTCATGGTGGTTGTCACCGAAGGAAAATCGGGTCAATCGGGAATAGAAGAATATTTCATGTAAAGCGGAATTAGTGATGGCCCTGAGGAAAGTACGGAGCAATAGAGAATAGAGAATTGCAAAGGACGGGTCCACAAAAGATTTCGTTGTCACAACAAACACTTCCTGTGATACTTGAGAGGCGGGGTGATACTCAAGGATTCCGTGTACATCTGGTGCGTTTTTTTCACTTTCTACGTCATTTTAGTTTTACCCTGTTGCCACTTAATCAATAAAGCGAATAATCTCAAAATTGAAGATTATCGTGAACACTGGCTTTAAAGTCACACAGGGTCTGACGGACCGTTGTCGAGGATCTCGACGAAGCTGCGTCCCCCCTTGAAGATCAAAATTTTTGAGAAACGTTCGGAACGTTCAAGTCCCCTCAGGCTCTGAAAAATTCCTAAGAGTTTTTGTGGTCAATGATTTCAAAAAATGTATATTTCAACCTGAATTCAGAAAATAATAATTACTGCACTTCCTATCCGACTGACCAGCCTCGGGGAGTCACCTGACACCTCGGTGCAAACCTTGTTAGAGGGGGTCACTCAGTATACGAGGGAAGAATGAATAATACGCTTTCAGACGAAGCATTTTGATGGAGTTTCTGAGCGGCATCGTGGTAGTTAGTAGGGGATAAGCCAAGGATTTAAATTTAACTTTAGGATCTTAGGATTGCTCTTTTCAAAAAAAAAATTAGCGTTGTCCAATTTTGGCCGAAGGCGCGGTTTTAATGAACGATTTTGCACAAAAAACCTGTTTTAGGCGGTTTTCTTGGTGATTTTGAGGTCTTGAGGGGTGTTAGGTATCAGTTTGTGGGGAATTTCATGGAGAATCTGAATCTTTTTTTTAAGAGTTTTGAAAATCTGAAATTTTATGAGGGGAAGTAGGTTGTCCAATTTTCAAAGTGGAGAATTCAAGCGGTTATATGCACGATTAATGAATGTAACTCGCTTAAAATGTGTTTTATGTGCTGTGAATTCGAATACTGCCTAACATATGTCTATTAAATCGTTATGTAAAGACACTTTCCTCACATATACTGTTGTGGTGCTGTACTATTGTTCTCATTGATCTTTTTGTTGCTATTACAAGATGTGAGACAACCACGTCCGAACCTATCGTTCCACGACCTGTTTTCTTCACAGAAAGAAAAACGCAACTGAAAACACTCCTGATTTTTTGAAAGTTTTAGCCCGAAGTTTTCACGTCCCCCCTCTAAAAAATCTAACTCTCAAAAATTCTACGTTCCCCCTGTTGTCCAGCTGGACAACGACCGCCTGACCCTGGAGTCACAGTCCAAGCTCGCGCGTAAGACTTGATATTATGGTACAGCTGCTGTAGGTAGCGACCCTTGCAAGAGCTTCAGAAGCTCAGCCCATACTCAGAATTGTTTTATGGGTTTCGAGCTTGCCTCGGAGAGAGTTTCGCGCTGATCACAACAGTTTCTATGGAATCGCCCAGAACCCACAACGAACGGAGCTATGGCCCCCAAAGATTGTGAATTTGGACGGCGAGAATTTCGTGGACGAGTTTTCTAGGTCCTGTTCTTCTCGCCATTCGCCGCTTTGGCCCTGGAGTAGATCAATACATAAAGAAAAACCGATAAAAAAGTAATTAACATAGATTTTGATTCGAATCAATCGCGCGTCTCGTCCCTAGGAAGAACTGAAAACTTGTCGGTGGGCTTAAAGGCAAGGTCCGATCAAATTTTGACACTACCGAAATTTGGGTTGAATATATTGGGCTGGCTTAAGTTAGCTGGACACAGTCTGGACGTTTCACAAACGATAAGTCCTTATTTCTGAAGAAAACAGCCTTGAAGTCAGGGATTACGGTATTCACAGCATGACAATCATGGCCGGAATGACCGATATTTAATGTGCTTATCTGGGTCAAATTCCGGTCCGTAATTGCGTCTCGACACGCTTTGCGGCCGCACGCGCTCGAGTCAGTCGAGTTTCCAGCGCCAAAGCCGACTCGATATGGCTTTCTCATACAGTTTTCTTCGATTTTGTCTAGTTTCCAGTTTCTAAAACCCACCTAGTGTCAACAGATCGGCTGCTGCGGCGCTGGAAACTCTTTCGATTCGAATGCGCGCGGCCGCAAAGCGTGCCGAGACGCAAATGCGGACCGGAATTTGACCCAGATAAGCACAATACCCTATAGTTTTGAAGAATGTGTGAACGACGGCTAGAACAAGGACGGTGAACACTTTTTTCTGACACAGTGTTGACGAAAATGGCCGGAATGACTTGAGGAAGACCGCGTTTCACGCAGATTTCGCACATTCTTTTGGAGCCTTCAACTTTTTTTTTCTCTTAGGGTGCATGGTCGGCGTTTTGTTAGCCTTTTCTCGCTTATTCTGGCGAATTGAAACACCGCGTTTGCCAGGGACACTGGATTGAACGATGCGCAACAAGATAGACTATTTTGTCTAGCATTTTGCCGGTCCCTCAATTCGGGATTTCGAGGAGGAACTTGACTCTCTACCCTCCGCACAAAACTGCATGCATGATATAGGGCCAACAATGTGTTCAAACGATGTTGTCATCGTCATCCAAATTCGTCCTCCAAGGGCAACACATCTCCATAAATCTTGGCACATCTGCACTAAAAACAAGCTTGCATCGGGCAAAATATGCGCTCTGCAACCCACACGCGCGTGGTGTTTGATCTACGAGAGTTTCGTGAAAACCATTGTATTGCTCCTTTCGAAGATGATGTTCGTATTCAGATGGGGCAGAATGGATTCAGCTGCTGGAGGCAGAGTTGACCACCAGAGTCATGAGTAGGAGGGGGAGCGGCTCCTGGAACCTAGAAAAAAAGAACATAAGAGAGCATTTTGATGTTTTTGAATATTTGGTGCCTTTTAATGGCATGATATATGATCACAAATAACTGTGATATAAGTTGTAATCATATATCATGCCATAAAAAGGCAGCAAATATTCAAAAACATTACAATTCTGTCTTCAAACGGCCTCAGCTCAACTGGATTTACTGCCGATATGTGCTTACCAGATCATACCCGTTAACGGCTGATTGCTGTTGTGCCTACACAGTTCATGTGTGAATAGCTGATGGATGCAGAACGGGGTGTCGGTGGTGTAATGGTAACACTCTCGCCCGGAAAGCGTGCAATGCAGGTCCATGTCCTGCATGACATCTGAGCTTCGCGTTCAACTCAGCTACCTTGTGATAACTTGTGATCATATAGGAAAGCCTCTGCATAGAATTAAGCAATCGCATGAAGGATGTATGATGAGACTCATTTTGGAGCTTACGTTGATAGGGGAAATTTTATTTTTCTTCTTTGCCCGAATCTGGCCCGCGGTTTCTCCGGCTTGCCTGCTGAACACTAAGATGAGATTCCGTTACAGTTTTTCGAACGGCTGCGGTATTTTACGGTGAGTTTAAGGTCATTTCTCTACCATAACCTACCATAGCCGTCCGAAATCCCAAAAACGAACCTCATAAACGTGTTCAGCTCCCCCAAATATCCTCCTGAACCAAAGTTAATCGAAGAAGGAAAATTTTATTTCTTGGGGTCCACCTACCGTTTTGAGCTTGCAACATTTTGGAGTATAGATTTGGGCTCAAGCCACTCATATTGTAGCGGTAGCGTGGGCACCCTCTCAAGGTAGCAGGCCGTCCAATAATTCCTGTCCGAGAATTTTCAAAATTCTATAATTTTCCTTAGAAGTGTTATAGTATCAGGCAAGTGTAAGAACCTTCTAGAAGGTTCTCCAAAGTTCTACGCCAGGGTTATATAAGGCGCCGTCGCCGCGTCTAGCTACCAGTACAAGCTAAAATGGACCAAGGTCGAATTCGTACGTTCGTGTACTACGAGTGGCTGCTGGGCAACGACACGGGCACCGCGGTCGCCAACATCTGCAGAGCGTGCAAGGAGGATGCAGTGTCCCAACGCACAGTCAGCCGCTGGTTCAATCGTTTCGAGAGCGGCGACACGAGCCTCGAGGACAGGGAGCACAGCGGGAGGCCTTTTACGGTGGATGATGACGAAGTCCGTCGCTGTATCAAGGAGAAGCCGGAAGCCACCACCCGTGAACTGGCGACGACACTCGGCTGCAGCAAGTCGACCATCCACAATCGACTCAACTTACTCGGCTACCACAAAGTTCTGGCCCGTTGGACCCCCCACCGTCTGACGGACGAAAACAAGCAGAGCCGCGTGGCCGTCTGCCAGTCCCTCCTCCTTCGTCCGCATCGCAAGGAGTTTCTTGAGGACCTGGGCACTGGGGATGAGAGCTGGGTCATCTACGACAACGTCGCCTGCCGTGCCGTCTGGATCCCGCGCGGAGAAGAGCCGCCGACGACGCCGAAGGCCGACCTGCACTCGCTGAAGATCATGCTCTGCTGCTGGTTGGACACCAAGGGCATGCTGTACTTCGAGCTGCTCCCGCAAGGCAGGACGGCTACCGCCTCCATCTACACCGATCAGCTCGAGAAACTAGCCGCCGCCATCCGAGAAAAGCGTCCCCGACGGGCCTCGGTCCACCTGCTGCACGACAACGCGCGTCCCCACGGGGCGAAAGAGACCCAGCAGAAGTTGGCGACGCTCTGCTGGGATACGTTTGCCCATCCGCCGTATTCCCCGGACCTCGCCCTTTCCGACTACCACTTGTTCCGCCCGCCCAAGCACCATTCGGCCGGAAGAAAAATCACCAACTACGACAACCTCAAATCCGACATCGCGGACTTCTTCGAGTCGCAGCCCCCGGAGTTCTGGGCGGAGGGCATCGGCGACCTGCCCATTCGATGGGCCACTCTTGTGGATAACTGTGGTGATAATATTGTTGATTAGACTTGTTTTTCAATAAATTTGAAAAAAATTAAAAATGGTGAAATTTTCGGACAAGAATTATTGGACAACCTGGTACTTGATTTTGCTCTATTCGGATTACACTAAAATGGGTTCTGTTGTGAGACTGCTGTGGTCGACAGAGAAAGGACTTCAACCGAATAGTGTAAAATCAGTGCACGAAATTTTGTCGAACGAATTTTCTCGAGTTTCGTTCGTTCGAGTATGTTCCGAACGAAAATTTTTAAAATTTTGTTGGTTCGAGATTATTTTCGAAATTGTACAACTTAAATAGGGACCATTCTTGAATCGTAACCTGACTGTACTTCGTCCCACATTGTGTTGTCAATTCACATAATTATATGTAGTTCACACAAGCCAGAACCTTGCCTCTGGGCTAACTTTAGTGCGTAATTGTTGTACTACCTCCCTAGGAGAGTAAGGGGTGCTTTCAGCGACGCGCTTGGTGGCGCTTCCTTAGAATGACGTGAAGTTGTTTTTAGTACATCTTTCTGCACACTTATGGAACTATTTTCCTCGTGGTGCGAAATTTCACTGCCTTTATCACGTCTAAAGGCAAAGGCTATGTTCACGATAAAAACCGTTTCCGATTTATCACCAAAATTCGAAGGGTCTGTGGCCTATGGCAACAGCAATGTATAAAAAACGGCTAAAAGAGAGCCTCAAATAGCCCCACAGCCCTGAAGTTCTCAGTTGGCGCATTTCCCGCCTACTCGTGAACCCGTCCTTTGCAAGTCTCTACTCTGTGTTGCTCCCATCTTTCCTTAGTGTCCTAACTAATTCTCTTTTGCATACCATGTTCTTCTATTCTCGATTGACCCGATTTGCCACCGGTGACAACCACCATAAACATGTTCATCCAACCGGAAAATTAGTCCATGACGTAGAATAATGTCACTGAAATACGATGGTCTATTGCGTTTCTCGCCGTTTTTTCTTACAGGCAGTGTTCACGATAAGAATCGTTTCTCTGCTTTCTGCCTATCTTGGAGAACGTCCCATGCTGATTCCAATGATGTTTTTGGAATCGTACAAGACCTTCTAGGAACGGAGTTATGGTCCCTCAAAAATGGAGCTAAGGAAACATGGTGGACGAGTTGTCCGAGGCTTGTAACTTCCGTATTTTGCAGCCGATGTATGCGAGCTGACCTGAGTAAAGGGAGAACTTGAGAATGAAGGGAAGAACGGGGCTAATGACTAGAAATCATCGCTCATCTCACGATCTCGAGCTTTCATTTGTTCACGTCGCTGGGCGTGGAAAGTGCATCTGGGGGTGACGAGCTGACGGGTGTCTAACTTTGGGCCCGTAGGGGACCGTTCCGAGCTCTTTTTTCTTAGTTTTTTCCACGTTACGGTTGCGCTAGGCCTGCAGCTGCCGATCTCCACCAAAAAACAGACATTGTTTTTATCGTGGACACTGCCTTTAACACTTGGAGGCCAACGCATTGTTTTATGTGGAGATCGGGAACGAAAATCATCGTGATCACTGTCTTTGAATTCTCCCAGGAGGTTTTCCTTAAGCTAATCAGAAATCTGAGGTTTATTTGCCGATTTTCCAAGGATTCCGACTAAAATCATTTGAAGCTTTGAATCGGGGGAGATGTTGAGGGCAGAAGCCTGGGTTGCTACGGTAGATGTGGCTCAAACTGTTTCGCTAAGAGTTACATATTTGGAGTGCTTGAAGGCAGTGTTTACGATGATTTTTATCATCGAGTTTCTCACATAAAACAATGCGTTGACCTCTTAGTGTTACCAAAATTACGAAGAAACGGCGAAAAACGCATTAAAACGTCGTATTTCAGTGACATTTTTATTCTATAACATGGACTAGTTGTCCGATTGGATGAACATGTTTATGGTGGTTGTCACTGGTGGAAAATTGGGTCGATCGAAAATGAGAGGATGTTTTATGCAAAGAAGGTTTAGTTTGGGCCCTAAGGAAATAACGGAGCAATAGAGAGTGGAGAATCGCAAAGGACGGGTTCACAAAAGATTTCATTGTCGCAACAAACACTTTCTGTGATACTCAAGAGACGGGTGATACGCAAGGATTCTGTGTACTTCTGGTACGTTTTTCCTCCTGAAAAACTTTTATCTTTGAAGTAAAACCAGTTTGAATACACAGCAAAAGAATGCATTTGAATTTCGCTCCAAAATCATTTGTCAAAGTTTTTCTACATTTGGAGACCCTGTCAATGCCATTTTCAAAGTTTTCCTGCATGTGGAGTTTGTACCATAATTGTTTACATAGTTGATTGACGGTCGCATCAACATCTGTGAACAAGTGCTAGAT
This sequence comes from Aplectana chamaeleonis, assembly GCA_029168955.1. Lineage (NCBI taxonomy): Eukaryota > Metazoa > Nematoda > Chromadorea > Rhabditida > Cosmocercidae > Aplectana > Aplectana chamaeleonis. Next base: position 1,274,881 of record JAPDOI010000150.1, read on the forward strand.
GATCGACTCAGAAGTGCTAGATGATCGACCCACATCATTTTTTAGGTTGCCATGATTTTAAGGGGCGCACTCTCCAAGTCTCTTATTATTGTTCGATTGTACACCAAAAATTGAAACTGATTTCCAGCACGCACGATGCCTCCAGCCTGAATCTGAGGTCCGTCCATCGATCTTCGACAGCTTACGGTGGGTTACGGTGGGGATACCGTAACTTGGTCGAAGTTTCCGATTCTACTCAAAATTTCCTTGCGGGGTTATTTGGGGTGCTGAGTACGAATTTGATGCTTTTTTGTCGATGTTAGAATTATTAAGGTTGGTTTTGCTCCCTAGATGGTAACCTGCAGTAAACTTCAGAAATTCAACAAGCTGATAGCAGATTGGTTCCTATTCGCAAAGCTCGAAAAGGTCACAACTTTTTTCCAGGGTGACTCTAGGCAGATGTGAAGGGCATAGTCGGGCACTTGTGTTCAAAAGCTGTTCTAGAAAAGTACATTTCATTCGGAATTCGGACGCTTCTTCAACTTCTCTTCAATCAAAATAATTTTTTGCTTATATCATCTGCATCGCAATCAGATTCTCATCAATAATTTCGCGTGCGTGCGTGTGCGGTGCTGCTCTCTCTGTCTCCCCTCTACTCTCTCGCTCTCTCTGATCCTTAATCTTAATCAATCTTTACGTTCTCATGAATCTATGTTAAAGGCAGTGTTCACGATAAGAATCGTTTTTCTGCTTTTCCGCCTTGTTCACGATGAGAATCGTTTATCTGCTTCTCCGCCTATCTTGAAGACGGTCCCATGCTGATTCCAATGATGTTTTTGGAATCGTACAAGATCTTCTGGGAACGGAGTTATGGTCCCTCAAAAACTAAGCTAAGGAAACATGGTGAACGAGTTGTCCGAGGCTTATAGTTTCCGTCTTTTGCAGCCGATGTATGCGAGCTGACCTGAGTGAAGAGAGAAGTTGAGAATGAAGGGAAGAACGGGGCTATTGATCGGAAATCATCGCTCATCTCACAATCTCGAGCATTCATTTGTTCACGTCGGTGGGCGTGGAAAGTGCATCTGGGGATGACGAGCTGACGAGTGTCCAACTTTGGGCCCGAAGGGACCGTTCCAAGCTCATTTTTCTTGGTTTTTTCAACGTTAGGGTGCGCTAGGCCCCGTAGCTGCTGATTTCCACCAAAAAACCGACATGGTTTCTATCGTGGACACTGCCTTTAAATGAAAAAGGATGAACAAAAAAGCCGTATGTGCATACATCGCCATTACCCTGCGCTCCCCTGGCATAAAACAAAGCAAACTGATCGCATTTTGCTGATGGTACTTTGCTCAAGCTGCTCTAGGAACTATTTAAGATTTGCCCTTATTAAGAGAACTATACATGTTCTTCACAAAGCAATGACACCTGCGAGCCGATTACCTTCTCTAAACCATGTTTCCGTGTAGAGCCAAATGTCCTCGTCATTTGAAAATAGCTGGGTGTGACATCATTTGGTATCCCCCGTCGCCATGGAAAGTGTCATCATCGAAGAATGATGCTGCTCTGTTGACTACAAAGAATAACCAGCTCCAGTGAACAATGAGAACACATACCAGCATTTCGAATGTCCTTGCTAATTTTACGCTTGGGTGACTGCGAAAGCTTCTCCTGACTCTTTGTTGAGAGCCGTTTGCTAAAATGTGCCATTCTTTTCTCCACTCGCTATTGCCTCATCTTTTGTTACATGTCTCCTAGATACAGGAGAAGTTTATGTCTGGGCTTAAAGGCAGTGTCCACGATGAAAACCATGTCTGATTTTTTTGGTGGAGATCGGCAGCTGCGGGGCCCAGCGGAACCCTAACGTTGAAAAAAAACTGAGAAAAATTAGCTCGGAACGGTCCGCTACGGCCCCAAAGTTGGACACCCATCAGCTCGTCACCCCCAGATGCACTTTCCACGCCCACCGACGTGAACAAATGAATGCTTGAGATTGTGAGATGAGCGATGATTTCCGATCATTAGCCCCGTTCTTCCCTTCATTCTCAACTTCTCTCTCCACTCAGGCCAGCTCGCATACATCGGCTGCAATCGATGGAAGTTACAAGCCTCGGGCAACTCGTCCACCATGTTTCCTTAGCTCAATATTTGAGGGACCATAACTCCGTTCACTGAAGGTCTTGTGCGATTTCAGAGATATCATTGGAATCAGCATGGGGCCGCTTTCAAGATAGGCGGAAAAACAAAAAAAAACGATTTCTGTCGTGAACACTGCTTTTGAAGGATTTCTACGTTTTACAGTTCGGTAGGAACGAGCATGTCTCTTCTATCTTAAAGTCAAGGCCAACCTCGGACTCGTTTTCCCGTTTTTAATTTATCTTGGATAAAGTTTTTTCAAGTTTTAGGCCGGGATCATACTTTCCCGGCCTAAACCTTGAAAGCAATGATGATAAGTATTGTGTCGCGTCGCTCGATGCTGGAAGTATGATCTCGGACCTACAATATGTAATGTCTCCAGACTTTCTCAAACCCTACAACGAACGGAGTTATGGCTACTCAACGATTATGAAATCGAACACAGAGAAAATTGCGGACAAGTTGTCTCGGGCCTGTTCTTCCTCTTTTTTTCGCAGCCTTCGCATTGGAGCAGACACCATTATAAAGCTAGGCCGATAACAAGTGGAAGAACAAGGACTTTGATCAAAACCCGCCCCTTTTTCTCGCTCAATTGGGAACGGAAGTCCTGAAGCGTTCGAAGGGAATAGGTGCCGTTTTGGGGGCGGAGGGAATAGGTGCCGATTTGTGGGCGGAAGGAATGGGTTTTCGATTTTTCTTGCTTAATCTATAGAATTGACGTTCCGGACTCGGCAGGGTTGCCACACACAGCAGCCGGACCGCTTTATCAAATTTTACCAAGAAGCTTAGGATGTGCCTTTGACATCGTTATCAGCAGTAATATTCGACGCCTGCAACTGCGCGTTCATAAAAACAGAGAGTTCCTGAAAATGATGTCCCAGAAATCACCATGGTGGGCGTGAGATCTTTTTGTGCTCACAATAATGATGATTTGGAAAATTTTCTCTGGAATCTTATTGGTTTGGGGACTTTGACGAGTCATGTGCCACTCAGCTTCGAATAAATCATGCATTGACGGAAAGAATATAGTGTCGAAGTGATCCAACATAGCACCTGTGCTCACTAGCGAATTCACCTGCACACAATTTCTTCAGCAGGAGTTGAAAGCGGTCTTCGGCCAAGCTGTCAACACAGACTTTGAAGTGTAATTTCAACATGAGATGTATGTGTTAGATGCTTATTAAAGACAGTCTCCATGATAAACTCCGTCTTTGAGCTCTCACCGTGAAGTGAGAGGTCTGACGAGACCAATTTTACCAAGAATGTTGAAAAAACGGCTGAAAACGAGCGCAAAAGGGCTCTATACGGCCCAATACTTGAGTGTTCCGCTCACGCATCGCCCACTATTTCAACTGCTTAGGATTCAGAGGTTATAAACCACCCCGCTCTACAAAGCTTACCGTATTTGATAGCTGGTTGCCTTAGTAAAAATGAAATCGGGTCTCGGGTCTCCTGTTGTGCACTTTCATCGGTAGCCGTTAAGAAATGGGCGGGCGTGGGATGAGCGGAACACTCAAGCTTATGGTCTTAAGGGGCTCTTTCTTGCTCTGTCTTAGCCGTTTTCTCAGCACTATTGCTGCAGCGAATCCCCTGTGTCGCGAAAGCTCGAGGCTGTCACTCATTAAAGGAGGTCTGGGCGTGGTTGGTCCCGCAACGAAAGCCGTAAGCACGGTAGAGACGCCGTCGGACTGATTCGGGCGGCGCGGTCTGAGTCATCAGTCTTCGCCCCTGCCGCGACCAAGCGTGATCTCTTTACCTGCAGCTCCGTGCTGCTCTTTCCTCCTCACCGTGTCGTGCTTCGTCCCCGGGCCTCGGGCCTTTAGAACACTACTATTTCACCTGTAGTACAATTGGCTCGCGAAGAGCATTCAATGAACAGGTCTACGGCCGTGACCCGCATTATTGATCGTGAAGTTTAATTCAGCGGTGCTTTCTTTCTTGTAATCGTTGTTCTTTCTTCTTTTTATTCTTCTATTCTCCAAGATCTCTCCATACAACTCTTGTAGCATAAGCTAGTATAGTTTACTTCGTGTCTTGTCGTGTATGCAAGAGGGTCGTACATTACGCAGTACACATAGTATTACAGTCGGGATATTTGTTGATTAGTCCAGGGAAGTTCAATTTGCCTGCACCGGGATGTCAGATGTGTGGTATTATCGTTAAATTGCCCTGATTACAGTATACAGCTTGTCGGGGTAATTAGTGCAGTCGGGTATGTTATCTGTAGGGAGTCTGTAGGTCGGACCTCTCGGGACTATCACTTCAGTCGGGACTGGTGTCGGACCCGGGGGAGAAAACCACCGATTTGCAACGTCGTGCTTCCGATTTACCTTGAGAATCCGAGAACTGAATCGATCTTGGACTATTGCCTCTAGCTATAAGTTAGGGGCAGCAGTTATTTGAGCGAAGAAAGGTGCAAGACTGCCATCTCTCTATGAAGTGTTGTGATCCTTTCCCATTAGACTGCAGTCCATCGGTCTCTTTGCCACATTATTTCTTGAATAAATTACATGAGAGAATAATTAAGTAGGCTCGTCAATGGTGTTTTTATTTGCGCCACCTTCTTTAGGACCTTCTGATATTACAATTTCTCACAATGCGAATATGTCTATATTCTTGGACCGTTTCGAGCTAATCGCTTTCAATGTCCTTCTTGTAAAAAAAATCTTGTAAATTCATTCCACGCGAACGTTTCATCAAGTGTTTATGGACATCACAGCCCTTCCGGCTCTGGTGTAAGCGCCGAGATTATCCTTATGGTACTTACAAGGGAGGCGTCTAGAGCGTTGAACGCATCTACTAGAACGGATTAATGTGTTAGTGTCCCTTGGGCCTCTATGAGAAAGCTAAGATTTATCCCGCCTCGATCGAATCCAATTGTTCAATTGTCGTTCAAGCTAAATCGTAACTATAATATGAAAAATAGAGCGAAGGCCTCTGTACGTCCTGACGAATCCGTGAAGACCGATCAATCTTGACTTGCGACCAAATAAGGATGCATCAAAAGAATGGTCGACAAAAGGTGGAGAAGAAGGGAGAGGGTCATTCTCAGCCATGACTTCCATTATATGGGTGGGCTGCAAAGCATTACCTCCGACATCGCATGCAGCAAGAATCCCGTGCTCATTTATCTTTCTCATCCTTCTTCGTGCAGCGCATTGTTAACTTACATGTTCCGTTTGCATGCGGGCCTTTCCTCTTCCCACCTCCAAGGTTCACTTCCAAGAACCATTTTTAACCTACTGATTTATTTTTTATACCCGTCCTACGCACAGCGGAGCCGCGCATAGGCTTTTAAAGTGTCTCTCAAGATATCTCGGCTGATCAATCGACAAAATGCCGGAAGAACATTCATACATACATAACAACTAACCATAGCATTGTAAACCTTCGAACAAACTGATGACCCAAATACGTTGAAGAGGTGGACCTCTGTGGTATTGTTGATCTTAAAGGCCCAAAACATACATTTGAAAATGGAAGTTCTAGATTTCACTGTTAGCGTGGAAGATACGTGAATAACAGTATCTTAGTCTTTTCCAAGTGCAGAGCCACGCAGCAAACATCACGTGCTCCCTAATCTTCCTCCTTCATCTCCTTGCAGCGCATTAAGCATTTGCACGTTCCGTTCTTTGCAGGTTTCTTCTCTTTCTTGCTCCAATATGTAGTAGAACTTTTGAAGACTCCCTGTCGACAAAGTTATGGCCTAGCTCCCTCATTTCGAGCCGGTCAAAGTAAGGCTTATCGGGCTCATCATGTCAAAATATCCTCATCATGATTATATTCCACCATGACCGACCGCTTCGTTCCTTGCTCCGCCCAGAATCATCCGAGCAAGCTAGTCTTCTTCTTCAGGGCCGTATTGTCGTGCGCGCGAAGCGCGTACCAGATTTGGTTTTGAACTGGTCACGCACGGAACCGCTTTTTCGAAATATGAGTCCAGAGTGAACCTAGAAATTAGCTCCAAATTGCATTGAAGAGAGCGCTAAAAGTTGGTATTCTCCTTTGAAAATGGTTTGGAACGAATAGCTGGTTTTTAAGAAAATTAAAAACAACAGCTCGATTTTGGTGTTAATCTCCTTTTCTTTTTTTCAATTGTCGTTCACGATCTTGTGGGTGCACTTAGAGTTGAGCTAGGAACCTCATTTCCGGGCAGGAGGCTGGAAGTGGATGCAGGTCACTCCTATTCCAATTTGAACTTGATACCTTCACTGTCAAGGGTACCTCAAAATCGTGGGTTTATATACTAAATTAGCCGTTGAGCGCGAAAACTGCTGGGGCATTTTACGGCTGTGGAGAGCAGGTTTGGAATGCATTAGATGGGAAGCCACACAAAGAAGAAAAGAAAATTCACCGCTTTTTCACGACCCACATCCCGGGTGAGCGCCAACTTTGAAGGTGTATACTCTTATCTCATGGGTGAATCATTCATGAATGCGAGCTCAGATCGGTTTGTCGCAACTGACCCACCTTATGAGAAATTGTTTTTACTCAACTACCGATACTCCTGCAATAAACATATTCTTGCCAATTTTCAAAGCAGGGTTTGCGATAAGAACAGTCTTCCAGTTTTCACCGCAAATCGTATAGTCCGTAGCCCATTGCAACATTAGTGTCGTAAAAACGAATGAAAACGGACTGCGACACCCCTACAGGACCCTAAAATTAGAGGGAGGCATGCCTAATGCCCACCCCGCCCAATGCCTGAACCGTTAAGTAAGTGGGCGAGACTTTTCTGCCCTTTTCAAATTTTCTGACCCTGTAGGGCAATTTTCGATTCTTTTTTCTATCAGTTTTTTGGACAATAGGGTTACGGTGGGCCACGGCCCATCAGATTTGTAGTGAAAACTTGAGGGCGGATTTTATCTTTAACACTGTCTTTTGAAATAGATGATCTACACTGAGTGACCGTTTCCATATTAGCCCCCAAAAAATTAGCTACGGAGCCTTTGGTCTGATCTAGAGACTAATGGAGCATAATCTTCTAGTGAAGCAATCTCACTACTACATATAATAAACATACACGAAAAACAAATACAAATTAGTGCAGTTGAGTACCACCGCCTGAAATCCCATTAGGCCAAGCGTATTGTATGTCACGTAAAGCCTCCAAAATGTGAACAACATTAGTGTTGATCAAAAAGTTGTGTATTAGAACGTTTGTTCTTAGACAAAACACATTAGGTCAAGGGAAGTCGTTCTCGTAGAGCACCGATTGTTGTCGTCTCCAGAAATTTTTTTGCGTACATATTTATAACTAGAAATAGGCCAGGTTCGGTTCTTAAGCATAAAAGAAAACGAAAGTATACTTCCTAAAAATAGGAGCACTCATTGTTCATTGTCTCGGAACAGAGAGATAGCACCCATGGGAGAGCGGGTGCCAAACGGGCACTAAAATTTCCATCAAACACAATGGCCCTGGGAGCTGTTCACACAGAGAACAGAGGTACTTTTGATTATATTGCATTAATTCCACCATACCACTTCAGAGTATGCTAATATTGGCCGCCTTTGCTTAGCCCCCACTGCAGTTCAAGTAGACCAGACTCTTACAGTACCTACCTGTCGTAGCACACACATAGTTATATATTGTGTATAGCACAGCTCCCTCATTTTGAGCTGGACGAAGTACGGTCTTAACGGCTTATCATGACAAAATCTCCTTATCATTGTTATATTTTGCTATGACCGATCGCTCTGCTGCTTGCTCCGCCCGGACTCCTCCGAGCAAGCTAGGCTTTATGTATTTGTGAAAGTTCACGATCTGTTTGTATAATTTCGTCCTTAAAGGCACAGTACACTCCCAGATATAAATTTCATTAATTATAATTTTTCATATTTTGTATATTTTTGGATTGTTTTAATGCCTTTTTATGGCATGGTACATCGTCATACCCGTTAATGGGTGATTGCTGTTGTGCCTACACAGTTCATGTGTGAATAGCTGGGGGATGCTATAGCGATCTCGCCTGGTAAGCTTGCAATGCAGGTTCGAGTCCTGCCTGACATCTTAGTTTTGCGTTCAACTCAGCTACCTTATGATATAACTTTTATTCGATTGTGTAGTAGACCCCTCCCACATAACACGTGCCAAGTGCGAGATCTCAATTCTTTCAAATGTGCGAACTATAAGCGACCACCACAGGCCCGACCTCCTTCGCTCACCATCACGGGCCTTACCTTCTACCAGATTTTCGAACTCGATAGCGGCTAGATAGATGGATGACTTCCCAGCTAGTCGTCGTTCTTCAGTCCATTTTCGGACTGTCTCCCTATCCTGGCTCGCCCTCGCGCAACGATTGCAAATGAAGAGAAATACAAGCCTGAGACAACTCGTCCACCAATTTTCCGCCCTCAAATAATAGGCTTATTTGAGGAGCCATGACCCCTTTCGTAGGGGTTCTTGTACGATTTTAAAGATACCACTGTGATCAGCGTGTGATTTTCTCCAATATACGCATGAGAACAGAAAAATAATTTTATGTTTGTTCTCAGAACAGAGTGTTGGAACGAATAATTTTTTTGAATATTCGAATCTTTACTATATATAAAGGGGTCTTTACTATATATAAAGGGGATCTGTCAGTCTGTCACGGTATTTCGTCCATGGCGCATCGTATGTCAACCGTGTTACCAAAAAAGGATACGACGCACTTTCCAGCCTTGACTTAGGAGTCATCAACGTCGCCGGTTCAATTACCCAAGTTTGAAGCACTTTTGGCCACGCCCTGTCACCCGGCGGTCGTGCCCATCCGATGGTGGCCCCGGTGCCGGCCGCAACGCGCGTTGGTGTGCCGGCCGCGACGCGTGCGGTCGAGATTGCCGGGTGCGGATTCGGGTCTGGGGTGCAAGGGAAGTGTACGGTGGAAGCAAGGTCAAGCCTCCTAAAATGCCGAGGCAAATCACCAGGAGTTTCGTCACCCTCCTTAGGTCACGTGTCTCGTGGGTCCTCCCCACACTGCCTCGCCTCCTATAAGAACGAACCAAATCGTCAGGAGTTTCGTCACCCTCCTTAGGTCACGAGTCTCGTCAGTCCTCCCCACATTCCCTTTAGTTCCGCGCGTGGTTTCGTCGTGGATGCTCCAACCAGTCATCTCGATTCTCAGTTTCTCTCTTCTCATCCTCATCCTATCCCTTCTTCCATATTCACTCTTAACCTGTCTCTATTTTCTTCAATTCAATTCTGACAATTACAGGATCATGAGAAAGGGACCTTCTATAGAATCACAGATTTTTGTTTTGTCCCAGTTGCTGAGCGCTGAGCGCATCCTGACTGAATTTTTTGATTTTTCGATGCATAAAGCTGTTTTCAGTATTGTTGGCGATATCCTCATCCCCTCAAACCAGTATTTTCGAGGGCTATATCCTGAGAGATTCTGTGAGATATGCACAGAAAATCTGAAATTTTTGATTTCTCGATGCATAAAGCTTTTTTCAGTATTGTTGGCGATATCCTCATCCCCTCAAACCAAATTTATAGTATTTTCGAGGGCTATATCCTGAGAGATTCTGTGAGATATGCACAGAAAATCTGAAATTTTTGATTTCTCGATGCATAAAGCTTTTTTCAGTATTGTTGGCGATATCCTCATCCCCTCAAACCAAATTTATAGTATTTTCGAGGGCTATATCCTGAGAGATTCTGTGAGATATGCACAGAAAATCTGAAATTTTCGATTTCTCGATGCATAGAGCTTTTTTCAGTATTGTTGGCGATGTCCTCATCCCTCAAACGAAATTTATAGTATTTTCGAGGGCTATATCCTGAGAGATTCTGTGAGATATGCACAGAAAATCTAAAATTTTTTGATTTTTCGATGCATAGAGCTTTTTTCAGTATTGTTGGCGATATCCTCATCCCCTCAATCCAAGTTTATAGTATTTTCGAGGGCCTTATACTGAGAGATTCTGTGAGATATGCACAGAAAATCTGAAATTTTTCATACAGAAAATCTGAATTTTTTGATTTTTCGATGCATAAAGCTGTTTTCAGTATTGTTGGCGATATCCTCATCCCTCAAACGAAATTTATAGTATTTTCGAGGGCTATATCCTGAGAGATTCTGTGAGATATGCACAGAAAATCTGGAAGTTTTGATTTCTCGATGCATAGAGCTTTTTTCAGTATTGTTGGCGATATCCTCATCCCCTCAAACCAAATTTATAGTATTTTCGAGGGCTATATCCTGAGAGATTCTGTGAGATATGCACAGAAAATCTGAAATTTTTGATTTCTCGATGCATAAAGCTTTTTTCAGTATTGTTGGCGATATCCTCATCCCCTCAAACCAAATTTATAGTATTTTCGAGGGCTATATCCTGAGAGATTCTGTGAGATATGCACAGAAAATCTGAAATTTTTCATACAGAAAATCTGAATTTTTTGATTTCTCGATGCATAGAGCTTTTTTCAGTATTGTTGGCGATATCCTCATCCCCTCAATCCAAGTTTATAGTATTTTCGAGGGCTTTATACTGAGAGATTCTGTGAGATATGCACAGAAAATCTGAAATTTTTCATACAGAAAATCTGAATTTTTTGATTTTTCGATGCATAAAGCTGTTTTCAGTATTGTTGGCGATATCCTCATCCCTCAAACGAAATTTATAGTATTTTCGAGGGCTATATCCTGAGAGATTCTGTGAGATATGCACAGAAAATCTGAAATTTTTGATTTCTCGATGCATAAAGCTTTTTTCAGTATTGTTGGCGATATCCTCATCCCCTCAAACCAAATTTATAGTATTTTCGAGGGCTATATCCTGAGAGATTCTGTGAGATATGCACAGAAAATCTGAAATTTTTGATTTCTCGATGCATAAAGCTTTTTTCAGCATTGTTGGCGATATCCTCATCCCCTCAAACCAAATTTATAGTATTTTCGAGGGCTATATTCTGAGAGATTCTGTGAGATATGCTGAGAAAATCTGAAATTTTTCATACAGAAAATCTGAATTTTTTGATTTCTCGATGCATAAAGCTTTTTTTCAGTATTGTTGGCGATATCCTCATCCCCTCAAACCAAATTTATAGTATTTTCGAGGGCTATATTCTGAGAGATTCTGTGAGATATGCAGAGAAAATCTGAAATTTTTCATACAGAAAATCTGAATTTTTTGATTTCTCGATGCATAGAGCTTTTTTCAGTATTGTTGGCGATATCCTCATCCCCTCAAACCAAATTTATAGTATTTTCGAGGGCTATATTCTGAGAGATTTTGTGAGATATGCTGAGAGAATCTGAAATTTTTCATACAGAAAATCTGAATTTTTTGATTTCTCGATGCATAGAGCTTTTTTCAGCATTGTTGGCGATATCCTCATCCCCTCAAACCAAATTTATAGTATTTTCGAGGGCTATATTCTGAGAGATTCTGTGAGATATGCTGAGAAAATCTGAAATTTTTCATACAGAAAATCTGAATTTTTTGATTTCTCGATGCATAGAGCTTTTTTCAGTATTGTTGGCGATATCCTCATCCCCTCAAACCAAATTTATGGTATTGTCGAGGGCTATATACTGAGAGATTCTGTGAGATATGCACAGAAAATCTGAAATTTTTCATACAGAAAATCTGAATTTTTTGATTTCTCGATGCATAGAGCTTTTTTCAGTATTGTTGGCGATATCCTCATCCCCTCAAACCAAATTTATAGTATTTTCGAGGGCTATATTCTGAGAGATTCTGTGAGATATGCTGAGAAAATCTGAAATTTTTCATACAGAAAATCTGAATTTTTTGATTTCTCGATGCATAGAGCTTTTTTCAGCATTGTTGGCGATATCCTCATCCCCTCAAACCAAATTTATAGTATTTTCGAGGGCTATATTCTGAGAGATTTTGTGAGATATGCTGAGAAAATCTGAAATTTTTCATACAGAAAATCTGAATTTTTTGATTTCTCGATGCATAGAGCTTTTTTCAGTATTGTTGGCGATATCCTCGTCCCCTCAAACCAAATTTATAGTATTTTCGAGGGCTATATTCTGAGAGATTTTGTGAGATATGCTGAGAAAATCTGAAATTTTTCATACAGATTTCTCGATGCATAGAGCTTTTTTCAGCATTGTTGGCGATATCCTCATCCCCTCAAACCAAATTTATAGTATTTTCGAGGGCTATATCCTGAGAGATTCTGTGAGATATGCACAGAAAATCTGAAATTTTTCATACAGAAAATCTGAATTTTTTGATTTCTCGATGCATAGAGCTTTTTTCAGTATTGTTGGCGATATCCTCATCCCCTCAAACCAAATTTATAGTATTTTCGAGGGCTATATTCTGAGAGATTTTGTGAGATATGCTGAGAAAATCTGAAATTTTTCATACAGAAAATCTGAATTTTTTGATTTCTCGATGCATAGAGCTTTTTTCAGTATTGTTGGCGATATCCTCATCCCCTCAAACCAAATTTATAGTATTTTCGAGGGCTATATTCTGAGAGATTCTGTGAGATATGCACAGAAAATCTGAAATTTTTCATGCAGAAAATCTGAATTTTTGATTTCTCGATGCATAGAGCTTTTTTCAGTATTGTTGGCGATATCCTCATCCCTCAAACCAAATTTATAGTATTTTCGAGGGCTTTATCCTGAGAGAGATTCTGTGAGATATGCAGAGAAAATCTGAAATTTTTCATACAGAAAATCTGAATTTTTGATTTCTCGATGCATAGAGCTTTTTCAGTATTGTTGGCGATATCCTCATCCCTCAAACCAAATTTATGGTATTGTCGAGGGCTATATACTGAGAGATTCTGTGAGATATACACAGAAAATCTGAAATTTTTCATACAGAAAATCTGAATTTTTCGATTTCTCGATGCATAGAGCTTTTTCAGTATTGTTGGCGATATCCTCATCCCTCAAACCAAATTTATAGTATTTTCGAGGGCTATGTCCTGAGAGAGATTCTGTGAGATATGCACAGAAAATCTGAAATTTTTCATACAGAAAATCTGAATTTTTTGATTTCTCGATGCATAGAGCTTTTTTCAGTATTGTTGGCGATATCCTCATCCCCTCAAACCAAATTTATAGTATTTTCGAGGGCTTTATCCTGAGAGATTCTGTGAGATATGCAGAGAAAATCTGAAATTTTTCATACAGAAAATCTGAATTTTTTGATTTCTCGATGCATAGAGCTTTTTTCAGTATTGTTGGCGATATCCTCATCCCCTCAAACCAAATTTATGGTATTGTCGAGGGCTATATACTGAGAGATTCTGTGAGATATACACAGAAAATCTGAAATTTTTCATACAGAAAATCTGAATGTTTTGATTTCTCGATGCATAGAGCTTTTTTCAGTATTGTTGGCGATATCCTCATCCCCTCAAACCAAATTTATAGTATTTTCGAGGGCTATGTCCTGAGAGATTCTGTGAGATATGCAGAGAAAATCTGAAATTTTTCATACAGAAAATCTGATTTTTTTGATTTCTCGATGCATAGAGCTTTTTTCAGTATTGTTGGCGATATCCTCATCCCCTCAAACCAAATTTATAGTATTTTCGAGGGCTATGTCCTGAGAGATTCTGTGAGATATGCAGAGAAAATCTGAAATTTTTCATACAGAAAATCTGAATTTTTTGATTTCTCGATGCATAGAGCTTTTTTCAGTATTGTTGGCGATATCCTCATCCCCTCAAACCAAATTTATAGTATTTTCGAGGGCTTTATCCTGAGAGATTCTGTGAGATATGCAGAGAAAATCTGAAATTTTTCATACAGAAAATCTGATTTTTTTGATTTCTCGATGCATAGAGCTTTTTTCAGTATTGTTGGCGATATCCTCATCCCCTCAAACCAAATTTATAGTATTTTCGAGGGCTATAGCTCCGTTTACACCACCACAATGAAGAAAACCCTGAGAAATTCTGTGTGATATGCGCAGAAAATTCGAAATTCCACCAAGTTTTGTGTAAGTAATTTTTACCTTCTAGACCTTCGCGTCCATATGAATTTTTTCACAGGCAAATATTTCAGTGCGCCCATGCTTATTTCCGCATAAAAACATATACAGTCAAAGAGGGTCTTCATGACACATCCTGAGATATCTAATTATTGGTTTTCATGTCAACTGTTGTACATTACTGGAGTAGATTATGAAGTGTTTTTCTCAAGCAACTTCTCCAACACGCGAGGCTTTTTCATTGCGATTGAAGTATCTTAATTCAAGGCTACCTTCGCTTATGTCGGCGAACTGAAGCGAGCAATAGCTTTCAATCCCCGCATGATTTCAACACAACGTTCCTTCAATTTTGTCAGAAGCTTCGGCGAACAAGACCCTTTGTTCATTAAGCCAGAAGATTACTGCCTATGATTGAAGGAAAGGGCCGGCGAAGCCGGCCCCTCGTTTGGCGAAGCCAAACGACCTGCGGCGTGGGCCCGCGTCAGCCCGCCCACGACGGAATGGGGCCGGCGAAGCTGGCCCCCCGTTTGGCGAAACCAGACGACCAGCGGCGCAGGCCGCCGTGAGCCGGCCGGCCCCGCTGGTAAACGAATAATTCGAATAATCCACTTCTTCAAATATTCGATTATTTGAATAAACGAATATTTCCTTTCTTTGAATATTCGACTATTCGAATAACCCGAATAATCCACTTCTTTGAATATTCGAATATTCGAATTATTCGAATATTCGAATATTATTCGAATAAACGAATATTTGGGCAACACTATTGCGTACTATCGCATCCAATCCATTCGGGCAAACTGGGGTATCGGCAACAGGTTGAGAAGTTGTCATCTCGAAACTGCACCCTCTTGACAACTCAAATCGCTCGCATTGTAAGCCTGACAACTGCCCGTGGCCCAGCGACGTCCGCCTGTTGTCGGGCTGTTGGCATTTTTACCTGTCGCGTTTAGCGGCCTATTTAGCAGCGGTATACATCCTGCAAGACTTTTATGAGGCTTAGGAACTACTTTGCACCGACCCGCGTCGCGATCGGTGCATCGACGCGCATCGCGGTCAGCAAAACTACACGCGTCGCGGTCGGCAAACCGACACGCGTAGCGGTCGGCGCGTGGACACGCGTCGCGGTCGACACACCGACACGCAGCGTGGCCGGTACACCCACGCGTCGCGGCTGGGTCGCCCAACCTCCACTGAGACTGCCACCGGATGGGCAGGGCTTCCAGATGCTGGGCGAGGCCAATGTACCGCATACTTGGGTAATTGAACCGGCTGCACTCTTGTCACTTAAATTCAGCATACACGCTCGTAAACGTGGTTGAGATACTAACTACGGAAGTTGAATGGCATGGCTCAGAACACAACGCCTACGCATTCTGAAACCCAAAAACGACCAAAAGTGACGCTACACGACTGAGGAGTCGGCCCCGCACCTGTATCAGCCCGCCCCTGTATTCGCCTCCTCCCCCAAACAGAAGTGCTGGGCCATTCCCACCATCGTCGATGTGTATGGCTCACTTATTGTACTCATTGTACCACCCACAAGCGTCGCCGGTGGTGGGAATGGCCCAGCACCCCTTTTTTGGAGGCGGACGCAAATACAAGGGCGGGTACAGGCCATAAAACGGCCAATGTCTCACCGTCGACTGCGTACGACGCGCTGCGCGACCGCAGGCGCGTCGGAAGCAGACGGGTTTAGGCCGCCGCGCGACGAGTTTTGGCCGCCGCGCGACGTTTCGGGCGCCGCGCGGCGGACGAAACTCGTCGCGCGGCGGCCAAAACTCGTCTGCTTCCGACGCGCCTGCGGTCGCGCAGCGCGTCGTACGCAGTCGACGGTGAGACATTGGCCGTTTTATGGCCTGTAGATGCAGGCGCGGGGCTAACTTCTCAGTCGTGTAGCGTCTTTGTGGGCCGTTTTTGACGCTCCAAAATGCGTAGGCGTTGTGTTCTGAGCCATACCATTATATTTCCGTAGTTATCTCAACCACGTTTACGAGCGTGTACTCTGAGTTTTGGCCGAGAAATAGCCGCGAAACAGACGCAAAATGCCTTTTTCCCGAGTAATAGTCGCGAAAAAGCCGCTAAATAATGCTGGCAGCGAAATAGTCGCCAAATAATGCTCGCCGTGATATAGCCGCAAAATACCCGCTAAATTGACGCCGAATTTTTGGTCTGATTCGGTCTAGTTTGGTTTAGCTTGGTTGAGTTTAGTTGAGTTATGCGCGTTTTATGCGAAGGCGAGCTTCATAGTGCTGCTTAGCCGTGCCCTACTCCGGAATCTCAGCGACAATTCGAAAAAACTGAGCGACAATTCGTAGTTAGTCGTTGAGACCGACACCATGTCACTAGGAACTCGCTGTATAATATCTCGCTTCCCAGTTCCATCAGACGTCTGGGCGACAACAGACGTTGAGTGGCTCAGGATCTGGCACGAACTTGAGACTATATCCAGCTGACCCTCCTAGGTGGCTGGAAACCATCGAATTCCACGTCCAGCATTATGGAAGGAGAGAACTTGGGCTTTTGCGTCAGAATTCAGGTGAAGTTCACCGGGAAAGTAGACAAATAGCATCAACTCGAACCAGTTTCATGAAAATACACATGAAAATGGCTCATTCTGGCCATAATCGTGAGAAATTTCCATGTTGCTCAAGTGTTGCTATACTTGTGAGCCGCTCGAGATTTGAACTTTTCTCTATAACTAAAGGTGAAATGGGCATTTCTAGCGTTTTGACAAAATCCTACGAGCGATTTAATATATTGGAAATACCTGTTATACTGTGCTTATCTGGGTCAAACTCCGGTCCGCAATTGCGTCTCGACACGCTTTGCGGCCGCGCGCTTTCGAGTCGGAAGAGTTTTCAGCGCCGCAGTTGCGGATCTGTTGACTCTAGGGGGTTTTAGAAACTGGAAACTAAACAAAATTGAAGAAAACTGTATAAAAAAGCCATATCGTGTAGGCTTCGTAGCTGGAAACTCAATTGACTCGAGCGCGTGCGGCCGCAAAGCGTGTCGTGACGCAATCGCGGACCGGAATTTAACCCAGATAAGCATAGTAACTTCATATTTATGAGGTACTGAAGAATTGTGAGAAATTAGTAGTCACTAAGCTAAGATGTTTGAATTGTAAAACGGCAAAATGGAGTGCGATCTTGTCGAATATTCAAATTATTCGTGCTGAATATTCGAATAAACCGAATATTTCACTTCTTTGAATATTCGAATATTCGAATGAACGAATATTCCACTTCTTTGAATATTCGATTATTCGAATAACCCGAATAATCCACTTCTTTGAATATTCGAATATTCGAATTATTCGAATATTCGAATATTCGAATATTATTCGAATAAACGAATATTCGGGCAACACTCTAGTGTTCTGTGCCTTTTGCATAGCACTTCGCGCTTCTCGCTGAGCCGGTTGCACTGGTCCTGCGCTCCTCCAGTTTCGTGTACTCGCTAAACAAATCAAATCTGTTGACTGCCGTTGCGCGCTGAGATAACTAGTGATTTATTACCGTGGAATAACTAGTTGTAGATACGCCTTGCCGATACTCTTTCCTAGTGTAAATCGTGTAGCGCGGAATGTCCCTTCTACCTCTGACTTGAAAAGATCAATTTGTAGTCAGTAAAAGTGTTGTATATGTGTTTAAGCGGAAACGCGCGCCCTATTGAGAGGAACTGCGCTCCAATGAGAACGCGTTGTCGTCACCGTGCTGTGCAAAGATTTTCTGGTTCAGCTAGTGCGTGCCAGCTTTAATCGGGGAGCACTTAGAGCAGAAGTCATATGAGAATGGAGCGCTCTGCCCGGAAGTGGGCCGAGGCCTTGAAGGACTCGCACGACGCTGCACACGAGACCTTCGTTGAAAATTCTAATCGCGTCGGCAGCCCTGGCAAACTTTCTTCAACTCGTGAGTTGCACTTTGAGATAAGGATTTTGATTTATATCTGAGTCTGCAGAATAATGACCATGTTTGGCCAACCAGAAACTTAGGGATGATGGTAATATGTAGTCCTTTGCTCGATTTCATGGTGGTTGCAGACAATCATCGGCGAAGTCTCAGGCAAGGTCGTCTTCATTAGAGCCTAAAAGGTTGAATTTATCAAGTTTAGCCGACCAAACATCGGCTCTATTCTAGGTACTCGATTTCGCGGTCTATAGCGGTAAATCAAAATCACGTCAGCTTGTAATGACACTTTCAAATCCTGCTTACTTCAAATAGATGGAGATTGCTCATCTGACCGTATTCGAACTCGTCATGTTTGCTCCTTGATCCTAGCACTACGTTTATACTTGGAATCATGTGCTAATCTTGGATTTTAGCCCACACAAGGATTAACCTTTGAGGTGTTAACATGTGGCAGACTCCGGTGATGGCGTGTTTACAGCTTCATGTAGTACCAGAAATGGACTACTCCTGTAACGTTTAATCTCTCCATCTGTTCCAATGGGTATTGAGAAGAGCTCCGCCCAATGGAAGTCCACCTCTGCCAGTGTCTGGCGCCCATGGTTGACCTTCTGTCATCATCTTGGAATAATTGGCCCACCTTTTGATTGCTTTTTCTCGATTCTGTTGCTATTAAGAGCTTTCCATCCCTAGAAAAATGTGATTTGCGTACAGCGATGCCCCGTCAGCGCCGAATTTATAATTCAAAATTCACAGATTACGCTGGAAATCGTCCGATTGGCAACTTTCAAGAGTCGCTAACCTGCTTTGAATTGAAATTGACATCTGGACTTTATGTTGCACTTACTCTTCCCAGCCTCTTTGCATGTAAAGTGTGTCCGAATGAGAATGGCGGCCTACGCGGCCGGCGTGCTTGGCAGTTGGCCGTCGCATTTGCCGCTCTCGGACGAGTGTTGGATTCGAAGGGCGGCCATCCCCCTCCCCCTGCTACAGAGATGATTGATCGGCGCAGTGTTTGCTGCCAGCCGGTGCCGGCTCCGCTCGTAGTCGAACGCTGTGGGGGGACGTTTCGCATGCACGTCCAAGAGCGGCGAACGCGAAGGCCGCCTGACAAGCACGCCGGCCGCATATGCCGCCATTCTCATTCGGACACACTTTACATAGCAGTCATTTGACTATTGATGGAGTCTTTAGAAACACATTTGATTTTTGCTGTAGGCCCCCAGTTATGCACTTAATCGACTCAGCGCCTTCATGACGTCTTCGAACTACGGTAAATTCTGCAGCGCCTTGTTGCAGAGGTAGGCGTCTCGCCTCTGACTCAGTAGTCGAGGTGTTCGAATCCTACCGATGACTTTTTTGCATTTTATCAGAGTTATTGTTTTATGGATTGGAAAACGTTTCTAAATGAGTTTGCCCCATTTCAGACTCTCAGCAAACTTTTTAAGTTGACCTACGTGAAGAATATTGTCTCTGAACCGAGCTGTGGTGGGTTTCTCAGTTGGGCGAAAATCTAAGAGTCTCTTCAGGCAATTTTCAGTTGATCAGAAGTGAAGTTTCCGAACCAGGTCATAATTCTTCCTATGAGTTAGTCGGGGTCCTCAACAGTAGTCAGAGGTCTGTTTCTTGATATTATGAGGCTTACTGTAGGTTACTGTTGATATAATAACCGTTACGGTTACAGTTACGGTTACGGTTGCGGTTACGGTTACCGTACCGATATACGGTTGATATTCTACGATTGATACATATAAGGTGACCCGTGGTCAGGTCACAAATAAGGTTTAGCCTCTTCAGTTATCGAGTTGTAAGTGAATTCAACCAGCTTCTGGGTGAGGATACGAGCCTGTTGAGTATGCCTTCGAATGCTTTTAAGACTATCCTGAAAGTTAGCCGACAGTCCTAGCTGGCTTGCTGTGATGTGCTTGACACTTCGAGTCTACACATCTGTTCCTAATGCGTTTGATAAGCTCCTTTTTGTGTTTTTTTTTGTTTCTGACTCTAGTTTTTAAGGCTGTGCTTTACGTTCTTGTATATTTTGTATTCCATTTTGAGGCTTTTTTCATAACGTGGGCTTGTTCCGCGTTCCCAATAAATAAATGAAGAAATAAAATAAATATAAAGCTATCTAACTAGCGTAACTCGTACACTATTACTTCTAAAATCGACTAGTGATTTTCAAATTCATGTTCAGCACTCCATCATATCCCTACAGAGAAGTTTTGAGCCAATCTGGGACATTTACCATACTACCGTATACCCACCGTAACGTACCGTAATCTATTGAAAATCGATAAACGGACTAGGAATAACCATCACAGAAAAGTTCCTAAGTAAATCTGTCATCGCATTTTGGAAATCATCGAAAGTCGCATTTTGCCCCGAAAATTCTCCCCGGTGAGAGTCTTTGTGCCAGAATTCTCGTAGTTCCCTGAGAATCGACAATTGGTTTTTCTAAACATCCTGAAACTTGCTTGAAGGGTGCCTCAGCACCAAACTGAGAAAATCGCTTACAAGGGAAGTGTTTAGAGTGGTAAACGCATCTGTGAAATTGACCAGTATCGTTAGTATCTCTTCTGGCTCAATAGTAAAAATGTGCAGTATCCCGCCCCGAACTGCAGGTTCGAGCAAGTTATGAGCACTTTTGAAGCCTCGCGAAAAGGCAAGGGTACCACCCACCCATCAGGCATTTTTTTGCGAGTTTTAAAAAATTTTCTCGGAATTAGCTTAAAACTTGTATGTAGGGGTAATCTAGGGTGGTGAACACGAATATGGAGTCCATTTGTCGAAGTATCGAGGTTTACTGTAAGTTAAGGTAGGTAACATGTCATTTAGAGGGCAAAACCTACCTTAGTATTATGGAAATCGACAAAAGAACGTTAAATTCGTATTCTCCACCCCGAATAACCCCCGTATACAACTTTTGAGTAAAATCGGAGTTTTTGACCAAACTACCGTATGCCCACCGTAATCTACCGTAAGCTGTCGAAAATCGATAAACTGACATCAGATTTGTGTTCAGCACTCCAAATAACCCCCGGAGAAATAATTTGAGCGTATTCTATAGTAGCACTCCGCAAATCGTCAAAGTCGCAATTTGCCATCAAATTCTCCCCCAATGGGAATCTGTGAACGAATACAGTCGAAAACTTCGGAAAATCGATAAATGCACCTAATATTTATTTTGTTTATTTATTTATTTATTTATTTATTTATTTACTTATTTGTATACGTTGTAGAAGACAATCATGTGAAAGGATTGGATATAATATTCGTGAACAGCACCCCAAATAATCGCCCGGAGCGATTTTTAAGTCAAATCTGGAATATTTTTCGAAAACGCTTCGAGAGCCTTCTAATTGGTATAAATAAACGCCCAACCGAAAATCTGTACAAGTCTAAAACGCTGTCAGTCCGGACAAAGTATGGAAAATGCGTCTACACCCAAATTTTGCTCAGAGGGGAGTTTTGGGCGCTAAACACATTTATGGGGTCCGTTTCCGAATTTTCGAAAGATTAATGCCCTTTTTGGAGGGTACAAAAAGCACAAAAAACGACCTTTTTAGGCTTGTAGCTTCTTGGAACCTACTGCTCGGGGCTGGATACTGCACAGTTTTACCATTGAGCCACTAGAGATACTAACGATACTAGTCGTTTTGGCAGATGCGTTTACCACTCTAAACACTTGCCTTGTTAGCTCGTAGCATCAAATAGAGTGGGTTTAGTTGGGAACGGCGTTTTCGACCAGTTGTCACTCTCTAAAGAGAAGGCACGGTTGGGACGCGAAAATATAGACTTTGAAACTTAAATTGTAAGTAGAGCCACATCTCACTCTGGTCACAAACCATAGTCAATTATACTGACTACTTGGAAACCTTTCTCAGTCGCTGGTGATTTTTGCTCCTTTATACCTTCCTCGCTGGAGCACTTTCAGAACTCGCCTTATTAACTAATCTGTCGCGTCGTGGCTTGTTTTCTCGTCTGCATTGGCTTAGAAATGAACATGTGATTCAAGAACGACGCCCACCCCCCCCCACAGATATCCTATCTTTAGCCATGGTGAGGGCATGGAAATAATTGGCATTAATTCAACCAGGAGCTTTTAGCAGATACTGGCAAGCGAGATGAGAGTGGAAAAAACACTTCTGCCCGCTGTGTGAAGACGGGTTGCGGTTACTTGATTGCGACTGGAACGCGGCGGAATTAAATGTGCGAGATATCGGGGTGAGCCGGCTGTCAGATGAATGCTACTCTAGCCGTGCTTTGTTTACGCAAGTTTTCATTAGTCAGCGTTCTAATTGTTTTTAAAGGGTGGGTTTAACGTGTTTTTCATTCAGTGCGTGGGAATTCTGATAGTATTCTGAGAGTCACTGTCATGTCTTATATTCTACGGACAATTTGTGAGGTGCTTTTGGCTGTTTTGATTTTATTTATTGTGCACAGACATCATTTCGAGAAATCATTCTATAGTGACTTGCTGGGCCTTATTTATAACCTGGCGGAAGGCTTTCCATAACCGCTTGTACAGAGTTGTAAGCGTTTGACAGTAAAAAGACAATGAGTGCTCAAAACTTCTAAAACGCCTCAGGGGACTTGAAGGAAGGGTATTTTTATAACTTAGCAATGGATAAAGGGGTATACAAAGGGCATTTTTAGAATGCTTAGGCCCACGCATGGCCGCGAGCAGGACCAAACCGAGTTCAGGGCGATAAATTTGCCATCCAAATTCCATTTAGTGCGGATGGGGTGAGCAGCACCATCAAGCAGTGCTTGCGAGGAGCACGATTGGAAAATTCAGTGGCTTGGCAGGAGATCCCTCCTAAAGGCACAGTTCAAGCTCAGGGGCGAAATTTGAGATTTCCCAATAATTGTATAGTAGACCCACCCCATATAACACCTTCCAAGTGGGAGCTCTCGCAGCTGTAGGAGGAAGCCACCCTTTGGCGCCCACATCAGGAAGCCACTTTGGCAAGCGTCTTTTAGATCTTTTGAACTCAACAGCGGTATGATAGGCGGTAATTTTAAATCAACAGCCCCGTTTTTCTCCTCATTCTCAGCCTCTATCTTCATTCAGGTGGGCTCGCATACATCGGTTGCAAATGACGGAAGTTACAAGCCTCGGGAAACTCGTCTGCTATGTTTCCGCAGCTTAATTCTTGATGGACCATAACTCCGTTCCTAGGGGGTCTTGTACGACTCTAGAGAATTATTGGGATCGGCGAAGTACCGTCTTCAAGATAGGCGGAAAAACAGAAAAACGAATCTGAGTTTGAACTGTTACTCTGATAATTTGAAACGTCGATTGGTCAGGAATTGTCTATACTATCGCTCTTGCGTCACCCCTGATCGTAGTACCTGGCAGAGAAGGAGACCGTGCTGATTAGGGTGTCATCTATTTCACGACATACCAGAGCTGCTGTAATGATTATATTGGGGAAACAGCTGAACCACTTCATTAAAGAGCACAAAGATGGTAAAAAAGGTCGCGTAGCTACAGTGCACGGAGGTGCCCTAGAATTATTCGCCACTTAAGCCCCTTTCATAGCTTGCCGGCCGATGTCGAACGACTCGTTATCAAATTTGATATGTTAAGATAGATAAGATGGGTACGGTCTCAGATATTCGTGGGGAAGTTCCCGAGGACGACAGCAGAACTTCGCTCGAAACAACTGGAAACTTCCCCCGAATTGGGGGAGGCGAAGGGGACGTCTCGACAGCAGAGTAATGGGGGAAGTTCCCACAGCAGGAGTTCTCTTGTTCTCCCGACTGCAGGTCTTCCCGCGGCCTTCCGACTGCTAATCTTCCCATTTTTCAATGATTGATCAAAAATCAGCTTGCTAGAACTCGCTGTTTTCGACAGTCTCCTATTCCTGAAAAACTGCGACCGGTTCAAAAATATTCACCTGTGATTAAAGGTTATAGATTAGCTTATTAGCTCCTCTCAAAACCAGGCAGAGATGCCTTACGTAGTTCTTGAGTGGCAGATCTACCCCTCAACTTGCGAAGTGCGAGACCACCTCGCGACTAGCCCGTCTGCATCACCGTATACGCTGCGGCTTTGTTTTCGCGTTCATCATGTTTGGGGGGAGGCCATGGGAACAACCGTGAAGCGAATTATCCTTGTTCTCCCCCCGAGTTGACTGTTTCAAACGCCTTATCGTTGTGCATAATTCGAAGGGAGAAGAGCGAAACGTCCCCCTCCGGGGGGACGTCTCGATCCTCTCCCCCCGACCGAGTGATAACGACCAAAACAGGTCTATTGTCCTCGGGAACTTCCCCCCAAATGTGTGAGGTAGGGTAGATAGGTATTACACATTCGATAACGAGTCGACTGATGTCGGTCGGGCAAGTGTGAAAGAGGCTTTAGAGGAAAATTTTGAGGTGCGAGCGAAGACATGTGCTGGTGCGGGAGACCATGACAAGTGCGCGGAAACCTATTAGAGCGTTCTAGATCAATTCGAGGTTCCCCAAGCCCAACCGAAAAGAGGGGGGGGGGGTATAATTATCACACGGTAACTCCAACCTTACGTCAGATTTAGAATACCAGCGCTAAGTTTTGTAAAAACGGAGAGCATCTGGCAAACTTGGCAAAAAAGCGTCTGATGCATGCAACTTTTTTGAATGAAGACTTTGTTGAAATCTGAAAACGCTATCATATTCACAGATAAAAATGCTACCTAATTATGTGACCTGTGAGCCGAAGTTCCCTAGAATCGCTTTGTTTCTGAAGGATATAGTTTTTGCAATCGGTTTTCAAAAACGTCGCGCGCGGCGAAGTGAGGCGAAACTTTGAGCAGTAATTGTGCAAGTAATGGAAGAGCAATCTGTATGATTTCTTCATAAATCAGGTGCAGGTCGGAGAATCTCAAAGCTTTGTTTAGGTTGAATTCTTGAAATCCTTCATTTATGACTTCGGGAATTTCGCAACAGAGCTCCGACTTTTCAGGTAGTTCTCAAGCGTGTTTAATTAAGGGTTTCGAAAATTCAACCTGAACGAACCTTGAGATTCCCTCACCTACGCCTAATTTTTGAAGGAAACTAACCGATTGCTCTTCCATTACTTGTACAAATACTGCTCAAAGTTCCGCCGCACTTCGCCGCGCGCGACGTTCTTGAAAAACGATTGCAAAATCAATTTCCTAAAAAAAACGAAGCGCTTTCAGGGAACTTCGGCACACAAGCCTCATATTTAGGTAGCAATTTGATCTTTGAATATGATAGTATTTTCAGAATTCGAAAAAGTCTTCAATCAATAAATTTACATGCATCGGACGCTTTTTTGCCAAGTTTGCCAGATGCTCCCCGTTTTAACAAAGCTTAGCGCTGGTATTGTACCTTCTGGCTTGGGCTTGAAACTTTGCTTCATCGGTGCCCCGTCGTATTCTACTGATCCGCCATCCCTGAGGTTTTGATTAGGTATGATACTTGGCCTTTTCCCTCTTGTTTATTAGCTTGGAAAAAGGTATTTGAGTTACTGTAGACGGTTTACCGCAACGGCGTTTTACCGTTTTTTGAAATGAATTTAGTCTTCATGCTCTGATTAAGGTAGTACCGCCGATACGTCCGATTAGTGCCTCATACCACCTCGTGCAAGCTTCATTCAACGTTCTCGATGTTTAGAAAGATTTATCGAGCTTAAGAAATCCTGAGAAGTCTTGATTTGCATACAAAATTTTCATCATTTAGAAAACTTTGAGCCAAGTTTAGCGAAACTAAACGAACTATGGCAAATGGACCTCAGACTCGTGATCAGCAGCCTAAAAAGCTCCCGTAGTCAAGTCAGAGCTGACACTTCTTTTCTGGAGCATGCTTTTTTATTGGTATGTATTCCGCTGAAGACCGCGTTTTTGACAGGTTGTGATTCCCTAGTAAGTATATATGACACAAGCATAATAATATCAGAAACACCTCAGTACCTCCAAATTTTGTACTCACACAACATGTTAGGTTGACCCTACTTATTACTATTGACTTCTGGACTTCTCAAGCTTGTAATTTACCAAGGCCTTTTAAAGGCAGTGGTCACGATAAAAAACGCTATCGAAAAAAAACTACAAAAATCAGCTTAGATCGAAAACAGCTGAAAAACTATGAAAGTAGCGCCGTGAAAAACGGGCTAGAATTAGAGTTTCTTAGGCCCAAAGAAGCCAGTTCGTGCACACGTGCACAGCGCCGATCAAAAAGATCGCAGTCTCATGCCGAGTTGTCCAGAATCATCGACATTCAGAGAAAGAAATAAATGCAAATTAACCTGATAAAGACAGTTGAACAATGAAAGCAAGCACTTCAGTTAGTGTTTTTGACAAGGAGAGTGCGTAAATATTCGAGCAGGTCAGTCCGAAGGTTAATGTTCATTGATTGAAATGCGAATGCAAGCCAGCTGGTGTTCTTGATATTAGAGGTCATAGATGCCGATGACGTGGAGTGGGCTCGTCCTCCATCAAAAGACAAGAACGTTCAGGCTTGAAATTGGGCCCGAAACAGCGGTTTTTTCCGCAATTTTTTTGTAGGTCCTACTACGCTTAACGCAGACAAGGGTTTAGAGAGGAAAAGAAGACAAGCATATTCTATCGCGATAACTGCCTTTAAAGGCACAGGACACCCAAGAAATTAATTTTCAGATTCAATGCTTATCTTGGAGACAGTCACACGCTGATCACAGGGGTATCTCTGAAATCGTGCAAGACCCCCTTTGAACAGAGTTATGGCTCTTCAAAGAAAGGGTAGACTTTGAGGGTGAAAAATTGGTGGACGAGTTGTGTCAGGCCTGTATTTTTATTCATTCTCAGTCGCTGCACGAGAAGGGTTGGGCCTGTGGTGGTGAGCGATGGGAGTGGGACCCCGTGGTGGTCGCTTATATCTAGCTTATCTGGAGGAATTGAGGTATCGCATTTGGTACGTTATATATATACTTCTGTTATACAGGAGGGGTCTTCTACACAATTTCATGAAAATCTCGAAATTCATATCCGAGGGCATACTGTACCTTTAAGGCAACATTACGATGATCATCCTCGGCAGCTTCCCACAGTGAAATGATAGGCGAGAAGGATCCTAGGCCCCATTGCTGAAAGAACGGTAGAATACGAGCAAGAAGTGGCTAAATAACCGCTGCAAACAAGCTTTTTGGAGTCCCAGAACCGCCCGTGTCCCATTTCCGCCCCCTCGGTGTGAACAAAAGAACACTCAAATTACAGGATAGATCAAGTCAGGGGAGTGCTGATAAGTGAGCTTGTCGCGTGACGGCACTGATAGGCATCTTCCTTCATAGCGTTGAGTTCTTCCACGCTCAAAAATCAACGTGAGGAAGGAAGGGCATATTCTTCCTGAAAAACGCGGCTTTCGCGTCCTTTTTAAACATGCCTTGCTACATATATACATAGGGCACCAGACCTTCGTTAAAGGCAGTGTTGACGATAAAAAATGTGTTGCAGTTTCCACTAGCAATGGGTAATGGAGAGGCACACTGTAACGTTGACGTCAAAAAAATGCATGAAAACGAGCCTGGAAAAGCTAAAAAAGAGGCCGAAGTTGCCACTTCGAGCGCAAGGCAAACCCCAAAAGCGCAACACACGATCACCGACGTGAACAAATCAAAATTCGAAATGGTGTTGGCAATGGTTTCCAATCATTAGCCCCGTTCTTCCCTTCATTCTCACCTTCTCTCTTTACTAAGGTCAGCTGGCGTACATCGGCTGCGAAAGACGGAAGTTACAAGCTTCGGACCACTCGTCAACCAGGTTTCTTTAGCTCAATTTTCGAGGGACCATAACTCCGTTCCCAGAAGGTCTTGTACGCTTTCAGAGACATCATTGGAATCAGCACGGAGCCGTTTTCAAGATAGACGGGGAAACAGAAAAACGATTTACATCGTGAACACTGCCTGTAAACCGTAGAGATGTTGGAGGTGAAATCTATCGTGAACCCTGCCTCCAAGGAAATTTTCTGGAAAACCAACGAGCTGACCAAATACATAGTATGTTCAGCATGTCAAATGGCCTCTATAAGCAATTTTTGAGCGAAACCTATTAAAGGCACAGGACACCCACAAAATTATTTTTTAGGTTCTATTCTTATCTTGGAGAGGGTCACACTTTGATCACAATGGTATTTTTGAAGTCGCCCGAGACTCTACGAACCTAGATTTGGCTCCTTGAAAATGCCTGTATTTTGAGGGCGAAAATTCGGTGGACGTGTTGTCCCAGGCCTGTATTTCTCTTGATTCGCAGTCGCGGCACCAGAGCAGAACAGGATGGAGAGATAGATCGGAAAGAGAGTGAAGAACGACGACTCGGTTGAAAATCATCCATCCATCTAGCCGCTATGGAAATCGAAAATCAGGAAGGGGGCCGGGCCTGTGGTGGTGGCTGGAGGGGGTCGGGCCCGTGATGGTCGCTTATATCTAGCTTATTTGAAGGAATTGAGATCTCGCATATGGTACGTGTTATACAGGAAGGGTTTTCTACACAATTTCATGAAAATCTCAAATTTCATATCTGGGGGGTGTACTGTCTTTGAAGACAAAAAACTGGGCGTATAGCTCGGATTAGAAAATACGAAATTTGTCGGGCTGAAACATATTTCTCAGACGTCGTCAGCGAGATCTTATTTGGAGGGAACGTGCCAGAACTGATAAGCAAACATTAATCACCTTCTTAATCCGGATGAACGTCATGCGAGATTACCTAGTCAGTTGGGGTGCTTCAACGAAATGAATGCGAAAGAGAAAACAATTTCACCCCCAACCCACGTGTATAGGATGCCTTACCGGAAAAAGCTTTCACACAAGTCGGAGAATTCTCAATGGGGGGCTGTATTTAGTGCTAAAATCGGCACTTCGCGGATCTTTTCACTTACGCCTGCTTCGCAAAACACCCACCTTTTCAAATGAATTTGTAGTGAGGGGCTCGCGATCAGGGGTGTGCGGCAAAGGAATTTCAAATTTCGGCAAACGGCAACGGCAACGGCAAACCCCAAAAATGACCGGCAAACGGCAAACGGCAAAACGGCAAACGGCAAAATCTGTTTTGTGCTATAATATACCGACATTTGCGTCCAAGGAGGGTTGCCAACTTCAGATGGAGTTTCGGGATGTAATTTTAATATGTTCTAGGGGGAGGACAGTGTTCCAGTATCCCATGCTCAGAATCTGCTAAATGCCTCAAGCAGTCCTTAAAAAGACGAAAATCTGATCAAAGGCCAAAACGGTTCGGCCGAAGCGAGTAGAGCCGATTTAACGATTGAGTTACCTTTAAATGTGTTCAGAATAGATGTAGAAAATTTTGATGCATTGATTCCGTTTAGATCAGAAACTATGTATTGTTGCCCAGATTCTGATCTATTCTGAACATACAGAAAGGTAATTCAATGGTTGAATCAGCTCTACTCACTTCGGCCGAGCCTGTTTTGGCCTTGTTCAAATTCTGAAACTTTTAGGGACTGCCTGAGGCATGTAGACAACCCTTCCTTGTTAGTCATGTCGTATTCCATGCAATATCTGCCAGTTACTATGGGCCTGACGTTTCAATAGCTTTTACAGGAGGAAAAATCCTGTGTATCAAAAAGCTACTCGAAAGCCTCAGG
This sequence comes from Aplectana chamaeleonis, assembly GCA_029168955.1. Lineage (NCBI taxonomy): Eukaryota > Metazoa > Nematoda > Chromadorea > Rhabditida > Cosmocercidae > Aplectana > Aplectana chamaeleonis. The sequence goes on from JAPDOI010000150.1 coordinate 1,304,406, forward strand.
TGATCAGGAGTTACCACCAAGATCAACAAGGCTATAAGCTTCTCCATCGCCTGCGATAATTCTGTTGATTCCTCTCCATTTGAAGTTTCCGTACAAATCAACGCTAGAGATTCAAAAGATGGACGTCTTCTTGAACAGTGCAAAGTGTGACATCCCGTGAGTGAGAGAGAGAGTTATCAAAAGGCCTTTTGCGGATGCTCCCGAGAAAGTCAATATACAAAGATGGACGGACTCCCAACTGGATCGTCTGCGTCTTGTACGTGCGGAGCACACCAAGTTCGTCTGGGATCACTTGAGCAGGATGGCCGTCAATCTCATATTGGGGGTCGTACCACCTGGAGTCAGCAACACCGACATGGAACTCGGTAGGCGGGCTAGAAATACCCTTGCCTCGTTACGCTGCGGACATTCCCCTATGCTGATGTCATACTTGCATAAGATCGATCGCAGTAAGCCTGAGTGCCCGGACTGTAGCCGTGGCCACACAACTGAGCACCTATTCGATTGCCCAAAGAGGCCTACCACCTTGACAACAATGGATTTATGGACGATTCAGGTTTCAGTCGCCCGTTTCTTGAACCTCTGGCAAAAACCTTCCTGCGGCTGCAAAGAAGAAGAAAGTGTGACAGATGTTCACAGTGTGACAGATCTGCAAAGGATTTTCTGAAAGGAGCCTGCGGCCAGCGCGTCCCGGCCTAGCCGATCCACGGACAATCAGCAAACCGTAAGCAAGCTTGGTGCGATGGGGGTGTGCGCCGACCCAAATACTGTGGACGATACTGGTACCACAATCAGGTGCGAATAGAAGGGTGAATACGCGATGATTGGTCGGAATTGATGGCGAAAGACAGTTCACACCGCGATCAGCAGCGCGCGGTTTAGGTTATAACCGGAGTCAAAATTTTTACTGTTAGTAGCAAGTAAAAGGCTCAGGGATTTCAAATTCGCTCACTTGAAACTACGATTGAATGGCTACCCTTGTGAGGCTACAAGAATGGAGTGAGACTAGTCTAGTTGAAGTGCTCACGGTAAACGCAGCCTACAAATTCTCAAATCAAGAGCTCCAAGGGGCATGTTGATCGAATGCACAGAATGAGGGGCGTTTGACTGGTACAAGGGACGCGCGCGACGGAAGTCCGCTGCGCTCACTGGAGCGCCGCGTGCAGTGCGCTAGCCAGCTGAACTGCTCTTGGGCTCTTACCTTTCTGCGTATTCGGCCTACAAGCTGGCACGAGGACAATTACATCTACAATGTCGGCTAGAAACAAGCTATAAATCGCCTTATACGGTTCAAAAACTTGAATGTGGTTTACCCGCCCCACTCACCTCCCCTGTGGCTACCGAGGAAGTGGGTGGAGCGAGTACACCACGTTCAAGTTTCGGGCCCTATATTGCTATTGGTTGCTCGTTTTGAGCCGGTTTCCCTCACTGTTGTTGCAATGGGCCTCGAACCCTTGGATTTCCGGTGAAAAGTTGAAGGCGGGTTTAATCGTTGCCTTCGAAGGTCTTTCATTTTTTCATCTTTACACCATTTCCTAGCAAACCCAGCTCTGTCATTATTAAGTCAACCTTTCATTTCAGCTAATGATCTCAAAATCGAAAATATTTGTGACCACTGCCTTCAATGACCGCCTTGAATATTGCTCAACTTTCAAAAATCCGGACAAAGTGTTTGCAGATTTGATAATTTTCCTGTCCCAATTATTACCATCAGCTAACCAACCGACGATAAGTGAGCCTATATACACGAGTTCTCCATTGGTTCATATGTCTAAATAAAACTGCTTCTGCGCTACAACTTTGATATAACTTGGTTTTGTAATCTCAGAACTGGCAGTAATGGGTATGCCTCTGAAATGTTTTTTTGCGATTTTGGCATTCTCAAAGGGTTAAGAATTTGATGAATAAAAAAAGACATCTGGAGGCTCCCAAACAATTTAGAACTCGAACGAACTCCTCTGATTACCCAGTCGAGATGTTTTCATAAGTTACCGATTGAAAGGGTACAATTATTCATTGAATGAGCCGGAACCAGAAGCTGGAACTACATAGTCCAAATAATTATTTATAGCAACTCCGAATCACTCACCAACACAGAGACTGCGGAAAGGGCAAATTCTGTTGTTTCAATGAATTTTTGCCGAAAATTTGCCGTTTTGAACAAAAATTTCGGCAAACGGCAACGGCAAGCCCCAAAAATGGCCGGCAAACGGCAATCGGCAAACGGCAATTGCCGCACACCCCTGCTCGCGATCCTGCTACCATTATACCCAACAGTTGTCTGTCATGATCAAAATTACGACCCGTACATGAATATGTAAACCGACCAGAATTTTTGACGTAATTCTTAAGAAATCCCTGTGTCATCCCAGAAATACAAATTAGGCCAAAATTTGTCGACCACGATGCACTCACAAACTATTTCTAGAGTAGATCCTCATCAGAGGCCATACAGAATCTGTGCTACACCTAACAAAGTTGCACTTTTTAGGACTCAAGGGATAGCGTCGCGTAGCAATTAGTGAAACTGTCCTCAACGTAATTTGCACTGCTACCAGTTTGTCAGCGAAGCGCGTGTCGCGACGTCATTCGCTGCCGGCGGAGCTCATCAAAACTCTATTCAAGACGGACGGAAGTTCGTTTTCAGGGCGCGCGAAAAGCATCCCGCACAAACACGGGATAACTTCCTCATTTCTATTAGAGCAATTTTCGTTACGATTGCTTAGAAATTTGTTTGTGGTTGAGTTTGTTTCCAGACAGATCATAGACAGCGTCCAGTATGGAATTCGTATTTTTTTGCCGAAGAATGGAAGGCCTGCGGCGCGTTGCAACGCTAACGTTGAAAAAACAAACGCAAGCGGGCCCCTAAGAGTCCTATACGGCGTTAACTCTGCTCGCGCAAGGCCTTTCGCAAGAAAAAAGGGACGGATTAAGGGCCGTTTAGAGCCTTTTTGGGCTCGTTTTTGTTCGTTTTTTCGACGCTAATGTTGCAGCGAGCCAAAGGCCTCTCGATTTCTGACAAAAATGAAAGAACGAGTTTCAGACACTGCCCTCAAAAGTACAGTTCAACCTCAGGATATTTTCAACAGTTCTTGTGCTTACCTTGGACAAAAATTTCACGTTCATCACAATGGTATCCCCGGAGGCAAAGAAAACCAACTGCGAATTGAGCTATTGCTTCTCAAAACTTGTGAATTTGAACGGCGAAAAATTTCGTGGACGAGCTGTCTCTGGCCATTTTATACTGATAGCCATCGCACTGGAGTAGATTCAATATAAAGTAAGATCGATAATTGTAGGAAGTGCATAGATTTCGATTAGAACCCTTCATGCTTTCCTTCCCTACTGAGAATGAACGCTTGCTGGTTGGACCTTTCAGACAAGTACATCAACTGGGGTGAATTTTGTTGGAAACGGTATTTTCAACTACAGTCAATGAAAAAGTTGCCCTTTTTTGGTGAAAACGTATGTATTGGGTCCCTCTAAGAAGAGTGAGAACGAAAGTATGACGGAAACGGCCAGAATTGGGTGAAACTCTCGGGAACCGGCCGACTTACTGGATCACCCCGCCCACGTCATAAGACAGTTGTCCTGCGTTCGTTTCATCAGAGTAATATTTGCCGAATTTTGGAATATCCTTTCTCGCAAAGGATTCTAACGTTTGAACATGTGCATTGACCCATTTATTTTCAAAGAGTTTTTGGTACAAGAAATAGAAAACAGAGTCACTCACCTAAGAATTTTGAAGCAGGGCAAACCATGTTCGACGTCAGATTTGAAGCTGTGTCTGCAGTTTCCCGAAACACGCCAACAAGCATAAACGAATTTTTGCAGAGATTTCTTCGAAGGCAGTGGTCACGATGAAAAACGCCATCGAACAAAACTACAAAAATCAGCTCAGATTGAAAACAGCAGAAAACGAGTAAGGTAGCGCGGTAGAAAAAGGGCTAGAATCGGAGTTTCTAGGGCCAAAAGATGCCAGTTCGTGCACACGTGCACAGCGCTGCCCAAAGACATTGCAGTCTCATGCCAAAAAAAATCATGAAAATCATCGACATTCAGAGAAAGAAATAAATGCAAATTTACCTGATAAAAACAGTTGAACAATGAAAGCAAGAACTTCAGTCAATGTTTTCGATGAGATAAGCACATACTGTGCTTCTCTGGGCCAAATTTCGGTCCGCAATTGCGTCTCGACACGCTTTGCGGCCGCACGTGCTTGAGATGGCTGAGTTTCCAGCGCCAAAGCCGACTCGATGTGGCTTTTTTATACAGTTTTCTCCAGTTTTTTTCTAGTTTTCACTTTCCAAAACCCACCTAGGGTCAACAGATCGGTGGCTGCGGCGCTGGAAACTCTTCCGACTGGGAAGCGTGCGGCCGCAAAGCGTATCGAGACGCATTTGCGGACCGGAATTTGGCCCAGAGAAGCACAGTAACTATTCGAGCATGTCAGTCCGAAGGTTATTGTTCATTGACGGAAATTCAGTTTCAAGCCAACTGATGTTTTTGATATAAAAGATCATTGATGCCAATGATGTGGAGTGGGCTCGTCCACCATCTAAAGACAAGATAGTTCAGGCTTCAAATTTGGCCCAAAGCAGTGGTTTTTCCGCCTTTTTTTCTCATAGGTCCCACTACTCGAGACCCAAAAAAGGGTTTAGAGAGGAAATTAGGACAAGCATAAATGATCGCGACCGCTGCCATTTAACACCTTTTCTATGGTGTTTGACAGTTCTGCTGGGGCTTTTTCCTTTGAACCCCTACTTAATGAACCCACCTACCCAAAAACGTTGAAAATTAGAATACGGATTTCTATCGTGAACACTGACTTTAAAGACACAGTCCAACCTCAAGATCGATTTTTCGTTTTTTCTTCTATCTTGAAGAAAATTTTACGCTGATCACAATGGTGTTTTCAGAATCGCTCAGAACTCACTACAAACGGAGTTACGGCTCCTCAAATATTTCGGTTTTGAACGGCTAGAAACTCTCGGACGAGTTGTCTCGAGCCCGTATTTTCTCGTTGTTTGCAGCCATCGTTCTGTAGCAGGCCACAATATAAAGCCAGACCGAAAACAAATCGAAGAACATAGGTTTTGGATAAAATCATTCTCGCGTCTCTTCCCTATTGAGGTGGGAAACCTGGCAGTGGGCGTTACTCATTTTTTCTTTCAAGGGGGCGTGGCCGACTTTTTCCTAGCTTTTTCTCGTTGATGTGAGCGAATTGAGATCTCGCGTTTGGCAGTGTTGCTATAGGCGGCGACCGGACCATAATATCAAAAATTATCTCTGAGGTTGGACTGTGCATTTAATGGCGGAGTGAATGGGCGTATTGGCTGTTCTTTGCTTTCGATTATGAATGATGAATAGGAATCGTTAAGTTCTTTCACTGGATAGAACAAGCTAAATGTCCTCTATCATTATCAGTAGTTGAATATAATGAACAGCCATCACGCCTATTCATTTTATCGCGAGCACTGCTTTTAATTACTTTTTCTCAACTGGCTCATCCGGAAACGGTCCGGTTTTCGTTCAGTGCTGCTACTTAATTTCACATACGGTGCTTCTCTGAGCCAAATTCCGGTCCGCAATTGCGTCTCGACACGCTTTGCGGCCGCGCGTATCCGAATCGGAAGAGTTTCCAGCCCCGCAGCCGCCGATTTGTTGACACTAGGTGGGTTTTAGAAACTGGAAAGTAAACAAAATTACAGAAAACTGTATAAAAAAGCCATATCGAGTCGGCTTTGGCGCTGAAAACTCGACTGAATCCAGCGCGTGCGGCTGCAAAGCGTGTCGAGACGCAATTGCGGACCGGAATTTGGCCCAGATAAGCACAGTAACAACTGACATTGGACTTCAACTCATTGTTCAGGGGTAGTTCGCATGAGAGCGCTGCGAAGGGGTTCGGCAACCGTTGGCGCTGCGTGCGCGCGAGATTTGTATGCCCCCTTGAAAAGTTCAAAAGTTCCGATGTTAGTTCAGAACCCTTCCCCCACGGCTGGTTTCGAATCAGGCACGCTACCGCTTCGGCCAGTCAGTTCGCCAGCTCTCCCGGTTATTCCCGAACATGGCTTGGGGCAACTGTGACGATACATTTTTTCAGGACGGCTCAGCCGTTCTTGATCGCCTTCTGGTCAGGCGCTATATTTGTTAGCGCGGATAGAAGGCACCTACGCAGGCACAATAGCAGTACGTGCTCGTTCCCTTGCATCAGGGAAGTAAACTCCTTCGTGGCAATGTGGCCGTAGGACACGACGAGGTTACTCTTCATGGATGTAACGACCATCTTCATGAACCCCATTGTAGACTGTTTATTTCTGTGCAAACCTCCTATATTTACCTGCCCTAACTTCATACCTCACTAGTGCTTCTTCTTGCCTCAACTTACCCTAATTTCCTCGTATGGGTCTGACTTGCTGTTTCGTTAAGAAATATTAGACGATAGATAGTCTGCCAGGACAATTTTTAACAACTTTATGGACAAGGATCATGCTGTAACCCATGTTTTATAGGGTGATTGATCGATTCTAGCCTTCAGTAGGGAAAGCTAGCATACATTTCAATCCAAATCATATTTTTTATAGTCAATTTGATTCACCTGCTTCAACGGCGTCACAACAGGTGGAAAGCCGAAGTGGGGCGGAGAGTTCATCATCGGTTGGCGGAATGACTTTAATTCACGTTACCCACTCAGCTCCGTTACACCCACGCTCCTCCCTTTTCCATTTGGAGGACGTGAATCAATCTGTCTGCAGGATCTCAAGAATTTTCCACAAGGAATTTTTTCAGATCATCAACCGTACCCATTATTTTTCACGTTTAAAAAAAAATAGGCATGTATGACACCCAAGGGGAAATTTCCAGCGAGACCTGATACTCCGACCAAATGACCTTGTACCCACCGTAACAAATTGCAGTCTATCGAAAGTAGGTGGACCGACCTCAGACTCGCTTTCATATTTTCAGGGACCTTCATAATAAAAGCTTCAAGGTAAATCTGTCTCAGCAAAATCACTAAAAGTCGCATTTCACCCTGAAAACTTTTCCGCTGCGAGAGGCTTGGGAACAAACCTGTCTAAGTCTCCGAGAGTTTTGACCTTGAAATTGCCGAGAAAGCCCACCAAGATCCGCAGCAGCCCCTGGTGGGCTGATTCACGGCGATTTCGTGGCTATTTCTCGTCTTTTCACAAACGGACAAGACGTAGCCGCGATATACCTGAGAAATAACGAGAAGTAACCAAAAGTAACTAAGAAGCAATCTTCGCCGGCTCGCCAAGCCACTATCTGGGCCACCAGCGGTTTGGCGCGGCCTCCAGAGGCTGAACAAGGTCCAAATACCTCAATTTTGGGTAATTGAACCAACGGAGGTGTTAACATCTGAATCATGCCTCTGGATTGCCCCGCACATATACCTGAAGAGCATTATTTTTCTGCTATTTCGCGGCTATTTCGCTGCTCTAGCACGGCAAGAGGCATTTCACGGCTATTTCTCGGCTAAAACTCAGAGGTTTTCCGAAAACCGACACCTCGTTTTCGTGTACAGGACGCCGACCAACTCTCAGAAAAAGGTTCCGAACCAAATATCAGATTTTAGAGTTGGAAACACGTTTTTTTTCAGACATTACATCTAAAGCGAATTTCGTTTCAAAGGGTCTGGTCGTCCAGTAGTAGTATCCTTGTGAGTGTAATTGTAGGGGCCGCTGAGAAAGAAGGAAAACATATTTTAGTTTCATAGAAATCTGTTTCTTGTGAATTCTTTTTTAACCTTGCGTTGTGAGGGAAATTTAAAAATGCTCCCGAAATCGCAGAACAGTTATATCAAATCAATTCACATGCTAAAGTGTATAGCAATGTGACATTTTTTCAGTGGAAAACGGAGCCTTGAAACCCTTCCTTATCAAAGTTCATGCGCCACATTGTATCCCTTTGGGAGCAATTTTTTTCAAAATTCCTACCCAACAGGCTTCAACACCTATTACGGCTTTCGATCTCAAAGGCCAAATCATTCTATACTTTTTTTTCTGTTCTACTTTCTGTGATATTCTATCATGCTGAAATAATAACTTTGGACCAGCATGAGGTTTATAAGGTTCACTTCTGAAACCACCTGGGTATATTTTCAGTTATCTCATCGCTCTGAAACAATAAAAATTGTAGTATCATTCTTGGGAAAGAAGCTTTGAGAAAAGTCTCTGCTTTCGCCAGTTTTTGAGCCGGTTTTGCTAAGAATATTGTATTTCAAAAGAATTTTCTAAACCTGAAAGATGAAACACCACTCTACTTGTTTCTGAAAAAAAGCTTAAAGGCCAGAAAATTCCAGAAATGCGACAACCTAGAAAAGTCTCGCATTTTCAGCTATTAAAGGGGCCGTGGTTGATTTAACTCGATATTAAGTATTTCGCAACTTTGAATTTTTAATTAAAATTAATTTATATTAAACATCTACGGCTGAGAAATGTTCAAAATCTGTTGTGTAGAAATATTTGTACGATTCCCGTGACAAAGTGTGAGGCAGTCGCTTAGAATACTTACCACTTGGGCCGGAATCACACTATCCGCGACCAGCGACAGCGACAGTGCATAGCAGGCACATCGATTTTCGCCCATTATTGATGGTAAACATGGCGTCGCGTCGGTCGAAGCTGGAAGTATGATCGCAGCCTATATCGCGCCACAGGCGACGCTGCAGTTGTGCACAACTACTCAGAAAAATCAAAACAAGTTACTTGTAATATAAATGTAACTTACTTGAATGTCTCAAGTAACTTACATTTATATTACATGTAACATACATTTATATCACATGTAACTTTAATATATTGCATGAAAGTTACACGTATGTTACTTGTAACTTACATTTATATTTTCACCATGGGTGGTCATCACGCACGCAGACGACACGCGACGCAGAGAGCACGTCCGAGATCACACAATTCGCAAAAAAAAATGCTGTGCGGGGCCTTTCCTGCTGGAGTGGGTCAAGTAGAGACCAGAGAAGCAGAGAGCACGTCCAAGATCACACAATTCGCAAAAAAAAATGCTGTGCGGGGCCTTTCCTGCTGGAGTGGGTCAAGTACCTCAAACTTGGGTAATTGAACCAATAGCAACGCCAGTTGTAATCCTGACCCCACGAGTGCGTCGTACATCCCTCTCGGAAATATATTCTCGGCCGATTTAATTTACTTGCGACTTATATTGTGCCGTTTAAGTTACATGTAACACATAGGAGGCGCACTGCACACAGTGTCCTCTCAGAAATCGAAAACAAGTTACTTGTAACATATGTGAGCCAATATAAGTTACTTGCGACTTGTCTCAGGTTATTTAGAATACATGTAACATTCAGGAGGCGCACCGTACGCAGTATCCCGCCGATATGCTACAGGCCATAAAACGGCCAAAGTCTCACCGTCGACTGCGTACCACGCGCTGCGCGACCGCACGCGCGTTGGAAGCAGACGAGTTTTGGCCGCCGCGCGACGAGTTTCGGCCGACGCGCGGAGGCCGAAACGTCGCGCGGCGGCCGGAACTCGTCGCGCGGCAGCCAAAACTCGTCTGCTTCCGACGCGCGTGCGGTCGCGCAGCGCGTGGTACGCAGTCGACGGTGAGACTTTGGCCGTTTTATGGCCTGTACATGTAACTTAAATGACCTGACATAAGTTGCAAATAACTTACATCGGTTCAGATATATTACAAGTAACTTGTTTTTGACCTTCTATGTTACAAGTTACTTGTTTTCATTTTTCTGAGTAGGGGTTCCGTCGCTCCGATGTGTGCGATAGTAGTTTGTCTAAACGAGGGCCTGAAGTAGTTATAGCACCAGGTGGAACGGTATGTTTTTGTCTAGAATATCTAGACTCTTTTATTTTCTCTGTTTTGTCTTTTTCTTAGATCTAATGATTTTCTCATTTTCTTCAAGGAAGAAAAGATCCCTATTGTTAATTTCTAGTGGTTTTCCTTGTTTACCCAACTTTCTTTCGATTTTTTTCACATACATATTATTATCGGCTCATCCCAGGGGAAGCAAATGTTTACGGAACGGCAGCAAATAATGTTGACATGACAAATTTTTCAAACATGGGGTGCGGCGGTGGCTAATTTAGTCGGATGATGGCAATGCGACGACGAAACCGTGGAGCAATTCATCAAAATCGAATCGAGTCTATCCAGTATGTTGGCTCTGCTACTGTGTATGTGATGATGATGATGATGCTGCGAGGATACGCGATGATTAAGCAAACATACGCTCGGCTCCGCCCATTTCATATTCCATAAATGTCAATAAAAACAGAAAAATGGCCCCAATTCAGGAGAGTTTCCGACTTACAGAGCAGACTTGGCAAATTTATTATTTAAACGGATTCTTGTGCCTGCAGTGTGATCGATATTGGAATTTTTCTTTTTAACCCGGTATATCCGGTGTTCGCACTCCTACATTTTTGAGTTTTGACCCAAATTTGGGAAAGTTCATGGGATGGAGACTCTTCTCCTGGAAGCTTTTCTTTCTTTTCTTTCTTTCTTTCTTTCTTTCTTTTCTTTATTTTCTTCTTTCTTTCTTTCTTTCTTTCTTTCTTTCTTTCTTTCTTTCTTTCTTTCTTTCTTTCTTTCTTTCTTTCTTTCTTTCTTTCTTTCTTTCTTTCTTTCTTTCTTTCTTTCTTTCTTTCTTTTTCTTTCTTTCTTTCTTTCTTTCTTTCTTTCTTTCTTTCTTTCTTTCTTTCTTTCTAACAACAACAACAACAACAACAACAGCAACAACAACAACAACAACTAACAACTAACAACAGCTCTTTCTGCTCTTTCTTTCTTTCTTTCTTTTCTCTTTCTTCTTTCTTTCTCTTCTTCTTTCTTTCTTTCTTTCTTCTTTCTTTCTTCTTTCTTTCTTTCTTTCTTTTCTTTCTTTTTTTTCTTGATCCTCTTTTTCTTTCTTTTCTAGCTTATCTTTCTTCATCTCCCCATCTTTTCTTTTCTTTCTATCCATCTTTCTTTCTCTTTTCTTTTCTTTCTTTCTTTTCTTTCTTTTCTTTCTTTCTCTTTCTTTCTTTCTTTCTTCTTTCTTTTCTTTTCTTTCTTTCTCTCTTTCTTTCTTTCTCTCTTTCTTTCTTTCTTTTCTTTTCTTTTCTTTTCTTTCTTTTCTTTCTTTCTTTCTTTCTTTCTTTCTTTCTTCTTTTCCTTCTTTCTGCTTTCTTTCTTTCTTTCTCTCTTTCTTTCTCTTCTTTTCTTTTCTTTCTTTCTTTCTTTCTTTCTTTTCTTTCTTTCTTTCTTTTCTTTTCTTTTCTTTCTTCTTTTCTTTCTCTCTTTTCTCTTTTCTTTCTTTCCTTCTTTCTTTCTTTTTCTCTTTCTTTCTTCTTCTTTCCTCTTTTCTTTCTTTTCTTTCTTTTCTTTCTTTCTTTTCTTTCTTTTCTTTTCTTTTCTTTCTTTTCTTTCTTTTCTTTCTTTCTTTTCTTTCAGCTCTTTCTTTCTTTTTCTTTCTTTCTTTCTTCTTTCTTTCTTTCTTTCTCTTTCTTTCTTTCTTTCTTTCTTTCTTTCTTTCATTTATTTTATTCATTATTTCTTTCTTTCATTTATTTTTTCGTTACTTCCTTCTTTTTTATTATCTTATTCATTGATTCCTTCTTTTTTATTAGTTTATTCATTATTTCTTCTTCCTCTTTTTCTCCCTTTCATTGGCTCCTTCCTTGTTCCTTGCTTTACCTTTCCTCTTTTCCACCATAATGCTATATATTCATTCTTTCATGATTTTATTCATTATTTCTTTCTTTCTTTTACTTTTTCGTTACTTTCTTCTTTTTTGTCATTATTTTATGCATTGCTTCCTTCTTTTTTTCTTTATTTTATTCACTATTTCTTCTTTCTCTTTTTCCCCCTTTCATTGGCTCCTTCACACCATCAAAATTTTTCCTGCCTCCAAGGCTTCCATTTTCTATTAACTCCATTTTCCATTATTCCTCCACATCGCTTTCTCTGGTTCTGCTCTCATTTTATTACTTTTCTTCTTTTGTTCTGCTGTTTTGGATTTTTGATCTTGCTTTTCACTTCTTATCTCGATGTAGACTTTCTATACGTTTTCCATTTCTTTTGAGAATTTTCTTAATCAGTTCTCATCAATTCTTTTGCAGTTTTATTGTTTGTTTTATTCAGCATCGTCTCCCCATGCTTTCCTACCCCTCATTCTGCAATTTCCTACATTTCCTTTCTCTCGACCCATTTCTTACCTTGCTGTTCTCTCTCTGCTCCCTCTCTGGTTTCCCCTCTGTGTATCTACTACTCTCTCCTACTTTTCATCTCCCCTTTCTATATTTTTCCTATATTCACCCTATAGTTAGTTCCCATGTCTTACTATTCAGCTCCTCTTCCTCTTCTTTGGTCCCCTCTCCTATTTCTGCTTCTACACCCTTCTCGTTATTTGTTTCTTTTCTGTCCCTTCCATGTTTCTCTGTTGATGCCATTTTCTTCTTTCCCGTTTACGAATGGTCTATTTCACGGGTTTCCGTCAAGAACAAAAATGTTAGGGTCAAATGCCATTCCGGGAAGACTCAAGAATGGCGCTCGGCATTTAATCAGGGTTCCAAATGAACGCTGAACTTTTCAAAGCGATTCTGCTAATCCTTCATAGTGCTCGCCATTCATCAGTGCGTGTAACCGCGTGACGGAGTTGTCTACTGATTCGTGTTTTTGTTATGTCAAACCAGCCCTTCAAGTCCTACCCCAGCCGTTCCAGATTCGGTGGGCTTTGTCCTCTCGAACATGTGTGTATCCGACATTCAAAGATGAATAGCCCCTGGTTGACATTTTCAGCCTTCTGATCTTTGTCATTCTATAGAGTTCATCCCATTCAAAACACACCTCCTTCCTAGGACAGAGTTTATCATGCCTTTCTGCTCTGTGCACACATCTTGAGTCTTCTTAAAGGCAGTGTCCACGATAAAATCAGTCTCCGATTTTCCACCGGAAATCAAAAGGTCCGAGTCCGACTTTACCAGTAGTGTTGAAAAAACGGCTAGTAATAAGCAGAGAAGAGCCCTATACGGCCCTAAACATGAGTGTTCCGCGCACGCAACGCCCACTCCTTTCAACCGCCTCTGATCCGTAAATAACTGGAAAACCCATTTTAAGGCAATAGCATACATTCAGGGGGCTATAGTCAACTCCCCTTAACTAGACTTACCCCATTTGATGATTCATTACCTTCTCAAACTCAAATTTTGAATTGGCAAACTTTACCGGTTGCCGTGGAGGGAGTGGGCGTTGCGTGAGCGGAACAGTCAAATCAGGGCCGTGTAGGGCTTGTTCGTGCTCGTTTTTAGGCGTTTTTTCAACGTTTCTGGTTGAATAGTGCTCGAACCTCTCATATCCGGTGAAAACTCGAAGACTGATTTTATCGCGGACACTGCCTTTAACTAGGCCAATATTCTTTCATATACATTCATCCAAAGTGTGTGAGAGGGAGAGTGCAGATTTTCTAAACACTGGTAATTCCATTATTCCCGGGCGATCTGGACACTTGAGACCATTCATAAAAGAGAAGGAAATCAGGTACTCAGTCATGATTGCCCATGCGCTCAGCTACTGTTCGAATTCACAAAGTGGTCCGATCATGTAGAAGGCGACTCTATATTTCTTTCTTATCGAAGATCGGATTTGGTATCTTTCCAATACAGCTAGCTTAGATATCTGGCGGCAAGCACCTGAGGGTCCTCGTTAAAGAGTCTGGCTATTGTGGTGGGGAACGCCCTGTTCTGCATCTGAGGTCCCGCGATACTCAGCCGGTTTCAGCTCTGACCTAGAGCTCTGACGATCCTTAAAGGCACGGGACACCATCAGATATGAATTTTGAGATTTTCGTGTAATTGTGTAGAAGACCACTCCTGTATAACATGTGTCAAAAGAGAGATTTCAATTCCTCCAAATAAGCGAGATATAAGCGACCACCACAGGCCCGGCCTCCTTCGCTACCACCACGGGCCACACACCCTGCCAGATTACTGAACTCGATAGCGGCCTGATGGATGATTTCTCAACAAGTAGTTGCTCTCCAGTTCATTGCCGGTCTATCTCCTCGTCCTGTTTGCTCTCGTGCAACGATTGCGAATGAAGAGAAATACAGGCCTGAGACAACTCGTCCACCAGATTTTTGCCCTCAAAATGCAGGCATTTAAGGAGTCATATCTGGGTTCGTAGAAAATGTTGGACGATTTCAGAGATACCATTGTGATCAGAGTGTGGCTCACTCTTAGATAAACATGAAATCTAGAAAATAATTTTTTAAGCGCCCTGTGCCTTTAGGCCATATCAACCTGCATCCTCGACGACATAGAATGCGTGGCGGCTACTCTGGTCGTCTGTGTAGCTCGATGAACCAAGTTCTTTCTCTGAAATGCACGAAATGTGACGATTCGGTCATCGTTCTCTGCATCGCGTACCGAATTACGCGAATTGCTCTGGATCCTGTGACCTGAATTCCATTCACGTCTGCAGCATACGTGAAATCAGGAAGAACTGTGGAGGTGGTCACGGTGCCGGATGTCTGCCTTCAACATAACATCCTGGATGAGAACGCTCACCAAGCTACTCATTTCCTCAGCTTTGGCGCTAAATCGTTTTTCGTGCTGATGATGTGTTTATTAAGGCTTGAACACAGAAATTTCCACCCCAACTGAGCATCATTGGGACGTCCGAGACGTGTCTGTTTTTCGTAAATGTCGTCGTCGTTGATTTCACCTGGCAACCATATTATCGAAGTCGGTTAGCACTCGTTCGGTTTAGCTGTTTGTTGCTGTCATAAGGGCAAGGTCAGCAGCAAAAAAGGAGGTGCATCAACTGCCGGCCGTCAACATTCACTTCCATATCATGTCATTCAAAATCGCTTATATCCATTTGAGAAAGAGTTGGACGAAGTGCAATGGGACGTTCTCGCTTTCCCGGACCCATGTTTACATCCACGAAGGTTGGTAGTGTGCGGAAAGTTGCTACATATCTCAGGAAATACAACACCGCTCTCACACTTAGGATTTGGTCGGAGGGCCCCGTTAGACTCGATCGGAAAACCGACTGAGTCCAACTGAATTCGTGGTGGAAAAACCAACCTCGGGTGCATTGGACCGGCCGGTGTACGCTCGTAAAACACTGTTAGCAACTGGTTGGATTTCCGACGCAAGCAGACGATCGCAGAAGGACTCAATGGGTTGATTGTCTGCACCCGCCTGTCACTTTCTCGGGGCGTATCGACCGGGTGGGACTCGGTCGGTCGACCAACTCTGACAGGGGCCCAAGGCACGTTGGGATGTGTTCTAGCATCTTCAGCGTCCTTCTTCAGGGCCTCCTGTCGAATTGATTTTTTTCGGATCTAAAAATTATTCAAGATCCTGGTTAGAGAGGCTATTCGGCGGCACAATGACTGCTATGGTTCACCACCGAAGAGAAAAGTTCGGGATGGAACTCGTATACACGTTTATACTACATTGTTTACAAATACAGTGTGCAGATGCACAGTAGTCTCCGTACTGTGAAGGTCTTTCGCATAATTCAGTTCAGCAAGAGCATGAGACACGATTTTAGTGGCGGGCAGTGCGGCGTTCGCGACCGCACTGTTCAGCGCGAATTTGATCGCGCGTCGATTTGCCGCCTCAGCCTGATGAACAGGGTGTAAGAGCTTACTGGCCGAGGTTTCGACAGTTTCGTCGTTATCAAGACCCTTATTCCACCTTTGTGCGCTCCTCGCTTCTTGATGTTGGGAATGCAATCATTTGCATTCCCCGCGTCAAGAAGCGTTCCCAAATCATTCGCATTCTCAGCGTCAGGATGCGAGAAGCGCACAAAGGTGGAATAAGGGCCTTGATAATGACGATACTGTCGAGACGTGGGCCAATAAACTGTTCCACCCTAAGAACCTGTAAGGCACAGAGAATAAAACACATCTATAGAAATGCCACGTTTCAGGAAGACTGAACATGACATCTAACTTTTCTTCAATCGTCGTACAACTTAAAATAAGTGCATTTCAAACTCGTACGTAGAGTTCGCCTAATAATTTTAGTCTGATGTTTGGACGGGGCTGCGACGGTAGATCACTTCGCGCAAATCGCAGCTCCATTCTCCTATGAGGCCCCCAACCCCGCACGGCCAGCCACCTGATCCGTGTGTCAGACTAAATCGAAAACAGAAACCATACAGTTCACCTCCGCATTGCCGTTCAGTCCGCAAAGTGCACGCTGATTGAGATAGAGTGCTGCGGCGCGGTTGAGCGTATCCTCAGACAGGGATGTGGGATCACCCGGGCGGTTTTTGTCTTTGGTGCCCTTGTGATCACACCGCCCGGGTGATCTCACATCCCTGTCTGAGGATACTCGCAACCGCATTGCAGCACGCTTCCGCAATCTGCATGCGCTTTGCGGACTGAACGGCAGTGCGGGGCTGAACTGTATATGCATTCGCACTGAAGGCAGGACTCGCCTTGAATCCGCGGAGCAAAGCGACCGAGGCTTCCTCGGTGTTGATTTTGGCCAGAATGATGCCTTTGTTGCGGTCCTCGGCAGGGTTGATTTATTTGCTGTGGACTAAGACAACTAATATATCCTCACTGTGTGCGAAGACCGAAGAAGTGGCGAAAGAACTCCATGGCAGTTCCTTCCAATCTTCTTAACCGTAACGAAGTGACTTCGGGTAGGCATTTCGGGCTCCTGTGCAGTAGTAGCAGATCCCTTTAGTACATCGGTAGGGTTCCTTATGAATTAGAGGAAGGGTTTGGGAGAATCGGATGAAATTTTAGGAGCGAGAGCATATGATCGATCACTGGTCGAGAGATCGCCGCGTCGCACACACGTGGCGCGCACGCAAGCGAGGAGGCAAAGACACTATCATTACCTCCTCGCTTGCGTGCGTGCCACGTGTTTTCGACGCGGCGATCTCTCGACCAGTGATCGACGATACCCTCCGGAAGGTGACGGCGGGACTTTAGAGCAGTAACAGCGGAATTTCAGAGAAACTAATTTCGGCGCTTACCGCAACCCGTTAGGATCAACAGCGCTACTTGCGCCCCTTAATGTCCGGAAAGAAATCGAAGGCCACCCGATGACGACCTATCCTCGTGTTAGAGATATTGATGGTGAGATATTTCTGAAAGCTCATGACTCGCTCAAAGAGCGGTTGCTGGCGTTCCCTTTAGTCTGCATGTTAAAGGCACTGTTCACGATAAACTTCGTCATTGATTTTTCAATGAAAAACAATTGCGGTATCGTTCATAGCAGATCAGTGTTGAAAAAAACGGATCTAAACGCATCCTCAGACGCAAAAAAAACGGCTTTGAAAAAGTATTATAGTGGGAAAGTCCGGCCTCCCCGGGCTCAGTTGTTGTAATCGACACCGACACGTCTCTATCACTGACACGCTTTGATCTGCGACCATCAGCAGTGGTTTTTATTGAATTATGCAATTGATTGGACAGATTTTTGCCTGACGATCGACAACTACTTCTCAAATCCAATGTCTCTTTCAAGAAAAAAACACTGCCGATGATCCCATGTCAAAGCGTGGCAGTGATAGAGACGTGTCGGTGTTGAAGACTACAACTAGAGCCAAGGAGGCCAGCCTTGTCCACTGAGGTCATCTTCAAAACAGCTTTTTGCCTCTGGGAAGGCTTTCGAGTCCGTTTTTTTTCTTGTTTCAACACTGTTCTGCTTCTGAAGGTCATCACCATTTTTTTCGAAGGAAACTCGAGGCCGAATTTTATCGCGAACAGTGCCTTTAACCTAAAAATAACAAGTGTTGAATCGTCGTGAGGCTTCTGAAAACAACATTTTGTGCTTACAACCATCAGTATACAGTTTCGTAATCGCTGACTCACACATGCATATCTACATCTTCTACAGCGGGGACGATGTGAAAGTGTTTTTGTATTCAACATAGACATTTCCTTCATCCCTATGGAAGAGGGCGGGTAGTTCTTTCCACGTAAAGGATAGCTTCACTTCGTGATGCATTTGTCTTGCTGCATGGTTTCGCTAGGCTCTCTTTTTTTCCGCAAAAGCTACCTGTTATTGTTGACGAAAGAAGCCCCAAAGTGCCGGAGACACTTGGAAGCTATAAGCTATTCCCAGGTGTCATGAATAATAGAAAATACATGTCTAACTATGAGTCCTATTTTCGGGTTTGGAGAAATTGGGTGGAGCATGTTCAGCCTTGTTGTGACTACCCCAATGGTGACGTTTGGGGAAATTATGCCACTTTTTGATATTCAAAGGCAGTGTTCAGGATAAAAATCGTTTTTCTCTTTTTCCACCTATCTTGAAGAATGTCCAATGCTGATTCCAATGCTGTCTCTGGAATCGTACAAGACCTCTGATAACGGAGTTATGGTCCCTCGAAAATTAATCTATGGAAGCATGGTGGACGAATCGTACGAGGCTTGTGACTTCCGCCTTCTGCAGCCGATGTATGCGAGCTGACCTGAGTAAAGAGAGAAAATGAGAATGATGGGAAGAACGGGGCTATTGATCGGAAACCATCGCTCATCTCACGATCTCGAGTTTTTATTTGTTCACGTCGGAGGGCGGGAATTGCTCTTTTGGGGTTGGCCTTGCGCTCGAAGTCTCAACTTAGGGCTCTTTTGGGGCTGTTCTTGGCTCGTTTTCATGTGTTCTTTTGACTTCAACGTTATAGTGTGTTCCTCCACTACCCATTCCTAGTGGCAACTGAAACACATTTTTTTTTATCTTGAACACTGCTTTACCACAAGATTAAGGTGAAAAATTTGAAAATATCCTCTTTACATTGTTACCAAGATTAGATACGCAGTATCCAATACTGAAACCGATACATTAAACCATTGCTCCATTCAAAGTTACGATAATCAGCATACAATGTACAATACCCGCGCTAAGTTTTGTAGAAGCGGGAGCATTAAAGCGTCAATTTCTTGTAATTTTTTTTGAACGGAGAGTTCTCTGAATTCTGGAAACGCTGTCAACTTCACAGCTTGAACTCCTACTCAATGATGTGCTTTGTGGGCCAAGGTTACGGAGAATCGCTTTGTTTTTGAGAGAAATAATTTTTGCGGTCGTTTCTCAAAAACGTCGCTCACGGCAATGCGCGGTGAAACTTCGAATGGTAGTTGTTTGAAGGCATCGTTCGCGCTGGAAATCATTTCCTATTTTCCATGCTCAATTTCATGAATGAGCCCAGTAGACTACACCGGTAAACTTTGGCGTATCGAAAACGCAGGGTTATGAGGTTGGGAGGGGTTAAAGATGAGGATCCCCCACCAGTTCTCAGCAGTCATCTAGCACTTTTTCATAGAATGTTGATGCGACCGTCAAACAACATGAAAAACAGTTACTGCAGAAACTTTACATGCCTAAATACTTCGAAAATGGCAGTGACAAGGTCTCGAAACGCAGAAAAACTTCAAAAGCGATTTTGGCGCGAAATTCAAAATCATATTTACAATATGTTCCGACTGACTTTTCTTTGCAGATGAAGGTTTTTCATGGGTTTCTTCGACAATTTCGTTCACTGAGGAGGTCAAGGTACATAAAAAACATAAAAAATAATATACGGTTCAAATATAGCTGCTGAAGATATACGGTTTTCTGCGCATATGATGCCTTTAAGCAACAGAATAGCAATACTTATGTTTTCTTTATGAGTGCAGGTGGGAAAATCTCAAGATTCGTGCAAGTTGGATTTTGGGAAACCTTCATTCAACGTTCTGAGGTTTTTGCAACACGTGTCTGACTTTTCAGAAAGTTCCCAAGCATGTTTAAGGATTTCCAGCTATCAACCTGCACAGATTTTTAGACTGTCCCACCTGCATCTTATTCGTGAAGAAAACATAACTGTTCTCCTATTACTTGTACAATTACTGCTCAAAGTATCCCCGCACCTTGCAACGCTCGACGAAGTCGAGAAACGACCGCAAGAACAATTTCATCCAAAATTATAGCGGTTTAGGCAAACATCGGTCCACAAAACACAATTTTAGGTAGGAACTTGAGCTGTGCTTCTGTCAGCGTTGTCAGAATCCACGAAAAACTTTCGCTCAAAAAAGTTAGATGCATCGGATGGTTTTTCCCCAAGTTTGGCAAACGCTCCCAAAATTAGCGAAAAAAATTAGCGCGGGTGTTGGAGATTCAACCTTACATTTTGGATCATTCTCTTTTGAAGTAAGCTTATCGTAGCTCTTTAAAACAACAGGATTTTTGCGCTCAACTCTGTTATTAGAACCCTTCCGCCTTGTTTTCTATGCCACTATTGAATTTCTCTGAATGAGAGGCTTTTTGAAGTTTCTATTTCCCTTTTCTTAAAAACTACGTTTATAAATAAAGCTCAGTTTCATTCTCTATCAAGGGTATGTTGTGCAAATCCGGAGTCCTCTTTCATCAAACTCAATTTCCCCTCAGCTTGAAGTTGAAACATGTGAAATCTCTACTGAGCCCACTGACTGTTTTGGGTCCCCTCGACGGTGTTGTCCGCTTCAGCGCGATCGCGGTGCACTTACAGTCTGCGGCAACGAAAAAAAGGCGGTTGTGCGTTAACGTAGGTCCACTAACGAGGAAAGTGCTTATGGCGGTAAGCGCATCTGCAAAAACGACTCGTGTTGTAATTATCTCTTGGGGCTCCTTAGTAGAACTGCGCAGTTTTCCGCCCCGAGTTTCAGGTTCTAAGCAGTTACATGCTTTAAACTTCCGTTTTTCAAGATTTTCAAATCATTTAAAACGCCCATTAGTCATCGGAAAATCTGGAATCGGATTTCATAAATTGTGTTCAGCGGCCAAATCTACTCCACTGAGCGAAGTTTGAGTTAGGGCACGTTTTACAAACTTTGTACAGACTGATAGCGTTTCGGACATGTTAGGATTTTCATTGGGGCGGTTACTTTTATCAATTAGGGGTGTTATATTACGAATTTGAGGTTTACCTACCGGATTTTCAAAGTTTTTGACTAAAATCGTTAAACGCCTCCAATCGGGGGAAATTTTAGGGCAAAACGCGACTTTTGACGATTTCTGAAACGCTACGATAGAAATGCCTCGAAATAACTTCCGTGGAGGTTATTTGGAGTGCTAAGCACGAATCTTAAGTCCGTTCATCGATTTTGAAAGACTCGGTGGATTACGGTGGGCAGGGGTTCTGAAATCCCTTCGGGAAAATGTTCTAGATTTGACTTAAAATTCTCCCAGGGGTTGCTTTCATCAAAACGTCAAAGTAAGGAATAAAGTGCGATTTCTGACGATATTCGAAACGCTTGATTGTTTTTTGGCCTTGGGTTTTTTGGTCGAAGTCTTAGATTTGACTCAAAACTTGTATACGGGGGCTATCCTGGGTGGCGAATACGAATTCAGCGTCAGTTTATCGACTTTCAGAATAGTAGGTTCTGCCCTTTAAATGACGTGGTACCTACCGCAATCTAAAGTAAACCTCAGAACTCAGAAAAACGGACTCCAGATTCGTGTTCACAACCATAGATTGTTTACTACATACAAGTTTTGAGCGAAATCCGAGAAAATTTTTTTAAACACAAAAAAATGCCTGATGCCTTTTCGCGAAGCCTGAAAAACGCTTATAACCTCTAGGAACCTGCAGCTCGAGGCGGGATACTGCGCAGTTTTACTATTGAGACACAGGAGTTAATACTAACAGTACTAGTCGTTTCGCAGATGCGACTACCAATAAAAACATTTCTCTTGTAAGGAAACCGTAGGTTGCGTAGTAATCGACGGCAAAGTTGCAATTTCCTCCCTATTTTTGAAGAAAAAACATCGGGAAAAACGGTTGGTTTTCCCTCACGCACAACAACAAAAAAAGATTGAATTTTTCTTTGTTATTTGCATCTTTTTTGTAATTTTTTATTTTTTATTGTATCTGTGATAGAGGCTTTTGGTGTATTGATAACGTAGATAACGTGTGTTGTTGGGATGAAGTTCAGGCTCTCAACTTTTCCGGTGCTTTTTCTTCAAAATTCATGAAAAATTAGACCTTCGCTGTCGATTATGGCGCAACCTACGGTATGCTCAGTGAGGGTACGCAACCGCACAGCCGCCCTTTCCGTCGCGGTGGACTGTAACGTCGGCGTGGATCCGGAAGGGACTCTGCGTTCACTGTTGAAGGTTGGCGCAAACTCGGTGCCATATGCTATAACATAGGTGCACCGAGTTTGCGCCAACCTCCTATGGGGAACGCAAAGTCTCTTCAGGATCCATGCCGACCATATGTATGTTATGAAATTACGGCGCACCGAGTTTGCGGCAAGGCAAACTACACAGTCAAGGAAGAACCAAAGCCATTCAGTGCGATCCGTGACGACTGTACGTTAGGGTCTCCTCTCGTATTGTAATTTAGCATTCAGAAATGCTGTATATTTCATAACCATCCGACGCTATTCGTTTGCATACCTGTTCACTGTCCGTGTTTTAGCTGGATTGGATTTCTTTATCGCTCGATGTTAAATGCAAGAATAATGTTGTGGAAGCGAAGGCATCCAACTTCAGTTGAGAAGCGACCAGATGTTGAGTTTTTCGAACAGATCGAGTTGAGTAAATCCGTTATTCTTATCAAATTTATTGAATTATTCTTCCTGGACTTACAAACCTTGTACGTGTTAGCAATAGAAAGAACAAACGTGAACGCAAAGCTTTTTGGTGCACTGCGGGAAAAAAATTGGCGACATTTTGATAGTATCTTTATTTCCCTCTATCTTTATGTCATTACTAAAACCAATAAGTTCTTTTCGAATTTCTTTTTCTCTTTCCTTTTCCTCTCATTTCTTCTTTTCAATCCGTTGCATTAACCGCTATAGGATTAGACGAACATTATTATAAAGTTAGGGATCAACATTGTTTTCTGCTAGTATCTGTAGAAGAATACAAAAGGGAGTCGAGCATTATCGTGACCTCAGGCTTTCAGCTGTCATGATGAGACGAAGCAGGAAAAGCACTTAGAGCAGTGCTTATCTTTGCTGGTAGCTGCCCTTTTTGGGGCCAATGATTAGCTTACAAACGTCATTCTGCTTCTGCGCCTCACAGGTTGTTATAATACATATTCATGTACCCCTCACTTCAATGTTAAGGAGATTTCGATCCACCAATCCCACTAGACGACCAGTCCATACTCCAGGGTCAACCGGGGGTTGGGTAATTTTTTGAAATCGGAGCGACCGTCCATCATAAATTGTTTTCCGAAATCCAAAATGTTTGCGATCCCCTCCCCTCGGCGCGATTTCTGGGCCGTTTATGTCTGATCACTTAAACCGTCAGACGCGAAAAATTAGTTCAGTAGTCGGGGCTCAAGCGTATAAAACCTGGGCAGTGCTGCGACCCTTCCCTTTGGTGACTAAAAATGTCGAGAATTTTTTGGGTATCCACCAAATTTTCATTTCTGGCCTGAAGTTTTTGCGACCCCCCACCACCCACCGTTGCAGAATTTCGCAACCCTGCATGACCCTGCCATGCATGGTTGCAAAATTTTGCAACGGCGTGTGTGGGGGGGTCGCAATCCGAATCCTGTAAACGAAGAATTCATCAAAGCGTTGACGGAATGAGCAATCCACCCTCACATCCTGCGAGACGCAAAATCAGGACTTGTGTTACTACAAAATCGCGTTTTGCTGGAGCGAAACTGCCTGTGCGCTGCTCCATTGTCTCTAGGCGCTCCATTCCAAGAGAAGCTTTTCAAATTGAGTCCGCTTGATGGCATTTTCCAGTGCAAAAGATGCCAAATCATGCGTTTGCAAATAATGAGGATTTCAATTTCTGTCCTTATATACGAAGAACACAGATTTTCGCACGTGAACGCTTGGTGAAGCTCACATTGCCTAGAAATGTTAGCATGTGCATCCCTTGGAGAGTTCTGTCATGTGTTACCCAATTCTCACAACTGCTTGTTGTTTCATAACAATTAGCACCCTGGTTCTCGCATTAGTATGAACGCTGTCATCTATACTTTCCATCGTCGTCAGTCAAAGTTCTCTCATAGTTCCCTTCTCCATGAAGGTCTAACAATAAGACTTAATAAGCCCCCACTACAAACACTTTTTGAAGCAGTATGTAATTTCAATATTTAATGTTATTCTGAGTGAAATAAGGAAAAGTAGAATAACAGGGGCCGATCTCTGTTTTCCTGTAGTGCATGGACTCTGAAACTTGGACTAATGTCTGCTTACACTGCAATCTATTCAGCCCATCCATCTCGACATCCTGATGGCAAATACAAGCGCAGTCATGTCACTCTCTTTAGACGTTTTTTCTAGGTTTCTTGGGATTCGCCCTCAATGTTGTCCAGACGTTGTCACCCGAGGACAAAGTTCCCATTGGCTGGATTTACATTTGATGTACGGATGGGTGGGTGATCAAGTGGGTCCCCAGCCGAAGGTGGCAGACTTTTCTTGCCGCCACTTTTGAATAGCCGAAGGAGCTTTGATGAATATGAAGATATCACATCCCTCAAAGACAGCACACACCCTCGTAACGTATTTGACATGACTATGAAAATAGAATGATATGGCTCAGAATTCGACGCCTACTTATTTCGAAGTGCCAAAAAGAGGTGGCTTGGGGCTGAAAGTCGCTTTAGTGTTCTGTAGTGCTGATCGTGCAGTAAACCAAGCCCAGCTCACGAAAATGTTTGACCGTAGGCTTCTTGCTATTAGATGACTCGCTTTGGAAGCCTTTGCTGTCGAATGAAATGTTGTGTTTCATCAGCCTGAAAATTGCACTTGAGGTGACTATCACATTCATTCCCAGAATGCCAGACTACAACTCACTCGCACATTATAGTTGCACTAGTGGACTTGTGCGATGTTTTCTCTGCGTTCTAATGGCATTTTGCTCTGCTGCCGGAGCCTATTCCTACAAATATCTTGAACATGATGATTCACTGACACCAAATTGCGGATAGACAGGAGATTTGCTCCCCCCCATAGTATGTGAACGCCTGTGAACGCCCCACAGTCTGGCTTCTATGTCTTGGCTCGAATCCAAATTCTGGCAATGTGCTAACCTTACTTCCTATGATGGTTGTTGTATCGTCGATCACTAGTCGAGAGATAGCCGCGTCGAACACACGTGACACGCTCGCAAGCAAGGAGGTAATGACAGTACCGTTACCTCTTCGCTTGCGTGCGTGCCACGTGTGTTTGACGCGGCGATCTCTCGACCGGTGATCGATCATACTTGGTTAAAGGCATCGTACGCGCTGAAAACCACTCACCGTTTTTGAGTTTGAATCATTGGTTGGGCTCCCTGAGAACGTGGGTAGAGTTTGTCGGGTCACCGACGCATTAATGGGAAGATATGGGTTATCGAATGCCTTGAATTCCACCAGAAGAGGCCGGCCTTCTGACAGCCATTTGGCCTCAAATGAGAAAAGAAAGAAGGTTTTCAACATGCGATACCGCGTAAATGATTGAAAGTTGATGAATCATTTGTTGATAGGCTACATTTTTCTCTCATTTGAGGCCACATGGCTGTCGGAAGGCCGGCCTCTTTTGGCGGATTTCAAGGCATTCGATCTCCCATATCTTCCCAATGATGCGTCGGTGACCCGTCAAACACTCCCAAAAAACGGTAGGCGGTTTTCAGCGCGTACGATGCCTTTAAGCTTCTGTTCTGCCGAATTCACTAGCAGTCCCATCTGAAGTGTAAAATTTCCACAAGAACATCGTGCCTATGTACTGCGTCAAGGAGCACTCTAACTTTGCTAACTAACAGTGTTCCTCTGCTAGGCAGTATCCCCAGCCTTGTCATTCAGCGTCAGCAAGAGTTAACGTGGTGTTTTCATTCAAATTTATCGGGAGGGAGAGGGTGGCGGCTTGCCGAATCGGTAGCAATTCGTTTTCGGACGTCTATTATACACGCGCCGGTTTGTCGCATATCTCATCTGCACCAGCTCAAACCTCATTCCCAAACACACATACATACTTACATGCTCACCACATTGCTGCCTTTGTGTGGCGGTGCTCTGGAGTTAGATTTGACATTGACAAGCAATTTTCATTGTGGCTACTCACGTCTCAGCCTTATTTTCGCTAAGCCTCCACCTCATCCTCACGCAGGCTATTTGATGTAGTGATGCTTATTTGAATACATCTCGATGGAAACCTTTGAACACTATTTCTTCGTAGTCGAAGATTCGAAGATTTCTGTTTTTAAATGCTACTAGACCCTCACGGTTTGAAAAAATGGAGTCGTTCGAATCTTTCGCCCTACACCTCCTTCACTTGAAAGTGAAATATACTGCATTTTGATATTCAACAAAACAATTATGAAATTTTATTTGCAACTTAATTTCAGACACAGGACATCTTGAGAACGAAAGCGCGTTCAGAGAGTAAACAATCAAGAATACCATTATTAGCGGAACATAAGCAAAAATATCTTTCTTCGCAAACGCTCTATTACGGCGGCTACAGTCCAGTCGACACGGATCGAGCTGATACTCTTGGTTCCCTATTATGCGATGGCGCAAACTCGATTCATTTATGTTAAAACGTATTGTCGTTCTCTGGGCCGAATTCCGGTTCGCCTTTGCGGACTACTGTTGTTGCATCATGCGACATGTGAGAATCGTGCTGGGACCATATGATTACCTTTCACCTTTCTCCCAGCACGATTATCACGTATCGCATGATGCAGCAGCCGTAGTCTGCTATCGACCTGAATTTCCCTGAGATAACAATAGTATGTGCACTGAGTTTACGTCAACGCTTAATATTTAATCAGAACTATCAGTACGATCCCTGCCAATTATTGTTTCGGATAGATGTGCATCAAAGCGCCAACAACGGGAAACGGTAGACATGCTATCGTGTTCGATTGGCGCGTGGATTCTGAGTGGAAATCATTTTTGCGCCCATCTTCGCTGATATCTGTGACTGATAATTGTCTATTGGGCGCTTCCCCTGAGGCTATTCATACGCTACAACGCCAGCACATCATGCATGTGAAGCGCGGGCGTTGCTGTAGAGTATGAGTGCTCTCTACGCGCGTCACGCGCTTCAGGAGACTATGAATACTTCAAGAGCGACGCTATGGCGGAGGGGATTGAAGTGAGCTTCAACTTTGCGGAGCAAACAACATCTATACACTCATCAATCACCAGGATAACTATGAAGAGTGCTGAAATCAATTAATATGAAACTGAATGAAATTAGCGATGGAATAGTAATAGAAATGATCAAAAAGTCGCTGAGGCCGCCACCGTCACGGCGGCCTCGCGTATCGCGCCGTCGTGGCGCTTGGCCATTCGTACTCCAACGCCTTGCGCCTGACTCTCTGGCGTTGAGGAGTATGTTAACGTCCTTGTTTGTGGCATCAAACCGATTAAACAACGGGTTGGAGAGGGTAACTTCTCAATTGTTTATAAGAAACCCTTCTCAGAAACTATCCACTAAGCTTCTGAGGGTTTCTGAGTATAGAATCCTATTTGGTAAGATAACACATTCGAATACGCTTGAACCGAATCCTCCATTAGAGACCTTTGATTACAAGAATCGGGGTTATTCGTAGCCCTTCGGCTTTCAAACTTCTGAAAACGGTGTCTTATAAATATTTTCGGTTATTCAATAATGGTCCAGCTGATTAGTTACCGGATTCCCCGGGAAATTCTAGATTAAATTACGATATCGCGCTAGAATTGTTTTTTCGTGCAGGTGCCGGTGTCTGGGCATAACTATCACTTTCAGCGTCTCGTTGCTTTGTAATTACAATTGTCTCCTCGGTAACTCTCGTCGCGTTGCGACGAGAGTCGTCTGCTCCCTTTCTTTCTTCCAGTCACTTCCGCGTCATGCCCTTTGAGGCTTTTGCTTCTCTATAAGCATATATGCACTTTCTTCTGTGAGGTTTCTGATGTCAGAAGTTCTTGATCGCTGTGGAGTCGCCTCTCTTCTACTAAAACATTTTATATCGTTAATCACTTAAGAACTGAAGATTCAATCTTGAAAGTTCACTTTGGTCGACCATTAACACTACCGTGTAAGAGTGATTTTTTATCGTTCTTTTGTTTACACCTTGGGTGGTTAACAATGTACTCTTCATGAGGAGCGTTAATTTAAACTTTGTAGTATATAGAGCTCGTAAACAGCTTTGAATTGTAGCGTTGGCTATATTTAAGGAGTTAGATCTATTATTCTTTGTACTTCGAAGAAAGGAGGACTTACTTCCGCTCTAGTGATTTACGGTAACACAGTGAGTTTCATAGTTATAGGATCACCCCCATGAACAGCGATTCTGGGAGAGCAAGTGTTCCCCTCAGTTCAAATTGTGATTTCTGGATTGTAAATCTAAAATAAATAATGGCGGAGAACGTGTTTGCGTTTTGACAACTTACATAAAGTCTGTCCGAATGAGAGTGTCCACCTACGCGGTCGGATGGCATGTCGCGCAGACAAAAATGTTGTAGAACTTGTACACTAGTAATTTCGAGAATCGAAAACGAGTTTGCAATTGTTTCAAACTTGAGAAGAACCAGCCTATTCCCTCACTATCCAACGGGCGGCAGCCTTCAGCAATAGAATTTCGGATCACCAAGGGTCCATACTTTGAGGTAAAAGGACTGTGTGAAAATTTGCACACACCTTTTTTCTCGCAGTCTCTCGAACATCCGATATAATTATACGTGAAAAAAAATGTGAAGCGATGTAGTTAATGCGCCCTATTCTCGTGTCCGCGTTGCAAGCGTTGAAACTGCGCAACATTAATACAAACGGTTCCCCTGCCTTCCACATCATTTTGAAATCTATTTGCTTTACATTTGACTCCCACTATAGTTTTCCGTGATTAATTCTATACTAGTATTTCTGTATCACTCAGAGCTAATTCTCACGGCGGCTGCTTCAGCTAATTCGCCCGATTTCCGCTAGGTGCTCATAGTTTACAGAAACGGTGTTTATTGAAAATTATGTTATAGTATGTTATGTAAAAGTCTAGTTAGTTAGTAGTTACAACCATTTCAGCTAAAGTAGCATGATCGTTAATTCTGTGTAGAAATTGTCTTCGCTTTCCAGGCAGTACCGCCTCCTCCGTTCGTTATTCAAATCAAATACGGCGCCATAGCCTTCTAGTTTCGTAGTTTTTATACAAATGAGTGTTACCACACCCCGTAGCGCCGTAAGGGTTAGCTACGAGTCTCTGTATTATAAATTGCATCCAACTAAGCCGACCAAACAAGGATTTTGGTCTTGACGCGAATAGGTACTTTGCCGCAAATCCCGTCACGCCGCGCGGCCATTTGGGTAACACCATGATTCAGTCATCATCCATAAAAGATCAAAAATTTTAGTTGTAAAGAAAAACTTTCACTGTCTGGTGGGTGCCCTTCACACTTTCCTATACTTTTGGTCGCGGACTGACGACCGAGTGGGAGGGCGTAAGTATTACGCTGCCCTTGCCAAGAGGCTGTTAGGCACTGGTTGCTACCCCTGAGCTTTCCAATTTTTTGCGAAAGGAAAGAGGGTTGATCGTATTCTTCAATGAATGTTTTGTTGTTCGTGGCTCAGCACCCTGGAAAGACTATTTACCGCGCCGGAAGTTATGGACAGATATGGATAGATTTTCGATATGACAGCGTCAACTCCATTTCCATATTTGCACTGTCCATTTGTGTGAGACGCAATCTCTCGAGTCGAAGTGGCACTTTTATCTTATTGTAAGAAGAAAAAGTCGAATGCATTAGGAAGCGGATCGGATACTGAGATTACGGTTTTTTTTCTGTGTTAAAAAACTACTTTGGATTAGAGGCGTTAAGGTTACTGCTATGTGAAACTCAATCTGATCTATGAGAGTCTTCCCACAGTGCTCTTACTGGTTGATGATTTTGCACTACGTGTGAAAGCTCCAAGAAAGTTTTTTCAAGGTTTTCTCTTGGTGTTGCAACTGTTCCTGGACGTTGTCAATTATTTCATTTGCACTTACTATTTGGATAGTTGTGGTGGAGGCATGAGAGGAGACGCGCTGTCATGCGAAAATGGCTTTATTCCCCAGGGGGAGTGGTATAAAAACATGCAAGTGCACTTCTCATATTTCATACTTACTATTAGTGAAAGAGCCAGCGAGAACGTCATTCGGAAGTATTCCTCAGCAATAATAAAAGCCAACCAATGTAGTCGTAATTAGTCTTTCCGTTAATACTTTCCAGAACGTTTTGATTAAAAGATTGCTCTAGTGCTTAATTACATTGAACCCTCTTAGCACTGAACGTAAGCAAACACCAACATGCCTGCATTGGCATCTTCTAATTACTTGCAAAGAGTTTTTATGGCTACCTTATAATCATTACGCTTTGTCTTATTTTCTCCGAATTCGGGTTTCCAGTAATTCTTTGTACTTTCCTCTCTATATGTTCCTAATGAGAATGTTGGTTGTACTCTCTTTGTGATGTGAGGAGCGTTGCCTAAAAACAACTATAGGCAGAAGCGCATATAATTTTGTGTATTCACAACAGCCAATCATTGCTTATTACTCTTGAAGATTCTTGCTAACGGAAACATTTCGTGGACACAAATAAATGGAGTTGTATGAAATGAAAAGCCACTAACTTACTAGGAAAACCATTCTAGCTTAGCCCGAGGCTTGCGAAGTGAAGTACATATGTAGTGAAAACATGCTACGAGAGGTAAAAATTTTGAGTGACTCTGGCCTAGTCTCATATTTGAAAAAGGTTATAGTATCGAAGCAATGTGTTTTAGTACTAAAACGACGTTCTACCTAATGTAACCAACCATAAAAGACGGCAACACCTGGAACGGACCTCATTTTCGATTTAGCTCCCCAAATTACACCCTGGGCGCAGTATGAGACAAGAAAAATTCTGAAATTTGGATTCCCGGAAATTAGATTGAGCCCTTGATGTTCCGCAGGTCAATTTTTTTTGTCTTTTTTATCAATGTTCCAAACACCAATATTATACTGCCCAACAGAATGTTTAAATATAATGGAATTTCAAGGATAAATGTGAATGGTCAAAATGCGAAATTCCAGCCTTTGGGGGGGGGATTTGAACCCTAGTGTCACGCCTGTGATGCTAACCTCTGCACCATACCCCGTCCCACATAGTTGCTTTGTGCGTCTGCTACGGATAGACAAGGCGGGTTCCTCTGGCCGCCGAAGATTCACCGCTCTCTTACTTCTCGCTTAATTCACAAAAATCTGTGGGGGATATTTTAGTTTGGGGCGATGAACACGAATATGAGGTCTGTTTTGTGTGTTTCGGTCTTTTAAATTAGGTAACATTAGGTAGGACGCCATTTAATCACTGCGACTGGTTTTTCGAGCTCAAAACGTTTTCTGATGTGGACTTAGGCCAAAGTCTTTCTCAGTTTGTACTATATGTATCATGGGCATTTAAGTTGTGAACTTCACTTTGCGTAACACGCACTAGGCTAAAATGGTTCCATTTATAAGTTAGTGTGGGCAGAATGAAGTACCTCGCGAGGATGCCTTTGTTACTAGTATTGAATTTTGCGAGTGACTCGTCCTCGAATCAAGATTTCAATATTGGATGCGTTAAAACGGTCCATGACAGTGGTGGAAGGATATACCTGCCACAAACCTAGAAACCAAAAACGGCTCAATAACCGTGTTCAGCGCGCAACATCACCTCCTTGGAAATGGTTCATGGCCGCATACTACAATCTGCAGTTTACCCTCTCTAGAAGTTTTTTTTTTGTGATGTCACTCCATTCTTATTTCGTGTTCGCGAAGAGGAAATGCACACATAGCCAAGTCTTCTTATGGACGAGCACACAAGCGCACGCGTTTCTAAGCGCAGAAAACACTAGAATATTCTACGACTACAGAAAGCGTAAAGAAGGATTGTTCTGGCGCCTCATTCTGACAACTTGTTCCGCATCCAGATGCTGCACTGCGGCTTATAGTGCAGCTAACTGGCTCAAAAGTTAGGTTGCGAGAAAGGTGGTATGCTCCTTGCTGACCTTCAGTGCGGTCTGGACAAAAAGAAATGCCATTCATAGCAATTATGAGTGCATTCAGATTGCGTCTTCTGGGAACATGATGAAGCCGTCTCATTCATGAGTTCTGGAATTAGTGTTTCACTTTCTAGGCATCTTGACAGACGTTTTAGTACTGTTTCCTCTGCTCTAAGCGTTTGCCTTTAGACCCAATGTCTTGACATTCATATGGTCATCCCGAACCACATGTAGTAGACATGCTTCCAGTCTTATTCAATCTCCATAAAACCACCCCTTTTTTACTCAATATGTCGTTGCCACTCTTGCTCACACCACACACGCTTTATATGTCGTGGCTTTGTTGGAGGATACAACATTTGGGTGGTTTTTGTACCACAATAAAACCAAAAAGTCTTGATTCATCTAATACTCAATTAACTTGAAAACCTGGACTTCTCGAGTGTTCAGATTTCTGACTTCGAATTCGAGTAGGTGGTTGCTAGATGCTGACCGCTTCAACCGAACGGCAACCTACACAGCAGTCATCAGAAGTTATATGGATATTGCACGCTCTGTGGTGCTGACCCCACCCCTCTATTTATAATAGTCACATGCCTCATGATCGGAAATAACTATTGGATGGAAATCGAGAGCTGGTCTGACAGAAGTGCTTCTTCACAACTGCGATATCGCCCCATTGAAACAGTAAGGGTCTCACATTCTCACACGAATCTCCACTCAGTGCGTAAAGACTTCCCGATTATGATGTCACCGTCAGGACGACAACAGAGGGTCGAAACGCATCCTTGACTTCCGTCAGGCTGCTATAGGAGGCTCGACTCTCTTCCAGTTGCTGTCGGGGCGACTGTGGTGCCGCCGTGCCTGGTCATGGGATAAACTGGCATAAAAGGCGCCTCGTCACACACAGATGGGCACCTTCCAAGGCCAGCCTTGGAAGGTGACTTATTTTTAGGGTCACACTCTGTAGAACAACTTGCGGCAGCTTGGGGTGGGGGGAGGGAGTTCCACCATAGCCCGCGATTAGGAGTTGATCCTCATTGCTGATCATGCCGGGATACTCTTCTTGTTGCGGTCTGTGGCAGGATCAACCTTCTTGCCCGCAGGCTGCGAAAAGTATTATTATCTCGTGGGAGACCTCTGCCGTTTGAGTTAGCTATTGAAAAATCAAAAAAGTCCGTCCGGACAGCAGCCATGCCTGTGAATGCAACCAGGTATCGTTCCGAGCGAAGCCGCTGCCGCCCTGGCAGCAACCGTGTTTGCCCGAATAGATGGCTGATTCCTGGTTGGAACGGAGAAACAGCTCGAGTTTCATTTCGGGCCCGGTCTAAGCAGCAGTTTGCCTCTAAGTTAGCACGAACCTGCATTTGTCACCAGAAGCACGTCTTGCAAATGGAGGCGTCGCACAACAAGAAGGCAATTTTGATCAGAGGTCACAACCATCACATCGTCTTTACCATGGTACACGATTTTTAGAAACACATTCGTTAAACGTGTCGCAAGCACTCGAGTCGATCTCGAGGTGTGCCCGAAGTCATATCGAGTGTTCTGGCACGCTTTATTCATTTTGCAGACATTGGGACGACGTGCTTCGAGAGGAGTATGTCGTTCTATTTATTTTTGTATAATGGGGCTCTTTGCCGACCACCGTAACGAGGCCGGATGGAATGATGGCCGTCCTCACTGAAATTTTGAAATGCAATGACGAGTTATTGTCACCATCGTTCAGTTATTCGGCTGTTTTTCCTCTCCCTCGAAGCCATTTGGCCTCCATCTCCCCTATGGGATTAATGAATGGCTTCCAGAAGAGCTTCCTCAGTCATGATCACTTCTTAGTTTTTTATTTACGTATGTGATTTTCATAGAGCTGCATTCCGTATACGACTGTCTATGCACTTCTCTCTCTAGTGAATGTTATCCCATGCGAACTCGTTGATGCTAGCGGAGCAGATTCGGGCTTGGAAGAGAGTCTTTACTCCCTTCATCCTCTCGGCTCAAGAATTCACAGTTGGCTTCACCTCTTGCCCTGCCTGCATTTACCCGATTGTTTTGGAATTCTTTTTGCACTCCTACTACTGTCCAAAAATCGAAGTGGCTATAAAACATCTCAATGAGCAAACCTATTGAAGAGGTTTTTGTTTGGCAGAAGGCGTCTTCTCAATTCACTTCATTATGCAGAATATGGAGAGAGCTGGCACTCGTATGCATTTGCTCACCTAAAATGGTTCTCTCACCCCGATTCTTCCTTTGAATGGCCAACGTTCCTAGTTTTTGTGCTAATCTGCGCCAGAATTTCCTCCTATATGTCGTTCCTAGACAGTCCGACACCTTGACTCTTGAAGATGTATTAGTCCAGTCCTTCCTAGGTCAATACTCTGAGGAATTTATAACATTACCCCGTGATCCTCGACAAAGCCTTATTGTAGATTTGGCTCTTGATCACAAAATGTATGAATCAATTTCCATGTTCTTCGAGCCTAATCAGCCGAAGTAGTTGTTTGTTCTCAGGTCCCCGTCACAATCAGCCAAAAGCCGGAGTGAGCCGTCCTTTCTCGTCCCTAGTGGGTCTGCGCCGTCCTGCGCAGCCCCTAGCAAGTCTCCTACATGTCAATCCAATATGCAGGCGTATTCGTGCCGGACATCGGACCCATCGAGAGGATTCTTGAACATGTGTGAGCAATGTATCACATGCGTATCGACCGGAACGGCCACGTACGGCTTGAACATGCTCAGTCCGGCCACATGATGTTTTCATGAGGTAGATGCTTATAAGCATCTACCTCATGAAAACTGACCATAGTCGATTGGTTGACTATGACGGCGGCCTCGGTTTTCATCTGTCCGAAACTCAATCTGCTCTGCAGACGCCTCTTAAACCTTTACAACAATGCTCTTCCGATGCTCTTGCGCTTCGGGATGGACTTTAATCCGATCTAGCGATTACCTGCTGTCCATTGTTAGAGCTGCGTCATTAATTCTGGCCCAACTCTTCATGGGCCTCGACTAGTCCGTGACGCACTCGCGAATGCGTTGTGTGCGCGGGTTTACTGTTGGAGTGCACGAGAAAATGTGAGTCAACATGTCTTGCGCAGCTCAGTCATCAGGCTATCCCATGCCGAGCTACCTCATTTCAAAGGCCGCGTACGTGCTCTTGAAGTGTTCAAGAGGGCAACCCTAATGAGGTCAAGCAGCTTCTACTAGAACGCTCATGCCATTGGAAACGTAAATAATGAGTCAACAATTACCGTCTTTGAGTCATATTGAGCCACTGAATATTAAATACTGTGACACTCCAATTCAACAGCAACCCGTATTTTCTTTACTTGTATTGAGTTTCTGCGGGTTTTCCAGGACTTCCGCCGCCTAACGGCTTGGCGAAGTGTAGTTCTATAATATTGATCGTGTCGCGCCGCATCAGTATCATAGAATCGCACATGACCGCGCCGCTTGGTTGCGGAAATATAAACGCCCTCAGGGAAGAAAAAGGTAATCTGATGTAGCCAGGTAGAACTTTGGTAGGATCCTTAGAAAGTCCCCGGGATCTTGAACTTGCTGCGATCCTGTCATCAACCATTTAGTAGTAGACTCGAGGAGCCTAGAATGAGTTTCTCTAAGGGTTAGCAAAGCCGTAAACCTCACTTGAATCCTCCGGGTTGATCCCTCAAACCTCTCCCCCCTACTCTTTACCATTAAACAGAGAAAGCCTGATCCTTAGACCTGCCGAGTGGTGGCCCGAGATGCTTCGGCACGGCAGGTTTGCAGCAGGGTCACTGTGAACTCTACGGGAGCTCTGGCAAATCAGACTAGAATTCGCGATGCGATTATAATGTTGAACAGGCTGTCTCACAGGCTCCGCGACGAGGCCGCGTTGATGATCTGTAGGCGGTAACACAATCTTATCTCGTTTATATCGAGGCAGTTTTCGTAAAAAAAAGTACCATTTGGCTGATCAACAATAATCGGGCTGCTACACAGTTTTCGCTGTGCATTGTTCAACGCATAACGCGATCACTAATAATCTCTGCGAATATCATTCCATCTTTTTGCGTCGCAGTGTAGGTCTGAAAATATTCTAACGACTGCAAAGCGAAGACTTTTTAACGTCTATAGACACAGTCGACAAAAGTCGTCTCAGTCAGTCTTAGCAAGTTCATACAATGGAAACTATTGATCAGACAAACCCTTTGCAATGAAATCTATATTTCTGCCATTTTCAATAAGACAATACTTATCGGCATTGAAAGCGAAAAGCAAGGCACTTCCCGGAACTGTAACCGACAATTGGTGGTGGAAGGCGCCAGTCGCCCTCCGATTATTGGCGCAGACTGTAGACCGTAGCCTTTTTTGAATTCTGAACTGGTTGTGAAACATTATCTGTTTTTTTTTCCAAGCTCTTGGATCCGGGTAGGCGAAATTTTGAGAAGATTTCGAAAATGTCTCAGACTCCCCTTCCTCCAGTGTCGGAATAAGGTTCCAATGTTCCGATGTATAAACCTTCTCAATACTTCATTTTGCAAAATTAATTCCGTCGGTGATCCTTATAGGCACCTGAGCGAGTTTCATTTTAGGCCGGCCTCTCTCCATCGATGCATCGAGTATCAAACGGCAGTGTCGCCTCTGGCGACAGCCGTCGAAACAGTATGGTCGACGCGTGCGGACGATTCTGTAGCCAGCCGACCAATGGAGCTCCTGAGGTGGGTCAATTAATGTTTTTTATCCTCGTTTTGTAAATTTTATGCTGAACCGCTGTGACCTTGGCAGCTAAAAAAACATTTCTCTCTGCGATGCAGAAAAGTTTTTGACAGGAGTTTGCTAATACACTCCGTCGCATAATTGTAGGGACACTTGAGTTTTTGCTCCACTTTTCGCAGCTTTGTAGTTAAACTATTATAGTCTAGACCACTTTACCCCTTGATAAAAATGTACTCGCAGACCAACTTTCAGCGAGTTTGGTTGTCTCTGTAAGTTCTACGCTTGATTTCGCTGAAAACGGTATTTTTTGACCGTCGCATAATTATAGGGACACTGGCATGTTCACAAGAACTATTACTTCGAACTGAAAATTAACAGCGCTATTAGAACATATTAATAGTCAATGGATTTCCCGATTCTGAAATGATGCAACAGATGCGATACGGCATAGAAGCAATGCAATTGCTAATCGTTAACTGGGGTCTGCGAGCACATTTTCACCAAGGACTCTAAGGGTTCGCACTATAATGGTCGAGCTACAAAGCTGGAAGAAATACAGCGAAAATCGTCAAGTCTCTATAATTATGAGAGGGACTGTGTGGGATTGAATGAAAATACTGGGACACCATCAAATTCGTCTGGAATTTTTGGCGTAGTTGCTACTTCTTTGCTGTCTTTGCTAAAAGAGGTGATTAGGAGAAGATACTGGTGCAGATCAGTGTCACTGATTCAGCCTAGACCTCATCCAGTAAGATTTGGAATGATGTTTGCGGCAAGTACATCAGGTTTGTAATTTTTTATGAGGAAATATATCTTTTTCGGAAAGGATAAAGTTCTGTTCTAGTGTCGATATGTATGCGGTATTTTGTCAGCCTTAGGCTTGACTAAGGCTCTACATGATGGTGGCAGGTTCCGATTTCCTGGAAAGGAACCCTAACCCCTGTTGACAAGGTTTCGATTCGCGATCACCCCAGAGTGACTTTGAAGACCAGCGATTCGCTCGGTGCTGCTTTCTAAAAGTTGTAGTACAGTCACATCTGATTAGTGCCCTGCTGGTGACTCACATTGCGAAAAAACTGGGCTAAAGCCTATGCAATGGTGTTCAGCAGTGCTGTTGGAATAGACTATACATGGAGTACCTTTAGAGACAGAAGTCAATTTTGTTATTATTATTTTCAGCTACTGATTGCTCTATGCTATGACAATGATCACGGCTGTCTCACTGTTGGCATCGAACGAGGCTCTTCGCTTGGTGAAAAAACCAGACCTACCGGTAGGAGTTTTGGTCCAACGAAACAATTTCCAGAATTTATTATGTGATTAGGAATGAACAACGTACATTGGAAATGCGTCAAAACCAGGATTAAACTTCAAGTAAACTCTAACTTTTGAAATTAGTTACATATGTGCTCTCCCAAAGTGTGACCGTTGTCTGTCGCAACAACAGTATGCTTTCTTTTCAGCGAATTGACTACTTTTCTTGTACGGTGCACATCCATGCCCCAGCTTGATGAGGGTTGGATGAACGAACACACAAATTCAGGAGAAGCTACAAAGAATTTTTCAAATATTAATCATCATTTTTTTCAGATACATTTATCAAAATTGTTGTCCTGGGTGAGTTCGGTAATGAGTTATGGCGTCAGAAAACCGAATTGGTGAAGGCTTGCTCGGAACCGCAATACGATTATTCTGCTAGTATACAGGTGAAGAATACAGTAGAATACAGTAGGCATGGATCGCCCGGATACTTTACGTTCCTTGTTGTGCGTTGGCGCTAACTCGGCGTTTGTACAAGGTGCATATGCGCATTAAAGTAGTCCCAACGCACAATGAAGAACGCAAGGCACCTGTCATCGCGAAGGTACCTGTCATTGTATTGATTGTGGATATCATTCGCGTTTGTGGTGTTTTGAAATACTTTTCTAGTCAAAATTATAAACTGTAAAGATCACAAAAATAGAGAAAAAGGACTTTCTGCGGACGAAAATCTCATGACTAATCTACCAACTTCCCTCTTTTCGAAATACATGTAACGTCGGCATGGATCCTGAAGAGACTTCGCGTTCCTTGGCGCTAACTCGGTGCCATATGCTATAACTTAGGTGCACCGAGTTCGCGCCAACCTCCAATGGAGAACGCGAAGTCTCTTCAGTGTTCATGCCGATGTTACTCGTATAATGCAGGCCTCTTTTTAGGAGTCCTATTAAAGGCAGTGTTCACGATAAATTTAGCTTCCGATATCTCCACGGCTTACGAAAGTCTGGTGCCCTATATAGCAAGGAATGCTTGAAAAGGACACGAAAGACGCGTTTTTGAGCCAAAATAGGCCCTCCCTTGTTTACGTTGATTTTTGATCGTGGAGGAATTGACCGCTAGAAGGATGATACCTATCAGTGCAATGAAGCGATCACCTCACTTATCAGCACTTCCTTGACTTGATCATTCCTGTAATCTGAGTCTTCATTTGTTCATTCCGAGGGGGCGGATCTGGAGCACCAGGCGTGTCTGGGGCACTAAAACGCTTGTTTGCAGCAGTTATTTTGCCGCTTCTGGCTGGTTTTCTACCGTTCCTTCGACACTGGGAGCCTAGGATCCTTCTCGTCTATCATTTCACTGTGGAAGGCCAACGAGGATGATCATCGTGAACGCTGCCTCTAAAGGTGTACATAAAATAGCGGTGTACTCATAATGAAAAATTAGGTAAACGCGCTTCTTTCCATCCTGTGTGCAATAGCGCTCTCTGTCTATTATTTCCCACAGCCGATTGATTCTGCCATCATTACATGCCGTATAGAAGTAGTTCGCCACATTGTTCTTGATTATTGCGACTTTACTTAACCCTAAATAATGCAAACTCATCCTCTTTACGTTCAAGTACATGCTTCAAATATGGTGGTTGTTTTCAGTTGCATCGTCCGGACTTGGACGTGTGCACAGTGCGAATTGAAGTTTGGAGCTCTGTTGGTGTATTAAGACGACGACAAGTCCTCGGATGGCTAGCTCTAGGATTGAACTCCAGCTCGCCAGATGCGCAAGAACACTGGGAACAGATGATCCAGGTCTGATCCTGTTTCGCTTCTTGGATCTTTCATCTTTGTCTATGTATTTTGGCGCGGACGGCGTCCTAGCTGCCCACCGTTGATTTCGGCTTAAAGGCAGCATACACGCTCGTAAACGTGATTGAGATAACTACGGAAATAGAATGGTATGGCCCAGAATACAACGCCTACCCATTTTGAAGTGTCAAAAACGACCCACAATGCCGCTACATAAGTTAGAAGTTGGCCCCGCCCCGTATTTCCACGCCCCCTGTATTTGCCCTTTTCCAGCATCGCAAGGTTGCTGGGTCATATTCACCGTCGGTACTGCTGGTAGATTGCCTAACAAGTGAACCACACACGTCACTGACGACTAAGATGGCCCAGCATCCCTGCATTGGAGGAAAAGGGCGAATATAGGGGGCGTGAAAATACAGGGCCGGGTCAACTTCTAACTCATGTAGCGGCATTGTGGGTCGTTTTTGACACCTCAAAATGCGTAGGCATTATGTTGTAAGCCATACGGCTCGATCTACATTGTTATCCCAACCACGTTTACGAGCGTGTATGCTGCCTTTAACCTAAAGTCAAGCAAACTTTCAACTTGCTTGGTTCGGTTAGAGATACCATATTTATGAGTACGGATGAGAATTTTGACTTCTGAACTGAGCTTTTGTATTTATTCTGCACTCTACATGCGTCCAGTATTTCTCTTCCCATACTTTGATCACACTTTCTATTTCCGTGACTTCATCCTTCCCTACCTATCGGTCTATTTTTTCCTCTCGCTTTCGCCCTCTGCGAACCTCTTTCTCTTTCTCCATCTGTCCTCAATTTTATCTTTGTCCTTGTTTCTTTCGCTGTTTCCTCGCTATCTCCTGCTGCTCCAACTATGTATTCTTTATACCTTTTCTCTTTCTGTTACCTCTTTCTCGCTTGTCATATCAGCTCACCCTTGCTCCATACGGGCAGCTCACCCCTTTCTCTCTCTACCTCTTCCTCTCGCTCACTCATACCGTTCACCTTTTTCACATTCAAAACCTCTGTTCTTCCAATTGTGCTGTTCCTCATCGTCTTTGCTCAACTTCTTCTTGGAAGTATTCCTCATAAACAGTCTAGGTAACAGTTTTTTTAAATATATTCCGTGATCTGCTTTGTTCCAAAGTGAATCAATCTTTCAGGGTACTGGTATCACCGTCACGAAATGGCATCAAGTGCTGCCACCTGAATGATATATTTATGCAAGACAGGTTTCGCAAGAAGCATATAATGTGACATATTTTTGGTCGTTGTAATTGCATTTTGTTTGCTAAACATGTACTTATATAACAAGATGCGTGCCTAATGTCTGTTTTATAATACATACGCAGATATGTAGACCGTATAACATCCAACTACCAGAGGTCAGCTTTCAGCAGTGCCTCGCGTAGTCTGAAATCTAAGTCCTAGTACACAATAAATATATAGTCTCGTTCACCAGACGAGACTGCAGATCTAAGGATCAGAGTTGAGAAGAACTGCGACTTCGAGCGTCAAACCGAGGTCCGCCTAAATCTAAAGCCGCATCGATGCCTGCACGTGTCGCACAAGCGAATTGCTGTTAGCCATGCTAATCATACCAAATAAAATGTACTTTTCTGCTAGAGGCTTATTTTACGAGTTTCCAAACTTCAACTTTTTTTGTTTAAAGCTTTCCTTCGGGCGGGGGGGGGAGTTGAGGGCAAAACTCGACTTTCGACGATTTCCGGTATTCTTGGGTAGATATGGCCCAAATTGTTACCTTGGGGGTTATTTGGAGTGCTGAGCAGGGATCTGAGATCAGCTTATTGATTTCTGACAGCTTACTGTAGATTACGGTGGGTGTACGGTAGTCTGCTCAAATTCGCAGATTTCAGTCAACATTTTCAGGCTGGGGTTATTCGGCGGGCTGAATACAAATTTGTTGCCCATATGCCGATTTTCAGATTATTAAGGTAGACTTTGCCCCCTAAATGGTATGGTACTTACCTTCTGTTAAAGGCACAGTCCAACGTCAGAATCGCACTACTTTTTTTGCCTATTCTCGGAACGGTCTCACGCTGATTCCGATGATGTCTCTGAAATCGCTCAAGACCCACTAGGAACGGATTTGTGGCCCCTCAAAAATTGAGATAAGGAAGCATGGTGTACGAGTTGTCCGAGGCTCGTAACCTCCGTCATTTGCAACCGATCTATGCGAGCTGACCCGAATAAAGAGAGAGGCTGATAATGAAGGGAAGAACGGGGTTACTGGTCGGAAACCATCGCTCATGCCGCCGCTGTTGAGCTCGAAAGATCGT
The DNA here is from genome assembly GCA_029168955.1 of Aplectana chamaeleonis. Taxonomy (NCBI): domain Eukaryota; kingdom Metazoa; phylum Nematoda; class Chromadorea; order Rhabditida; family Cosmocercidae; genus Aplectana; species Aplectana chamaeleonis. The sequence continues at coordinate 1,346,366 of JAPDOI010000150.1, forward strand.
AAAAGGGGCGTGCCAAAGTGGCTTCCTGGTATGGGCACCCCAGGGTGGCTTCCCCCTATATCTCGCTTATTCGTAGGAATTGAGAGGTCGCATTTGGCAGGGGCTATAGAGAGTGGGTGAACTTCACAATTATGTGGAAATCTCAGATTTGGTCCATGAGCTTGGACTGTGCCTTTAAAGACAGCATACACGCTCGTAAACTTGATTGAGATAACTACTTGAATCGAACCGTATGGCTTACAACATAACGCTTACGCATTTTGGAGTGTCAAAAACGACCCATGTAGCGGCATTGTGGGTCGTTTTTGATACTTAAAAATGCGTAGGCGTTGTAATCTGGGCCATAACATACCTTTACCTTGCCGCCAGGCTGTGAAAAACGCCCGTAACTTTTTCAGAGTGATTCTAGGCAACGCGAAAGGGCACTTTACGTTTGGAATTGGTTCTAGAGAAGTAAATTTCATTTGGAATGTTCAGTATGGTTCATTTGTCAGTCGACGGAAATTCTGTCGATCACTATTGTTCGCCACTCGCCCATATTCAATCACGCATACTTTTCATTCGGTCCTTTGCATTTTGTCGGTTGACATCTTTTACAGCATGAATTTTGTGACATTTTTCCGCTATGTAGTATAAAACAGACCAGTAGTGCAATCCCGTATAGTTATGATTACTCCCCTGTTGAACGTTCTTATTACACATTTTATTTTTTCGCAGGCGTGAAGCCATTTCATTCTCGTTGATACCCAATAGCACCTCACTGAATGATCAGGCCCTTGAGCTATGGGTCCATAGCGCTGAAATATTACTAATGCTTCTAATAATAATAATGCTACATGCATATTTTTAGATGAGTTACTGTATAAAATTTTCTATGTATAAAGGCGTTGTATTTTTATTTGTTTCTGTTTCCTTTCTGGTTTGGTTATTAGTTTGGGGAGCCAACCACGATTCCAGAACCGAAGCAAGGTCTGTCTTCATGTGGTCTAGTGGTAGGTCCTCCAAGCCGGTGCCGTGGTTTTTCTTGCAACTTGCTTCTTAGCTGTTCGCTGCTCCCATTCGCTTCCGTAGTGGGGAGTTTCCGTTGTTTTCCTTCGCTGGGGATCATTTTCAGAGAAGCTTCGTTCTGTCGCAAAATGCAGCAGATCGCGTATTGAGATCAGTACATTTGAGTGATGTATGTGACATATTATGTAATGGTATGCACAGATAAATATTTATGTATTTGCCTACAACTCGTATTAGGCTTCAGGCAGAGGGTTTGCAATTAAATGAGCTTCCATAGACGACAAAATCTCTTGGACCCGTCCTTCAAATGTCCCTACTCTTTGTTAAAAAATAGAAAGCTTGTCATGTCATATCTTGAGAGGAACTCTAACATTCCTCTGAATCAGCACGGATTTATTCCCGGTAAATCTATGGATTAAATCTTCTGGAACATATCAGTGACGGGACCGAGTATATATGTTTAGCGGGGCTGTGATTTAGTGTATTTTGACCTGTACAACTAGGGAATGACTAGAACGGTATACCAGAACTACCCATATATCCATGTTTTTCTGGTAGACTACCTCACGGGTTTTCATAAAAACCTCATCCGAGCTGCCCGAGTAGTAGTGGAAAATGTTATCAAGCAAAAAGTGAAAAGCCCTACCATTAACAGCGTAACCTGTTATAATCTCGAGAAAGACAACAAGCGAACCTCAGATCAGGGTTGTACGTGCAAACTACCCTCTGAGCAAAGTTTCGGGTGAAACATTTTCATTGAACTCTGCACCCCGAAAAATGGGAGCGGGTTACTTACCCCCATGAGGCTCCAGAGGTAGGAAAGTTTTCTCCCTAACTGTTCGAGGGCGCTGAACCCGAAAATGAGGTCTACTTAGCGTTTTCCGGGCGATTCCGGTAGGTTACGGTAAATATAATGACATCTGACTGCTGTTTCCCATAGACTTCCATCCACAGAATCACGTGATACAGTCCCCTTTGCAGCTAAAAAAACTTATCATGCTGTTTTTTTGAGACGAACGTTGTTAGCGATATTCATATAGAAAGTTATTGACAAATCTTCTAATGGGAAAGAGCAGCAAGTACTTCGAACATGGTAATTTACGACGAAGTGAGCGAGGTGGAGACCAACGTCGAGCAGACAAGTATAGATTTTTGTCGATATAGCGGCTACTGCAACGGGTTCTCCGTGCCATTCCTAGGCTTGAAGAACTGTAGGATCGATAAGGTCTCGTACAGAGTAATTTTTATCAGAAATTTCGTTTCCGTGTTCTACTTCTCTGATTTGATGTTCTTCTTTCTTAAGACGGGTGGCGTCGATAAACTGTCATTGAAATGCCTCCTACAGTTGTTGTACTCAAAAAACATCGTGGCGAATATTTCATTAACAGGGGGTTTAACTCGGGAAAAACAGGTTGGTAGTCCGTCGCATTGGGCCACTCGGCCAATTTGGCTCGGCTGTGCAGTTGAAAAGATAGGTGATACAGCGCTCGCCATTTTCGTCGTTTCGACCTGATTTCGGAGAATGACTCATAACTTGTTTCCATTATTGATACTTGGTCGCCCGTTGTCAGCCGGCGATCGTCTCAGCGGCGGGCACACGTCTCTGGTTGTCTCGAGGCACACATTCGTTTCAATTGCTCTGTGAAGCTCCATCTTCCAACTCGTTCGGTTTTGCGCGATCCGTAACCAGTTCGTTTTAGGTGTGTTCAGATGTTTGAAGGCATCGGTCCATCTTGTTGGGACCAAGTGTTCTGTCCCGTGGGTACCAGAGGGTCACGCGTTTTGTCCAGCGGTCATCAGTCCTTCTTATGACGTGACCGGTCCATCGATGTTTTGCGGCTGCCATGTACGTGATAGCATTCCGAATTCCAGGCTGTTGGCGGAGGTCGGTGCTGCGAAGGTGCTCTGGTTTCTTTGATCTCGACGGTTCGCCCCTAACAGCGTCGGTTCGAGGGCTCGTTGAGCTCGCGTCATCAGAATGGCAGAATACTTTTAGGAGGCCCAGGTTTCAGATCCGTAGCACACGGCGGGGAGAACGGTGGAGTCGAAGAGGTGCGCGTGGATTTTTTTTTTGTCGGATACAAAGTGAGCTGCTTTCCTCATGTTGGACATCGTAGCCCATGCAGAGATTTTTCTTTGGCTGACTTCGGCTCTCATATCGTATTCCATGGTCACTAGGCGCCCGAGGTATACGTATTTTTCCGTATCAGGTAGGAGAATTCCGTCTACTGCAATCGGCGCTGGGTCTGCCCATCTGTTCCTCATGACTTCTGACTTGCTGCGGTTTATATCCAACCCGATTCTGCGGCCAGCTGCATTCAGTTCATTCACCATCTGTTCAAGTTCGGCTTGGCTGTTGCTAACCAAAACGATGTAATCGGCGAAGCGGAGGCTTAAGAGTTTTATGCCGTCTTTGGGAAAACCCCTGTCGCTCCATTCCAGATCCATCATGGCGTGATGGGGAGCAGCAGTGAACTACTTTGGTTTTGGTGTCGCCTTGACGGACTCCTTTCCCGATCGGCACCGTCAGTTCCTGGTGAGACATCTTGATCTTCGTAGACGTGCCCATGTTGCAATCCTCTAGCATGTTGATGTAGATCAGGTCCACGCCGGCACGCAATAGAGCGTTCCAAGCTGCGTTCAGCTCGATACTGTCAAACGCCTTGAAGGCAGTTTTTACGATAAATCTCACTTCCGATATCTCTACGGCTTACGGAAGGTCTGGTGCCCTATATAGCAAGGCATGCTTAAGAACGACACGAAAGACGCGTTTTTGAGCAAAAATAGGCCCTCTCCTGTTTACATTGATTTTTGAGCGTGGAGGAATTGACCGCTAGAATGATGATACCTATCATTGCATTGAAGCGATCAGCTCTCTTATCAGCACTTCCTTGACTTGATCATTCCTGTAATCTGAGTCTTTATTTGTTCATTCCGAGGGTGCGGATCTGGGGCACCAGGCGTGTCCGGTGCACCAAAACGCTAGTTTGCAGCCGTTATTTTGCCGCTCCTGGCTCGTTTCCTACCGTTCTTTCGACCCTAAGAGCCCAGGATCCTTCTCGCCTATCATATCACTGTGGAAAGTCAAAGAGGATGATCATCGTGAACGCTGCGTTTAAAGGCATCGTACGCGCTGAAAACCACACTGTTTTTTTGAGTTTGAATCATTGGTTGGGCCCGCCTGAGAACGTGGGTAGAGTTTCTCGGGTCACCGACGCATCATTCGGAAGGTATGGGTGATCGAATGCCTCGAATTCCACCAAAAGAGGCCGGCTTTCTAACAGCCATGTGGCATAAATTGAGAAAGAAAGGAGCTCCTCGACAAGCTATAGCGCGTAAATGAGTGGAAGTTGATGTATCATTTGTTGATAAGCGTTGATAAGCTACCTTCTTTTCTCATTTGAGGCCACATGGCTGTCGGAAGGCCGGCCACTTTTGGTGAAATTTCGATCTCCCATATCTCCCCAAATGCGTCGGTGACCCGATAAACTCTACCCATGTTCTCAGGCGGGCCCAGCCAATGATTCAAACTCAAAAAACGGTAAGTGGTTTTCAGCGCGTACGATGCCTTTAGTATAATCAATGAAGCACATCAGCAACGGTTGCTTATACTCTCGTGTCTTTTAAAATCAGTTCATTAAAGGGGGTGTTTACGATGATTTTCGTCCCTGAGTTTTTCATATAAAACAGAACGTTGGCCTCCAAGTGTTACCGAACTTGCGAAAAGACGGCGAGAATTGCATTAAAACATCGTATTTTAGTGACATGCTTCTATGAGGTGGACTAGGTGTCCGGTTTGATGATCATATTCATGGTGGTTGTCACCGGTGGAAAATTGGGTCAATCGAAAATCGAGGAATATTTTATGCAATGCAGGATTACTTAGGGTCCTATGGAAAGAACGGAGCAATAGAGAGTAGAGGATTGCAAAGGACGGCTCCACAAAAGATTTCATTGTCACAACAAACACTTCCTGTGATACTTAAGAGGCGGGGTGATACTTAAAGGCTGTGGTCACGATGAAAGCAGTTATAGAAAAAATTACAAAAATCAGCTTAGATCAAAAACAGATGAAAAACTATGAAGGTAAAGCGGTGAAAAACGGGCTAGAATTAGAGTTTCTAGGGCCCAAAGAAGCTGTTTCGTGCACACGTGCACAGCGATGACGAAAAAGATCGCAGTCTCATGCCGAGCAGTCAAAAATCATCGACATTCAGAGGGACAAATAAATGGAAATTTAACGAATAAAAACTGTTGAACAATTTAACACGAACATCACTTCAGTTCAAAAAACATCACTTCAATTCAACACGAACATCACTTCAGTCAATGTTTTTGACTAGATGTGTACATAAATCCAAAGCTTCATTGATTGAAATTCAATATCAAGCCAGCTGATGTTCTTGATATTAGAGATCACTGATGCCGATGATGTGGAGTGGGCTCGTCCACCATCAAAAGACAAGAAAGTTCAGGTTTCAAATTTGGCCCAAAACAGTGGTTTTTTCGCGATTTTTTCTTATAGGTCCTACTGCTCGATACCCAGAAAAGGGTTTAGAGAGAAAAAGACGACAAGCATATTTGATCGCGACCACTGCCTTTAAGGATTTCGTGTACTTCTGGTGCGTTTTCCCCAATTTAAACGCCCTTTTAATTCTACCCGGGGGCCACCTATTCAATATAGCGAATAATCTCAAAATTAAAGATTATCGTGAACACTACTTTTGAGTCACCGTGTGAATGTGATTCATACAGAAGTATTTGCGACGAAAACCAGCCTGTTTTACGGGCTGGAACTTATCCAAAGTCATTTCCAGTCTGTTTAGCAAATTTTGGTGAATAGCTTGTACGGCTGGGACAGAATAGCAATAGGCCTATAGCTTTTACCTCATCTCGTTCACCTTTTTTGAAGATCAACACCGTTTTTGATGATTCCCACTGTCCCGGAATCCCTTGTTCTGCCAGATAGCGATTGAAGCGAGCAGTCAGCTCCTGGACGACGAATTCGTTGTCGATCTCAAGAAAGTCTCCAGAAACTTGATCAGGTCCTGACGCTGTCTTGGGCTTCATCTGTCTGATAGCATGACGAACTTCAGAGGGGTCAAAGAATCGTGTGACTTCAGAAAGAGAACTAGTTTTGTCGGGAGATGAGGAGTTCTATCTTCGTAGAGCTTTCATGGAATACTACTGCGTAGTATCTCAAAAATGAACAATTCCTTAGACAAAAGGGAGCTCGACGCCCACTCCGATCCGCCCACTTTCCCAAGGACACGCGATAGGAGAGTGCTCGCCCTTCTGACGCGAAAGGGTGCCTATCGCGGGGATAAGGGCGGGATGGTGCCTATCACGGGCAAGCGTGCCCTCAAAAAGAGGCTCGACGCTCATGACGCTAGTTTCCAACGGAGGCATAAGGCACGATTCTGAGCCAGGACTATGACTGCAATGCCGTCGGTTCATTTACCCAAGTTTGCGATACCTGGCCCCGCCCAAACGCTGGATGCCCCGCTCAACCGCTGCGGCCAAAGTTGGTACTCGGTGCACTGAACGAGTCGCGTGTTAGCGTGCAGCCGCGTTGCGTGTCGGTGTTCCCGTCGCAGCGCGCACGGGTGCATGTGTATTTTGAAAAGAAAAAGCTAAGAGGGGTTTATCCTCTGGGCACGAAGCAGCTACTCGCCCACAACAGTCACTACAGCGCCCGCCACAGCCACTATTGCGGGCGACGAAACTTCGGATTTTGGGCCCCACGGCCACTGTCGCCGGCTTTTCTGAAGGGCATGGAGAGGGTGTTCGCCTGAGTCTGTTACGAAGGGGCGTTCCAAGAGAAAGTGGTTTGGTTGATGGAAAAACGGGCCAGCAAAAAAGTGACTGTAGAAAAATCCAGAAAAGTAGTAAATATCTGGAAACTTTTTGAATGTTTTTCTTCGCAGTGAAAACAAGCAGCTTGTGGCATTTGAGTTATGAACAGTACATTTTTGAGCAATAAAACATTGAGGGTTCGGGGGGACACTTTGCAATTGACCACGTGAATAGATTTATTTATTTATTTATTGTTACTCTACATAACATAGACGTGATAAACATCAAAGCATATACCCATACAAGCGCCAGAATAAGCAAAGTGATGGAGTTACCATGTGAGCAGAATGTTCAAGGCTTTTCGTTTGAATGATAGGAAAGAGTAGGGCACGGGAAGAATGTCCAGATTCAAAGAAGGAAAAGCAGAACCAGCTCTACAGGTGAAGCTGTTTAATCTGTGATTAGTTTTTGGAACTTCATAAGAGATTTTTTCCGAGTTTCCCCGTGTTCTGGAAGCAATCAATCTATAGAACTTCAATTTGTCTGTTTTCATCACCCCACTCAAAATCTTAAAGACCACGCATACATCGTTTCTTTTACGCCGGGATTCGAGAGAGTGTAGGGACAATTCTTGATTCCTCCTTGTGGGACTACGCATTCCAGCATAAGAGAAACCATTTCGTCTCACATAAACTTTGCGAGTAAAGTTATTTTGTACTCTTTCTAAAGTCGGATATCTTTCTTTTTGTGAGAGCAGAATACTACAGTTCCTGATTCCATTATAGGTCTAACATAAACTTTATATGCACGCGACAACACGTTTTCATCACAGGTCGATAAGCCTTTGAAAATATGGAAGGTGCGTAATAAAGCTTTTCTGTGGATAGCCTGATAATGAGGTAAGGAATCAAGTTCCTTGTTATACCGGAAACCTAAATCCTTCACTTCCGCAACAGTAGAAAGTGCATGCCCATCAAGGATGTAGTTGGTTGGTAGACTGGAGTTGCCCGTTCTCATGTGAAGTGTTTTATCGGGAGATAGTGGCAAACTCCAAGCTACAGACCATTCCTGTATTCTGTGAAGAGCAGCCTGCAATCTCTGCACGTCCTCAGATGACTCAACCACATTGTAATTTTTTACATCATCAGCAAACTGCTTACAAGTGACACTAGTGCTTTCCAATAGCCTGGGAGTTCGGCTGTGAAAACGGTTAATAAAGTGGGCGACAAAACACCACCTTGAGGGACTCCGCTCTTGACCAATCGGCTGGAGGAAAAGCTGGACCCAACTTTAACCTGGAAACTACGACCTCTAAGGTAATTCTCTATCCACCCACACACTGGCGGATGAAACCTCAACTTCTCGAGCTTCAGCATAAGCATAGCATGATTTACCCTATCGAAGGCCTTTGAAAAATCAAAATAGATGATATCACAAGCGTTCTTTTTTTCAAGTAATCGCTCCAATCATTGATACACTCAAGCAAATTAGTCTCAACCGACTTCCCTGCCACAAAACCATGTTGATTACAAGGAATGATTGAATTTTTCTCTAGGTGACCTACGATGTGTTTCTTTAGAATTTTTTCAAATATTCTGCAAAAAATCGAGGTGATATTCACTGGCCTGTAGTTATCCACATCTTGCGAAGGTTCTTCTTTCAGCAAAGGGGTCACAAAAGACTGCTTCCACCTTTCCGGCACTTCCGAGTACCAGAGGGCCTGATTGAACAGATAAGACGGAGGACCAGCAATCGCGTGAGCAACATTTCTTACAAAAATTGTCGGTATGAAATCGGGAGTTACTGATGTAGACATAGGCAGCTTTCGAAGAATGTCAAATATAACGTCACCTGCAAAGAAAAGGAAACTATCCAATGGAAACTCGACTTTTGGGCAAAAAGATGGAAGAGAATCCCTGATCCCACCATAAACCTCGCAGAACTTGTTAGCTAACAATTCAGCTTTGTCCGAGTCCGTAATTGCCAGACCATCATCCTTCTTTAGGCAGAGAATCTTGCATGATTTTCCAAGTTTCTTATTCAAAAATCTGTAGAAACCTTGCGGACTACTGTTGACGGCTTTTTTTCTCTAAATTTCTGTTATATTTGGAAAGGCACCGCTCGAAGCGCGAAGAAAAGTTGCGAGATGCTGTTTGAAGACATTCGACTGATTGTCACTAGCTGTTATTCTGTAAAAAAGGGGTCTCCCAAGCAGAAGTGGTTTGGTTAGCGTTACAAATGCTTCAACAAAAAGGGAACAATAGGAAAGCGGAAAGAGGAGAGTCTACAAAAAATGAACAATATCCTCCAAGAACTCTTTTCTTTTTCGAAACTTCCAAACAGCGGAAACAAACCGTTGTGGTTCTCTATGAGGAAGCGCTTTTGGCTCCATAAAGGACTTTGATTATGTGAGTGCCGATAAAATATGTATATATGCATGTAAACCTAATAGCTATCATTGAAAGGGGAGATGATGTTAAATTGCTTTAGGGAACCAGTCAATTCTTCCTCGTAAAATACCACAACGGTTTGTTTCCGCTGTTTGGAAGTTTCGAAAAAGAAAAGAGTTCTTGGAGGATATTGTTCATTTTTGTAGACTCTCCTCTTTCCGCTTTCCTATTGTTCCCTTTGTTGAAGCATTTGTAACGCTAACCAAACCACTTCTGCTTGGGAGACCCCTTTTTACAGAATTGTTCACTTTTTCCTGATATTACGCTGTAATATCCCATGCAAGAATTTCGAACAAAGACCTCTTCATCTCCCCACTAGATCAGTCCTCTCTCTGTGGTCACAAGAATCAATGAACCAAACTGTTTGTAAAACTATCTCAGAAAAATCACTGATGTGAAAAGCGCGCCCATGCCGATCAGGGCTACCGTAACCATTCTTGAACAAAACATGATAACGAATGTAAACACACGCTCATAACATGCGGGGTATAAAAGAGCGGAGGAGCGGTATTCATTCATTCACACACCGCTCTCCTCGAGAAGCCACTAGGGGAGTGGCTGAGGAGGTCGAAATTGTGCAAACATGTTTGTTGGCTATTAGGATGTGCTCATAACCATGCTGACACTTGGAAAAATTTAAAAGGAGGGTTACGGTGGCCCTGCGGAAAAATGATCGGCATGAGCGTGCTTGTCTCGATGTGGCTGACAAGACCGATGTTCACATGATATTAGCTAAGAAATGAATGATATCCATGATATCGTTTCACATAATTCATTCATATTGATCGCGTCAGCCACATCTGGCTACACCGGGTGTTATTTGCACCTTCCATGTTTTTCATACGTATCGAACGGGTCGGCCACTGCTGATTTTCTCAACCAACTCTGACAGGGACCTTAGGCCCCGGTTATAGTTGGTCGCCCAGACGTAGCCAGCCCGGTCGATAATCATGAAAGCCTGCTGGCTCACAGCCGGATGCAGAATCTGCCTGCAGTTCTTCGCTTTCAAATGAAACTAACTTAAAACCGAGACAGTCAGAAACTACCTTCCATTCAATCTGTACACTTTCACATCAGTGGAACAATGCGGTCTTACACACTCATTATTTCGTTTCCGTTGCCCCATTCGTTCGCAGAATGAGCCGCTTCTGATTCCATGAATCTGATATGAAAAACCTCTCCTGAGCTGCGAATGGAGATAGTTCTAACAATTTGTTTTTGAATTTGGATGCTAATAAGCAAGTACCATTTATTGCAGAAAAAATCAGTAGGCTGGTGAAGAAGGAAGAGGGAGCACTCAAAATGGGGTTGTGTGAATGACCTTACGAAACTGAAAAGCAGCCCAAGGCAACATGACCTGACATGACTCACATAACATCTCAAACTTTCTGCTTGCTATGCTTGTCATCCTTACACTTTTACAGAAGTTTTGCAAGGTGTTCTCTCCTGCGCGAATTCCGGGGCATAATTTCTGATGGCTAGCATCGAGTCTGGGCTCCTGCTCACTCTACGGGTGGTCTTCACAACTTTTCGGATGAGCAGCAACGGGTCCTGAACACCTGCCCACTATCCGGGTTTCCACGACGTTCCATGACGTCATCAGAAGCACGGAGCACTTTTCACGACGTCCCCATGACACCGTCAGAAGCCCGGAGCACTTTCGGGACCATCCTAGACGGGAGGGGGCCACCCACGATTTTCTCTTGAAAATGAATGGAAAACCTGATAAAAGATGCTTGATGCTGCTATCAATCATTGTTGTTGATGAAGTTCTGTAGAAATACTTCGACTGATAGCGTTATAGATCGCTGGTTCATTTCATTTCTGACTTGAATCATGAGTGCCCCCGTCTCAGATAGTCCCGCACTTCTCATGATGTCCCGATGACGTCATCAGAAGCCCGAAGCACTCTTGGGACTATCCTAGACGGCACCCACGACTTTCTCATGAAAATGAATGGAAGCCTTGATAAAAGGTGCTGATGCTGCTATCAGTCATTGTTGTTGATGAAGTTGTGTAGAAATACTTTGATTGATAGCGTTATAGATCGGTGGTTCATTCCATTTCTGACTTGAATCTTGAGTGCCCCCCGTCTGGAGTAGGCCCGCTTTTCTCACGATGTCCCGATGACGTCATCAGAAGCCCGGAAGCACTCTTGGGACTATCCTAGACAGAGGGGCACCTAATGACTTTCTCATGAAAATCAATGGAAACCTTGATAAAAGGTGCTTGATGCTGCTATCAGTCATTGTTGTTCATGAAGTTGTGTAGAAATACTTTGATTGATAGCGTTATAGATCGGTGGTTCATTCCATTTCTGACTTGAATCTTGAGTGCCCCCCCCCGTCTGGGGGAGGCCCGCACTTTTCACGACGTCCCAATGACGTCATCAGAAACTCGAGGTACCTTTCACGACGTCCCGATGACGTCATCAGAAGCCAGATGCACTTTTCACGACGTCCCGATGACGTCATCAGAAGCCAGATGCAGTTTTCACGACGTCCCGATGACGTCATCAGAAGCCAGATGCAGTTTTCACGACGTCCCGATGACATCATCAGAAGCCAGATGCAGTTTTCACGACGTCCCGATGACGTCATCAGAAGCCAGATGCACTTTTCACGACGTCCCGATGACGTCATCAGAACGTCCCGATGACGTCATCAGAAGCCAGATGCAGTTTTCACGACGTCCCGATGACGTCATCAGAAGCCAGATGCAGTTTTCACGACGTCCCGATGACATCATCAGAAGCCAGATGCACTTTTCACGACGTCCCGATGACATCATCAGAAGCCAGATGCACTTTTCACGACGTCCCGATGACGTCATCAGAAGCCAGATGCACTTTTCACGACGTCCCGATGACGTCATCAGAAGCCAGATGCACTTTTCACGACGTCCCGATGACGTCATCAGAAGCCAGATGCACTTTTCACGACGTCCCGATGACGTCATCAGAAGCCAGATGCACTTTTCACGACGTCCCGATGACGTCATCAGAAGCCAGATGCACTTTTCACGACGTCCCGATGACGTCATCAGAAGCCAGATGCAGTTTTCACGACGTCCCGATGACGTCATCAGAAGCCAGATGCAGTTTTCACGACGTCCCGATGACGTCATCAGAAGCCAGATGCACTTTTCACGACGTCCCGATGACATCCTCAGAAGCCAGATGCACTTTTTACGACGTCCCGATGACGTCATCAGAAGCCAAATGCACTTTTCAGGACGTCCCGATGACATCATCAGAAGCCAGATGCACTTTTCAGGACGTCCCGATGACATCATCAGAAGCCAGATGCACTTTTCACGACGTCCCGATGACGTCATCAGAAGCCAGATGCACTTTTCACGACGTCCCGATGACGTCATCAGAAGCCAGATGCACTTTTCACGACGTCCCGATGACATCATCAGAAGCCAGATGCACTTTTCACGACGTCCCGATGACGTCATCAGAAGCCAGATGCACTTTTCACGACGTCCCGATGACGTCATCAGAAGCCAGATGCAGTTTTCACGACGTCCCGATGACGTCATCAGAAGCCAGATGCACTTTTCACGACGTCCCGATGACGTCATCAGAAGCCAGATGCACTTTTCACGACGTCCCGATGACGTCATCAGAAGCCAGATGCACTTTTCACGACGTCCCGATGACATCATCAGAAGCCCGAAGCACTTTTTACGACGTCCCGATGACATCATCAGAAGCCAGATGCACTTTTCACGACGTCCCGATGACGTCATCAGAAGCCAGATGCACTTTTCATGACGTCCCGATGACATCATCAGAAGCCAGATGCGGTTTCACGACGTCCCGATGACATCATCAGAAGCCAGATGCACTTTTCACGACGTCCCGATGACGTCATCAGAAGCCAGATGCGCTTTTCACGACGTCCCGATGACATCATCAGAAGCCCGAAGCACTTTTTACGACGTCCCGATGACATCATCAGAAGCCAGATGCACTTTTCACGACGTCCCGATGACGTCATCAGAAGCCAGATGCACTTTTCACGACGTCCCGATGACGTCATCAGAAGCCAGATGCACTTTTCACGACGTCCCGATGACATCATCAGAAGCCAGATGCACTTTTCACGACGTCCCGATGACGTCATCAGAAGCCAGATGCACTTTTCACGACGTCCCGATGACGTCATCAGAAGCCAGATGCACTTTTCACGACGTCCCGATGACATCATCAGAAGCCAGATGCACTTTTCACGACGTCCCGATGACGTCATCAGAAGCCAGATGCACTTTTCACGACGTCCCGATGACATCATCAGGAGCCAGATGCACTTTTCACGACGTCCCGATGACGTCATCAGAAGCCAGATGCACTTTTCACGACGTCCCGATGACGTCATCAGAAGCCAGATGCACTTTTCATGACGTCCCGATGACATCCTCAGAAGCCAGATGCACTTTTCACGACGTCCCGATGACGTCATCAGAAGCCAGATGCACTTTTCACGACGTCCCGATGACGTCATCAGAAGCCAGATGCACTTTTCACGACGTCCCGATGACGTCATCAGAAGCCAGATGCAGTTTTCACGACGTCACGGTGACGTCATCAGAAGCCAGATGCACTTTTCACGACGTCCCGATGACGTCATCAGAAGCCAGATGCACTTTTCACGACGTCCCGATGACATCCTCAGAAGCCAGATGCACTTTTCACGACGTCCCGATGACGTCATCAGAAGCCAGATGCACTTTTCACAACGTCCCGATGTCGTCATCAGAAGCCAGATGCACTTTTCATGACGTCCCGATGACATCCTCAGAAGCCAGATGCACTTTTCACGACGTCCCGATGACGTCATCAGAAGCCAGATGCACTTTTCACGACGTCCCGATGACATCATCAGAAGCCAGATGCAGTTTTCACGACGTCCCGATGACGTCATCAGAAGCCAGATGCACTTTTCACGACGTCCCGATGACGTCATCAGAAGCCAGATGCACTTTTCACGACGTCCCGATGACATCATCAGAAGCCAGATGCAGTTTTCACGACGTCCCGATGACGTCATCAGAAGCCAGATGCAGTTTTCACGACGTCCCGATGACATCATCAGTAGCCAGATGCACTTTTCATGACGTCCCGATGACATCATCAGAAGCCAGATGCGGTTTCACGACGTCCCGATGACATCATCAGAAGCCAGATGCACTTTTCACGACGTCCCGATGACGTCATCAGAAGCCAGATGCACTTTTCATGACGTCCCGATGACATCCTCAGAAGCCAGATGCACTTTTCACGACGTCCCGATGACGTCATCAGAAGCCAGATGCACTTTTCACGACGTCCCGATGACGTCATCAGAAGCCAGATGCAGTTTTCACGACGTCCCGATGACGTCATCAGAAGCCAGATGCACTTTTCACGACGTCCCGATGACATCATCAGAAGCCAGATGCACTTTTCACGACGTCCCGATGACGTCATCAGAAGCCAGATGCGGTTTCACGACGTCCCGATGACATCATCAGAAGCCAGATGCACTTTTCACGACGTCCCGATGACGTCATCAGAAGCCAGATGCGCTTTTCACGACGTCCCGATGACATCATCAGAAGCCCGAAGCACTTTTTACGACGTCCCGATGACATCATCAGAAGCCAGATGCACTTTTCACGACGTCCCGATGACGTCATCAGAAGCCAGATGCACTTTTCACGACGTCCCGATGACGTCATCAGAAGCCAGATGCACTTTTCACGACGTCCCGATGACGTCATCAGAAGCCAGATGCGCTTTTCACGACGTCCCGATGACATCATCAGAAGCCAGATGCAGTTTTCACGACGTCCCGATGACGTCATCAGAAGCCAGATGCACTTTTCATGACGTCCCGATGACATCATCAGAAGCCAGATGCAGTTTTCACGACGTCCCGATGACGTCATCAGAAGCCAGACGCAGTTTTCACGACGTCCCGATGACATCATCAGAAGCCAGATGCACTTTTCACGACGTCCCGATGACGTCATCAGAAGCCAGATGCACTTTTCACGACGTCCCGATGACATCATCAGAAGCCAGATGCACTTTTCACGACGTCCCGATGACGTCATCAGAAGCCAGATGCACTTTTCACGACGTCCCGATGACGTCATCAGAAGCCAGATGCAGTTTTCACGACGTCCCGATGACATCATCAGAAGCCAGATGCAGTTTTCACGACGTCCCGATGACTTCATCAGAACGTCCCGATGACGTCATCAGAAGCCAGATGCACTTTTCACGACGTCCCGATGACATCATCAGAAGCCAGATGCAGTTTTCACGACGTCCCGATGACATCATCAGAAGCCAGATGCAGTTTTCACGACGTCCCGATGACGTCATCAGAAGCCAGATGCAGTTTTCACGACGTCCCGATGACGTCATCAGAAGCCAGATGCAGTTTTCACGACGTCCCGATGACATCATCAGAAACCAGATGCAGTTTTCACGACGTCCCGATGACGTCATCAGAAGCCAGATGCACTTTTTACGACGTCCCGATGACGTCATCAGAAGCCCGAAGCACTTTTCACGACGTCCCGATGACATCATCAGAAGCCAGATGCACTTTTCACGACGTCCCGATGACGTCATCAGAAGCCAGATGCGGTTTCACGACGTCCCGATGACATTATCAGAAGCCAGATGCACTTTTTACGACGTCCCGATGACATCATCAGAAGCCAGATGCAGTTTTCACGACGTCCCGATGACGTCATCAGAAGCCAGATGCACTTTTCACGACGTCCCGATGACATCATCAGAAGCCAGATGCACTTTTCACGACGTCCCGATGACGTCATCAGAAGCCAGATGCACTTTTCACGACGTCCCGATGACGTCATCAGAAGCCAGATGCACTTTTCATGACGTCCCGATGACATCCTCAGAAGCCAGATGCACTTTTCACGACGTCCCGATGACGTCATCAGAAGCCAGATGCACTTTTCACGACGTCCCGATGACGTCATCAGAAGCCAGATGCAGTTTTCACGACGTCCCGATGACGTCATCAGAAGCCAGATGCAGTTTTCACGACGTCCCGATGACGTCATCAGAAGCCAGATGCAGTTTTCACAACGTCCCGATGACATCATCAGAAGCCAGATGCAGTTTTCACGACGTCCCGATGACTTCATCAGAACGTCCCGATGACGTCATCAGAAGCCAGATGCACTTTTCACGACGTCCCGATGACATCCTCAGAAGCCAGATGCACTTTTCACGACGTCCCGATGACGTCATCAGAAGCCAGATGCACTTTTCACAACGTCCCGATGACGTCATCAGAAGCCAGATGCACTTTTCATGACGTCCCGATGACATCCTCAGAAGCCAGATGCACTTTTCACGACGTCCCGATGACGTCATCAGAAGCCAGATGCACTTTTCACGACGTCCCGATGACATCATCAGAAGCCAGATGCAGTTTTCACGACGTCCCGATGACATCATCAGAAGCCAGATGCAGTTTTCACAACGTCCCGATGACGTCATCAGAAGCCAGATGCACTTTTCATGACGTCCCGATGACATCATCAGAAGCCAGATGCACTTTTCACGACGTCCCGATGACATCATCAGAAGCCAGATGCACTTTTCACGACGTCCCGATGACATCATCAGAAGCCAGATGCACTTTTCATGACGTCCCGATGACATCCTCAGAAGCCAGATGCGGTTTCACGACGTCCCGATGACATCATCAGAAGCCAGATGCACTTTTCACGACGTCCCGATGACATCATCAGAAGCCAGATGCGCTTTTCACGACGTCCCGATGACATCATCAGAAGCCAGATGCACTTTTCACGACGTCCCGATGACGTCATCAGAAGCCAGATGCACTTTTCACGACGTCCCGATGACGTCATCAGAAGCCAGATGCAGTTTTCACGACGTCCCGATGACATCATCAGAAGCCAGATGCAGTTTTCACGACGTCCCGATGACGTCATCAGAAGCCAGATGCAGTTTTCACGACGTCCCGATGACGTCATCAGAAGCCAGATGCACTTTTCACGACGTCCCGATGACATCATCAGAAGCCAGATGCACTTTTCACGACGTCCCGATGACATCATCAGAAGCCAGATGCAGTTTTCACGACGTCCCGATGACGTCATCAGAAGCCAGATGCAGTTTTCACGACGTCCCGATGACATCATCAGAAGCCAGATGCACTTTTCACGACGTCCCGATGACGTCATCAGAAGCCAGATGCGGTTTCACGACGTCCCGATGACGTCATCAGAAGCCAGATGCACTTTTTACGACGTCCCGATGACATCATCAGAAGCCAGATGCACTTTTCACGACGTCCCGATGACGTCATCAGAAGCCAGATGCACTTTTCACGACGTCCCGATGACATCATCAGAAGCCAGATGCACTTTTCACGACGTCCCGATGACGTCATCAGAAGCCAGATGCACTTTTCACGACGTCCCGATGACGTCATCAGAAGCCAGATGCACTTTTCACGACGTCCCGATGACATCATCAGAAGCCAGATGCAGTTTTCACGACGTCCCGATGACGTCATCAGAAGCCAGACGCAGTTTTCACGACGTCCCGATGACATCATCAGAAGCCAGATGCACTTTTCACGACGTCCCGATGACGTCATCAGAAGCCAGATGCACTTTTCATGACGTCCCGATGACATCATCAGAAGCCAGATGCGCTTTTCACGACGTCCCGATGACATCATCAGAAGCCAGATGCACTTTTCACGACGTCCCGATGACGTCATCAGAAGCCAGATGCACTTTTCACGACGTCCCGATGACATCATCAGAAGCCAGATGCAGTTTTCACGACGTCCCGATGACGTCATCAGAAGCCAGATGCAGTTTTCACGACGTCCCGATGACGTCATCAGAAGCCAGATGCACTTTTCACGACGTCCCGATGACGTCATCAGAAGCCAGATGCAGTTTTCACAACGTCTCGATGACATCATCAGAAGCCAGATGCAGTTTTCACGACGTCCCGATGACGTCATCAGAAGCCAGATGCAGTTTTCACGACGTCCCGATGACATCATCAGTAGCCAGATGCACTTTTCACGACGTCCCGATGACATCATCAGAAGCCAGATGCAGTTTTCACGACGTCCCGATGACGTCATCAGAAGCCAGATGCAGTTTTCACGACGTCCCGATGACGTCATCAGAAGCCAGATGCACTTTTCACGACGTCCCGATGACATCATCAGAAGCCAGATGCACTTTTCACGACGTCCCGATGACGTCATCAGAAGCCAGATGCACTTTTCATGACGTCCCGATGACATCCTCAGAAGCCAGATGCACTTTTCATGACGTCCCGATGACATCCTCAGAAGCCAGATGCACTTTTCACGACGTCCCGATGACGTCATCAGAAGCCAGATGCACTTTTCACGACGTCCCGATGACGTCATCAGAAGCCAGATGCAGTTTTCACGACGTCCCGATGACGTCATCAGAAGCCAGATGCAGTTTTCACGACGTCCCGATGACGTCATCAGAAGCCAGATGCAGTTTTCACGACGTCCCGATGACATCATCAGAAGCCAGATGCACTTTTCACGACGTCCCGATGACGTCATCAGAAGCCAGATGCACTTTTCACGACGTCCCGATGACGTCATCAGAAGCCAGATGCACTTTTCACGACGTCCCGATGACATCATCAGAAGCCAGATGCACTTTTCACGACGTCCCGATGACGTCATCAGAAGCCAGATGCACTTTTCACGACGTCCCGATGACGTCATCAGAAGCCAGATGCACTTTTCACGACGTCCCGATGACGTCATCAGAAGCCAGATGCAGTTTTCACGACGTCCCGATGACGTCATCAGAAGCCAGATGCACTTTTCACGACGTCCCGATGACATCATCAGAAGCCAGATGCAGTTTTCACGACGTCCCGATGACGTCATCAGAAGCCAGATGCAGTTTTCACGACGTCCCGATGACGTCATCAGAAGCCAGATGCGGTTTCACGACGTCCCGATGACATCATCAGGAGCCAGATGCACTTTTCACGACGTCCCGATGACGTCATCAGAAGCCAGATGCACTTTTCACGACGTCCCGATGACGTCATCAGAAGCCAGATGCACTTTTCACGACGTCCCGATGACATCATCAGGAGCCAGATGCACTTTTCACGACGTCCCGATGACGTCATCAGAAGCCAGATGCACTTTTCACGACGTCCCGATGACGTCATCAGAAGCCAGATGCACTTTTCACGACGTCCCGATGACATCATCAGAAGCCAGATGCACTTTTCACGACGTCCCGATGACGTCATCAGAAGCCAGATGCAGTTTTCACGACGTCCCGATGACATCATCAGAAGCCAGATGCACTTTTCACGACGTCCCGATGACGTCATCAGAAGCCAGATGCAGTTTTCACGACGTCACGGTGACGTCATCAGAAGCCAGATGCACTTTTCACGACGTCCCGATGACGTCATCAGAAGCCAGATGCACTTTTCACGACGTCCCGATGACGTCATCAGAAGCCAGATGCACTTTTCACGACGTCCCGATGACGTCATCAGAAGCCCGAAGCACTTTTCACGACGTCCCGATGACATCATCAGAAGCCAGATGCACTTTTCACGACGTCCCGATGACGTCATCAGAAGCCAGATGCAGTTTTCACGACGCCCCGATGACGTCATCAGAAGCCAGATGCACTTTTCACGACGTCCCGATGACGTCATCAGAAGCCAGATGCACTTTTCACGACGTCCCGATGACGTCATCAGAAGCCAGATGCACTTTTCACGACGTCCCGATGACATCATCAGAAGCCAGATGCAGTTTTCACGACGTCCCGATGACGTCATCAGAAGCCAGATGCAGTTTTCACGACGTCCCGATGACGTCATCAGAAGCCAGATGCAGTTTTCACGACGTCCCGATGACGTCATCAGAAGCCAGATGCACTTTTCACGACGTCCCGATGACGTCATCAGAAGCCCGAAGCACTTTTCACGACGTCCCGATGACATCATCAGAAGCCAGATGCACTTTTCACGACGTCCCGATGACGTCATCAGAAGCCAGATGCAGTTTTCACGACGCCCCGATGACGTCATCAGAAGCCAGATGCACTTTTCACGACGTCCCGATGACGTCATCAGAAGCCAGATGCACTTTTCACGACGTCCCGATGACGTCATCAGAAGCCAGATGCAGTTTTCACGACGTCCCGATGACATCATCAGAAGCCAGATGCAGTTTTCACAACGTCCCGATGACGTCATCAGAAGCCAGATGCACTTTTCATGACGTCCCGATGACATCCTCAGAAGCCAGATGCACTTTCCACGACGTCCCGATGACGTCATCAGAAGCCAGATGCAGTTTTCACGACGTCCCGATGACATCATCAGTAGCCAGATGCACTTTTCATGACGTCCCGATGACATCATCAGAAGCCAGATGCGCTTTTCACGACGTCCCGATGACATCATCAGAAGCCAGATGCACTTTTCACGACGTCCCGATGACGTCATCAGAAGCCAGATGCACTTTTCATGACGTCCCGATGACATCCTCAGAAGCCAGATGCACTTTTCACGACGTCCCGATGACGTCATCAGAAGCCAGATGCACTTTTCACAACGTCCCGATGACGTCATCAGAAGCCAGATGCAGTTTTCACGACGTCCCGATGACATCATCAGAAGCCAGATGCAGTTTTCACGACGTCCCGATGACATCATCAGAAGCCAGATGCAGTTTTCACAACGTCCCGATGACGTCATCAGAAGCCAGATGCAGTTTTCACAACGTCTCGATGACATCATCAGAAGCCAGATGCAGTTTTCACGACGTCCCGATGACATCATCAGAACGTCCCGATGACGTCATCAGAAGCCAGATGCACTTTTCACGACGTCCCGATGACATCATCAGAAGCCAGATGCAGTTTTCACGACGTCCCGATGACGTCATCAGAAGCCAGATGCACTTTTCACGACGTCCCGATGACGTCATCAGAAGCCAGATGCACTTTTCACGACGTCCCGATGACGTCATCAGAAGCCAGATGCACTTTTCACGACGTCCCGATGACGTCATCAGAAGCCAGATGCACTTTTCACGACGTCCCGATGACATCATCAGAAGCCAGATGCACTTTTCATGACGTCCCGATGACATCATCAGAAGCCAGATGCACTTTTCACGACGTCCCGATGACGTCATCAGAAGCCAGATGCACTTTTCATGACGTCCCGATGACATCCTCAGAAGCCAGATGCACTTTTCACGACGTCCCGATGACGTCATCAGAAGCCAGATGCAGTTTTCACGACGTCCCGATGACGTCATCAGAAGCCAGATGCACTTTTCACGACGTCCCGATGACATCATCAGAAGCCAGATGCACTTTTCACGACGTCCCGATGACGTCATCAGAAGCCAGATGCACTTTTCACGACGTCCCGATGACGTCATCAGAAGCCAGATGCACTTTTCACGACGTCCCGATGACGTCATCAGAAGCCAGATGCACTTTTCATGACGTCCCGATGACATCCTCAGAAGCCAGATGCACTTTTCACGACGTCCCGATGACGTCATCAGAAGCCAGATGCACTTTTCACGACGTCCCGATGACGTCATCAGAAGCCAGATGCAGTTTTCACGACGTCCCGATGACGTCATCAGAAGCCAGATGCAGTTTTCACGACGTCCCGATGACGTCATCAGAAGCCAGATGCAGTTTTCACGACGTCCCGATGACATCATCAGAAGCCAGATGCAGTTTTCACGACGTCCCGATGACGTCATCAGAAGCCAGATGCACTTTTCACGACGTCCCGATGACATCCTCAGAAGCCAGATGCACTTTTCACGACGTCCCGATGACGTCATCAGAAGCCAGATGCACTTTTCACAACGTCCCGATGTCGTCATCAGAAGCCAGATGCACTTTTCATGACGTCCCGATGACATCCTCAGAAGCCAGATGCACTTTTCACGACGTCCCGATGACGTCATCAGAAGCCAGATGCACTTTTCACGACGTCCCGATGACATCATCAGAAGCCAGATGCAGTTTTCACGACGTCCCGATGACATCATCAGAAGCCAGATGCAGTTTTCACAACGTCCCGATGACGTCATCAGAAGCCAGATGCACTTTTCATGACGTCCCGATGACATCCTCAGAAGCCAGATGCACTTTCCACGACGTCCCGATGACGTCATCAGAAGCCAGATGCAGTTTTCACGACGTCCCGATGACATCATCAGTAGCCAGATGCACTTTTCATGACGTCCCGATGACATCATCAGAAGCCAGATGCGCTTTTCACGACGTCCCGATGACATCATCAGAAGCCAGATGCACTTTTCACGACGTCCCGATGACGTCATCAGAAGCCAGATGCACTTTTCATGACGTCCCGATGACATCCTCAGAAGCCAGATGCACTTTTCATGACGTCCCGATGACATCCTCAGAAGCCAGATGCACTTTTCACGACGTCCCGATGACGTCATCAGAAGCCAGATGCACTTTTCACGACGTCCCGATGACGTCATCAGAAGCCAGATGCAGTTTTCACGACGTCCCGATGACGTCATCAGAAGCCAGATGCAGTTTTCACGACGTCCCGATGACGTCATCAGAAGCCAGATGCACTTTTCACGACGTCCCGATGACATCCTCAGAAGCCAGATGCGGTTTCGCGACGTCCCGATGACGTCATCAGAAGCCAGATGCACTTTTCACGACGTCCCGATGACGTCATCAGAAGCCAGATGCACTTTTCACGACGTCCCGATGACGTCATCAGAAGCCAGATGCACTTTTCACGACGTCCCGATGACGTCATCAGAAGCCAGATGCACTTTTCACGACGTCCCGATGACGTCATCAGAAGCCAGATGCACTTTTCACGACGTCCCGATGACGTCATCAGAAGCCAGATGCACTTTTCACGACGTCCCGATGACGTCATCAGAAGCCAGATGCACTTTTCACGACGTCCCGATGACGTCATCAGAAGCCAGATGCACTTTTCACGACGTCCCGATGACGTCATCAGAAGCCAGATGCACTTTTCACGACGTACCGATGACATCATCAGGAGCCAGATGCACTTTTCACGGCGTCCCGATGACGTCATCAGAAGCCAGATGCACTTTTCACGACGTCCCGATGACGTCATCAGAAGCCAGATGCACTTTTCACGACGTCCCGATGACGTCATCAGAAGCCAGATGCACTTTTCACGACGTCCCGATGACGTCTTCAGACGCCAGATGCACGTTTCACGACGTCCCGATGACGTCACCAGAAGCCAGATGCACTTTTCACGACGTCCCGATGACGTCATCAGAAGCCAGATGCACTTTTCACGACGTCCCGATGACGTCATCAGAAGCCAGATGCACTTTTCACGACGTCCCGATGACGTCATCAGAAGCCAGATGCACTTTTCACGACGTCCCGATGACGTCATCAGAAGCCAGATGCACTTTTCACGGCGTTCCGCTGACGTCATCAGAAGCCAGATGCAGTTTTCACGACGTCACGGTGACGTCATCAGAAGCCAGATGCACTTTTCACGACGTCCCGATGACGTCATCAGAAGCCAGATGCACTTTTCACGACGTCCCGATGACATCATCAGGAGCCAGATGCACTTTTCACGACGTCCCGATGACGTCATCAGAAGCCAGATGCACTTTTCACGACGTCCCGATGACGTCATCAGAAGCCAGATGCACTTTTCACGACGTTCCGATGACGTCATCAGAAGCCAGATGCACTTTTCACGACGTCCCGATGACGTCATCAGAAGCCAGATGCACTTTTCACGACGTCCCGATGACGTCATCAGAAGCCAGATGCACTTTTCACGACGTCCCGATGACGTCATCAGAAGCCAGATGCACTTTTCACGACGTCCCGATGACGTCATCAGAAGCCAGATGCAGTTTTCACGACGTCCCGATGACATCATCAGAAGCCAGATGCACTTTTCACGACGTCCCGATGACGTCATCAGAAGCCAGATGCACTTTTCACGACGTCCCGATGACGTCATCAGAAGCCAGATGCACTTTTCATGACGTCCCGATGACATCCTCAGAAGCCAGATGCACTTTTCACGACGTCCCGATGACGTCATCAGAAGCCAGATGCACTTTTCACGACGTCCCGATGACGTCATCAGAAGCCAGATGCACTTTTCATGACGTCCCGATGACATCATCAGAAGCCAGATGCACTTTTCACGACGTCCCGATGACGTCATCAGAAGCCAGATGCACTTTTCACGACGTCCCGATGACGTCATCAGAAGCCAGATGCACTTTTCACGACGTCCCGATGACATCATCAGAAGCCAGATGCACTTTTCACGACGTCCCGATGACGTCATCAGAAGCCAGATGCACTTTTCACGACGTCCCGATGACGTCATCAGAAGCCAGATGCACTTTTCACGACGTCCCGATGACGTCATCAGAAGCCAGATGCACTTTTCACGACGTCCCGATGACGTCATCAGAAGCCAGATGCACTTTTCACGACGTCCCGATGACATCATCAGAAGCCAGATGCACTTTTCACGACGTCCCGATGACGTCATCAGAAGCCAGATGCACTTTTCACGACGTCCCGATGACGTCATCAGAAGCCAGATGCACTTTTCATGACGTCCCGATGACGTCATCAGAAGCCAGATGCACTTTTCACGACGTCCCGATGACGTCATCAGAAGCCAGATGCGCTTTTCACGACGTCCCGATGACGTCATCAGAAGCCAGATGCAGTTTTCACAACGTCTCGATGACGTCATCAGAAGCCAAATGCACTTTTCAGGACGTCCCGATGACGTCATCAGAAGCCAGATGCACTTTTCAGGACGTCCCGATGACGTCATCAGAAGCCAGATGCGCTTTTTACGACGTCCCGATGACATCATCAGAAGCCAGATGCACTTTTTTAGACGTCCCGATGACGTCATCAGAAGCCAAATGCACTTTTCAGGACGTCCCGATGACGTCATCAGAAGCCAGATGCACTTTTCACGACGTCCCGATGACGTCATCAGAAGCCAGATGCACTTTTCACGACGTCCCGATGACGTCATCAGGAGCCAGATGCACTTTCACGACGTCCCGATGACGTCATCAGAAGCCAAATGCACTTTTCACGACGTCCCGATGACGTCATCAGAAGCCAGATGCACTTTTCACGACGTCCCGATGACGTCATCAGAAGCCAGATGCACTTTTCACGACGTCCCGATGACGTCATCAGAAGCCAGATGCACTTTTCACGACGTCCCGATGACGTCATCAGAAGCCAGATGCACTTTTCATGACGTCCCGATGACGTCATCAGAAGCCAGATGCACTTTTCACGACGTCCCGATGACGTCATCAGAAGCCAGATGCACTTTTCACGACGTCCCGATGACGTCATCAGAAGCCAGATGCAGTTTTCACGACGTCACGGTGACGTCATCAGAAGCCAGATGCACTTTTCACGACGTCCCGATGACGTCATCAGAAGCCAGATGCACTTTTCACGACGTCCCGATGACGTCATCAGAAGCCAGATGCACTTTCACGACGTCCCGATGCCGTCACCAGAAGCCAGATGCCCTTTTCCCGCCGTCCCGATGACGTCATCAGAAGCCAGATGCACTTTCCCGACGCCCCGATGCCGCCACCAGAAGCCAGATGCACTTTTCACGACGTCCCGATGACGTCATCAGAAGCCAGATGCACTTTTCACGACGTCCCGATGACGTCATCAGAAGCCAGATGCACTTTTCACGACGTCCCGATGACGTCATCAGAAGCCAGATGCACTTTTCACGACGTCCCGATGACGTCATCAGAAGCCAGATGCACTTTTCACGACGTCCCGATGACGTCATCAGAAGCCAGATGCACTTTCACGACGTCCCGATGACGTCATCAGAAGCCAGATGCACTTTTCATGACGTCCCGATGACGTCATCAGAAGCCAGATGCACTTTTCACGACGTCCCGATGACGTCATCAGAAGCCAGATGCACTTTTCACGACGTCCCGATGACGTCATCAGAAGCCAGATGCACTTTTCATGACGTCCCGATGACGTCATCAGAAGCCAGATGCACTTTTCACGACGTCCCGATGACGTCATCAGAAGCCAGATGCACTTTTCACGACGTCCCGATGACGTCATCAGAAGCCAGATGCACTTTTCATGACGTCCCGATGACGTCATCAGAAGCCAGATGCACTTTTCATGACGTCCCGATGACGTCATCAGAAGCCAGATGCACTTTTCACGACGTCCCGATGACGTCATCAGAAGCCAGATGCATTTTTCACGACGTCCCGATGACGTCATCAGAAGCCAGATGCACTTTTCACGACGTCCCGATGACGTCATCAGAAGCCAGATGCACTTTTCACGACGTCCCGATGACGTCATCAGAAGCCAGATGCACTTTTCATGACGTCCCGATGACGTCATCAGAAGCCAGATGCACTTTTCATGACGTCCCGATGACGTCATCAGAAGCCAGATGCATTTCTCACGACGTCCCGATGACGTCATCAGAAGCCAGAAGAACTTTTCACGACGTCCCGATGACGTCATCAGAAGCCAGATGCACTTTTCCTGACGTCCCGATGACGTCATCAGAAGCCAGATGCACTTTTCATGACGTCCCGATGACGTCATCAGAAGCCAGATGCACTTTTCATGACGTCCCGATGACGTCATCAGAAGCCAGATGCACTTTCACCAGCCTGCGTCCCCCCCCCCCAACTTACCTGCCTGAAATTGACCGCCTGTGACCATTGGCAGTGAATACTAGCAGTGAAGAATGAAAAGCGTGACGGCCTCCGGCCTCCGGCCTACGGCCCACGGCTCACGGCCTACGGCGCACACCATCAATTTTTCCTAAGCTTTCGGCCTCACAACTTTGTTATTTGTGAACCGATTCGGCTCAAATTTTGAGAGCTGGTGTCTTTTGGACCCCTTCACTTATATCCAGAAGGGAATCTGCCGAAAATTTGTTTAAATGGTTTTATAAACTACTTTATAAAATTAGAAGTGATCACAAGGTCTAGGCAAAACCAAACCTCTCCAGCCGCTTCGCGGCTGGAGCGATTTAGGGTACAGTCAGCGACTATTAACAGTATTCTTCGTAACTATGCATGCATAAACGCTAAAGACGTTGATAAATCTTTACTTGCTATAAACCTCGGAGGATAGGGATAACTTTCGTTATAAATATTCAGACAGGGCAAAGTTCATTCTCCCATCACAATGCCGAAAGGAGGTAGGTCCCTTCTGCTGTATGGTTCACCTGCCTCGCATTTCCTCAACGATGAGCTGCCCACATCATCTTCAAACTACCCTGTGCCGCAAGCATTTTCGCAGTCTAGAAGCGATTCGGATGCTACAGTGGGACATTCCAGTGATCCGGAAGTGACAGATTCAGAGACGATTATAAATTGCCATCACTACAACATTCTCACTGTAAACAAAATTGATGATACCCACTTGATAAAGCGTAGAGGTGTCTTCATTCACACACTGCTTTTCACCAGTCAGTGAGGTCAGTGGCTGAAGCTCTGAAAAGACTAGGAGGAAAGATTCTCACTCACCATTGGTGAAGGTATGAGGACATTGGGTTCTAAACATAGAAAGCCCTGTAAACTCAGGGTTACACTTCGGTTAGAATTTTGTGGTGTTGGTATATTATCAACTTGCCGGATTCAGTTGTCACACAGAACTAACTAAAGGATAGCCCGAGTGCTCTATAAAGTTTGTCCACCATGAAAACCGTTTCCCGGTTCTCACCGAAATTCGAAAGATTATTGGCCTATGGTATTCTAAATTATATTCAGATTCTGTTTCAAACGTACGTTTCATACGAAAAGTTTATAATTTGTGGAAGTTTCTCTTCCCAGAGTTTTCCATGCTTAGGGCCCAATATCGTGATATCTTTGATACCGGTGAAGCTGTTTCCCTAATCCCTAGTCTGTCCAGAGCTTCAGCCGCTTACCTCTTTAGAAAAACTGTGTGTGAATGTAAAACAACGCTCTTCATTACTTTTATACCCTACCCTTTATCAATTTCATATCATCAATTTTGTTTACCGTGAGAATTTGGTGCCGTTGGCAATTTATAATCGTCTTCTTATACGTCAAAATGAGTTAATGCTCATTCATAGCAGGTCGCTTCGACTAGTCACGGCACTGCAAACAGTTACAAAACCCATCGCGCCAACAGATCTTGCATAGAGTCGCGACGGTTTGGAGCAGTTCGCAGTTTCAGTCGCGATCGCCGAGCGACTGGGGTATTTCATAGCTGGTCGAAGTGACCTGCTTAATTTTGTTAGGTCGCTTCGACCAATTGACTGTCTATTTCACGCGAAATCACGTCCGCCTGAGCGATTTCAGATCGCGGCAGTATTGTTGATCGCTTCGACTTGAAGTCGGAGAGATCAGCTATGAATGAGACTCCAGTCGAATTGAATTTATCATCTGAAACTCTCTGCTAGAGAAATGGCGGAGCTTACCAATTGCAATAAAAATCGCACCGCGAAATGGTCTAAATGCCGTTCGATGTGCTCTAGCGACTGGGAGCTCCCTCAAAGAATCTGAAGACAAGTTAGCTGGAGTGATAGAGCATGAAGAGTTGAGGAAGTAAATGAAAAAGTGGGTAGCAAAAAGCGATTAACACTACTTAGGCGCTATGAAAGAAGGCATGCGTCTGTCGTGTCTACGATGCGGCTGAACGATTTAGAAAAAGGCAAAACGGAAAGATAGCTTATTAATCCATCAAAAATCATTGGAATAACTTTTTGAGATCAGTAGCACTTCTAACACTAAGAATCATGAACAAATTGGAGCATCACTTCAACGGATGGTGGTGTTTAGGTGACCAAGGAGCGGGAGGGGAGGACAAACGAGTAGCGGAGACATCGGCGGGCATAACAGAGGAGCATGAATTCTGTTCACTAGCGTGGCGATCTTGCACGCTTGCACTCTTTCCTGCTGTCCCTCTTATAACGCATAGCGACCACCATACCTCTTCTACGCGAAGTCTCTTCGTGAGTTCTAAGTCGGTCGGAAAAGTTGTCTCGTCAACACAGTAGGCTTTTTCACGGATCCACTCCGCATTTGATTCGCGGGGTGAAGAGAACCTAGTCAGCATTTACAGCCTTTCCAGGTGCAGCCTTCTTTTTACTGATATTGTTGACCTACTCACAACAGACGACAGGGATTAAATGTCTGGTCGGAAACTCACAGAACCTCGAGCAGTCAAAATCAGAAAATAATACAGAGGTAGTTATATGTTCTATTCTGAGTAAGAAAATGAATGACTTCATAGGTCGGCAATCTAACATTTATACGTGTGAATCCATTCAAAACAAGCACGCTATGATGAGTGCGTTACAGTGTCCAGCTAATGTGTGTGAAAAAGTTTTCGAATTTTGTGAGCACTCCACCCAGGGATGGCGTGATTAAGATTTTTGGTTGCACCTCATTTCTTCTTTCCAGAGAATCGAGGCTGTGTGTAGATCTCGCATAATCTCCTTGTCTATGAGGAGCATTCGGGCATTTGAGCGGATGATTGTTTTTCCTTCAAATAATTGACTTCAAAGAATGACAAATTTTCGATCCGAGGATTGTATTATACAAGCACGGCTTTGTTCCAGGAGTTAGGAAGTCCATCGAGATGATGCCCTAGTTAATCTTGTTTTTGAAATATCGACTCAAATTTCCACAATTTTCACAGGTTTAGAAAAAAATCCTCGATGAAAAAAAAAGATTCTCATTCAGATTAGAGAAAATAAAAATGAAGCGAGGATGAAAAATACCACTCGCCAATAATTTTCGGAATCCGACTTTTCGCGTAATTTTTGCGTAGTTTCAGCGCTCGTAGCGCTGCATTCGGATTAGGGCGCGTAGACTATGTTGCCTTATATTTTTCATTTATAATTATTTCAGAAGTAAGAGAGTAAAAGAAAAAGCTGTGTGCAATACTCACGCATACTAATTACCTTAAAGGCAATGTCTAAACTCAGGGGTAAATTTTGGAGTTAAAGTCCAGTCGCCTTGTACGGCAATGCTGCCAGGCGCGAACAATTTGATCGATCAAATAAGCAAGAGGAAGCGATGTCATCATCGTCAATAATGTCATCACACGAGATTTGCTGCGTTCAGCCTCTTGGACACTGTTGTATGCTGACGACGTGATGCTCGGATGAGATGACAAAAAAATCTCCAACCGCAAGTTCGAGTTTGGCATGATCGACTGGCAGAATTGTGCTTACGACTCAATTAGAATAAAACGGAATATATGAAAAATCCGGGTCGTCATGATTCCATACAAGTCGACGAAACTGTCTTGCCAAAAGCACATACGCTGCGATATATTGGATCGACGCTTACCGACTCTGAGACGTTGCCGGCTGAAGCTGACGCAAGCATCAATGCTGCTTTGTTAAGATGGCGGACCGCGAGTGGAGTACTCTGTGATAAAAAGGTATGCGACACACCCAAGTCAAAGATTTATCGATCGGTTGTGAGGCCCGTCGCACTGTATGGCACAGAGTGTTGTCCAAAGGCAAAGGAAGCAGAAAGACGGTTCGGTGTTGTGGACGCGAAGATGCTGGGGTGGACTTCTTGATTAACCGATTGGACCGAGTTCGGAATGACGATGTGCGTGAAAGATTCGGTGTTGCGCCCATTCCGGACAGACTTCGCGAACATCGTCTAAGATGGTAGGGGCGCGTTCAGCGAGCTGAAAAACACTCGTTAGCGGAAGCGGCTACGCAGCTCCATGTGACGGGCCAGTGACCAAGAGAACGATCTAAGCAGAGATGGCTGGATGTCTTGCACAACGAAATGAAAATTGCAGGCCTCCATCTTGAACGACAAGGTCAAATGGCGGCAATGTTCGAGAAAAGCCCACCCTGCTACAGTGTGAGACAAACGCTGAAGAAGGAGAAGAAGTGAGGAAAAAGTCGACTGCCCCTCCCCATTAAAGAAAAAGTGGGTGACGCCCATCAACAAGCTTCCGATCTAAATAGGGGATTGATTCTGTGAAAATCTACGTTCTTCCATTTGTTTTCGGTCTGGCTTTATACTGCGATGCGCTTCAGAACGATGGCTGCCAATAACAAGAAGACACAGGCTCGAGAAAACTTGTCCGCGAATTTCTCGCCGTTCAAATTCAATTTTTTAAGAGGCCGCAACTCCGTTCGTAGTGAGTTTTGAGCGATTCCTGAGGCGCCGTTGTGATCAGCTTCAATTTTTTCCGAATTGGGAAAAAATGAAGATCGATTCTGAGGTTGGACTGGACCTCCAAAGTCTGGATCCTTGGTGATTTGGAACTCTATTGCTGAAGGGACGCCAATCGTTGGGTAGTGATAGAGAAAAGGCTGCGATTTGCCGGGTGGCTTGCTATTGTCCGCCACCTTACCTCGCCTGAATTCTTGTACAACAGCTTGGTTGGGAACTGAAATCACGACGACTTGGGGAGGGCTCTGTGTGGAAATCTGCTTTTTTCACGTAGAAATTCTATTCTTGATGTGTCGCACGTCTGAAAGTGTTTCTCACAATGAAGCACAGCGAATTGCCGTCCACAAGAAGGTTGGAATTGGTTCTGCTCAGATTGTGAAAAGTGGCGACTTTTTTATCATTTCTTTAAAACCTCTTTTGTACAAACTCGTTTTCGTTATTTCTTTTTCGATAAACTCCACCCAAAAAACAGAAAATCCTGCTCTCCAATGTTCCGTCCCCCCCCCCTGAAAATTTCTAGGACCCATCCCCACTACTCATTGGATTGCTATCCATTTCTGATGAGCCCTGTGTTACAAACAAGCAAGGAAATTTCAATTTGTACAAATTTTTGGACTAACCTAGTAGTGAGATTATTGTTCTCGCGGCATGTTTCTAGAGTCAGCGCTCGTTTTTTTGAGTAACACCTCCTGAAAATCTAAAACTGTTTTTTTTCGAACGGAATCATATTTCACACATTAAAAGGTACTTTGTGGAGAGTTCAGTTTTGTTTTAGCTGTCTTGGTTTACAAAATATCTGACTACCTTCAAAAATGATACTATTCAGGGAAACTGGTGTTTATACAAAATGACTCGTGAAAAGGAAGGATTTTCAGAAGATCCTTGCGCCAAAGCTAATGTAACTCGTTCTGCGGGAACATCGGATTGGAGTAATGTGAGTGTGACAAGGCCTTCTAAGATTAACAGTTATTTATTCTAGCGAAGCACTTGAACGTCAAGAGAGCGAGTAAGTGGGCTGCGTTTTTTTTCTTCTCTCCTACAGGCAATCCTGTTATATCTTGACCTCGTCTGTGAGATTTTTCCAGGGACGGTAGTTATCCATGCCAAACCACGAGTTTTATGTTGCGAGCTCGTGCTCGAAACTTGCAGAATGAGGTGATTGAAACCGGGATCATACAAGCATCATCATGCGAAGTGTCGGGTTTCCTTGCAAAAGGTAGAGACCCTAAGGAATTGAACCCGAAGGGCTAGAGCTGTAGCGGCGATCACTGCCATTGCACCTAGACTACACTTGCGCATGGGGACGCTACCATTATAGTTACATAGCTCTCATAGCAAACACAGCATTGTTAAATTGGCCACCGCAGAGCTTCCATCTAGTAATTAATGTTATAGTAATTATTTTGATTGTGAAAACAATAGAGGAATGACGCATTGAAATTTATTAACTCAAGGTGTATATAAAGAAGTGACTGGTCCAACGGAACTGAAAACTCGTATCCTACATAGTCATATGTTTTACAAATGTTGAGAAAGTATTCTAAGTGTACCTCTTTCGAGCAAATTCTGTCCTTCACCTACTAGACAACACTACCGGGACCTAAATAACGTGAGACTCTTGCATATTCATTTTCCTCACCGTTCTTCGACGGATTTTATTATAGTGTAAATGTTATTGCTGTTATTTCTTTCAACAGTTTTCCACCTCTCGATTTGTGTGTGAGACCTTATCTAACCATTTTCATCGCCACCCGTAGACAAACCAGATTTTCTTAACTTTGTTTGCAACTTTGTTCGTTCGTTAGAACGATCAGAGGAGCAAAAGTTTTCGTTTTTTGTTGGTTCAAAAAAAAGTTGATTCGCTTATCTGGGAAAATGCTTCAAAAAGTTTCTTCGTCCTTCATGGATTTTTAGGAAGTTATTTTGTGAAATTTGGAACAAAATTCTGGTCCGCAGTTGCGGAGAACCACAGTTGCAGGACGCAGCTTAAAGGCAATCGTGCTAGGACCACGGGGTCCATCCCTCAAAAAATTGGGAAACGTTTCACATTCACGTAGGATTTACGTCTACCTGGAGTTCCATTCCCTCGAAAAAATTTGTGAATGTTTCCACCAGTACAATAGATTCACGTATACCGTAATATCTAGAGCTTTACTGAAGCCAAAAACCTTGTTTCACTTTCTCAAGGGTTGTATTACTCATCGAATTGCACGCTCAAACAAACGGTGGTCTATATGCATGACCTCAGTCGATCACCAATCATCCAGGGAGGCATTGATGTGCGGCGAGGAACGAGCGCGGCGACTGCCGCCAGCCGGGTGTCGACAGCTGGCTGTCGCTCATATAGTCTTCGCCGACCTCGCATGATGGACGAAAAAGTCCTCCGCACCACTTTTTCTCCCCTAAACTGAGTGTCTCGCGTCTTTGCCATCTCTGTGCTATTTCATCGTGCTCTGTCCATCTCGCAAGAATGCAGCGCATACTGACAGTTTCAGCGAGCTCGCGAGCAGCGCCCGAAACCTTGAGGTTTTCCAGCTGCTACCTCCAAAGAAGGGAGCACTGCATGGGAAGCACGGAACCATTCCGCACCAAATTTGGAGGGTAGGTTATTGCAGGGTCGAGCAATACTAGGAATACGAATTTAAACCCAATCGTCATTACGTTGTCTCAAAATCGCCTGTTTCATGCGAAGTTGGAACTCGCAGGATACATGCATGTTTGGGTCATTTCAGAACTCGTAGTTTCGGATAGATTACTACCACCCCAGAAAATGGTCGCTCTTTCTCCCCAGAACATTCCAGGTCCATTCAGTGATGGGCTGCTCTTCAGCACCGGATCCATTCTTTGAGGATGCCTGAAACACCCTCTACAGGATCTTCTCGATGAGAAAAGGAGCCATACATGGTGATCGTTAGAAGAGCCATCTTACATGGAACGGGAAAGATGGGATTGTTTTAAATCACCTTGTGGGTAGAAGCGGACGACTTCCGGAGCAGAATGGATGGCCGGTTCTAGGTATTTTGTCGAACAAATAAATACGAAACAGCTCAGTTTACTTTAAGACATAATCAACGCGCCCCACAGCCATATGTGCAATGCGTGCAAGCGTCTGTTTTCTGGTGAACGGACCGAAAACCTCCAGCATCCGACCGCCAGTTGCTGTCCATCCACCTGCCAGTAGTCAGTAATCCGGACGCCAGTAGCAATTGAACTGCCGCCAGTAGACAGCTATGCGCCCAGCAATAGTCAGCGTTCCGCCCTGCAGATGTCTGCTATCTTCCAGTGATCTGTCGGTGAGACGCCAGTGAACCGCCTGCAAGTATTGAACATCCTGTCCGCGAGCATTCAACGTCACTTCGCCACCACTTGGTGGTCTCCCGGCCATCAGTGAACGTTCCTTCCGTCAGTAATCAGCGATTCGCCCGTTGAAAGTCACCGTTCCGCCCACAAATAGACAACGAACCGTCCACCAGAAGTCAGTGTTTTGCCCGGCAACAGTAGTTATATATGTATGTCGCCCGCTATCTGCCACTGATCCTTCCTCAGTCAGAAGCCAGCGGTATGCTCGCCAGTAGTGAGCCATTCGAAAGACTCTAGTCTATGATTTTTGTGCACCTATTGTCACAGTAAAGTAATTGAGACGCGAGCTGCGGGAAAATACAAATAACTCGCGATTGAATCTGCAAATATACATTGACTATAAGGTTTCCTTCAGACCGAAAAAGTGTGGTGTCTAACATACGACTCCGATGACATTAGTTATTATTACGTTGCATGTTACTGCTACAGTGAGAACTGCAATAATAACACCTTCTTCAAGGTTGGTTCAGACTCATGTTCTGTAAGATCTCACAGGGAAACTACTTTTCAGCCGAAGTGACCATTCTAAATGAATTGTATAGTTCTAGTACCATTTAAGATTCAGAATTTGACTGTGCCCTCGGCAGCTGGCTAGAATCAATCCCAAAATAGTTATAGGCGTTTTCCCTTTGATTTCGGTACCTATTGTACCTTCCAAAACACGCAGTAATCTTTCAAAAATATAGTAAATGGACCTTATAATCGCGTTGAAAGCCCTAAGCGACACCATGGGCAAACTTGGTTTTGGAGAACCTTTATCGACCTTTGAAAAGAGCAGGAGCGTTTTGCTTTTGTACCGATTGTTGGTTGTGCGGCTACTTATAGTTAGAGTTCTCGCATACAATTCACATATCATATCATCATTATCATTATAACAATGACAAGATACTTCGTCCATTAGCCCTTTTTTCCAGCATACAACGCTCCAGAAACTAAGACTGAAACCGGCCCACAAGATTTCGCGAGCACCGATGTAGGATGAGGCTGAGCTTGGCACTCTCGGAGAGTTCAACATAGGGCTGCACACAGAAGTATCAATCTCGAAAGACGATTCATAAGTGGCTACCAACCATTCACGTTCCACGTTCAGATACTGCACTAAAACAAGGTTGATGGAGAAAAGTACCATTGGAAAGTTCATATGAAGTAATTGGGCCATCAGGGGCGCTTTTCGCATCATTTCGGCTTTCTTGTTCTGCCAATCTCGACCCGTCTTCTATCATCCAGTTTCCCACTCGGTGTGAAACCGTTTGGGGGAAGGTCACTCAAGATTCAGTTATAGAATGAATGATCCATTAGTCTAACGGACTCAGAATTAAGTCCAACAAAAGAACGGAGCGACGGCAAATCGCCGTGCGCATTTAAAACCCGGTTGATCGGTGATGCCGCCACGGCCAACTGGATTCATTGCGCCTAGTCCATTTTTCTTCTTTAAAGTTTGTCCTGCATTGTCACAGGGTCCGCTTTTCTCAAATACTGCAGCCGTTTGACCTTGTCGTTTGCGTTGTCAGGATGGAGACCTGCAATTTTTATACCATTGTGCAAGACATCCAGCCATCTCTGCTTAGGACGTCCTTTCGGCCGCTGGCCCGTCAATTGTAGCTGCATTGTCGCTTTCGCTGCCGAGTGTTCTCCAGCTCGCAGAACGTGCCCATTCAATCTCAGGCGATGTTTGCGAAGTTTGTCAGATTGGGCGCAACACAGGATCTACCACGCACATCTTCATTCCGAACGCGGTCCAATCGAGTCAAGTCACCTTAGCATCCTTGTTTCCATAACACAGAGCCGAATCGCTGCTCCCTTTGTCATTGGGCAAACCTCTATGCCATACAGTGCGACGGGCCTCGCCACCGAACGACAAATCTTTGACTTGAGCCTGTGGCATACCTTTCTGTCACAGAGTACTCGTCTCGCGGTCCACCATTTCGACCAAACAGCATTGATGCGTGCGTCAACTTTAGCCGTCAATGTCCCAGAGTCAACAAGCGTAGATACAATTATTGAAACGTAGGCGCTTTTGGCAAGACAGTGTTGCGCATAGTCCACTTATCAGTAGAATTTTGATTCGCAAACCATATATCGAATAGGGGGTTCTGGAAGCGTTCGAGAACGAACCTGAGGTTTTTTTTTGACTTTCCAAGGTTTCAGAGTGATTTCGTTCAATTTTTCCCCATCGTGGGGGGATTTGAGGGCGAAACGCGACCATAGACGATTTATGGAATGTCTCCACTCAAAATCTTTCTCTGGGGGCTATTTGGTGGGCTAAGCATAAATCTGGAGTCTATTTATCAATTTTCGATAGGTCATGGATCATGGTAAAGAACGGTGGGTATATGGTAGTTTCGTCAATGTCTCAGATTTGACTCAGAATTTCTATGCGGAGGTTAATCATGGTGCTGAATCTGGATTAGATATACATTTTTCAACTCTCAATATATGTAGGTTGATTTTGTTCCATGACTGGCAAGGTACCTACCGTAAGCTACAATAAACTTCATAATTTAGAAAAGCGGACCCCAGATTCGTTTACAGCATTCTATATTACCCCTCCATTCACTTTTAAGCGGATTCTGAAATTTCTGTAAACACTCCTAAAATTGGCTCTAAAATTTACCTTTTCGCGAAGCTGCAGAAACGCTAATAGTTTCTCCTTAGGTAAGCCTAGGCAGCTGCGGAGAGCATATTCATCTGACAAGATCTCACTTCCACCAACACATTATTAATTACTACAAACCGTTCGACGATTTTGAACGTTTGGAATGAATATTTCAGGACTATTTAGCAAATGAACTAACGAAGGACGATGTGAAGGATACTAAACGAATTATCTACGAGTGTCTCCTTAAGACTGCTCTTCTTGAAGAAGAAAATTTAAGAAAATCAAAAGAAATGGAAGAGAGAAAAAAGAAAGGAGAGGGAAGGAAAAAGGAAGAGAAGGGAACAAAGAAGATAGAACAGAAAAATAAAGAGGATGGAGAGCATAAGGGAAGGAAAGATGGTTACTACGCAGTGTAGGTTCTTTCCCTCAAATTTTACTCCAGTCTAATCGTTGACAGGTGCGAAGCACCTTGATGTGTTTCTTATAATTAGATGTTCTCACCGAAAAACTGCCATCATCGATCTTTAGTGTTGTCATGATCTCTAATAGGTGGTCGGACTATTATTCACATAGCGCCGCGGAATCGCCTTGTGTATAAAGCCAATCAGCTGGAAAACCGTCCGTAGCGCAGCACGCCGACGCATGAGATCTGACACATAGGTGCACGGTTTTTTTTGGCATACAGGTCTAAAACGATCTTACGTATTTTTCCTAGAACTCTAATAACTTAGATTCTTATGATATGGTTTTTTTATCATCCAGTCGTTTTTAACGATATCTTTTCTAATTCTCCGTGTTCGGTGAGTAGTTGACGTTCGCAGATCAGTAATTCGGGTAGTGACAGCCACATAGTTCGCGCGTGATCTACCTCAGACAACAGGTGCGGACTGACCGCTGGCAATCAAGGCCTCTCCGGGCGGTACGCCGGCAAGTTGCGGGCGGATCGCTGCTCATCGTGGCCTCGGCGGGCGGATCGCTGGCTATCAAAGCCTTTGCGGGCGGATCGCTGCGTTTTGGCGGGCGGATAGCGGCGCCTGGGAAACTTGAACACCCTAGCGGGCGGATCGCCGGCAAGCTCTAAAGCGGCGATCCGCCCGCAACCTGCCAGCGATCCGCCCGCAAGGGCTTTGATAGCCAGCGATCCGCCCGCTGAGCTATGAAGTGCAGCGATCCGCCCGCAACTTGCCGGCGATCCGCCCGCCAGGGCTTCGATAGCCAGCGATCCGCCCGCTCAAATTGTACACGGTGAAACTGGTCAATCAATGATGAGTGGAGTGGAGTTCATTTATTGATCCACTGCCACGTCATAAATCCCCATCCGCCAACTCTACTTCAGTGTCATAGTTGTTTCACGTCTATATGTCGCTTTTTTCTTGATGTTGCTTAATTGTTGAAAGATCTTATGCTTACCTTGTATTGAGCTCATTAGAGTACGTGTTCTTTATTTCTCCCAGTTTATTGCTAGTATCCTAATTCGGGGAAGCGGTTGTCTTTGAAAAAAAAACATATGGTGTATGCTATTATGGTGTATGCTAATAGAAATGGAGAGAAAAACGCTTTGCTCAAAAGATGGCGGAATAACATCTACGCCGCGGCTATTTAGGGATATGATAGAAACCATACAATATCGTTAAATTCTTGGCACAGATGGTGCTATGTACTATACTTCGGCGACTCGTAAATTTTTTCGATTAATTGAGTTTTCGACTAAGTCGATTTTTGAAAATTTCGAATAATCGAGTTTTCGACTAACTCGATTTTTCAAAATTTCGAATAATCGAGTAGTCGAATTGATTCGATTTTTCGAATAATCGAATGGTCAAGTTTTCGACTAACTCAATTTTCAACAATTGAATTTCTGATGCAACTTATCTCGAGTATATTGAGCATATATATCTGGCAATGAAAAACGCCATCTTCGCACAGTAAGACGGCCGAAACCAATACTCATGCATTAATTTCGATTAGCAATATCCATCGAAATCAAAAGTTTCGGTTGCTTTGCGACGTTCCGCTGGTCCCAATGCATTCAAGCCTCTTGCATGCCTTTTTTTCTCGAGCAAGGTGAAATAGTTGACCGTCATGTATTAATTTCCAGGCTATCGCGCGACCGTCTTGTTATCTCTAATGAGTTTATTGGTATGCTCACACGTGAGGATTGAGGAATTTTGGCGTAAATCAATACCGGTTTTAAGTGAAAAAGATGGTCGTGAGCCGTACGAGAACATTCGAGAACTATGAGCAAATAACAACTGGCGGCAAATTAGGTGCATGGTCTTCAACTGCATTTTGAAACAGTTTAACTGAAGGAGAACTTCTTTGACTCGAAACAGTCGACTATCGAATTTATTCGACTGTTCGAGTCTATCGAATAATCGAGTCTGCGACTAAGTCGATTTTCGAAAATTTGGAATAATCGAGTTTTCGACTAAGTCGAGTTCTGAAAATTTCGAATAATCGAGTTTTCGACTAACTCGATTTTCAGGAATTTCGAATAATCGAGTTTTCGACTAATTCGGTTTTTCAAACTTTCGAATAATCGAGTTGTCGAATGACTCGATGTCGACTGTTTCAGTCGATACCAAGACTCGATGACTCGACTCGACATAAGTGTACTGTGTACCCATCCACGTTTAACAAGAGAAAGCTCATGTCGCATCAGCGAAAACGACTTGTGTTGTCAGTATTTCTTGAGCAACTAGGGTGGTGGTCGTAATGTATTCCGATTACGAAAGGGACGGGCAGAGGGGGATGATCGGAGCGCATGAGTGGACGAACGGGGGAGAAGCGAAGCGCGTGAATGGAAGAGTCACCGAGTTTTCCCCGCCTCTCCTGCGCTTGGAGTAATTTACGATCATCCACTGACGGCTCACTTGGCCTGTTTTCAGTTCTTCGCTTTGAAATTATTCGAAAAATTATTCGAATATATTCGAGTCGATTTCATTCGAAACTATTTAAAGTTCGGACCTCGAAAAAAAGAGGCCATTCGAATATATTCAAAAATCGGACGTTAAAAAAAGGGAGTCATTCGAATCTATTCGATATTCGGTCTTATCTTCCAGGGCACAACGTAAAGGCATCGTACGCGCTGAAAACCGCCTACCGTTTTTTGGGTTTGATTCAATGGTTGGGCCCTCCTGGGAGCGTGGTTAGAGTTTGTCGGGTCACCGACGCTTTTTTGGGAAGATATGGGAGATCGAATGCCTCGAAACCCCCCAGAAGAGGCCGGCCTTCCGACGGCCGTGTGACATAAAGTGAGAAAATAATGTGGTTTATCATCAAATGATAAGCTTAAATGAGTGGGAGTTGATGTATCATTTGTTGATAAGCTACCTTCTTTTCTCATTTGAAGCCAGACGGCTGCCGGAAGGCCGGCCTCTTTTGGCGGGATTCGAGGCATTCGATCTCCCATATCTTCCTAAAAAAGCATCGGTGACCCGACAAACTCTACCCACGTTCTCAGGCAGGCCCAACCATTGATTCAAACCCAAAAAACGGTAGGCGGTTTTCAGCGCGTACGATGCCTCTAAGTAAACTGGTGTCAACCTTGTTTTTAGAGGAAGCGAGCCTCCTTCGAGGGAAGTAGATATATGACGCATTTTTCAGGCGCAGGAGTCAGATGGCAGCGGCGTCCTCGGTTTAGTTACTAAAGTTTGCGGTGCTTGAACCCTATCTGGAGGTCCCTCTCACCCGGTGAAGGCCCCAATAGAGGTTGGGAGGAGTCGTCGCGCCGCGTGCGGGGTGCCGGCCGCATCGTGTGTCGCTGTGCCGGCCGCGTCGCGTGTCGGCGTGCAGGCGGTGTCCCGGTTTAGCGTGCAGGCTAGCTGTTTGGGCGCAGTGTTGAATTCGAGTGATGAGGTTCTCCAATTTGGATATGTGGACCGTGACTGGCCACATTTTTGAGGATTTTCTATGGGAGGATACGAAACGTAAGAATTTGAAAACCTGAATATACCCGGAAGTCCGAGTTCGAGAGAAGTCGAATTACGATATTTGAAATGTCGTATCGGCATGGATCCTAGTGAGACGTTCTGTTCCCTAGTAAACGTTGGTGCAAGCTCGGTGCCATATGCAAATACATAGGTGCACCAAGTTTGTGCCAACCTTCAATCAGGAACGCATGGTAAATAGAATTTCATTATTCCGAGACCCACAATGCAGATTTTTCTGGAACTTAGGCAATGTAGGGAGCCCTTACTAACTTTGTGAAAGTGCCGAGTGAGCCAAATTGTCCGCTCTAGCACAAAGTGATTTTACTCCATTTGCCAAAAGATGAAAATGCGACTAGTTGTAGCTAGCAAAACGTTTTGGCGCGATTTAGTTAGTTGGCCGTATTCATGAAACAAAGGGAGCCTCCCGGGAAGGTCCAAAGTTCGCCCAACGCATACACTGGCTGCTTATAGGAACCCTTCCGGGAGGCTCCCGTAGTTTCATGGATATGGCCACAGAACTTTTCAGGGTGATTGTGAACTGGCGCCCTGAAAGGGTGGTCGCGTGAATGATTCCACAACATCCAACCTGCGCCCCATATTGGAACACAATCGAACCGCAAAGTACACTACTAGGGCAGCTGATGAGCTTCAAATCTCTACTGCCCTAATCGGAAATAATTTTGGGTCTGCAGCTGCAAACAACCGTAGTTGCAGCGAGCAGCTCGGATATACTAGAGCTGTGTCTACGGGGTCACGGCACTATCATTTAGGTCCCAGCAAGATTGTTTGTAAGCTGCGTGCTGTAACAGACCTTATCTGCAAATGCGGAATGCTATTTCACTCCTGTTCGGACACTGCGGGGCGGGCTGGACGTAATTCTTTTGAGAGACTGGGGCATAGCATTCAATTTTTGAAGAGCTTGACCCACTGCCGTGTCTGGTGTTCGAAGAGGCCTATCGTATACCTGCGGGTCAATCTGTTGTGAACCAACTTCTAAGAAAAATTTAAAAGTTTTCAAACATCAAAGGGTAGAATATGAGACACGGGACGGAGTAAACGAATTGATTCATTATTATGTGGGTATAAGGCAGTAGATGAGCAGTACTGAGGTGTGCAGAAGTACGGCCGGCACCGGTTGCCCACATACCTTGCGTTCCTTATTGTGACTTGGCGCAAGCTCGGTGCACGCAAGTTATGTATAACATAGGCACATCGGCTTTGCTCCAAGAAACAATAAGGAAAGCAAAATATCAAAGCGATCTGTTGTCGACAATACGCCGGTTGGGGTCTAGGGTGCAGCACAAACTTCAGGGCTTCAGTTTCTTGGGCAGTAAAAAGTTTTTGACCGGATTTTTTGGCCCAGGTTTTCCTCAACATGTTTAGGTAGTCAACTCTTTGGGTTGATTAACACTGCGTCATAGGCGCTTAAAGGCACAGTCCAAGCTCAGGGGCCAAATCTTAGATTTCCACATAATTATGAAGTAGACCCACCCCGCATAACACCTGCCAAGTGAGAGCTCTCGATTCCACAAAATAAGCGAGATATAGGAGGAAGCCAATCTTGGGCGCCCACACCAGGAAGCCACTTTGGCACGCCCCTTTACGATCTTTCGAGCTGAACAGTGGCGAGGTGAGTGATGATTTCCGATCAATAGCACCGTTCTTCCCTACATTCTCAGCCTCCCTCTTTATTCAGGTCGGCTCGCATCCATAGGTTGCAAATGACGGAAGTTGCAAGCCTCGGACAACTCGTCCACCATGCTTCCGCAGCTCAATTTTTGAGGGGCCACAACTCCGCTCCCAGGGGGCCTTGTACGACTAGAGAGACATTATTGGAATCAGCGTGAGACCATTTTCAAGATAAGAAGGGAAACAGAAAATCGGTTTTGAGGTTGGACTGTGCCTTTAAGAATTAGTCCCCGACCCGAGGGAACAAAAGGAGAAGGGGTTCAAATTACGGGTACATCGCTGATAACCGGCGGGTAGATCGCTGATAACTGGCGGGTGGATCGATGATAACTGCCTGGCGGATCGCTGGTTACTGGCGGGCGGATCGCTGGCTACTGGCGGGTGGATCGCTGGCTACTGCCGGGCAGATCGCTGGCTACCGGCGGGCGGATGGCTGGCTACTGACGGGCGGAGGGCTGGCTCCTGGCGGGCGGATCGCTGGCTACTGGCGGGCGGATGGCGGGGGGGATGTCGATCCGCCCGCCAAAAGCCAGCGATCCGCCCGCACCTGCTGTCTGAGTACCGTTGTGGATAAGAACGTAAAGGCCAACCGAACATTCCTCCAAACGACGCGGTCTCGTCATGGCTCTATAACTTTCTAACTTTTTTCTTCGATTGTATTGTATCTTGACCAGTGGTGGTGCTGTTTTCCTACTTCCTAGTCCAGGTAGATCCTCAACTGCTGACCACTGGAGGAGGACGGTATGTGAATGAAGACACACCGCTCTCCACTTCTTTTATACCCTTTATCAATGGGTTATCATCAATTTTGTTTACGAGAGCCGTGACGCGACCGCGTTGTGTCGAGCAATGTTCGGTTGGCCTTTACGTTCTTATCCGTTGTGAAGGGTCCACAAGGCTACCACTAATTTCTCCCCTTGGTCGACAAGCCTTCACCCACTCCACTCTCGAAAATCATTTTCCGAGCAAGCATTTTTTTCTTTCCCTTGGCCGTGTATCTAGGGTAGCTTAGGTTAAGTCGTCTAACATATTCTGTGCTTTGCTCCTAACTTGACCCATTCACGACCACATGAAAAAAAGAATACATCTTGCCACAGAGGAGTGCCATTCCAGAAATAAGACCCACCGTGGGGTTTAGGTGGCTGGAATGGCATTCCTCTGCAAGTTGCTCGGTTTTTTAAGTCCGTATAGCACCTAGCATTGATGTATGAACAAAGTCGTGAGCCCAGCTCCCCGCAACTTTTCTTCTTGGAGAAACAATAATGGGTCACACTGTCGTGAATGTGTTACAGCCTGCGCTTAACCCTACAGTAAGACTGCCACAGGTCTTTCCTTTGTCTACATCTCAAAATTTCAAGACAGATAAATTTGCAAGAAAAGGGTAGAATTTTGATAAACCGCATTAAAACCTCTGGAACTTGCAAAAGGGCTTGATTAGGCTCTTCTAAGCAGAGTAGGCTATTGGCATATCAGGTTACAAGTCTGAAGCTTTGGACGCACTCAATTGTTAGACTCCAGAGGTATCTGTCGGTTGTCGCTGCCTTCTGCCACCGGAGTCGTTCTGAGACTGCCTCTAGCATCTTTATGGCCCGCAGTGAAACCGGCGAAAAATTTCAGTTCAGCCTAACTGAATCCATGTTCTGCAAAGAATTCAAATGAGCCGCACTTTTTTCAGGCGTACTTGTTGTAGGATAGCTCTGACTGACTTCTTGGCTAGAAGAGGACAGAAACAGCGTGCCAGGCCAGGATTGCTCTCGTGACCTTATTAGGGAGCAAACGAGTAA
The DNA here is from genome assembly GCA_029168955.1 of Aplectana chamaeleonis. Taxonomy (NCBI): domain Eukaryota; kingdom Metazoa; phylum Nematoda; class Chromadorea; order Rhabditida; family Cosmocercidae; genus Aplectana; species Aplectana chamaeleonis. The sequence continues at coordinate 1,391,318 of JAPDOI010000150.1, forward strand.
CTTAAATAATTCAGCAGAGGTATCGACTTATCAATGTGTCAATATCAATATCGGCTTCCATGCAACAAAAAGCATTTCATTTGTTGTGAAACGGAGCATGGAGTTGGTCGATTCGTGAACGACCACTTAGAGAATAATGGTCGGTTGTTCTTATCATCACAGGTATCATCATGCCCCCATCATCATAGCTTTGCGAGACCGACCCATTGAATGCAATCTATCGCTCGATACATATCCGGACTCGTCTGAGCCCTGTCTGAATCATTTCGGGCTCGTCTTATCACACACTCAGATGATCTTGACTGAGTGGTGGGTTTACTATGGCCCTTTATGAACATTCTAGATCTGTAGCCCCTGCCCTTCCTTAATAATTTTGCTTTCCATTCCCGAAGCCTTCAAGTCGTCGTTCGTCAAGAGCGCAATGTCCCCTTCCATTTTCTCGTAAAGGCCACATTGGGTTATTCCGAGTACAGTTGCATTACACCCGCACTCACCTGTCGCTGTCAAGTGCACTAATTTTCAACCCTTTCTTTTCCTCATACAATCCAGCAGTTAATTTTGGTAGGCGTCACCACTCCGAAGCAAACTCCGCTAGTGAATACCAGAGCTCTAAGACGTGATCATCAACCTTTTAAATCGTTCAAAATGCAATCGCGGTATGAGAATACCTTTCACATGAGGAATGATATTGAGTGGTTCAGTTTGCAGCAGAAGACAAAATTTGTTTTCTAGAGCATATGGGAATATGTAATCGTTCGGCATTCAATCATGAACGTAGCTTTCAACAGACTCTGCGTATTCAGATATTAGTATAGATGTGAGATTGCACATTCTCGCTGATTACCTGGGGTGGTAGTAAATGAATCTGGCGATGGGTCAGTAAATGGTCTGACAGAGAAGATGCATACAGTGTGTAAATGAAGCAAAAAATAACTCACGAAAAGACCTTCGGAGCACTTTCCTGGAAGCTATCAATCTTTTTCTTCTTTCATTGATTCCATGTTTCCTGTCTGCTCGCTGTTTAGTAGCGTTTTCAAACACATTTGCTACTACCCCTAGTGCTGAAATTGCATCCTAAAGTTTGCGGTAGCCTAGCGTAATAAAACCCAGTTACTACCATTACTGGTTTACTTGAACCAAGACATTTTCTTGGCTTACACGCGAATAATCGTCCGCTGTGTTTCACTGCTGCGACTCTCCTTTTGATTCGAGGCGAAGTGGAACAGCGAAACAGCCTGAGCGGCCTCGTCATTCGTGCAGCTATGCGGCGGAAGTAAAAACGACACGTCAGTCCGGTATCGTGCAATGATCTGCGAAGCGTTTTAATCAGCCGGACCGCTCCTTTCTGTTGGAGGGTGTAATTTGCAGTAGATTCAAGTCGACAACAAAGAATTTTTCCTGCCGGTCCCAACTTCCCCCAACACCCCCAACTACCCCCATCCCCCACCCGGTCGATACGTATGATTAAAAGGGTGGGGTGAGGTTGAGAAAATCACTCGATATATCCAACTAGATATGACGATGATTACGTGGCCAACAGGACTGCACCTGTTCAGAGAAATATTAAAGGAGAGTATAGTGAAGAAACGGAGATAGCGATGTCGATAGCTTTCTAGTGATACGCAATGTTTTATCATGATTTTCTCATCCGCCGTCATCCACGAGTTGCATGGATGTCTACCGCGTCGGATACACCGTGTGATTTTCTCAGTCTCACCTCACCATGTTGTTCATACGTATCGAACGGGCTGGTGTCGGCGGGTGTTGGTGGGTGTTGGGGGGTGTTAGAGGGAAACACCGGATGATTTTTGCATTCCATTCCCAATGCTTTCTGTGTGTATTGACCGGGCAGGATACGTCAGCTCTTTCAACTATGACCGGAGCCTTAGCTGAGTTTAGGTTGGTGATACGGAACTTTCGAGCAACCGGCTTTCGTGATCTTTCAAACTTTGCCTTTCTCCAGGCTAGAAGTCAGGCCACTGCTGGTACGTGCCGGCTGCCCTTGAAGTACAGTACTGTCACTCAACGACTCTCTCGTTCGTCACACCCTGACGTATACCGGCAAAGCGTCTGGCGTAGACAAAATCACTGCTGAGGCCATCAAGACCAGTGAAGTCGTGTCAATACATAGAAAGGGTGATGCCCTCTGTTGGATAAACTTTCACTTCTTATGTTCTGAGGCCGGATTCATCAAAGCATTTTCCATGGTGAGTTAGCGTTATCGGCTAACCGCAACCATTATAAGTTATTTCTAGGCTTGTTGACTCACTGATAACGATCGCGGTTAGCCGATAACGCTAACTTACCACTGAAAGTGCCTTGATGAATCTGGCCTCTGAAGAATGAACGCTGTTTCCGGTGAGTTTTTGTTGTGCTGACAGAGCATACCGTAGTCTTACTATGGCTCTGGTCGTGTTCATAACATATTCCTGATAGATAGTTGATAAGGTTGCATCTGAGAGTATAAAAACAGAGTGTAGAGGTTAGTTGCTCATTTGTCGATCAGCTTCATCCACTCAGCGCACTCTCCGTCAGTTATTATTCTCCGTTATTTCCGGCGCTCAATCCCTCTAATATCGATCGTTGGTACACTCTTCACGAGAACTTTTTTTCACAGACTCCAAAATCTTCCTAAAAGGTCAGTCACGAGGGCGAGGAAGAATTTCAAGGTGGTTGAGACTGCAGCCATCAAATGCACACCAATCTACAAATCGTCAACAACGCTATGAACATGAAGTCGGTATCTGGTCGTCTTGTGAAGATCGATGAAATATGATTACAGATCGGGAAAACAGCATCCCCCTGCGGCAGAACGCATAGTCCGCGTTGGAGACAGACTCTCCAACTAAATTTACGGTCACTGCGGGAGTTCTGATGTTGATGTGATTTTGCCGCTACTTTTTAACGCTGTGGTGAATGTCTTCATGAGAAGATTGTGAAACACAAAAGGAAAGTCGTACGTTTTTGTGACGGATTTTGTGTTCGCGAGTGACAGAGCTCTGCTTACTGAAAGTGATGTGCAAGGATATGGAACAACTTGATGATAGATATAGATTTTGCAAAGTTGTGCGGCTTGCGGACAGACAAGTAAAAAACGAGGATATGACGTCGTGAGGTTCACGTGCATCTGTGTCTTAAAATAGCTGAGCTTCAGCAAGGCGAGAACTTCACATATCTTGAGTCGGTGATGCAAGAGCGAAGTGCAACACAGATACGAAACAGGATCGACAAGGCATCTGCTGCATTCGCTTCGTTGATCGTTTGTCCGTGGAAAAAGGGCAGAATTCTCTGATAGTCTATGATTCTTATTCTACTGTATGGTCACTGAGGTCGGAATCCTGGCGTTATCCTGAGGATTAGCTAGGGTCAGAACTTCGGAGTAACTCTAAGAGACCGGATCCGCAACGATGTTATTTGAGATAGCTGCAATCATCAACTAACTCTCGAAGAACGTTTCTAAACGGAGTCTACGTTGTCCCGCAGTTTAGGTATTCATGTGATCATATTTTGAATTTATCGGACTGCACATATCGTACTCGGGACGAGAGATGATAGATATCTGGGAAAGAATTAATATCGGTGATATCGGAGAGAAACTCTTTGTTTTAGGTGGTTTGTTCCTCTGGTGATTGCTGTTGCAGTTATAGTCGTTTTCGGCGTTGTTTATGTTTGCCTGCGAAAACGACGAGAAGATGTATGTTCCTTTTCTCATAGCAAACTGAGCCCAGTGTTCACACTGCGAGCACTTACTTAATTAAGCTCACTGCGGAACTAAGAGATTTTAGTGTCTATAAAGAGTTTACGAGACTAGGAACAGAGAGCAAAGCTCTTGACTAAAGAATTTTAAAGGACAAAATTATTTCCGACGCATGGTTTGACGCTTTGTCTGTAGTCTTCCGAAGCACACCGAACAGGCGTAATTGAGTATTTCAGAGGTTTCTACAAACAATTCTCCGATTTTTGAGAGATCTGTGACAACTTTTCCCTATTAACCTCTACTTCGTAGACCTAATAACTCAGAAAAATCTAAAAGTATTAGGTTGATGCAAAAGTTTTCTAAGTTTCTAAAGCGTTTTGAGAGTTTTCGAGCTATCTTCGAAATAAAAAGAATATCCGGTTTTGTTCTCAGTATATATGTAGAGCATATCAGAGCTTATGTTTCAAACCGACAATTTTGTCCATTTCTTCGGCACAATCGACAACATGACAAGTTTTCTAATGCTGTCACGCAACAAATTCGCACCTGCCTTCTTCGCGACTACCAATCCGGAATTGAACCTACGGGTTCCTATCGCCGCATGGTGCAGTCGCTCGGCGAAAGTTTTGTTTTCAAAATTACTGTACACGATTGGTTCAGCAAGTTCAGAGTTGAGCAGTACGAGGTCAAAGACAAGGAGCGATCTGGAAGGCCATTTAGCTCAACAACGATGAGCTGCGCGAACAGGTGGAAGGCGATTCCAGCCAAACCACACGGAAGATAAGCAGCAGACTTGGCTGCTCTCAATCAACTGTCGTTCGCCACTTGGCTGCAATTGAAAAGGTTTCCAAGCTCAACGTTTGGGTCCCCCACTTTTTGAGCGTTAGCGACAAACTTTGCTGTGTGGAGACATGCACTGAACTGCTATCCAGAAGGGTTACTCTGCTTGGCTCGACGACATTGTCAGAGGAGGCAAAAATGGTATCTTTACATCAACATGTCGCTGGAAAGGGCGTGGGCAGACGTTGGGCACGTAGAGCGGACCACACCGAAGAGAGAAAAGCACCAGAGGAAGCTGATGCCCTGCATTTGGTGGGTCATTCGCGGACCAATTCACTGGGAGCTGCTTCCACAGAACATTGCAGTGACCGCAGAGGTCTACGTCTCACAGCTGATACGCTTGGATGGATGACTTCTTAACAAGTCATCGTTCTTCAGATCATTATTAGACCGTCTCCTTATCCTGACTCGCCCTCATGAACCTAGTGCTAATGAAGGGAAATACAGGCCAGAGACAACTCGCCCACCAACTTTTAATCCTTCAAATATAGGCATCCTTGAAAAACTCTTTTCATAGGTGTCTTATACGATTCCAGAAATAGCACTGTGATCAGTGGGTGACTCTCTCCAAGATCAGCATAAACTTGGAAAAATAATTTTCTGGGTGACCTGTGCCTTTGAGCAAAGCACTAGGACAACGGAGTTGTTTCCTAAACGACAAATCTTTACCCCAAGGCCCCACAAACAAGTTCCAAAATTAGCCATGATCGAAATGATCGTTTGTGCCGGTGCAGCCCTGGGTCGAGTTGAGGCAAAATTTCCGTTCCAAATGCTAGAATTATAAAAGTGCGACATGTGCCGATAAAATAGAAAAATGCACAGAACCGGGCTCTCTGTACAACTCATATTTTTCTTTCCGTGATAATACCACCTGAAATTCTTATGCGAATCGAAGTTTCATTCAAAACGACATACATATAGGGAATGCACGATGTCGCGAAATCAATATCTGCTCAAAGCTGGTATGTTTGGCCGACGCGATACGCATTAATTGCCCTGTGATGAACACTGTTCGCTTTCTTCACGACAATGCACGGCCACACGTATCTCGGATAACTCGACAGAAACTGCTGGACCTGGGCTGTGAAGTTCTTCCTCATCCATCTGTTCCGCTTGATGCAGCACTTCCTGGATGGAGAACAGTTCACTAACGATGACGAAGTCAAAATTGCCGTAGAAAAACACTTCGACTTGAAACACCCAAAGTCCTACGCGTCGGGAATTCACGATCTGCCCAATTGTTGGCGAAGGTTCCTTGAATGTGATGACAATTATTTTGTTGAGGGAGCCTTGTTTGGTTCTGAAATAAATGTTTTTTATTCAAATTCGTGAAAAGTCCCGAAACTTTTACAACAACCTAATTGAATACGGTTTTTTTACCGTGAGTACCGCCTCCTATAAAGACGTTGTACAAAGCTACACCTTCCATAAGGCTCTTATTCAATTTTCACAAGGACTTACAAGCGATAAGCACGCAATAAACAACTATTTCGATCGAATTTTTTAAATATAAGCTTTCGAAAAATTCTCATAACGCTATCATCAAGTTTGGACCGTTTCATTAGTATCAACCTAGAGTCGGTCTTTTTTAATGGAGCAAAAACAGAGCTTGGCTGAAATCTGTGTATTATCAGAAGGAGATTCTTGTTTGGTAGTAAGTTTGACAAGTCGATTGAGCCAACTGATTAACATATCGCGGAAAAACACGTGGGACACTCAAAACCAAGAACAAGGCACAGAGTCAGCCTATACAACAACAAAAAACCGTCGGTTAAACTGTTGGAATGATTAAATAAAACAAAAAATGCACAGAACTACACATCTAGATCACTTCAGGATGCGTGTTAAAGTTTGAGGAGGTCCGTAGACGACGAAGAGGCCCTGGTCATGATTCTGACATTTGTGACCTGGATTATGCTTCAAACACCGAAAATTGTCATCTCCGGCTGTCTTTTTTCGTAGTCAAAGAATTTTTATGACTTTTTCATGAATCGCCTATATATCCTGCTTACCAGACATCCTAAATCAGAAGCCTTGTCTACCCGAACCAAGCCGATGTTGACGTGCTTGAATGAAAATATCATACCTAAAAGGTCTGATAAAAGTCAAAAGTCTACAGTCTAGAAGTCTATAAAAGTCTATAAAAGTCTAAAAGGTCATATCATACCTAATATCAACAGTCTAGAAGTCTATAAAAGTCTATAAAAGTCCAAAAGGTCATATCATACCTAATATCACCTATTAGTGAGAAAAACTGCTTAGGACGTGATCTTAGCCTGAACTTCGCCACTACCATTTCGCGTCAAAGGTCTCGACTCATCGAGCCGGGCACCATACAAATATCCTCTATTGATTTTTAGCCAAACTCCTTAGCGTCTTTATAAATAAATACCTATCCTAAACTGATGCATACTGATAAAAAGGTGCAAATTTGATGATAGCGTTACAAGAATTTTTTGAAAGAGTCGTATGCAATTACTTTCGAAAAACTATTTGTTTTCTTGCATGCTGATTGCAGGTGAGTCCTTGCGAAGATGGAAACCGAGCTTCGTGGAATGTTCAAGGGCAGTGCTTATGATGAAAAACTGTACTCTATTTTCCGATGTTTCTGTGTAGGTATGGTCTGAGTATGAGATCAAATCTCGTGAATGGTCCAGGCGCGCTCGTTGCGGCTGGTCATGCAGAGTTGACGGCATAAACGGCCAGCTGGGTTCCGAATGCTTGCGGCGATCGACCGTCGCAGCCCCGCCCACTCGCTGGACTCAATTCAGTACGTGGACTCTAAGTTCGCGAAGTAGAGGGTGATTAGGAAAGTACTTGCAGAGTTCTAAAATACCAAAAAAAAACTGTTTAAAGGAATCTCTGAACTACTTGATTACACCTGCTTGGTGTGTTCCGGGAGACTGCAGACAAAGCGTCAGACCTAACGTCGGAAATGGTTTCGTATATAAAAAATCTGCAGTAAAAGACTTTGATTTTGTTTCTCGTACCGAAAACGCTTCAGAAATAAAGTGGGCTAATGCACATGCTTGGATGCCAGAATATTTCGCGACAAAGATTATACAAAATTCTGCAACTGTTGTTCTGGTGGAACAAATACACGACAACTGTTACTTTACGTAAGCGGGTGATCCAATGGGTGGGTAGCTCAAAAAGATTTTCGCTCACTTCCTGGCCGTTTTTAGTCGTACTTCCGTTCTTAGTCTTCTTAGATAGACGCAAAGCTCACGTTTTTGACAAAAAAACGCGAATCTTTTTCATTGTGAACACTGTCTTTGAGCGAAATAAGAGAGTGGAAGTATACAAGTTGATGCGCTGTATAAAGTCACAAGAAATACAAACAAAGCGATCTGTTCCCGTTTTTGGAATCGTTTCACGCTGGATACACTTTCCTTGTGAGCTGTGTTTAACAATCGGAAGATTTCGTGCCCCACGTCTAATCTGCCAAGCGGACCGCGCGCTCCACAGCCAGTCAACTCAGTCGGTCTAAAATCGGGAATTTCGTTATGAATGAATCCTTATAAAAATATCGAAGTGCCTTATGGCTGCCCCTTGGCAGTATATCTTTTTTTAGTAAGTTTGCGCCAGCTATAATGATGACCAAAATTTATTTCATGGCGTGGCTGAGCACTCTGAGAGTTTTGGCCGGGAAATAGCCGCGAAATACCCGAGAAATAGCCGCTAAATAATGCTCGCCGCAAAACAGCCGCCAAATAATGCTCGCCACGAAATAGCCGAGAAATAACCCAGAAATAATGCCCTCCCGGTAGATATACGGATCATTTTAGAGGCATAATTCAGATGTCAGCGCCTCCGTCGGTTAAGTTACCCAAGTTTGAGGTACTTGGACCTCTTTCAGCCTCTGGAGGCCCCGCCCAAGCGCTGGCGGCCCCAGATGGTGGCTTGGCGAGCCGGTAACGGTTGCGTCTTGGTCAAATGTGCTTTTTTCTGAGTATTTCTCGGTTATATCTCGGCTATTTCTAGGCTACTTCTTGTCCGTTCCGTGAAAAGCCGAGAAATACCCGCGAAATAGATGGGAAATAGCCCACCAGGAGCCGCTGCGGAGCCTGGTGGGCACTATTTCGCGGCCAAAACTCTCAGAGCAGTGTGGACACACGGTCTCAAGGGCAAAACAGCCGTAGGTGTTCAGTGCTGACACGCGGTGCCTTAAGAAAGCATACAAGCTCGCAAAAGCTGTTTAGATACCTACATTAGTGGGGTCGTACGGACCCTAGAAGAGCCCTCACGAAGTTGGAAGAGTTAAAAATCAGTTAAAATGATCGTATCTTAGCCGAATTGAGTCACAAAATCATCCTTTCTCCCCCCATCGATACGGGCTTCGCCCCTCAATACAAATGTTCCATGCTCGATTACGGTCATTTTGGCCCATTTTTTACGCTTCTAACGTCGTAAGCGTTCCAGAAAGGGTCGTACGAATACATTAGCGTCGTTATCCCAACAAATTTGTTGCTAGCTCCGCTATTTCAGCCAATGCGGTAAAACTCGTCCACTTCTGGGCCAATGTAGATCGAACCGGTATATCATCATTTCAGTTGATTTTTTTCCGGTTTTTTCGTTATCTCTGAATATTAACAGCTCCAGACCTTTGATTCATTCCATGAAATTGATATCATTTCTGCGCGTGTATGCTGCCTTTAAAGGCACAGTCCAACCTCAGAATAGGTTTTCTGATTTTTTAACTGTCTTGAAAACGGTCCCACGCTGATCCCAATGATGTCTCTGGAATCGTTCACGACCCCATGGGAACGGAGTTATGGCCCCTCAAAAATTGAGCTAGGGAAAATGGTGGACGAGTTGTCCGAGGCTTGTAACTTCCGTCTTTTGCAGCCGATGTATGCGAGCTGACCTGAGTAAAGAGAGAAGTTGAGAATGAAGGGAAGAACGGGGCTATTAATCGGAAACCATCGCTCATCTCGCCACTGTTGAGCTTGAAAGATCGTAAAAGCGAAGTGCCAAAGTGGCTTACCGAGCTGGGCGCCCCAGGGTGGCTTCCTCATATAACTCGCTTATTCGGAGGAATTGAGAGCTCGCACTTGACAGGTGCTATATGGGGTGGGTCTACTTCACAACTATGTGGAAATCTTAGGTTTCTTCCCTGAGCTTGGACTGTCCCTCTAAGTTTTATCAGAGCGTTGAGCGACGAATCTCACAATGACGCTCAAGATGCTTTCGTGTTGCCATCCAATTCGTGCTTGTCATTCGGTCGTGATTGTTCCGCAGGGCATCTATTACGTCTTATCGGTGGCTCCCGGTGGTTAAAAAGTGCTAGATACCCTGTAGAACTTATCAGCCTTGAGAAGCTCCTGGTTTCAAAATGGAAATCGAGACTTAAAGTGTGTCCGACTGAGAAGGGCCGACCATGCAGCTGTCGTGCTCGGCAGGCGGCCGTTGCATGAGCCGCTCTCGAACGAGTGTTCGAACGGTTGCTCCTTTGGCTGCGGAGCTGATTGATTGCTTGCTGACTGCCGCTGCCGGCCCCGCTCCTAGTGAATGGCTGCGGGGGCAGGCTACCTGTCGTTTTGCATGATTGTCCGAGAGCGGCGCGTTCGTCAGCCGCCTGCCACGTACGACGGCCGCTTGGTCGGCCAGTCTCATTCGGACACACCTTAGCTAGTGAACAACGATGAAAATCCTTGCACACTGAAAATGTTACTTCAAAATTACAAGAACTTGTTTGTGAGACGTTTGTATTACAGATACCAGTGAAGGAAAAGATGTCAAGTCTTGACAGCTTAGAAACAGTGAAATCAGGATAAGATCACAGCTCCGAAAAGATGCAGCGGATGTGGAATGATACCGACTAAGGCAACATAAAATCGTTGCCTGTGTACACTCTTTCAATAGTACTAACCTGAATAAACTTTTTTGCAGAGTAGCCTCAATCATGAAAAATTAAGGGATACCCAGAAACATTTTAGATTACGAGCGAAAAAGTCGAGTATCCTGGAGAGGTATGTCACTCAGGGAGAGGCAAAAGTTCTTCCACTTTTCTATCAGGATGAATATGAGTGGGACAAAAAATAAACTGAGTAGTGCTGTCGTCTGCAAGTTTCTTGCACCAAAAACCACAATAAAAACGTAATGCAGGGTGGGAAAGAGAGTCTGAAGCGCTGTTTCAAAACTCATGGAAAAAACAATTATGCACCGTAACCCAAGATGGTCTTATTATTTATTTATTTATTGTAGCCAATGACAAATAAAATTGTAGGAAAAAAAAGCTATGTCAAAAATGAATGGCCAGAAAACAGCAAAAAAACAACAAAAACCTTATAAATTAGTAGCCTAAGGGCAAAGAAATTCCGCTGTTAACCGTGCTCTTGTTGAAATGCAATCTGAATGATAAATTGATTCCTATGTCGGACTTAAAGGCATGGTACGCGCTGAAAGCCACTTTCCATTTTTTATGCTCAATCCCTTCCTCGGGCCCCTGTGAGAACGTACAACGAGCTTGGCTGCTCAAAAACGTACCATTGTAACGGTAACGTACCATTACCGAAAAAAGTTGTTTAGCTTTTCATCCCCATTCCGGGCGCGTGGCCTTTGGCGTTTCACAGTGCCAGACAAGATCATAGGACGACCGAGGCAGTGTTTGGAGGAGTAGAAGATCTTCGTCGCTTCTAAGTCGACTGATGCTCATAACTGTCCGGCTCCGAAGACCCGACTGAGGCACAATGCGAGATGAGAAGTCTTTTATACCAGCAACATTGTTAATACTTTTGTCATAATATTTGTCAAGAGAAGACAGAATAATACGATTCTAAGTGTTTTCACTTGTGGCAATTACTCGTGTGCTTGTCACTATTTAACTACGCTATCCGAGCACGGGTACAACATGTCACAAAGTGTATAATAAATATTGTGAGCATAGAGGAAGTGGAAAGTAAGGAATTCCGTCAAAAGGGGCCGGCCCTTCCGTCAGTCATTCGGCACTTTCGCAATATTTGAGCAGGACGTCGTGTCGCTAAGTACAGGGCATGCCACTGTACGCTGACGCACCGTCGGACGAAAGTGGCATTACCGACTGGAAATTTCTCGTCACAGAACGAGCTATTGCTTCCAACGCTGCGCCAATGGACGATTTGTAGAACTGTTCCTTGCGTCCTCCGCGTAACTATCCCGAGTCGATACCGGCGCGAATTTCAAATGATTTTCAGAAGTTTTTTCAAAACGTTTTTTCTTGAAAAGTCAACGTTTTTGAGCGGGCTCTTCGCTACCTTTAGTCACTATAGGGGGCTAACAACTCAAAAACGCTCAAAAACGAAACAGGGTTTTCAGCGCGTACGATGCCTTTAATGTATCACCAGTACAGCTGACCCACTTGGCCGCAAGAAGATCTACTACTGCCTAAGCACGCAACTGGATATCCATTCCCGGGCGGGCTCTGTATTTCAGGAGCCTCTTTAAACTGGTACGCACCCAGGGCGATTGCGAAGGAAGGAGAGCAGTCGGGCCAGTGGTCGATGAGATTATTAAAGTAAATACAAAGAAGCTTCACCCCCCCCCCCCGGCCCTTATAGGCTTTCAGAATCTCATGGGCTTGATGAAAAAAAAACAGATAGCGAGGCGAAGTCTTTGCTGAGACCTTTCTCTTTCACCGAATGCAGCTTTTGGAAATTGCGAGAAATGCTCATTTGCCAAGGATTTTGGTTCGGAAAGTGGCGAATGCCAAACCCTTTTCTCCTCCTTCGTCACGGTTTTTCCGCAGTTTCGGAAGTATGAGAAGGGTGTTCAGCATTGTGTCTTGATATCTCTTACTCTTACGACTGTGAACTCAGGAAAAAACCCTACTCACAATCAAGAACAACCACAATGATTGGGTGATTGATAAATAACTATGCCAAGCCAACGATTGTGTTATCAATGCTCAGAGTATAGTGCACCCCTAACCCGGGATAATTTTTCAGCGCGATCACTGCCGAAGCGGATACATGCCTATGTACCTAAAGTCAACCAATAAAACTGGTTGGAGGGTGTACAGCAGAGATGTTCGTCAATTATTGTCGATTGTCGGACGTTTTTGAAAGCCGTTGTTAATCTTACTTTTTAGGACCGATAAAAGCGTTATGGATTACGAGCTCCGTGATTTGGACGCCAGGAAACAAAAGTTTCACTCACTCAAGAATTTCGAAGCTCAAAATATTCGCGACGTTTGGTTGGGCGTTTTGTACGCAGTGCATAAAACACAACAGCAGGGGTAAATAATTCATGAGAAAAAATTTTTGAGCAGTTTTCTCTCCGATATTCGTTTATTTCATGGAAGCTTTTCCTTATTATCGGTTACTTCGTAAGCTTGCCTACCCAAAAAGATACAAAACTGAAATACGGTTTTTTTATTCTGAACACTGCCTTCAAAACCGGTACCATCCCATTGAGGAAAAGTCTCGGTAAACTCTCGTGGAAGGGGCTGCGTGACACTCACTTGTACAACTTTTTGTGGAAAACAATTTGTCACCTCATACCGGCCGAGGAGAAGAAGGTCAATGAGTCATTTTCGGGGTCAAAAAGGCCCAAAATCTCTTCCAGGCCTGGTGCTGTCAGGTGTGAGAAAAAAAGTTTCTCTTCTAGATTCTGTCTATATAAGGTTTGTCTTCAAGCTTTTCACTAGAACTATTAACAGACAGCTCGAGCTCCTATCTTTCGATTGAACCGAGAAGGAACGACCAGCAAACAAGTGGCGAACTGACGAACTAAGTGACGAACCTGCTGCGCACCATGAATATGCGAGGAACTTCTTTACTCTTGGGACATAGAACAGTAAATAGAGTTCGCGTAATAATTTTAGTCTGATGAATGGACGGGGCTGCGACGGTAGATCACACCGTGTGAATCGAAACCCCATTCTCCAGTGGAGCCGTCATCTCCGCATTGCCAGCCGTCTGGTCCAAGCGTCAAACTAAATCGAAAATGGGAACCATACAAGAGAACTCGTAAGCCATAACGTGGGATGAGATGCGCTTATACTTAAAGGCAGCATACACGCTCGTAAACTTGGTTGAAATAACTACGGAAATAGAATGTTATTGCACAGAACACAACGCCTACGCATTTTGAAGAGTCAAAAACGACTCACAATGACGCTACATGAGTAAAAAGTTGGCCCCGCCCCTGTATTTGCCCGCCCCCTATATTTGCGTCCTCGTTCAAAACAGGGGTGCGGGGCCATTCCCACCGTCGCTGATGTAGGTGGTTTACCTATTGCATTTATTGTACCACCCACAAACGTCCCTGATAGTGGAATTGAATCAGAACCCCTGTTTTGGAGGACGACGCAACTACAGGGGGCGGGCAGATACAGCGCGGGGCCAACTTCTTACTCATGTAGCGTCATTGTGGGTCGTTTTTGACGCTTCAAAATGCGTAGGCTTTCGGTTCTGTGCAATACCATTCTATTTCCGTAGTAATCTCAAACACGTTAACGAGCGTGTATGCTGCCTTTAACCTTGAATGTCAAGAAGAATTCTTCATCAAAAGGATAAACTTTCGAAGTTTTTCCCTGTGTGATATTCATCCCTGTGACGAGTTTACCATAACGCATTTCATACTCGATGGCCGCATGATCTTGAGATGAGCTTCAAGAACCGACCTAAAGAAGCAGCTCTGATGGGACATCAAAACATTCAACACACGCGTTAACCCGATCAAACATCAGACGCTTGCTTGAAGGCAGTACTCACGATTTTTTCATTTCCGAGTTTTTCACATAAAACAAAGCGTTGGCTTCCAAGTGTTTCCAACTTACGAAGAGACGGCAAAAAGCATTAAAATGTCGTATTCCCGTGACATTATTCTATACCATGGATTAGTTGTCCGATTGGATGGACATGTTCCCGGTGGTTGTGACCGATGAAAAATGGGGTTAGTCGGAAATGAAAGAATATTTTAGGCAAAACAGTATTAGTTGGGGTCCGAAGGAAGGGGCAGAGCAACAGAAAGCAGAAAAGGGCAAAGGACGGGTCCACAAGAGATTCCATTCTCAAAACGAACAGTGCCTGTGAGAGTAGAGCTGCGGGGGGAGAGTGAAGAATTTCGTCCCCTTCTGGTCCGTTTTTCTTAGTTTCTCCGTCATTTTAGTTCTACCCGGGGGAGGGGGCAAATAATCGATTTTGCGAATAATCTCAAAGTTGAAAATTATCGTGAACACTGCCTTTGAGATATGCTTCAAATTCAAATTGACCCGTATTAGAGGTTTAGATGATCTCTCTGACCGGGAACTGTACACCTTTCTTCTTGCAACATTCATTGTTCAAAGCGTGTAATCATCTGATTACTTTGCTGTGGGTGAGTGAACTTGCCGCACCTTCAAGGCACAGTACACCCTCAGATATGAATTTTGAGATTTTCATGTAATCTCGTAGAAGACCCCTCCTGGACAACACGTGCCAAATGCCAAATCAAATGGAAGGATGAATTCCAACAAGTCGTCGTTCTTCAGTCCATTACCTAACTGTCTCCTTATCCTGCTTTTCTCTCACGCAACGATTGCGAATGAAAAGAAGTTTAGGCCTGAGACAACTCGTCCACCAATTTTTCACCTTCAAAGTCTAGGCATCTTTGAAGAGCCATAACTCTGTTCAAAGGGGGTCTTGGACGATTTCAGAGATACCACTGTGATCAGCGTGTAACTCTCTCCAAGATGAGCCTAAAATCTGAAAATTAATTTTTTGGGTGTCCGGTGTCACAGCACAACCTTGAAATCATTTTTTCTGTTTTCTTGCCAACCTTGAAAACGGTCCCAAGCTGATTCCAATGATGTCTCTGTAATCGTGAAGACCCCCTGGGAACGGAGTTATGGTCTCTCAAAGATTGAAGGGCGAAAGCATGTTGGACGAGTTGTCCGAGGCTTGTAACGTCCTTCGTTTGCAACCGATGTATGCGAGCCGACCTGAATAAGGAGAGAGGCTGAGACTGAAGGGAAGAACGAGACTATTGGTAGGAAACCATCTATTATCTTGCCACTGTTGAACTCAAAAGATCGTAAAAGGGGCGTGCCAATGTGGCTTCCTGATGTGGGTGCCCCAGGGTGGCTTCCTCCTATATCTCCCTTACTCTGAGGAATCGAGAGCTCGCACTTGACAGGAATTATCCGGGGTGAGTCTACATAGTTTAGAATTACGTAGAAATATCAGATTTCGTCCTTGAGCTTGGACTGTGCCTTTAAAGGCACTGTTCGCGATCAACGTCATCCTCAAATTTTTTATGACAAACGCTTCTCGTGGCTCTCAGAAGCAGAACGGCGTCGAAAAACGAGAAGAAAGACGCAAAACAGCTTAGAAAAGTGGGCAAAACCTGCCGCTGTGGGCAAGTCCAGCTCCTTTCAGTCCTTCGACGTGAACAAAGGAACACTCAAAATCGTGAGATGGGAGATGGTTTCCGATCCAAAGCCCGTTCTTTCCTTCACTCTCAACTTATTTCTTTACTCAGGTCAGCTCGCATACATTGGCGGCAAAAGACAGAAGTTACAAGATTCGGAAAACTCGTCCACCATTTTCCCTAGCTCAATTTTGAGGGACCATAACTCCATTCCCAGAAGGTCTTGTACGATTCCATAAGCATCATTGGAATCATAATTGGACCGGTTTCAAGATAGGCAAAAGAGACAGAAAAGCGATTTTTATCGGGAACAGTGCCCTTAAAGGCATCGTACGCGCAAAAAAGCGTCTCATTTTTTCATGTTTTTGCGCAGGCAATTCTCTGACATAAAGAGTAAGAGTGGAAAGGCTCCACAAAACCATCGACTGATGCGGAAAAAACTCATTTTAAAGGCAAGGTCCGGTCAAATTTTGACACTACCAAAATTTGGGTTAAATAGATTGGGCTGGCCTAGCTGAACATCGTCTGAACGTTTCACGAACTCTGAGTCCTTAGTTCTGGAGAAAATAGCCTCAAAGTCAGGGATTACGGTATTCACAGCATGATAATCATGGCTGGAATGACCGATAATTACACAGCACTTTTGAAGAATGCGTGGACAACCGCTAAAATATGGACCATGGCGACACTTTTCTGACTTTTCTGGATCATCGGCTAACGAAAGTGGCTGGAATAACTTGAAGAAGGCCGGTTTTTACGCAGTCTTCGCATGTTCTTTGGGACTACCTGTAGCATGCGCACCGATTTAGCGGGAAATCTCAAAATCGAAATTCTGCCCGGACCCTGCCTTTAAAACGTCTCGAATTATTCACTTCCCACCCCTCCGTCGATTTCGGTATTTCTGGTGCAATACGTCGGAAGTTTTTTTTCGCAAACGTCGGATGTGTTTTTTGCTTCAAACTTATTAGGAGGGTGAATTCCTCTTCCCTCTTATGTCACTGGAACTTATTCTAAAAAATGAAGTATCCATTGGGCAAGTTTGGATGTTAGAATTTACCGGATTAAAAATTTCAAATGCTGGATCATCTGCGCCTGTGATGGCGCTTCTGTTCCTTAGGCTAGATGGTTGGTGAAAACTGGTGGCGGATCGCCATTTTGAACCACTCCAATTTCAGAAGCATATGTTTTTGACGCGCAAAACTTCACCAACGTGGTCCGCCGGGCTCATTCATGAAATTGAGCCTGAAAAATGGAAATTGGTTTTAAGCGCGAACGATGCCTTTAACGTAACAATATATCCCAGAAACTGAAGAGGGATCCCATAATCTTATTCAGCAACCTAAATAACAGCTCTGTGTGATATTTGAGGCGGAAAAATGTTCTCGACCTCTAAAGTCAGGGAGGACCTGTAAATTTTGAGGCATCAAAAATTGAAAAAAAAAACTTCCAAAAAGGAAAACGATCCGAGGTTCACTCAGTTCAAGTGAAGGTTAAAGGCAGTGTTCACGATGGTTTCCGTTCCCGAGTTTTCCACTCAAAACAATGCGTTGGCTACCAATTGTCACCAAAATTACGAAGAAACGGCGAGAAACACAATAAAATGTCTTATTTCAGTGACATTATTCCTTGTCCTGGACTAGTTGTCCGGTTGGATGAACATGTTCACGGTAGTTGTCACCGGCGAAAAATGGGGCTAACCAAAAATGGAAGAATGTTTCTGGCAGAACAGTGTTACCTAGGCTCCGAAGGAAAGAACGGAGCAACACAAAATAGGGAATTGCAGAAGACGGGTCAACATTGTCACAACAAACAGTTCAACTGAGAGTAACGAAGCGGGGTGAGAGTAAAGGATTTCGAGCCTTTCTGGTGCGTTTTTCTCGGTTTCTTCGTCATTTCGGTTCTACTCGGGGGCAAAACAATCGATTTAGCGATCAATTGTGGTGTGCGCGAAGCGCGCACCTGATTTGGTAAAGGGTTGCTTCCGCGCACACCCCTTGTTACAGAATCTCGGTTTGGAAGATAGTTCCAAACTTGGCATTTTCACAAAATCTAGAGCAGTAAAGGCATTGTTTGCGCTGAGAACCAATTTCCATTTTTCAGACTCAATTCCATGAATGGGCCCTGTAGACCACACTGATGAACTTTGGCGCGTCAAAAACGTACCGTTATGAGGTTGGAATGGGTTAAAGACGAGGAGTCGCCACGAGTTCTAACCAGTCATCTAAAACTTTGTCATCGTGTTGATGCGCATGGAATTGTAGAATTGTGTGGGACCTGGCTGAAAGTGCGCCAAGCGCCGGGGAACGTGTGCGGAACTTGACTGAAAATGCGCAAAGCGCAGGGGAGAGTGTGCGAGACCCAACCAAGAGTGCACCAAGCGCAGGGGAACGTGTGCGTGTCACAACTGAAAGTGTGCCAGGCGCGGAGAAAGTGTGCGGGACTCGACTGAAAAAGCGCCAAGTGCCAGAAAAAGTGTGCGGGACACAACTAGAAGTGCGCCAGGCGTTACGGAACGTGTGTTGGACACAACTGGGAGGGCGGGCACGAAAGTGAAGATCGACAGCGCGGTTGCAATTCATCCATTCAGCTAGCCGTTATTGAGCTTGAAAACCGAGAAAATGGGCGTGAACCATGGTTGTGCTTGAAGGGGTCGGTAAGTGTTATGCAAGGGGGGTCAACTATAGAACTGCATGAACATTGAAAAGTCATATCTGATGTTGTACTGTGCCTTCAAAAAGAAACCTTCGTTGAAATGAAATGAAATTATCTGACTGTTTTGCTTCGCTACGAAAGGCTCATGAACTGGCAGTGTAGTATCTGTGAGAAACTCGTTAAAAGAAATGAAATGTCTCATACTATTGATTCGGCATGGGAATATACACGGAAGAAGCGCTACAAACTATGTGAAATTATTCTTCATTGATTTGACTATGCGCTTGCTTACTGTACAACAAAAATCGAGTGTGACGTTGAGAAACCAGATCACGCACATCTTACTAAGCACACACACATTTATTCGTGTTTTATTCGTGTGAGTGCAATTCTCTTAGTTGACAACATTCGCATAAACACACTACGTGATGTTATTTCCACTTTCATTATTTGATAGTCAATCGGAAGCGAAGGCGTTAAATAATTTACCAGGTTGTCCAATAATTCTTGTCCGAAAATTTCACCATTTCTATTTTTCTCAACTTTATTGAAAAACAAGTCTATTCAACAATATAATCACCACAATTATCCACAACAGTGGCTCATCGATTCGGCAGGTCTCCGATTCCCTACGCCCAGAACTCCGGGGGCTGCGACTCGAAGAAATCCGCGATGTCGGATTTAAGGTTGTCGTAGTTGGTGAATTTTCTTCCGGCTAAATGGTGCTTCAGCGGGCGGAACAAGTGGTAGTCGGAGGGTGTGAGGTCCGGGGAATACGGCGGATGGGCAACCGTCTCCCAGCCGAGCGTCGCCAACTTCTGCTGGGTCTCCTTCGCCACGTGGGGGCGCGCGTTGTCGTGCAGCAGGTGGGCCGAGGCCCGTCGGGGACGCTTTTCTCGGATGGCGGCGGATAAATTCTCGAGCTGATCGGTGTAGATGGAGGCGGTGACCGTCCCGCCTTGCGGGAGCAGCTCGAAGTACAGCATGCTCTTGGTGTCCCACCAGCAGCAGAGCATGATCTTCAGCGGGTGGAGGTCGGCTTTCGGCGTCGTCGGCGGCTCTTCTCCGCGCGGGATCCAGACGGCACGGTTGGCGACGTTTTTGTAGAAAACCCAGCTCTTATCCCCAGTGACCAGGCTCTCGAGAAACTTCTTGCGATGCGGACGAGAGAGGAGGGACTGGCAGACGGCCACGCGGCTCTGCTTGTTGGCGTCCGTCAGACGGTGGGGGATCTAACGGGCCAGAACTTTGTGGTAGCCGAGTAAGTTAAGCCGATTGTGGATGGTGGACTTGCTGCAGCGGAGCGTCGTCGCCAGTTCTCGTTTGGTGGCTTTCGGCTTCTCCTTGATACAGCGACGGACTTCGTCATGATCCACCGTAGAAGGCCTCCCGCTGTGCTCCCTGTCCTCGAGGCTCGTGTCGCCGCTCTCGAAACGATTGAACCAGCGGCTGACTGTGCGTTGGAACACTGCATCCTCCTGGCACGCTCTGCACATGTTGGCAACCGCGGTGCCCGTGTCGTTGCCCAGCAGCCACTCGTAGTACACGAACGTACGAATTCGACCTTGGTCCATTTTAGCTTGTACTGGTAGCTAGACGCGGCGACTGCGCCTTATATACCCCTAGCGTAGAAGTTTGGAGAACCTTCTAGAAGGTTCTTACACTTGCCTGGTATTATTACACTTCTAAGGAAAATTATAGAATTTTGAAAATTTTTGGACAGGAATTATTGGAAGGCTTGGTAGTTATGTTTGCGAGTCAATATTTCTGAATATTTGGGACGGGATACACAACCTAACTTTGCGAGGACCTAAGACTTGTGAACCTAAACTGCAAGCATTCGCTTGATTCTAGGTGATATGTGCGTGATCTGGTTTCTCAACGTCACACTCGATTTTTGTTGTATAGTAAGCAAGCGCATAGTCAAATCAATGAAGAATAATTTCACATAGTTTGTAGCGCTTCTTCCGTGTATATTCCCATGCCGAATCAATAGTATGAGACATTTCATTTCTTTTAATGAGTTTCTCACAAATACTACACTGCCAAATGATAACCCTTCCGTAGCGAGGCAAAACAGTTAGATAATCTACAATACTTAGATTATCGTGAACACTGCCTTTAAAGGCAGCATACACGCTCGTAAGCATAGTCGAGATAACAGCATAGATAGGTCCGCACGGCCCGTAATATGTCGCCAACGACGTTTGAAGCGCTGAAAACTGTCCAGGATGACAGTATTTGACAATGTTTGAGCAATCTTGCCCTCCACGCCCGTATTTTCACACCCCTTTGAGTAACAGAATGAGAATCGATACTTGTGAAAACGTGTGATAATTGAGAGTGATAGCACTATCAAATGAGAGTGCACGAGAGAAATAGCTTGGTTTACTTGAGTATAACATGTTTGTGCACTGATAAAATCCTCCATTTCAAGAGGTCAGCCACAGTAGAGCGGTATTCTCGAAAGTGGACGAGAGTCAATAGGTATGTAGACATGTTATACTCAAGTAAACCAAGCTATTTCTCTCGTGCACTCCCATTTGATAGTGCTATCACTCTCAATTATCACACGTTTTCACAAGTATCGATTCTCATTCTGTTACTCGAAGGGGTGTGAAAATACGGGCGTGGAAGGCAAGATTGCTCAAACATTGTCAAATACTGTCATCCTGGACAGTTTTCAGCGCTTCAAACGTCGTTGACGACATAGTACGGGCCGTGCGGACCGATCTATGCTGTTATCTCCACTATGCTTACAAGCGTGTATGCTGCCTTTAAGGTAGATCTCAATGGGCCACCTCTGGTAGCGAAATCAAACAGTTAAATAATTTGCCACCGGCACAAAATTCTCACAGAAGTGATGTATATAGTTTTTCTTGCCAGAGTTTTCCATGAGTAGGCCAACTTAGGTACTCAGGGTGACGGCCTGCGAACATTTACCAACTGGCCCGCGGTCTCCGTCCTGCAGCCGCCCGTTTTTGGTTCGCCCACCAGCTTCATGTCGATGGCCCGCCGACCTTTTTCAGCTGGCTCGCAGTCTGTTTCCGTGGATGGCCGACGCTTGGTTCCCCGGCCAGCCGCATGTCGACGGACCGCCGACCTTTACCAGATGGCCCGCGATCAATATTTGTATTATTAGAGTCTGTTTCAGTTCACGTGAACTCCTGTTTTCCACTATCACAGCGCGGAGCGGTGGCTTTTTCGTGGGAACCTCCTTATCACTAGTTATATCTCACCGAAGCTCACCGCTCCGCAGCTGGTGATAATCAGAATCGACAGGTCACTACGGATTGACTAGAGCTTACTTACCTCAAGCATGTCACCCCGGGTCCACGGCGGATAAACGCCCAGCCGAAGTCTGCGGTGAGGAACCACCCTATCCGCGAATCGCAGCTGAAGAGCCCAGCCGTGGGGATACCGCTATCCCCTCAGCAGTCAAAAATATGCTGGCCTCCAGAGAGTGACTCGAAGTCACCTTCCAGGGCCGGCATTATGAGGTCGAATGAGGACCCTAGTGAGATGAGGCACCTTTTATACCGGCTGTGCACGTGATAAGTACGTTACGACGTGATAATTCGTGACCACCATCAATTGTCTATACCTACCGGCCAAATCGGAGATGGCGTGGTGCGTTTTGTGGATCGCAGGCGAGCCAATATCCGCTCTGCGTTTGCGTCACATGCAGCATGGGGCTCTGTCCTAGATGGGGGAAGGGCACCCAAGATTTACCCTTAAAATTAACAAAAAACCCGATAGAAGTTGCTCGAATTGCTATTGAAATTCTGTAGAAATACTTTAACTAATAGCGTTCTCGATACTTATTTCATCTCATTTCTGACTGGAATCCTGAGTGCCCCCCCCCCCCGTCTAGGATAGTGCCCAGCATGGTTCGCCGCAGGCCGGCACTTTCGAAATGTGGGGCGCCGGCGGTCGTTTTCGGCATAGAGGTTTGCCGGCCGCCACCCTCAATACCTGAGCAATATTGTGTTATCTTTATCACCGGTGAGGCTGTTTCCCTAATATGTAGTGTGTTCTGCTCCAGCCGCTCACCTCCGGAGAAAGATGGTGTGTGAATGAAAACACACCGCTTTCAATTTCTTTTATACCCTACCCTTTATCAATTGGGTATCATAAATTTTGTTTACCGTGAGAATTCTGTGCCAGTGGCAATTTACAATCGTCTCGAAAACATTGATAATGATTCCAGGTGTGATTGTAATGTTGTTTTGAGCTTCAAACCAGAGCAAGGATCATTCTCTCATCACAATGCTCAATTGTGGTATGTTCTTACTGTTTGATGATTTCATGCGTACTATCCGGCGTCGATTTCTGTCCACGATAATGTCGAACTATCCTACAACAATGTGAACATAGCCAAAATATGGAAGCGAATCGGGTGCCGCAGTGAAGTTCGAGTTTCAGGAAGTGACTTATGGATGTCGCAGGCAACTAAGAGCTTCTTTCGAGAGTCATCGTCCTAATAGATGTCCTTTCTAGCACACACACACCCTTCTAAGATTCCCAGGGGGTCGTCCTGGGCAATTCTGTGCAGGAAAAAACTGTCCCGCTGGCCTTGGGTCGTGGAGGATTTAAAGGCACTCTGCCAGCGCGTAGCTAGATGCCTTAAATGGAAATCGGAGACGCCCAGGGTTTCGGAGGCATCTAGTCTAATTTTTACCCGAGATTTTACGTAAATTACGGAAAGTTTAGCCTCAGTTGGTGAAATTTTAGCTACAGCGCTCGTATATTCTTCGTAAATTCTCGCTACGGCACCCGCATATTCTACGCAAATTCTCGTTACATCACTAGGTCGATCGACCCACCCAGTCCTGATCCATACTGCGATCGACAGCATCGCCGTTTCTTCGCCACGGCCTGCAGCATCCCAATGATCAAAATTATCCTCACCATGGTCTCCCAGAGGGTGACACCGGGTCACTCTCCTCGGCCAGCCACAGAGTGTCGAGTAGTCACTCCGTGATGTGACTGGGCCAACACAGTTCAAACGGCATCCCTGCGTTCCGCGTAGCCAGCGCGGGTTTAAGATTGCATTTCAACACAGGCTGTCGCCAAATCCGTAGATTCTCGCTACAAAATTATACCTTGTACCGTCGACACAAGAATATGCGGGTTTTAGCTATCGTAGCTAAAACCCGTAAATTCTCGCTACATGGAATGGGGCGGCGTTACAGGTCGCGCCCTCGGAGGCATCTAGCTATGCGTTGGCAGAGCAGTGTTCACGATAAAAATCGTTTTTCTGTTTCCCCGCCTATCTTGAAAAAGGCTCCATGCTGATTCCAATGATGTCTCTGAAATCCAGCAAGACCTTCTGGGAGCGGAGTTATGGTCCCTCAAAAATTGAGCTAAGGAAACATGGTGGACGAGTTGTCCGAGGCTTGTAACTTCCGTCTTTTGCAGCCGATGTATGCGAGCTGACCTGAGTAAAGAGAGAAGTTGGGAATAAGGGGAAGAACGGGGCTATTGATCGGTAACCATCGCTCATCTCACAATCTCGAGCTTTCATTTGTTCACGTCGGTGGGCGTGTGCTGCGCTTTTAGAGGTTGCCTCGCGCCCCAAGTGGCAACTTCGAGCTCTTTAGGAGCTTTTCCTGCCTCGTTTGCATGCGTTCTTTCGACGTCAACGTTATAGTGTGCCCCTCCACTACCCATCCCTAGTTAAAACTGAAACACTTTTTTTTATCGTGAACACTGCCTTTAAGGGCAGCTCGTCTCCGTTAGTGCTCGCAATTAGATGGATTGTTTCCAAGACCAGCGACAGTGAAAGTTGTTATAAAATTACCAATTCTAGATGCAATCATTGTTCGCTCTGGAAGAAGCTGCCTGGATTCTAAAGAGATCTTCTCGAGAATCTGTTGCTTCGGTGCCGCAGCAAACGAAATTTTCCAGCAGATTCGCGTCAGGCATCGCCTGAACTCTGATAAGATCCTCCCTGCCCGAATTGGCGGAATTTCGGCAGAGCAGAGAATAAATTTAGTCTGATAAATGGGCAGGGCTGCGATGGTAGCGCGCAAATCGCAACCCCGTTGACCAGTGAAGACGCTAACACAGCACGGCCAGCCGCCTGGTCCATGAGTCAGACTGAATCGAATACGGAATCCACATGGAATGGAGTGTAGTAGATTTCCAGGTCAATATCGCTACGCGCTACTATTGTTGGCTTACGCAGAACAGTCGGCCACGCGAACATGCTTATATGGAAGAACCTGGGATGATTTAGAATCGAAATCAGTAAGCGCCGAGGTGATTCATGATAATATTACGTGCATGTAACTTACTATAAGAGTCGCGTAGGAGAGAAAATGAAGAGCTATTTTCGATGTATAACAACATGTCACATCTCGCCAATCACTCAAACGCTGACGTCGGACAGGGAACGAGATTCTCATGCCGTAAAATAGCGTGTTTTGTTGTGTCGATTGCGTCCAACACTACTCATTGTACGACACCATGGAAATTTTCGCTACCTTGAAGAATTCACTCTTGGACTTCGTTGTTTTATTTCAGAAGAGAACTCAAGTTACATGATAATTTACTTATAAGAGGATTGAAACGACAAAGCATTTCCAATTTAGGCTGAGTTTCGGTGTGTACAGGCAAATTGAAAGAACATTGTTGTGAATTTTTTCCATGATGTCGTAGAATAAGTAGCGTTGGACGCAATCGAAACACCGAAACACGCTTATTTTACGGCATGAGAATTTCGTTCCCTGTCCGACGATAGCGTTCGAGTTCGCCGATCTCATTGTCAGTTCATGCTTAAATTCGGGTTTTTAGGGGTATGTTTCTAATATGAGCATTAAAGCCGACTACGATAAATCGATTCATCGGTATCACCGTTACCCCTTCCGTTTCATTTCGAAGTCGAGAAAACTTTCATAGTGGAGTCCACCAAGAGTGTCTCATTTACTTATCAATAAGAAGCGGTCGGCTGGGGATCAATGTGCATGAATCCCATACCAGCACGCTCAATACCAATTGAGCAAGAGCGGTTGTGCTGCAATGAGTTTCATGTTCATTGATCTCCAATCGACCGCTTCTCATTGATAAGTAACTGAGACACCTTGGTGGACTCCACTATATGTTATTTCACGACAAGCAACTTCCAAATGCGATTTTCGAAGGGTGATTCCATAGAAATAGATTGAAATGTATGACTGATTGATAACCTTATGAATTGAAATATCTCCATGAGTTTTTCCAAAGGGTTTCTAAGAAATTTTCATACGGACCTTGCTATTGGATATCGCAAATCGTACAAGCTTCACGTCTAAGACGAGTAGCATACTTCTGGCGACGAGGGACTCGACGCAATGTTTATCATCAGTATCGACCAAAAATCGATAACCCTGTCTTGCGTTGTCGCTGTTGCGAGGAGAATGACTTCTAGGATAAACCAGAAAATACCGAAGTTACAAAATCACTAAATTTGGTAAAAATCAATAATTACGCTCCGCCGAAATTTTCCGCAAACGCTATAATTTTTTTCGCACTTTTCACGACTTTGAATAAAAACATTTATTCCAAAAACAAACAAGGCTCACCCAACAAAACAATTTCCTTCACATTCAAAGATACCTCGCCACCTATTGGGAAGATCATGAATTCCCAACGCGTAGAACTCTGGCTGCTTC
This sequence comes from Aplectana chamaeleonis, assembly GCA_029168955.1. Taxonomy (NCBI): domain Eukaryota; kingdom Metazoa; phylum Nematoda; class Chromadorea; order Rhabditida; family Cosmocercidae; genus Aplectana; species Aplectana chamaeleonis. The sequence continues at coordinate 1,417,493 of JAPDOI010000150.1, forward strand.
GAGTCAAAGTATTCTTCTAAGGCCATTTTGACTTCGTCATTGTCAGTAAACTGTTTTCTACCCAGGAAGTGCTGCATCGAGCGGAACAGATAGTAGTCGAAAGGGGCAACATCTGGGCTATATGGAGGGTGAGGGAGAACTTCCCAGCCCAGGGCCAGCAGTTTCTGTTTAGTTATCTGCGATACGTGTGGCCAAGCATTGCCGTGAAGAAGGCAGACAGTGTTCAACAGAAACTGCTGGACCTGGGCTGGGAAGTTCTTCCTCTTTATCCATATAGCACAGATCTTTTCCCTTCCGAATAACATCTGCTTTTCCTGGATGGAAAACAGTTTACGACCCATGACGAAGTCAAAATGGCCCTAGAAGAATGCTTCGAATCGATACAGCCAGAGTTCCACGCGTCGACGAGAATTCATGATTTGCCCATTCGGTGGCGAAGTATTCTTAAATGTGATGGATATTATTTTGTTGGGTGAGCTCAGCTTGTTTTTGAAATAAATACCGGAAACTTTTGCATCAACTTAATAGAAGTAGTTTACAACTATTTAAGAAGAATCTAGGAGACTATTGTTAATGATTTTTCACCTACAAGCGTAGAACGGAGTCCCGTAGAGCTTCTTTCGTGAGCAACTTGTTGCCACAGCACAGAGGAGACTTTCGTTGAAGGCAGATATCTCTCACACCCCGCAGAGTCCGATCGAGTATAACCAGGGGCTTACATCCTTAAAGATTCGTAATATTTTGTATATCTTTGTTCGTATCTGATAATGGCGATATTCAGCACACAGGGTGCTTCTATACTGAGTTGTACGAACTCAAGAATGTTAATCAGGGACGTTGCATTATCCACGAAATGGATCGGAAGCCGGCAAATGAGTGGGATACGGTGAGTATCAGAGCATTTCCGGTGGTTAGAAATTGTTTCAACGCAATGTTCCAGAAGCAAAAAAAAAAACTTGAAGAGTGCAACAAAGTTTCACTCGCTCATCTTAAGCACAGATGCTCACTCATACTCTGATGTCCCCAACTCACAAGTTACTAAGTTTTGCAACTGTCTCCCTTACTTTCGCTTACCTGTTCAAGGGGAGTAAACTCCAAATACCCTGCGGTACCGATTGCCACAAGGGCATGGAATGATGATATCAGTTGCATTGCTATATCAGACCGACCGATTGAAACTCTCAAATGAAAATTTCAGAGTATTTTTTATGGCTCTGTGGCAATCTGTACCGCACGGTGTTTTTCGTCTAGTCTGAAGGGGATTTCTGGGAAAGCTGTATGAAACAGTACAGTATGTATGATCTTCCGAGCATTTTCAAGTAATCGCTAGCCCGTAGCAAAACCGGATCGATTCTGAGGCATGGCGGAACAATTTACGAAGGCGATCTCTGAATAGGACTTAATTTTTTCCAGCCTTAAAAGGCAGCACACACGCTTGAAAATGTTACTGAGGAAACTACTTTACTGGGGTCTTAGGGTCCCTAGTAGAGCTAAAAGTGTCAAAAAGCGAGTGGAAACTGCTAAATTTGAGCAATACAAGTCGAAAAATTTCGTTAACCCCGTTCAAATACAAACTCATCCAGATTGATCGTTCGAACACGGTCGCTCTGGCTGGATTTTGATGCTTCCAACTGGGTGAGCGTTCTAGTACAAGCTGTAAGAGTCTATTTGCTTAGCTAACTCAAACATTTCGTCACTGATATTTGCTGTTTCAACCTCGCGCGGTAAAACTCGTCCACGTTCATTTAATAACAAGAACACGGCTTATTCCTCTATTTGCATACAGTTTTCGTTAGTTTCTTCGTAAGTTCCGCATACTACCAGTTCCGAACATTCGATTCATATCATCAAATCGATATCATTTTTAGAGTGTCTGCTGTGCTGCCTTTAAATTAGGTTATCCCTACTCCTTCTGCTATTATCTTGAAAGTGATGTCATACCGCCATCAGAGACCTACTCAGCGCTGCGAATGGCCGATGGTCCGGCTTGTTGATCAAATTCACAGCTCACGGCGGCTTGAATCCCCGCAGTGATAAGAGGGCAGCCACGCACGTGTGAGCTGTAAAATCCATCAACAAGCCGATAGTTCTAGTCAGACTATGGAAAGGTTTGCATCACACTGTCGTTCTCCGGGCTTAATTCCAGTCCGCCATTGCGGAATACGGCTGTTGCATCATACGACACGTAATAATCGTGCTGGAAGAAGGGTGAATCTTGCAGGGATCAAGTGGTCCCAGCGCGATTAAAGGCACAGTCCAAGCTAAGGGACGAAATCTATGATTTCCACATAATTGTGGAGTAGATCCACCATATATAGCACCTGCCAAGTGCGAACCTCCAACTCCTCCGAATAAGCAGGATATAGGAGGAAGCCACCCTGGGGTGCCTACATCAGGAAGCCACTTTGGCACGCCCCTTTTGCGATCTTTCGAGCTGAATAGTAGCGAGATAAGCGATGGTTTCCGATCAGTAGCAACGTTCTTCCCTTCATTCTCGACTCCTTTCTTTGTTCGGGTCGGTTGGTATACTTACATCGGTTGCAAATGACAGAAGTTACAAGCCTCGGACAACTCGTCCACCATGCTTCCGTAGCTGATTTTTTGAGGGGCCATAACTTCGTTCCATGGGGGTCTCATACGATTCCAGAGACATCGTTGGAATCAGCGTGAGACCATTTTCAAGATAGGCAGGAAAACAAGAAACCGATTCTGAGGTTGGATTGTGCCTTTAAAGGCCCTCGTACTGCTATCATTATACGCGCCGACGCCCCCAACCCTGTCTCAACCCTTTCCTAACCCGCCGCGTTCGCTCGTGCCGCCCCGAATGTTTAGATACGAATCCAATGTCAACAACAGAATTTGCTAGCACATGAAGCCATTTTTATCGCAGCAGGCGGAATAGCGAGCCAATGGGTTACTATTCTGTTTCACTTCTTAGAGGGAGTTTGAGGAACTCCAAGTCCAATAGTAATTTTCTCCCTTTAAGATGGGTGTTTTCTATCCTTTCAAGGAAATTTACTCCACGCATTATTTTCTTCGGCGAAATAATCCGCAAGTCGGAAGGGGGCATGCAACAAACTGCCTTATTGTTGCTCCCAATCGCTTTTCGGTTCAGTTCAAAATCAATGGAGCTCAATATTATTTTCAAGAGATCGTCACTTACTTTTTCATTCATTCCCTCCACATGAAACTGCGTTTTTCGGCGAAAATGTGTTTAGGGAGATAAGACTGAGTGCTGGATATCAGGAGGTGATTGGCAAGCGCGTATGAATTGTCTGTGTTACGAGGACGACTGCAATAGAAGCACTTTTTTCAAGGTCGGTTAAAGTTTTTAGATTGTTACACATTCTGAAGATTGAAAACTTCGGGCAGTATTAGTACCATTATACACTGATATAACAGTACCAAATATATAGTCAGCACGAATCGCACTGATACTTACAAGGGAGACTTGTCACCTTCCGGTGGCAATTTGGAAAACCATGTTGTCATTGCTCTAGGTCTGCGACAGTACATAAATAACCCGTGCTTGAAATTCCCTAAATGGCTCTGGGAATCACAAAAAATGGCCTGTTCATTGCTTCACAAAAAAGGTTAGGGTACACATCAGGAATTTTTCGGAGTGTTCAGAAAAAAATATTTAGGATTTGGCTCAAAACTGTCAGATGGAGATTATTTAAAGCCAGTGTCTACGATTATCTTCGATTTTGAGATTAATGGCTAAGTCGATTGTTTGGCTGCCGGGTAGAATTGAAGTGACGAGGAAATCGGGAAAAACGCACCAGAAAGGCACGAAACCCTTTACTCTCACCACGCTTCTTTACTTTCAGAGGAACTGTTCGTTGTGACAGGGAAACCTTTTATGGAGCCGTCTTTTGCGTTTCTCTGCTTTCTATCGCTCTGTCCTTTCCTTCAGACTCTAAATAATACTGTTTTGCCTCAAATATTTTTCCTTTTCCGATTAGCCACATTTTTCACCAGTGACAACCACCTTGAACATGTTCATCTAACCGGACAGCTAGTCCAAGCCAGAGAATAAGGCCACTGAAATGAGACATTTAGTGCGTTTCTCAGCCAATTCCTCGTAATTTTGGTAGCATTTCGTGGCCAACGCGTTGTTTTGAGTTGAAAACTCTGAAACGAAAGTCATAGTGAACACTGCCTTTAAGGCGCTCAACCCGGATCCAAGAGCTATTCCTCGCCAGACTTAGGGGTACTGTAGGTTACGGTAAGAATAATGCCTTTGAACTGGCGTTGCTAACTTTAAAATTTCGAAAATCTAAAAATCTACCTGAAATTCGTGCTCAACGTCCAAAATAACACCCACTGTGAAAATTTGATTGAAATCTGAGACTTTGAGCGAGCTACCATATACTTACCGTAACCTACCGTAATTTATCGGAACTCGATAAACGGCTTGCAGATTCATGTTACGCAGCCCGAATAGCCCCAATGTACACCTTTTGAGACGATTTGATCTCAGCATTCTCGAAATCGCCAAAAGTCGCGCTTAGCCAGCAAAACTTCCCCCATTTTGAAACTTCGGACCAAATCCAATGGAATTTTCGAAATACGTAAGACAAATGGGCCTCAGATTCGTAATCGGCACCCAAAAGGTTATTGGGGTATTTGAGGCGCTTAAAGACAGTGTCCATGATTAATCTCGTTCTCGAGGTTTCAGTGTGAAACACTAAATTGGCACATGCTGGAGACGATAGGGTCGAAGAAAGCAGCGAAAACAGGTCAGAGCTCGATAAAAACGGCTTTAAAAGTTATCCCAGTGCGCCTACTTACCCCGGTCCGCCATCCATTCGGACGAGCTTGTGGCGCCGCACACGTTTCGATGGCAAGTTGATAAGCAACTCTGCCGCGTCCAGCCTGATCGATTCGCGCATATTTCGCGATTAGCGCGCGCATGCGATTCTCGTCCACACCCTGAACGTTATAAACCGTTAATTCAGCTTATTCTAAACGTTTTTTTTGCTGTTTCTTTACTATTAGTTACTTCACGACCGAACAAGCCCATTTTCGGATCGAACTCGTGTGCGACATTCATCGTGAACACTGAACTTAAAGGCAGTGTTCACGATAGAAATGGTTTTTCTGTTTTTTCGCCTGTCTTGAAAACGGCCCCATGCTGATTCCAATGATGTCTCTGAAATCGCACAAGACCTTCAGGGAACGGAGTTATGGTCCCTCAAATATTGAGCTAAGGAAACATGGTGGACGAGTTGTCCGAGGCTTGTAACTTCCGTCTTTTGCAGCCGATGTATGCGAGCAGACCTGAGTAGAGAGAGAAGTTGAGAATGAAGGGAAGAACGGGGCTATTGATCGGAAACCATCGCTCATCTCACAATCTCGAGCATTCATTCGTTCACGTCGGTGGGCGTGGAAAGTGCATCTGGGGGTGACGAGCTGATGGGTGTCCAACTTTGGGGCTGTAGGGGACCGTTCCGAGCTCATTTTCTCAGTTTTTTCAACGTCAGGGTTCCGCTAGGCCCCGCAGCTGCCGATCTCCACCAAAAAATCAGACATGGTTTTTATCGTGGACACTGCCTTTAGGACGAATATAGAGCTCATTCTAAGTTTCTCAGAAGATTACTGTAATTTACACCAAAAAGAGTATTCTTTGTCCACAGTACTTTCCGAAAAAAGCTGAGAATGGACCTTACGTTGGTGTCCAGCGCACCAAATTACCCACTAAGCAAAATTTGAGCTGAAAGTATTCAGACTTCTGAAATTCAAGAAATCATGTTTTTTGTCGTTTTTGATCTATCCAAGTGCATTAAGGTAATTATCTGAATATGCTGGTTCAATTTCGCCCGGAGCCAAATGTTTTGCGATCAACTCAGCACCTTGTGTAAACATACCATAACGTGCACTGCGACGTTAAGCTGCAGTTACGGCAAAGAACCTTCTCATTTCTCCCAAAACATTCATCGAAACCTCAGTTTGTACTGAAATCAGTCCCTAGTGAGTTCCCGCTCAAGTGTGTGTCATATATCGTCGATCACTGGCCGAGAGAGCGCCGCGTCGAACACATGTGGCACGCACGCAAGCGAGGAGGTAGTGATGGGATCATTACCTTCTCGCTTGCGTGCGTGCCACTTGTGTTCGACGCGGCGATCTCTCGATCAGTGATGGATCATACATGCTTTACTTTTTTGGAGAATCGCCTTGTCCTTGAGTTGACTGTGTATCATGCACGCATTGTACTGTCGTTTTCGGTGGCAAATTCTGATCAGCATTCGCGGACCACGGCTGCTGTTCCATGCTACAGGAAATTAATCATGCCTGGACCAAGTGGACCCGGAACGATTTACCTTTCTCTCAGCAAGGTTATCACGATTAGCATGCTGACATCCGTAGTCCGCAACTACGGACCGGAATTCGGCTCTGAGAACGACAGTACATTCTATTTTCAGAGCACATGCTGTAATTTGATGCACAATAGGAGCACGTGCTCCCCTAGCGGCATGTTTCCTGACTGTGCTCGTTTTCGCCTCGTATTCGAGTTGAATGCACATTCGACACGCATTGAATGCGGTGATTGTTTGAGACTACCTACACACCCTCTTTTCCCACGTTGAATTGGTATTGACGAAATTGGTCACCTCTCAGCGCGTATTATGATTGTGAGCTGTACAACAAATTTGCGACGTTCAGTACACGTGTTTCAGGAACTCGCGTTGTTGAAAGTAATCGGTAAAGAAAAAGACGCTGATTTGACGGTACGAACGTTCACGTGCCTTCTTCGTAGTGCTCTTCGTAACGAGGAGCAACTGAAAAAGGAATTAGTACTGAAAGATCAGGAGAAGAGAAAGCTGGAAGAAGAAAGTAAAAGGAAGGAAGATGAGGATCAGAGAAACAAAGAAGAGCAGATAAGAAATAAAGAAGAGGAAGATAGACAGGGTAACGAGAATTATAGGGAAGAAGAAGAGGGAAACAGAAGGCAAGAAGAGGAGAAGAGAAAGAAAGGAAGAGATAATCAGGATTCAGCAAAGAGATAAAGAGAGAGCAAGATGAGGAGAACAGGAAACTAGAGGAGGGGAAGAGAAGAGGAGAAGAAGAAAAGAGAAAACAAGAAGAGGAGAAAAGGAGAGAGAAGAAGAGGAAAAGAGGAAAGGGAAAGAAGAAGAAAGGAAGGAGGCAGAGAAAGAAAAGGAAAGATGAAGAGGAAAAGAGAAGGCACGAAGAGGAAATCAGGTTATTGCAAGAGGTAAAGAGAGCGCAAGACGAGGAGAACAGGAAGCAAGAAGATGAAATGAGAAGAGAAGAAGAAGAAAAGAGAAAAAGAAGAGGAGAAAAGAGCAGAAGAAGAGCAGAAGAGGAGGCAAGAAGAAGATAAAAGGAAGGAGGAAGAGAAGAAGAGAATGGAAGAAGAGAAAATCAGGAAGCAAGAAAAGGAAAGAAGAGGGCAGGAAGAAGAAAAGAGAGTAAAATCAGAGGAGCAGAGAACGGAAGAAGATCAAAAAGAGGTTTGGTGAAGAGGAAAAGAGAAAGAGAAGGGAAAAAGAGAGAAGGAAAGCTGAGGAAAAGAGAAAGGAAAGTGAGCAAAAAAGATGCGAAGAAGATGAAAAGTGGAAGATAGCGTACAAGAAGAAAAAAGAAGATGCTTCCAAAGGGTAAATTTTTGACTGCGACGAATTTTTTTTTAGTTTCGCATTGCTCCGAAAGCGATTTTTTCAGTCGAAATACAGTACGTTTCAGAATTATAGCGATACCCTCCAAAACACCGGTATCAAGGCCCACACAAACTTTCATTGGATGGCGTGGTTACCACTGATCTCAGCGCACCTGACAACCCTAGCAAAATTCCACAGAAAAATGTAAAGAAACAAGAATTGTATTGTACTTCACCTTCAAAATGGCCGTTTCATAATTATAGCGACACTTTACATTGGAAATGCTCTCCTCGTAAATTTCTGAGAACATTTCCCGTTTTAAGTATGAGAGAAGTTTGTTAATATGTTCCGATCATGGCGCACGGTACAATACTCTGAGAGCGACAAGAGCCAGGTTTTTGTGCTGCACAAGGCGGCCCTAAGCGCCAAAGGATTTCAAAGGTAATTGGTCATCACTGGGCCACAGTTTACCGATTTCTGCATGATCCTGAGTTGTGAGCGCTGGGAGACCCATAGAGCTCTCTAGTCAAGACAAACGCCAAATAGGGCGGCTCGTATCGAACTCCGACATCACGGTAAATCAAGTCCGAGCTGAACTTTTGGCGCCAGTGTCCAAGACGACAGTGTGGAGTGCGAACATCAAGCACTCTTGGGTTCGTCCAGCTACTCACCTCTCTGAGTCGCACAAGGCAGCACAACTCCAATTCGCAGAAAAGAACATGGCGACTGACTGGTCTAAGGTAAGCGGTAATTTAGCTGAGGTTTCTTTGGAGTAAACATTGTATTTAGGTGATTTTTGTTGACGAAAAAAAGCTTAACCCGGATGGACCGGATGGATGAACACACAATTGATCTCCGCAAGGAGCCGAGTAACATCGCCAAACGGAACTTTGGTGGTGGCAGTCTCATGGAATGTGGTGGTTTCTCTGAAGGCGGTACACTTCAGATCGCCTTCACTTCCACTCGGATAAATTCCTCCGACTATCAAGAGGTGTGACGGAGTTGACTCCTGCCTGAGCTTCCCCGACTTCGAACGAGGATTTCGTTTTCCAGGAAGACAACGCGTCAATTCATGCAAGTCGCTCCACTGAGACGTGGTTAGATGAGCATAATGTTACCGTTATGGACCGGCCAGCCTGTTCCCTTGACGTAAGCCCCATCGAAAATTGCTGGAGAATCTTGGTTTGCCGAATATACGGTGGAGGCAAGACGTACGAGTCAGTTGAGAACTCAGGAGAGCTGTAATCAATACCTGGAGCAGCTTGGACACAGGATTGCTCAAACGACTTGTCGACTCCATGCTAAAACAAGTTTCCGAGATTATTTCTAGGCATGAAGGAGATAGATTATTGAATTTTTTTGGAAAGTTTTCACTCTTTGATAAGAAGTTGAATAATTAATGTGTCGCTATAATTATGAAACGGCCATTTTGAAGGTGAAGTACCACATAATTCTTGTTTCTCTATATTTTTTTGTCAAATTTAGCCAACAGAGGTTTCCAGGTGCGCTGAGATCAATGGTAATCCTGCCATCCAATTAAAGTTTATATGGGCCGTTATTCCGGTGTTTCGGAGGCCGTCGCTATAATTATGTATGAAACGCACTGAATACGTTTTTAATTCCTTTTTTGTGTAAAACTTGAAATTTCACATGAATGCCGCCTAAATAAACCTAAGTGCTGGAAATCCGCTAGGAGCCCTTTTTTGGGAGGGGGGGGGGGGGTTCAACAATACCCGGCCTCAGCTGCGGGAAGAGCGCGCGCTGCCTGTTAGAAATTTACTGATCATTTTTTTTTCTTGGAACTTGTGCAGATTGTTTAAAGGCAGCGTTCACGATGATCATCCTCGTTGACTTTCCACAGTGAAATGATGGGCGAGAAGGATCCTAGGCTCCCAGTGTTGAAAGAACGGTAGAAAACGAGCCAGGAGCGGCAAAATAACGGCTGCAAACAAGCGTTTTAGTGCCCCAGACACGCCTGGTGCCCCAGATCCGCCCCTCGGAATGAACAAATGAAGACTCAGATTACAGGAATGATCAAGTCAAGGAAGTGCTGATATGTGAGCTGATCGCTTCATTGCACTAATAGGTATCATCCTTCTAGCGGTCAATTCCTCCACGTTAAAAAAATCAACGTTAACAAGGGAGGGCCTACTTTTGCTCAGAAACGCGTCTTTCGTGTTCTTTTTAAGCATGCCTTGCGATATAGGGCACCAGACCTTTCGTAGGTCGTGGAGATATCGGAAGTGAAATTTATCGTGAACACTGCCTTTACAAATTCAAAAATTGCTTGCGAAATCATTTTCCAATTCGTTAGTCGTTCATCGTTAGACGTAACACCCAAAAAGCCCGTTAGTCGTTAAATCCGCATTCGTTAGCCGTAATTACGCTTATCCCTACTAGAAACACTCCCACCCACTCGCCAGCTAGCCGGTAAACTTCCAGTCTACCCGAAGGGCATGTCGAGTGAACTTTGAAGCTACCAAGAGGTTCTCGCTGGTTGATGAATCCGCCCACTGGTTTCTCTCGCTGGAGACATAAAAAAGACGCTGATCATCCATTATCATCAATTTTTTCGACTTATTCTAGAGAATAGCCAACATAGCTATTTCCAAATAAATGCTGTAACTGCGACACATGCACAGCACAATTTCATAGAGCCCTGACCATAGTTTATGCTTTAAACTACGAAAATTCCTGCGGTGTTGACTATGCGATAACACTATGCTCTTTCTTCGGCGAAAATTTGAACTGCGTAGCAACAATGAAATTTTTGCCTGTTTAGCTCTCTGAAAATTGCAATGATTGCACACAGTAGTAGTTGATGAGTAGTTGATCATTTTCCATCAATCAAGGTTAAGTGTAGCCGTGTTATCTCCATTTCAAAAAATTTTAACTATTTACAATCTGTTGAAACTCTGTTGCACAATTACAGTGGGCGTTTGGTGTTGCCCGAAGTCCAATTTCCTGAATGAAGAGAAATTTGGTGTCTCTGTAATTTTGCATCGCGCGTAAATGAATTCAGGGCCCCACACTGAATCGCACTGTTACGAGACTTGAAGATCAGTTTAGAGATAATGGAATATGCTGATACTGTGAAATAACTGCTTGCTCCAGATCCCTTGCCCTTGTGATCGCCGGTGTTGCGCTGTTAGTCGCTGTTACTTCAGTATTTCTCGACTGCTTCCTGAAAGGACCGCGTGAAAAGGTGAATCTACTTCTTTAGTATTGAACTGCAGGAGAAAAAATTGAAATCAATGATAATCAAATCCATCATTGACGAGTTGTGAAGGATAATTTTTAAAAACTGGAGAGAAAACAACTTTCATCCGCAGAAACTCAAAAATAAGGGGTCAAAATGAGAGGCCAAGTGTGGGTACTGCACATCATTGGGTCAGCACAGTTTGAGAGAATTCTCACTTAGATGCATGCCTCCATCATACGCAAGAGACTGTTGCGAACAGACCTATATTTGAGTCGCCACACTCTCCGAAAACATTGTCTCTGAAGGCTATTTAGCGAAACTGTATGTTCTGCTTATTAGATTTGGTCTAGTGGTTGGAGCAGACGCGACCACTACGGCTGGCCGTGTGCCGTTGTCGACACCACCAACCACCGAGGTTGCGATCGCGATCTGCCTTCGCGGACTTATTTCTGCAAGCAGACTTCTAGGCACGCGCTGAAAACCGCCAACCGTTTTTTTGGGTTTGAATCAATGGTTTGGCCCGCCTGAGAACGTGGGTAGAGTTTGTCGGGTCACCGACGCATTATTGGGAAGATATGGGTGATCGAATGGCTCGAATTCAGCCAAAAGAGGCCGGCCTTCCGGCAGCCGTCTTGCTTCTAATGAGAAAAGAAAGTCGCTTAGGCCCCTGTCAGACTTCGTCGAAAAACCTGCTGAGTCCGACTGAGTCCAAATGAGTCCGGGGCGGAAAACCGTCCTCGACCGTCTGCAACCGACGGAGTCCGGTTGTCCCCCAGCCCCAAACAGTTCCTCTGCGGAACACGCAATCGATAGCCTAGTGACGATTATCACCTCAGCTGTGAATCGGAACGTGTTTGGTGGCTAATTTTTCTTGTTTTCAACATGTCTTTGTCTTCAACTCGCAAACCATTTTCAAGTACCATCATTGGACAGATGATACTTTTTTGCATGGAAAGTGAACCTTCTTTCCGTATCAGCTTTCTTTCTGGGTGGGGCAGAGCGCAGACGACGAGAGTCGAGATGCGGCGGGACTCAGCAGGTCGCTGTCGGCCGAAGAAAGTGCACCCAAATTACGTGAAAAACTCCTATATCGACCGGGTGGGGTGAGGATGATTTCGGTTGGGACGCAGCGGGACTCAGTCGGTGCATTGTCCCCGCGCCCTTGTATGCATGAGAACCATCAGTATCGACCGGGGGGATTGCGTTGGGCACCGGACGGTCTCAGTCGGACTCGGTGGGTTGATTTTTGTGCACCCATCTCCCACGAATTCGGTGCGTATCGACCCGGTGGGACCCAGAAGATCCACCGACTATGACGGGGGCCTTGTGAACAAATGATACAACAACTTCCACTCATTTAAAGGCAGTGTTCACGATGATTTTCGTCCCCTAGTTTTTCACATAAAACGATGCGTTGGCCTCCAAGTGTTACCAAAATTACGAAGAAACGGTGGGAAACGCATTAAAACGTTGTATTTCAGTATCATTATTCTACATCATGGACTAGTTGCCCGGATGGATGAACATGTTCATGGTAGTTGTCACCGGTAGGAAATTTGGTCAATCGAAAATAGAAGAATATTTTATGCGAGGCAGGATTAGTTAGGGCCCTAAGGAAAAAACGGAGCAATAGAGAGTAGAGAATTGCAAGGGATGGGTTCACTAAAGATTTTATTGTCTCAACAAACAATTCCTGTGATACTTAAGAGGCGGGGTGATACTTAAGAATTCCGTGTACTTCTGGTGCGTTTTTCTCAATTTCTACGTCATTTTAGTTCTACCCGGGGGTCACCTAATCAATATAGCGAATAATCTCGAAATTGAGGATTATCGTGAGTACTGCCTTTAAAGGCAGTGTTCACGATGATTCTCGTTTCCAAGTTTTCCACTCAAAACAATGCGTTGGATACCAAGTGTCACCAAAATCACGAAGAAACGGCGAGAAACGCACTGATTCGTCTTATTTCAGTGACATTATTCAATGGCCTGGACTAGTTGTCTGGTTGGATGAACATGTTCACGGTGGTTGTCACCGGTAAAAAATGGGACTAATCGAAAATGGAAGAATATTTTGGGCAAAACAGTATTAGTTAGGGCCCGAAGGAAAGAACGGAGCAACACAGAATGGAGAATTGCAAAAGACGGGTCCCCATAAGATTTCATTATCAAAACGAACAGTTCCATTGATACTTAAGAGGCGGGCTGATACTTGAGGATTTCGTGCCCTTCTGGTGCGTTTTTCTCGGTTTCTTCGTCATTTCAGTTCTACTCGGGGGCCACACAATCGATTTAGCGATTAATCTCAAAATCGAAGAATATCGTGAACACTGCCTTTGAGCTTATCATTTGATGATAAGCCACATTCTTTTCTCATTTGATGCCACACGGCCGTCGGAAAGCCGGCCTCTTGGCGGAATTCGAGGCATTCGATCTGCCATATCTTCCCGAAAAAGCATCAGTGACCCGACAAACTCTACCCACGTTCGCAGGCGGGCCAACCATTGATTCAAATCCGAAAAAACGGTAGGCGGTTTTCAGCGCGTACAATGCCTTCAACTTTCAAACGAGAGGAACTATTCATTCATTCATTCATTCATTCATTCATTCATTCATTCATTCATTCATTCATTCATTCATTCATTCATTCATTCATTCATTCATTCATTCATTCATTCATTCATTCCATTCATTCCATTCCATTCATTCATTCATTCCATTCATTCATTCCATTCATTCATTCATTCCATTCATTCATTCATTCCATTCCATTCCATTCATTCATTCCATTCATTCGTTCATTCATTCATTCCGTTCATTCATTCACCCATTCATTCATTCATTCATTCATTCATTCCATTCATTCCATTCACATTCATTCATTCATTCATTCATTCATTCATTCCATTCATTCCATTCATTCCATTCCATTCCATTCATCCATTCATTCCATTCATTCATTCATTCATTCCCATTAATTCATTCATTCAATCATTCATTCATTCATTCATTCATTCATTCATTCATTCATTCATTCATTCATTCCATTCATTCATTCCATTCCATTCATTCATTCCATTCATTCATTCATTCATTCATTCATTCCATTCCATTTCCGATTCATTCATTCATTCATTCATTCATTCATTCATTCCATTCATTCATTCCATTCCATTCCATTCATTCATTCCATTCATTCCATTCCATTCATTCATTCCATTCATTCCATTCCATTCATTCATTCATTCATTCATTCATTCATTCATTCCATTCCATTCATTCCATTCATTCATTCCATTCATTCCATTCCATTCCATTCATTCATTCCATTCATTCATTCATTCATTCATTCCATTCATTCATTCCATTCATTCCATTCATTCCATTCCATTCCATTCATTCATTCCATTCATTCATTCATTCATTCATTCATTCATTCATTCATTCATTCATTCATTCCATTCATTCATTCATTCCATTCATTCATTCATTCCATTCATTCATTCATTCATTCCATTCATTCATTCATTCATTCATTCACCCATTCATTTCATTCATTCCATTCATTCATTTATTCATTCATTCATTCATTCCATTCATTCACCCATCATTCATTCATTCATTCATTCATTCCATTCATTCATTCATTTCATTCATTCATTCATTCCATTCATTCATTCATTCATTCATTCATTCATTCATTCATTCATTCATTCATTCATTCATTCCTATTCATTCATTCATTCATTCATTCATTCATTCATTCATTCACTCCATCCATTCATTCATTCATTCATTCCATTCCATTCATTCCATTCATTCGTTTATTCATTCATTCATTCGTTCATTCATTCCATTCATTCATTCGATTCATTCCATTCCATTCATTCATTCATTCATTCATTCACCCATTCCATTCATTCATTCATTCATTCCATTCATTCATTCCATTCATTCATTCATTCATTCATTCATTCACCCATTAATTCATTCCATTCAATCATTCATTCATTCCATTCATTCATTCCATTCATTCATTCATTCATTCACCTATTCATTCATTCCATTCATTCATTCATTCATTCATTCATTCCATTCATTCATTCATTCATTCATTCATTCCATTCCATTCATTCATTCCATTCATTCATTCATTCATTCATTCATTCTATTCATTCATTCATTCATTCATTCATTCATTCATTCCATTCATTCATTCATTCATTCATTCACCCATTCATTCCATTCATTCATTCCATTCATTCATTCCATTCATTCCATTCATTCATTCATTCATTCCATTCATTCACTCCATTCCATTCATTCATTCATTCCATTCATTCATTCCATTCATTCATTCATTCATTCCATTCATTCATTCATTCATTCGTTTATTCATTCATTCGTTCATTCATTCACCCATTCCATTCATTCATTCATTCCATTCATTCATTCATTCCATTCATTCATTCATTCATTCATTCATTCATTCATTCATTCATTCATTCATTCATTCATTCATTCACCCATTCATTCATTCATTCATTCATTCATTCATTCATTCATTCATTCATTCACCCATTAATTCATTCATTCAATCATTCATTCACCCATTCATTCATTCGTTCATTCATTCATTCATTCATTCATTCATTCATTTATTCATTCATCTTCATTCATTCATTCATTTATTCATTCATTCATTCAAATTCATTCATTCATTCATTCATTCATTCATTCATTCATCTATTCATTCATTCATTCATTCATCCATTCCATTCATTCATTCATTCATTCATTCATTCATTCATTCATTCATTCATTCATTCATTCATTCATTCATTCATTCATTCCATTCCATTCATTCCATTCATTCATTCATTCATTCATTCATTCATTCCATTCATTCATTCCATTCATTCATTCATTCATTCATTCATTCATTCATTCATTCATTCATTCATTCATTCACCATTCATTCATTCATTCATTCATTCATTCATTCATTCATTCATTCATTCATTCATTCATTCATTCATTCATTCATTCATTCATTCATTCATTCATTCATTCCATTCATTCATTCTATTCCATTCATTCATTCATTCATTCATTCATTCATTCATTCATTCATTCATTCATTCATTCATTCATTCATTCATCTATTCATTCATTCATTCATTCCATTCATTCATTCATTCATTCATTCATTCCATTCATTCATTCACCCATTCATTCATTGATTCATTCATTCATTCATTCATTCATTCATTTATTCATTCATTCCATTCATTCATTCATTCACCCATTCCATTCATTCATTCATTCATTCATTCATTCATTCATTCCATTCATTCCATTCATTCATTCATTCATTCATTCATTCATTCATTCATTCATTCCATTCATTCATTCATTCATTCATTCCATTCATTCATTCATTCATTCATTCATTCATTCATTCATTCATTCATTTATTCATTCCATTCATTCATTCATTCATTCATTCATTCATTCATTCACCCATCCATTCATTCATTCATTCATTCATTCCATTCATTCATTCATTCCATTCATTCATTCATTCATTCATTCATTCATTCATTCATTCATTCATTCATTTATTCATTCATTCATTCATTTATTCATTCATTCATTCATTCATTCATTCATTCACTCCATCCATTCATTCATTCATTCATTCATTCACTCACCCATCCATTCATTCCATTCATTCATTCATTCATTCATTCATTCATTCATTCATTCATTCATTCATTCATTCATTCATTCATTCATTCATTCATTCATTCATTCCATTCATTCATTCATTCCATTCATTCATTCATTCATTCATTATTCATTCGTTTATTCATTCATTCGTTCATTCATTCACCCATTCATTCATTCATTCATTCACCCATTCATTCATTCATTCATTCATTCATTCATTCATTCATTCATTCCTTCTTTCATTCATTCTTTCATTCATTCATTCACCCATTAACTCATTCATTCAATCATTCCATTCATTCATTCATTAATTCATTCATTCAATCATTCATTCAACCATTCATTCATTCGTTCATTCATTCATTCATTCATTCATTCATTCATTCATTCATTCATTCATTCATTCATTCATTCATTCATTCACCCATCCATTCATTCATTCATTCATTCATTCATTCATTCATTCATTCATTCATTCATTCATTCATTCATTCACCCATTCATTCATTCATTCATTCATTCATTCATTCATTCACCATTCATTCATTCCATTCATTCCATTCATCTATTCATTCATTCATTCATTCATTCATTCCATTCATTCATTCCATTCATTCATTCATTCATTCATTCCATTCATTCATTCATTCATTCATTCATTCATTCATTCATTCATTCATTCATTCACCCATTCATTCATTCATTCATTCATTCATTCATTCATTCATTCATTCGTTTATTCATTCATTCGTTCATTCATTCACCCATTCATTCATTCATTCATTCACCCATTCATTCATTCATTCATTCATTCATTCATTCATTCATTCATTCATTCATTCATTCATTCATTCATTCATTCATTCACCCATTAATTCATTCATTCAATCATTCATTCACCCATTCATTCATTCGTTCATTCATTCATTCATTCATTCATTCATTCATTCATTCATTCATTCCATTCATTCATTCCATTCATTCCATTCATTCATTCATTCATTCATTCATTCATTCATTTACCCATTCATTCATTTACTCATTCATTCATTTACCCATTCGTTCATTTACCCATTCGTTCATTTACCCATTCATTCATTTACTCATTCATTCATTTACCCATTCATTCATTTACCCATTCGTTCATTTACCCATTCATTCATTCATCTATCATTCATTCATTCATTCATTCATTCACCATTCATTCATTGATTCATTCATTCATTCATTCATTCATTCATTTATTCATTCATTCATTCATTCATTCATTCACCCATCCATTCATTCATTCATTCATTCATTCATTCATTCATTCATTCATTCACCCATTCATTCATTCATTCATTCATTCATTCATTCATTCATTCATTCATTCATTCATTCATTCATTCATTCATTCATTCATTCATTCATTCATTTATTCCATTCCATTCATTCATTCATTCATTCACCCATCCATTCATTCATTCATTCATTCATTCATTCATTCATTCACCCATTCATTCATTCAATCATTCATTCATTCATTCATTCATTCATTTATTCATTCATTCATTCATTCATTCATTCATTCATTCACCCATCCATTCATTCATTCACCCATCCATTCATTCATTCATTCATTCATTCATTCATTCATTCATTCATTCATTCATTCATTCATTCATTCACCCATTCATTCATTCATTCATTCATTCATTCATTCATTCATTCATTCATTCATTCACCCATCCATTCATTCATTCATTCATTCATTCATTCATTCATTCATTCATTCATTCATTCATTCATTCATTCATTCATTCATTCATTCATTCATTCATTCATTCACCCATTCATTCATTCATTCATTCATTCATTCATTCATTCATTCATTCATTCATTCATTCATTCATTCATTCATTCATTCATTCATTCATTCATTCATTAATTCATTCATTCAATCATTCATTCACCCATTCATTCATTCGTTCATTCATTCCATTCATTCATTCCATTCCATTCATTCATTCCATTCCATTCATTCATTCATTCATTCCATTCCATTCATTCATTCACCCATCCATTCATTCATTCATTCATTCATTCATTCATTCATTCATTCATTCATTCATTCATTCATTCCATTCCATTCATTCCATTCCATTCATTCATTCATTCATTCATTCATTCCATTCATTCCATTCATTCATTCATTCATTCTTATTCATTCATTCATTCATTCATTCATTCCATTCATTCATTCATTCATTGATTTATTCATTCATTCATTCATTCATTCCATTCATTCTTCCATCCATCCATTCATTCATTCATTCCATTCATTCCATTCATTCATTCATTCATTCATTCACCCATTCATTCATTCATTCATTCATTCCATTCCATTCATTCATTCATTCATTCATTCATTCTTTTATTCATTCATTCATTCATTCATTCATTCATTCATTCACCCATCCATTCATTCATTCATTCATTCATTCATTCATTCACCCATTCATTCATTCAATCATTCATTCATTCATTCATTCATTCACCCATTCATTCATTCGTTCATTCATTCATTCATTCACCCATTCATTCATTCATTCATTCATTCATTCATTCATTCGTTCATTCACCCATTCATTCATTCATTCATTCATTCATTCATTGGGCAATTCAATCATTCATTCATTCATTCATTCATTCATTCATTGGGCAATTCAATCATTCATCCATTCATCAATTCATTCATTCAACTGCCCACTCATTTATTAAATACGTCGCACAAAACAGACGCTAGAAAAAATTAGCACAAATTCAGAAACATTACGAATTCCATGCACATTCAAGACTTCAGAAAAGCCCTAGCCATTCCCCGTTTGTACCGTTCTTGGCGCGGAGGCGTGGTAACCGCTCCTGACATGCTGGTGACCGCTGGTGGCACGTAGACGTCTAGCAAGCACGATTCTCGTTTAGCCACTCTGGCAAGCATTTACTACCTTTTCTTCCAGAAAGTAACATCAATAGTGGCTCAGCATGTTTTGAAAATACTTTGGAAGATGAGTTGTTTTGACGAGATGAAATCAATTCCAAGGAACAAAACGATCAATGCACTCTCTGAGCACCTCAAGAGAAACTTCTTTATTTTCGTCAACACTTCTCACTGATTTAAAGAAACTCACTCAATAATCTTGGGCAAGGCTATCGCGTATAGCAGCATAATCACAAGCCAAGAGCACTGTGATATGTGGCCAGGTGTAGCCCGAGCCCAAGTACATTGAATTTGTGATGAAATGCTACTATGGTCACTATTACCCACAGGAGAAGAATACATGGACTATTCATTGGAGTTCTGCTACTCGAAAAAACTAGATCAAACAAATTCTCACTCTTGGTAGGCCCTGTACCAGTTGTCGAAGATCAAGAAATGCAAATCTTTACAATGATGCGGGCACGAGTGCGTGGCAGACGGCACAAAGTGTGCAGCTCTAACCTTTTTTTCTACGCATATGAAAACGCGGTTACCTGTGGCCGTATTCGTGAAACACTGGGAGCCTCCCGGAAAGGTTCAGAGTCCATCCGCTGTTGAACGAGTTTCCGATGTTGCACCTTCTTGGGTGCCCGGCAGGAAGACTGAAGGCTCTCGAATACCTAGCGGGTAGATGGTAGGGTTCCTATCTACGTAATGGATGGACGGAGAGAGTTGAGGCTGAGTGATACGTCTATCTTGCCTTTCAGACAATGATCAATACGTTTCCGGCATACGACGCGCTCTCTGCCCGTCCACCCGCTCAATTAAGGTAGGGTATGCTGTGCCCGCCGAAATGCATTGATAGCCGAGCTGAGACACAGCAGCCTGCTACCCGGCGGTCTCCCCTACATCTCTGCGGGCACTCATGCTTGTCTTAGCACTCACAGGTGGCAAAGAGGGGCCGCCACTAACAAAATTTCGACAGGGGAGGCAGTACACTGGTTGCCATACGCCGGGCACGAGAAGAGGCCCCCTTCTTCCTGATCCACACGATTTCATGAATACGGTTACTGTTTGCCCGCGGCCCACACTCACAGTTGTCTCAGTGAGCGAAAAGTGATTGTCGAACATCGAATAGTCGTGCTATTTCATACAAAACTCGCTCCATGCCCCGCTGAAAAGGCTGCGAAAACCCAAAGTTTTGTCGCCCGCGGCAGTGGCCTCCGCTAGCGCGGTAGTCACTGTAGTGGGCAAGCAGCTGCCTCGTGCACGGGCGACAGGCCCCTCTGTTTTTATTTTTTCACAAATATGCACACGCACCGATGCGTAACGCGGCTGGCACGCCAACACGCAACGCGGCCAGTGCCCGAGAATCAGCTGGGGCCGCCAGCGTTTGAGAGGAGCCTCCAGCGTCGAGGCGGGGTCAAAAGCCTCAAACTTGGGTATTTGAACAGACGGCACTGCAGTCATCTGGGACCTGGCTCTGAAGCGCGTCGTATGCTTCCCTTGGAAATCAGAGGTCACGCTTCGCCTGTGATAGACACCATCCCGCCCTTATCCCCGCGATAGGTACGCTCTCGCATCAGGATGGCGATCAGATGCCTATGGCGTTTCTCTATTAAAGTGGGCAAATTGGAGTGGGCGTCGAGCTACTTTCTGTATGAGAAATAGCAAGCACTCGAACTGAATAAAGGTGCTCTGTAGAAACAGTGGGTTTTTAAATTGAGGTCAACTCCTTCCAGAGACACTAAAGTTTCTGGGTCTTATTTTAATTGGAGCGCAGCAAAACGCTTCTAAGTTTAGATCTATCAACACATTGGGGAAATTGCCGTACTGTAAGATTAACCTCAAAACTGCGTGTGCGTTCTCACTCTCCTCGAGTAATTGATAACGTGCCACAGATTACTAGTTAGCTTCTTGAATAGTCATTCCCACTGCAAAGAGTGGATATAAATAGGCTCAAGCATTTAAAGGCAGGGTTCACGATGAAAAAATCGTTTTTTGGCTAAAACGTAAGCTTTGGGTCCCTATAAGAAGATTAAGCACGGAAATGCGATTGATCGAAAACGGTCGGTAATTACGTAAGATGTACATTGGCCCCTCTTATTTTTGAACAATTTTTGGTACGGGAGGTAGAAAGCAGAGCCACTTACCTAAGAATATAAAGCGCGAAACAATTTCCCCGACGTAAGGTTCGATGCGTTATCCGCAGTCTCCCTGCGGACAACGCATTGAACAGCACACACGAACAGGCATAAATAATTTCTTCAGAGATTTTCTTAAACAGTTCTGCTCCTCTATTTAAGTGTTCTGTGGAGGCTTTTCCCTATTTAACTCTTCTTAATGGACTTACCTACCTAAAAACATCGAAAACTATAATACGGTTTTTTTATCGTGAACAAGAGCCACCACCAACGATTTCTGGCGTGCACCATCTTCATTGCAGGTTCCCCGTTTTGCGCAACGGCAGGCACAACATTCCCGACAAAAAACAAAGAAGGGGCACACAACAAAATCAAGATCAGGGATCTCGGAAACCGTGCCAGGACATGGAGAGGTATCAGGATCAGGAAGCATTGAAGCCATCCCTGGGCAGGGAAAGAAATTAGGAACAGGCAGCTCCGAAAACACGGCAGGGCGGGGAAACAAAGTAGCAAAAGGCAGCTCTGAAACCACGCCTGGACACGGCAAAAAGTCAGCATCGGGCAGCTCGGAATTTGTAATTTAGACTTCTATCTATGTGCGTTTTTCGACACCAAGAACATTAATAAAGATTAATTTATCTATTTATTTACTATTGAAACTTACCACATGCGAATGCATTTGGAAATTCAAAGCTAATGTCAATAGTAATGCGAAAAAGAAATAGCGGATACAAATCTATGTCAATAACGAGATAAGAGTACTACAGCTATTGTGAGTCAGAAACGGAAGTATGTCGATCGGTGGAGAAGGGCAGTGGTAGGCCGCACTGCAAGTCGTGAACGAAGCGACTCCGAACACCGGCTTGGTTGGTCCGTTAACCCCACCGCACTCCCTCAAGGCGATAGCTGCTTGCGTCTAACTAAAAGAACAAGGCATAATAAAGGAGGAAAGAAAGTTTATACAATTCAAGGTGAACAGTGTAAAGAAGAGAGTCAGTACGAATCGCAGGGTAAGAAGCTAAACTAAATACTTTTGGAAAAAAGAAGAGCTGAGGAAAACAATTAATTACCGAGAAACAGTCGTACAATATATACCATGCAGTTCAATTAGATGAAAACAGGAGACAGTGGCCAACACTATGGATGAGCAATAGGTGAAGAAAAAAAACTGGGGGGGGGGGGTGAAGAAAAACCGCGGGGAGAGAGTAGCAAGGAAGTTTTTTTTCTTTTGTTAATTATTTCAAAATCTATTTAACGATAGCTCAGATCACAGAATTCCGTTCATCATAATTATAACAGAAGAAAGCAAAGCACACTTCGTGAAAAAACAATACTACAAAGCATTATAGCCAGCACACGGCGTGAGGGACTGATAAGAGTCCCACCGCTCAAAGGAGCGGCATCGATCATGAAAGACCCACGATCGATTCCCTTCTATTGCATGCTGCTGCGTCTTCGAGCGGTGGGACTGCAATCAGCTCCTAAAGAGGTCTGCAGAGTTGCACCGACCAGCGACTGGTCGCAGAGCGTCATCCTTGACGCAGCGACTAAAATGCTCCCCAGCATTATGGTCGCCGCGTCGGCTGCCGCTCGCTATCAGTGACGGGGGGTCGTCGCAGCGTCATAACACCCTGCGGTGCCCCTCGTCGCCGTTCACGCCGCGTCGGTCGGACTCGTCGCCGAAGAAATCGATAATGCATCACCCACCGCTGTTCGTCGCTGCGAGCAACGCAGCGACTTCAACTCTGCAGACTCCTTAAGAAAACGTACCTATCCATATTCTGCTCCCCGAGGAAAAAAATGCAGCCAGAGAGCCTCACCTGGTGCACCTCACCGTTAGAAAAATGGATGCTTTCTGGTCGATTATCGCTCAATTGCTCTATCTAAACATTGAATCATATAACCAAACCTCCCCAATCGCTTTGCGGCTAGAGCGATTCTGCTCAGAACCTCTGCTGGGAATGATACAGCCGGTCAAAGTGTCTGTTCCGTGATTCCGACAAGAAAAACAATTCAAGCGTAAATAGTTCGAAGTACGCAACGTGAAAGTGCTGAGAGGTAATCAATAGTCGAAAAATCGTAATCAGATTCTACTCTCGTTCTAAAAGCCAAATTTCGGTCTGGAATTACGAACAACGGCTGTTAAACCACGCAACAGTATGATTACTCGTGCAAGGACAACTCAGTCCCGGAACGATTCACCTATCTCCCAGCATGATTATCATCGTGTTGCGTGATGCAACAGCCGTAGCCCGCGATCGCGGGTTGATAACCCACGGCGTATCTGTAGCCCTGGCCACTCTTCTAGGTGTTTTTTGCTCTCCTCTTTGCGACCAGTACACTTTCGCTAATGTTCTGTACACAATTTCAAGCATTTTGCCCGAAGGCAGGTCCGAGCAGGATCTCGATTTCGAGATTGCCCACTGAATCGGTGGTATGCTAGTCCTAAGGAACCTGAAGGAATATGCGAATAAATGATCTTTCCCAAGTTATTCCAACCATTTTAGTCAACAGCAGTGTCAGGGAAGTGTGCCCATCGTCCATGTTTTAGCCATCGTCCACGCATTCTCTAAAACGTTGGTCATCCTGAACACGACTTCATGCTGTGAATACCGTGCTCGTCGCCATCAAAGTGTTTTTCTCCAGAAGTGAGAACCCATGAATTGTGAAACGTTCAGACGGTGTTCAGCTAGGCCAGCCCAGTTTATCTAGCCCAATTTTCGGTCATGTTGAAATTTGACCAAACCTTGCCTTTAAAATAAGTAAGGCAGTGCACACTTTTCCAGATGAACTGCGCACTCGACCCGAGGCATTCAATTCTCTAACCAAGTGTTTGTGGTCTACCCCCATCGTGAAGGAAGTCAAGTTGCGCGTCTACCTATCCGCTATTTGCCCTATCATGATGTACGGATCGGAGACGTGGGCAGCACCGGAGACGCAGATGGAAAGGTTGAATTTCACGGAGAGGAAGCTTTTTAGGCGTTTGCTAGGATATTTCTGGCCGCGTGTATGCCACAGCGAAGATCTTTACAAGGAAATCGACGCAGTACATTTCAACGCTTGACACGAGGGAGGTGCCAGCATCTCCTAACGCCATCTCAAGCAGCAATGGAAAGTCGACTTTGACTGCTTGGGACAAGCACGCTCATGTGTAAATGAATGCAAACCGCTCCTCTGCCCTTTTATACCCCGCATGTTACGAGCGTGTGTTATCGTTCGTTATCATTTTTTGTTCAAGAATGGTTACGGTAGCCCTGCGGAAAAAATGATCGGCATGGGCGTGCTTGCCTTTTCGGGCATATACTAAAAAGAACGCCGAATCGTCTCGTACAACACGCTTTGAGAATGCTTCCAAATCCCGTCTGGAAACGGCCACCTGGGCGTAGGCGAGAGTTCTGGACGGTTGTGTTTAAATAGGATTTGAAGTCACTCGGCATCAAAAGACAGTTCACGCGCAACCTTTCGGTTCGCAGGAAATCAAACAGTGACAGATGGATGGAATGTGTTCAAATTGTGGTTGAAGACCGTGAAAATGGACACGACCGACTACTAGGACGGCACACTCCGGTGAAGACGCGGAACGACCGCGTCAGGCTTAAGCCAACCGATTAAATCAAGTAAGTATTGTTTGTTGTTGAGTGTTGTATTGGTTATTTTGTGCGTTTCTCAGGGGCAATGCTCATTCTCCTATTACAATGTTCACTTGCGGTATGTTACTACTGCTTGATGCATCACCTCATATTCATACGCACTAATCGGTGTACACGTCTGTTCACAACAATGTCGAACAATCCTGCTCTATGAATTCGAAGGCGAACCAGATGCTACCTTGGCGAATTCAGCAATCAGGAAGTGTCCGATGGCTGTTGCAGGCAACTAAAGCCCCATTCATAGCTGGTCGCTTCAACTTGAAGTCGAAGCGACCAACAATACTACCGCCGTATGAAATCGCTGGACGAATCGGTTTAAAATCGCTCCGCCCAGCGATTTCGAATCGCTCGTGGCGAAGCGATTCCGCGGAGACGTGACGGAGATATGCGGACATCACCGCTAGATTGAGTGTAGAGTCTGCAATTTGGTTCCGAATACCATACGTCTTGACGAAAAATAACGGCCTAGTCGCATCGACTAGACGAATCGTTTCCATCGTGGAAGCTACGCGACTAGTCGAAGCGGCCTAACAAAATCGATCAGGTCGCCCCGACCACCTATGAAATACCCCGCCGCTCCTTTTTTCACCAGTCACAACGAATAGCGGTATAGAGCTTAGGGAAACCGATCGGCTCCTAAGGTTGAATTGTGCCTGTTGAAGTTACAAAACATGTTTACCTGTAATTAACTGTCTGAACACCTTCGATCGATACGTATGATTTGTTTAGGAGCAGAACGATTTCCCGAAGCTCCATGCTCGCACTCAGCTACAACCACCGTGAATATGTTCGTCTAATCGGACAACTAGTACAGACCAGAGAATAACGATACTGAATTAAGACGTTTTGCGTTTGTCGCAGTTTTTTCGTAATTTTGGCAGCACTTGGTGGTCAACGCATTGTTCTGACTAGAAACTGCTTTGAACTTCTCGCGGAGATTTGAGAACCATGTTGTCGCTGCTGTAGGTCTGTGAAGGTACATAGATGACCCGTGCTTGAATTTCCTAAATGGCGGCAGGGATTCCATAAAATGACATTTTCAATGCTTCACAAAAGGTAACCATCAGGCAGCTTCTCTTCTTTCTTCTTCTTTAGCGTTTGTCCTGCGCCAATGCGGGGTCCGCTTTTTCTTATGCGCTGGCCCCATTTTCCCCTGTCATGCGCCTAGTCAGGGTGCACGTCGGCTAATTTCAAATCGGTGTGCAGAGTATCAAGCCACCACTGCCTTGGCCGTCCTTATGGGGTATAATTGGACGAGTTATGCCCGAGCGGTTCAAACAGCTAATATTAGCGGAGTCAATAGACTCTCACAGCCCGTACTAGAACGCTCACCTCGTTGGAATCTTCAAAAACCAGCCAAAGCGACTGTATTTGTATATTGACGGGGCGGGGTTGAAAGCTCATGAGCGTGGCTGACAACAATTTTTGACTCAAATTTTGTAGTTTCAATCGTCTTTGACGCTTCCAACGACGTGAGTCTCCTAGGGGCCATACGACTCAAGTAGAGTAGTTATCTCAACAACTTTTTCGAGCTTGTCTGCTGCCTTTAAGAACCACCGGCAGCATTTGTTTGGCTTCGGAAAACGATTTCCTGCTCCTACGATCCCTCCTCATTAACCGTCGGCTTCACTTGTTTGGCTTCGCCGAACAACGCCTGCTCCTCCCACATCATGATCTACTCCGTCGACCCTTTCGTTGTCTCTATACTTTGCGTAGCCCATGCGCACATAGAAACGCAGAAAATTTTTTCCAAAATAGAGGATACCCTATATTTCGGAGCAATTTACTTCGTTCCTGCGCGTGCATGTGCGGAACAAAGTGGGATACAGTGAAAGAGAGTGGCGGAGAAGGGTAACAAGTGTGCACTCGCGCACGCACGCACAAATCCTAGCCTCGTAATGGAGGGTACTACTGTCGTTGTCTGGGCTTTCCGGTCCGCAATTGTGACTACGGCTGTTGCATCATGCGACACATGATAATCGTGCTGGGAGAAGGGAGAATCGTGCCAGGACCTAGTGGCCCCAGCACGATCAATACGTGTCGCATGACGCACATAGCCGTAGTTCGCAAATGCGGACCGGAATCAGGCCCAGAGAACGACAGTATGTCTGCCCACTCCAAGTTTTTCACTCGGTTAAGATTTTAGTTTTACATATTTTCAAAGAATTGAACTTGATTTCGGTTCGGTTTCAAACATCAGGTTTCCCAGAAACCACGATTTTTCAGATCTCAAACCCCAACACGGCATTCTAAATCAAGGACTCGCAAAATCGTAAGTTTCTCCCCAGAGAACACTTGTGGTCAACCAGAACAAGTTTCCGAAAAGATTTTTTGTCAGCAGGGCTTTTTAGATCGCCTTTTTTGAAAAAGAAAACTTATCAAGATTAAACAGATCTCAAACGCTTAATTTGTTGAGAGCCAGGGTTTCTTAATTTTTGACAGATTTGTGCTCTAAAAAGATTTGTGGTTTCTGTTCTCGAAAATAAATTTCTCCATTTTTGAAGAATATCACTTCCAGAAGTTTTGTACATATAACTAGTACTTCTCCCTAATCATGATCTTCCATTACAGCGAAAATTCTGAAAAAAATCACGAATTTTCTAGTTTACACGAAGTATGTCCAAAGGTTTTAGCCGAATCCGCAACATACTTTACACGAGTGACAGAAAAGACAGAAAAGAATTTCGAGAGAGGCGTCAAGAGGTATGGTAGTCTGTCGCTCAGATGACGGTGAGCGCCAGAGTTCTCCCAGCTTGGGATTAGATGCGGACCAGGCTATCGCAAATATAAAAGAAAAAATAAGCAATTCATGAAAAACAATAGAAAAGCACAAGCCATTAAATATGCATAAAAGAGAAAAAAGGAGAAAGCCATGACCTGCAATTGAAAAAAAATTGATTAATAAAGAAGAGAGAAGGCAAGTGCCTTTTGAAGATACGCGACCCTCTCTACTGCGCATTTAGAAAAATGCGGCAAAAAGATTATTTTGGGATTTTTTGATTTCCTTGACTCGGTTTTTATATAGAAATTCTTTGATATAAGGATTTCATGAACATTGGTACTTAGGGGTTTTCTGCATTGATTTGCGTTAATCATTTATCAGCCAATTTCACGAGCAGTTTGTAATCGCGAAAAGAGGGGTACGTCAGAGAATTTTCCAACACTTTGTTTAGGAGTGTTAAGATCAAGAGTGGCTTACGGATTTTGTTCAAAAAAGGATGCATTGGTAACTCAGCGAACGGGAAAGATTCAGGATTTTTTTCAGGACAGGTCTGTATTGTATTGGTTTTGACGGTTCATGTGCAGCAGTCGACAACGTTAGAATGCCTGATTGGAAGATCACCAAACATTGAAGAGACGACTGCAGTTATGAGCGATGTAATTTCTTTATGAATTTTGAGGGAATAAGTCTGGTTTCAGTTATTTAGGATTTGACATTAACTTATTTTCTATGAAGTTCATACCAATAATCAGAGAAACCAGTCAACTTTGCAGCATTACTTCTCGGCCACTACGACGGAACTTTTCGGCCACTACGACTTTTTCTTTTTGAGACGTATACAGTGACATTCTGGATTCAAAGCCTCAGGTCTACGGGGATACCCTGCCTATACCCCTGAGAAATCCAGCAGTAGGCTTTTAAAGGCAGTGTTCACGATAAAAGTCGTTTTTCTGTTTATCCGCCTATCTTGAAAACGGTCCCATTTCAATGATGTCCCTGGAATCGTACATCCTCAACT
This sequence comes from Aplectana chamaeleonis, assembly GCA_029168955.1. Classification (NCBI taxonomy): domain Eukaryota; kingdom Metazoa; phylum Nematoda; class Chromadorea; order Rhabditida; family Cosmocercidae; genus Aplectana; species Aplectana chamaeleonis. The sequence continues at coordinate 1,446,543 of JAPDOI010000150.1, forward strand.
ATGGGACTTAATAACTCTAATTATAGCCCGTTTCTTGCCCTGTTACATACCTTCGTCGTCTTTTAGCTGTTTGGGAACCAAACCAATTTTTATGGTTTTCTCCACAACGCGGTTATCGCGACCGCGGCCTTCAAATTTCTCCGCTCACTATGACGCAGTTTGCAAAGAAGCAATGATACGAACGTTTTACATATTCAAAGCGTTAACCATCAAAGATGAGAACAGTCTACCCAATGCATAAAGGCCTATGTAAGACCACCGAGCTGCACCAAGTTCAACCTATTCAGGAAAAGAGATATCAACAAGATCGAAAAGTTCGGAGAAATTTAGCAAGAATGGTTTTGTTAGAACTGAAGGCTATGAGTACTCTGGTACTCCATCATCAATGGAACGAAACTCGCTTTTGAAACTAACAACGTTGAAAACGAGGAGAAAGGTATATACGTGGCATGTAATCCGCAAACCAAAAATTAGGCATGGAGCAGTAAGTTTCACAGCGCGAGATGAATCAATGTTTATTACCTTGAGCAAAGCAGTAGATTCAATGTGCTAAACCATACATTCAAGCTCCGCATTGAAAATACACTGCTTAGGTTTTGATTATGTTATCGGTTGATGTTGTAATTTCAGCCAAGTTTATGTGAACTTGTATTTTTCCTGACGACTTGAGTGGTTTCATGTTTCGTGTATTATAAGCAATCCTTTCGCACGATTGTCTTATACAATGTGTTCGTACAAGAGAATAAATAAATAAATAGATAAATAAATCAATAAATAAACAATGGAGTAAATAAGTAAATACAAAAATCAATGGATAAATAAATAAATAAGTCAGTAAATAAATGAATAAATAAATACATGAATAAACAAATAATTACTTACTTACTTACTTGATACCAGATTGCCCGTTGTCAGCCGGCCATCGACTCAGCGGCGGGCACACGTCTCTGGTTGTGGTGAGGAACACGATCGGTCTGGTTGCTTTCTGGAGCTGCCATCTTCCATCTCGATCGATTTTGTGCGATTTGTAACCAGTGCGTGTTAGGCGTGTTCAGATTTTAAAGCATCGCTCCACCTTGTTGGGGGACGACCAGGTGTTCGCTCCAAATCCCTCAGGAACCAAAGGGTCACGCGTTTTTTCCAGCGGTCTACTATTATTCTTATGACGACCGGCCCATCGATGTCTTGTTGAGCTCGTCTCATCAGAATGACAGAAGAATTGTTGAGGCCCAGGTTTCAGCTCCGTAGCTCATGGCGGGGAGGACGGGGGAGTTGAAGATTGAAGAAGAAGATGTGGGAGATGAATTAATAATAAAATAAATAATTAGGTTCTAGAAAACAGCCTGACCACACAGAACCTACTGAAAGAATCAGAGCTCGTCCATGTATCAGTTATAAGAAAGTTGAGATTCCTAGTGTAGGGCAGCTTGAATTTCCATAATCACTACAGAACTAGGACAAAAAGCAAGTTATAAAACATATGGTTTCCGTTTTCGGTCTAGTCTGACGCATGGACCAGGTAGCTGGCCGTGTGGGGTTGGCGGCCTCACTGGAGAATGGGGTTTCGATTCATGCGGGGTGATCTACCGTCGCAGCCCCGTCCATTCATCAGACTAGAATGATTGCGCGCACTCTACAACTTAATTAAGATCCTAAAGACAAAAGACAACCATTTGTATTCGCGAGCGTACAAGACCTACGTGAGGTCAATAGTTGAACTTGGTACAACGGTGATCAATTAAAAAATATATCAAATATTTAGAGACTATTCAGAGCAACTTTACACTACAACTGAGAATGAAGTGTTATGGCCTGCATTTCTCCCAACTATCAAATGGGATATCGAACGATCTAGGCGATTGAGATTGCAGTCCCACCAAATGGGGCGAACAAAGGCCGTTCTTGTGATGATGTTGAAAATAATATGCGGCAGGTGTCCATAAACCCTACTGCGTTCTTTGGCCCTACCCTGACGAGGAGAAGAAGGGGAAAGCTCAGGCCCAGTGTCTCAGTTGCGAAATCGATTGTCAAGTCGAATATTCTCGCGCATATGACCCTGAAAGAAGTTCAACCTCTGCTAGGCGGAAAGGAACACCTTATTTCTATATCTGAGCATCGTTCGAGGGCGTGATAGCAAAAAGAACTCTTTACTAGGAGTCGCTTCTCGCTCTTGTCGCCTTTACTCCGGTTGCTTCATAGAACGCAGTCACAGCTATTCGATTGATGAGAAAGTATTATATGGTTACAATTATTTGACTCTGATTTAGTTTTGCTCTATAAAGGATTGTTGAGAATTGGAACTTTCGAATGCATACAAACAATGTGAAAGAAAGCGCCAATTGTAGGCAAGGGAAGGATTTCTTTTTGTGGTCATTATAGCCGTACATTTCATTTTCAGGAGGTGACATACGGTTGACTTTGACATGCCTGCCAACCCTTCATCAAAACTACTATACATACTTGAATCGAAAAAGTTTTTGTTGATTTTCTAGATATATCAAATTGGAAAAGTTTTCTCGAATTTTTTTAGGTATAGTGTTTTTCGAAGGAGCGCTGCCAGCTGTTCATAGCAGCCAATTTTCGCTTGTAGAAAATGAGAAATGCAGCCATGGTGACTACTTCAAAAGAAGCTGCACCCTAATTTTTGTCGTTTTTCGTCTTTTTGACCTAAACGCGCAGTTGGAAAAGTGTTGGGAAAACGCAGCGCACGTGTTTGTTACTCAATTATCTGTCACAACTTCCAGTAGAACATTTACCAAAACGTGGCGGGTCCTCGAGACTTCCCTGGCAAGGTCGAAAACCTCATTCCATACCTTACCTTGACACCTTGATGATCCATCTTCACTGCGCGTCGCCGCCGTGTGGACCACATCTCAACCAGCTCGACCGATCCCGAGCAAGGGCATCCAGTGATGGTGATTTTCAGGAAGCCCTCGCTCGGTGCAGAACGTCTTGAGTCTGCCTGAAAATACAGAGTTCCATCTTGTGGGAGTACGGCCTAGAGGCCGGCGGCAATCACGTGGTAACCAGACTGTTATACGGAGGCTCCATCGGTCATCCATGGACGCAGCACGTGTCCTGCCCATCGGTGTTTGGACTGGGCCATGAACAAAGAGGGTTCTTTAACTGCGACTGCTTCCGAAGACGGCAGTACTGCGTAGGGCCACCAGCCTGCTGGGCACGACGATTAGTCTTCAGTAGTTTGCAGGTTCCAAAGGCACTTTGTGAGCTGCTCCTTGTATGAAACTTTGTGTGGTCTCCTTCGTTTCACGCCCATGTCTCGGTTTCCCTTTGTAGCACAACGCAGAGTAGCGGAAACCGTGTGGTGCTTCGAACGTAAACCTGTTCGTGTCTTCACAACATCCCGCAATTTGTCTGTCACTTCCACTATCTGATCTCAAGTGCAGACCAGGCAGCTCACGATCTGTCTCCGTCCGATCTCCCGCTAGACAAGTCGTTTTGCATGTTCTACCTCTTTTTCCTAGATAGGCGTAGCTGTTCGTAGAGGGTAGGGGAATGCCAGAGAGACGAATGGGGCTGTCGTCACACTGTCACTGGTTGCGCATCACTTAGGTTTTCCTCAGATTCTATTTGTAAGGCCGATCGCTTTGCCTGCACGGCGTCCAGTTTGTTAAGCATTCTAAGCTTCGACTTCTGTGGAAGACGAACCCAGCAGCACAATGTCGTCAGCGAAGCGCAAGTTGAATAGTGTCTTCACCCGTCTATGAGGATACCCCTTTGCTATCCCAGTCGATGCTGGCGCATCACGTCTTGTAACGCGGTCGTGAACAGCTTCGGCGAGATGGCATCTCCCTGTCTGGACAAACACCTTTCCAATCGACACCTTCAGTTTCCTCTAAAATAATTGAATAATGGGTGTTGCTTCCGTTGTTGCACTCTTCCAATATTCTGATGTACTGGGGTCAACACCAGCGTGTGATGAGAACAGCTGGGACTTCAACCGAATCGAATGCCTTTGGGGATAGTCCACAAAGACGAGCGCTAGAGTGTAGATGGTGGTACTCCCATGTCCGTTCAATGACTTGCGATAGCGCCTGAATGTGATCAAGACAGCAGTACCGCTTACGGAAGCCAGGCCTGATTTCTCTGGGCTGGGAAGTCATCCGCAGAGCCTTCTCTATCCTGTTCAGCAAAATCTTCGTAAAGACCTTTTTACGACACTGAGAGTAGAGCGATTGGCTCTGTAGTTGTTGATGCCGCATCACGATCACCCTGTTTGAGTAGGGAGTATCGTTCGTGACGATTACCACTGCGCGGGAACGACTCCTTGCGCGAGGTATCTGGAGGAGTGTTCTGCCAGGAATCTTTCCTTAAAGGTGAACCACCCTCTCTGATGGGACTTCGGTGGTAATGCCATCTGGTCCAGTAGCCGTGTTTTTCCTCATCCCTTTGACAGCAAAAGCAATTTCATTCACTTGTTTTGAATGCCTGAAGGTAGCTGAGACACTTGTGGAGACAGTGGCATGAGGCGCCGTTGTCGGGCTGTACACGGTCCAGAGTGCTCCAGTCAGCGCACATGACCAACAAAGCCTGCTATTTTCTCCAGGGTCAAAAAGTTGTGGTACCCGCCCCCCTTTGGGCCTTTGAACTCTGACTGTCCCCGTGAGACTCTTTGTATGAGCCCAATGCTTACGCTTCCGGACCAAAGTTGAATTTATGGCCCATCACCAAGCTCCCGGAACCAAATTTGAATTTATGCGCTCACTCCCACCTAATGAAGAAAAGAATTTTCACTCTGCTTTCGAAGCCCAGAATACATGCGCTCGCAAATTTGGGTTGAAATACCACCGGAAATAGAAATTCATGGCTCTGATTACAGTTGTGCCTGCGCATTTTGAAGCGTCAAAAACGACCCACAATGTTGCTACACGAGCAAAGGAAATGGGATTACGCCCTGTGTTTCTCCTGCCCCCTGTAGGCTAAGGTCGCCGTCCTGCTCCAGAACAGAGCTTGCTGGACCATGGCCCCACTGTCGTCGATGCATGTGATTTACTTATTGCGCGTTGGGAAATGGCCGTCCCACTGTTAAGGAGCAGGGCGCAAGGCAAGGAGGAGAAGTACAGTAGGCGGAGCCAACTTCTCACGACACGTGTAGCGACACCGTGTTTGTAGTCGTTTCCTTGGCGCTTCAAAAATGCGTAGGCAATCTGCTGTGAGCTATAGCCCAGCATCTCTATTTTCCCTAGTTATCTCCACCACAAAGTGTATGTGTTCTGCCTTCAAAGATTGCCTTTCATCCTGACTTCTCCGTAAACATTCTGTTGCAAGTAATCAATTGCCATCTACGTAACAGTTCCGTCTTTGACGTCCATCACGTCATGGAGAAGTGCCCTGTCGTCGTCATCCACAATAAGATTTGAACAGGATCTATCTTGCCAGATTTTTAAAAATGATTTCTTCTGTGGAGATTTCTCACTCACTCGAACAACCCTCATGTTGCGCAGAATCAAAGTTTCTGCTCTCAATTTTGAGAAACTGTTTCGAATTTATGGGAGCTTCTTCTAATAGCGTTATGCTTCAGGCTTATGCTTGCTATTACACACGGAAGTACAAAAAATGAAGTTCTCTGGACAAACAGACTATGCAGGCGATTTCGTAATGGAAGGCGTGGTGAGAAAGCTAGTGAGATTAATACACAGGTAGGCTTCTTGAAAATCTGCCTTTTTATTCTTTTTCTGATGTGTCAAAGGCGTACTTTTTAAGCTAAAAATTTTGCAAATAAATATTAAGCGCTGACTTTGATCTACGATGTAAAAATTACCTGCCACAAACCAAGAATCGTTTTCTTCAGTTCTCTGTCAATAGTCGAGGCTTTCAGCTTCCTGCATTCCAGAATTTGAAATTTCGCTTTCCAAGTTCTGAAAAACTTGTCAAATCTGGTCTTGAAGGAGAGGATTTTCTGAGAGAAGATCTATAGTTGCTCTCTCCATATCTCTCCTCTTACCTCTTCTGTTATGCACAACAGCAATCTTCTAACAAGCCTGGAGAGGAGACTCTCAAAGGCAGGGTTCATGATTCAAAATCTCTAGTTTTTAACACAGAGACGTGAGCTTTGGAACCCACAGTAAAGAGCGAATCACGAAACCCCTGAAGGAAGTGGGGGGGAGAAAATCGCGTGGGCCAGTCAACCCATTTGGCCAATTCTGCTCCCCAAACTGATCCTTTCTGAAGAAGCTTGAACACGTAAACAGCCGGTCAGCAGAGGTTACGGCTTCGATAAGTAGTAGTGGATAAGGTGGATCCATTGGCATCACATGGAGAGGCTTCCATTCCTCACATCAGGTCATTCACTTACATTCACAAAAATACGACGTCACACAATTACCCGGGAAAAAGTGGATTTCTCGTCTTCTTCCTGCAGTTCCTCCTGACGTTGTTGTCACAGCGAGCTTCTGAGCTTGGTCATAATCTGCAAGTAAGCTGAATTTGTCGTGAACACTGCCTTCAAGTATTCCACGGCTCTGTCTTCTGTAAGAAAATCTAAAATCCCATCACTCATGGTGGCTCGTGCATTACGCCCCGATAGCTTCTGCCTCCATTTGCGCTTGCAGTCTATAGCCAGCGTTCCGCGCACGCTGCACAAGGAGATCCTTTAGAATTAGGGGTTTTCACGTACTTGATCGGCCTTGTTCTAATTTCTGCCATTAGGCCGGGATCGCTGTACTCCCAGCGACCAGCGACAGTGCACATCAGGCATACCGATTTTCGGTCGATATTGATGATGAACATTGCGTCCACATCTTGCTCGTAGCCGGAGGCATATGATCCCGGCCGCCTTAGGGTTGGGTGAACGTTTATTAAAAAATCGGTTGCTGTTAAATGATTATTTGAAGTGCAGGGCTAACTTACGAGCTGAATTTCCTCCACTTTGTTCGTCACCTCCAACCGATACCATATGCATTTAGCCTGGCCACAAAGTGTTTTAGACGCGGACGAAGGACGAGATAAATACTATATTGTCCAAATGTTACTGCCAAAAGCGACAAGTGCAATGACAACAGATTCAACTCCAGGTTGGTTGAAGTTTACCGTCCGTCTCCCCATGCAGGGTCGAGCAATGTTGGGAATTTTTCCAAAGTGAGGGTCGCAACCTAGCTTCAGAGTATGGGGAGTCGCATGGCTAAATTTTCAGGCTTTGCCTTTCTCCTTGGGTTAAACTCAGCTTCACCATAGAATGTTTTCAAATTGATTTTTCCACAACCCCAGATTATTTGTAACCGGTTTGCCAATGGCTAGCGATCGTAAAAAGGCAGACTAGCCCAGCGGTTCGGCAAATAGGATTCAACATATAGGCCAATGCTCGCTCCCTGTAAAGGATAAAATTAATAATTTGTCCGTTAGGGAAAACTGGTGTCGAAAGACCGTTTGTTTTTCCTGAATGGCCAACCTTCTCTCAGTCTTGGTTTTCATTCAAAAGGCGGCAGTCGGGCATGAGGTGCATCTATATAAATGACAAATGTTTGCTCTCACCAAGTTAGAATATCGAAAACAAAGAAGAAAGTGGACGAGTTTAAGAGGAGAAAAAGTCGTAGAGATTGCGAATATTGACAGCTAAACTTCTCCATCGATGCAAATTTGCATTACAGTCTTGAGGGGTATACTCTTCATTAGAAATTTGACCAGAGAACGCTCATATTTTAAAGGTTGAACCTGTTAAAATACAAGGGGAACGAAGATATTTGAAAAAAAGAAGATGCCATTGAATTTTTGGACCGCTACTGTGTAATAAACTGACAAAAATCTGATTGACGCAATAATAAAGATCGACCAAAGACCATCGATAAACATAAGATGGGGCCACATGGTGATGGAACGCTAACGAAGTTTCATAACGTCTTCCCCTCAAAAAGACACGCATGGCCCATGATTGCTGATCAAAGTACACAGAAAGGGGGCGCTCAGAATCTGTTCGACTGGCTTCCCAGCGACGTCGTATATACAACCCGCTGTAGCTTACCGTCGCCTGCATCACCATGCGTACCGAACGAACTGCTCTTAGGGCCTCCCACTGTACTCTCGATCAACAGACCCGTGATAAACACTTGATTTGAGTTTCATGTGATGAGAGCTTGGATCGTCTCTCATTTGCATATTCCTGACGCACAATGATGCTCCAGATGTTATCACTGGGATTAGGACTGCCGCCCAGCTCTTAACATCGATGTTCTTGGCTTCAAACCAAGCCATTGTCGAGCGACTCTCATGGATAGCTGCGTTTTCCTGTTGAAGAATGTAGCGTGCTCGAGCGCAAACCCTTAAAGGCAGTGTTCACGATAAAAATCGTTTTTCTGTTTTCCCGCCTATATTGAAAACGACCCCATGCTGATTCCAATGATGTCTCTGAAATCGTACAAGACCTTCTGGGAACGGAGTTATGGTCCCTCAAAAACTGAACTAAGGAAACATGGTGGACGAGTTGTCCGAGGCTTGTAACTTCCGTCTTTACAGCCGATGCATGCGAGCTGACCTGAGTAAAGAGAGAAGTTGAGAATGAAGGGAAGAACGGGGCTACGATTAGAAATCATCGCTCATCTCACGATCTCGAGCATTCATTTGTTCACGTCGGTGGGCGTGTGATGCGCTTTGGGGTTTTCAATGCGCCTGAAGTTGCAACTTCGCCCTTTGGGACTCTTCCTGGCCTGTTTTCATGCGTTCTTTCGAGGTCAACGTTACAGTGTGCCCTTCCACTACCCATTTCTGGTGGAAACTGAAACACATTTTTTATCGTGAACACTGCCTTTAACCGTAGAACCAAGTGCGTTTGGAGGAGGTTCTAGTAGTCAATGGAATCCATTTTGTTTTAAATAACCCCGACAGCCGCTTTACCAGAATCACAAAACGCTTTCCAAACCATAAGTTTCCAGCTCCAAAATTCCTCCTAGAAAAGTGAGTGCCTGTCCTTCAGGATCCCTCCCGTAGTAGTGGCATATCCTATCAAGACCAAAGTACTTTAATTTCACTTTTTCTCGTCGGGAAACACGACTTGGATCTACAAAAATCTAGCCGAAATGAAAGAAGTTCACACCTGTGTCCCAATCGCGGCTCATGTTGTTCTTGGCGAAAACGAGGTTGTTTCCACCTTTCTGAGCCATTCTTTTAAAAGTCTTCACCTTAGCTGAGCGCAGGCATGCCGAAGTAACGATGATGCGATGGATCGTGTCACGGCTAACATAAAGTCCTCAGTGAGCCTTTCAGCTGGCGGAGGGTCGTCGTTGATTCGAAGCTTTGCGTATAACAAGCCGTCTTTCTACGTTCACTGGTCTTATTTGACCTTTCTTGGGAGTGCAGCTGTTACGTACATACGTGTTGCGGAGACATTCGCAGAGCGTCCAGCTTGGCGAGAAATCGCAAGGTTCGACAACCCAGAGTCGTGGAGACTAAAATTTGGGGTTTTCCCGGATCGGAGAACATCGCAGCTCTTTGGAATTGTGAAAACCAGTAATGGATGAGGAACGAAAAACGTTCCCTCATCGAGAAAAACTTCCTGTAAAAGCGGGAAAATTTTGAGAAAAATTGGATGTCCCTATAATTATGCGACGGTCAAAGATCACCGTTTTGAGCAAAACTCAAGCGTCAACCTCTTCCAGAGACAGCAAAACGCGCTGAAAGATTGGTCTGTGAGTATATTTTTCCCAACTTGAATGTAATGGTTCACACCGTAAGGTTCTAGCTACAGAGCTGCAAAAAATAAGAGCCAAAATTTAAGTGTCACTATAATTGGTGCAACTGGACTGTAATATTTGGTAGATTTTTTAGGAGCACGTGGAAGAGTTAGGATATCTGAGAAATTGGGACCTGTCCCCAAGAAGATGTACAGAGTGCCTTCTCAAAGACTTTTATTATGACGTTACAGATGGCTTCATAAGAAGCAAGGAAGAAGAGGCAGAAGCAAAGAAAGACGACAGAGAGAGAAAGAAAGAGAAAGAGGAGGAGGACAAAGAACAATCTGAAAGGTGAAGATTCACCCGTTCTGAAAAAAAGTGCAGTGGTGCGCTCGATATGTAGCCTAAAGCAAATGGAAAAAGCGGTGGTGCGGTTATGACTCGTCCTAACATACCAGATTATTCAATAAGTCTTGTCGTTCGATAAGAGAGGGCGTTGCTAGTAGCCCAAAAAATTTTTATTTTGTTGGTACACTCTTCATAATGAACGTATATAAAAATTTGTTTCAGAGCTTTTGCCGTGCTGCTCATGGGAGTCGCAGGATGTCCGTTTGCTGCTGCGCCTACTTACTGCACTGTGCGGCGGTGGTCGAGGACGGGTAAGGTGATTTCCACTGACTCACAGTGCATTCAATGGAGGTCTAAACTAGACAACGCCCCCTTCATGTTCGCCAGCCAGATGCAAAGCAAAATCTGAAACACCACGGTTCCGCATGAGCGAGGTGCAATCATGATCTACCTTTAACCTTGACTGCAATATTATTGACTGTACATACTCATTTTCTGAATGCAACCCTAATCCATGGGCTGTACTCCATGGAGTTCAACTTTACCTACTTCAAAAGCTTCCAGAAGCGTTCTGGAATGAGCGCGGCTTCTCTAGTCTTCATCAAGAGATAAAATCTACCTTTGTTGTTGTTTAGTAGGGAATTTTGACGGTGGAGGTGGAATATTTTTTTGCAGAACCCCAGTACCCAAAACCAGCTCGGCTAAGGCAGTCGTGAATGACAAAATCGTGCGTCGAAAGACTATCGATCACTTTTTGAACCAATTCGCCTCCCATCGGTGCGGAGGAGTATAATCTTCAACTCTTCACAAATTCTTTTCCTTGCATAAAGAACATAAATTCTGGTATTTCAGAGTCTGCAGTACGACATACCACGTACTCATTTACTGGTGTCCAGGGTTATTTGCGACTCCTCTGCCCTTCCTGTGTTAACTGCAGCCTGTGCTAAACGCTGGACAAAAGTTTGGAAGGCATAGTCCAACTTCCGATGGGCCAAATCTGAGATTTCCACATAATTGTTGAGAGTAGATCCACCCAGTACTAACACCTGCATGCGTGTGATAACCTGTTCCTCTGAATAGCTCATCAAGATATAGGAGGAAGCCACTGAAAGCGCCCACATCAGGGAGTCGCTCTTTGTTACTCCTTTTTGGCTTTCGAGCTCAGCATTGGTTCACGCAGATGATGTGAAGCAGGAGTCAGTTTTAACGAATGTGTCGGTTTGAGGCTTCGGCAAGGATCCAGCATAATGAGTTGCCAATGCGTCAGAGAAGCGACTCATCGCAGCCTCTTCAGTCTCGCTCTGCACAATTACTGATATGGTTTTGCGGTTGGGGGCGGCAGTGGAGCTTCGACAATGGGGGTGTACCCCATGATCCTTCCAAGCTTAACGGCGAGCAGGTCTTCCGCAGATCTGTAGATCCTCCATGGCAAGAAAAAGTTTGAAGCTGGAATTCGAAAGATTAAAATTAGAATCCCTCACTAGGCACATTATGTTTTTCCTTTGATTCAGTGCATTTCAATGAACTCTCTGATCAAAGAAAACACTAAAGCCTAAGCTCGCTCGGATGAGTCCGGGGCGGAGAAAGCAGCGGACAGCGGTCGGTCATGGCGGGAGATAGATGGCGATAAGCGAGAAGTCTAGATCGGATAAGCCCGATAAGCCTTACTTCTGACAGGATCGGAAATGAGAGAGAGCTCGGCTATATCTCCACCATCAAAATTATTTTTATTCCACATTTGAGAAGAATCATTACAAAAGGGAATAAACTTTTAACGATATATTCACTCCCAATAGTTTTTCTGACTTGTATGTTCCAAGAAACTAGGGCACTCTTGCTGGTTTTGGGAAGAAGTTAGTCTCAGTTTTTCGCAATTTTTCCTTTCGTTTAATAAGACTCCATAATTCTATCGGTGACAACTGAAATATTTTGATTTCAGGTCGGCCACTCTCATCGATAGATGAAGTGTCAAATGACAGTGAACCCTCCAACAAAAGTCGCCGCAACAGTATCAAAGTAGCATGAAATGGTCAATTAGTAAATTAACGAGATACAATCGATCACCCGATTCACGCAGAAGAGAATAAAATGATTTTCTCCGTAGACCCTCCAAGACCCTCCTGAACGTTCAGTCTGCAATGTTCACGCTGATTGCAAGAGGGTGTGCGGCGAAAAAAAGGCGAAAAACCGCAAGAGGTGATCCGACGTCCCTGTTCGAGAATCTTCGAGACCACAACGTCACAACACGCTTTCGCCATCTGCGTGCACTTTGTGGGCTGAACGCGATTGCGTAGATGACTCTTATTCAACCAGTGAAAACGTCCACGGTTAAAACAAACTATCTCTGATTCACTTGCTACCTTACTGCGTATTACCGTAGAGAGGAGCTTGAAGGCGAACCTCACGAAATGGTGAGATGGTTGCTAACTATAAACGAGATAGCTGGCAGCAGACTTTAACGGAGAAAAAACATATTGCACCCAAACTAATATTCAAACATTACATTCTAGCAGTCGATACTAACATGGATGAGCACAACAACACAAAAAAACGCGCCAAATACATATAAGCCGCTTCAACCCAGGTCACTGAGAGCGCGGTCAACACTAGAGACAAGCCCACAATCGGTAAGGTTTCCATCAAAATAGGACTTCAGGGCGTCTCATACTTACCAGCACAAAGGGAACATTGTTGCCAGGGTAATTGCTGATAAAAATTAATCAAATATTGTTGATTTTATCTTGAGCGATTGCGGCTACAGGCTATAAAACGGCAAAATTCACCTGGTTCCTACACCTGCTGGTGCAGGAGCGGAGAGTTAGAAGGGCGCGGTGAGGGAGAGCGGAGGGCAGACGGAGGCTGCCCAGGCGTCGTGCGCAACGCCCGCGCCCTCGAATGATGCTTCAATTACGACGTTTGCATACAGGGTATCTATATCTCGACTCGCTCACTTGAGCTGTTCTCCAGGCACTCGTGGATGTCGACTCCAACCCACATGCCGGTCGACAGCAAGTGTCGTCGGGTGTCACGGCCAGCGCTCGTTGCGCCATTCGCTGGCGGTCGGCCTGATCAGATGTCGACCGCGGGCTGTGGTTGTGGCGCCTGACTACAATTGCGACTCATTTCAAAGGTTCCCACAGAAAGAGTGATTCCACCGTCACGTTCCACGGTGGGGTGCACTCCCATTGTGGGCTGTGGGGAGATGGGCCCGCAGTTGGAAACGATCCCATTCAGACATTACTTCTTAAATTTCTTTTGCACATTCCACATACTGCTTGAATCGTTCAAGAAAATCCAAATAATGCTTAGAAACGTCAGCTCAAGATGAATGGATGATTATAAAATGAACGCATAAGACACTAAAAGATCACAAGTGAGCGATTGAGCATGCAAGAACATATACATGATAGAGGCAACACTTGCGTCTCGGAATTAAAGAGACAAAACGAAAAAAAGGACAGTGACATGGAACAAATAAAACAGTAACGGCATTAACACAAAGCACATACGTCATAATAAAAGGAACAACCGAAGCAGCCTCTTTCTTCCTGAAACCTAGTTTTGACTGCAGGTGGTCGCTGCGGCCATGCGAATGGCAAATGTTCCTTTTTTCATCGCGCGCGTAACGGAAAGCCGCTCCACCATTGTGAGCTTCGTGGCAAACGTCCTACATCGCCAAGGTCGCGGCGGTGAAATCCTATGTGTTTACTGCTTCGCTGCTGGTGGAGCGACTCTCGATAGTCGTTGATCATCGCTCAATCGCAGCCATTATGGCAGCAGATGGAGCGATTCTAGTGAACGTTGACCCTTTCACATGACAAGATCAGTGTTTTCGAGTCGAAACGCGTCATTGATGAATACCTGTTTCATTAATTTGCATTGATTGGATTAGAATTTCTTGTGCTTGTATGATCCGTGGGCCTATGCACTATGAATATAATCGCTGAAGCCGCTGCTACATCGCTGCAGCAGCAGTAGCAAAATCGCTGCGATGAAAAACAGCAGCGATGCAGTCAAAACTCAGGCTTAAAGTTCTTTCATAATCTCTGCCGGCCGACGTCCGGACGACTCGTTATCAAATTTGATAAGTTAAGATAGATAAGATGGGCAGGGTAGGGTAGATAGATATTACTACATTCGATAACGAGTCGTCTGACGTCGTGGTCGGGCAAGTGGCGTGAAAGGAGGCTTAAGTCTACGCACGTTTATCGGTCCAGTAGTGATAGACCACTTGGGAAAGAATTTAGCGCTAAGTACACACTTCCGCGTTACGGAAGACCCCATATGCAATCAGGCTCACTACAAAGAGAAATGAGATTTTTCTGGCTTCTTGCAGACTTACTTGTCCGAAGAATACATCATCGCTGAAGAGAACAAATGAAAATCCGCGACAAAAATCTAATGGAATATGTCTCGGAGACCAGCAAAAAAAAACAACATCGTGTAACAATTACAGAATAACAACCTTCATCATGATACAAGAGGTGGATATATGAGTTACGCTCAGAGTGTCGTGTGTATTTCTGTCTCATTCCCTAAACTCCTATCGTACTATCGTATAGTAGACGCTTTCTCTTCTCTTCTGTCCCTTCCACCCCCTCACCTCAACATCTTACCCCATCGGCATTTTCTACCATAAGCAACGCCACGGCCAACACGCCCATCCGAGATCAAAGAAGCCATGAGAGATTTTATCTGGATTTCGGGCTCCCTTAAACCTCGATCTCCTAGTGGGATCGTCTGCGCCAAGATCGTCCCAACACTTTAAGCTAAAACCCAAAACTTTTACATTTCTCCGATCAAAGCGGTTACTGAGGTCGATCGTAAGCTCACTTCGTAAGGGGAGTTCGCCATGAGATCCTCTGTCTTCCAGCGCGAGTTCGTGTGTGTCATCCCAGACCCACGGAGTCCAAACAAAAAGTCGTCGAATAGAAAAAGTCGTTCTCGGAAGTGATGATACCAGGTTGTCCAATAATTCCTGTACGAAAAATTTTCAAAATTCTCAATTTTCCTTGCAGAAGTGCGTTATAAATATCAGGTAAAGTGTAATGAACCTTCTAGAAGGTTCTCCAAAGTTCTACGCTAGGGGTATATAAGGCGCAGTCGCTGCGTCTAGCTACCAGCATAAGCTAAAATGGACCAAGGTCGAATTGCGTACGTTCGTGTACTACGAGTGGCTGCTGGGCAACGACACGGGCAATCGGTCGCTAACATCTGCAGAGCGTGCAAGGAGTGGATGCAGTGTCCCAACTTGCACAGTCAGACGCTGGTTCAATCGTTTCCTGAGAGCGGCGACACGAGCCTCGGGAGGACAGATGGAGCACAGCGGGAGGCCTTCTACGGTGGATGATGACGAAGTCCGTCGCTGTATCACGGAGAAGTCCGGAAGCCACCACCCGTGAACTGGCGACGCTCTCGCTGCTAGCAAGTCCATCCACAATCGACACCAACTTACTCGGCTACCACAAAGTTCTGGCCCGTTGGATCCCCACCGTCTGATTGACGCCAACAAGCAGAGCCGCGTGGCAGTCTGCCAGTCCCTCCCTCCTTCGTCCGCATCGCAGAGGAGTTTCTCGAGGACCTGGTCACTGGTGATGAGCTGGGTCCTCTACGACAACGTCGCCCGCCGTGCCGTCTTGACCCCGCGCGCGAAAAAGAGCTTTGACGACGACGCCGAAAGCCGACCTGCACCTTCGCTAAAGATCATGCCTGCTGCTGGTGGGACACCAAGGGCATGCTGTACTTCGAGCTGCTCCCGCAAGGCAAGGACGGTCACCGCCTTCATATGCACCGATCAGCTCGAGAAACCAGCCGCCGCCATCCGGAGAAAAGCGTCCCCGACGGGCCTCGGTCCACCTGCTGCACGACAACGCGCCCACACGTGGCGAAGGAGACCCAGCAGAAGGCTGGCGACGCTCGGCTGGGGAGACGGTTACCCATCCGTCGTATTCCCCCCGGACCTCGCCCCCTCCGGGACTTCACCACTTGCTCCCGCCCGCTGAAGCCACCATTTGGCCGGAAGAAAATCTGACCAACTACGACAACCTCAAATCCGAAATCGCGGACTTCTTCTCGAGCCGCAGCCCCCGGAGTTCTGGGCTGAAGGGCATCGGGCGACCTGGTCTAATCGATTGGCCACCGTTGTGGATAACTGTGGTGATTATATTGTTGATTAGACTTGTTTTTTCGATAAAGTGCTGAAAAAACTTAAAAATGGTGAAATTTTCAGGACAAGAATTGCTGGACAAAATCTTGGTATTATATAGCATTGGAACCAGATTATGAGCGTGAAACTCTTTTTGAAGACAACAGAAAAACGCCGAAGCCAACGCCGGAAAGTTTGAGGAAGGTCGTTGAGTGAGAAGGGGGCAACTTGGTCTTCGCGATTGGCCACGCCCGATTTCCTGCACCCATTTTCCGAAAATGGAAATGAAACCGCGTTCACTCATTTCTTCAAAACAGGTAGTAACGGAGGCTGCCAGCCGTGGACGCATTTAATGTTCTCCGTCGGCCACGGGAGGAGACGGAAGCAGAGCTTGGGCTTTCACGGCAAAAAGGATAAAAATGCAGTGCACTTGAAAATTGTTACGTAATTAGCAGTGGATATATAATCGTTTCGTGATTGGTCCGTTGCTCTTGCAGGTCCCCTCTCTACTCCGAGAGCTGCTGCCATAGTAATCTCTGTTGCTCTGGATGCAGCTGCAAGTTGCAGCACTCTTTCCACCGAGCAGGCTCCCTGCAGCATAACTATTCCAGCCAATGACAGTGGAGCAGGGGGCGGAGCTAGGAGGATGCTTCAAATTTGCAGCAGTTTGGAAGCGTTAACTATCCCACAGAGAAAAGAAACTGCACATCCAGCAGCAGCCGCCCGGCCACAAAGCTCATTGGTCCAAAATCTAGCGGACACGCCTCCGACTCAATCAGCAGACCGCAAAATATCTCTCCAGCAGCATGCCCCCATGCCGAGAGAGCAGCTGCTGTGCAATGGCCGATGGGCAGGGATTGGGCGTTAGCGTCGTCCTGCTGCTCCTGCATCTTCTTAGAACGATGCGGGTCTGGCTGATGAAACGGAATGGTGCGTGTCCGGCTAATCACAGCATGTTGGTGCCGGTCGGAGATGCATTGTTGGGCCGTGAAAAGCACTTCAACTCTCGCCCCAGAGTCGCCTGAGAGAGAGGATATAGCACTGGTACGGTGCGCTCAAGCAGTTTGGCTGAGTGCCTGGAGTGTGTTTCTCTTGAGTTACTTGGAAGAATGCATAGCATAGGTGCACGGGATGCGGCAGGGGACATTAAGTGAGAGGGTTTGTTTGTGGGTCGTATTTTTGCAACCAATGTAAAACGAGTTAAAGCTCCCTCGCTCCTTTCTTTATATTGTAGTGATAGTAAAGTAGAGTACCGCTTCTCTTTATCGCGATTTTCAAATCTTATTTACTTCCATTTCCTAAAACCCAAATGTTTGTTAATATAAAAACTCATTTAGAATCACACCGAGAACGACTATCCGACGATATGAGGTTTCGCTAAATCTTCTGATTGAAACAAAGAAAAGCTGAAGTTATGATTTCAAGTCGTTAACCGCACAGATTGCGCTGTTGGCTGCACCTGCAGGCCGGAAGAGCAGCCAATAATTCTGTATTACCAAACCTTTCGTTCAATCTCTAACCCTTAGCAGTGGTAAATAGCAAGTTGGAGAGCCATTACCGTAGGAATCCTCAGTGCTTCTCAGGAGATGAAAAAATCTAATTTGGAAATGTGCTGTACAAGAAGTAAGCTCAAATTATACAAATTCTGACCCAAAAACGAGTGATATTCAGAATGTGTGCATCGTAAGTTGGCGGTTCAAAGGTTGGAGTAGATGTGAGGGACTGGCTCCAGATGTAGCATCCTTTCCAATATACTCTGTTAGCGCTTTGTATGATGTGTGGAAGAGAGTACGCTCGAGGAACGGGGTTTTTGCGTCTTTTCGTCAGTCCTTTTGGGATATTTCGCTTCCAAACCCGACTTTGAGCGAAATTAAGGTGATATTCATAATCCTTTTGTTGAGGGCTGGAGCTACCTAATGGTAATGCTAAGAGGTAACAAGTGGAACAGGTGGGTGCGGACACTTTAGCAGCCTGCGCCGCTTCTTGCATGCGCCCACGAGAAATGTGGTGATGGATCGGCGCACACGACAGGCGCATGAGCTGCTGAGTGGACTGCAGCCATCTGTTTCGCCGCCGCTACACCCACCATATAGACTTGTTTGGGGTTAAAACCATAGAAGTTTCTGCAATCAGTCAGGCGTTAGCTCATTGCAGTACTGTGGAGGCGAGAACGAAGTCATTCTCCACTGCCTGCGTTTCCATATATCTACTGGGTCTCTAGAGAAGCTGGCCCTCACGAGCATTTGGGTGCGTTGCTGTTAACCCTTATAGGAAGCGCTCATGAAATAATTCGAAACTCATAGTTTTGTTTTTCACTTGTTAGGGTATGTCGAAAATATGGCCGTCGAGAAAGGGTTGCTAGCAACAGACCGACAAGGCGATAGGAGCTGCAAACAAGGAGGGGGAACAGTGTGTTGATAGACTTTTGTGTAATTTGCACCATAAATCCCGATGCGTTTCTTTTGGGCGTTTCTGCAGGTTTGTGTGGAAAGGGGCTTTGTGTTCAGTTCGTAGATAAGATGGAGAGGTTACAGTTGTGGAAGTTTTTCTTGTAAAACTACTCAGAAACGTACCCTAAGATTGAATGAGTGCCCGGTCTGTATGCGG
This sequence comes from Aplectana chamaeleonis, assembly GCA_029168955.1. Classification (NCBI taxonomy): domain Eukaryota; kingdom Metazoa; phylum Nematoda; class Chromadorea; order Rhabditida; family Cosmocercidae; genus Aplectana; species Aplectana chamaeleonis. The sequence continues at coordinate 1,465,266 of JAPDOI010000150.1, forward strand.
AAACCGGCACTGTGGGAGGGGACTGATCAGTTGGAGCCGATGGGTCTGCAAAGGGTTAAAGCAGAGATCGGGACTTTGAGAGGGATCTGTGTAGTACTTTTATTGCCAGAACATATCGTAGACTAGCTTGAATTCGACTTCAGAAACACTTTTTAGAATGGGCCCGCGAGGCTGCACATAATTTGAAACAATGAGATGCCGGTTGAATGGATCGACGCCATCGGTCAGCAACACTGGCCACCAACGGCAGCAATTAAGTTGCTGCAGGTGAACCTGTAAACTTCGTGATCCTGGAATGCCCTCTGCAACAAAGTGTTTGCCTTCTCTCAGCAGTTCCAAGCACGATTCAATTCCAAATTCCAAGTTACCCACATAAATTTAGTGGGACTCGCGAGCACTCTAGGAGCTTGTACCAATTTATAAAACGTCGTAATTCACATCATTCGAGGCGCGAGCGGCGCCTCGAGCGATGTGAATTACGTTTCATAGAGGGTACAGCAAGGCCTCGGTCACCGTCTGCTCTAGGCTCTCTCACTGTCTCTAACCTCCAATCCCCACCAGCACGCATAGGAATCAAGTGATTGTTGTCCAGCGCAGCTGGCGCCAACATCAAGAAGAAGAAACCAAAAATTCACAGCGCACCCATGGCCGACTGTACATACATGCCCGTGTACGTTGCGCAGCTCGGCGGCTCAGCAACGAATCAGAATCTGAGCTACACATATTGACTCCTTTCACGGAATTTTTCAACACAACAGACAGCTAAAGAAGGCTACCGTCCTAAACGGGGGAAGACCTAATGATTCAATACATAGGTTGGGATAGTAGTCTTGCGGGTGCTCGTCTTGTGGCGCCAAATAGTGAGAAGATTTGGCGGAGCAGAAGGAAGGACTAAGCAGCGCTACCTGGTTTCCGAAGTTGCGTCGACCAATGAAGTAGAGCTCTAACCCTTCCACTCCGCGTCGACCTCTCCCCTGGTGTTTGGCGCCACAAGACGACCACCTAATGTATAATAGCCACCTGATAACGCTATCGGTCCAACTATCATGCTTTGGAGAGTTTCGAAGATATCACTGATTGATAACGGTATCAAAGTCTGAATATTGAAGTTTGCCTTCATTTCTCAGATTGAATGCATCTTGGGTGGCCCACACCGTCTAGGTAAGCTTCTGGCTGGGTTATAGACAGTTTGGAGACTTGATGCCTCGGCATAAAGGGCTTGATGCTCATATTGCAGTCGGCACGAAGTGTTAATTTGCCGCGATAAATTCACTGTATGGGTCAGATTTGCCGCTAGGATATGGTGAGAATCGGGTGAATATCAGTAATGGAATGATGTTGTGTTGCGGCGAGAAGAGAAAACCTCGAAACCTCGAAAATTATACGAATTTGAAGTTCACGGCATAGAAAGCCCCGCCTTCTGCGCACGCAGCATGGGCGCAATCTTCGCGAGGTCTGCGGTGAGAGCAGCCGCCTATACGGACCGCGACGTCATTCCCCCAAAGCCGTGAGGATATTCCCTGTATCCCAAAAAGATGCTAGGGTCCGAAAAGTGACCGAAGTCACCTTTCAGGACTGGTATTAGATTGCCGGGTGGGGACTTCTAGTTAAATGAGACGGCTCTCTCATACCAGATATTACGTGATAAGCACGTTGGCATGCGAGCGGAAGATGTAAAACGATAGGCAGTGTGTGTCGCGAACGCGATGGGACTTATGGTCCCTGGCACGATGCGAACGCATCGATGCATGGATGGCTCCCGGAACAAACAACCCTGGATAGCGGTGTGGCCAACACCTAGAAGGATCTCACTAGATCTCTGGTTCCCTGGCCCACTATCACCCAACGCATCGATGGCTACTATGCATCGGTCAGCTTGCCCCGTTACCGCAAGGTTGTCTCGCAACCTGCTCCCCTCCAAGCAGGCGGAGTCCTCACGTTTACTGGGGGATCACCTTAATCTCACACTAACCTGGGACAGCCGCACTAGCAAGCCACGTAACCCAACCAACATGTATGGGGGCTCACGGGGGATAGTCCCGCGTAGTACCAGCGTAATAGCACAACAACGCCCGCCAACCATATTGACACCGATATAGCAGCGCTATATGGACACCAGCACAACTACAAGGTACACAGTGGTTAGTTATATCCCTTTATCCTTAAGGCACTAACACCTAAAGGCATCCACAGGGTTCGCCTTACAGTTAATGGTTCAATTGGCTCACATCTCACAGCGCGTAGTAGATAGCGTAATTTCACCACGGCGTAATGTAGATTGCGTGAGTACGTGGTGGCGTAGTATCGCACCTCTCACTAGTCAGCCGCACATCCCTAGCGGTGACTAATGCCAGAAGCCGTTCTGCCTCCGCCAACCTCCAGGTTGCTCGGTCTAGGCCGAGCTGTGGCGCCCAGATGCCGGCTTGCTCAGCAGCCCCAACGGCTGCTGGGGACGAGAGCCCACGGTTCCAGGGCCTCCCCGGTAGGCCATCGCTGCCAGAGCAGCGCAGTACCAATGGGTGCTGTCGGCCTTTCATCCGGCGCCGGGCAGACCACTGAACCGAGGACAGCCGCCTTATGTAGGCAGCGCAGAGAGGGGAAGGGGCGGGAGCGCCGCGGCTGGCGCGGGCGTGCCCCGCCTCCAAGCGGCAGACGTATTGGTGAACAGGCCGGAGCCTCACGGTCTTGCGCCCCCATCACCGTCGCATCCGCGACAGTGTGCGTGGCATGATATCGAACACCCGCTCAGGATCATTCAGCTGCGCTCCGTGCAACGTTCGCGCGCTGCGATGATAACGGAGTGATCAGGCGATTTTCAGCCAAAATCCTATCTTCCTTTCAGTACTCCGTTTTCTATGCCGTTCGTGTCCGCGTGTAGCTTGCAGAACTTAATTTATTTTTTGACCTATTTCTCACTTGAATAAGCCAATCCCTATTTGAAACTAAAATATATCGCCCACACTCGTCTGTTTCAAACTAAATTCCAGTGACCTGAAATTCATGTCGTCCATTCCAAAACCATTCCGAGAATTTGTAGTCGATTTACAACTTCAACCAGCCGCTTTGCAAACTGGCTTCGCAAACTTCGCTTCAATTCTTCAACTTCGCTTCAACAGACTTTAATTTTGAAGCTGGTATGTAGTTGATATTAGGCCAAATTTCCTGATTTTCAAATTTAATCCGTCAACTTCAAAACGGAGAATCAAACGATTTTCATCCCAGATTCGTTCATTTTTGGCAAGTTCCGTCAAAATTTGAGTACAAATTTGTTCATTTTTAACCGGAGCCACATTGCGGAGACGTTGGGGTCATAGGATTCCCAACCTAGTTCTCCGATTTCATGTCGAATCAAACCGATATCGCGCGTAGTCTGCAGGGGGCAAGAAAGGGTTCACCGGCTATGCGTTTCCGCGTCGCGACCTCTCGCGCCAAGCGGACTCCCTCTGCACCTCCTACGCGCTCTGGCCACGCGGCTGGTAAGCCTCCCGTAATTGAGCCCGCCCCCGAGCGCGAGAAGCGCATTCCTTGTGTGGGGATCACTCGTTTTATCATGCTTTTTTGCGATATTTCTACTTTTACAGAAATTTCTGAGATGCCTGCACTGGCAGTAATTTTACCCTTTGTGCTGATTGATATTCAACCGCTATGCAATTTAACCCTTTGCGCGAATAAGCTTTGATGACTGCTCTAAAGGTGAATTTGGCGCCTAATGATAATAGAGGGTATCTTCTTCTTATCAGCCACATTGGAGTTTCTCCTCATAGGTGTAGAAAGGTGGTCACATCACACGGCCTGTTCCACATATTACGAGCGGACAGAGAAGTAGGTCTGACAGAGCATGAAAATAAATGTAATGAATCACGACCAGTATTGTGACAGTCAGTACTTTGATCCAGACCGACTCGTTGATCCTATGTATGTACGTAGGCGTTGAGGTACGAGGAATGACCGAAGCGTAGACCCGCTAGAGTGACGTATAAGCATCTGGGCAGAGCCTTCTAACTGTCATCGACCGTAGGAGGCACACTACCAAGGATGGGATTGAAGGCTCATGACAGGTATTCAAATACGAATCTGGTGTGCTCGATTTGCTGCAGCCTCTTCCTTGTGAGCTCACAAGGGAACCACATTAAGTCATAGTGACCATTCCAAATAAAGTGTTTTTTTCTAGAACCATTTTCGGACGAAAAGTACGAATATGCTCATTGCAGCTGCCTAGACCCACTCTGAAAGAAGTTATAGACGTTTTTTCTCCGATTTTCGTACCCTCCAAAAAGTGCATTATTTTTCGAAAATCCGGAACCGGACCTCATAATCGTGTTCAGCGCTAAAAACTACCCCACTAAGCAAAGTCTGATTGAGGGGCATTTCCCAAACTTTGCTCAGAATAACAGCGTTTTGGACTTGCACGGATTTTCGGTTGGACCTTTATTTATACCAATTAGAGGGCTCTCGAAGCGTTTTAGAAAAATATTCCAGATATTCCTCCTAAATGGCATGTTACCTACCGTAAACTACAGTAAACCTCAAAATTTCCACAAGCAAACCCCAGATTCGTGTTCAGCACCCCAGGTTTCCCCTACATGCATGTTTTTGGCAAAATCCGAAGAAAAATTCAAAAACACCTTAAAAATTCCATGGGGGTGGTACCCTTACCTTGCCGCAAAGTTTTAAAAAATGCTCATAACTTTTTTCAGAGTGGGTCTAGGCAGCTGCGATAGGCATATTTGGTCTTTTCGTCCGAAAATGGTTCTAGAAAAGTACATTTCATTTGGAAGGGTCACTATGACTTATTGTGGTTCCCTTGTCAGAGGTGGCCCATATTTGACGATCCAATAAGAAATTTCTAAAGTTC